>OX422215.1:373713695-375208695 GCA_949130495.1 Sambucus nigra | reverse complement strand
AGATGCTGTAGCTTCCACAGCAGCTACAGCACGTCATCAGAATGTAACTCCAATGCTTGGTGTCCCTGTGGCTGGGCACCTAAAATATTTTTACAAAACAAAATAGATTTGGAAGAAAATGGGTCAGAGCCCGAGGTGAAAACAGCAAGTGTTTAATTGCATTAAACAGTAAATATTATATACATGTTAGTTGCGTACTCTCACATGAGTTTCTCACCCGTCAACTAATGTGCACGCCTAATGGATACCCTTAACCCATCCTAGCTATGCCACTATCTAACTAGTCCGTACTAACTCCTGCTTTCACATTCTAATATAGGGTGCCTACTCGTATTACTCAAACAAGTCATATTTATATGTCACATTTACATTAATCGAATTTCTTATCTCAAGTGCTATTATAAATTTTCACATTTTCAACCCATTTAAATATCTTAGTCATTCACATCTACTAAGAAACAGTGGACCAGTCACAAGTACATATAAATCACTCTCAGTACATATATACATATATAGCACCCCTAGGCTAAGTTGCGGTGCACGCATACTCTGCTATCAAATCCAAGTACATCATCTACGTAAGGATCATGCGTTCCGAATCACTCAAGAACCGTCTCAATATAAATCACACATATTGGAGGCGAACATAGTTCACATACCCATAGGTCATGCACATACCTACGCTCCCATGGTCAGCTGACTTATCAACTCACAAATAAGTCATTCACAGCCCTATGTCCTTAAGGTACCAATCTAAATCCCCACGAACGCACATAAAGATAAGATGGTCCTTTTTCTAAAATCAACCACCCGTGATAGAAAGTATGGTAGGGATGTCATACACACAATAATCCAGATACTAAGTACTCACACAACTTAGGTAGTCATCTCATAATATAGGTATACACTGGCCCTATATTTTAAGTCTCATACATAACATAGTTTCATCCCGAATATTCCACGTAATATGTTTAGCGCAACAACTCTCCTCGTATAAGTCCGAATACTTAAACCTACCTCATAAGGTTACTAAGTCACCCACTAGTCTCTAAGGTTATCTCGGTAATTCCAAGTCCCTCTTCTATTGGTTCTAACTGTAAATTAACATTCGTCCACTTTAAATCCCAATTTCTATGAAACTTCTAACCGTACCTCACTCGATAAACACTCGTAATTGTTCCATTCAATCCCATAATGTATAACATATTCTGGGAACTATTTACGATCCTACTGACTTCAATCAAGTCCCACAATCTTTTATAAGTCACACTACAATTTGTTACAAGAATGGGATTCAACGAACTTTAAAGGAAACAATTTTACAAAAATCAGAAGGGGTCGATCGATCGATGGAAGGGGTCGATCGATCAACATTCTTGAGACGATCGATCGATCGAACATGTATCTGCCCAGAATTTCCATTAACAGTTACGAGTTCCCTATATTTTACACCCAAATCTTCCATTAAAACATCCCAAACTCCCAACCAAGTATTCTAATCATCAAACCAACATATATGCATAAACTTTAACGTATTAGAATCATTAAATCAACAAGGATTAACAGTTTTTGGGATCAAATCACATATTTCTCATAAAAACCCTATTTCTCCCATTTTCTTCAAGATCTTCATATAATACAATATAAATTCGTGATTCTTTACACATGGATCATAATATCGTGACTGCTATATTCTGAAAAGATAGACTACGTGCAAAACCTACCCAGATTACGATTTTAAATTCCTCAAATCCATTCATTCTTTAATTTTCAAGGTTTTTCTTCAAACCTAAACTAACATGGATGATATATGCAATAAATTATCACAAGTTAAATCACTTGCCTGGTAATGAAGATTCTAATATTTTGAAGTACATGGTATGGGAATGATTATCTCTTTTCGATCTATCCGGTGGTGGTGACGGTGGCGCAAAAGCCTCCAAGGGTGGTTTCTCCTTTGGAAACTTTCCTCTTTTCCTCTCTAACTGTCGTTGGTGGTTTTTGGTTTTGATAACCCTAAGAGTTATGGTGTTAGCTGTAATTTAAGTCTATAATTCGTGGGTCATAATTCCTCAAAAAGTCAAAATGACTAAAATACCCTCCCGGACTGCCTGTTAGGCCTAAAATGTTTCGAAACCAAAACTAAACCCCCGACTAGTATTTTCTGACTATCTCGACCCTTCTAGACACGTCGGCGCACTCAAAATGATCATACGGATGACATAAAAATAATTTACTTTAAAATTAATTAAATTGGGTCTTGATACGACTGACACGCGCGTCCCTACTTAATTACCGAAACTGTTGTATTTTTAACTCACGACAATTTTAATAAATTCAATAATCACATATTACCATAATCACTCAGTAATATTCAACATTATCATCATAATCAAATACCTACTCTCGTCTCGCTATTTATTTAAATCCGAATTAATTTTCAATTAATATTCTAATTTAATTTAATTAATCCCATAATTAAAAGCAATTTCATTTAATTAATATCATAATTAAAAGCCATAAAAATACGGGGTATTACATACTTCCCCCCTAATAACGGAATTTCATCCTGAAATTCGGAAAAGTATGGCATACCTGGAAAAATTAGGTATCCTCCAGTACTCAAAACAAAATTCAAAGTAAGGCTCAATCACTACAGCCTCCACTTCACAACAAGTTTGTTGAACACTCTCGACACTTTATCTGTTATAGGGTCACACCTCAATAAATGCACCTCACCCTGTGTTCTTACTAAATAACATTCGAATAAGAATAGCTTATACATCATTGGCCGCATTATCTCAATATTATTGGGAGGGCGCGTCTCACTATGAACAATTCTCGTGTTTATCTAAACACAAAACTCCCATCCCGGGAGAAACCATATGAACATCTGACTACTCTTTTCCATTATTCGAATCTCTGTTCCCGATGGTGTAACTTTTACAAAAGGCAAAAATCACCTAAGATGGTTTGTGGTTATCCCATCTTAGTCACTAGACTCTAACTTCTGACTAATCTAAAACTCCGATATTCGTTCACCTCTAAACATCCAGAGGAAGGATATTAAGATTTATCGAAACAAAACCTCAGTTGATAAATAGGTTCGTGTTTTCACACAACTCTACCATTAGGCAATATCCTCTCCCCATTATCGTATTATACTTCACTTACTAGCTATACTCATTGTGGAAATGAAATGATTGCAATGAGTCCAAAATTACTTTCATACAGCTCCACTAGTCATCAATCACCTTATGCCTAATCCTAGGGCTATAGGTGATACCACCTGCTAAAAAAAAAACGTTATCCCTACTACTTCCTGAAATTTCATATTGGAGGTGGGGTTCAAGGATCTCATCCTAGTTTAGAACAATACTAGGCACGCTATTTAATAGCGTAAATCACTCAAAGGTATAACAACTACTTTCCTTTTGGTCATCTTGTTCCACACATTCGAAAGAACTCTTGACTCATCTAGAGGTTGGTAAGCCATCGAATAAATTTACTAACTTGACTCTTCCATTACTGGAATCGTTGGCTTGATACAAAATTTTCTGGTTGATCCTCTTACTCCAACCGATTTACTACTTACCATGCCCCTTTCAACATCGACTTTCACTTAATTCTTCCCATTAAGTGGTACTTAATAATCCTCTTCTTCCCTCAGCATATATCAAAAGTTTTGATCCGTTCACTTTTCGCCACGATGTGCACTTCTGGACTCTTTATACTTCATTGACATCATCATTCTATTTACGCGCAAGTCATTCTCAATATTCTACGAGGTAGAACTTCGCTCCAATTTGTCCATAATAGTTAAATATTTGTCTTCTCAAGGGATACCCCCCTTTTAAATGGTTTCCCATTGCCTTTCAACCAAGTTCAGACGTGCTACTCTGATTGCACATGAATATATAGATTATCGTCCTTCTCACGACGCTTTATCCACTCTACCACTTCCATTTTGTCATATTAGCCTCACAAGCATAAATTTCACCCATCTATTTCCATGTCTCTTCTTTCGGCGATTCTGACACCTGCAAACTAAGGTGTCCATACCCCCTATAAATCGTGCATACAGGTTTAAACATCATATACGCTTCATACATATGCCTAATTCTTTATTGCCCCTGTATCCGCAACGTGGCTATACCACTTGGGCATTCTAAATCACCCCAGAATTTAAAATTCTAAATCCTCCTTAACATTATTCTATCCTTCAACCCGCTGTAATAAAACAAAATTTTTAGTACTTCCTCACCACACAACTGGCTCTACTGGCCTTATCTCGTAAGTTACCTTATTAACTTATAGTTATAACTATATACCTTTATAAAGACCGAGGCACTGAACTCATGGACGAATGGCCAAACATCTCCCTACTACCAACCTTACGCTAAGTTTCATGCGTGGGATGTCTCACAAAGAGAAATCCAAACAAGGAACCCCCCGATACACTTCTACCTAGCATTGTCAGTCATCGAAATCCGTTAGGCCCTCAGTCCATATCATGTACCCCTATATTCCCGTCTCTTGACACCAAAGTTACATCTCCTTCCGCAATTACACTTAAACAAGGATCTTCCTCCGACAGACACTGTCACTTAACATTGGTGATAGTCACATTCTCTAAACATCGTGCACAAATAATCGGGGCTCTCGAAATCCTATCCCCAGACATAGAACCATGGTTATTAACTTCCACGTCTCTAAAGGGTGATATAATAATGCACTCCTTCATTACCAAGTCCTGAGCGTTAAACATAATATCATGCTAAATCTTTTCGCTGAACAGTATACCAAATACACTCCGAATCATATCAATAAAGTCCATACATATACCGGGATCAAATATCCGAGACCATTATACCTTTCGAAGTCTCTATAATATATATATATATATATATATATATATATATATATATATATATATATATATATATATATATCTATGTGTGTGTGTGTGTGTGTGTGTGTATGTGTGTGTGTGAATGCAAGCCCGACCCTCTTGCAGGCGAGGTTTCGCCATAACAAAATATCCTACACTGAGGTAGTAACCCCGATAGACTTGCGATATTCGCCCACTACCGGTCTAATCATTTCTATAAAACCATAATCAGGACAATATTCTACTCGTATAACATATCACTAAAACGAGTAATTTCAATAAAGTATAAACTACTATCGATGCACCCATTCATCCTCCATGGATATCACTAAAGGTAACCCCGCTCTACCAGGGAAAGCATATTCATATAATAATAACGTCATCAATATACACACTAAACTCGTCTCACATGCGAATCTAGCAATAATAAAATTGTAGTGAATCGTTCGTGTCACATACAATACGCCTCATCTTTTGAGGGTAAAACTCATACTTCTACCTTGCCAATCGCCCTGGCTTCTTAAATGGTTCTTGGACGTAACACGCCTGTCCAAACCAAAATGAAAATTACATTAACTATTACCCTTGCTAGGCACCATACCCTTATCCCTTTACTCACTTCGAGAAAATTTTCACATATAGGGATTTACTATCCTAAAAAATCCTCTACACATAACCCACTTATCTCCGACCATACTGACCATGTTAGGGTTCTCTTTCTCTAGGACATTGGTAGTCTCGCCTCTGATGGCTACCTCCGTTGTTCCTTTAGCTTTGATGGCCCTAAGGAACATGCTACTAGTTTCAATAGCCCTTACTGAATTCACCATCGCTCGATAAATTTTTTGCTATTCGAATCATTTAAATGGGTCCCCTGATGGGTCTCCCCCTTGTGCAACTTCACCAACACCATTTTCCCTAGTCTTCCTCTCGGACTAAATTCTCCGATTATTGTAGCTCCCCGCACAAGGAAGTGTTAACATCCATATTGACAAAACGCAACATTGTTACCATCTGTATTGACCGTCTAAACAGAATTCCCGAGAAGTGCTAATAATTTTTGTTGTAAGTTAATCCTCCCCTTTAAAGTCCTCTTTTCCATTGCACCTACTTCATCCGGTGCAAGGTTCGCTAATTGATTAAATTTCTTTTCCCAGAGTGACCTCTGCCTGACCCTCTTGCGTGAGTTCATCACGTTCGCATCTTATCATGAACATCTGATGAAGGAACTTGTGGTCAAACCATACTTATGCGCCTTCTCTTGACAGAACATTCCACTTCTAAGTGTGGTGGTTGCCTCTCACCATTGTAACTCTGATCTTACGGGTAAAGAAAAATCTTACCCTAAAATTTCACTCCCAGTTGGCCACACTCCGACATATGCCCAAGCCTTTGGATATTTTACCTTCGTTGGCTAACACACACCATTTCTGCATTTCTAGAATTTCCACTGCTGGTTCTCTTCAATGTTTTGTCTGACTCTCTCCCAATCCAATCTTGCTGGGTGAGTCTAATTTGACCCCACTTTCTACTATAGTGGTACCTGGAAGTCATATATTGTGCCTTAGCCGTCTTTACCGTCCTGGCTTTCTGTGCCATAATAGGGGTGACCTCAACTGCGATCATCATTCTTAAATATACCCAATAACCTCAACTAAGATTTGCCTCATGTTGTCCGCCCAACTGTCCTCGCCTGACATACTCTATTGTTCGGCACACGAACACACCCGAATGCAAATAAGATTCACTATCATATACATTATAGCAGGAGAACAAAATCTCACCAAATAAATACACAATCCTAAACATAGGCCTCTATATCAAAGAAAGCTACGCTGGAAGCATAATAAGCCGCACAAACCCTAAAGGACACTAGAACCTGATGCTCTGGTACCACCTGTGACACCCCGACTAATTAAATACCGGGTAGCTACTCATTTATTAAACTAATACAGAATATCAAGTTGGTTCAGTCTTACCATCACTGTCGAAAACATTTAGTTACTTACTAGACAACTAATATTCAAAATAGAGAGGTGCCAAATTTTATTAATTAAATTAACAATTAACCAAGAAATCCTCATCCATCAATCGCATAAACAATATCATATAAATAACCAACGTAATGAAATAACTTAGTCTGGAGTAAAAACTCCAATGATAATAATACCAGAGTAAATAAAATCCAAATACAAGAGTCTGAATATATAAACCAACATCTGAAATAATGAAAGTATATAACTACAATCTCTAAACAAGAATGGGCAACATGCCCTAACTGATATAAATGACTCTGATGGAACCAAGAATAAATGTGGAGGCGTCTAATACCGAGATCCTGTATCTTCCACAGTAGCTACAGCACGTCATTAGAATGGAACTCCTATGCTTGGCATCCCTGTGGCTGGGCACCTAAAATGTTTTTACAAAACAAAATAGATTTGGAAGAAAATGTGTCAGAGTCCGAGGTGAAAACAACAAGTGTTTAATTGCATTAAATAGTAAATATTATATACATGTTAGTTGCGTACTCTCACATGAGTTTCTCACCCCTCAACTAATGTGCACGCCCAATGGATACCCTTAACCCATCCTAGTTATGAGACTATCTAACTAGTCCGTACTAACTCCTGCTTTCACATTCTAATATAGGGTGCCTACTCGTATTACTCAAACAAGTCATATTTATATCTCACATTTACATTAATCAAATTTCTTATCTCAAGTGCTATTATAAATTTTCACATTTTTAACCCATTTAAATATCTTAGTTATGCACATCTACTAAGCAACAGTGGACCAGTCACAAGTACATATAAATCACTCTCGGTACATATGTATATATATGGAACCCCTAGGCTAAGCTGCGGTGCACACATACTCCGCTATCGAATCCAAGTACATCACGTACGTAAGGATTACGCATTCAAAATCACTCAGGAACCGTCTGTGACACCCCCCTAATTAAATACCGGGTGATCAGTCCTTTATTAAATTATAACCAAGGTGAACGGTTGGTTCATTCTTAGCATCACTGTCGCACAATAACTTTTCAAATTAAACACCCTAAATAATTAAGCTAAGTGAAAAAACCATTTTAAGACATCAATTTCCAATTTTAATTAAAAACCAATACTTAAAACCTTTCATAATCCATGGTTTTAAATCACACCACAACTAGACTGAAAAAGATAATCCAAGCAATTGAAGGATTCAACTAAATAACTCCAACATTAAAACTTCAAGGAAAAACATCCTGACAGTAACAATCCCAAAGTATAAATACTGGAAATAAATGAATCACAATCTCAGATAAAAACCAAATGAATAATGGAAAGGGTGACACATGCCCAACTGGATAAAATAAAACTAAAAGTGGAATCAATAATGAGATCGTCTAAGCAAGAGGCCTGCAACTCCCACCTAAGATGTAGCACGTTCCTTCCAAAGGATCCTATGCAAGACGCCCCTGTGGCTGGGCACCTGTAATATATACATATATATACAAAAGAGAAGAGAAAATAGAAAACGGGTCAGAGCCCGATTGTAAAACAGTTTAAAAATTAGTTTTGCAAGTATTTAAAATGCTTACCGGCTAATGCAACAATCATATTAGTGCGAAACTCCCTTGAGAAATTCTCACCTCTCTTATAATGTGCACACCTACCGCACTACTATTCCCAACAATTTATCTTATCTTACGTTACTCACAAGATTTTATGCCGACAATTTCTAATGCAAAGATAATTAATTTTATCTAAAAGCAAAGTTCTCACATAAGCCTCATTGTATTATATAGTTTCTCAGTATTGCCTCAAACTTTTCAAACACTTAAATCCTAGTTGAATTAATTATTAATTACGTACCTACCTTTAGTCACAGTAGGTAGTTCCCAAATTTCAAGTTTACATATATATATTAATCGCTCATATAATATATATATATATACTCTCGGCACCCCACATAAAATTTATGGTACTGGCATACTCTGCTATCAAGTCCCCGTATCACTCGTACTAAGGGAAATACTAGTTCGAAATCTCTCTCGAACTGTATTAACACAAAATACATACAAATTGAGGCGAAGCATAGTTCCAAGTCACTAAGAGGTCAGCACATACCCTCACGTCTCTTAGGACCATCTGACTATCGATCCGATAGCCTGTACCAAGGATTCCTATGTTCTAGGGTACAAGTCAATATCCCCCATAAAGGTCACATCGAGATAAGACTATTTCAGCGCGGTAACCTCTGGGATAGCAAGTAGCGCGGGCATGATTTTTACACGTATATAGTATATGAACAAACACAGTCATATATGTATACTACCATTTCCATTTCAAATTTAGGTACACCCACGACCCATACTTATGATATTTATTCTTATTGCACATTACTAGATTATCCCGTATAACGGTTCGTCTCTTATTCTTATTTATGGGATTATTCCAAGCCTTCTTCGTAATACTAATGAAATCCTATTTCCCTAAGTGTAATTTCAGTAGGCACTCTTTTACTTTACGACGTAACTTCCTTACGAGTCTCACCCTTTATACAAACGTTCCCATTGTTCCTTAAGTGTAAAACACCTCCGTTAAATGTTAATCTCGTCTTACATTAAAGATTCCATTTTTATAAAGTCCTACTAGTCTTCTTTATATCCCAAAATGCCCTAACAACAATGTCCAAGAATTTCTATTCATTTAAGTTGGAACAACCAATTTAAAAGGGGAATTTGAGTTTTCCAGGAGGGGTCGATAGATCGATGTCAGGTGCTCGATCGATCGATGCGACGATCGATCGATGCTCCTGGGTCGATCAAGCAGGTATGACGAAACTGCAGAATTTTCAGTTACGGTTTTCTTCTTCCAAAATCATCCAAACCAATATATTTGACTTCCAAACTCTCAACAATTTATACTACAAGTGTTATATCCTCAAATAAGTGGTATTCTACGTAAGTCATGTGAATTTTCATCATGTATAACGAATTAAAAGGAGCACAATCCATAAAAATATCAAGAACCCTAACATTTTCTTTTTTTGTTTCTTCCCATTCTTTTCCCAGATTTTATACCCCTAATTTACTGCAATTTCGTGGTTCAACCTCTACATGTGTATTTGATTTCCAGAATATGTCGTTTACTTGTACAACATGCAAATTAGAGTCTCCCATATATTCTTTCTTTCATAAAAACTAGTCCTAATCAACCCTAGACTAACATTATTGAAGCATTAACTGAATTAGAGCCAGATAGAAACTTGCTTGGGAATTCTTGGTTCAGATTAGTGGACAAGATTGGTGTGGTTGCGATCCTCGTTGCGCGATCTAAAGTTTGGCGACGACGGCGATGCAAACGGTGGAGTTCTTGGCCTTGAACTCCTTGGAGAGCTTCTCCTCTTACCTTCCAATGGCCGTCTTAGGTTTTGAGTTGTTCTAAACCTAGAAGACAACTCCTATTAACTGATATACTCTTAGGAATTTCGTGGGTTTTCATGCCCAAAAATGTAAAATGTCCAAAACGCCCTCCCGGGATGTTAATTAAGCCTAGAAAAGCCCCGAGACCCAAACTAAACCCCCGGGTACATTATTTTGACTATCTCGACCCTTCCGGACACATTGACGCACTCAAAATGACCATACGGGTGACTTATAATTTATTCACTTTTAATAGTTCGAATTTAATCCCGACACGACACAAGCGCGTCCCGATAAATTTTTCAAAATTATCAAATTAGATTCTCGTGATAATTTTACTAAATATTATTAAACCTCTTACTTTACCCATAAATTAATTTACAACACAATTCCAATAATTACTAACTCTCATCATGCTAGTAAGTATTTAAATGATTTTTCGGATTAATATTAAATTAATATCTCTAATTAAATTTAATAAATCCCCAAAATTTAAAAGTCATAAAAATACGCGGTATTACACCGTCTCAATACAAATCACACATATTGGAGGCGAACATAGTTCACATACCCATAGGTCATGCACATACCTACGCTCCCATGGTCAGCTGACTTATCAACTCATAAATAAGTCATTCACAACCCTATGTCCTTAAGGTAACAATCTAAATCCCCCCGAAGGCACACAAAGATAAGATGGTCCTTTTTCAAAAATTAACCTCCCGTGATAGCAAGTATGGTAGGTATGCCATACACACAATAATCCAGATAATAAGTAATCAAATAGCTTAGGTAGTCATCACATTAATATAGGTATACACTAGCCCTATATTTTAAGTCTCATACGTAACCTAGTTTCATCCCGAATATTCCACGTAATATGTTTAGCGCAAAAACTCTCGTCTTATAAGTCCGAATAGTTAAACCTACCTCATAAGGTTACTAAGTCACCCACTAATCTCTAAGGTTATCTCAGTAATTCCAAGTCCCTCTTCTACTAGTTATAACCTTAAATTAAAATTTGTCCACTTTAAATCCCAATTTCTATGAAACTTCTAACCGTACCTCACTCGATAAACACTCATAATTGTTCCATTCAATCCCATAATGTATAACATATTCAGGGAACTATTTACGATCCTACCGACTTCAATCAAGTCCCACAATCTTTATAAGTCACACTGCAATTTCTTACAAGCTTCGAATTCAACGAACTTTAAAGGGAATAATTTTACAAAAATCATAAGGGGTCGATCGATCGAACAAGTATCTGCCCAGAATTTCCATTAACAGTTATGGGTTCCCCGTATTTTACACCCGAATCTTTCACTATAACATCCCAAACTCCCAACCGAGTATTCTAATCATCAAACCAACATATAAACTTTAACGTATTAGAATCATTAAATCAACAAGGATTAATAGTTTTTGGGATCAAATCACATATTTCTCATAAAAACCATATTTCTCCTATTTTCTTCAAGATCTTCATATAACACAATATAAATTCATGATTCTTTACACATGGATCATAATTTTATGGCTGCTATATTCTCAGAAGATAGATTACATGCAAAACCTACCCAGATTACAATTTTAAATTCCTCAAATCCATTCATTCTTTATTTTTCAAGGTTATTCTTCAATCCTAAACTAACATGGCTGATATATGCACTGAATTATCACAAGTTAAATCACTTGCCTGGTAATGAAGATTATGATCCTTTGAAGTAGATGGTATGGGAATGATTCTCTCTTTTCGATCTATTCGGTGGTGGTGACGGTGGTGCAAAAGCCTCTAAGGGTGGTTTCTCCTTTGGAAACTTTCATCTTTTCCTCTCTAAGTGTCGTTGGTGGTTTTTGGTTGTGATAACCCTAAGAGTTCTGGTGTTGGATGTTAATTTAAGTCTAAAATTCGTGGGTCATAATTCCTCAAAAAGTTAAAATGACTAAAATACCCTCCCGGGCTGCCGGTTAGGCCTAAAATGTCCCGGAACCCAAACTAAACGCTCGACTAGTGTTTTTTGACTATGTCGACCCTTACGGACACGTCAACACACTCAAAATGATCATATAAATGACATAAAAATAATTTACTTTTAAATCCATTAAATTGGGTCTTGACACGACTGACACGCGCGTCCCATCTTAATTACCGAAACTGCCGTATTTTCAACTCACGATAATTTTAATAAATTCAAAAATCACATATTATCATAATCACTCAGTAATCTTCAACATTATCATCATAATCAAATACTAACTCTCGTCTCGCTAGTTATTTAAATCCGAATTAATTTCTAATTAATTATCCCAAATTAATTTAATTAATCCCATAATTAAAAGCAATTTCATATAATTAATCTCAAAATTAAAAGCCATAAAAATCCGGGGTATTACATGTGGGTCGAGTGTTATTTGATATGGGCGCAACACACTCATTTATCGCGAGGCACTTTTACATTTGACGGGATTGATTAAGTCTGCCGAAATTACTTTTACTAGTGTTGAGTCTTCTATGGGGGATGGCTCGCTTATATTATTTATTTGTAAATGGGTGGGAATAAACCTTGGTAGATTGCGCTTTGAGGCCGATTTGCTCGTCCTAGACATGGTCGGGTATGATGTTATTTTGGGCATGGACTGGTTAGTAAAATACCGAGTTATGGTAATTTTTTACGGGAGGAGTATAGTCTTCGCCATTCCGGGGCAAGAGATGTTTCTAGTGGTTATGCCTCTTTTGGAGGGAGGTTCGAGCACGCACTTGTATTGTATTGAGGAGGAGACTTCACGAGAAATAGTTGTTTCCCTAGATTCGATTCCTGTTGTTAGAGAATTTGAGGATGTCTTTTAGGAAATCCTGGGCTTACCTCCAAGTCGTGAGATTGAATTTATAATTGATTTAGCGCCAGGGACTCGGCCGATTGCAAGAGCTCCATACCATATGGCTCTTTTGGAAATGAGGGAGTTAAGGGATCAAATTCAGCAACTTCTGGTACAAGGGTTCATTCGACGTAGTACGTCACCATGGAGTGCTCCAGTGTTGTTTGTAAGGAGGAGAGATGGTTCCCTCCGATTGTGCATTGATTACCGTGAATTGAATAGGGTAACCCTCAGGAATAAATACTCGTTGCCTAGAATCGACGATTTGTTTGTTCAATTAAGGGGAGTACTTCTCTAAAATAGATTTGAGAACTGGGTACCACCAACTACGAATTCCAGAGCATGACGTGTCGAAAACCGCATTCTTGACCAGATATGGGTCTTATGAGTTTTTGGTTATGCCTTTTGGGCTAACCAGCGCTCCTGCGGCATTTATAGACCTTATGATTCGAGTATTTTGGGACTTCCTAGACCAGTTTGTGATAGTGTTCATTGATGACATTCTAATATATTCTCGGCTAAAGCTGACCATGCTGAACACTTACGATTGGTTCTGCAGACACTACGGGATCATCAACTTTATGCCAAGTTCGAGAAATATGGCTTTTGGTTGCAGGAAGTGCATTTTTTGGGGCACATTATGACGGCTAAGGGTATTTTCGTAGATCCAAGTAAAGTTACCACGGTGAGGGAATGGGATCAACCTACGTCGCCAACTGAGATCCGTAGTTTTCCTCGATTTGGCGAGTTATTATCACTGTTTCATTAAGGGTTTTCCCAAGAATGCGGGCCCTTTAATGAACTTGACCCGAAAGGTTGTACGATTCATTTGGGATGACTCCTATCAGCTAGCTTTTGATGAGCTGAAGGACAAATTGACTTCTTCTCCTGTACTTGCATTGCTAAGATCGGGAGTAGACTATTTGGTCTTTACGGATGTGTCTCTACAAGGATTGGGACGTGTGTTACAACAGGAACATAGGGCCATTACATATGCATTTCGCAAGCTTAAACCCCACGAGAATAATTATCCCATGCATGATTTGGATCTTACCGCAGTAGTGTTCGCCTTAAAGATATGGAGGCATTACCTCCCGGGTGAGAAATTTAGTCTTTTCACAGACCACACGTCGTTACAATATTTGTTCTCACAAAAAGATCTAAATATGCGGCACGTCGGTGGTTAGAATTCATGAAGTAACATCAATTCGATATTCACTATCACCCAGACAAGGCAAATATAGTAGCTGACGCGCTGAGTCGTAGACTCTTGGGGTAACTAGCAGAAGTGTGGAAAGCAATATGGAAAGAGCTTAGTCAGGATGATGCGGTAGCAAGAGCTTGCATATCGGTGTTGACCGTTACGCCCACTATTATGGTGCAAGTAATAAAAGCGCAGGGAGGGGACAAAGACTGTCAAGACCGGGTATGCCAATTATTGACCAAGGGAGCAGAGTCCCACTCTATTAGTTTTGAGGGTGGGTTACGTTTCCACGAAAGACTTATAGTCCCGAACGAAGGAGACTTGAGACGTGCGATTATGGCAGAATCTCATGGTTTAAGATTTACGGTACACCTAGGTGGGGACAAAAAGTATCAAGACATACGCCGTTAGTATTGGTGGGCGGGTATGAAAAGCGACATTTCTGAGTTTGTTTCCCAATGCGCCACTTGTCAATTGGTGAAGGTGGACCACCAGCGACTTGCAGGATTGTTGCAACCGTTAAAAATACCGGTGTGCAAATGGGAGAGTATCTCAATGGATTTTATCACCGGGTTGCCACCGTCGCAAAGTGTTAATGATTCTATTTGGGTTATCGTCGATCGTTTGACCAAATTGGCACACTTCCTACCGGTACAGATGGATTATAATATGACACATTACACCTAGATCTTTATTTACAGAAATTTTGAAACTCCATGGGGTGCCTATCAACATAGTCTCAGATCGAGACAAAATTTTTGTATCCCATTTTTGGCAAAGTTTCCAAGAGGCCATGGGGACTGAATTGCGGTTGAGTACATCGTACCATCCACAAACTGATGGGCAAAAGGAGAGAGTCAAGCAAATGTTGGAGGTTATGCTTCGAATGTACGCACTTGACTTTGGAGGAGGATGTGAACAATACCTCCCATTGGTCGAATTTGCATACAATAAACTCCTTGGACCTGAAATGATCCAAGATACCTCTTCCAAGATTGAACTTATTTGAAACCGCATACGAATTGTGGAAGTTTGCCAGAAGAGCTATGCCGATGCAAATCAGAGGCATATGGAATTGGAAGTGTGGGATCAAGTTCTAGTGCGGGTATCCTCGTTGAAGGGTGTAATGCGATTCGAGAAGAAAGGCAAACTTGCGCCTCGCTATGTAGGCCTCTTTCCCGTTATTGCAAAGGTAGGCCCCGTAGCATATCAACGTGCTTTTTCCGGAATGCCCACATCCAATTCATGATGTATTCCATGTTTCATCTTTGAAGAAGTATAAAAGATGCGAGGGAGCTCATTGGCACATTCCATTGGATGATATCGAGTTACAACCCGATATTTCATATGAGGAACAACCAGTTGCTATTTTTTACCACGGTGAGCGTTGACTAAGGTCGAAAGTGGTTCCCTTGGTCTGAGTCCAGTGGGGACACCACAATGCCGAGGAATCAACTTGGGAATGAGAGGACGATATTTGAGATAAGTACCCACACCTCTTTTTACAATGTACTCCTAAATTTTGAGGGCAAAATTCCCTTGTAAGGGAGGGAGTATGTAATACCCCTTACTTTTGAGTAATTATTTTTATATTAAATTACCTTGTGGGTTAATTATATAAAATAAAGGAAGTTGAAGTAAATATTACTTTAAGTGATTTAAGAGATAATATTTACTCAGTTTTGCATATTTACTGTTAAGCAAATGTAAATAGTGTAACATTTTGTCTTGTTCCGTCGTTGTGATTTAAGCGACTGTTATGATTTATATTTCAATCGGATTATTATTAAAGAGTTAATGTGATGTTGGAACATGAAATAATTTACGATATCCCGGATGCCAGTTTAAAGGGCACGGTTAATCCGAAAATGGTTGAGATATTCAAAATAAGTACCGATTGTGTTTTTGGGTTCCGGGGGTACTTTGACTAGTTATAACTTAATTATGATGTTACGAGTCATTTTAAGTACGTAGTAGCATTTAATATTGGACTTAATTGTAATACCCCATAATTTTATTGATTTTTATTTAAGGGATTAATTAAATTAAATGAGAATTAATTGGGAATTAATCCGGATATAAATAGTAGCGATATGTGAGTTAGTATTTGATTATGATATGAAAATTTTAATATTTCATGAGTATTGAAAGTATTTAAATTGTCACGAGGCAGAAATGCAACAAGTTGGGAAACTTAGTTGGGACGCACGTGTCAGTCGCGTTAGGAACGAAATGATTTAAATTAAAAGGTGAATTATATTTTTATCAACCGAATGGTTATTTTGAGTGCGCCAACGTGTTCGGAAGGGTCGAAATAGTCAGAAAACACTAGCCGGGGGTTTAGTTTGGGTCCCGGGGCACTTTTAGGCCAAACCGGCTACCTAGAGGGGTATTTTGGTAATTTTAAAAATTTGGGAATTAAAACCCACGAATTTTAGGGTTAAATAATATATTACTAATGAACCCATTAAGTCCATTATCAGCATTAGGTAAGTTAGTGGGCTACGAGAGTTAAAGGGGGAGTTTGAAGAGGTTCCAAAAGAAACCTCCAACCACCATCACTATCCTTGGGAAAATTCTGTAGAGAAAGGGGAGAAATCAGCCTTCGTTCACCAACATCAATTCAGAAGAAACAAATCTAAGGAAATTGTTTTGATGTCGTTATTTGCAATGAATATTTCCTCCATGTGTAGTGTAGAAAACTGTTTATGTCTTGGAAATTTTGATGAAGAACACCCAATGAAATTATTGTGAAACTTGTGGTTTTGGGTAGGAATTTACATGTAGATGATTATGGACGAATTTAATATACAAAACATAACTTTTGATGATCTGAAAACGGATTAATAAGGAGTCTTTTTAGAGTATTAAATTTCGGGTTCAAGTTCATAGGGTTTGGAACAAGAATTGGGGATTTATGATTTTGGCATGTTAATTTGTAAGATTTGACCCCAAAAGCGTGTTTAGGAATGATCTAGGGTGACCAATAATGGTCTACCAGCATTAAAACATAGTTGGATAGTCTTAGGGTGGATTTAGAGAAGTAGAGAATAAAGAAAAAATGAGTTTGGGATTTTCTGGGCATATTGTGCCATCTCGTTAGAAGACCTGCCCAGGTCGTTCGAACGACCTCATTCGAACGAGTTTCTAACGAGATGACAGTATCCCTTCTAATGAGTTGGTAGTTCGTTCGAAGCCTTTCCTTCTAACGAACTCATTCGAACGACCTTGTTCGAACGAGACTTCTAACGAGTTGACAGAATGGCCTTTTAGGCCTGATTTTTATTTCGAATGTCCCGTAGACTTATTTAATGGAGTAATCACCTTCCCTTATTGACTAGTGGGTATAATTGTGATATTGGAGTACGATGAGGAGTAAAACTTATATTCTTGTAGTAAACCGGAGGACATTTGTGGATTAGGAAACGAGTACCTAATTACGACGTGAGAAGAATTGACAAACTTAATGTACATAAACCGGGGACTTGTAAACGTATAACATTAAATGATGGTATAAGAACCAGAAGTATACCTCTACTAATATTTTGAGATATCTAAGATGTGCGAATGCTTAGTATATGTAGTTATCTGTGTATAACATACCTACCATACTTGCTATCATTGGAGGTCAGCGTTCGATCAGGGCCATCTAATCTTTGTGTGCCTACGGGGGGATTTAGATTGGTACCTCGTGGACATCGGTCAGTCTGCCAATCATGGGAGCGTAGGTATGTGCGTAACCTATGTGATGTGAACTATGTCCGCCTCCATTATGTGTGATTATTGCTATTAGAGAACGATTCCTGAGAGATTCGGAATGCGTGGTCCTTATGTACGTGATGTACCGGGATTGGATAGCAGAGTATGTGTGCACCGCAGCTTAGTCTCGGGGTGCTAGTATTCTATATTGATGATGAGAATAATATACTATTAATTGAAATGAACTGTCATGTGTTAATGTGAGTATAAATAATAGCAACGTTTTGTTAAGATAAAATGGAAGATCTCTAGTAATTGGTATTACTAATATGGGAAACTGTTAAGAAAAGTAAAACTCTCTGTTTAAATGAAGAGGCCGGAATTAAATTGTGAATCGTATAGTAATGTTAAATTTTGTATTGGACTAGTTAGATATGGGAATAACTAGAATGGGTACGGGTACGATAGGAGTGCACAATTAGTTGAGAGGTGAGGAAGTCATGTGAGTGTACACACTATCATGTACTTTATATTCACTGTTTAATGATATTAAACACTTGCTATTTTTAAACTGTTTTCACAATCGGGCTCTGACCCGTTTGCTTTCAAATTTATTTTTGTAAAACCTTTTAGGTGCCCAGCCACAAGGGCACCAAGCATAGGAGTTCCAATTCCGGTGACCTACTGTAGCTGCTATGGAAGTTACAGGACCTTAACAGTAGACGCCTCCACTTTCGATCTTGACCCTCTATTTCAGATTTACTCATCTGTAGGGCATGTCGACCCATTTGTTTTAGAGACATCTCATTTACTCAGTTTTATTTCATATTTTGTGTTGTAATTAAATTAATGATTCAGGCATGTATTTGTTACTTCAGTATTTGGATTGTTGTGAGTCGTATTCCTTCAGATTTAGTTTATTACATCGTTATTTATTTACGACTGTGATGTGGTTGTGATATCAGTATTTCATAATTTAAATGGATGTTATGTTAATTGGATTTAATTCAAAATTGACAACTCACTTTTTAAATATTAGGTGGCTAGTAATTATAAAAATGTTTTCGACAGTGATGCTATGAACTGAACCAACTTGGCATTTTGAATTAATTTGAATAAAGGAGTAGCTACCCGGTATTTAATTGGATGGGGTGTCACAGGTGGTATCAGAGCATCATGTTCTAGTGTCCTTAGGATCTGTATGGCTTGTTATGTTTCCGCTGAGCTTTCTTTGATGTAGAGCCCTATATTTTAGGATTGTTGTATTCTTTTGTGTATGTTTCATTCTTCAGCTATTTTGAGATAATAACTGCGAACTTATAAGACTTTACTCTCATTTCAGATGCCTCCACGACGTGCACAGCGAGTTCCTAGGGATGCTCAGCCCGAGCCATAGCCTGCACCAGTCCAGGGCACCATGAATGCCGCAGAGGTTGCTACTATTGTAGCCCAAGCGGTAAATGCCGCCCTCGCAGTTGTGCAGCAGGCACCACCCCAGGTGCCAGCAGTAGCGCCAGTTTAGGCTCATTCATTCCCGTCTGCTTGGGGACATGTTCGTGATGCTTTTCAGAAAGCACACCCTCCGGAATTTGTAGGTAGCTCCGATGTTGTTGTGTCCAGCCAGTGGAAGAAGGACATTCAAAGACATTTGAGGATGCATGAGTGCACGGAGGTACATAAATAGTTACTGGCTACTTTTAAGCTAGTAGGATCAGCGTTGCAATGGTGGGAGTCCATTACCACCCCTGAGGAGAGAGATATCCTTTCTATACATGAGTTTTGGGTGCGGTTCGACCGCAAGTATTTTCCGTCAGCCGTTCACACTGAAATAAGGAGGAAGTTAATGAACCTCAAGAAGGAGGGGAGGACCGTGGCTGAGTATGAGGCCGAATTCACTAATCTCTTGAACATTATTCTCGATGAGATTCCGACTGAGGAGAAGAAGATTCAGAAGTTCATGGATGGGTTGACTTGGAGGATCCATTAGCACTTGTTGGGTAATCTCTCGTTGGCCACTTATTCTGATGTGGTTAACGCAGCACTGCTTCACTGCCAGGACCACCGCTTTCACATGTCAGAGAGTAAGCGATCAGGAGAGTCCAACCATCAGGGCAGGATAGGGGGAAATGGTGCCAGCGGGGTACTGTCTACTCAGGGTCAGCATAGGCAGGGAGATCAGGTTCCTAGCAGGGGGATTTTAAGAGGTTCAAATCTGGGGGTTTCAAAAATGGTCAGGGAGGTTTCCGTCAGGGCCAACAGGGTTAGCACGACCCATAGGGACAGCACGGCCAGCAGGGCCAACAACAGCAGTTTCATCAGGGCCAGCATGGCCAGGGAAGGAATGGCAACGGCCACCAGGGCCGTGGGCAGCAGGGTCAGAGAGGGGGGAGATTTCCAGGGAAATGTTTCATTTGTGGAAAGATTGTCCACAAGCGCCAGGAGTGTCCTGATAGGGGCCGGGCCCCACAGCAGCAGCAACAGGGTGCTCGACAGGAGCCCCAGAGACCTATGTTTCCCGTCGCCCTCCTGGCAGCACCACAGATGCCAGCTTTGCCACCCATCCCAGCAGTCCCAGTCCAGTAGGGACAACTACAGTACGGGCGAGTTTATCAACTCCAGCATACTGCAGTCCCAAAGGATCCACCTGCTCTTGAGGGTATGTTCTCTATTCAGGGGACTATGGGGCGTATTTTATTTGATACGGGGGCCACACATTGTTTCATTGCCATGAGATTTGCACGCACTTTGGGGTTGTTAGACACTGCATAGAGCACAGTTACTTGCGTAGATTCACCGTTGAGTAGGGGTTTCGTGATTTCCCGTATTTGTAGAGGTGTGGGTATAGAGATAGGGAGATTTACTTTACCCGCTGATATGCTAGTATTAGAGATGACTGAGTACGATGCGATAGTTGGTAGGTATTGGCTAGTTGCGTACTGAGCCATGATTGATTATTTCAGTAGGAGTATTATTTTTGCCATTCCCGAGCAGGATATGCTTTTAGTGGCGATGCCTCGCCCCGAGGGAGGATCGTCCACACACTTGTATTACATAGAGGAGGAGACCTCTAAGGAAGTGGTAAAACCACTTGATTCGATTCCCGTTGTTAGTGAGTTCGCTGATGTCTTTTAGGATATACATGGATTACCTCCTAGTAGAGAGATAGATTTTGTTATTGATTTAACACCGGGCACTCGACCAATTGCCCTCGCACCTTACCGTATGGCTCCAGCGGAGATGAGATAGCTGAGGGATCAGATAGAGCAGTTGTAGGGTCAGGGGTTCATCCGAAGGAGTACTTCACCGTGGGGTGCCCCTATGTTGTTCGTAAAGAAGAGGGATGGATCGTTGAGATTATGTGGAGATTACCGGGAGGTGAATAAAGTCACGATACAGAATAAGTATCCGTAGCCCCGAATCGATGACTTATTTGACCAGTTGAGAGGAGCTTACTTCTTCTCAAAGATTGATTTGCGATTGGGATACCATCAGTTGCATATCAGGGAATAGGACATCTCGAAGACTGATTTCTTGACGAGGTATGGTTCCTACGAATTTTGGGTTATGCCTTTTGGCTTGACCAACGCTCCAGCCATGTTTATGGACTTAATGAATAGGGTGTTCAGAGAGTTCCTAGACAAGTTCATCATTGTCTTTATTGATGACATTCTGGTTTACTCCCAGACAGAAGAGGAGCACGTCGAGCATTTGAGATAGGTTTTGCAGACGCTACGTCAGAATGAGCTATATGCAAAGTACGAGAAATGTGGATTTTGGCTGAAGGAGGTTCAGTTTTGGGGGCATATCATCTCAGACCGGGGGATATTTGTTGATCCGAGGAAGGTATCTGCGGTGAGGGAGTGGGGATAGCCCACGACACCGACTGAGATCCGTAGTTTCTTGGGCTTAGCAGGATACTACATGAGGTTTATTCGGGGTTTCTTAAAGATAGCGGGTCCTTTGACACATCTGACTCGCAAAGGCGTGCCATTCATCTGGAGCGATGCCTGTCAGTTGGCATTTGATGAGTTGAAGGAAAAGTTGACCTCAGCACCTCTGTTAGCATTACCCAGACCGGGAGTTGAGTATCTAGTCTACACCGATGCGTCCTTACAAGGACTTGGAGGTGTGCTGCAATAGGAGAATCAGGCCATAGCTTATGCTTTCCATAAGATTAAACCTCCCGAGAGGAATTACCCCACACACGACTTAGAGTTAGCAGCAGTCGTATTCGCTCTTCGGATTTGGAGACACTATCTCCTGGGGGAGAAATTTTGATTGTTCACAGACCACAAGTCTCTACAACACCTCTTCACGCAGAAGGAGCTGAATATGCGTCAACGTTGGTGGCTTGAGTTTGTGAAGGATTATCAGTTCGATATCCAGTATCACCCAGGTAAGGCTAACGTGGTAGTAGACGCGTTAAGGCATAGGCCAGTAAATGAGATGGCCGATGTGTGGAAAGCTAAGTGGAAGGAGTTGGGACACCAGGATGCAGTGGCCCGATCTTTCATGTCTGTAATGACTATTACACCTCAGATTGTTACGAGAGTGGTAAAGGCCCAGGCAAATGACTTGTTCTGTCAAGAGCAGATAGTTCGATTACTAGCAGAGGGAGTCGAGTCCTATACCATTAGCTCAGACGGGGGATTACGCTTCAATGGGAGACTGGTCGTTCCGGAAGGGGAAGACTTGTGACACGAGGTAATGACAGAGTTGCACGGCTCACGGTTCATGGTACACCCTGGTGGGGATAAAATATACCAAGACATGAGACGACAGTACTGGTGGAGCGGGATGAAGAGAGATATTGCCGTGTTTGTTTCTAAATGCGCCCACTTGTTAGCTAGTAAAGGTGGACCATCAGAAATCGGCAGGACTTCTACAGCCGTTAGAGGTTCCTATGTGGACATGGGAGAGAATATCCATGGACTTTATCACGGGGTTACCTACGTCACAGAGGGGTCATGACTCCATATGGGTAATTGTGGATCGGTTGACCAAAGTTTCTCATTTTCTACCCGTAAGGACAGATTACACTACGGGACAGTATGCCCAGATTTTCATTACAGAGATAGTGAGACTTCACGGGGTACCTCTAAATATTGTGTCTGACCGAGACAAGATATTTGTTTCACGATTTTGGGAGAGTTTCCAGGAGGCCATGGGTACAGAGTTGTGGCTGAGTACGGCATATCACCCGCAGACTGATGGGCAAACAGAGCGGACACATCAGATAATGGAGGACATGTTGCGTATGTGCATCCTAGATTTTGGAGGTGGTTGGGAGCAGTACCTTCCACTGGTAGAGTTTGCTTATAATAACTCCTACCAGTTCACCATTGGCATGGCTCCATTTGAGGCGTTGTATGGTAGACCTTGTCGTTCCCCACCATGTTGGTTAGAGGTGGGGGATAATAAACTCCTTGGGCCGGAAGTGATTTAGGACACTTCAGCAAGGATAAAGATGATACGGAGCCGTATTCGGGTAGCTCAGGATCGCCAGAAGAGCTATGCTGATGCCAAGAGGTTCTTCAGAGAATTCAAGGTGGGGGACCAGGTGTTACTCAGAGTATCTCCTATGAAGGGGATTACGCGTTTTGGGAAGAAGGGGAAACTGGCACCAAGATATGTGGGGCCATTTTCTATCATCGAGAGGATTGGGCCAGTTGCGTATAGGCTTGGGTTACCGGAGCACTTGCATAGGATTCATGATGTGTTCCATATTTCCTCACCAAGGAAATATCTTAGGGACAAATTGGCCCATACTCACATTGCTTTAGAGGACATCGATCTTCAGCCTGATAGTTCCTACGAGGAGGGGCCGATTGCTATTTTGGACCAAAGCGAGCGAAAACTGAGGTCAAAGATAGTACCATTAGTACGTGTTCAGTGGCGGCATCATAATGCCAAGGAGTCCACATGGGAGTGCGAGGATGATATGCGCGAGCGTTATCCAGAGTTATTTTTACCAGGTACTCTTTAGTTTCGAATTTCAGGACGAAATTCTGTTATTAGGGGGGAAGTATGTAATACCCCGTAATTTTATTGATTTTTATTTAAGGGATTAATTAAATTAAATGAGAATTAATTGGGAATTAATTCGGATATAAATACTAGAGAGATGTGAGTTAGTATTTGATTATGATATGAAAATTTTAATATTTCATGAGTATTGAAAGTATTTAAATTGTCACGAGGCAGAAATGCGACAAGTTGGGAAACTTAGTTGGGACGCGTGTGTCAGTTGCGTCAGGAACGAAATGATTTAAATTAAAAAGTGAATTATATTTTTATCAACTTAATGGTTATTTTGAGTGCGTCAACGTGTCCGGAAGGGTCGAAATAGTCAGAAAACACTAGTCGGGGGTTTAATTTGGGTCCCGGGGCACTTTTAGGCCAAATCGACTACCTAGAGGGGTATTTTGGTAATTTTAAAAATATGGGAATTAAAACCCACGAATTTTAGGGTTAAATAATATATTACTAATGAACCCATTAAGTCCATTATCAGTATTAGGTAAGTAAGTGGGCTACGGGAGTTAAAGGGGGATTTTGAAGAGGTTCCAAAAGAAACCTCCAACCACCATCACTATCCTTGGGAAAATTCTGTAGAGAAAGGGGAGAAATCAGCCTTCGTTCACCAACATCAATTCAGAAGAAACAAATCTAAGGCAAGTGTTTTGATGTCGTTATTTGCAATGAATATTTCCTCCATGTGTAGTGTAGAAAACTGTTTATGTCTTGGAAATTTTGATGAAGAACACCCAATGAAATTATTGTGAAACTTGTGGTTTTGGGTAGGAATTTACATGTAGATGATTATGGACGAATTTAATATACAAAACATATATTTTGATGATCTGAAAACGGATTAATAAGGAGTCTTTTTATGGAATTAAATTATGGGTTCAAGTTCATAGGGTTCGGAACAAGAATTGGGGATTTATGATTTTGGCATGTTAATTTGTAAGATTTGACCCCAAAAGCGTGTTTAGGAATGATCTAGGGTGACCAATAATGGTCTACCAGCATTAAAACATAGTTGGATAGTCTTAGGGTGGATTTAGAGAAGTAGAGAATAAAGAAAAAATGAGTTTGGGATTTTCTGGGCGTATTCTGCCATCTCGTTAGAAGACCTGCCCAGGTCGTTCGAACGACCTCATTCGAACGAGTTTCTAACGATATGACAGTATCCCTTCTAACGAGTTAGTAGTTTGTTCGAAGCCTTTCATTCTAACGAACTCGTTCGAATGACCTTGTTCGAACGAGACTTCTAACGAGTTGACAGAATGGCCTTTTAGGCCTGATTTTTATTTCGAATGTCCCGTAGACTTATTTAATGGAGTAATCACCTTCCCTTATTGACTAGTGGGTATAATTATGAGATTGGAGTACGATGAGGAGTAAAACTTAGATTCTTGTAGTAAACCGGACGACATTTGTGGATTAGGAAACGAGTACCTAATTACGACGTGAGAAGAATTGACAACCTTAATGTACATAAACCTGGGACTTGTAAACGTATAACATTAAATGATGGTATAAGAACCAGAAGTATACCTCTACTAATATTTTGAGATATCTAAGATGTGTGAATGCTTAGTATATGTAGTTATCTGTGTATAACATACCTACCATACTTGCTATCATGGGAGGTCGGCGTTTGATCAGGGCCATCTAATCTTTGTGTGTCTACGGGGGGGGATTTAGATTGGTACCTCAAGGACATAAGTCAGAGAAAGACTTGTTGAGAAGTTAATAAGTCTGCCAATCATGGGAGCGTAGGTATGCGCGTAACCCATGTGATGTGGACTATGTTCGCCTCCATTATGTGTGATTGTTTCTATTTGAGAACGATTCCTGAGAGATTCGGAATGCGTGGTCCTTATGTACGTGATGTACCGGGATTGGATAGCAGAGTATGGGTTCACCGCAGCTTAGTCTCAGGGTGCTAGTATTGTATATTGATGATGAGAATAATATACTGTTAATTGAAATGAACTGTCATGTGTAAATGTGAGTATAAATAATAGCAACGTTATGTTAAGATAAAATGGAAGATCTCTAGTAATTGGTATTACTAATATGGGAAACTGTGAAGAAAAGTAAAACTCTCTGTTTAAATGAAGAGGCCGGAATTAAATTGTGAATCGTATAGTAATGTTAAATTTTTTATTGGACTAGTTAGATATGGGAATAACTAGAATGGGTACGGGTACGATAGGAGTGCACAATTAGTTGAGAGGTGAGGAACTCATGTGAGTGTACACACTATCATGTACTTTATATTCACTGTTTAATGATATTAAACACTTGCTATTTTTAAATTGTTTTCACAATCGGGCTCTGACCCGTTTGCTTTCAAATCTATTTATGTAAAACCTTTTAGGTGCCCATCCACAAGGGCACCAAGCATAGGAGTTCCAATTCCGGTGACGTACTGTAGCTACTGTGGAAGTTACAGGACCTTGACAGTAGACGCCTCCACTTTCGATCTTGACCCTCTATTTCAGATTTACTCATCTGTAGGGCATGTTGCCCCATTTGTTTTAAAGACATCTCATTTACTCAGTTTTACTTCATATTTTGTGTTGTAATTAAATTAATGATTCAGGCATGTATTTGTTACTTCAGTATTTGGATTGTTGTGAGGCGTATTCCTCCCGATTTAGTTTTTTACATCGTTATTTATTTGCGACTGTGATGTGGTTGTGATATCAGTATTTCATAATTTAAATGGATGTTATGTTAATTGGATTTAATTCAAAATTGACAACTCACTTTTTAAATATTAGGTGGCTAGTAATTATAAAAATGTTTTCGACAGTGATGCTATGAACTGAACCAACTTGGCATTTTGTATTAATTTGAATAAAGGAGTAGCTACCCGGTATTTAATTAGACGGGGTATCACATTAATGTATTTGGGTTTTTAACTCTAGAAAGAGCACTTAAGATCATTTTTGTTTCTAAACCTAGAGAGAGTTAGAGAGAAGAGAGAGCTTGGGGGAAAGAGGAGATAAAGAGGAGAATTGCTATTTTGGGCTTGGAATCATTGCTACGGGAAGAGAATCCGAGACTACAATCTTGAGGCAAGTTTCTAACTTGCATATGTGTATGATTGAGTGTGAATAATTTGTATATATAGTTATGTTCTTTATATTAAACCATTTATGGATTTTGGTGTTTAAACCCTTAAATATTGATTTAGACATGATTAGAGTTGGATATATTAGTTGGTTGTTGTGTAGGAATGATTTGGTGAAATTATTAGATGATGATGTTGGGTTAAGTGGAAGAAAATAGGTTTGGGGGATTTAGGGTTCATATTCATCCCATAGCCCAAACTGGGCAATCCGACCAGGGCGAATCGATTCTCCCACCTCAGCGAATCGATTAGCTAAAAAGGGTGGTTACAGGTCTGAGGAACCGAATCGATTCGGGTTAAGGACGGATCGATTCAGACTGAGACAGAAGGTTAGTTTTCTGACCTGAATCGATTCGATTTTTGAGCGAATCGATTCACTATCAGGGGCGAATCGATTCAGCCCTAGGCGAATCGATTCAAAAATCTTGTTATTTTATAGAGTTTTTCCAACTTGGTTTCTAGTCCTTTTCTGTTAGGTTTAAGGCTTAAGAACCTTCTCTTATGAAGTAATAAAGAGTATTAGGGGCTTATATTAGGGGGATTTATACCCAAGGTTAGTAGGGGAGTATTTGGGCTTATTTCGGGCATTAATTATTCGAGCTTAATGTCTCATTTCATCTAGTAAGCGAGTTTAGAACTAGGGTAGAGTTGATTAGTGTTGTTGTGAACTTTCGGAGGCTAGTATGGGGGTAATTAAACTTATAGCTTATATTGTTATGCCCATATGCTTTAGTGAATAAGAAATATACTTTTAATTGGCATATTTTGTGATTTTGGCATGCATATACATACCTCTCTAACCGATATGATAAGGGAAGTTACGCGAATGAGGTAAATCCCCTACCTAGTGAATGCAAGGAGAATATAGTCTAGGAACAGTGGTTACATTGTGTGGTTATTTTATTCGAAGTGCAGTAATTTCAGGTATGGTTATGAGTCACTGTCAAAGGTATATGGCCGCTTCCCACGCGACGCGATTTAGGGTGCCCAGGTGGTCTTGGTTATAGGCCCTGGAAGATGGTAGCATTTAGGGACACATCCAGTGGGGTGACTCCCAAAAGGATGGTCTTAGAATCGTTATATTTTGATTGTAACTATTCTCACGAATGTGGCATTTCATAAATGAGTAATGCATTTATAAATCAACTGTATGGCATAAGTTTTCCCAATGATAAATGGACTTATGAATTTATACTTTATGAATTGGCAAACTAAGCATGTTAAATAGAATTTTTCTATTCCTCTTAATTCAATAGGTAGTTTAACTTAATAAAAAGGTATTGTGCTAGGATGTGCACCTAGATGTGAGGTGAGGATGATTCTTATATTGAAGATAGAACTTAACCTGTTTATGATGTTAGTATTCATAACTGTTATGCATTTTATTCACACGTATATCATATCAAACCGGGCCCTGACCCGTTTATATTTCTCGGTCTTGTGTGGTTCTTATTTATGCTCAGGTGTTCCGCTGCAAGGACACCCGTGTTGATCATTCCTTGTCAGTGTCAAGGAGCTATAGCATTTTTATGGATGTTGTAGGATTTTTGTATTAGACGCATCATTTTCTTTTGATAATCTAGCTATTATCCATCTGTATATTCGGGCGTGTTGCCCCAGTTTATGTTCATACTTGCTGAAATACTTGATGTGAACTTTATGTATTAGTCTGTTAACCGACAACTTATTCGATTATATTTTGTAGAATTGTTATATAACTGCTACCTGTCTTTATATATATCCACCTTTTGTTACAAATTGGATTGTCTAAACTATCTTTATTAAACTTGCAAAATTATATGACATCCGTTTTCAAAAAATATTTAGTGGTTATCTCGTACTATTATTATACGACAGTGATGTGAAGATTGGACCATTTATAATTCCTATTATTATTGGAGTAGCGGGCTGGCCACCTTTTATTTTAATAAGCGAGGTGTCACACAACACTATAGTTCTCACTGATAGCCCATTCCGAGGTTCTTTGTTCAAGTGATATTAATCAAAATCCCCTCGTAGGATCCTCAAGATATGATCATTTATAACGCGCAACCTCCACCCGATAGCAAGCAGCGTAGGTATGTAATGCACACAATATTTCAACCAATAGGTACATACACATAACCTATATTAATCATTAGGTATTCACGCAACCCAAATCCCTAAATTTATACATAGTATTATTATCTCTAATACTCACATTACTCTATCCGTACGATTAATCTCTATACGTATATATTCCATAAGGTCCTCTTATTCCAACATATTCCCTTTTGTTGTTACATAATCATATTACTGTGACACCCCGTCTAATTAAATACCGGGCGATCACTCCTTTATTAAATTAAAATCAAGGTGAACAGTTGGTTCATTCTTAGCATCACTGTCGTAAAAATACTTTTCCAATTTAAACACCCTAAATAATTAATCTAAGTGTCAAAAACCATTTAAAACCTTATTCTCATTTTATTAAATCCGGTTATAAAACCTTAAACCATTAACATCTAAAGAGTCACCCATTAAGAGAAAAAATAGAATTGAACATACACGAATTTAATCATCAATAATAAATCCCAACATTTACAACACTAAAGGAAAACATCCTGACAGTAATAAATCCCGAAATAAAGGTACTGAAAGTAAAATTTTCAATCTCTGACTATACCAACTAAATAATAGAAAGAGGGCGACACATGCCCCTGCTGGATAAAACTGAACTAGGAGTAGAATCAAATGGATGAAGTCGTCTAAACAACAGGCCTGCAACTCCCACCTAAGCTGCAGCACGTTCCTTCCAAACGATCCTAAGTAAGACGCCCCTGTGGCTGGGCACCTGTAATACATACATATATATACAAGAGAGAAAAGTAAATAGAAATGGGTCAGAGCCCGATAGTGTATATGATTTAAAAATTCGTTTAGCAAGTATTTAAATTGATACAGGCCAATGCAACAACATATTAGTGAGACACTCTCTTGAGAAATTCTCACCTCTCTTCTAATGTGCACACCTATTGCACTAACCTTCCCAGTGGTCTATCTCGTCATATACCACACTACCTTTCCCCAATGATTTAACTTATCTTAGGTTATTCGCAGGATTTACAACTGAACAACACAAGTATTTAAAACGTAAGATTTCAATTTGTAACCAAGGTTCTCCTTTTAACTTTATTAATCAATAAAGTTTTCCAGTGTCATAGTATACTTTCTCAAAACAATTATTTATAATTAAAGTCATCAACCATGTCCTACATATCAAATCACAGTAGACAGTTCCAGATTTCAGAATTTCATATATATATTAACAACTCGTATAAAATTAAATTGAATTCACAACATTTATCCTTATTTAAAACAACATTTCGGATTAAAATTAAATTAATTTATCTCAATTAAATTTAATAAATCCTTAAATTTAAAAGCCATGAAAATACAGGGTATTACATACTTCCCCCCTAATAACGGAATTTCGTCCCGAAATTCGGAAAATAAGGCCTACCAGGTAGCACAATTCTGGATATCCTTGTCTGTATGCAAACTATCTACATAGTACGACGCTCAATCACTATAGCTTTTTCCTCACAGCAACATTGTTTTACATTCTCATTGGAGACACTTCACATTGCACTACCAACTGACAACATTTGAATAGGTTACGTCTATACATTATAAATTTCATTATCTCACTATCATTAGGAGATCGCACCTCACTACATGACAACTACTCGGATTTATTCATACACAAAATTCCCATTCTGAGAAGATCATACGAACATTTGACCACTCTTGACTGCCTAAAACAGTCGTGGAATTCCACCATAGTTATCGGATATTTTCTCGACCGATCCAAAAATTCTGATTATCTACTCTCCTCTAAACATACGGAAGGAGAATAGTCGAGGTTCTTCCATAACAAAACCTTAATAAGTACCTCGTACGCGATAAACATGTACGAGTGCTTCTACAGAGCATTCTTGAAATCATCGTACCAAGATTCCAAAATCTCCTTCACGTGGCTCCACTAATCTTTAATCACCATGCGCTTATTCCCTGGCTAAGGGTGATACATCCTACTCGAAACGAAATCTTATCTCCGCTGGTTCCTGAAATCCCATATCAAAGGTGGGATTCACCAATCTCATCCTGATTCAGAAATTTATACTGCGCCGGACCATGCACTGGCGCGATCCTTCCTTTTAAAGGAAGTTTGGGGCATACTAGTTAATATTGTAAGCCAGCCCAAAGGAATATCAATCACTTCCTTCTCGGCGACTTAATTCACATGTTCGGGATAAACCCTTGATCTTTTTGTGAGGATGGCAACCCATCCAAGAACTTTAGCGACTTTACCAACCTCTTCCAATTTCAGGAATTTTCGATAAACACAAAATTCTTTGGTTGATTCTCCTCTTTCAACCAAACCTTACCTATGGGCAGTGCATGTACACTACGTCTCGCTAGACATCGATTCTTCCCTTGAAATATCTCACATTAAGTGACACGTAATACTCCCTTTCCTTCCTTGGAGTATGCCGAAAGTTCCGACCCATGCTCTTCTCTCTACGAAGCGCACTTATGGATCTCTTATACTATACTAACATCATTACTCTTTGTATGTACAAGTCGCTCTCACACTTGACTAATAACAACTCCGCTCTGGGTGTGCTTCATAACAATTAAATTCTACTCTATTCAAGGAATACCAATTCTTGAATGGCTTCCCACAGCCTTCCAATCAAGTTAGGGCGTGCTATTCTAATTGCACACTTATGTATGGATTATCGCCCCTCATGTGACGTTTAATCCACTCTATCACTTCCACTTCGTTATACTAGTCCCACAAACATATATTTCACACGTCTACTACCACGTCCCTTTGACTCAGACTATTTTAACTGTAGTTAACCAAGATGTCCACATTTTTGCAACACTCCGACCGCCCTGGGAGAGCGAACGACGTGCTACTCATCTGTAGGACTACCTAATTTCAACGGAATAGAAGGAATAGGGCATTAAAATTCCATGAAAATAAAAGAGGAATAATAATTCTCAACCTTCCTCAGATAAGTACAACAATTTTCCCAAATAGGTATAACAACCAAAATAAATCACTAACGCTCTATTCATCAAAATAATTACAGGTCATCTCTTTTGTATAATATAAAGTTCTTTCCAGATAATCCATGCTAAAAATCATTCCAACTCTTTATTCACCTTGTGTTCTGTACGCGGTTATGACATTTGGGGTACTCTCAATCACCCTAGAAATCAAAATTCTTGAATTCTCCTTATCATCGTTCCACCCCTCAACTCGTGGGGATAACTTTTAATGCTTTCCTACCACAAAAATCCGGCTCCAATGACCTTAAAACAAAATTCAACTTCCAACTTACATACATAATTACTTGATCCCATTTCGACCAGGGTACCGAACTCATGGAATAGTGACCAAACGTCTCCCTATTTCCAACCTTACGCTAAGTTTCATGCGTGGGATGTCTCGCAAAGCGAAATCCAAACAAGGAACCCCCCCCCCCCCCCCGATACACTACTACCTAGCATTGTCGGTTATCGAAATCCGTTAGGTCCTCCGTCCATAGTATATACCCCTTTATTCCGTCCCTTGACAGAAAAGTTACAATTTCTCCCGTAATTAAGCTTAACAAAGAACGTTTCACCAATTTCACTATCGTCCCGTATTGGTTGATGGTAATTACATTCTATAAACCTCGGATACATACGATCGAAACTCTAAATTTCCTTTTTCTAACATTAGGGGTATAACTCTTAACTCCCACATCTCTTAAGGATAAATATAACACTGCACTCTTCCTATCATTAAGTCCGGAGTGCTAAACATAATACCGAGTCAAGTCTTTTCGCTCAACGGTAAATCCCGGTACATACTGAATCATACTGACAAAGTCTATACATACATTGGTATCGAATATGTCGAGCCCACTATCTCCTCCGAAGTCTCTAGGATAGATAATATAAGTGCGAGTCCAACCTTCTTACAGGTAAAGCCTCGCCAAAACAAAACGTGTTGCACTAATGTAACTACTCCGATAGCCTTGCAATAAATGCCCACCATCATACTACCCATTTCTATAACATTTTAACAAAGATAATATCATACTCGTGTATCGCATCACTACAACGAGTAACCTCAATAAAGTATAAAACACTGTTAATATACTCATTCATCCCCCGCGGATAGCACCAAAGAAACATCCCGCTATACTAAGGAAAAATATTCACATAATGGTAACATTTATAATGATATGCATTAAACTCGTCTCACATGCTAATCTAGCAATGAACAAAATATGGTGACTCGCTCGTGTCACATAAACACGTCGTATCCTCTAAGGATACAACTTATACTTCCATCCTGGCAATCGTCTTGACTGCACAAATGGTTTTCGGACGTAACACGTCTGCCCAAACCAAAACAAAATTATTTTTAATCATCTTCCTTTACTAGGCTCCGTATTCTTGTCCCTTTTTCTCACTTTGGAACATATTATCGCGAGTAATTTCACTCCGCACCAAAATACCTCAAAACATAATCCACTTATCACCTGTCCTACTAACCAGGTTAGGATTGTCCTTCTCTCGAACTTTAGTAGACTCGATTCCTGTTAGCCATACCGGTTGTTCCCTTAGCTTTTTAGGCCATAAAGATCATGTTACTATCTATAATAGTACTTACTGAATTTACCATCACTTGGTAAGAATTTAACTATCTGAAGCATTTAAATGGTTTTCCTGATGTGTATCCACATCCTTTTGTGGTGCTATACCACCACCGTTGTATTCAGTCTTATTCTCGACTAAATTCTTCGATTCCTTTAACTTCCCCCACAAAGAAGTGTTATCATCTATATTGACAAAATATGACATTATCAACCTCTGAATCGGTCGTCCATCAGAATTTCCTCCTTGAGTATTATCAACTATTATTATAAGTTGGTCTCCCACTTGGAGTCGTTTACTCCACTAGTATCTACCTCTTTCGATACAAAATTTGCTAACGATTAGGATTCATATCCACAATTGGACTTCTGTCATGCCCTCCTGCGATGAGTTCAGAACCACGTTTTCTTCTCATCCTGAACAGTTGAGGAAGGAACATACGGTCAACACTGTACCTAAGGTTCTCCTATAGGCATAGCATTCCCTTCTAAAATTGGTGGTTGACTCCAACCATTATAATTTCGTCCCGAAAGCCAAGAAAATTTTCTCTAAATTTTCACTTTCAGTTTGCCACACTCCGTCCTATATTTAAGCCTTTGGATACTTTACCTCCTTTGGTAAACACATACAATTTTCGCGTTTCTAAAATTTCCCACTGACAGTCTCTACACGTTTTTGTAATACGTTGGGTAAGTTTACCCTCGCATCTCATTTGACTATAACAGCATTTGAAAATCATTGTTGCACCTTATTCGCCTTTCTAGTCGTGGCTTCTCGTTCCATAATGGAGGTGACCTCAACTACGGTCATTATCCTCGGATATATTTCATAATCTCAACTGAGCCCTACCTTCTGATGTACGCTTAATGGTCCTCTTCTGACATCCGTCATCGCTCGGCACATGCACACGTTCGAACGAAATTAGAATTCACTAGTGTATACACATTATAGCAGGAGAACGAAATCTCGTCAAAGGAATCGACAATCCTAAACATAGGGCTCTATAACAAACAAAGCAACGCTGAAAGCATAATAAGCCGTACAGATCCTAAGGACACTAGAACCTGATGCTCTGATACCACCTGTGACACCCCGCCTAATTAAATACCGGGCTATCACTCCTTTATTAAATTAAAATCAAGGTGAACAGTTGGTTCATTCTTAGCATCACTGTCGTAAAAATACTTTTCCAATTTAAACACCCTAAATAATTAAGCTAAGTGTCAAAAACCATTTAAAACCTTATTCTCATTTTATTAAATCCGGTTATAAAACCTTAAACCATTAACATCTAAAGAGTCACCCATTTAAGAGTAAAAATAGAATTGAACATACACGAATTTAATCATCAATAATAAATCCCAACATTTACAACACTAAACGAAAACATCCTGACAGTAATAAATCCCGAAATAAAGGTACTGAAAGTAAAAATTTCAATCTCTAACTATACCAACTAAATAATAGAAAGAGGGCGACACATGCCCCTGCTGGATAAAACTGAACTAGGAGTAGAATCAAATGGATGAAGTCGTCTAAACAACAGGCTTGCAACTCCCACCTAAGCTGCAGCACGTTCCTTCCAAAGGATCCTACGTAAGACGCCCCTGTGGCTGGGCACCTATAATGCATACATATATATACAAGAGAGAAAATGAAATAGAAACGGGTCAGAGCCCGATAGTGTATATGATTTAAAAATTAATTTAGCAAGTATTTAAATTGATACAGGCCAATGTAACAACATATTAGTGCGACACTCTCTTGAGAAATTCTCACCTCTCTTCTAATGTGCACACCTATCGCACTAACCTTCCCAATGGTCTATCTCGTCATATACCACACTACCTTTCCCCAATGATTTAACTTATCTTAGGTTATTCGTAGGATTTACAAGTGAACAACACAAGTATTTAAAACATAAGATTTCAATTTGTAACCAAGGTTCTCCTTTTAACTTTATTAATCAATAAAGTTTTCCAGTGTCATATTATACTTTCTCAAAATAATTATTTATAATTTAAGTCATCAACCATGTCCTACATATCAAATCACAGTAGGCAGTTCCAGATTTCAGAATTTCATATATATATTAACTACTCGTATAATATATATATATTATAACAGCACCCCACATAAAAACTATGGTGCGGGCATACTCTGCTATCCAATCCCCGTATCAATCGTACTAAAGGGAATACAAGTTCGGAATCACTCTCGAATTGTATAAATACATACACAAACAATATTGAGGCGAAGCATAGTTTCCAAGTCCAAGAGGTCAGTACATACCCTCACGTCTCTTAGGACCGTGACTACCGATTCGATAGCATGTACCTAGGAATCCTATCTTCTAGGGTACGAGTCATTATCCCCCATATGGCACACGAGATAAGATCGTCCCAGCGCGGTAACCTCAGGGATAGCGAGTAGCGCGGGCATGATTTTCACAAGTATATAATATATGCATACACGATCATATAAATATACCACTTTTATTATATCAATTTAGGTTTATCCAATAACCCACATTCACAACATTTATCCTTATTTTCCCATTATTATTTATCAAGTATAATGGTTCGTTTCTAACTTTAATTTGAAGGGTTTTTCCAACTTACTACGTAACCCTCATGGACTCTATTCTTCCAAATGTACAATTCAGTAGATATCTATTTATGTTCCAACGTAACTCTCTCTTACGTGTCTCTCCCCTTTAATATATACTTACATTATCCCTTATGCAAAATATCCCAAAAATATAGATTTCGCCTTACATTAAAGGATTTTGAATTTTATTTTCAAAGATGAGAATTTCAAACGGTTTCGAAATCGGAATTAAACTTTTAATTGAATTTTTATTATCTCTAAGAGTCCTCAAAACATAAAACTGTCTAGCAAAAAAAAAATTAAAAAATATTGAACAGTCCGATCGAGCTGAATTTGTTTCTGTAGCTTCCTCTCGTCTTCAGCTAATTCTCTGTAAAATTTCATCCAATTCCAACGGTCCGATCGTCCGGAATAATTTTTTTTTTTTGTGTTTGTATCTGATTAGAACTCTTTTCTTAATCAAACTCTTAATCCTTTACATGACAAAGGGTTTCCAGAATATCATATAAATCATCACTACATGAAAATTTCCCATCTCAAATTGGGTTTTTCTTCCATAAATCTCATCCTAATAACTCCTAAACTAATATGGATGATGCATCAACGAAATAATCAAGATAAACACTTGCCTGGGATTTTCATAAATCTGGTTTGGTGTTGAATTTGGTGTGGTTGCATTCCCCGTCTCGCGATCTACGAGTTGGCGGTGGCGGCGGTGTAAACGGATGAGTTTTGAGCCTTGGAATGCCTTGAAAGCTCTCTCCTCTCCTCTCCAATGGCCGTTCTAGTGTTTTGAGTTATCTAACCCTAGGAGATAACCTAAACATCTGATATAACCCCTTTAATTTTCGTGGGTTTAATTACCCAAAAATACAAAATGACTAAAATGCCCTCCTGGGGTACTAATTAGGCCTAAAAACGCCCCGAGACCCAAATCAAACCCCCGGGTATACTTTTCTGACTATCTCTATCCTTCCGGACGCGTTGGCGCACTCAAAACGACCATACGAACAACGTATAAAATATTCACTTTTATTAATCCACATTTAGTCCCGACACGACACAGGCGCGTCCCGACTTAAATTTCCGCAATTGTCATTTTATTCACACGTGACAATATTATAAAAATAAATCTCATATATTACTATACTCATCCAGTAATATGAAACAAATAATATATTCCCAATAATTACTAACTCTTGTCACGCAAGTAAATATTTAAAACAACATTTCGGATTAAAATTAAATTAATTTATCTCAATTAAATTTAATAAATCCTTAAATTTAAAAGCCATGAAAATACGGGGTATTACAATTACCACTAGACTATGTAATGAAGTCACTTAAGAATAGCGTAGGTCATTCTCTCTCTCACTCGAATTAACCTCGTAAGATTTTACCTTGTCCGGGTAAAAATAAAAATTTATGAAATCTCATTTGAAGTGGGGGATTTTCGTTCGAACGAAACTTCGAAGGAACTAGGAACTAAATTTTTGTTAGAATATCGTTCGAACGAGGCCGTTCAAATGAAATCCTCAACTTTGAACGAACTACTGTCTGAATTCTCGTTGGATAGGTCATTAGAAATCTCGTCCAAACGAGATTACCAAACTTCATGCCTGACCTCCAAAATCTGCATTTCTCCAACTTTTTCATCACCCAAATCCTCCAAAACTCATCCTAACTCAAATCCAACGATTCTAAACTATACTCCCTAGTAATAGAATGCTTTCCAACATATTTAAACATCAATTCCTTTAAAATTATAACATGAATTCCGATTAATTCCTCAAATCATCAAAAAGCCCTAAATTCACAAAATCCCATTAATCACAACTATACCCAGACTTAAATTCATGATTTCCAACATATAAAATTCAGATTTCTAATCCCCAAAATATTGTTGTTCATCTACATGCAAGAACTATACCACAATCGTAGATTTAAAACCCAATTTCAGTCCCAATTCCATAATATCATGAATAAACCACCAACTAATTTAACATGGACATTATATGCTCTAAATTAAGCAAGATAAACACTTGCCTTATTGTGACTGTCTGAATCGTCGAATGAAACTGGTATAGATGCGTTCCTCTATTCCCGATCTACACATTGATGATGTTTTTGGTGAAAGGTGACTGGGTTTGGCCTTGGAACTCCTAGGAACCTCATCTCCTTCTTCCTATTAGACCATCTCCTGGGTTTACCAGTTATTTACCCTAACTCTCTCAGGTACATGCATATATATTTCTCCAATTTTCTTCCATTAAATTAATCCCAATTTTTCAAAAGACAAAAATACCCCTCCGGGGTGTCGGGTTGGCCTAAAGTTGCTCCGGACTCCAAACTAAACTCCCGAGTAAACTTTTCTAACTATCTCGACCCTACCAGACACATTGGCGTACTCAAAACAACCATCCGAATAATCAAAAATAAAATTACATTTTAATTCCTCATTTAAGTCCCGACACGACTCACACGCGCATCCCAACTAAGTGTACTGTAAGTGTCGTATTTTTCACTCACGACAACTTTAATATTTTCATAATCATATATTACTTTACTCACTAAGTAATATTCAACATAATTCTCACCAATAAATACTAACTCTCATCACGATAGTGATTATTTACTTAAATCCGAATTAATTATAAATAATTTCCGAGTTAAATTAATTAATCCCATAATTAAAATAAAATCTTTCAAACATACGGGGTATTACAGTGAATTAACAATGTTTTTGGGAAATAACACCTATGAAAATGGATAAATTGCAAGTTTGGCAATAAAATGGTAAAAAGGTAATTTTACGTAAATTGAACATTTCTATAAAATAAAAATGTTAAAAAAGGTGTTACACAAAAATGATCCTAAAAGGAAGTGATTTTTGGGTTGAAATCAACATAAATGTGTAAAAGACATGAAATGGTGATTTTCTAAAGTGTAACACAAATATAGGGTGTAGTCCCCAGGGTTTGGGCTTCGGTCTCGTAAAAGTGAAATAATGTGGATAGTAAGAGTGTTAAACAAAGGAAACTCAGAAGAATCGAGAAGATTAAGAAGCGCTTGGAGCCCTTAGGTGAAAGATACAAAACATTGGCCAGAGCATGTGGTGGCATAACCGGCAGTGTGGAGCTCGTTAAAGTACGTGGTCATGTGGTAAACTCCAAGAAAAATATAATGAGAAAAGGTGGAACATGATAAATAAATTGGTTGTGATAAAAAAATGAGAAAAGGAAAAACCTTTGTTAAATGAATTTGATAAATGTTCCGTTTAAAAAGGTTATGTGGGCAAGAAATATGATAAATTAACTAATATCCATGTGAAGTGAAAAGGAATGGTAATGTGAGGTGATTAATAAGTAATTAAGTAACCTAATATGGTTTAACCTATAATTAACACAAGTGCGTTATGCTTTCGATTTCCAAAAGAAAATAAGTATTTTCAAACACCAAGTGTGCGTATATTGAAAGGTGGGTTTCAAAGAAAATAATAAAGTGGATTTGGTGTGAGTTAATCAAAAATTTCGATAAATGAAGTCCTTTTCCTAAACAAAGGCTATTTTGTTTAAGTATTTAGCTGGGTGCATTAAATCGAAAAATAAAAATTAAGTCACGTAAAAAGGGGTAAAAGGGGGTCCTTTATAAGAGTAGTGTGATTCAATCAACTCAAGTAACGAATAAACGGATTTCATGCTTTAGTATATATGTGTGTGTGTGTGTGTGTGTGTGTGTGTGGGTATATATGTTATTTGCATGTGCATGTAGGTGGTATGTTATATGCTCTCGTAGAATTATGTATAGCGTTCTTTGATACATTCTTATCCTTGTATTCTGATTTATGTTTAATTACTGATAGGGTTTCTATCTTGAATTTCTTATGCTGCCTTCGAGGAGAGCTAGTTAGGCCAAAGATCCAGTGGGTCAGGCCAAACCCGTAACACCCGCACTATAGGCACCTACTATGCCAGTTATTACATCCCCCGATGCTAGGGTCAATATAATTTTGGGGCACAACAGTTGTCAAACTTGATTAGGTAGGCTTGGTAGTAAGGAGATGCAAGTTTCCTCCCGTAGCACCTCAATCATCAGTACCGATCACATTAGGATGGGAGAAGATGCGGGAAGCCTTCATGAAGAACAAACCACCCAAGTTTGATCATATTATGGTGCACTAGTGGCGCTAGGATATTAAGAGACATTTGAGGTTGTTGACTTGTATGGAAGTACAAAAGTCAGTTTTAGGGACTTTTTGCTTGGTTGGGGATGCTCTCCAATGATGGGAGAGTGTAATTAACGTGGAGTATAAGGGGAGAATGACTTTAATGAGTTTGTGATCCATTTTGATGATAAACATTTTCCACCATCAATTCGAGAACAGAAGACGGTAGCATTTCTTCTACTTGAGCAGAATCCCGCATTGCAGCCGAGTATGAGTGAGAGTTTACTAGTATGTCCTTTTTTTGCTCATGATGAGGTTGATACCGAATAAATGAAGATAAGGAAGTTTGTGAGAGGGTTAGTGTGGACCATCAAATAGGTTCTCATGGGGAACCTGACCTTTACTACATACATTCATGTGGTAGATGATGCGCTTATGAATTGTCATAATCGGAGGGATCACATGAGGAAGTTAAAGACTGTGGGATAATCCTGGGGGTCCAAAGTAGAGGCGAGCTTGGGTGGAGACAAGCGTGGTATGCCAGGCCAGGAGGGACATGGGCAGTGGAGGCGCTTTAGGCCCAGGAAGGAAAGGCACCAACAAAATCTCCAAGAACCCCCTAAGGTGGGGCATGGGTAGGGGTAGTATCAACAATAACACCCTCAACAACAGAGACAACAGGGGCACCCGCAGTCCCATTTGATGGTGTGTGCTTGAGATATAGGAGTAGGGGACATAGGTCCCGAGTATGCTCAAATGCATAGGTTCTGGGAAAGTAGAACTAGGTCCATTCGGGCTAAAGTTATGACAAATAGGGACATGGAAACTGTGATTAGGATAGGGACAAGACAAGCATGACTTCATGTCCTAACAATAATAACAACATCCATACTGACCTCAGCAATTTCCAGCGCTGAGACCATAGATGGTAGCAACACTACCAATACCTTTGGTTGCACAACAGCAGCCCCAACTTCAGTATAAGAGAGTTTATCAGGTGTCACAAACCCAATAGGAGGGCTAGGATAGGCCCATATAAAAGGTGGTACATTTTACGTATTTGGAACTTTAGCTATAGTTTTATTTGACACTAGTGCTACACTCTTATTCATATCATGTAGTTTTATTGATATTTTAGGTTTTCTTCATAGACCTTATGATAAATCCCTATCGATAACTACTCCATTAGGCGTATTTACTCGTATTTTATAGATTTGTGATGATGTGGAGATTTTTGTTGGTAGATTATGTTTTGAGGCATATTTATTTATTTAGATACCCATTCTTACGATGTGATCTTGGATATGGATTGTTTGGTTAAATACGAGTCTCATATAGATTGTAGGGTTATGAACATATAACGAAAGAAATATTGGTTCCCAACCACACAACATTAGCAAGACCACTATTTTATGCGTCACCATGAATATATCAACCAAATGGGAGAATGTCTAAAATCATGCCTTTGTGAAGCATGTTAGATAAACTCTCGTCGTTAAAAGTAATTGTATTGGCTTTGTCTTCAATGAGTTTTAAAACTAATGATTTATCCTCGGGAGTGGGTTTGAGTATTTGCTATATAACAATGCTTCCTTACAGGAATTAGGTGGAATGTTGATGCAGGAGGATCGTCACATTGCCTATGCATCTCGAAAGTTGAAACCCCACGAGTGTAAATATCCTAACCATGATTTGGAGCCAGCAGTCGTAGTGTTCGCACTACACATTTAGAGGAATTATTTAAGGGTTGAGAAGTTCAGGTTCTTTAGTGATCACAAGAGTTTTCCGTACTTGATCATGCAGAATAATTTGAATATGCGACAACGATGATGGTTTGAGTTTTTCAAGGACTACCAGTTTATGATTCAATATCACCCAGGGAATGCCAATGTTATGGATAATGTCTTGAGTCTATGATCTGGTGGCATTTTGTCTTCTCTTTAGTTGATTGATGTGGGGTCTGTTAAGGTAGTTAGGGAGTTAACTGATGTGTTTATGGGGATGCTTATTGTAACTCTTGATATCTTTATACGGGTTGTTCGGGCATAAATAAATGATCTATTTTGTAAGGAGAGGGTGGTCGAAATCTTAGACAGCAGTGTACCTTTTTACGTTATTGGTTTGAACTATGGATTAAGATATAAGGGAATGTTAATTATGCCATAAGATGAGAATTTGCATAGGGTAACTATAAAGGAGGCCCATAGATCGTAGTTTTTCGATGCATCCCGGTAGGGATAAGATGTACCAAAATATGAGGCAACAATATTGGTGGTTCGGGATAAAACTGGACGTTACTACATTTGTATCTCAGTGTAGCACATGTCAGATGGTGACGGTGGACCACCAACGACCGTTCAAGGAAGCTTTTATCCTTACACATTCCCGAGTGGAAGTGGAATAACATTTTAATGGATTTCATCATTGGGTTTCCTTTGACAAAAAGACATCACGATTATTTTTTAATATAGTGGACCGTGTGATGAAAGTTGCGCATTTCTTGCTCGTTCGTATGGACTTCACATTAGAGCAATATGCATGTTTGTATGTGGCTGAGATTGTTCGATTGCATGGAGTACATTTGTTAATCATCTCAGATAAAGGTATGACTTATGTATCTCTTTTTTTTTGAAGGATTTCAGGAGGTTATGGGGACTAAATTCCGATTAAGTACGTCATACCATACACAAATAGATGGAAAAATTGGTCCGGGGAACCAAATTTTGGAGAATATGCTTTGGGAGTGTGCATTGGACTTCAAGGGTAGTTGGGAAATGCACTTATCCTTGGTTATGTTCTCCTATAACAACAGTTATCAAAAATTGATTAGTATGGAACCGTATGAGTCATTGTATGGGCGACCATGTATGTCATCGATGTATTGGTTGGTCTTGGGGGAGAGTAGCTTATTAGGGACTGAGTTCGTTCAGGAGACTATGGAATAGATCAAGATGATTCGAGAGAGAATCAAGATGGCTCAGAGTAGGCAAAAAAGCTATACATATTTGGACATAAATGATGTTGAGTTCTAAGTGGGAGATCAGGTAATTGTCAAGGTTTCACCCATGATGGGGGTAATTCATTTCTAGAAAAGAGCTAGTTGCCCACGAGATACGTTTGGCCATTTAGGATCACATATTGGATAAGGTCTCTCGCTTATCGATTAGCACTTCTAGACCATTTAGCTTGAGTACACAATGTGTTTCATGTATTGATGTGTAAGAAAGTGGTTCTCTAAGTGCTAGGTTTTGTAAAGATAAACGTAGGCGTAAACTATATTAATGGCATTGATAATGATAACAAAAGCATTATTAAAAATCAATGAATGAACTCAAATAATGGTTCACAAACTATTATATATAACTCAATGACAATAAATTAATGCAAGTTCTTTAGGACAATAAATGAATCTCTAAGAACAACTAGCTGGAGGGAGAGAGAAATAAGCACTTTAGATGAACCTCAAGTAGGCATCTCAAACACCAAGGTCTGAAGTAGTAATGGTCAAAGCTTAATAAATGCTTATGTTCTAGAGCAGAACTAGGTAAAATATTAATGGTGAAGGAAATAAAAGCTCTCGTATTGCAATAACTTTAGTTTGTAATAACTCTCTCAAAATGGGCTTTTGACTCAAAGATCACTTATGATCTCTTTCTCAAAAGTTATCTCTTTTCTCAAAGTGTAGCGGGGGTGTATATAGGCTCAAAAATAAACTTGTGGAACCATGGATACAATAAATATTGCATTGGCCTATCACACCCAACATGTCAAATGCATTAAATGCTGAGCAAAGTCTTGAGTAACCAGCTACTGTGTTAGGAGATGCCACAATGCGTCAGTGCCAAACAACCAAACTACTCATGAAACCACCACTATTTGTGGTAAGTTGATTTGACATGTCTAGATATGGTATGATGTTACTTATATCTTTTGTGGAATTACACTCAATTTGGCACCAAAACTCAGTGGTGGATAACCGAGCGAGCTCAAGGTAACTCGAATGTGCTCTCTCGGACAATGCTGGGGTGTTTTACCAGGTGCATATAAAATATTTAAGTCATGCCTTAACTTTTCCTTACTTCTCAATCCTCTAAACCAATTCCCTTGAAGATTCCCAAGTGAGGTTGCTCGATAGAGCATGACAACTCTCACAGGTCCTGCTAGACCTGGTCCATCACTAGTACCGAGTAACCTCTTCTTAATATTACAACATAACTTAAATTTACGATACATCTCATAAATATATAGTAAAATCATAAAATAAATGGAGAATCTAATTAGTTTCCTCTGGCCAACTTCCTCGATCTTCGATTGAGCTCTTGATTTGCCTTTTCTTCGAAATAACTTGGTTGACTCCCCGCATTCCTTTGTGCTATCACTAATCTTTCAATAATCATTCTTTGGTTTCTAATCTAGAATCTTGAAGAGGTGGCTTATCTCCAAGTATGGGTTTATCTATAAGACCCTGCTACATTTGCCCCCTCGTAAGGAACTTTATTGTGCAAATAAGAAATTTATGTACGAAACACCTTAATATGATGAATCACTTCTCGGTACAACTTGAACTACCAAGCCTCATCTCGAAATAACATGAAGATGATAGACCTTGGTTCGAACTAACTTGATCCGTCAATCCTCTGTTCAAAATTATTCAAAATAACTTGATTCGTCTAAGCCTTCGCCAGAAATAACTTAAAATGATAGACATTTTAAGTTATTTTTTTAAAATGGGTCATCAGACTTCTGTTTGAAACAACTTGAAATGATAGGCCGTTATTTTTTTAGTCCAATCAAGACAACCATTAATAATTCTAATTGATAATAGTAATCTGAATCCCCCCTTAAATGGATCTAATTGCACTTCACGCTCCAAATGAAATTTTTGATGATTCAATTAATATTTCTTTGGTGAAACAGAGGATCTCTCGATCAGGGAGAGAACGGGGAAATCCCATATGACCCAATATATCTAACAAGTCACATTATACGTCAACCCAAGTTGTATCTTCCTCTCTAGGACTTTGAAAAAGTACTTTTAGAACACCAATGGGCATTAAATGAAAGAAGAAAGAACTAAGTACTCATTTTACTTTGAAGTGGAAGCCTAACAACGGGTTTATTGTCTTTAGAATATTGCCCTTTATCTTATTTTATTCTTTTATTTTATATTTTTTTCATAGATTAGAAAAATTCATAAAGAAAGACAGAATAAATATGGAAAAATTATTAAGAATAATTCCTTCGAATGATGAATCTTTCGCATCTCACTAAAACTACAGTCATGGTAAAATCTTGGTTTATTTAATTATCGGGGACTCCCAAGCACACGAATTTTCTATAAATTGAAATAGAAAACTGAAGGCTTATTATTCAACAGTATAACACGACTTATATGCTCGTGTCAACCAAAATCTATCTAGATCTTTTTATAAATGAATAAAGTGGGTTGAAAAAATATAAAATGGAGTTCTATACAACTAATTGCGATATAACAATGGGTTGCCCAGGTTTCGAACCCAGAACTAGTCGGATGGAGTAGATAATTTCCTTGTTTAATAAGTAAAAACCCATCCCCAAGCCATGCTTGTATTTTTCATTGCACACGACTTTCCTTATATATACATCTCAAACCCAGTTCCTTGCTTAGAGAAGACTTTTTATAAGTGGAATACTCAGTTGATTACCTTGAGCAAAAGACATGCCTATTTGAATTGATTTACGAATATTAGAATTTATATGATTAATAATACTTATTCAACAAATTCAGTTGATTTATATGAGTTGATTTTCTTTTACGATAAATTGATGAAATAATAGCCATCCAATAGTTTCTTCATTGGTTGCAATAACTATAATAAAATTGAGAAAATGTCTCCTTTTAATTGATGACTATAACAAAATCAAAAAATATTGTGTAGATACAATTAGAATAAATATAAATGATTGTACGAGACAATCATACCATTGAACTAAGAAAACATAGAGTCTAAAAAAAGCAATAAATTTCTAATTAATTCAAACATAAAAATGAATAGATCAAATTAAAATACAAGAAATTCTCCAATAAAAAAATGGATATAGATAAATGTCAAAGTTTAGAGTCCATCTCTTATCTTTACTTTATGTTATCCACTTTACTTTTTCAATCAAAAAAGATTTCTTGTACCGAGGGCATCTTTAGAATATACAAAATCAGTATAGCTATCCTTCTTCTAACACAACAATGCACTTTCAATCAGTATCGAACTGCTAAAAAAATTCTTTCTTCCTTTACTTGTTGCTTGTCAATCGAAAATGTTGCCCCATTCACTTGAAAATTCTTCAAAATAATAGATTTCTCTCCATGATTAGATATTAGATTAGTTTCGGTCTAGAAACTGAGGATCGGGTAAAATGTGAATCTGACAAGTTAGAATCCATTTTTCACTTTAAAGGATTGGTTAGTCGTCCAGTAACAAGTAAGAGTAGTCAATCATATTCGTTGAAAGAAAGAGAATAAAGAATAAACTAATTGTAATATCTAGTTTACCCGCAAATGCAATATACGCATTGGGTTCGACAATAATGATATCCCATAACATACCAAAAATAGTTGTCACCCCTCCAGTAGTAGGAGATGTAAGGATTGATACATATATTAACTTTTTATTTGATTGATAATTATATAAAGCAGAAGATATTTTAGCCATTGGAATCAATCTCAAACTTATTACTTACATGTGTCCCCCCCATACCGGAAGCACAAACTATAATAAGAGGTAAAAATTGATTAGTAGTGTACTCAACCCAACGAGTGATTTTCTACCCAACTACCGATCCCATACTACCCCCCATAAACTAAAAATCCATTAATCCGATTACTACGAGAATATCATTTATTTAGCATACATGTTTGAACAACCTCAGTTAATTATGTCTTTCTTTGATCAGAATTAATACGGTCTTTATAAGGCTCCTCATTCGAATGGAATTCAATGGGATTCAGAGAGACCATGTGTTCATCCATAGGATCCCAAGTACTCGGATCAATCAAAAGTTCAATTTTCTCTGAACTACTCATTTTCAAATGATATCCGCATTGTTCATAAATATTCCTTTTTTATTATAAAAATTTCCACGTGTGAGCAAGATTTATGCATATATCTTGCATTTAATGCAACCGTCCCATCGTCTGCCGCCTCTGACGCTTGATGCCATGTGGCATCACGGGGTTGAATATAAACTACCTCGCATCAATCAAACCATCATTGATTCATTTATCCCCTAATTTTCAAAACACACATTGGTGATTGAACTGTTAAAGCCTAAACGACTAAATTTTCCCCAATTTTCAAAATGCGCATGGGTAATTTAAACCGCCTAATTTCTAAACGGATATTTTCCCCTAATTTCTTTTAATAAACTTCATTATATTCATTTTAAACTTTCTAATTTCTTCCATTAACGCACAAAACTCCAAGATTTTATATAGAGAGAAGTTTTGTTGTCCAAATCTTATCTATAAACTCCATTTGAACCCATTTTCACAACCCATTTTTAAATGCCCACACTTCTATACCCTTTTCATCTATTATTACCCATGAAAACTGTCTACAATATTTCAATTCCTTCTTCAAGCAAAGTTGTCGGAGTTTTCAATGAGGACATCGCCATGAACTTGGCTGAAGGGAGAGAGTTGTTCATCATCGCCTACCATCGTGCTCCCTACTTTGAGTAAATTGATATGTTTGGAAATGAAGCCAGGCCTTTTAGGAATGCTATTGAGGGTGCTGATCATCCCACTTTGGTGGTGGAGGATCCAGAAGATGCCACTACTGGTAAGTTTGTCACATCCTTCTCTGTTTTGAATCTTAGTTTTGATCGAGGAAATTTCCACTACTCCAGCATCGATTTTGAAGCCCCAGGTGGAGCCCCCGAAGGATATTTTACATGGTACCTATATATCTATAAGAAATACTAGGAGACACTTAAAAATGTGGGTCTTTCTCATGTGACCAGGTGGTTTGAGACTTCACTTTGTTGAAGAACAATCCTGTGTGGCACCTTTTGGTCTCTCGATGGATTGATGCCACACACACTTTCATGGTAGCTTGGGGAGAATTCTCCATTGCAATGGAGTATGTATGTGAGTTTTATGGCTTGGAGTCGTGTGACCATATCCCCTTTGATCACTCAAAACATAATGCCGAAGAGGTGAAAAAACATACAATGCTTGACCAAATCATTCGAGATTGTATTGGTGAAGCCACGAAGGCCACGTTTGGTCAGTTGATCAAGTACTTTTACCAACCATGTATTAAGCTCGTGAAGGAGCAGTAAGGAAGGATTTGAAACTACTGACTTTTTTTCCCCAGGTTATGGAAGTAACTCAAAGTTAATTGCGTACATCCATTGCGATTTTTTTAGTTTTTTTTATACCCGGTAAGCCAAACGATCAGTAAAGGAGAGACTTGGTGAATATTTATGTACGATTGGCTCATGGAGTCAACATCCCCTTGGAAGATATAACTCTAGGTTCACTGTATTCCTTTATGATATATGTCATTTAGATATGGTACGTTTGGTTGGTCATTATGATGTATAAAATTTTTCCAATACCATATTGTTGATGGGGTTTTTCTATGCACGGTTCCCCAATCACGCTCCTGTTAATATTGAGGTTGCTACTTTTCTAATTCAAAGACCACTAATAACTGTGACACCCCACCTAATAAAATACCGGGCGATCACTCCTATATAAAATTAAAACAGGAGTCTTATACAGTTCATTCTCAGCATCACTGTCGAAAACCAATTTAATTACTAATAACCTATTAGGCTGGCGTCAAAAATTTTAATTAAGTAATCTTTTTAACCAAACCATTCAAATAAAACAATCACAACAGTTTATATGCACCAACTGAAATGAAATAAAATAAAATAATCGAACACTCGGCACAATAATACAACCAAATCGAATGCTGCATTAAAAGGCGATAAAAGAATAAATGAGTACTGTTGGGCATTCAGCCCGAATGTTTCTATAATACCTCCTATCTAGATCTCAATGATGGAAGCGTATACAATAAACATGCTTGCATACACAGCTGCTGCAGCAAATGTCTGACTCGAAGGAATCATCATCCAGGCATCCCTGTGTCTGGACACTTATATATATAGATATAGCAAGAGAGGGGAAAATAGAGAGACAGGTCAGAGCTCGAGTTTGGAAAACGTTTTAGCAAGTGTTTAAATTCCATATTTTAAAATATGATATTTCTCATATCTAAACTGGTATCGCACTCTCATGAGATACCCCTCTTCTAATAGTGCACAACTATCGCATACCTTTTTAAACAACCTAGTTAAGCTACCCTGCCTAACTAAGGTATTTCACCCATCTTCCAAAGTCCTCATAAATCCGAGTACTAAGGACTAAACTTCTCCCCATTCCCAACATTACGTTACATTCATTAGGCCTTCATTACATACCATATTTTATACCATCCTGTATTTATCAATAGTTCTCATTAGAACCTATGATCCATATTCATATAAATCCGGATATAAATCTACCGGAAGGAGTATATCACTTTACTCATTCTTTTCACCTTATATGAGGTTATGTTATATGATATCTCATCTCATGTATAAAAAATATACTACACGTAACAAGTATAATAATTAGTCCACCGAGCTGAAATATAAGTAGCTTAGTCGTTCTCATCTACTAAGCAACAGTGGAACATCACAAGTATACATATATATTATTCTCAGTACATATGTACATATATGGCACCCCTAGGCTCAGCTGCGGTGCACTCATACATCACAAGTATACATATATATATCACCCTCAGTACATATATAAATATATGGCACCCCTAAGCTCAGCTACGGTGCACTCATACTCTGCTATCAAATCCCTGTACATCACGCACATAAGGATCACGCGTTCCGCATTGCTCAGGAATCGTATCAATACAAATCACACATATTGGAGGCGAACATAGTTCACATACCTATGGGTCACGCACATACATACGCTCCCATAGTCAGCAGACTTATCGACTCACAAATAAGCCCTTCACAGTCTTATGTTCTTGAGGTACCAAATCTAAAACCCCCCGAAATCACACAAGACAAGATTGTCCTCTTCCGAAAGTGATAGCGCACGAGAAGTGTGCGCGTGTAAGTGCACATTCGTTGTTTTCTGTCTCGCCGAGACTATACAAACAAACCTAAATTACTACTACACTTGCGAGGCAAACACAGCAGTAAGTCGGGTATCGAAAATCCACAGGGACGAGTTGCTAGATTTTAAGTGATTTAGTACTCCGAAATAAAAGGGTAAAAGATGATTACTAACTAAAAAGGAAAAGATGCATGAAAGGGAAATGATTAACTAGGCGAGGGAAAATAAAGTAGATTAACAAAGCGATAAAACTATAGGTTGCGTCGAATATCCCTCACCCGGGTTAATTTGTATAAAATGGTTACATGAGTCGACGTGTTATTACAAATGCATCTCGTTTCGACAGATAATCAAATCAAGGGTTGTCACGCCCCTAAATCCTCATAAAAGCCTAATAAGATTTTGGCGTCAATAAATATCCCAAAAATTACGCGCGAAAGGTCGTAAGCAAGGGACATACATGATATGCCCCGTCAAATCTCCTAGGCGTAATAACTAGGACAGTGCACCCGAAATAGACCCGTAAACACCGTCGCCAAAGCCAAGCAACGCGTTAACCCGAGTGAGTTCCATTCAAACACAACCTAATTTAAATTAGCTAGAAAGCATATTAAAAACGCGATAAATGGAAAGCGGTAAATAAACGCGATAAATCTACCTAGAAAGCACAAGAAGAAAGCACGTAAACTAATTAACAAAGCATGTAAACCTAATTAACAAAGCAAGAAATAATGGAAAATAACTATATTAATGGAGAGGAAGATGAATAGTGCGACTTACTACCCAATTGGGTATCAAACCAAGAAGAATCAAAGAAGAACTCTTCAAATCCCCCAAACCCTAAGCTATTCTAACCAAAAATCTATTCTAAAATGTTCATATATGTTATTACAACAAAATTGGGTATTTATAGTAAGTGGGAATTAAAATAGAAAAGAAAAGAAGAAAGAAATTAAAAGGTAAAATATCTCCTGAAAACAGGGGATCGATCGATCGACCAAAATCGTCGATCGATCGATCAAGAAGAAAAAAGTCCACTATCGAGAAGGATCGATCGATCAAGCAGGTATCAGCCCATTGCATGTTGCTTTGTGATGCTTGCCTTTCTCGTCCGCTAGAATCTCCGTAACTTCTTCATACGGACTCGGAATCGCGCACCGTTCACGGCCAAGCGAAGCTTAAGAGGAGGGCTATAACTTACGTGTAGATGTTGGACTAGGTGCCCAATCTATAAAAAGACTAAAATTCCCTTAAACGAGCGATCGCGTATGGAAATCGAGCGGAATGCGTCCGAACTTTACACTTATCATCCAAATACCTATAAAAGCTCAATTAAACCCTGCAAAACACGTTAATGTAGAAATACGAGGTTGTCTAGTTAACGAGCATAAATATAGGGAATAAGATACTCGAGGGGGCTAAAATGCGTAGGTTCGGAGGATGAAATACGCAATATTTGCGTATTATCACACCCCCTAACTTACACATTGCTAGTCCCTAGCAATGAAATAGGATGCAATAAGAACTACAAGCAAAGCAAAAGTAGGAGATAGAACAAAAGTATGGTATAAAAGAAAAAGGCCACTTTCACGGGTGATTCGATTGCATTTAGCATATGCAATAAGCCGTTAAACCCCTAGGTCACCCTAGTGGACGAGTGTCGTCTCGTGAGGGTTTTCAGGGATGGTACCCACAAACATCACATGGTTTCCTCAAATTATTCACAAACCAACATGCGACAAGCCCAACAATAGAGAAAAATATTTCATACACATTATTAGCACATTGAACGGATTCAAACAAAAGTTCGAATCATTAACATTATAGAATGCACCTCATAGAATTGAAACCTTAAAATGTGGGAGGGGGAGCGAGCACATGTAAAGTACAATTTGGTGAAACCTTATATAAACTGGATAAATATTAAAGCAAGAATACATTCAATCCTCACGGGCATTACACTCATCAAGCGAATTCACTCGAAACAGGGAGGTAACAAACGGAACATGCGGGCATAAAGAGTAAATGTAAATGGAAACTAGGCCGCACACATGTTACAAATGAAGAACACTATTTATAAATTGAAAAATTGTAATCTCAATGAAAGATACTGCATACTAAAAGAGGCAAAATGCATTGTCGCAGATTATCAAAACTATTATGACTTTTGAATTACATGCACCAAAGATCACATAGGACTTGAATAGGGTTACGATGTAGGTTAGGCTATGTTACGAAATGAAGGAATGTATGTACGGATTCAAAGTGTTCGGAATGAAAACTCGGGATATTGGGAAAATGCGGGCAATATCAAAATTGGAAAACAAGTTCCAAAAAGGCATTAGATATATCACCGGGGAGAGTAATCAAAGCTTATTGAACTATATACAACATTTATAACTTTCTCTTTCTTTTCTTTTCTTCTTTTTCTCATTATTCTTTTGTTTTCTTTTTCTTTCTCTTTTTCTTCACTTTTTTCACTTTTTCTTTTCTTTACTTATCACGCTCTCATATGCCTAAATTGCAACCGACATCACAACAACATCATTCAATCACAAGTAACATTCCAAACAAAGGTATGCAAGGTGTATGTATGGGTTAAAACTCCAATGTGGAGTTGGTTATGGGATTGGGGTAATGAAACGAAAGGCTATATTTAGGCTCAAAGGGGTCAACGAGGGTAAACATATATAAGGGTGAGGTCAAGGCTAATATGGGTGATATAACAAAGATGGCCTATGATTGTTTCCAAAACTTTACGCAATTATCGAATAAAAAAAATATATGAAAATCATGCTCAAGTAACACATTTCAAGTTTGAACTCAATTAATGAACGATCAAATGAAAGAATAGGGAGATTACCAACGAATTCAACGTTTTCAAAGAGGAAAGAATAGTGTATACACTCACAAACGATGAAAGGTACAAAGCTTACTTGGTGTAAGTATATACAATGCAACAAAAGATTACCGAGTTATAAAAATCTTAAACCAAATCAATAGAACGATAAAAGTGCATGTGCTCATGGGATTAAAGTTTTAATTCATGAAGTTATTCATAATATCAATAATTGAGACTAAAGTATAATAACTTCTAAAATCGAGAACATGCATCATTGGGTTGTGTATTGGATCGGGCAATTATTACAATTTATCATCAAAAACAAAAGCAAAAAGCCCCAAAAAGGAGAAAAAAGAAAGAAAATCTTTTTGAAATTTTTGAATTTTTCTAAGAAAATCATACTAAGTAACTAACATGTGAGCAAAAACATGGACTAAATAAAGAAATGGATAGAATATCCCACACCCCCAACTTAAAACTTGACATTGTCCTCAATGTGAATTAAGAACCAAGTTAAAGAGAGGAAAATAGCGATATTACCCAAAAGTGGAGCGATCCCCATAAGAACAAGTCCAAAGAATCTACAAAACAAGTCAGTAACTAGCATAGCAAAAACAAATAACAAAAAGTTAACTAATTACACTAGACTAAATTAAAAAGAAAAAAAAGAATAAAAAGCTAACTATATACAACCTACTATTTAGGCTTCACACTAACTATACACTAGAAATCTAAATAGCTGAGGGTCCACCATGAAAATGATTTGACTTTGGAGGATAACCGGTGTACCCTCACATACAATCATGCCCTACGAAAAATATGAATTCCGTTTTAACAACGGAAGGCATGTGTAAGGCGTAAGAAAGGAACCATCGTCAATTAAATTTTTTGGCGGGACGATGGGCGGTTTGGATTGAACAGGTGACAAAAACATGTGGGGACCGAGAAAATATGATTAACCTCCCAATGATTTTGAAATTGGAATGGGAGGTGGCGCACACGAAGGCACATATGCGATCGTGGAAGCCGACTCGAGCAAGTACTCCTCATCGGCAAAAAGGTTTAAAACATTAAAGTTTGAAACCGAATCATCGGGTACTTGTGACATTGTGATAATAGAGGATGAAAATGGGGATGAAAGAAATTCAAACTCATGAGATGAATCATCATCGCATCAAGATTGAGTTTCGAAGGAAATAATATCATTTTCAATGAAATGTTCTTCTTTGGGAGCCAAAGAAGAAATCATTTTATTGTAAATAGATATTATGTCATTTGCATCCTCACTTTCAATATCGATTATGCAATGGGCAAAGTCTAGAATGGTTTGTTCCAAAGTAGGCACAAAGTCCTCATTTGGTTCAAAACATTCCTCGACTTCGAAAGTCTCGGAAGAAAAATCGTCGTCGGACTCAAATAATAAATCCAAGTCATGTTCCCACGAGCGATTTTCTTCCCGATAACGATTTTCAATTTTCTCATTTTCATACATATGCAAACCCTCACTGAATGTCATGGGTCGAGGTGCGGATGCATGGAAATGGAAACTTTGAAAATTAACATCGGACTTAAACGAAACCTCATTATGATAGGAATTTTGAAAATTATTTCTCTTCGTTTCAAAATTCTTTTTATAAGGAGGTAAATGCCCAAAATCATTATCATCATCATAAAAATTCCAATAACCTAAGTTTTGACTTTCGTTATACTCGCCCAAAGTCATATTTGAATTTGTTATACTTTTGGATTCTAAGTATTCACCGAAAGTCATAGGTTTGCGAGAATTTTGAGAATTATAACAAGGATTACCGAAAGAATTAGAATAAGACATGCTTACCCCAAAAATGGCTCGAAGTGGCGGATTCCACAACGTAAGTATGCGCGGGAAAAATTCGAGCGTTTCTAAGTGCTCAAATGTGGAAGTCCTACAAAATATTAGCAAATAATACAAATAGAAAGATAATACTATGAAATACTAAATCAAATAAAGTCTAAAACAAACAAGTCCCCGGCAACGGTGCCATTTTGATTGAGGGTGAAAAGTAGCGCGTGTCAAGACGCTAATCGTTGTTTTAGTTTCACCGCCTCAATACAAAAGAAACCTAAGTTATGACTCTACTTGCGATACAAGTACAGTGGTAAGTCGGGTATCAAATCCACAAAGAATGTTTGATAGATCATAACAGATTATTAATCCAGGAATAAAAGTGTAAAAAGGTGTTGTGAAAATATAAATAAAAGAAAAGAGAAGTTAAGTCTAAATAAAGTAAAATCGAGGATCGGGATAACATCCAATCATACAGAGCGAAACACTTATTAATTAGAATTTCATCTCGAGAGCAATTTAATCGAGCATTATCAATTAATCATAAACTTTACACAATAAGGAATTTAAGCCAAAGTTGCGTAAATAAACAATTAATTGAAAATTGGTCGCATGCGGATTAAATTCGAATTATCGCTTTAAACACTAACGTCGCATGACAAAGAAAGTTAAACGCATGATAATCCGACTTTAATACGCGCGGGGTCAATTAAACGCAATTTTGCACAAAATCTAATTTTCGGAGCTCGGAACCCGTTAATGGCGGAACGAAATCTCGACCCTATTTATCTAAGGGAAATATATGAATTAAACTAAATTATAACTAATTAAACTAGGAAAGCAAGAAATAAAACAATTAAACTAACTACAAATCATGGAAACTAAATTAACAAAGCAAGGAAAAATGAAGAACAAAACTATATTAATGGTAAATGAGATGGAAAGTTCAACCTTTCAAAACCAAATGGATGTCACCCCAAGAAGAGAAGAAGATGATCTCTCCAAACCAAACCCTAACCTAAAATGTCTTCTAAAACTAAGTATATCTGATATTACAACAAAATTGGGTTATATAGTAAGTTGGAATAAAAGAAAAGAAGAAAGAAAAGAAAAGGAAAATCCACAGTCGTGTAAGTGCACATTCGTTATTTTCTATCTCGCCACGACTATACAAACAAACCTAAATTACTACTACACTTGCGAGGCAAGCACAGGTAAGTCGGGCATCGAAAATCCACAGGGACGAGTTGCTAGAATTTAAGTGATTTAGTACTCCGAAATAAAAGTGTAAAAGATGATTACAAACTAAAAAGGAAAAGATGCATGAAAAGGGAAATGATTAACTAGGCGAGGGAAAATAAACTAGATTAACAAAGCGATAAAACTATAGGTTGCGTCGACTATCCCTCACCCGAGTTAATTTGTATAAAATGGCTACATGGGTCGACGTGTTATTACAAATGCGTCTAGTTTTGACAGTTAATTAAATCAAGGGTTGTCACGCCCCTAAATCCTCATAAAAGCCTAATAAGATTTTGGCGTCAACAAATATCCCGAAAATTATGCGCGAAAGGTCGTAAGCACGGTACATACATGACATGCCCCGTCAAATCTCCTAGGCACAATAACTAGGACAACGCACCCTAAATAGACCCGTAAACACCATCACCAAAGCCAAGCAACGCGTTAATCCGAGTGAGTTCCATTCAAACACAACCTAATTTAAATTAGCTAGAAAGCATATTAAAAACGCGATAAATGGAAAGCGGTAAATAAACGCGATAAATTTACCTAGAAAGTACGAGAAGAAAGCACGTAACCTAATTAACAAAGCATGTAAACCTAATTAACAAAGAAAGAAATAATGGAAAAAAACTATATTAATGGAGAGGAAGATGAATAGTGCAACTTACAACCCAATTGGGTGTCAAACCAAGAAGAATCAAAGAAGAACTCTTCAAATACCCCAAACCCTAAGCTATTCTAACCTAAAATCTATTCTAAAACATTCATATTTGTTATTACAACAAAATTGGGTATTTATAGTAAGTGAGAATTAAAATAGAAAAGAAAAGAAGAAAGGAATTGAAAGGAAAAATATCTCCTGAAAACAGGGGATCGATCGATCACCCAAATCGTCAATCGATTGATCCAGAAGAAAAAAGTCCACTGTTGAGAAGGGTCGATCGATCTACCCAAATCGTTGATCGATCAATCAAGCAGGTATCATCCCACTGAATGCTGCTTTGGGATGCTTTCCTTTCTCGTCCGCTAGAATCGCCGTAACTTCTTCATACGGACTCGGAATCGCGCACCATTCGCGGACACGCGAAGCTCGCGAGGAGGGATACAAATTTCGTGTAGATGTTGGACCAAGTGACCAATCTCTGAAAAGACTAAAATGCCCTTGAACGTGCGATCGTGTATGGAAATCGAGCGGAATGCGTCCGAACTTCACACTTAGCATCCAAATACCTATAAAGCTCAATTAACCCCTGAAAAACATGTTAACGTAGAAATACGAGGTTGTCTAGTTAACGAGCATAAATATAGGGAATAAGAAACCCGAGGGGGCTAAAATGCGTAGGTTCAAAGGATAAAATACGCAATATTTGCATATCATCAGAAAGTCGACCTCCCGTGATAGTAAGTATGGTAGGTATGTCATACACATAATAAACAATAATATAGGTATCCCTTCCACCTATATAAATATAACATCAATGAGGTATTCACACAACCATATGATAACGATAGGTATTCCTCTCACCTATACATACATTAACAACGGGTATTCATCTCACATATATATATAATCCCCATAGGTATTCATTTAACCCATATATATAATAACTTTCGTGCATACACACAACCCATATAATAAATATAGATATTCCTCTCACCTATATATAATCACCATAGGTATTCATTTAACCCATTTATATAATAACATCAGGGCATACACACAACCCATATAATAACGATTGGTATTCCTCTCACCTATAATAATTGTCATAAATAGATGTATCGGATAACTGCTTAATTCTCTTTAGCCCGTATCCTAAATTTCATCCTAGTCACCTCGTAGGATTTTACTCAACCAAGATCGGCATATAAGTGTATTTTCTACGCGCACAATTACTTATATAAAAGTTTGCCCTCCGAAATATCACCCCGAGTGTTACTCCTCCCAAACACCCCTATTTTGGTAAGTCTTGGATTTTACTTTCAACTAACCCAAGGTACACGTCTTACTCAAAAAAAATTATTTAGAAGTCCCCACACTATTTTTAGGAACCCCAAATATTTATCTCCAAACAATTCTAGCCTTTACTTTTCCAATTTTCGGTTTGATTTTCGAGCTAATGATTTCAACCTCGGAACTGCTTCCTCAGAAAAATCATAACTAATTCAAAAAAAATTAGAAAAATACGCGGCCATGTTTTGACTGAGAGCTGAATCAATTCTCTTCCTGGCCGAGTTAACGCCGCAAGCTACTGCGTTACTATTCATCGTCTTCTCCAAAATCCCAAACCTCCATTAATACACCTTTGAGGTTTTTATTTTCTCACCCATCATCATCCATCCTCAATCAACCATAAATACACACATACAAAGGGTTCTAATCATCCTAGAACCCAGATCCAACAATTAATTTCAATTAATTCCTAAATTTCTCAAATTTGATATTATTCGGGTTGTACTCGTTAATCTTCCGAAAAACCCATTTTGATTCACGAATACTCATCCCAAAAATCTTTATAGTTTTACACACCAACTATAATATGAGAAATAAACATACGAAATTAATAAAGCAAGTTAAAACTTGCCTCGTGGATAAAATTCGACGACCCCGAGTCGAATCCCGCGAAGTTTTGCCGGAAATTTCCTTCTTTTCTTCTCTTCTCTTTCTTATTCTTTCTTCTCTTCTATTCTTTCTCTCTTATCTTTCTCTCTATTAGGGATGATATGAGGGGTAAATAAGGGATCTCCCATTGGGTGAATACCCAATTGCAAAATGACTCGTGTACTCAATTGCGAGTCCCTACTAGTCCAAAAAACCCCCGTAACCCAAACATTACCCCAGGGTACTTAATTTTGACTATTTCGGCCATTCTGAACCCAATCGCGCACTCGAAATCTCCATCCGAGTCACTTATCTTAAATCCACTAATTAAACCCAACACATTTCAATACATGTGTTTTCCAATTAAAATATTTTTCTTTATCGCTTTACCCAACTTTGACATGTAATTAAAATAATCCCACTCACATTCTTAGTCTCGTAAGAAAATATAATCCATGTAAATATTAATTTGACACTTACAAACTAATATTTACTATTCACTTCATATTCTGAATTTATTCAATTTCACTCATAAATTCCAAAATTATTATTTACAGTAATTCCTCAAATTACCAAATTACTCCCATCTTTGTAATTTAAATATCTTTAAAAGTACGGGGTATTACATACTCCCCCCCCTTACAAAGGAATTTCGTCCCTGAAATTAGGACAATACCAGTACAAAGACTTAAGATTATTTCAAAAATCACAAAGTAAAAAGTCCCCCACGAATGCTCATATATATATAGTCTCATCATCTCTATCTATTTATACAAATCTTGCACCCTTTTGTTAAGACCACTTGGCGCAAAGTATTTATTATTAATACCATATCTACTAGTCTCACACAGTATAAATATTCATAAATTTATATATATACACATATAGTCACATCATCCCTATACATATATATACTAATCCTGCACCCCCTGGTTAACACCCATTAGCGCACTTAATCAATAATGTTCTTGCACCCCCGGGTTATCACCCATTAGTGCTCTTAATAATAATATCACATAATAGGCATACACACATCCTATTGAGATTCATAGGCATATTCCCAACCTAATCATACACTTCTCATACATATTTTATTCTCATCACTACGTATTGTATAAATATTCAGATTACTATTTCTCTCATAATCTCCAAGGTACATTCCCTATACCAAATAATTAAAGTATTAATTCTCATATACTCTTCCGGAATTTGGTACTACATACACTCCTTCTTTCCTTGGAGTATGCTAACAATACAATCATGCACAAGCCACTCGTCAACACTTATTCGAGTAAGACTTTCCTCTACTTTCTCATAATAATTTGGTATCCTTTTCATCAAGATGTACCTTTTAAATGACTTTCCACAGCCTTTCAACCCATCTCGGGTGTGCTAGCTCTCGTTGCACATAAATGCTTGAATTATCGTCACTCTCACACGACATTCAATTCGTCATACCATTTAACCTTGTTTATAGCTGCCCCTCAGGCATATATTCTATACATTTATTTTCACGTCCTTCTATCTCGGACATTTTTGGAACCAACTAACCAGGGTACCTATACCCCCTATCATTCGTGCATATCTGCACAACCATTGTAAACGTCCGACACATAACGCTCTTCTCTAAACAATCGATCCCATTTCCTTGGCTTGGTACTAACACCTGGATTTTTCCTAACCCAAATACTTCTAAATTTAATTCTTCCAATACCTGGAAATCCAATCCTTCTTAAGGTTAATCCACCAATCTTCTTGTGGTTAACTCATAACAATTTTCCTATATCAGCGCCACTAGTCCAACTAGCCTTATTTCGTGGTAGTCTTAAGATCAAGGTGTCTCCAACACACATAAAATGAGTACTATCCCAACTATATCCCTAGTGCCCAAGACCTCTCTCAACTTCTGACATTTACTCGGTTTCATACGTGGGACGTTGTAATACCCCGTATTTTCTGTGATATTTATTTTTGGGGATTAATTGAATTAAATGTTTATTAATTGGAAATTAATCCGGATTAAAAATATTAACGAGATGTGAGTTAGTATTTTATTATAATGTGTATACTTGGCATTATATGAATATTGGTAATATTGAAAATATCGTGAGATTTATATACGGCAATTTGGGAATTTTGTTTGACGCGTGTGACCTCCACGTCATGGTATTTTATTAATAAATTAAAAAGTGAATTTTTGTTCCATTAACCGTATGGTCATTTTGAGTGTGCCAACGCGTCCGGAAGGGTCGAGATAGTGAGAAAACACTAGCCGGAAGTTTAGTTTGGGTCCCGGGGTATTTTTGGGCCATACCGGCATCATAAAGGGTATTTTGGTAATTTGTATTTTTGGGAATTAAAAAGTGACGAAAATTGGGATTTCAATCTGACTATTTCTTTAACCCACTTAACCCACTAACTACACTATGTGACAATATGGGCTACGGGAGAAGTTGATATACCATTCTAACTTACCAAAAACCATAACACACCTCCATATCTCCATTGTCTTCAACCTTGGGAAAAGCTTGAGAGAGAGAGAGAGAAGGAAAGAATTCTGCAGAAAGAGAGAGAGAGGACAGACTTAACTTCAAGATTCATCACGAAATTCAGAGATAAATTAAGGCAAGTGATTTAAACTCATTTGATTCAAGATGTGTTTTTCGTGTTTAGGAATTTTCGAAATTAATCTTGGGAGATGATTTAGACCCATTATTTGGAAGTTAAAAGCTTGGAAATATGTTAGGAATTGCATGTAGTATTATTCTGGACGAAATTTATGTTCTAAACCGAACCTTTGATGATTTAAAATGGAGTTAGAAGAAGTTTAATGATGTTCTTGAATGGAAGAATTCTGGAAATTATTTTGATGTAGTTTTAATCTAAAGTAAGCCTTTAAATGAAGAATTATGGGATTTAGAATGATAATACTGTTGTAGGATGATAGTATGATGTTATGGTAACCTTATCTTGGAGTTTCATGCTTAAAAATGGAGTTTTGGGTCAAAATTGTAACTGCAAAACGAAGCAGTCCGTAACAGACCGGGTGCGTTCGATCGATCGATGTTCTTCAGTCGATCGATCGACCACCATCGATCGATCGAAGGTAAAGGTCGATCGATCGACCTTCCCAGAATGAGTAAAGTTTTTCCTTAATTGAATTTTAATGGTGTTAACCCTTGATTAATATTATTGGAGACATTATGAATACCCTTAACCTTAAGGAAGACCAGTAGACATGATTATTGGACCTTAATTGGAATTTAATTTGAGGATTGTTCTAATTTAATGAAATTCGATAAGTGAAATAATATTTGGGTTAATAGTGCAAATTTGAATAATTTGATGAAATAAGGTTTGGGGCAGAAGTAAAGACCTTAGGTGTAAAGGCGTTATATGTGAGAATAATGGGAACTTAATAGTCTATTTGAGATAGGTTTTAAGTTTAAGAAATTACGACGTGAAATGTGTCGACTATTTAATTTATATATTATCGGGGTACTTGAAATATATGAATTTGGAATAATGGTATAATGATGTAGAGTATACCTTTATTAATATTGAGATATCTAAGATGTGTGAATGCTTAGTATATAATCTTATGTGTATGACATACCTACCATACTTGCTATCACGGGAGGTTTACGTTCGCTTAGGGCCTTCTTATCCTTGTGTTGCCCGGATTTAGATTGCTTACCTCGATGAACATAGGTCATAGAAGGACTTATTGTGATATTAATAAGTCTGCTGATCATGGTAGCGTAGGTATGTGCGTGACCCATGTGATGGTGACTGTGTTCGCCTCCACTATTTGTGATGTTGTTATCTGAACAATTCCTGAGAGATTCGGAATGTGTGATCCTTATGTACGTGATGTACCGGGATGGATAGCAGAGTATGTGTGCACCGCAGCTTAGCCTTTGGGTGCTTATATTGTATATTTATGTTGTGAAAATATACGGTTAAATGAGAAGGAATTTACTATGTTAAATTGTGAGTATAGTTATGGCAATGTTTTGAAAAGATAAAAAGAGAGAACTTTTATCAATAAATGGTTTTGTTAGTAATTGGGAATCCTGGAATTAAAGTAGAAATCTTTATTTAATTATTAAGGTTGGAAATTAAACGTGAACCGAGTAGTAGTGTTAGAAACTCTTTGGATAGTTACGAGATAACACATGAATGGGTACAGGAACGTTAGGAGTGCACAGTTAGACGAGAGGTGAGTATATCATGTGAGAGCACGTCCTTACATGTACTTTGCATATACTGTTTTAAATGTTTTTAAAGCACTTGCGGGTTTTTAAATATCTCCACATTCGGGCTCTGACCCGTTTGCTTTCAAATCTACTTTTTGTAAAACCATTTTAGGTGCCCAGCCACAAGGACACCATGCATAGGATTCTTACTCAGATGACGAGCTGTAGCTGTTTGTGGGAGCTACAGGGATTTGCTTTTAGACGCTTATATCATTTGGATTCCTTACTAAGTATTCCTCAATTGTAGGGCATGTTGCCCAAATTCTATTAGATACATTTCCATTTCAGTTTTGCAGACTTTGGCATGTATTTATTCAGTATTCAGTATTTCGTTATTTACTTCAGTTGTGGGATTATGTTGTGAGGAGTTTTCCTCCAGATTTACTTATATCATGTGACGGTTATTCTATTTACTTCTTTATGGTGAATGGTGTTATTATTCTTCATTACACTTGTTGCATGTTAATCAGACTTTAATTAAAATTTGGCAACTTACTTTTTAAATACTAGGTGGTTAGTAATTATAAAATGTTTTCGACAGTGATGCTATTAACTGAGCCAACTTGGCGTTTTGATTTAATTTAATAAAGGAGTAGCTACCCGGTATTTAATTAGTCGGGGTGTCACAGGTGGTATCAGAGCATCAGGTTCTAGTGTCCTTTAGGATCTGAACGGCTTATTATGTTCTCCGCTGAGCTTTCTTTGATATAGAGCCCTATATTTTAGGACTGTTGTATTCTTTTGTTTATGCTACGTTCTTCAGCTATTTTAAGTTTATAACTGCGAACTTATAGACTTTATTCTTATTTCAGAATGCCTCCACGACGTGCACGACGAGTTCCCAGGAATGCGGCGCCAGAACCACAGCCCGCACCGGTTCAGGGCATGATGAACGCCGCTGAGGTTGCAGCTATTGTAGCCCAAGCGGTAAATGCCGCCATTGCCGTAGTTCAGCAGGCACCGCCTCAGGTGCCGATTGCCGCGCCAGTACAGGAAAATTCATTCCCGTCTGCTTGGGAACGTGTACGTGACGCTTTTCAGAAAGCGCATCTGCCAGAGTTTGCAGGTAGCTCAGATGTGGTAGTCTCGAGCCAATGGAGGAAGTATATACAGCGGCACTTGAGGATGTATGAGTGCACGGATGTTCAGAAGCAGGTGCTAGCTACTTTCAAGCTAGTTGGATTTGCATTGCAGTGGTGGGAGCCTATTACCACAGTAGAGGAGAGGGATACTCTCACTATTCATGATTTCTGGATGCGGTTCGACCGCAAGTACTTTCCGTCAGCTGTTCATACGGAAATGAGGAGGAGATTGATGAGTTTGAGGCAGGAGGGCAAGACCGTGGCCGTGTATGAGGCCGAGTTCACTAATCTGTTGAATATCGTTCCTGATGAGATACCGATAGAAAAGAAGAAGATTGAGAAATTCACCGACGGGTTGACATGGAGGATCCGTCAGCATATGTTAGGGAACCTTTCGTTGGCCACTTATTCTGATGTGGTTAACGCTGCTTTATTACACTGCCAGGATCACCGCTTTCATATGGCCGAGGGCAAGCGATCGGGAGAGTCTAGCCATCAGGGCAGGACTGGAGGACATGGTGCCGGTGGGGCACAATCTTTTCAGGGGCAGAGACAGGTAGAGCAGGGTTCTCAGCAGGGGGATCATAAGAGGTTCCGTTCAGGGGGTTTCAGGAACGGTCAGGGAGGATTCCGGATTGGCCAGCAGGGTCATAACGGCCATCAGGGCCAGCAGGGTCAAAATGGTCAACATCAGCAGTTTCAGCAGGGCCAAGGGAGGAACGGTAACGGCCACCAGGGCCGGGGACAGCAGGGGCAGAGAGGAGGGAACTTCCCAGGGAAGTGTTTCGTTTGTGGCAAGACTGGCCATAAACGCCAGGACTGTACTGATAAGGGCAGGGCCCCGCAGCAGCAGCAGGGAGCTCGCCAGGAGCCGCAGAGGCCTATATTTCCCGCCGCTCTTCCCGCACCGCCTCAGATGGAAGCATTGCCACCCATTCCAGCAGTTCCGGCTCAGTAGGGGCAGCTACAGTATGGACGTGTCTACAACGTCCACCAGGCAGCAGTCCCACAGGCACCGCCCGCGATTGAGGGTACGTTTTCTATCCATGGCACTATGGGTCGGGTACTGTTTGATACGGGGTCTACACATTGTTTTATAGCTACACATTTTACGAAGGCGTTAGGGTTGTTAGCCACCGCGGAGAGCACAGTTACGTGTGTCGACTCACCATTGGGGAGTGGGTCGCTTAGATTCTTTATATGTCGGGGAGTGGGGGTAGAGATTGGTGGTTTGGTATTACCTGTGGACATGTTAGTATTAGATATGCATGTTCACGATGTGATTATCGGTATGGATTGGCTGGCTGATTATAGAGCCATGATTGATTACTTCGGTGGGAGCATTGTTTTTGCCATTCCGGGGAAAGAGATGTTTGTAGTGGCGATGCCTCGCCCAGAGGGAGGCTCGACCGCTCATTTATATTACATTGAGGAGGATACCTCTAAGGAGGTTGTGATTCCTTTAGATTCGATCCCAGTTGTCAGGGAGTATTCTGATGTGTTTCAGGAGATACCAGGCCTACCCCCCAGTCGAGAGATAGACTTCGTTATAGACTTGTTACCAGATACGAGACCTATAGCACGAGCACCGTACCGTATGGCTACAGCTGAGATGAGGGAGTTACGGGATCAGATTGAACAGTTGTTGGGTCAGGGGTTTATTCGGAGGAGTACTTCACCGTGGGGTGCCCCTGTGTTGTTCGTGAAGAAGAGAGATGGTTCACTGAGATTGTGTGTGGACTACCGGGAGTTAGGTAAGGTCACGATACGGAACAAGTATCCGTTGCCTCGAATCGATGACCTATTCGACCAGTTGAGAGGAGCTTCTTGCTTCTCAAAGATTGATTTGCGATCTGGTTACCATCAGTTGCGTATCAGGGAGAGGACGTCTCGAAGACTGCGTTCTTATCGAGATATGGTTCCTACGAGTTTCGGGTTATGCCATTTGGTTTGACCAACACTCCAGCAGCATTTATGGACTGGATGAATAGGGTGTTCAGGGATTTCCTAGACCAGTTTGTCATTGTCTTCATCGATGATATTTTGGTTTACTCCCAGACTGAGGAGGAGCACGCCGAGCACTTGAGGCTAGTTTTGCAGACACTGCGCCAGAATGAGTTGTATGCAAAATATGAGAAGTGCGGGTTTTGGCTGAAGGAGGTTCAGTTTTTGGGGCATATTATTTCCGATCGGGGAATATCGGTTGATCCGGGAAAGGTATCCGCGGTGAGGGAGTGGGGACAGCCCACGACACCGACGGAGATCCGTAGTTTCTTGGGCTTAGCAGGATACTACAGGAGGTTTATTCGGGGTTTCTCCACGATAGCGGGTTCCATGACACATCTAACCCGTAAAGGTGTGCCGTTCATTTGGAGTGATGCCTTCCAGTTGGCATTTGATGAGTTGAAGGACAAGTTAACCTCAGTACCTGTGTTAGCATTGCCGAGACCGGGAGTTGAGTATCTTGTTTACACCGATGCGTCCTTCAAGGACTTGGAGGTGTACTGCAGCAGGAGAGTCATGCCATAGCTTATGATTCCCGTAACCTTAAGCCTCACGAGAAGAATTACCCTACCCATGACTTGGAGTTAGCGGCAGTGGTATTTGCCCTTCGTATTTGGAGACATTACCTTTTGGGGGAGAAGTTTCGATTGTTCACGGATCACAAGTCCCTACAGTACCTATTCACGCAGAAGGAGTTGAATATGCGGCAACGGAGGTGTCTTGAATTCGTGAAAGATTATCAGTTCGATATCCAGTATCACCCGGGGAAGGCTAACGTGGTGGCAGACGTGTTAAGCCGTAGATCGGTAGATGAGGTGGCAGATGTGTGGAAGGCAAAGTGGAAAGAATTGGGACACCAGTATGCAGTGGCCCGGTCATTCATGTTTGTGATGACTGTTACACCGCAAATTGTCACGAAGGTGGTGAAGGCACAGGCAAACGACTCATTCTGTCAGGAGAAGATAGTTCGATTATTGGCAGAGGGAGCCGAATCCTATACCGTTAGTTCAGACGGGGGATTACGCTTCAATGGGAGATTTGTGGTTCCGGAAGGGGAGGAATTGCGGCATGAGGTAATGGAAGAGTCGCACGGCTCACGGTTCGCGGTACATCCCGGAGGGGATAAAATGTACCAAGACATGAGACGTCAGTATTGGTGGAGCGGAATGAAGAGAGATATTGCCGAGTTTGTTTCAAAATGCGCCACTTGTCAGCTCGTAAAAGTGGATCATCAGAGACCGGCAGGACTACTACATCCATTAGAGGTCCCGATGTGGATGTGGGAGAGCATCTCTATGGACTTTATCACGGGGTTGCCTACGTCGCAGAGGGGTCACGACTCCATTTGGGTAATTGTGGACAGGTTGTCAAAAGTCGCTCATTTTCTACCCGTAAGGACAGACTACACTGCGGGACAGTATGCCCAGCTCTTTATTGCAGAGATAGTGAGACTTCACGGTGTGCCCATAAATATCGTGTCTGATCGAGACAAGATATTTGTTTCACAGTTTTGGGAGAGTTTTCAGCAGGCCATGGGCACGGAGTTACGGTTGAGTACGGCGTACCACTCGCAGACCGATGGTAGACCGAGCGCACAAATCAGATGTTGGAAGACATGCTACGTATGTGCACCATTGACTTTGAGGGTGGATGGGAGAAGTATCTTCCACTGGTGGAGTTTGCTTACAACAACTCCTATCAGTTCACCATTGGCATGGCTCCATTTGAGGCGTTGTACGGTAGACCTTGTCGTTCCCCAGCATGTTGGTTGGAGGTGGGGGACAACAAACTACTTGGGCCGGAAGTGATTCAGGATACTTCGGCACGGATAGAATTGATTCGGAGTCGCATTCGGGTGGCTCAGGACAGGCAGAAGAGTTATGTTGATGCGAAGAGATTCTTCAGAGAGTTCCAAGTGGGGGACCAGGTTTTGCTCAGAGTATCTCCTATGAAGGGGATTATGCACTTCGGGAAGAAAGGGAAGCTGGCACCGAGATATGTGGGACCATTTCCTATTATTGAGCGGATCGGACCGGTTGCGTATAGACTTGGGTTACCGGAGCATTTGCATTGGATCCACGATGTGTTTCATATTTCCTCGCTTAGGAAATACCTTAGAGATAAATTGGCTCATTCTCTCATTGCTGTGGTGGACATTGATCTCCAGCCAGATAGCTCCTACGAGGAGGGGCCGATCGCTATTCTAGACCGAAGTGAGCGGAAACTGCGGTCAAAGATAGTCCCGTTAGTACGTGTTCAGTGGCGACATCATAATGTCGAGGAGTCCACATGGGAGCGCGAGGATGAGATGCGCGAACGTTATCCAGAGTTATTCTTACCAGGTACTTTCTAGTTCCGAATTTCGGGACGAAATTCAGTTATTAGGGGGGAAGTATGTAATACCCCGTATTTTCTGTGATATTTATTTTTGGGGATTAATTGAATTAAATGTTTATTAATTGGAAATTAATCCGGATTAAAAATATTAACGAGATGTGAGTTAGTATTTTATTATAATGTGTATACTTGGCATTATATGAATATTGGTAATATTGAAATTGTCGTGAGATTTATATACGGCAATTTGGGAATTTTATTTGACGCGTGTGACCGCCACGTCATGGTATTTTATTAATAAATTAAAAAGTGAATTTTTGTTCCATTAACCGTATGGTCATTTTGAGTGCGCCAACGCGTCCGGAAGGGTCGAGATAGTCAGAAAACACTAGCCGAAAGTTTAGTTTGGGTCCCGGGGTATTTTTGGGCCATACCGGCATCATAAAGGGTATTTTGGTAATTTGTATTTTTGGGAATTAAAAAGTGACGAAAATTGGGATTTCAATCTGACTATTTCTTTAACCCACTTAACCCACTAACTACACTATGTGACAATATGGGCTACGGGAGAAGTTGATATACCATTCTAACTTACCAAAAACCATAACACACCTCCATATCTCCATTGTCTTCAACCTTGGGAAAAGCTTGAGAGAGAGAGAGAGAAGGAAAGAATTCTGCAGAAAGAGAGAGAGAGGACAGACTTAACTTCAAGATTCATCACCAAATTCAGAATTAAATTAAGGCAAGTGATTTAAACTCATTTGATTCAAGATATGTTTTCGTGTTTAGGAATTTTCGAAATTAATCTTGGGAGATGATTTAGACCCATTATTTGGAAGTTAAAAGCTTGGAAATATGTTAGGAATTGCATGTAGTATTATTCTGGACGAAATTTATGTTTTAAACAGAACCTTTGATGATTTAAAATGGAGTTAGAAGAAGTTTAATGATGTTCTTGAATGGAAGAATTCTGGAAATTATTTTGATGTAGTTTTAATCTAAAGTAAGCCTTTAAATGAAGAATTATGGGATTTAGAATGATAATACTGTTGTAGGATGATAGTATGATGTTATGGTAACCTTATCTTGGAGTTTCATGCTTAAAAATGGAGTTTTGGGTCGAAATTGTAACTGCAAAACGAAGCAGTCCGTAACAGACCGGGTGCGTTCGATCGATCGATGTTCTTCAGTCGATCGATCGAAGGTAAAGGTCGATCGATCGACCTTCCCAGAATGAGTAAAGTTTTTCCTTAATTGAATTTTAATGGTGTTAACCCTTGATTAATATTATTGGAGACATTATGAATACCCTTAACCTTAAGGAAGACCAGTAGACATGATTATTGGACCTTAATTGGAATTTAATTTGAGGATTATTCTAAATTAATGAAATTCGATAAGTGAAATAATATTTGGGTTAATAGTGCAAATTTGAATAATTTGATGAAATAAGGTTTGGGGCAGAAGTAAAGACCTTAGGTGTAAAGGCGTTATATGTGAGAATAATGGGAACTTAATAGTCTATTTGAGATAGGTTTTAAGTTTAAGAAATTACGACGTGAAATGTGTCGACTATTTAATTTATATATTATCGGGGTACTTGAAATATATGAATTTGGAATAATGGTATAATGATGTAGAGTATACCTTTATTAATATTGAGATATCTAAGATGTGTGAATGCTTAGTATATAATCTTATGTGTATGACATACCTACCATACTTGCTATCACGGGAGGTTTACGTTCGCTTAGGGCCTTCTTATCCTTGTGTTGCCCGGATTTAGATTGCTTACCTCGATGAACATAGGTCATAGAAGGACTTATTGTGATATTAATAAGTCTGCTGATCATGGGAGCGTAGGTATGTGCGTGACCCATGTGATGGTGACTGTGTTCGCCTCCACTATTTGTGATGTTGTTATCTGAACAATTCCTGAGAGATTCGGAATGTGTGATCCTTATGTACGTGATGTACCGGGATGGATAGCAGAGTATGTGTGCACCGCAGCTTAGCCTTTGGGTGCTTATATTGTATATTTATGTTGTGAAAATATACGGTTAAATGAGAAGGAATTTACTATGTTAAATTGTGAGTATAGTTATGGCAATGTTTTGAAAAGATAAAAAGAGAGAACTTTTATCAATAAACGGTTTTGTTAGTAATTGGGAATCCTGGAATTAAAGTAGAAATCTTTATTTAATTATTAAGGTTGGAAATTAAACGTGAACCGAGTAGTAGTGTTAGAAACTCTTTGGATAGTTACGAGATAACACATGAATGGGTACAGGAACGTTAGGAGTGCACAGTTAGACGAGAGGTGAGTATATCATGTGAGAGCACGTCCTAACATGTACTTTGCATATACTGTTTTAAATGTTTTTAAAGAACTTGCGGGTTTTTAAATATCTCCACATTCGGGCTCTGACCCGTTTGCTTTCAAATCTACTTTTTGTAAAACCATTTTAGGTGCCCAGCCACAAGGACACCATGCATAGGATTCTTACTCAGATGACGAGCTGTAGCTGTTTGTGGGAGCTACAGGGATTTGCTTTTAGACGCTTATATCATTTGGATTCCTTACTCAGTATTCCTCAATTGTAGGGCATGTTGCCCAAATTCTATTAGATACATTTCCATTTCAGTTTTGCAGACTTTGGCATGTATTTATTCAGTATTCAGTATTTCGTTATTTACTTCAGTTGTGGGATTATGTTGTGAGGAGTTTTCCTCCAGATTTACTTATATCATGTGACGGTTATTCTATTTACTTCTTTATGGTGAATGGTGTTATTATTCTTCATTACACTTGTTGCATGTTAATCAGACTTTAATTAAAATTTGGCAACTTACTTTTTAAATACTAGGTGGTTAGTAATTATAAAATGTTTTCGACAGTGATGCTATTAACTGAGCCAACTTGCCATTTTGATTTAATTTAATAAAGGAGTAGCTACCCGGTATTTAATTAGTCGGGGTGTCACAGACGTCTCGCAAAGCGAAATCCAAACAAGGAACCCTCCCGTTACACTACTCCCTCGCATCGTCGGTCATCGAGATATAACGGCCCAAGGGACACCAACGGGATGTTCTAAATCTTACCTCGTTAACCTACCCACGTACTTCTACCACTATATCCTTCCATCTTAACGAAATGGAAAATCTAACTAATCGGGCTCCTACTCTCTGAAAAAGTGCTATGAATATTATACCCACAACATATTTCCTCTGAATTTGCCTTCTCTTCAAGGCCTGGCTATAAGCCTCAAATCAATTTCCTTCACCTTGCCTCACCCACATACTTGTGGTGAGAGAAACATTTACAGTGCTTCTCCACAGCACATCTACTTTTCATTAGCCCATAATCATCACATGACTCTTGGATAATTTCATCAAAGCAACATCCTAGCATACAGTAACATCTCCCCACCCCCAACGTCATTAAGGTTCATATGTGGTGTGTCTTGTTAGCTTCAAATATGCAACCGGGATAATCCCATTCCATCTACCAACAAAATATGGTCAGAACGCTTAATTCTGTCAAGGATCCATACCACAAGCGCTTGCACTAACACTAAGCCCTTCGCGCGAACAACAACAAGCTTAAACTCCCAGCATAACTTTAAATCATGCATACCTTAAATTATATCTATAAGGTCCCCATGCACTCAAATCATGGTAATGAAACATCTCCTCATCGAAGTTCCATCTAAACATATAATCAAGGCGAGGTCATCTAGAATTTATTCTCGCATTCCATTCTTTATTATGTCCGTATATATATGTTTCACATCTCATATAAATATATATACAATATACAATACACATCAAGTATATGCATACTTATTTATCATACACTATATAAGTACAATAACCATCCCTCAGAGGTATAACTCAATGGATGCAGTCTCTCAATGCTATCATCTTCCAGGGAATTACTCACACATCATCCTAGGTACCAGCGGTCGGACTATCACACCGACTTGGTAAAAACCAAATCACAACGAATGGGAAGCTATCATAGTTCCTCACCGAAAATGAGAACAAAACATACCCACCACGTCTCACTCCTGATAAAAATCACACAATATAGAATGGACACTATGACCTGGGGACTATACGCTCCCTGCTTCTCAAGCCAGGGGCCTCACCCACATCGCGCAACTTCCCAAGATAGCACTAGAGGGGTATGCTTCATATAAATATACCATTCACACACATATATTTATAATATAATCACATATATATTGTCTCTATACCCGTATATATATATAAAATCCGACTATCCAATGGATTTATTTCAACGGATGCACTAGAGGGGTTGTTTGTAATTTTTAGTAGATTTATTTCAAACATTGAGGAGTAGTTGGGAGTTCATCATCGTACATATTGTAGAAATTCTACTCATTTCTTATTTTGTATTTCATTATTTTCTCTTTGATATTGATAGTTACTGAGAGATTTTTTTTAAATACTTTGTTTAATTCGACTTTTATATTTCATTATTTTATTTTCTGCATTTTCTTTTAATTAATTAGTTTAGATTAGTTTTAATATTTTTTTAGAACTTTTCTTACATTACCATCTTTTAAATTAAGTAATAAATTATATTTCTCTCATTACCATTTACTTCTTAGATAGTTACTTTAAAATCAACACACGTAGTTAAGTAAAAATCCCTTAAAAAATCATTAGAAAAAAAGAATAACATGAAAGTGATTTTGCAATTATTTTCACACATTTAGTTCTTTATACTTGAAAGTTGAATAGATAACACCACTTGCCTCTATATTTCTTTTTGTCATATTTTTTAGGTATTATATGGATTTTCATTGAAAGGCTTTATTTTACAACGATACACAAAATTTCTTTTGATCAATGTACTCCTTTTTGGTTTCATCTGTCTTTTGGTGAATGCCTAACAAGTGAGCCACATGGTTGCCTGTTTTATTACCAAAACATAATTTGCTCACTAAGAGATCGACTAGGCTCTTGAGGTTTATAATTTTCCCTTGGGGAGCCAATTATACCATATATGAGTTGATCCAATGAGTGTACTAGAAAATGATCTGCAACGCATCTCGTCGGTAATGGAGTCTATATTAGAAGAAACTTGATATTATTCGATATGAAACATTATGTTTGATTTCCCATCATACGTGGGAGTGATGTTGGGTGGCTTGAACTTCGTTGGTCGGGGGTAACTCCCGATATATGCTATACATTGTGACCCCTGTACATATACCCTCTACAAACGGGTTTTTCTTTTGATAAAGTCCCTAAGAGTATCTTACAGACGTTGAATGGACCCTTTCCATAGTTGGTCCTCCTTCTCAGCCTTGGTTATCTTATCGACTCGACCATTACTTTTGTTCGAGCTATCTTCCCTCTTTGTAGTGTGCTTGAATCTAGTCGACCCCTTCATATTGAGCCTAAAATGGGACGAGCAATTAACATCTCTGGTTCCAGTCCTTATAGATGCATCCATTTGTTCCATAGGGTCCCTATATGAATGTTCTCAGGCCGTCCTTGGGCCCAATATGTCAAATGATGATCCTTTGCTAAGTCTTTCAAAGGCATTGGTACATTCATAAAGTAAGTTTTGTGGTCATCATACTTAGGCAATCGAATGATGGATGTAGTTCTAGGTCTGTAGGACCTATCCTCTTATCCAGATTCTATGAACCTCGATATACTCTTTTCACCCATGAACCTAGACATGGACCCGTCGCCTTTGAACTTAGACCTGCTCCCTTCGCCACACGAGCCCAAATCTAACTTCATTGGATTTTTAGTTTCCTTATCGTGGTGAGACTTTCTCCTATATTTGTATGGATTAGGAGGAGACATCTCATGTCTCCTATAAGAGTTTCCCCCACAACGTCGGTAATCGGGTGCATCTTCGAATTGTGTTGTTCGGCCATAATGATCTGAGTGAGTTGTTTAATATTTTTTTGCATTTTCTCCTGGATTTTATCTAGGCTTTGGAAGATTACTTATAGATCCCCCATTCCTATTAGCGTCGAGGGTGGAATCCCCTCACATGCTCTATCACTTTCTATGTTTTCCGCCATATTTGTACAAAATTGTACAAGAATAAAGTACCGTAAAAGCAAAAATAGAGTATAACTGAAATGACAATGAAATTACAAGAATTTGTGAATCAGAGTATGAAAAAGAAAATCGAAAGAGGAATTTAAGGAATGAAATAAAACTAAATAAAAAATGGTTATAAGAAAACCTTAGCACTATGAAACCCGACCAAATTTGACTATAACTCGCGAGTTCACAAAATTTTGGTATCCTGGAGCTTTAGCAAACAAGAATTATGGAAATCAATAGATGGCTAGTTGGTTCCCACAGATGACGCCGATCTTCTATCATCTAAAACTGGCAAATGATTTATATTAGATTACACTAATTATAAATAGAAAACATATAAGTGTTAAAATTTCCGAAATACTAACTAGAGAAACACACTAGAAAATATGAGAGAAAGAGAATGACAACAATATTTATGTGGTTCGCCCCCAAAGCGGTGCCTATGTCCATAGGTGTAGTGTTTGGTGTACTAATTAACTAGAAAAAAGCCATGGATAAATACAAGATACAAGCTCCCAATTTATCTTTAGAATTTGGCATCATAACACTACATAAAAGCCTGTCGTCACCCATGTGGGTGTGGTGTGATATTTATGGGTGATTGGAAGAGAGAGAAACGTGAGTGCTAGGTGGCCTGACTTTATAGGTTAGGCAGGTAAACACTTTATATGGGTGTGAGAGAATAATCATTAAGTTATTTATTGGCAGTTGGGGAGATATATTTGCATATATCTCCCATGTGCACGCGAAATTAATGTTGTTGATGTCACTATATCACATTGTACATGCTTGTTGTAATGGATCAAATTGATAGTGTCAAGTGGCTGCGAGCTAACGATGATAAATGAACTACTGGAACTATGTGGGCCCACCTCATATCCACTTGCGCGAGTTCTAATGTCCTCTTGTTATTGGTCCATGTTCCATACCATACTTATGGTATAACAGTGATCATTGTAAATGCTCCCACTATGACCATGAAGTGTATTATCAATATCAGGTTATGTTGTATCCTTTATGGGTAGTCCCAAAGCATTTTCTTGCTCTTATCCTCTTAGGTCTTGCACGATAATCTTTCTCTTGTTCTTGTGGTAAATCATACAATGTTCCTCCATGAACCTAAAATTTGTGCTAATAAATACTTTCTGATCATTAGGACTATATAATTGGTCACACTTTGTTCCTCTGGGGTATCCCACAAAGATTCATACATTCGTCCTCAATTCTAACTTCCCAGGCTCCTTTCGCAGCACATGTGCTAGGTAACTCCATACCTAAACGTAGGCTAGTCATGACTTTTGCCCTTTCTATATTTCTATGGGAGTTGAAGAGATTACCAGCTCCAATAAGTGGTTCCTAAAATCTCCTAAGAGGTTTTTCACTCCACGATCAGATCTTAGTGCATGGATTAGTTAACCGTGAAAACTCTCCACCTCAAACTTATACTCTTTGAATTTATCAAAGACTTTAGACTTGTGATGCATTAGGTAAACATATCCGAACCTTGAGTAGTTGTCGATGAAAATGATTAAGTACTTGTAACCACCTATTGCTTAGATAGTCATAGGTCCACTCAAATCAGTATGAACCATATCCAACACATCTTTGGCTTTATACCCTTTGGCCATAAATGACATTTTAGTCATCTTTTCCTCGAAGAAGGATTCACATACTAGAAGTTCCTCCACTTCCAATGAACCTAATTTCCCATTTAAAAATAGTCTTTTTTATCCTTTTTATGTTGATATGACCCAACCGCTAGTGCTAAAGATATGTTTGGTTCAATTTAGAAGGTTCATTTCTCTTTAGGTTATTTCCATTTGAGTTATTCAATTTAGTATTAAGTAGAAGTGCTGAGACATGTCTTATATATATATATATATATATATATATATATATATATATATATATATATATATATATATATATCATTTTCCAAATTTCCATAACAGATAAAAGATTTTCCATTTTTGATGAAAACTAATTTGTTAAAATAAACCAGGTATCCGATCATCACAAGCTTAAAAATAGTAATAAATTTTCTTCTAATACCAAGAACATAAATCAATATACTAATACTAACTTTTTATCTCCACTAAAATTTAAAACTTAATTTCCTACTCCTAGTAGTGTTGTCTTATGATGATTGCCCATGAATAGAAATATCTCTCCATCAGTGAGCTCCCTAGTTACTTGGAACCCCTAAAAAGAATTGAAAATATGATTAGTGGCTCTCGAATATACACACAAGGTACTGATAGATTTCACCACAAAACATGTCTCAATGATGTAGTAAAATTACCATTTCCATTCTTCCTTACAAAGACGACAAGGAATTCTTCTTCCAATGTCCTTCGTGTTTGCAGATGCAATAATTTCCTTTTGTCTTCTTACCTCCACCCTTGGGCTTAAAGTTAGGCTTGACAACTTCAGGTTGTGCCTGAGGTTTAACTTCTTCTTCTTCTTCTTCTTCTTCTTCTTCTTCTTCTTCTTCTTCTTCTTCTTTGTCTTCTTCTTCTTCTTCTTCTTCTTCTTCTTCTTCTTCTTCTCGTTTGGGATATAAGTAGATGGGCCTTTTATTAACAACCGAAATCACACCCTAATGTCTATAATATTCTCCTCATACTGGAGTTCCTTAATCAAAAGTACCAATGAGTAATCAAATTTGTTCATAGAATAATTTAGGCAAAACTATTAAAAGGACTCGTATAATGATTGAATCAGGAAATCAACTTGTGTTTTCCCATCAATTTCAGAGCCAAGCACTTAAAGTTACCATAAGATGGACATTATCTTTAGAACATGCTCGCGTATGAGAGAACCCTAACGCATACTGGTATTTACTAACCTTCCCATATCATATAAACTTGTGGCAAGTTTATAATCCTCAAAAATATCCCTGAGGTTCAGAATCATGTCATAAGTAGTGGACATATACTGATGTTGGTGTTGTAACGCATTAGCCATAGAGGCCAATGTGTCGGAGCGAGCAATCTAATCAGCCTTTTTCCACCTTAGAAGGATTGGACATCCTTTTTGGGTGCCCCTTCCTCCGTCTTGGCATGACAGGTCTTCGTCAAGACAAACTTAAAGTTCTCATTAGTTAGTATAATGTCTAGGTTTCTTTACCAATCTATATAGTTCATTCCAGTTAACTTGTTCTCCTTTAAGATTGAAGAAGGTGGGTTCAATGATGATCCCATTTTTAAATGTGAGTATCATAAATTTTCACAAGAGAAGTAATTTCAAAACAACACAGAGAATTTAAAGTGGGTTCTTCACTACAATTTTAAGTAAAATTTGCTACCCCACCTTGTACTAGATAAACTTTCGTCTTTTAATTAGATACCTCGAACCGTTCATGAAACTTTGTCCAACATAATTTAATAGTCAATGACTTTTGGTCCCATAATTAATGACAACGAATCCATGGGGGAGGATACCATTAATTATGTCCAAGGGTATAAGAGTTCATTCCTAAAAAAACCGTTGGTGATGAACTTCCTTATGGGGGAGATCAGACTAACTCATTATAATTCTTGGAACTGTCACTTAAGAGTTATAATGCACCCGAATGCCTTGATTAATTCCATCTATGGGGAGGTGAACCTAACTAACTCGAGGAATTAATCACATCTTGATTCATAAAAACACCGATGAAGATCGCGGGATTTATGTTGAAACCCCTATCCCACTTAGTATTTTGAAAAAAGTTTGAGGGTTTTTGATTTTTTTTTATTCAATCCCAAAAGCCTGAATTTAAATCCTTGGTAATTTTTAATTTTAGTTGTATGAATTAAATATCCCGATCTCATATTTTAATTTTCTTAAAATAAAATAATAATATTAATCTTCCAAAATTAAATAAAACCCGGAGATCTCAATTTAATTCACACCTTTAAATTTAATTGCCACGATTTAATTAAATTTAGAAAAGAATAAATTAAACATAAAGTTGCAAAGAAAATCGGTGATCTAGGCCGGTCTCAAAATTATACTCTATCTTGCCCACAAAAATGGGTGCTCCTAATTATCCAATTAATTAGCACGCGAATTATGAAACATGATAAAAATATGAGACATAAGTAAATAAATAAATAAGTCCTGTAAATAATGAAAAGACATAAATGCCCTTTCCATCATGGCCTAGACTTCTACTTGAAGTAAATGTTTTCAAGTCCAAGAGTTCTTGTTGTAGAGCTCTTCCATATTGCCAAGATTCCAACTTGAAGTAGACTTGATCGAACAAAGAGTTCTTGAGGGTCTTGAACAAGAAAATTGATCCTCTATGTTGTGGAAACATGATGGGGAAGAACCACCGCGAACAACCACCGGAAAACATCCTAAAGGGCAAAGATTCCATTCTTTCAGCGAGATATCAAATTTATTTGGGCTCATTTTTGGACCAATCCGATGTCCTGATCGATCATGTCTCCTAGTCAGTTCGATCCGGACGATCTGTAGGGGACACCTTTTTACACCTCTGATTTTTTCCATGCAAGAACCTCCATAGCCCATCGAAACCTTCATGAATCCCCATGAAACTTTGCCAAACACTTAAACCAACCCTTATACACGATTCTAAGTGAATAAAAGCATTATAAATCCTCTTTAATGCCTATAAATACATCGATAATTAAATAAATACGAAACTTAATTATTATAACCATACTGAATCAAGAGATGAAAAATAACTGCTGATAAGCCACCGTAGGATCCAACATCACAGAAAAATAATGTGTGACCGTGATGGAAGGGTTATATATGAATAATCTCTACAAAAATATGTTAGTAGAAAATAAAATACAAAGATACACCATTCCCCAAAATACAAAACTAGGATTTTCATGTTTGGACAACTTGGACATGATTAATATAAACCAAAGCCTTTGATACCAATTGGTGGGGATAGATATACGCGGAATAACAAAATTTGTCCATGGGTATTATATAAATCAAAGGAAAGAGGTAAAACCAAAATCTAGGTTTGCAGATAAAATCTTGGGTTTATAACACAATACATTCGCAGATTCATTGCAATATGATGGGGAGAAAATTATTTGATGATGATGTAGGGTTCCCCTTTTTTATATCTCCAAAACCGTTCTTAAATGTTCTAAATAATAGGATCTTCTAGTGTATGATCCTCCCCAAAGTCATGTATATGGGTAGACACCTTTTGAGAGGAAAGTCTATGTTTGTGATTGAGATATGGTGGTCTCTCTCTAGACCCCTTCACTAAAATCATGAATAGTGTTTTCTCTCACCCCTATCAAACTATCATCATGAATAATAAATAATTAAAACACCTCCCCACACCTATATATACAAGTTTAAAAGGTGGCCATGGACCAAACTGGGTTTCTTGAGAGTATGGGTCTGACAACTTGGGTATTTGGACTACATCAGGGGCCCGAGACAAATAACTAAATTAGATCCAAATAAATAAATGGAAATCCAGAATTAAATTTATCGTAATTTTATTTTTGTTTCTTTATTTAATCATAATTAATTTAACTAAATAATTTGACTCCACTCTAATTTAATTATCTCATGAATACAAACCAATCTCTCTCTCTTTCAACCCTAATTAGGGTTGCATGGCTGCCCTCACGCCCCCCACCCATCCACGTTGATCCCAAACCTCCTGATCCACCATCTGCATGGAGTAAAATCCTTTGCAAGTGTGGTGAAGGAATCCAAAAACAATGATATTCCCTTGATTAAAGTCAACTCCTTTAAGAGAGAACCTGCGATTAGGTTTTCCAAAGATGATAGTTAAAAGTTGGTTACTCCTTTCAAATTCTCTGTTATGGTAAAGTTTTCCTATGGAAGGCCACCATTAGAAGATACAAGCAAGACACTTAACACAATGAAACTCAAATCATCTTTCAGTGTTGAGATGCTAGATAAAAAACACATCATTATCAAATTGTTTCACGAGGAAGTCTTTACTAGGCTTTGGATGAAAAACCACTGGTTCATTGGTCGATCTCCAATGAGGACATTTAAATGGGCCCCATAATTCAGGCGTCATATAAAAAGCTCTATTGTGCCAGCATGGATATCCTTCCCATCATTACCAATCCATTTCTTCTCTAAACCTTCTCTATTTTCTACTGCACAGGTAGTGGGTAAACCCCTCAAGATGGACAACTCCACAGCCTCAATAAATCGTCCAAGTATTGCAAGGGTCTGCGTTGAACTTGATCTCCTTGATGCTAAACATGATAGGGTACAGATTGGATGTGGTGAATATGGGTGTTTTTGGAAAATGATCTCGTATAAAGAAATCCTAAAATATTGCATTGAATGCTATAAGCTTGGTCATGATAAAGGGTCTTGTATCTTTAATAAAACAAATAATGCTTCTGAAGGTGATTAAAGAAAAGTCAAGAACCAATACCAAATAATACAAAAAAATAAAACAATCATTTATGAACCAAATCTTACTGCCACAAAGCCTATACCCCCAAAACAAACTTTCTCCATCCAAAAATTTTTATCCCAAAGCCTCTTGAAACCTCTTTATATAATGGCCAATCCTCAAACAATCGACAAGTACCAAGAATCATTTCTAATACCTCTATATCCCTTTTTCTTAACCGTCAAGACATTAATCCAAACCAAAACTTAATTCAAGATAGTTATCATAATCAAACTACCTTCCATGAATCCTCATTAGCTCATGATTCCTTTTAATCACACCCCCCCTCAATTACCCAATCAAAATAAGACAACAAATTTAATGTAAGAATTCATTTACAATATTCAAGAAGAGAATTTCAATAGGGGGATGTTATTATGATGCATAATCTTATGATTTCCCCTAGGGGAAAATAGATCCCTAAAGTCCCAAAAAATGATATGCTAAAACCTCTTTCAAGTTCAGATACTCAAGAAGACAATGATAATTTCCCTCCACTTATAGAGGAGCTCATCTTATTCTTAAAAAATTTGACAAGAAAGCTTGAAGAATTTAAAATCCTATTGAGATCCCTACAGATGTAGCAGGTGTAAAAAATGCAGCTGTGGATACTCAAGGCACTAAAGGGATACCTCTAGACCCTATGTTCAAAAGGATTACAAGGGATAATTCTATAGTCTCAAAAGGTTTACTTCATGAATCCTCTCAATGATTAACTTTATAGTTTGGAATATTAGAGGTTTAGCAAATCAACCTTCTAAAAGAAGAGTCGAAAAACTGTGTAAGATCCATAACCTTCCTTTAAAACCACTTTTAGAACCTAAATCTAAATTTAAGAAAATGGATGATCTTAGAAGATTTGCAAATTTTGAGGGTCGCCTTTCTAATTTAAAAAAAAAAATAGTTTTTGTGGAGATTTGGAGTTAATTATGATGAAGTTTGTAATGATGATCACAGGCCATGCTTTTAAAAATTTCACATCCTGACATTTCTTTTGAGGTATACCTTTCTATAGTCTATGAAAAGTGCAATAGAGTTGAGCGATTCCACCTACGGGACTGCCTTAATCAATACAGGGGTATTACTAGGAAAAAGCCACGTCTAGTTATGCGGGATTTCTACGTGGTATTAAAAAATAATGAAAAACTTTGAGGAAAGGAAATTGATTTGAATGATGTTTAAGATTTCAATATTTTGTTTTAAATGCATCTCTTTTAGAGGTGAATTATTAAGGCACAAAATTCACATGGAACAATAATAGAGATAATTGGAAAATTTGGGCCAGATTAGATATGGGTCTGGCTTCCATAGAATGGAGCAACTCATTTCCTAATTTCTCCCTAGTCCACCTAAACAAAACCTGCTCAGATCACAGTCCTCTCATATTTTCTATCCAAACTCAACTAGACTCCATTTAAAAGCCTTTCAAATTTCAGAATATGTGGTGCCAACATAAAGATATAAGTAGGATTATTAAAATTTCTTAGATATGCTATACTTTAAGAAATCCTCTAAAAATCTTTTCTGCTAACCTTCAGAGGCTAAAAACTGCTATAATGGAATGGAATAAAAGTCACTTCAAAAATGTTTTTGATTTAGTTCAGCAATTGGAGGATGAAGTCTTAACAAATGAAATTACATATAAATCAGCTCCAACCCCTGATAATAGGTCTAATCTATTTTTATCCAAATCTAGGCTTTTAGAAGCTTAAAAAAGTTTAGGGACAAAAGATGAGAGGTAAATGGATTCTTGAAGGTGACTCCAATTCAAAGTTATTTCATGCAATAGGGAAAGCCATAATAATTCATCAAATTATCCATAAAATTAAAAATAAGTAAGGGGTTTGGATTGAGAATGTTAAAGGTATTAAACATGAATTTTGTTCTTACTTCGAAGATAAACATAAGGCTGATTGATTCGACATAAATACTGCGTATTTCACCCGTTAACCTACGTCTCATTAGCCCCATCGGGTATCTTAATCCCTATATTCATGCTCGTTAACCAGAAAACCTCCATTTTGTATGTTAACATGCTTTTCAGGGGTTAATTGAGTTTTTATAGGTATTTAGGTACTTAGTATGGAGTTTGGACGCTTTACGGAAAAGTTTCGTCGACTTTTACAACTTCGGGGGCATTTTAGTAATTTTATCTTTTGGATTTTAATTCAGAACTCTTCATGGAAGTTGAATACCTTTGATTTCTCTTAGCGTGTTCACTAACGGTGCATGATCTCGATGTATAACGAGGGAGTTATAACATTTTTAGGATGGTTTTGTCTTTCAAATCAGACTCAAGGTCACATTCAAGGAAATTTGAGTCATTTCATATTTTGATTTTTTAGCCTAATGTCTTCTTGGATGTTGTATCCCTCTGAGTTATCTTCGCGTAGCCTCCAACCGTGCCGCATTCTGAATTATAACGAAGAAATGAAGGCATTTTTGATAAAGTTGGACAAAGCAGAGAATTGCAGACCTGTAGGTGCCAAATCGATTTGGACACTCCAAATGCATTAGGGCCAAATCAATTCGGTTTGGACCAGTGTGATCAGTTTCCTTTTCCAAATCAATTTGGACACTCCAAATCGTTTCGGACCAAATGGATTCGTACATTCCAAATGGATTTGGTCCTGCAGATATTTGTTTTTCTTCTTCTTTATTCACAAGTTTGCCATGGGATTTGTTTTGTATAAATACACTTTCTTTTTATTTTGAAGAGAGCTATCTCTCATTCTAATTAGATTCAAGGGTTTGTAAAGGGATCTCTTCACCCTCCTCCCCATTTGGTTTGGGTTTTTGCCCATTTTTGTTATGTAAGTTTACTATTCATTATCTCTTTTGTTGTTCTAGATTTATTTCCATTGATGCCATTTACTTTTCTTGCGTAGATAATCTTTATTTGCTATTATTTATTGCTTTTATAGTTTAATTAGTTGTTAATTAGTTTAATCCATGTATTGTCCGTAGAAATAGGGTCGGGGTTATGTTCCACCATTTATGGGTTCGGACCTTGAAAGTTAAGGTTTCGTGCAAAATTGCGTTTAATTGAAACCTCGTGTATTAAAAGTGTATTATTATGCATTTATCTTCCTTTGTCATGCAAAGTTAGAGTTTATAGCGATAATCCAAATTTAATCCGCGTGTGACCATTTTATATTAAATGTTTTATCAAGTATATTTGAGTTAGAATCCCTTCATGCGTGATGTTTATGCTTAGTTGAATATGCTCGATTAAATAGGTTTCGAGCCAAAATTCTGATGATTAGTTGTTTAACCCGTGTGGTGGAATGCGATCCCGATACTCGCTTTACTTTTGTGTAAACTTAAATTTTTCTTTTGCCTTTGTCACCATTACCCCCCATTACCTTTTACACTTTTATTTTTGATGTAGCAAAACAATTAAAATCTAAAATTCAATCACTCCATGTGGATTTCTTACGATACCCGACTTACCGCTGTGCTTGCTTGTCAAGTGTAGTTTAGGTTTTTTGCATTGAGTCGCTGAACCGATAACAACGATTTTCATATTACACGACGCACGGTTCGCGCCTCATCAAAATGGCGCCGTTACTGGGGAGTGTGTTTTAGATTGTAATTGTTTTACTATTTTGCAGTAATTTTTTTCTTTTGTATTTGTATTATTTATTTTATCCTTTCTTTTGACTTGTGCTAGATTATTTTGAGAAATTGAAATTTTGGCGCTTGTCGTTTTATTGAATTAGCTTATTTTGAAATGTCTCGCTATAACTCTTTAGATAAATTTAATTGTTCAGAATAGTTTTCCAAGTTATACTCCCAAACAATGAGAGGATGCCTACAAATTCTTGAAAATGAACGCATTGAGCGTGAAGTTCAAGAAGTTGTAAGCAGTCCCTCATCGCCTTGGGAATGTAATTTGGAAAACGAGGATCTCGTTAGCTATAAGCAAACATCACAAGAATATGTTATGTCTTCTTGTTTGTTTGATTATGAGTTAATGATAAAGGAAATAAATGATAAAGGAGACTGATTCCATGCTCGATGAGATCATTTCTTTACAAAATCGGGTCGAGGTTGAAACTTGCGTTTCACCTCCACCCCTTTTTGATGAAGAAATAATTGAGAGTGATCCAAGCTTTAGCACTTTCGAGTTTCAACCTCTTATTAATTCTTTCGATTGTATTGAGGTTGATGGTCCTTCTTTTCCTTTATTCCCTACAATTCTCGAACCGTTAAAATTATCACAAAAATCGGTTGAAAGTCTTAAGGACTTTGACGCGATTCTTGAACGAAAATGTTATTTTGAGATATTTCATCTCATGGACTATTCACTTGCACTAGCCCCACCTCCCCTTACAATTGAAAAACCTTGGGGTTGTGATTTCAATTTTCCCGAGATCAATGTGGTCTTTTCGCCCTTAGTATCCAAATCCCCCATCATCCCTCTCAAACTTTTAATTGATGATGGTTCATTTCTTATGACTTACACATGCCTTCCGTTTTTCAAACGAAATTCCTTTTTTTCGGGGGGCATGCATGCTTTGGAGGGTCCACCATTGATCTTTCAAAGTCAAATCCCATTTTGGGTGGATCCTCAACTATTTAGACTTCTAGTGTATAGTTAGTGTGTAGTCTAAATAGTAGATTGTAAATAGTTAACTTTTTATTCTTTTTTTCTTCATTTTTCTTTCTTTTTAATTTAGTCTAGTGTATTTAGTTAAAAAAAATTTATTGCTTTTTGTTATGCTCTACTAACTTGTTTTGTAGATTCTTTGGACTCATACTTATCGTGGATCGCTCCAATTTTGGGTAATATCTTTATTTTCCTCTCTTTATGTTATGTTCTTGATTTGCATAGAGGACAATGCAACATTTAAGTTAGAGGGTGTGGGATATTTTATCCATTTCTTTGTTTTGGCCATGGATTTTATCACATGTTAGTTACTAAGTATGCGTTCTTTGTAGAAAATTTGAAAATTTGAAAATTTTGAAAAATATTTTCTTTCTTTTTTCTCCTTTGTTGGGCTTTTTGCCTTTGTTTCCGATGATAACTTTCAATAATTGCCCGATCCAATAGACAACTCAACGATGCATGTTCTCAATTTTAGAAGTTATTAGACTTTAGTCCTCAAATCATTGATATTATGAATAACTTCATAAATTAAACTTTATCCCATGAGCACATGCACTTCTCTTGTTATATTGATTTGTTTTAAGATTTTTATAACTCGATAATCTTTTGTTGCATTGTATATACTTACACCGAGTGAGATTCGAGACTTACCTTCATTTGTGAGTGTATACACTGTTCTTTCCTCATTGAAAACGTTGAATTCGTCGGTAATCTCTCTATTCTTTCAATGATCGTTCATTAATTGTGTTTATATCTTGAAATGTGTTACTTGAGCATGATTTTCAAAATTATTTTGACTCGATAATTGCGTAAACTTTATGAAATGATCTTAGGCCATCTTTGCTATTTCGCCCATATTAGCCTTGACCTCACCATATATTTTCCCTCGTCAACCCCTTTGAGCTTAAATATAGCCTTTCGTTTCATTACCCGAAATCCAATAACCAACTCCACATTGGAGTTTTAAACCATACATATTACTTTCCATACCTTTGTTTGGAATGATACTTGGGATTGAGAAAAGAAAAGCAAAAAGCAATACATGTTTTCTTCTTTTCTTTTTCTTTTGCAATTTAATCATATGAGAAGGAGAAAAGAAAAGAAAAGAAAGTAGTGAAAAAGAAAAGAAAAAGCAAAAAGCAAAAGAAAACAAAAGAAAACATGAGAAAAGAAGAAAAGAAAAGAAAAGAGAAAGTTTGTATATGTTGTGTATAGTTCAATAATCCTTGTTGCTCTACAGTTGTTATATCTAATGCTTGATTTTGGAACTTGTTTTCCATTTTTGATATTGCCCGCAATCTCCCATTATCCCGAGTTTTCATTCCGAACACTTTGAATACGTACATACATTCCTTTCATTTCGTACCCTAGCCTATCCTACATTATAACCCTATACAAGTACTATGTGATCTTAGGGTGCATTTAATTTAAAAGTTTAAATAGTTTGATAATCTATGAAAATACATTTCGCCTCCTTTAATAAGCGGTATTTTTCATTGAGATTACATGTTTTTATTTCCTATATAGCGTTCTTCATTTATGACATGTGCGTGACCTAGTTTCCATTTACGTTTACTCTTTATGCCCATATGTTCCGTGTGTTACCTCCCTATTTCGAGTGATTTTCATTTGATGAGTGTAATGCCCGCGAGGATTGAATCTACGCACACTTTATGTTTATCCAGTTTATTTAAGTTTTTGCCAAATCATACTATGCATGTGCTCTCCCCCCTCCCACTTTTAAAGTTTCAATTCTATGAGGTGCATTCAACCTATTAATAACAACGAACTTTAGCTTAAATTCGTTCAATATGATAATAACTTGTTTGAAATATTTTTCGTTGTTGTTGAGTTTGTCGCATGTTGGGTTGGGCATATTTTGAGGAAATTGTATGATGTTTGTGGGGTTCATCCCTAAAAACCCTCATGAGACTACACTCATCCACTAGGGCAACCTAGGGGTTTAACGACTTATTGCATATGCTAAATGAAATCGTTCGCTCGCGAAATTGGCATTTAACCCTTTTGTACATATCTCCTTTTTTGTGGTTTTCTTGTAGATCTTGTTGTTTCCTATGTCATTGCTAGGGACTAGCAATGTGTAAGTTAGGGGGTAATTTGACTCAAATATTGGTTATTTCACCCGTTAACCAACGCCTTATTAGCCCCTCGGGTATCTTAATCCCTATATTTATGCTCGTTAACCAGACAACCTCTATTTTATATGTTAATATGCTTTGCAGGGATTAATTGAGCTTTTCTAGGTATTTAGGTACTTAGTATGGAGTTTGGACGCTTTTCAGAAAAGTTTCGTCGACTTTTGCAGCTTCGGGGGTATTTTAGTAATTTTAGATTTTGTATTTTAATCCCGAATTGTTCACAAAATTTTAAGCTCTCTGATTTCTCTTCTCGTGGCCGTCGACGGTGCATGATTCTGATGTATAATGAGGGAGTTATGGCATTTTTAGGATCGTTTTGTCTTCCAAATCACACTCAACATCACATTCGAGGGCATTTTAGTCATTTCATATTTTGTTTATTAGCCTAATGTCTGCTTGGATGTTGTATCCCTCTGAGTTATCTCGGCGCAGCCTCCGGTCGTGCCTCATTCCGAATTATAACGAAGAAATGACAACATTTTCTATAAAGTTGAACAAAGCTGAGAATTACAGACCTGTAGGTGCCAAATCGATTCGGACACCCCAAATCGATTCGGTTTGGACCAGTGTGATCATTTTACTTTTCCAAATCGATTCGAACACTCCAAATGGATTCGGTCCTACAGATATTTGTTTTTCTTCTTCTTTATTCACAAGTTTTCCATGGGATTTGTTTTGTATAAATACACTTTCTCTTCATTTTGAAGAGAGCCATCTCTCATTCTAATTAGATTCAAGGGTTTTTAAGGGGATCTCTTCACCCTCCTCCCCATTTGGTTTGGATTTTTGCCCATTTTTGTTATGTAAGTTTAATAATCATTATCTCTTTTGTTCTTCTAGCTTTATTTCAATTGATGCCATTTACTTTTCTTGCCTAGATAATCTTTATTTGTTGTTATTTATTACTTTTATAGTTTAATTAGTTGTTAATTAGTTTATTCATTCTTAGTCCTTAGATAAATAGAGTCGCGATTGTGTTCCGCCATTAATGGGCCTCGAGCTCCAAAAATTAAGTTTTGTGTAAAATTGCATTTAATTGAAACCACGCGTATTGAAGTCGGATTATTATGCGTTTAACTTTATTTGTCACGCAACTTCAATGTTTATAGCGACAATCCGAATTTAATCCGCGTGTGACTATTTTTGATTAAATATTTATTCAAGTAACTTTGGGTTAAATTCCTTATTACGTGAAGTTTATGCTTAATTGTAAATGCTCGGTTAAATGCTTTCGAGCCGGAATTCTAATTACTAGTTGTTTAGCCCGCGAACGTGTGTATGCGATCTCAACTCTCCCTTTTACTTTATTTAGACTTAACTTCTCTCTTTTCCTTTGTAACCATAACACGCTATCACCTTTTACACTTTTATTCATGAAGTACTAAAACAATTACCAATCTAAAATTCAATCACTCCCCATGGATTTCTTACGATACCCGACTTACCGCTGTGCTTGCCTCATAAGTGTAGTAGTAGCTTAGGTTTTGCATGTAGAGCGGAGCTAAAATCCACAACGGTGTCCCTACACAAACACTCGGTTTCCCACTGAAGAATCATGTATGCTTGATGCATTCCCTAATGAAAATGAGGCGTGGAAGGCCATTATTGATCTTAATAAAGAAGCACGTCCTGGTTCAGATGGCTTCCATTTCCTTTTCTACAAAAAATATCTGGGAAATAACTAGAACTGACCTTATAAATGCATTTTATTATTTTTTTGCAGGTGCCGAGCTTCTCAAAAGCTGGATAAGCATAAATTTTATTCTAATTCCCAAAGGCAACAAACCTATTCACTGTTCTGATTCTAGGCCAATTAGCCTACGTAATTTTTGCTTCAATATTATTACAAAAATCCTTGCAACCAGGTTATCTCTAGTTCTGCCTCACATAATTGGGAGTTATCAAGCTGGTTTCATCAAAGGAAGGAAAATCACAGACAATATTTGTCTTGCTCAAGAAATGACGCACTCCACTGGTAAGAAATCACATGGTTCTAATGTGATCATCAAGCTAGAATTGTCAAAAGCATATGATAGGGTCTCTTGGATGTTCTTACTTAAAACTGAGATTTAGCTTTCAAAAACTTGGATTGATAGGATTTGGATATGCCTTTCAAACAACTGGTTTTCAACCATTATCAATGGGCAATGTTAAGGTTTTTCCAAATCTTATAAGGGATTTAAACATGGGGATCATCTATCCCTTGATCTCTTTGTGGTGTGGCTGAAACTCTAAGAAAAAACATTCACAACATCTTCTTAAATGGCCAAGTAAAACCTTTCTCTCATCAAAGACATAACCCCCTCATTAGAAATATGAGTTTTGCAGATGATTCTATTGTGTTTTTCAATGGGAGACCCTCTAGTCGCAAAAACCTTATTGCTTTCCTCAAAATATTTAAATTGGCATCTTTCCAACTACTTAACTTCTCAAAAAGTTCATTCACAATCCATCATTCTATACCTCTCCACATGATTAGATTCATTTCTAAATATTTTAATTTATCCTATAAAAAAATTCCCCTCAAATATCTAGGTTGCCCTATCTTCCATGGTAGAAGTAAACTGTGACACCCCGCCTAATTAAGTACTGGGTGATCAGTCCTTTATTAAATTAAAATCAAGGTGAACGGTTGGTTCATTCTCAGCATCAGTGTCGTAAAATAAATAATTCCAATTTAAACACCCTAGATAATTAAGCTAAGTGTCAAAACAATTTAAAGTCTTATTTTTATTTTATTAATTTCCATTACGAAAACCTTTTTAATAACCAACAGTTTAAGAATCACATAAATGCTAAGGATGGCAATTAACACACAAGAATTAAACCATCTAGATAATCCAAACCAAGTTTAAGAACCATAAATGAAATCATTCTGACAATAGTTAACTCCCAAGGAGTACTGAATACTGGAAATATAAATTAACATAAATCTCTGACAAATCCAAACGGAATAGGAAAATGGGCGACACATGCCCTAACTAAGAAGAACTAAAGTAAGAACATAATCAATGACGAGGTCATCTAAAGCAAAGGCCTGTAACTCCCACATAAGCTGCAGCACGTACAGTCCAAAGAATCTATGCAAGACGCCTCTGTGGCTGGGCACCTGATACATATATATATATACAAGAGAAAGAGAAATAATAGGAAACGGGTCAGAGCCCGAGTGTAAAACAGTTTAAAATAGTTTAGCAAGTATTTAAAATTCTTACCGGCTAATGTGACAACCATGTTAGTATGCGACACTCTCTTGAGAATTCTCACCTCTCATCTAGTGTGCACGCCTAACGTACTACCGATCTCATAATTCTATCTAGCTTATTCCCATGAAGTTTTATGTCGATAAATACTAAGGCCCTGATATTTAGTTTTAGAAAATTAATCTCTTCCATTTTCTTAGGACACATAGGACCACTCAGTACCGTTACAAAATTCACGAACACTTCTTATAAGTTGGAACGTTTATTCATTACTTAACTACTTATACACACAGTAGAAATCTTCCATATACATAAGTGTATATATATATATATATATATATTAGTCACTCATATAATATATATACTATCGGCACCCCACATAAATCTATGGTGCTGGCATACTCTGCTATCAAGTCCTCGTATCACTCATGCTAAGGGAAATACTAGTTTGAAATCACTCTCCAACTGTATTAACACAATACACATACAAATGGAGGCGAAGCATAGTTCCAAGTCCTAAGAAGTCAGCACATACCCTCACATCTCTTAGAACCATCTGACTATCATTTTCAGATAGCCTATGCCGTGGATACTATCTTCTAGGGAACGAGCCAATATCCCCCATAAAGGTCCAATCGAGATAAGACTGCCCCGACGCAGAAACCTCCATGATAGCAAGTAGCTCGAGTATGATTTTACACAGATGCATAACACTTAATATATGTACAGTCACACTGTCATATATATATATAGATTTTCCAAATTAGGTGCGCCCACGACCCATATTTATAATTATCCGTTCTTAGCCCGAATTACCCAATTATCTCGCATAATGGATTCATCTCTTTTATTCTCATTTATAATTTAATTCATACTTACTTCTCATCTCTCTAAGTATTCTCTCTCACTAAGTACAATTTCAGTAGGTATGCTCTCACTAACCTTCTGGTCTAAATCTTTCACGAGTCTCAATCCTTTAGTGAACATACGCACAATTTCTAATGTGTGACTAAACTCCTCGTTAACCCATAATTTCATCCCTTATTAAATTTCACTCAACGGAGTCTACTTAGACCCTACTGGTCCTCTTCATGTCACATTATACTCTAAAAATAATAATCAAGGGTTCCTACGTAATTGAACCGGATTAAAAAAAGGAAAAAATATGCAGTTTTCTGGGGGGGGGGGGGGGGGGGTCGATCGATCGAGGAATGGGGTCGATCGATCAATCATAGATAGATCGATGCCCTTGGTCGATCGATCAATCAAGTAATTCTTGCTCAGAATCTGCAAAATTCATCCTACGGGTTTAATCCAAAACTTTCCTCCAAAATGCCATTAATGATGCCCAAACTCCCAACTAAGATTACTAACAGTCATATATACGTATATACATGATTTCCTACGTGAAACACGTCCAAATTCATCAAAGGTATTGAATTAATGAGGTAAATCAACATAAATATCAAGAACCCTAATTTTTCATGAAACTTCCCTTCTTCTAAATTCTTTTCCAGATCTCTTGATTCGAAAGCCATATAATTTCGTGGGTAATCCTCTACATATGATTGAGATGTACAGAATATACCTACTTCCTCTACAACATGCGATTTAAAGTCTCTAAGTTATCAAATTCTTCCATAAAACATGTTCTTAACAATCCTAAACTAACATGGGTGAAACATTAACTAAAAACAAAGCAAGATAGATACTTGCCGGGAATTCAAGGGTGTGATTTGTTGATGAAAAAGATATGGTTGCGTTCCTTGTCGTGCGATCTATGTTTTGGTGGTGGTGGCGATGCGATTGAGTGAGTTTTTGGCATTGGATTGCTTGGAAAACTCTCCACCTTCTTCTCTAATGGCCGTTATTAGGTTTTGTGTTTGTTAACCCTAAAAAACAACTCCTAATCGCTGATATATCCTAAGAAAATTCGTGGTTTTAATTATCCAAAAATACAAAATGTCTATAATACCCTCCCGGGATGTCAATTAGGCCTAAAAATTCCCCGAGACCCAAACTAAAACCCCGGGTACACTTTTCCTGACTATCTCGACCCTTCTGGACAATTTAGCGCACTCAAAATGACCATATGGGCGACTTATAATTTATTCACTTTTATAATAATAATAATTTAGTCCTGACACAACACAGGCGCGTCCCGACTTAAAGTTCCATAATTGCCATTTTATTCACTCGTGACAATTTTAATAAAATCAATCTAATGTATAACTTTACTCATCTACTAATATTCAACAAATTCCCAATAATTACTAACTCACGTCACGCTAGTAAATATTAAAAATAAATTTCCGGATTAATATTAAATTAATATTTCAAATTAAATTTAATAAATCCTCGAATTTAAAAGCCATAAAAATACGGGGTATTACATACTTCCCCCCTAATAACGGAATTTCATCCCAAAATTCGAAAAATAAGGCATACTTGGTAAAAATAGATCTGGATATTTTTCGCCTATATTTGCCTCGCGCTCCCAAGTGGATTCCTCCACATTGTGATGCTCCCACTGGACCCGTACAAGTGGAACTACCTTCGACCATAATTTCCTCTCGCTGTGTCTAGAATAGCCACTGGTCACTCCTCATAAGAACTGTCAGGCTGTAAGTCAACCTCCTCTATCGCGATGTGAGTGTGGGCCATATCATCCCAAAGATATCATCTCAATGATGAGATGCATAATACATCGTGAATACGGTGCAAATTCTCTAGCAACCCCAATCTGTATGCCACCGGCCTAATCCTCTCGATAATGGGAAATGGGACCACGTACCTCGGAGCCAACTTCCCCTTATTCCCGAACCTCATTGCTCCTTTCATAGGAGATACACACAGTAATACTTGGTCCCCCACGCTAAACTCTCGAGAGGACTGCTTCGCATCGGCGTAGCTCTTCTATCGATCCTGGGCTACTCGAATGCGACTCATGATATGCTCAATCCTAGCTGAAGTCTCTTGAATCACCTCCGGTCCGAGCAACTTGTTGTCCCCCACCTCTAGACAACAAGCAGGAGAACGACAAGGCCTGCCATACAATGCCTCAAATGGGTCCATACCGATCGTAAACTGAAAGGAGTTATTTTAAGCAAACTCCATCAGTGGAAGATAAGGCTCCTAACTTCCTTCAAAATCAAGGACACACATGCGTAACATATCTTTCAGAATCTGATTGGTATGCTCTGTTTGTCCATCTGTCTGTGGGTGATAAGCTGAACTCAATCTCAACTCTGTACCCATGGCCTCCTGAAAGCTTGCCCAAAAGTGCGACACGAAAATCTTGTCTCTATCAGACACAATATCCAGGGGCACCCCATGTAGCCTAACGATCTCGGCTATAAATAACTGTGCATATTGGACCATGGTGTAGTCTGTCTGTACAGGCAGAAAATTCGCTACCTTGGTCAACCAATCCACTATAACCCATATGGAATTATGACCCCGCTGTGATGTAGGCAACCCAGTAATGAAGTCCATGGAAATACTTTCCTATTTCCATGTAGGTATCTCCAACGGCTGAAGTAACCCTGGAGGTCTCTGGTGGTCTACCTTTACCATCTGATAGGTAGAACATTTGGACATGAACTCAGCAATGTCCTTCTTCATCCCACTCCACCAGTACTGTTACCTCATATCCTGGTACATGTTATCCCCTCAGAGATGTATCGCAAATCTAGACCCGTGTGACTATGCCATCACTGCATGGCATAAGTCTTCTCTTTCTGGGACCACCAATCTCCCATTAAATCTCAAACCCCTATCAGAGTTCACTGAATCATATTTGGCACCCTCATCTAAGAGCCATACAATATGCTCCTGGCAAAACGTATCTGCTGCCTGTGCCTGTATCACCCTCATGATGATCTCGGGTGTGACTGAGATAACCGATATAAAGGAATGGGCTACTGCATTCAGGTGACCCAATTATTTCCACTTCGCTCTCCATACTTCCGTTACATCACCCTCCAGTCTACGGCTTAATGCATCAACAACTATGTTAGCCTTCCTCGGATGGTACTGTATCTCAACCTGATAGTCTTTCACAAACTCCAACCATCTGCGCTGACAAATGTTCAACTCTCGCTGAGTGAACAAGTATTGCAGTGACTTATGGTCGGTGAACAAGCAGAACTTTCCCCCCAACAAGTAATGTCTCCAAATCCGCAATGCAAATACGACCACTGCTAGCTCCAGGTCGTGGATGGGGTAATTCCTTTCGTGAGGCTTAAGTTTATGAGAGGCAAAAGCTATAACCTACTCCTCCCGCTGAAGTAATCCTTTGATCCCCCGTAAAGAGGCGTCAGTGTAAACCAGGTACTCCACTCCTGGCTTGGGCAAAGCAAGAACTGGCGCCGAAGTTAACTTATCTTTCAGCTCATCAAAATCCAATTGACAAGCATCATCCCAAACATACGATACTCCCTTGTGAGTTAGATTCGTCAACGAACAAGCTATCTTCGAAAAGCCTAGGATGGACCTCCTGTAGTACCTGGCTAATCCTAAGAAACTACGTACCTCAGTCGGTGTCGTAGGATGTCCCCATTCCTTCACTATCGACACTTTGCTTGGGTCAACCGATATCCCCAATTCTGACACAACATGCCCCAGAAAATGTACTTCCCGTAGACAAAATCCACACTTCTCAGACTTAGCATACAACTGATGCTCTCGTAGAGTCTGAAGAACCCACCTCAAGTGCCCAGCATGCTCCTTCTCAATCTGTGAGTAAATCAGGATGTCATCTATGAAGACGATGACAAACTGATCCCAGAACTCTTTGAACACTCGGTTCATTAAATCCATGAATACGACTGGAGCATTTGTCAGACCAAAAGGCATGAATCTAAACTCATAGGATCCATATCTCATTAATAAAGTAGTCTTCTACACATCCTGCTCCCGAATTCGTAGCGGATGATATCCCGACCTCAAATCTATCGTCAAAAAGAAGGTTTCTCCTCTCAACTGGTCAAAATGTCATCAATTCGGGGCAACGGATATTTATTCCATATCGTGACCCTGTTCAACTCCCGGTAATCCACGCATAACCTCAGTGAACCATCTCTCTTCTTTACAAATAACATTGGAGCGCCCCAAGGCGAGGTGATCCTACGAATGAAGCCCTGGCCTAACAGCTGCTCTCTCTGATCCTGTAACTCCGTCATCTCATTGGAGCCATACGGTACGGTGCACGTGCTATCAGCCGAGTGCCCGACATCAAATCTATGATGAAATCTATCTCTCAACTGGGGGGTAGGCCCGGTATCTCCTGAAATACATCCGAAAACTCACGAACAACTGGAATCGAATCCAGGGGAATCACAATCTCCTTAGAGGTATCCCCCTCTATGTAATACAACATGGGTGGAAGATTCCCCCTCTGGGCGAGGCAGCGCTACCAAAAATATCTCCTGCCCCAGAATAGCAAAGACAATGCTCCTACCAAAACAATCTATCATGGCTCTGTATGCAGCGAGCCAATCCATGCCAATAATGACATCATGCTCATGCATATCTAACACTAGCATGTATGCAGGTAAAATCAAGCTAGCAATATCTACATGAACACCTCGACATATAAAGAAAATCAAAGACCCATTCCCCAGTGGCGAGTCCACGCATGCCACTGTACTCTCTTCCGTGTCTAATAACCCTAAGGCCCGTGCAAAATGAGTAGCTTTAAAATAGTGCGACGCCCGAGTATCAAATGAAACTCGACCCATAGAGCCATGCATATGAAATGTACCCTCAATCGTGGGTGGTGCCTGAGGTGCTGCTACCTGGTGGACGTTATAGACACATCCATACTGTAATTTCCCCTGCTGAACTGGGGCTACTGGGATGGCTGGTAGAGCTGGCAGCTGAGCTGGCATTGGGAGGGTGGTTGGAAAGAGTGGCCTCTGTAGCTCATTACAGGAACCCTGCTGCTGTGGGGCCCAATCCCCCTCTAGGCAATCCTGACGTTTATGGCCATTCTTGCCACATCCAAAATAGATGCCCTTGAAATTACATCCCCTTTGTTCCTGTTGACCACGGCCTTGTTGGCCATTACCACCACGCCACTGGCCCTGCTGGCCCTACTGAAAACGTTGTTGGCCCTGATGGACCTGTTACTGAGGGTGTTGGCCTTGCTGTCCATGCTGACTGGACTGGTCCTGTCTAAATCCCCCAAATCCATATTGGGAATCACCTGATCGGAATCGCTTGGTAGGGTTACCCTGATGGAAACTCTGCTCACTGTGACGGGTCTGCCCTTGGGCTGCTGGTGCCCCACTATTACCTCTACTGCCCCCTGTCCTGCCCTGTTGGTTGGACTCCCCTGCTGGTTTGCTCCCCTATTGATGGAAGCGGTGATCCTGACAGTGCAATAAAGCAGTGTTAAGTACGTCAGTGTAATTACTCAACGATAGATTGCCTATGAGGTGCTCACGAATCCTCTAGGCCAATCCATCTGAAAACAATAATATCTTCTTCTCCTTAGTGGGTGCCTCATTTGGCACTGTAGTGAGAAGTCTAGTGAACTCCTCATCATACTCAGCAATGGTCATACTCTCTTGCTTGAGATTTAGTAACCTCTGCCTCATCTCAATCTGCACGACGGATGGGAAATACTTGCGGTCAAACCACACCCAAAATGACTAAATCGGTATGTTATTCCTCTCCTCCAAGGTGGTGGTGGACTCCCACCACTGCAAAGAGGCCCCCACTAGCTTGAAGAAAGCCAGTAACTGTCTCTGCACGTTGGTGCACTCATACATGCGCAGATGCCTCTGGATATCCTTCTTCCATTGGCTGGCGACTACGATATCCGAACTACCCGAGAACTACGGGGGATGCATCTTCTGAAAGGCATCTCTGACCCTCTCCCATGCAGTGGGGAGCTGTGAAGCTATTGGTGCCATTGCCTGAACCTGGGGTGGATCATGCTGCACCACCGCTAATGCGGCATTCACCGCCTGAGCAACGATGGCGGCTACTTCAGTTGCATTTATCATTCCCTGAGCCGGAGTTACTGGCTGCTCGGGCTGGGCATTCCTATCTCGGGGCGCGCATCTCGGAGGCATCTAAAATGAGGAGAAAGTTTATTAGTCTACACTTATTATCAAATCTCACAGAGCCGAAGACGTAAGCGTAAACACAAGAATACAACAGTCTTAAAAATAGGGCTCTAAATCAAAGATGCTAAGCTGGAAATGAAATAAGCCGTACCGATTCTAAAGGACACAAGAACCTGATGCTCTGATACCACCCGTGACACCCCACCTAGTTAAATACTGGGTGCTCAGTCCTTTATTAAATTAAAATCAAGGTGAACGGTAGGTTCATTCTCAGCATCACTGTCATAAAATAAATAATTCCAATTTAAACACCCTAGATAATTAAGCTAAGTGTCAAAACAATTTAAAGTCTTATTTTTATTTTATTAATTTCCATTACGAAAACCTTTTTAATAACCAACAGTTTAATAATCACATAAATTCTAAGGATGGAAATTAACACACAATAATTAAACCATCTAGATAATCCAAACCAACTTTAAGAACCATAAATTAAATCATCCTAACAATAGTACTGAATACTGGAAATATAAATGAACATAAATCTGTGACAAATCCAAACGGAATGGGAAAACGGGCGACACATGCCCTAACTAAGAAGAACAAAATTAAGAACATAATCAATGACAAGGTCGTCTAAAGAAAAGGCCTGCAACTCCCATGTAAGTTGTAGCACGTACAGTCCAAAGAATCTATGCATGACGCTCCTGTGGCTGGCACCTGATACATACATATATATACAAGAGAAAGAGAAATAACAGGAAACGGGTCAGAGCCCGAGTGTAAAACATTTTAAAATAGTTTAGCAAGTATTTAAAATGCTTACCGGCTAATGTGACAACCATGTTAGTCTGCGACACTCTCTTGAGAATTCTCACCTCTCATCTAGTGTGCACTCCTACCGTACTACTGATCTCATAATTCTATGTAGCTTATTACCATGAAGTTTTATCTCTAGAAATACTAAGGCCCTGATATTTAGTTCTAGAAAATTAATCTCTTCCATTTTCTTACGTTACTTAGAACCACTCAGTACCGTTACAAAATTCACGAACATTTGTTATAAGCTGGAGCATTTATTCATTACTTAACTACTTATACACACAGTAGAAAGCTTATCTATACATAAGTATATACATATATTAGTCACTCATATAATATATATACTATCGGCACCCCACATAAATCTATGGTGATAGCATACTCTACTATCAAGTCCCCGTATCACTCGTACTAAGGGAAATACTAGTTCAGGATTGCTCTCGAACTGAATTAACACAATACACATACAAAAGGAGGCGAAGCATAGTTCCAAGCCCTAAGAGGTCAGCACATACCCTCACATCTCTTAGAACCATCTGACTATCATTTTCAGATAGCCTATATCGTGGATACTATCTTCTATGGTACGAGTCAATATCCCCTATAAAGGTCCAATCGAGATAAGACTGTCCCGGTGTGGAAACCTCCGTGATATAAAGTAGTCTGGGTATGATTTTACACAGATACATAATACTTATTATATGTACAGTCACACAGTCATATATATAGATATTAACATTTTCCAAATTAGGTGCGCCCACGACCCATATTTATAATTATCCGTTCTTAGTAAAAATTACCCAATTATCTCGCATAACGAATTCATCTATTTTACTATCATCTCTCAAAGTATTCTCTCTCACTAAGTATAATTTCAGTAGGTATACCCTCACTAACCTTCAAGTCTAAATCTTTCACGAGTCCTAATCCTTTAGTGAACATACGCACAATTTCTAATGTGTGACTAAACTCTCCGTTAACCAATAATTTCATCCCCTATTAAATTTCACTTAACGGAGTCTACTTAGACCCAACTGGTCCTCTTCATGACTCATTATACTCTAAAAATAATAATCAAGGGTTCCTACGTAATTGAACCGGATTAAAGAAAAAGGGAAAAATATGTTGTTTTCTGGGTGGATCGATCGATCGAGGAATGGGGTCGATCGATCGATCATCCATCGATCGATGCTCTTGGACGATCGATTGATTAAGAAATTCTTGCCCAGAATCTACAAAATTCATCCTATGGGTTTCATCCAAAACTTTCCTCCAAAATTCCATTAATGAACCCCAAACTCCCAACCAGGATTACTACCAGTCATATATACCTATATACATGATTTTCTACGTGAAACATGACCCAATTCATCAAAGGTATTGAATTAATGAGGTAAATCAACATAAATATCAAGAACCCTATTTTTTTCATGAAACTTCCCTTCTTCTAAATTCTTTTCTAGATTTCTTGCTTCTAAAGCCATATAATTTCGTGGGTAATCCTGTATATATGATTGAGATGTCCAGAATATACCTTCTTCCTCAACAACATGCGATTTAAAGTCTCTAAGTTGTCAAATTATTCCATAAAACATGTTCTAACAATCCTAAACTAACATGGGTGAAACATGAACTAAAAACAAAGCAAGATAGATACTTTCCTGGAATTCAAGGGTCTGATTTGTTGATGAAAAAGATATGGTTGTGTTGCTCGTCGTGCGATCTACGTTTTGGTGGTGGTGGCGGTGCGATTGAGTGAGTTTCTGGCCTTTGATTGCTTAGAAAACTCTCCACCTTCTTCTCTAATGGCCGTTCATAGGTTTTGTGTTTGTTAACCCTAAAGACAACTCCTAATGGATGATATATCCTAAGAAAATTCGTGGGCTTAATTACCCCAAAATACAAAATGTCTATAATACCCTCACGGAATGTCAATTAGGCCTAAAAACATCCCGAGACCCAAACTAAACCCCCAGGTACACTTTTCCGGACTATCTCGACCCTTCCGAACACTTTGGCGTACTCAAAATGACCATACGGGCATCTTATAACTTATTCATTTTTATAATAATAATTTAGTCCTGACACGACACAGACGCGTCTCAACTTAAAGTTCCATAATTGCCATTTTATTCACTCGTGACAATTTTAATAAAATCAATCTAATGTATTACTTAACTCATCTAGTAATATTCAACAAATTCCCAATAATTACTAACTCACGCCACGCTAGTAAATATTAAAAATAAATTTTTGGATTAATATTAAATTAATATCTCAAATTAAATTTAATAAATCTTCAAATTTAAAAGCCTTAAAAATACGGGGTATTACATAAACACAGTTATTTTAAGGACCTCATTCATAAGATTAAGGACAAATTACATTTTCGGCAATCTAAATTCCTTTCTTTTGCTGGTATAAGAACCCTCATAACTTTTGTCCTATCATCCACTCCAATACACACTCGGGCAGCCTTAAACCTTCCCAAGAAAACCATTCCCATCATCCAAAACCTATTAAGTAAATTCCTCTAGGGATCTTCTAAGAATTTTGTCCCTAAACATCATTGGATCAAATAGTTTTCTCTTTGTTTCCCTGTAGAAGAAGGATGCTTAGGATTCAAGCTCATTGATGATTTGTGTAAGTCATCTAGCTTGAAAATCTGTTGGAACCTAAAAAGTGGTAAGAGCATTTGGTCTCAATTTTACTGGAACAAATACAACCAAAGATCTCCTACCTATGTTTCTTAAACTTATAGAAGAATTCAAGAAGTTTGTGACATAACTGAGCAGTACACTACTGTATTAGGTGATTATAAGTATTGGTCTCCTAACTATGATGGTAAATTTTACTCAAAAACTTCTTGAAACATTATTAGATCTTCTAAACCAATTTCCTTTATTTTTAAATCCATTTGGAATGTTGCTTTGCCTAAAAAAATCTCTACATTCTTATGGAAGTGCTAGCACAAAATAGCTCATGTTGATGAAGAAGCCATTCAAAGAAAAGGAATTCTTATAGCACTAAGAATCCACTGCTGTCTCAATCATCCAGAAACTTCTAAGGATCTCTTTGGAGCTACTTTTCTAAGATGTTTGGTGTGCAGATTTCCTATTAGTCTTTAGACTTATTACTCATGTCATAGTGGTTAAGGATTCCCTCTCAAGACTTCATCAAATTTCTTTTCATCATTATTCCAGGAGAAATCATTTGGGAGATTTGGAAGAGTAGAAATAATAGTATTTTTGAAGGAGGTAAAATGTGCTCTATTCAAATAATCAACCAAGTCATTGATATGGTAAAAGTTTTTCGCTCAAATGAAAAATTCATGCATAGTCTTAAAGACTTTGAATTCATCACTAATTTGTTGAATATTCAAGATCTTCATGATATCTAGCAATAACATAACTGAATGCATGGTCATTCTTAGAGGTTTAAGGATGATTTCTAGTGTGCATATCAAAGATGTCATTGTATAATCAAATTCTAAAGTTGTTATAGATATCTTTCATGGTTCAAATCTATCCCAATCTTTGTCTATTCTTGATGTATTATCAGCTATCAAAGAGCTCCAATCCCATCTTCAGGTATCTTTTACCCACTCTGGAGGGAAAATAATTATATAGCTGACCGTTTTGCAAATCATGGATTATATTCTCATTCATACAGTTCCTTCAATCATTCTAAGGATCTTTGAAAGTCTACTAAAGGCCATTATAGAATGGGTCTTCAAGGAATTAGTTCTGTCAAATCTATTAAGTAGCTTCATTTCATTTTTTTATGTTTGCTTCAATTTTTTTCATTCATTTATCTATATAAGCCATAATGGTAGGGATCTTCTACCTTTAATAATAAATTTGGGAAAGTTTTTCCGCTTTTAAAAAAAATAATTATCTCGTGAATCACTCAAATATAATTAGGTCTTATTTGCAAAATTAATTATGGTGCATAATGTGATTCACCATATCCCGTTTGTTCATATCAATTTGCAACAAATTGAATTTAACCAACATCTAAGCAATTCATTTATTCTCATGCTTAACTTATTTTGCTACTACACCTGATTATATATAAGCCACGTCTGGTGGAAATAAATCTTATAAGTCTATCAAGGGGGTATCGCAACCTCAGGTATCCCCGGATGTGGATTCATCTGAATTAAGATCTTAGACCTACTTATATAATTGTCACATAATATGGGTAGATCATTTGATTCAATCCAAGTTTTAATCACACCCATAGAAATTAAAGTAACAATCATATAAGAATTTCAATTCTCGAGATTAAGAATATATGAACCATTTTCAAGTCATGTGAAATTTCACACGTATCCCCGGATGTGGATTTCTCTGAATTAAGATCTCAGACCTACTTATATAATTGTCACCTAATATGGGTAGATCGTTTGATTCAATCCAAGTTTTAATCACACCCATATAAATTAAAGTAACTATCATATAAGAACTTAAATACTCATAATTCTCGAGATTATGAATATGTGAACCATTTTTAATTCATATGAGATTTCCCAAGTCTAATTAATAAAAACCTTAGACACAAATCTCATTGGTGGTCTTGTGCAATACATTCCTGGGATGTACCAACCACAATGCTATATTGAACTATCATACAAGTTCTCGAGCCTTCATACATGTTCCCGTAGTTAGAGATAAACTAGTAGGATTGCATCACAACTGTTCCAATAGGATGTCAACTTCCAATCTTGGCTGTGAGATTTTTAATAGTGCTAGAATCATAATTCTAATCTCCTAGTGATCAACCCAATGTTGACTCACTAGAATCCATCCTAAGATCTATTGATCGACATATGAATAGGAAACACTATATTAAAACAAGGATAAAGCATTCTCACAAACTTGATTCTCATTTCAAAATTTATATAACAATCATTTATTAATCAGTAATAAAATATTTTACTCATGATTTTATGAATAAACCCAAACAGTGCACTCCTTATTCACTATAAGTCCCTTCTCTCTCACTCCCTTATTCTCTGTAATTTGTTTACGTGAAGTTTCCTCTTCATTTATGTTGTTTTCCTTGTTTATTTATTTGTAAAAATTATTTAACTAGTTGGTGAGTGTGCCATAGATGAGTTTAGGAAATCTTTTTATCATTCCTCAATGGCTTGTTATTGAGTTTAGTGAAAACCCCAAGGATTTCTACAACATTTAGGGGGATATTGGATGTGTGACACCTCACTTAATTAAATACCGTTCGATCAGTTCTTTATTAAATTAAAATAGGATTGCCACTTGGTTCAATCTTAGCGTCATTGTCGAAAACCATATTAATGACTATCCACCTAATTAATTAATTAAATTGGTGCCAAATTTTATCTTTCATTAAGTAGATAAATACACATGTGAAAATAAATAATAAATACATACACACCATCACTGAGTCTGAAAATAATGCTGAATAAGACTAAAAGACTGGCCGAATAAACCATCGGCTATAAATACAAATCCAACCTAATAAACCAACAGATAAAAGAATAATCCAAAACTAAATCTGAAAGTAAATCGGTAACAAACCCTAATTGGAACTTTAACTGAAATGAAATCCTTAATCTAGGAATGAAGAAAAGATACATCTAATCAAATCTCCTGCATGCATTCACATATGCCGCAGCTGCGTAATCCCTGGAATAGAATCTCAAGTCTGGCATCCTTATGGATGGACACCTAAAAGGTTTTTAAAAATATTTGCAACAAGGGTTAGAAACCAAAACATTTTGAAAATGTCTAGCAAGTGATTAATCTTGTAGTAAATAAAATGCATGAATGCTTTTCACATTTAAGCTAGTGTCGCACTCACTTGAGATAATACTCACCCATAAACTATTGTGCACACCTACCGCTTTTCCTTATAACCCTCCTAGCTACACTACCCTGTCTAACTAGCCTTCTTATGAGCACTACCTGTAACCTTTACTAATGATTAATAAGTTATTTCTCATGTCAACTTAATTTATCATTTTTAATTGACTATATAACAATCTCACAAGTTATATAACTAATACCATTTCACTCCAGGTATTTCACCCATATATAATTATCGACACTATTATATACATATACATATACTACACATTACATGTTGTATATATTTATCCATCCTCTCGAGTTAGAACCCACCAGATGCTTTCTCTATAATGCTATCACCCCAGGTATTCTCAATCCACCTGGATACCCCAAGACGATTAGCTCACCGAATCAGAAAAATAAAAATAAATATAGCGGAGGCGGTCATATTTCCTCGGTTGTGAGATCGAATCGTACCCAAAACGTCTCACCCCGAAAAAATCATAATATAATATAATGGACGATATGACCTGGGTCCCGTGATAGCAGTAGAGGGGTATGTATTTGTAAAAATATCTAATCACCGATATTTAAAGAGCACACAAATATATATATATATATATATATATATATATATATATATATATATATATATATATATATATATATATAGATAGATAGATAGATAGATAGATAGATAGATAGAGATAGAGATAGAGATAGAGATAGAGATAGATAGATAGATAGATAGATAGATAGATAGATTGAAAGAGTGCCACTCCTGTAAGGACTCCTTAAGGTGCAGACCCCGGTACGTAGCATTTTTTTAAAATAGTAAAAAATGATTTTTTTGATGAAACTTCATGGATATGATCTCCTTGGCGGTAAGATCATCTCCAAAAATTTTCATCAATAAATTCAATAAAAAACCATTGAGATGAGGTGATATGTAAAAAAATGGTATAAATATGTATTATTGACCGTTGAAATGTTGGCGACATCTCTCCCACTTTTTGATTGACTTTTTTGATGAAACTTCATGGATATGATCATATTCATGAAGTTTCATCAAAAAATTCAAATAATAAAGCGGCTGGCGACGACCCAACATTTCAAGTGTTGAAAATGCATATTTATACCATTTTTTTACATATCACCTCATCTCAACTATTTTTTTATAAAAATTTTTGATGAAAAAAGTTGGAGATGATCTTCTCAACGTGTAGATCATATCCATGAAGTTTCAAAAAAAAATTCATTTCTTTACTATTTTAAAAAAATGGTATGTACCGAGGTCTGTACCATAAAGAGTCCTTACAGGAGACTTTCTGTATATATATTTATACACACACTATCATATTTATATAATAAATTAATCCGGCTAACCCATGCCTAACTCTCGTAGCACTAATCAGAAAATCCCCGAGATTATATCCAAACTCGAAATTTAATTAATTTCACATAAATTTATTAAAGTAGTGTCACTCATCTACAACACCCGGACGCATTCACTCGGCCCATAATTAAATACTTATGAATTATCTCACTAAATTCCTTCCGTAAGATTCACTCCCTTATGTAACTTTAATAACCTTAATACCATTTTCCCAAAGCCCTAGATACTAAGTTACATGTTAATTTTGCCTAATTAAATTCACCTTAAGGACCCCCAAACAAATTAAGGCCAAGTATTAAAAATAAGTGTCACTGCCAAAAATCCTGCTTCATCGATCGATCGATGCCCCTGGGTCGATCGATCGATCGAGCAGTTCATCTTCTCCATGCCTCGTGTTTCCTCCATTAACAAATCCTCCAAGGTTCAATCCTCAATTTTCCAACCTTATTTAACCATTCTCATTGTATATACACATTTACAACAGGTTATAATCATCCTCTTACCATTTTAACTCCGTCAATTTTTTCAGGAATGTCATCAATTCCAACAATAGGTTCTTACGATTTAATTCAATCAGCAACCAAAATCGATTTCATAATCCAATTTAATTCATATCTACCACTGCGTTCCCGTTATAGTTCTAATTCCACCAACACTGAATAATCCTATAATATCAATTGGACTATCGATTTACACAACACGTCCAATTTATCAAAAACATTTTCATACGATAACCCAACAAAAATAGATTTGGAATTAACATCTACCATGATATGAATTGAAGACAATAATTTAAAATAATCAAGTTAACCACTTACCTTAATAATTCGGTCTGATCCTTTGAAGTAGACAGAGATTTGACGACTAATGCGCCCCAATCCCCCTTGATTTGGCTCCCAAAAGCCCTATAAATCCTCCCTCTTTCCTTGTCACAAGTTCTTAGGTTTAGAATAATGTTATCTGGCATTCAACCCCATAAGACTGAGGTTAAATATCATTAGTCTTTTTTTAGGCTAATGGGCCAAGCCCAAATGACCCAAACACCCCCGTGTGAGCCCAGTTATGCCTAAAAACGCTCTGAGACCCATTTACAACACCATGTACTATTTTTTTACTATCTCGGTCTATCCAGACTCAACCCTGCGCTCATAATTGTCATCCGAATTACTTTACTAAAGTTCCTATCTCAACCTCAAAATAGTTTATGCCCAACTCCCGATTGAGATAAAATAATACCACATCACTATCGCTCGTCGTGATATAAATAAATTATTACTATTCACTTAGTAATTATTTTCCATAAATATTAACCATTAACTCTCCCGATTAATATTTAAATAAACTCATAATAATTAATTTAATTAAATTACGACACATAGTAATTAAATTAGTAGAATTAATTATATATATATATAATGCTTAAATATACGGGGTGTTACTTACTTCCCCCTTACAAAGGAATTTTGTCCCCGAAATTAGGTCATACCTACAATGAATAATTATGGATAACTGCTCTTACATGTCATCCTCCCACTCCCATGTCAGATCATCAACACAGTGATGTCCCCATTGAACTCTAACTAGTGTACCACCTTAGACTGCAACTTACGCTCACTACGATCCAGAATAGCCATGGGTCTCTTCCCATATGAGATGTATGGCTGCAAATCAATTTTCTCGAGTGGAACACGCCAAAAATATCCCTAGCTCCTCCGATATTTCTTTAGCTAAGCCACGTGGAACACATCATGTATCCGCTAAAGATGCTCCGGTAAGCCCAGTCTATATGCCACTAGCTCCACTATTTAAATAATAGGGAAGGGTCCCACGTATATTGGTGCGAGCTTCCCTTTTTTGCTGAACCTCATGACTCCCTTCATGGGAGATATCCAAATCAACACCTAGTCACCATCCTCTAACTTAATGTGCCTCTAGTCTGCATCGGCATAACTCTTCATCCTATCCTGAGCTATACGAATACATCATCGAATCAGCTCGATCTTGACAGTAGTCTTCTATATCATCTCTAGCTCCAATAACTTGTTGTCCCCACCTCTAACTAGCAGGTGGGAAAATGACAAGGCCTCCCTTAAAGTGCCTCAAACGGTGCCATGCGGATAGTGAGCTGGTAAGAGTTATTGTATGCAAACTCTACTAACATAAGATATCGCTCCTATACTCCTCCAAAGTCCAGAATGCACATCCTCAACATATCCTCTAGCATCTGATTGACCCTCTCAGTTTGTCCATCTATCAATGTATGATATGCGATACTCAACTGCAAGTCCATGCCCATGGCCTCCTAAAAGCTATGCCATAAGTGAGACACAAAGATATCGTCTCTATCAGACACAATGTTAATCAGTACCCCATGTAGCTTAACTATCTTTATAATAAATAGCTGCGCGTACTGCATCGTCTGAAAATTGGTGCGAACAGGTAAGAAATAGGCCACCTTGGTCAATCGATCCACTATCACCCAAATGGAGTCATGACCCCTCTGCGATGTCGGTAGTCCCGTAATAATGTCCATCGAAATGCTCTCCCATTTCCACACAGGAATCTCCAACAGCTGTAGCTTCCTCGAAGGACTCTAGTGATCTACCTTAACCAACTGATAGTTAACACACTTGGAGACAAACTCTGATATGTCTCACTTCATCCCTGACCACTAATATTGTCTCCTCATATCCTGGTACATCTTATCCCCGATGGTATGTACCGACAATCTCGAACTGTGGGACTCAGTCATAATAGTATGCCTTAACTACTCATACTTATGCATCACTAACCTCCTATTAAAATATAGTCATCCCTCTAATCTGATCGAGTAAGACTCTGCACCCTCAGCTAATAACTGATGTACCCTGTCATGACATTACTGATCCTTCACCTGTGCTTTCACTACCCGCATGACAATCTCGAGAGTGATAGATAATCCTGACATGCACGCCCTGGAAATCTAATCATCACGTCGAAGCTCACTTGACTTTGCCTTTCAGACCTCGACCAAATCCCCAGTGAGTCTCTGGCTCAACGCATTTGCCACCACGTTAGCCTTATCAGGATGATAATCTATATCAAACTGCTAGTCCTTCACAAATTTTGGCCACCAGCTCTGCCTCATATTCAGATCCTTTTATTTAAAGAGATACTGAAGTGACTTATGATCCATGAATAAAGTAAACTACTCCCCCAGCAGATAATGTCTCCATATCCTTATAGCAAATACAATCGTTGCTAACTTCAGGTTGTTGTAATACCCCACATTTTTTATGATTTAAATAATTATGGGATTATTTATTACAACGGGATTAATTAAATTTAAATGTGAAGAATTAAATTATTAATTAATCCGAATCTAATAAAAATAAATATTAACAAGCGTGCTACGGGTTAATACTTATTAGTTTAATATTACTGCGCGATATGTAATATGAAACTATATACTTTGATAAATTATCGAGAGATAGTGATACGACAGTTTAGTGAATTAAGTCAGACGCGCGTGTGAGTCATGTCGGGACTAAATTGGTGGAATAAATATATCGATTATTTTTAGTAACTCGTATGATGATTTCGAGTGTACCGTTGAGTCCGGAAGGGTCGAAATAGTATACTCGGGTGTTTAGTTTGAGCCCCGGGACAATTTAGGCCTAACCGGCACTCCGAAAGGGCATTATGGTAAATTGGATTTTTAGGCCTAATTAATGGACGAAAATTAGGACTTAATTAATCAGCCAAAACAATTGCATTAGGGTTAGAAAGCTGTAGAAAGCAAGAACAACCATAGGAAGTGTGAGCGAAGGCTTTTGCCAAGAGAAGAGGGCTAAATCGACATCACCTTGCACCACCACAACCACCACCGTGTAGATCGAGACGAGGGAAACACACCCATACCAACATCATCCGGAAATCAGACTACTCACTCAAGGCAAGTGTTTATAACTTGTTGTATTTCGGTATTAATTTGATTCATGTTAGTGTAGGATTGTTAGGATTATGTTGTAGGTCATAAAAATGGTGAAATTGAGGAATTTGAACGTGTAAATAAATTCTATGATTTATTAGATCGAAACCCTTAATGTATGTAGACTGGAAATCACGTTTTAAGGAAATTATATGTAGAACAAATCTGGAAATTTGGCTTCTTTAACATGTATTGGAAGAACTGGGGTTTTGATAAATTTAAATTGAGGATTTCACGTTTTATGAATGATTTGTAATGAATTGATGATTTTAGGATGTTAAAATTCATATGTTATTGATGGGGTCCGATGTATAACTGTCTATTTGGAGTTTGGGGTGTTGAAGGAGAAGATATAAGGTTAAAAATGGTGGAAAACGTTGAAAAATATGGGTAGGGGACGAACAGCAAATTCTCGCGCGAAGTCGCTCGAAGTCATTCAAGAGAGATTGCCATCTCGCGCGAAGCCATTCGAGCGACATATGGCAGTCGTTCAAACGACTTGCCACCTCGTTCGAGCGACAGAGTGAAGTTTTGGTAATTTATTTTAGGGCCCAGTTTTAAGTTTATTAGTTCACAAATGAGAAATATATTTTCTAATAATAAACTTAAGTAAGGCAGAATTTCGAAAGAAGTATGAGAAGCTAAATACTTTAAAGAATTAGGTACGGGGACAATATACCGTAGAGATTTTGAGAGGGAAGATAACCCAATAACTATTATGAAACGTTGGAATCAAAATGCGTAAGAGAAGCATATGTAGGTAAGGGAAATACCTATTTATTATAATAGGATGTGTGTATGCCTATTATGTATTATTACTATTAAAGACACTAAGGGGTGATAACCCCGGGGGTGTGAGAATATTATTATTATAAGTGTACTAATGGGTGATAACCCGAGGGTACAAAAATGTATTGTAAGTGTACTAATGGGTGATAACCCGGGGGTACATAATTGATTAGGTGCACTAATGGGATATAGCCCGGGGGTGCAGTATTATGTTATATATATATATATATATATATATATATATATATATATATAGGGTAAACGTGACTATATGTATATATGTATGAGAATTATGAATCAATCTAGTGTGTATAGTAATGAATATGAGCATGCAAATTTGTTAAGGAAATTCTAATCGAATACTTGACTTATTATGGAAATGGAAAATGTATTAATTAGCTTTTCGACATAGGCTAATTGGTTAACGTATTGTATGGGCGATACGGGCGTACTAATAGTGAGGGTAAATATTATTAGGATGGATTCAGACTAGTTATATTGGGAGGTATAGCTAAGGAGAAAATTTAGATATGCGTTAGGCGTGCACAATAGAAGAGGGGTTAGAATCTCAAGAGAGGGTTCGAACTAACATGTACTTGATACTTGCTTTACTGCAAATTTTAAATACTTGCTTAAACAAATATTTTTACACATCGGGCTCTGACCTGTTTCTTGCATCTTCTCTCTCTCTCTCTTGCTATATATATGTATTATATCAGGTGCGCAGCCGCAGGGACGTCAGGCTTAGAGTTTTGAATTTGCGTGGCATGCTGTAGATGTTATGGGAGCTGCAGGACTTTGTTTAGACGCTTCGATTATTTCATTCCTATTCGTAATGACATTTTATGTAGGGCATGTGTCGCCCCTTCCTTAGACAGTTTCAGAGATTATGTTTACTTTATTTCTCGTTTACTTTCATTTGGATTGATGGGTACTATTGTTTTTGTTTAGTGCTTTGAATTGGGATATTTTATCCAGTCTTATTTATTTCAGCATGCGATTCTGAATTAGTATTTGTATTAATTAATTGTGCGTGGATGTTTTATATTAAATTACTTGGTTTGGTAATTAAATGGTTTTAAATAAATAAGAAAAAATGTTTTGACACTTAGCTGAATTATATTAGGTGATTAAATAAGTTATTATGTTTTCGATAGTGATGCTGAGAATGAACCAACCGAACATTCTATTTTAAATTTTCTAAAGGACTGATCACCCGATATTTAATTGGGCGGGGTGTCACGGGTGGTATCAGAGAATCAAGTTCTAGTGTTCATTAGGATCTGTACCGCTTACTATGTTTTCAGCTTTGCGTCCTTTGATATAGAGCCCTATTTTTGGACTGTTGTGATCTTATATTTTGCGATTACGTCTTCATCTATTTGAGGTTTTGAAATAACTGTGGACTAATAATATTCTTTCTCGTCTCAGATGCCTCCTCGACGTGCACCAAGAGACCGGCAGGCCCAGCCAGAACAGCCGGCCATACAGGCTCAGGGGACAATGAATGCAACAGAAGTTTCCGCAATCGTTGCACAAGCGGTAAATGCAGCCTTAGCGGTGGTGCAGCAGGCCCCACCTCAGGGTCAGGCAGTGGCACCAGTTCCAGTGCATCCATTTCCCACTGCATGGGAGAGAGTTGGAGAGTCCTTTCAGAGGGCTTGTCCCCCAGAGTTCTTGGGCAGTTCAGATGTGGTTACCGCGAGTCAGTGGAAGAAGGACATACAGCGGCATCTTCGTATGTATGAGTGCACAGAGGTTCAGAGGTAGGTTTTGGCTACCTTCAAGATGAGAGGGGAAACCTTACAGTGGTGGGAGTCCACTACTACTACCGAGGAGCGAGATGTGATGACTATCAATGATTTCTGGGTGCGGTTTGACCGCAAGTATTTTCCTTTTGCCGTCAAGACTGAGATAAGACGGAGACTTTTAGAGCTCACCCAGGAAGGGAAGATCGTTGCGGAATACGAAAAAGAGTTTACACGATTGACAAACATGGTACCAGAGGAGGTGTCTACTGAGGAGAAGCGCATTCAGATGTTCATGGATGACTTGACTTGGAAGATACGACAGTATTTATTGGGTAACCTTTCCCTACACTCATATACCGACGTTCTGAATGCAGCCTTATTGCATTGTCAGGACAATCGCTTTCATGCTAAGGGAAGTAAGCGAGGGGGAGAGCCCAACCAATTGGGAAAGACAGGGGGAAGTAATTCCACTGGAGTACCAGTTGAGCAGAGTCAGAGGCAGGGTTCCCAGCAGGGGGAGTCTGCTAAGAGGTTTCGTTCTGGAGGGTTCATACATGGTCATGGGGGTTGGAGACAGGGCCACCAGGGCTAGCCGCAGGGCTAGCAACAGGGCCAACCACAAAATCAGCAGCAGGGTCAACAGTAGGGAGGACAACAGGGCCAGCAGGGCCAAGGTAGAGGTGGTAACGGCCAGCCGAGCCGAGGCTACCAGGGGCAGAGTGGAGGAAACTTCATTGGAAAATGTTATACTTGTGGAAAGCCTGGCCATAATAAGCAGGAGTGCCCGGATAGGGACAGAGTTCCTCGACAGCAGGGTGCTCACCAGGAACCCCAGAGACCCATATTTCCCACTGCCCTACCAGCGCCGGCTTTAGTTCCGGCTTTACCCGCAGTTTCGATGCAGCAGGGACAATTGCAGTATGGATATGTCTATAACGTCCACCAGGCCGCAGTTCTGCAGGCACCACCCATAGTGGAGGGTAAGTTTTCTATCCATGGCACTTTAGGTCGCATCTTATTTGACACTGGGTTGTTAAGCACGGCAGAGAGTACAGTTACTTGTGTAGACTCACCACTGGGTAATGGGTCATTGATTTTATTTATATGCCGGGGAGTAGTCATAGAGATTGGCAGTTTAATCTTACCGGCTGATATGCTAGTATTAGATATGTTCAAGTATGACACCATTATTGGTATGGATTAGTTAGTCGAGTATAGGGCCATGATTGATTTCTTCAGTAGGAGTATTGTGTTCGCCATTCTGGACCAGGAGATGTTCTTAGTGGCGATGCCTGGCTCGAAGGGAGGGTCATCCACCAACTTGTTTTATATAGAGGATGAGACCTCTGCAGTCATAGTTCCACTCGATTCGATTCCGGTCGTCTGCGAGTTTGCTGATGTATTTCAGGATACACCGGGGTTGCCTCCGAGTAGGGAGATCGAGTTTGTGATAGACTTAGCACCAGGCACTCTTCTGATAGCACGTACACCTTATCGTATGGCTCCGGTAGAGATGAGGGAGCTACGAGATCAGATAGAATAGTTGTTGGTACATGGCTTCATCCATAGGAGTACCTCGCCTTGGGGTGCCCCAGTTCTTTTTGTAAAGAAAAGGGATGGGTCCCTACGACTTTGTATTGATTATCGGGAGCTTAACAAAGTACGATACAGAATAAGTATTCGTTGCCTCGGATCGATGGCTTGTTTGATCAGCTGAGAGGAGCGACCCACTTCTCGAAGATAGATTTGAGATCCGGGTACCATCAGCTACGCATCAGGGAGCAGGACGTGGCTAAGACTGCTTTTCTGACGAGGTATGGATCGTATGAATTCAGGGTTATGCCATTTGGGCTAACCAATGTCCCAGCAGTATTCATGGACTTAATGAACAGAGTATTCATAGAGTTCCTAGGTTAGTTCGTCATCGTCTTCATAGATGACATCCTGATTTATTCCCGCACTGAAAAAGAACATGTCGAGCATTTACGTATGGTTTTACAGACCCTACGAGAGCATGACTTGTATGCCAAATACGAGAAGTGTGAGTTTTGGCAGCGGGAGGTACAGTTTTTGGGACACATTGTATCAGAAAAAGGGGTATCTGTAGACCCTAGTATGGTGTCAGCGGTGAGGGAGTGGGGACAGCCCACGACACCGACGGAGGTGCGGAGTTTTTTGGGATTAGTCGGATACTACAGACGGTTTATTCGGGGATTCTCGAAGATTGTGGGTCCTATGACAAATTTGACTCGTAAGGGCGTACCGTTTGTTTGGGACGATGCATGTCAGTTGGCATTTGATGAGCTGAAGGACAAGTTAACTTCAGTACCCGTTCTAGTGCTTCCCAGAGAGGGAGTGGAATACCTGGTCTATACGGACGCATCATTACAGGGCCTTGGGGGAGTACTCCAGCAAGAGGAGAAGGCCATAGCTTTTGCTTCCCGAAAGCTTAAGCCTCATGAAAAGAATTACCCCACCCACGACTTAGAGCTGGCAGCAGTTGTGTTTGCGCTTTGAATTTGGAGGCATTACTTATTGGGAGAACAGTTTTGCTTATTTACAGACCACAAGTCACTACAGTACTTGTTCACGCAGAAGGAGTTGAATATGCATCAACGCCGGTGGCTTGAGTTTGTAAAAGATTACCAGTTCAAAATACACTATCACCCGGGAAAGGCTAATGTGGTTACTGATGCATTGAGCCACAGGCCGGTCGATGAGACGACCGAGGTGTGGAAAGATAAGTGAAAGGAATTGGGACATCAGGATGATGTGGCTCTGTCATTCATGTCGGCGATGATAGATACACCTCAGATCATTACGCAAATAGTATCGGCACATGCAGCGGATTCGTTCTGTCAAGATCGGGTTAGGCAGCTTTTGGCCGGGGGAGCCGAGTCTTATTCAGTAAGTTCTGAGGGTGGTTTGCGCTTCAATGGGAGGCTCGTTGTTCCAGAGGGGGAGGACCTTCGATATGCAGTAATGACGGAGTCACATGGGTCCCGATTTGCAGTACATCCTGGTGGGGACAAAATGTACCAAGATATGAGGCGGCAGTATTGGTGGAGTGGGATGAAAAAGGATATCGCAGAGTTCGTATCCAAGTGTACCACTTATCAGCTAGTGAAAGTGGACCATCAAAGGCCACCAGGTTTACTCCAGCCATTGGGGATTCCTACCTGGAAATGGGAAGGCATTTCTATTAATTTTATCATCGGGTTGCCCACTTCGCAGAGGGGGCATGATTCTATATGGGTTATTGTAGATCGGTTGACGAAGGTAGCCCACTTCTTGCCCGTCAAAACAGACTACACAGCGGGACAGTATGCTCAGTTATTTATTTCAGAGATAGTGAGACTGCATGGTGTACCTCTTAACATCGTGTCAGATAGAGACAAGACATTTGTATCTCATTTTTGGGAAAGCTTCCAGGAAGCTATGGGTACCGAGTTACGGTTGAGTACAACGTATCACCCGCAAATCGATGGGAAGACTGAACGCACTAATCATATGCTCGAGGACATGTTGCGCATGTGTTTCCTTGATTTCGGGGGAGGTTGGGAGCAATATCTTCCACTGGTAGAGTTTGCTTATAACAACTCCTATCAGTTTACGATTGGCATGGCCCCATTCGAAGCATTGTATGGCAGACCTTGTCGTTCCCAGTTTGTTGGCTAGAGGTAGGAGACAACAAGCTACTCGGGCCAGAAGTAATTCAGGATACGTCGAGTAGGATCGAAATGATTCGAAATCTCATACGGGTAGCCCAGGACAGGCAGAAAAGCTACGCCGATGCAAAAAGGTTCTTCCGTGAGTTCGCAGTGGGGGACCAGGTTTTGTTGAGAGTATCTTCGATGAAGGGAGTAATGAGATTTGGGAAGAAAGGGAAGTTAGCTCCGAGATATGTGGGATCATTTCCTATTATAGAGAGGGTCGAACCAGTGGCATACAGATTGGGATTACCGGAGCACTTGCATCGTATCCATGATGTGTTCCACATTTCGTCACTGAGGCGATACCTTCGAGATGAGTTGGCAAACACTCACATTGCAATTGAGGAGATTGAACTACAGCTAGATAGGTCATATGAGGAGAGACCGGTATCTATTCTAGATTATAGTGAGAGGAGGCTAAGGTCAAAGGTAGTTCCACATGTTCGGGTGCAGTGGCAGCATCACAATGTGGAAGAGTCTACTTGGGAGCGTGAGGCGGATATGCGTGAGAAATATCCAGATTTATTCATACCAGGTATACCTTATTTTTCTGAATTTCGGGACGAAATTCCTTTATTAGGGGGGAAGTATGTAATACCCCACATTTTTTATGATTTAAATAATTATGGGATTATTTATTACAACGGGATTAATTAAATTTAAATGTGAAGAATTAAATTGTTAATTAATCCAAATCTAATAAAAATAAATATTAACTAGCGTGCTACGGGTTAATACTTATTAGTCTAATATTACTGTGCGATATGTAATATGGAACTATATACTTTGATAAATTGTCGAGAGATAGTGATACGACAGTTTAGTGAATTAAGTCAGATGCGCGTGTGAGTCGTGTTGGGACTAAATTGGTAGAATAAATATATCGATTATTTTTAGTAACTCGTATGATGATTTCGAGTGTACCGTTGAGTCCGAAAGGGTCAAAATAGTCAAAATAGTATACTCGGGTGTTTAGTTTGGGTCCCGGGACAATTTTAGGCCTAACCGGCACTCCGAAAGGGCATTATGATAAATTGGATTTTTAGGCCTAATTAATGGACGAAAATTAGGACTTAATTAATCAGCCAAAACAATTGCATTAGGGTTAGAAAGCTGTAGAAAGCAAGAACGGCCATAGGAAGTGTGAGAGAAGGCTTTTGCCATGAGAAGAGGGCTAAATCGACATCACCTTGCACCACCACCACCACCACCGTGTAGATCGGGACGAGGGGAACACACCCATACCAACAACATCCGGAAATCAGACTACTCACTCAAGGCAAGTGTTTATAACTTGTTGTATTTCGGTATTAATTTGATTCATGTTAGTGTAGGATTGTTAGGATTATGTTGTAGGTCATAAAAATGGTGAAATTGAGGAATTTGATGGTGTAAATAAATTCTATGATTTATTAGATCGAAACCCTTAATGTATGTAGACTGGAAATCACATTTTAAGGAACTTATATGTAAAACAAATCTGGAAATTTGCTTCTTTAACATGTATTGGAAGAACCAGGGTTTTGGTAAATTTAAATTGAGGATTTCACATTTTATGAATGATTTGTAATGAATTGATGATTTTAGGATGTTAGAATTCATATGTTATTGATGGGGTCCGATGTATAACTGTTTATTAGGAGTTTGGGGTGTTGAAGGAGAAGATATAAGGTTAAAAATGGTGGAAAATGTTGAAAAATCTGGGTAGGGGACGAACAGCGAATTATCGCGCGAAGTCGCTCGAAGTCGTTCGAGCGAGATTGCCATCTCGCGCGAAGCCGTTCGAGGGACATGTGGCAGTCGTTCAAACGACTTGCCACCTCGTTCGAGCGACAGAGTGAAGTTTTGGTAATTTATTTTAGGGCCCAGTTTTAAGTTTATTAGTTCACAAATGAGAAATATATTTTCTAATAATAAACTTAAGTAAGGCAGAATTTCGAAAGAAGTATGAGAAGCTAAATACTTTAAAGAATTAGGTACGGGGACAATATACCGTAGAGATTTTGAGAGGGAAGATAACCCAATAACTATTATGAAACGTTGGAATCAAAATGCGTAAGAGAAGCATATGTAGGTAAGGGAAATACCTATTTATTATAATAGGATGTGTGTATGCCTATTATGTATTATTACTATTAAAGACACTAAGGGGTGATAACCCGGGGGTGTGAGAATATTATTATTATAAGTGTACTAATGGGTGATAACCCGGGGGTACAAAAATGTATTGTAAGTGTACTAATGGGTGATAACCCGGGGGTACAAGATTATTTAAATAAGTGTACTAAAGGGTGATAACCCGAGGGTACAGAATTGATTAGGTGCACTAATGGGATATAGCCCGGGGGTGCAGTATTATGTTATATATATATATATATATATATATATATATATATATATATATATATATATATATATATATAGGGTAAACGTGACTATATGTATATATGTATGAGAATCGTGAATCAATCTAGTGTGTATAGTAATGAATATGAGCATGCAAATTTGTTAAGGAAATTCTAATCGAATACTTGACTTATTATGGAAATGGAAAATGTATTAATTAGCTTTTTGACATAGGCTAATTGGTTAACGTATTGTATGGGCGATACGGGCATACTAATAGTGAGGGTAAATACTATTAGGATGGATTCAGACTAGTTATATTGGGAGGTATAGCTAAGGAGAAAATTTAGATACGCGTTAGGCGTGCACAATAGAAGAGGGGTGAGAATCTCAAGAGTGGGTTCGAACTAACATGTAATTGATACTTGCTTTACTGCAAATTTTAAATACTTGCTTAAACAAATATTTTTACACATCGGACTCTGACCTGTTTCTTGCATCTTCTCTCTCTCTCTTGCTATATATAAGTATTATATCAGGTGCGCAGCCGCAGGGACGTCAGGCTTAAAGTTTCGAATTTGCGTGGCATGCTGTAGCTGTTATGGGAGCTGCAGGACTTTGTTTAGACGCTTCGATTATTTCATTCCTATTCGTTATGACATTTTATGTAGGGCATGTGTCTCCCCTTCCTTAGATAGTTTCAGAGATTATGTTTACTCTATTTCTCGTTTACTTTCATTTGGATTGATGGGTACTATTGTTTTGGTTTAGTGTTTTGAACTGGGATATTTTATCCAGTCTTATTTATTTCAGCATGCGATTCTGATTTAGTATTTGTATTAATTAATTGTGCGTGGATGTTTTATATTAAATTACTTGGTTTGGTAATTAAATGGTTTTAAATAAATAAGAAAAAATGTTTTGACACTTTTCTTAATTATATTAGGTGATTAAATTAGTTATTATGTTTTCGACAGTGATGTTGAGAATGAACTAACCGAACATTCTATTTTAAATTTCTAAAGGACTGAGCACCCGATATTTAATTGGGCGGGGTGTCACAGTTGTGGGTAGAGTAATTCTTCTCATGGGGCTTAAGCTTTCGAGATGCATAAGCTATGGTCCCCTCCTCCTGCTATAATACACCCCCAATCCCCTACAAGGATACATCCATATATAATCGATACTCCACCCCACTCCTAGGCAATGAAAGTGTCGGTGCTGACATCAACTTGTCCTTCAGGTCATCAAAGGCTAGCAGACAGTGGTTACTTCACAAAACGGTACCCCCTTGCGAGTTAGGTTCGTCAATGAACCCATAATCTTCGAAAATCCCTTAATGAAATGGCGATAATACCCAGCCAACCCTAAAAAGTTACGAATCTCTGTCGGTGTCATGGGTTGTCTCCACTCCCTCACCATCGATTCCTTACTTGGATCCATTGCAATACCCCTGTCAAACTTGATATGGACAAGAAACTGTACCTCCCGTAGCCAAAATCCATACTTTTAGAATTTGGCATACAAGTGGTGGTGCTAAAGTGTCTAGAACACCCTAGGCAGATGCTCTGCACTCTCCTCCTCCGTACGAGAGTAAACGAGAGTGTCATAAAAAAACACGATAAAAAACTCATCCAATAACACCCTGAATACCTTGTTTATGAAATCCATGAACACTGTCGGCGTGTTTTTGATCGTGTTTTTTACGACACTCTAGTTTACTCTCGTACGGAGGAGGAATTTCGCCCCATGCCTAAAACCCTGACCCTCCGATCTATACCCACTTAATCCAAATGTCTTGGCAGAATCCCCCTGTTGGGAATTCCGCCCCTGCTGCTTGCCAGTCTGCTACTCCGCTCTGCTAATAGTACCCCCACCTACCTTGCCCTGCTGGATGGGCTCACCACCTCTCTTGCATCCCCTCATGTGGAAGCGATAATCATGCAAGTGTAGTAATACTGCATTGACTACATCAGTATACATAATCAGTGTTGGGTTACCAATTAAGTGCTACCTAATCCTCCAGGCTAAACCATCTATAAACCTTGCCTTCTTCCACTCCTCGTTGATCCCCTCGTATGGAACAAAATTTTCCAAATGAGTGAACTCCTCCTCATACTTTGCCACGGAGCGATCACCCTAGGTCTCCTTGCTGAACTTTCTCTGCATCTTAGCCTCCACTGCTGGCGGATAATACATGCGGTCAAATTGCATCCAAAAATCAGAAACTGTCATCATATCCCTATCCTCGGTGGTGGTAATAGACTCCCACCACTGTAATGCCACTCCAGTAAGTCAAAAGTAGCTAGCATCTGCCTCTGTGTCTCACTACACTCCACCATGCGTCGATGGCGCCAGATGTTCTTCTTCCACAGACACGCCTCAACCACTTCAGAGATACCATGAAACTCGAGCGGTTGGCCCTTCTAAAATATCTCTCTGACCCTCTGCCAAGTAGATGGCCCTGCCCGGGCCTGAATCACCGGTGCCACTAGATGCTGCGATTGGGGCTGTGGGAAATTACCAACCATAGCTGTCATAGATGCGTTGACTGCATGGGCCACTATCCCTGCCACCTATGCAGTTGAGATCATCTCTGGTGGTGGCTGTGGCTGTGGTATCCGTGGCTTATGGTGATCCTCCCTCACCTCATCCCTAGCCTCTGCCCTAACAGATCGCTCTATCATCGGTGGCATATGAAAACAGATCAAATTGTATAAGAATACAATTTATACAAAATCTAATAGCAAAAGCATGATATCTTAATCAAGCAAAGATAAAAGCAACGGTCATAATAATAGGGATCTATATCAGAGAACGATATGCACAAATCGTAATAAGTTGTACAAATACTATGGACATTAGAACCTGATGCTCTGATACCATTTGTGACACCCCGCTTAATTAAATATTGTTTTATCAGTCCTTTGTTAAATTAAAACAGGATTTCCATTTGGTTCATTCTTAGCATCACTGTCGAAAACCATATTAATTACTATCCACCTTGTAAGGATATAATTTTATAAATGTACGTTATCAATTAAGTATGTCGTATACCGCTACAAACGTCGAAGAATGTTCAAGATCACATATGCATGAAGACGAATCCGAATATCAAGTTTTCTTCAACCTTCAAGCCTCCGCAAGTCCTTAATAATTCACTTAGAATGTTGGGATATTTTTGATAAAATATTTTCTAAGTGTTGGAGCGTAGTTTTTAAGTTTTCCGTCAAAAATATTTTTCTAGGTGCTAAGGTGAATTTTCAAAAATAAAAAATGATTTTATTTTTCACGCTGGCTCGTTCGAGCGATGCATCACCACCTTAGATTTTCTATAAAATGGATTTTCCAACTTCGATTTTAATAAGAAGACCTGCTTTTAAATAGTGACGAAAGTCCTTTGGAAGAATTCTTTGTCATCTCAATTTTAGGGTTTGAAACCTTTTCGTTTTCAATTCACAAGATCCCAATAGTTTGTGTGAATTGTTTTGGAACCCAAGAAAAAAACTTTGTTATTATTCATCGTTGTGAAGTGCGTCACTATAGCTAAAGGATGAGGTCATTGAGGTTCACTGCGTATGGATCTTTGCTGAAGATTGGACTGCGGTTCATGTGGGATTGCTGCGTGGAATCCATTACTGACTCTAGACTATGTGTCTATGTAGGTTTGCTGAGGTAAACGTATTGTAGATTTCATTTTGATTATAAATTGCGTTTTAATTCATAGTTAAATAAAAGGTTTTTCCCTTCGAGGATTTTTTCTGAAATCTGCAAGTTGGTTATTTGTGTTTATTGGTTTGACACCCACACACATAGTTGCTTTTTTAAGCACTGATTTATTTTGGTTAGATTACTCTAATTAAATAATTTTATAATTGGAATTTGCGAATTTGTTTGAATCTTTATCACACAATAGTTATTTATAAATTGGTATCAGAGCGGGTTACTCAAATTTACTGAGTATTCCTATTTCTGCAAAAATTGTGTGATATATATTTTTTTGAAAAATCGTATCTTTAAAAATTTTCGCAATGTTTCCGAATGAAAACTTATATAATCGGCTGCCAATTTTTTATGGGTCTAATTATGCTTATTGGAAATCCTGCATGAAATCACATTTAAAAGCAATCGATGAGAGAGTTTGGTTAATTTTTGAAAGAGTATGGACTCCTCCCATCATCACTGCGAATATTGTCACGAATTTAAAACCCGTGTTAGACTGGAATGAGGATGATTTTAGGTGGAGAACGTTTAATTCACGTGGGCTTAGTGCAATTTTCGGACATGTCACCCCCGATGAGTTCCGACGTATTATGGCGCGCACCATGTCTAAAGAGGCATGGGATGTTTTACAACTTACCCATGAAGGCACTAATGCGGTCAAAGAGTCTAAAATTCAAAATTTGACTACTCAAATTGAAAAAATTACCATGCTTGAGACTGAGTGTTTTGATGATTTTTATGCATGTTTGTCTAACATTGTCAACACTAGTTTAAATCTTGGTGAGCCTATACCTAATGTACGAGTGGTTAAAAAGATTTTAAAATCTCTGCCAAAACTTTTTATCCCTAAAGTGACCATTTTAAATACCTTAGGTAATTTGGACAATTTATAATTAGAAGAGCTGGTAGGAGACCTCCAGACATATGAGATTGACATGTTCCCTAACACTATCAAGCCTAAGGATAGAGGGATAGCACTTAAATCCCAGTATAAGAAGAAAAAGAAAGTGAGTTTTTATAAGTCCGAGTCTGAGGATGAGTCTGATTTTAAAATGGCTATGCTTGCTAATTTTTTTAAAAAGTATCTCAAGTTTTCAGAACAAAATTCTTCCAATAAAAAGTTTTTTGAGAAAAATAAAGACAAGGCCAAAGAAAATGGTGAGAAAGAGAAAGAGGATGGGGGAGATTTAGAAAAAGTAACCTGTTTTGAGTGTGAAGGCAAAGGGCATAAGTCGTTTGAGTGTCCCACTAGACTTAGGATAGAGGGCAACAAAGTTGCTATGCCAGTCACCCTTAGTGATAATGAGGACGATGTGAAAGATTCCGGGGATGAGTCTTCACGTGGAAAGTTTATTTTTTTTTCTGCTAGTCATATGAGCACACCCAATTTATCCAACTACGATGAGGATACTTGTGCATGTTAGACCCTTGAGGATGTTTTGAGTGTCTCTAGCGAGTCTGAGAGTGAGTGCGCTAGTGAGGGTGATAGTGAGCTCCAGATTGCATTTAGGGATTTGTACGTCGAGACTTTAAAGACAAAAAAAATGAAAAAGGAGTTAAGTTTTAGGTTGCGAGATTTGGAGACAGAGTTAGAGAGTTTGAGGGAGTTTGAGGCAAAAGCGAGTCAACTCGAGAAGATGAAGGTTTCATTAAGTGAACAGTTGATAGCTTTAGGCCGGGAAAATAGTGAACTTATAACCCACGTGTCATAATTAGAGAGAGATCTTAAGTATGCCCTGGAGGTTAAAGTCACGTTAGTGAACACATCTAAGCAGTAAGGAAAGATGGTTCTCAATCCCATTTTGGGTAGTGGTGAGAGTTTAGGAATAAGTCATGACGGTGCGTCCACTTCACACATTGCACCCGAGCCGGTTCCCACTTTAGTGTTTAATTCACATGGCTCTCAACCCAACCCACCTAGGCATCCCTTATCTGATAGGAAACCACGTAGGAGACATTTTGACAGAGGTATACCTAGGCCTGTTTATGTTCGCACACACTGCAAGAAGAGAGGACACCTTAGGGTGTTTTAATTTAAGTTGGGTCATATGTCGCGTTTTGCTACTACACGTTTTCACACACACGAACCCACACTTGAAACCCCGGATGATTACATGAGAGAATTTTCACATATTAGGGAGCAGGTAAAATTTTTAGTCAAGACTTCACATGATTTGATGGAGTTTTTTCATAGGATGTCACCACCTTTGGAAAACTCCACCGCACCTAACGGTTGAGGTTTGGATTTGTTTGCTAGCATAGGTTGATTTGCATGATGATTTCTTTTTCCTATTGCAAGTATGTATTTTTTGTATTAGGGTTTTTGTTTTTAAAATTTTTTAAAAAATGCAAAAAGATTTTTTTTTGATAAAATTTATTGAAAAAGTAAAAAAGAGTTTTGTATGTTGTTTTTCACCATATATAAATGGACATTTACGATGACCGAGTCATAATTTCGTTCCATATCCACGTGATGTTTGATAGTATTTTGATATGCGTCATCATTTCATTCTTGTGCTTTACAATGTTTGGAGTCATTAAGATGTGGTTAGTTGTTACTACCTACATGTTTGACTCATAAGTTCCTTTAATGCACACTTGCATGAATTTGTTTGATTATTGTACTTGTGTATCACATATTGGTCGGAGGGTTGTCATCTCAATTTTTTCTTTAAAACGAAACATATGTGATAAAACTTGAAAGGGAGTGCACTTGCATTCAAATAAAGAAATTATTTAATTAAACTCAGTTTTTATCAATTAAGTCCTAAACATGCATCTAGGTGTGATTGAAGATGATAAAATCAAGCAAGAACATTCAAACACACACATGTGAGGAAAAATCCCCCAAAGGGAAAAAACCTTTTATTTTCACTATAATTTTGTAAGAAATGGTTACACAAATTACAGTAAAAATATAGTGTGACATAGAAATACCCGCAGGCGTCGGTTCTGTAGTCGGCAGCTGGAATCTCCCTCGGGAACTCCAGATGAGAAGCAATGAAGAAGGAAGACGGCTTCTCCATAAAGGTTGAACAAACACAAGGTTGTGTTCTTGGGTTACAAAAGGATTCACAAAGATTTGGCAATGATATGTGAATCAAAACATGAGCCTTGGGACTCAAAGATATGAAGATTAGAGTAATTAGAACTCTCAAAATCATCTCTCAAAATCTTGTTAAATAACTCCCCCGAAGTTAGCTTTTATAGGAAACCAAAACGAGTTTTAATTTTTTGAAACTCTGCCAGCGTATAGGTACCTCGAAGCGATTTGGGTGTACCGGGAACCGGTTCACCCCCCGAATCGGTTTGTCCTTCGGTTCGCAAAAATTCGTTGAAACTTATTGTTAAACACTTAGCATTTTTCAAGGTTTTTTCTCGAAATTTTCTCCATTTTCAAAGGGTCATAACTTCTTCACCGTAGCTCGGATTGAAGTGTCGTTTCTTCCAATATCTTCATTACGGAGATCTCTTCAACTTTCCAGTTGACGGACGGTGTCTATAAAATTATCAAAATTCCCTTGAACTTTCATATCTTGCCTTCTTTCACTATTTTGACTTCTCTTGCGTACCACTTGCATTAAGTCCCTAAAATCATGGAACGTGAAGTCGTTGAGGCAGATGTGGGACACATGATGGAGATGTTGAATGCTTGATTCCCAAAATTGGGATTGAGGCCGTCGTATGAGATCGTATAGAGACGTGCCAAATGTAGCGGCATACGACATACATAAATGAATATTTCGAATAGCTTAAAAATGTCCTTACAAATCTCCCCCTATGTCTATGCCGGTACATACATAAAAATCCGAATTATGAAGTAACAAATTTCCAATACAAATCTACCCTCCCATGAACTCAAAGCTGGGTAGATACAAATGAATAAAACTTCATCGTTTATTCTTCAAATCTTCAAAACTTATCTCATCAGGGTGTGTAATTCAGAGATCATCAATGTAGTACCTACACATATGAGATAAAGAAAATACCAAGTGATGTATCGAGTTTGAAATGAGATAAACATATATACCAACTTAAAAAAAATCTCAACATCTCAGAAACTCAAAAACTCCCCCATAATATGATAATTCTTCTCCCCCTTTTATTATGACCCCAAATAGACAAATATGAGAAGCAAAAATAAATGCAATTGGAGTGTGTCACAAGGTAAAAAAAATTGCTATTTTTGAATTTTTCAAAATTTTTCACACAAAATATATAAACAAAGAATCACACCATGAAACAACACAAAACAACCAAGTCGATGATAGCGTAAATGTATGGGTGTGATAAAATTCGATAGGAAAATCAATGCATACAAACATGACATATGTGCACGATGAATATCGGATACTCCTAACGAATGAACTCAAAATCTTCATTTGGTGTAAAAAAAATGAAAATAGAGACATTGACTCAATCAAATCAACAAATCAAAGCTCAAAGATATTTCCACACCAATAACGTCCAAAATGATTTCATGCTTTTTCAGGACTTTGAAGGAAGTGCAAACCCGTTTAAATTCTCCAACCAAACTCCCCCAGATTTATATTTTGAATAGAAGTAATCTAAATTCTCAAACATTGGAGAATTGATAGTGAAACCTAATGGCCCATATTTGGCATGAATTGCTTTTTATTACCTTTAAATTTTTTCGGGCTCTTTTAACCTCTTTGGACCCCCGGATAATAAAATTCCTCCATTTTTTAGGTCCTTTTTAATGGTGGCTTAGTAGTCGCAAAGGCTAACGGAACCTTTCGCAGCCCTTCCCGATTTTCAAATAAACACACAGTCTCACCAAACGATTTTAACATGCATTCTAATCTTGTCAAGTTTTATTGCATATTGTACGTTGTATAGACAGAATTGAGATGGAAACACTCAAGGCAATATGTGATAGGCAAGTACAATAATCAAATTTAGCCGTGCATGTGTGCAAAAAAGGAGATAGGAGTCAAACATGTAGAAATATATCACTAATCACATCTCAAAGACTCCAAACAATGTAGAGCACATGGATGCAATGATGTAGCATCTCAAATCACTATCAAACAGGCACGTGGATAAATGGAATGAAATTTGTGACGCGGCTATCTTAAATGCTCATCCATAAATGGTGCAAATAAAATACAAAATCTTTTTGTGTTTTTCTAAAATTTTTATGAAAAGAAAATCTTTTTGGATTTTTTCAAAATAAAAAATATAAAAATCAGAAAATAAAACAAATTAATGGTACATACTAGCAATAGGCAAAAGAGACATCATGTAAAACACCCTATGCTAGAAAACATGTCAAGACCTCAACCAGGAAGAACAGTGGAGTTTTCTGAAGATGGTGACATCTTTTGAACCAACTCCATACGATCATGTCTGGTCTTGATAAAAAACTTCACTTGCTAGCGAATATGTGAAAACTCTCTATCATTATGTGCAAGCAAAGTATCATGAATGGGTGCATGTGCAGGAACGTGTGAAGTGACATGATATGGAACAAAACCCAACTTATAACAAAACTCCCTAAGATGTCCTCGCTTCTTGTAGTGGAAGAAAACATAAATCGGTCTAGGAATTAATTTATCAAGGATTTTGGGATGAGCTTTCCTAGACGAACACCCATGAGACTCATTCACCACAGTGGAGATAGGCTCGGGCGCATTAAGAGAAGTGCATGCACCGTCATGACCTTTCCATTATACTCACCATCATTCAAAATGGGATAAGGAACCATCTTATCCACCTTCGCAGATGCGTTCTCTAATGAGACTTGGACCTCCCGTACTTGTTTGAGCTCATCCTCGAGATGGGATACACGTGTCGTCAGACTAGACACTGTGTTGGTCAAACCAAAATTTTCTCTTTTTAGATCATCATTCTCTTCCTTCAACTCATAAATCCGAAGACCTAGGATTCTATTTGACCTTTTTATTTCCATGGTCTCGATAAACAACTTTCTAAAAGCTTCTCGGATCACACTTTCATCTCCATTCTCATCCTCACTATCGCTTAGGGTAGTAGACATAGAAACTTACTTGCCCTTTCTCCTAAGTCTAGTGGGACACTCAAATGCCTTGTTCCCTTCCCCCTTGCACTCAAAACATATTATCTTCTCAAGTTTTTCTTTTTGCCCCTTTTTATTCTCACACCAACTCTCTCTTTCTCTCTCCAAACAGTCTCTCTCTCTCTCTAAACAGACTCTCTCTCTCTCAACACAGGCAAACTCTCTCTCTCTCTCAGGGTAGTGCAGGTGGAGGACTCTCTCTCTCTATCTTTTCTTAAATCTCCCTCTAAAGCGGTGATCCTAAGAACTAACTCTTTGTTACGCCTTTTATTTTTAAATGACTCATTGTATAACTTAGCGTAGGCGCGTTGAAGGTCACTCTCGCTCTCACTTGCATCATCCTCCCCCTCACTTACATCGCTCTCACTATCAAGGTGTCCCTGTGAAATTGCATCCTCATCGTCGTGAGGAGAACTAGAAGTGCTCACATAACTAGCCATGAATGCGGTGAAGTTACACTCATGCGGTGACTCGTCTCCAGAGTCCACCGACTTGACCTCACTGTCGTCACTAAGGGTAGCATTAAGGACAACTTTGCCCTTTTCTCTATTCAGACTAGTAGCAAACTCAAAAGATTGTGACAACCCGAGATCCGAGATAAGGGGTGGCCAGCCCGATACCTAAATGTAATAGGAATCATGGATGGATATCATTCTCAGCATCACGACATATAAACTGAGTATATGGGAAAAACCACCCAATAAATCAGAAAACGGGTTGCCAAAAAATGTAACATTTTAAAAATGCAGTTATGAAAATTAAATTTAAACAACCCAATCTGATAAGCAAGTGGAATTCCAAAAAAATATATATATATAATACAACTAAAATGAATGTATACAGATGGACCGAATAAGCTGTCGGTCCACAGCTACATAGAACACCGTACAACAATTTAATATCTTATGTAATACATTCATTAATCAAATACAAATGTTTGGGCCACACGCCCGAGAAAAGACCCGATCATATCTAGAATAACAAGAAGAAAACGTCTAATACGATGTCCTGTAATAACCTGCATGATCTTACAGCTCGTCGAAAGCAAAGGAATGGGAACATCAAAACTGGCGTACTTGCGGGGGAGCACCTGAGCGGATACAATCATATATACAACAAAGAAAGTAAACCGATCAGGGCCGGGTTCTATATGATCACCAGAAGAAATGAAAAGCATGATAGATATGAACAGTTATGCATAAATGATAAGGATGATAATATGACAATGACATGCTATCTACATTACAATTTAAGTAATTATGAAATGAAATGTCATATACATAAACGAAAGAAAAGTAAATAACTGAAATTTAAAACCTTTTCTCATTAATCCAATTACCATATCCCTCTTACATTCCTTAATAGGAATAAAACCATTTATTTGGTTTAAATGAAGAATATATAAATTTCCTTTCATTGATTAACTTCCATAGTTAATTATATTACCGTTCCTTACTAGGAACACCATTAATATCAAGTGCTCTTTATGGCACATATCTCATTAATATCATTCCCGTGCTCTTTATGGCACGTATCCATGCTCTTTATGGCATATAACCATCAAGTCCCACTTGATGCAGAAAAGTTATATTCATATACATATAACGATTCTAAGACCGCCCCTCCGAGTTTCCCCATTGGGCGCGCCCCTAAATGACCATCATCTTCCAGGGCCTATCTATACAAGACAACCTGGGATCATAACGCAACGTCGGGAAGTGGCCATATGCCTGCGGGAAAGTCAGGACCACACCCGAAATCCCCTAACTAGCGCAGAAAAAAATACAAAACCCCGCATATGGCCTAGGACTATATCCACCCTGCATTCACTAGCCAGGGGGCATCACCAAGCGCGCGAACTTCCCCTATGATGTCATTTAGAGAGGTGTGTAATCCGTAAATTAACATTTACCATATTATATCACATTTTTATTTCAATTTACCATTACAAATTCCATTTCCAATATCCATGTGTTTGGTTCTTTTTATTCGAACCTATCATAATTATGCAACCGGGTTCATTTTATTTGAACCAATCATCTTTAAATCATTTGGGTTCATTTTATGCGAACCAAATTCCCATCGAATATCGTCATTAATATTCCTCAATTTATAAGTCCCGACTAAATCTCCAAATGATCATTATGATCCCACAAGTCTCCAAAGTTCATATAACTTTGATAAGCCCCTAAGTCTCCAAGTTAGGCCATACAAACTCCTAACTTCTAAAAACTCAATAAAAGAAGTAATGCCTTAACATTACTTTAAACCTCCCCGGAATAACCCCAGATGAAGCCATTTCTAGTCTAGGGTAGCGACCAAACTCAACTAATACTCTAGGACTCTAAGCTTTACTTCATTTAAGAAGGTTCCTAGGTCCTAAACTTAAAGAAAAAGGATAAAATTAAAAGAGAAAAATGACACAAAACTGTTGGAACTGAATCGATTCGCCCTAGGGAGCGAATCGATTCGCCCTAGCGAATCTATTCGCTCTAAAAGTGAATCGGTTCGAACAACAAAATTTAGTTTCAGCAATTGACGAATCGATTCGGCCTTAACCCGAATCGATTCGGATACACAGACCTGGGAAACTGCATCTATGCGAATCGATTCGCCCAAGGGGACGAATCGATTCGCCCCTGCGGAATAGCCAAGTTTGGCTATGGAGTTCTAAACTCCAAATTTCTCCCAAACCCAAAACCAACCAAACCAACCTCAATTACTTCAACTTATACATCATAAATGTATGTAACTACCATCTTCAACACCATACATCATCCAAATCAACTTCTAAGGGTTAATACCCAAATAATCTAACAAAACCCTAACTAAAATAAATCATAACAATACACAACTAATCATGCTAATTAATCCACTTAAATCATATAATAGCAAGTAAGTTACTTGCCTTGATCATGCAAATGCATATTTGATTTGGTAAAAGCAATGATCCAAGCTTGAATCTCCAAATCTCTTCTTCTCCAAAGCTCTTTTCCTTTCTCTTTCTCTCAATTGTGTAAAATAGAGGAATGGGAATAGGGGTAGGGAAAAAAATAAAATAGGGCTTAAGTCTAAAAATCCCACTTAAGTGACTAATACGCGATATAATAGATTGCAACTACACATTTAAGCCATAACCAGTCAAAAGTGCCCAAAATGCCAAAATGCAATATGACACTTATTTTGACTGTCTCGCACCTACCGGGACTAACCACACCCTCCAAATTATCATTTGGAAATTTTATAACTCATTTTACTTCCGATTTCATATTACACCAAAATGTCATTTTAAATCCAAATGACACAATAAGTCACCACATCGATATTTTTACCTACTCATCAGGTAATCATACAACATTTCAGTAAATATTAACCTTTTCCATATTAAATTAATATTTAATCACATTCATCATTTTATAATTAATTACCACACCTAGTAAATAAATATAAAATATGCTATCAAACGTGAGGGTTGTTACATACTCCCCCCCTTAAGAGGTAATTTTGCCCCCAAAATTCAGGTATACCTCGCAAGAAGAAATGCGGATACTTTTCCCACAAGTCATCCTCGTGATCCCATGTCGATTTCTCGACACTATGGTGGCTACAATGCACCATAACCAAAGGTACTACCGGCGGTTTTAAATCGCCACTCTCCACGCTCTAAAATAGCAACCGACTACTCCTCATAAGGAACGGCAAGTTGCATCCCAAAATCTTCGAAAGAAATGTGCCTAAAGGCACCATCACATCTCTTGTACTACTTTACAAAGGACATATGGATCACGTCGTGAACTTGCTGCAAATATTTTAGTAGAGCAAGGACCCACCTTAACATTTATGGGAAAGGTCCATCATAACGTGGTGCAAGTTTTCCTTCTACTCCAAATGCTTAATGCCATTCATAGGCTATACTCGCACCAACACTTGGTCTATCGACCTCAATCTCCACATGTCTTCTCCCCGCATCGACATAACTCTTTCGTCGATCTTGGTTATACAAATGCGATTCTGAATGAGTTCGATTTTCGAAGAAGTATCCCGAATCATTCCAGATCTGAGAGACTTATCATCTCGCACCTCTAACCAACAAGCGGAAGATCCACAAGGCCTAACATACAAGGCTTTATAAAGCGCCATTCAAATAGTGAATCGATGCAAATTATAATAAGCGAATTCAACTAGTGGGAGACACTGTTCCCGACTACTCTTAAAGTTAAGCACGCACATAAGGAGCATATCCTCCAACATATGGTTTACCCTTTCGGTTTGGCCGTCTGTGGAGGATGATAAGAAGTGCTTAACCACAATTTAATCCCCATGGCTTCTTGGAAACGTGCCACAAGTGGGAAATGAAAAATCTTATCTCAGTCGGAAACTAATAATCAAAGGCACCCCATGCAGTCCAACAACCATTCCATGCCCGGCCAATACTACTGGCGGCGCATAATTTGACACATAAGTCGTTACTCGCATGTAACACAACCTAAGAACCGCGAGATTCCACTATATCTGCCTATCTTAAGTCCCTTTTATTCGGGACAAAAATTCTCTTATGGAAACGCACCCCACCCTCAAGGTCGATAGAGGAGGACAATGTTCCCTCAATCAACAGCTTGTATATGTGGTCTTAACCACCCTTGTCTCTCCTACGACATCTTGCAACAAAAATTGTTCCTCGAACGAGGGATTAAATATATTTTTTTTTCCCAGGAAGTAACACTTCCCTTTCCTACACAGCGGTCACTCCCACGCTGAACTTCAGTTCAAACAGGGAGTAATACTTCTCACACGTTTAAACTTATGAGGCGCATCAACAATAAGTCGATACTTCGGTATTATTACTCCCTCATCATGGCAGAGACTTGTCAATTGAATCCATCCTCGAGATTAAAAATAGGGGCTCAGGAGTGAAAGTCAATTCACCCTTTTCGTTACCTTCGTAACACTCTACTACGAGAGGCCACATCTCCTTCGGCTTTACCAACCAAACTTCTCGAAATCCTCCCACTTCTCATTATCAGGGAATAAAATCCCTCTTAGAGTTAACACATAACTTATTTGTGGTAAACTCCCGACAACCCTCTTAGACTAACGTCACATAAACTAAAGGCCTTATGTGCAAACAATCCTAAGGTCTACCTACCTATATCCTATCTAAGTCGTGTACACCTAATACTAAGTATATCCCTAGTGCCCAAGACCGTTCTCAACTCCCGACATTTGCTCGGTTTCGTGCGTGGGACATCTCGCCGAAGCGAAATCCAAACAAGGAACCCTCCCATTACACTACTACCTCACGTTGTCGGTCATCAAGATATACAGGTCTAAGGTACATATTCGGGACCGAAAAGATTCTAACTTATACACATTACCATTTAAATAACTGAAGAGTTAATAAATCAAATAGCCTTGGAATTATATACCCCACAATATATATATATATATATATATATATATATATATATATATATATATATCTTTAAATAGCCTTCTTATTAAGGCATAACCCGAAGTCTAAATTCGACTTCGCATCCCAGTCTCCCTCGCATCGATCAGAGGAGAGAACTGTATACAGTGCTTCTATTTCGCACTTTAATAGCCGTTAATCACTCTTCTACGTGATTCTCGGCTAAACCTTTCCACCAGCAAAATAAAATAAAATAAGATAAAATAAAGTAAAACAAAATAAAATAAAATCAACTAAAAGAAGCAAGAACAACATCTCTCCACTTCCAATGTCATCGAGGTTCACGCGTGGAGCGTCCCGCAAAAGCGGAATCCAAACAAGGAACCCCTCTTATACGCTACTACTCAACTGGGTTGGTCGTGGAGATATGGCATACAAATCATATCATACCCGACCATGTCAAGGACGAGTAAATCGGCCTCAAAGCACAAAACACCACAATAAATCCCTATGTGTAAACAAACAAGGAATTGAGCAAACCATCACTCGTAGAAAACTCAACACTAGCAAAAATACTCTCAGCAGATTTTATCAAATCTGTAGCCTGAGAAGAGCTCATAAAAAAACTGAGCGCGTAACACCCACCTCGAATAATACGTAACTCAAGCACCTCCGAAAAAAACTTACCCTTGATAGCGGGCAATGCTAACGAAGCTGGAGGAAGTATAACCTCCCAAATTTAATAAACTCTCCCATACTGCAACTGTCCCTGCTGCATGGGAACAACCGAACCAGGTACCTGAGGTGGGAAACAAAACGTATGGCAACTGCAAAGCCCTCGGAATCTGACCCCCGTTTGCCTTGGCCCAAATGGTCTTTACCTCCATGACCACCCAGACCTACGTGTCATGAAGCACCCTTACTGTGCCTAAATTTATTGCCACCAGCAATAAACCTTCAAAAACGTTGTATCTGAGACGAAACCCCTTGTCAGGGGTCCCTCTTTCTATGCTTACTACCCGAAGATTGGGATGAGGGAAAATGCTCCTCCTCCAATCCCATGTTCTCCAAGCTTTCCTGCTTGCCCCACGATAGTAGCTTTCTTGCTACCCGGTGTATATAACCGATGCTCATGGCAATGGGGTAAGGTGGCATTCATGACCCCACCAGAAGTTTGTAAAGCTGGATTACCTAGCAATTGTTGTCGGATTATCCAGTTTAGACCTCACATAAACTTTGAGATCTTTTTATCTTCCGGAGCCACTTCATCCGGTACAAAACTCGCCAACCAGAGCTTTGGAGAAAAAGAGATTTGGAGATTCAAGCTTGGATCATTGCTTTCAGCAAATCAAATCTGCATTTGCATGATCAAGGCAAGTAACTTACTTGCTATTATATGATTTAAGTGGATTAATTAGCATGACTAGTTGTGGATTGTTATGATTTATTTTAGTTAGGGTTTTGTTAGATTATTTGGGTATTAACCCTTAGAAGTTGATTTGGATGATGTATGGTGTTGAAGATGGTAGTTACATACATTTATGATGTATAAGTTAAAGTAATTGAGGTTGGTTTGGTTGGTTTTGGGTTTGGGAGAAATTTGGAGTTTAGAACTCCATAGCCAAACTTGGCTATTCCGCAGGGGCGAATCAATTCGGCCCCTTGGGCGAATCGATTCGCATAGATGCAGTTTCCCAGGTCTGTGTATCCGAATCGATTCGGGTTAAGGCCGAATCGATTCGGCAATTGCAGAAACTAAATTTTGTTGTTCGAACCGATTCGCTTTTAGAGCGAATAGATTCGCTAGGGCGAATCGATTCGGTTCCAACAGTTTTGTGTCATTTTTCTCTTTAATTTTATCCTTTGTCTTTAAGTTTAGGACCTAGGAACCTTCTTAAATGAAGTAAAGCTTAGAGTCCTAGAGTATTAGTTGAGTTTGGTCGCTACCCTAGACTAGAAATGGCTTCATCTGGGGTTATTCCGGGGAGGTTTAAAGTAATGTTAAGGCATTACTTCTTTTATTGAGTTTTTAGAAGTTAGGAGTTTGTATGCCCTAACTTGGAGACTTAGGGGCTTATCAAAGTTATATGAACTTTGGAGACTTGTGGGATCATAATGATCATTTGGAGATTTAGTCGGGACTTGTAAATTGAGGAATATTAATGACGATATTCGATGGGAATTTGGTTCGCATAAAATGAACCCAAATGATTTAAAGATGATTGGTTCAAATAAAATGAACCCGGTTGCATAATTATGATAGGTTCGAATAAAAAGAACCAAACACATGGATATTGGAAATGGAATTTGTAATGGTAAATTGAAATAAAAATGTGATATAATATGGTAAATGTTAATTTACGGATTACACACCTCTCTAAATGACATCATAGGGGAAGTTCGCGCGCTTGGTGATGCCCCCTGGCTAGTGAATGCAGCGTGGATATAGTCCTAGGCCATATGCGGGGTTTTGTATTTTTTTCTGCGTTGGTTAGGGGATTCCGGGTGTGGTCCTGACTTTCCCGCAGGCATATGGCCGCTTCCCGACGTTGCGTTATGATCCCAGGTTGTCTTGTATAGATAGGCCCTGGAAGATGATGGTCATTTAGGGGCGCGCCCAGTGGGGAAACTCGGAGGGGCGGTCTTAGAATCGTTATATGTATATGAATATAACTTTTCTGCATCAAGTGGGACTTGATGGTTATATGCCATAAAGAGCATGGATACGTGCCATAAAGAGCACGGGAATGAGATTAATGAGATATGTGCCATAAAGAGCACTTGATATTAATGGTGTTCCTAGTAAGGAACGGTAATATAATTAACTATGGAAGTTAATCAATGAAAGGAAATTTATATATTCTTCATTTAAACCAAATAAATGGTTTTATTCCTATTAATGAATGTAAGAGGGATATGGTAATTGGATTAATGAGAAAAGGTTTTAAATTTCAGTTATTTACTTTTCTTTCGTTTATGTATATGACATTTCATTTCATAATTACTTAAATTGTAATGTAGATAGCATGTCATTGTCATATTATCATCCTTATCATTTATGCATAACTGTTCATATCTATCATGCTTTTCATTTCTTCTGGTGATCATAGAGAACCCGGCCCTGACCGGTTTACTTTCTTTGTTGTATATATGATCACAGTACAGATGGTGCTTGCAATATTTATGGAATAATGGGCTTGGGGAATATCCTTAGAGGTTCCTAAAGTAACTTAATTTGGGCTTTTGCTCAGTTCAAAGAGAATTACACAAATAATTTGGCAGAGGCTATGACAATAAAAGAAAGTTTATCTCATTATATTCAATAAGGATTGCTAATCTAGAAGTAGAATCAGACTCTTTTTTATTAGTGAACATAATCAATGATAAACTTAAAATTCCATGGATAATCAAAGAGTATGTCCTTCAAATCCAAGATCTTCTTTAGGGGTTCAACATCAAAGTTTCTCATTGCTTTAGAGAATCAAACTACACTGCGAATCATCTATCCAAGCAGGGGCTTCTTTCTCAAGAATAAAAAATTTTAATTCTATGATAGATATGCTTAGGAATATAAAAGGTGCTATTCTTTTAGATAAAAATAATTTTCCTTATTTGAGGGAAATTTCTTATAGAAATAGAAAATTTTAGCTAGGCTTTTCTTTGAGAAGCTTTTTATCTCCATTAATAAATTCCTAATTTCTTTAAAAAAAAAAAAGATGAAGCCTTGGTCTGGTGAGCAACCAACACTCATTGGATGCATCCATTCGAAAGGTGATATTTTTATTTTTTAATACAACAAACTATTCATTATTTAAGTTAGTATTGTTTGTTATTAATTTTACTACCTTATACAATATAGGACAATGAAATATTTCAAAGATATACCCAGTAATAAGCGGTATGTTGAAGGTTTCATTACAGAGTTCTATATTATTGCTGAATCTCTTATATATTTCATGGAGTACATGCCAAATCCATGGGATGGAAATCATAAACGCTAATGTGAAGACTTTTTAGAGAAAGATACATTTTCTTTATGATAAGAATCTAACATTGGAACCCATAAAGTTTCAAGAAATACGTCGATGAGTATTATTTCGACTTAATGTCGATGGAGTTCAAGATCACTATATGTTTGAGTTTTTTCATTTGTTTATAGTTAAAAATTATTTAGCATCTTGAGTTATAATTACTTATATCAAACGACATATTGTAGTGATTATGAAACATCATTAAAATTCGTGTCTCGTGCTAAAAGGTATGTGATTGAAGTGACAAAAGTTGAGAAACAAACTTCTTTTATCCCTTGGTTATCCTAAAAGCTTATTCTATAAATACTAATATTTTGAGTTTTTTTACATAACTCCTTGAGATAGTAACATATATTGACATAATCCTCTGACATACCCGTCGGGTCAATATATGCTATTACCTTAGGGGGTTATGTAAAAAAATCCATTTGTATTAATCTTTACATTAAGTACCCTTTGTAATTATGATTTGTTTCCATTGAACAGTTGTTGAAATTAGGAGAGATAAAGACAAATGAAACATTATGGATATTAGTTCAAGGGCCGCAATTCAAGGCTAAAACATAAAAATAATATCTTGTAAATAGTTTCGTATTCTATCCTAAGAATCATGATGATAATGTTGTCATATAGGATAACAGTGTTTGTTTGAAGCTGTGGACATAATTTTGAGCTAGAAAAAATGATAAGAATCTCACAAATACTTGGACTATATGGTATGGAGTTACCAAACAAATAATTAAAATGGAATATACCTTATTTAGGGAGGTGGTGTTTTATTATGATTGGGTGAGAGTGGAGGATAAAACTAATGGTTGTGAACTGTATCCGGACTCGAACTTATTGAAGGTAAATTTTAATAAGTTTTGATAATGAGTATACTAAGACTTATATTATCGCATCCAAGGCTAGTTAAGTATTCTATTTGAAAGATCCTAAAAATCCCAATTGGTGGGTGGTCATACACTCACCGAAGAGATTGAAGAGTTAAGTGGACGACTTAGAGATTCCAACAGTCTTCCAATTTATTATTGAAGACCAACCACATTTGGAATTTTTTCTTAAGTAATATGAAATCATTTAGTTGTTTTAATATTTTCTTTTGGATATTGTAACCTTAGGAATTTTTTCGGTTTTGAAAACATGACTACATTTTATTTTGACCCGTTGCTAATATATGAATTTGTCGATGGTATGAAGCACTCAAGCAGTTCTCACAAATACTTGGACTATGTGGTATGGAATTATTAGACAAATAATTGATATGGACTATACCATATTTAAGGAGGTGGTGCTTTATTATGATTGGGTGAGAGTGGGGGATAATTCTAATGGTTGTAAGCTTTGTCTGGATTCTAACTTATTGATGGTAAATTTTGATAATTTTTGATAATCAGTACGATGAGCCTTCCATTTTCGCATCCGAGGATAGTCAAGTATTCATTTTTAAAAAATCTTGAAAATCCCAATTGGTGGGTGGTCATACATTTGCCGAAGAGATTGAAGAGTGAAGTGGATGACTTAGAGATAGCAACAGTCTTCCAATATATTATTGAAGGCTAACCACATTTGGAAATTTTTCTCAAGCAATACGAATCCATTTAGTTGTTTTAATATTTTCTCTTGGATCTTGAAACCATTAAAATTTGTTTTTTTGAAAACATGACTATATTTTGTTTTGCCTCATTGCTAATATATGAATTTATCGATGGTATAAAGCACTCAAGTAATTCTTCCAGATTCATTTGAATTTTAGTTCACATCTGTTATATCATCTTGTGATTTCTATATGCATCTATATTCTAGTAATATGATAGTTCAGTACATATTATTTGTTGCTCTAGGCAATCATTCATTTTATATTTTATGTTGATGACTGTTATTTCCATTGTTAGTAGTTGTTTTTTATTTTAGCAACACTTTATTGGGCATTATGTCTTCAAGTGAAAGTGGCGGTTTGAATAAACAAACGTCATCAGCTCCGTAATAAACATCATCAAATTCGTAACAATAATTATCCGATGGAGGTTCGAAGTAACCCTCTTTAAGTGAAAGTAAAAAGAAGCAAGCAAAAATAGATAAAATGCTAATCTATAGACATATATGATCTAAAATGGTAAAATGATAGTCACTGTTATAGTGGATGGGAGCGTAGTTGGCCCGTTGAATGAGAGATGGAGCTCGTGTCGGTGATCTTGTTAGATAATATATCCTGATTAGTTTCGATGATTGGAGAGTTGTGCAAGATAATACAAAAATGATGTTTGGAATGCTTTAATGATAGGATTTTCATATATAAAATAAACATGACTTAGGTGTAGATTCTTTTAATTGTTTTATTTAATTATTAATTTCATTAGCAATTAGATTTAGATGTTGAACCGGAGGTGGCTCGCCCATTGATGGAGAAGAGGTTTACATCGAAGTTTATGATGCACAAAAATAATACAAGAAGTTTTTTGCCTATCAAAGACCATCTTGGAGTCCTACCAAAAGGTGTCGATCCTGACTTATAGAGATTATTTTGTGATATTGAAAGTAAAGCAACAAAGAATTTACAAAACATTCAAAATACTAAGAATCGAAAAATTTATAATATTTCCATATACTTGGGCTTCACCCCTATGCTGCTTTGGAATATGAAATGGTATGTAGCATAATTGTTTTTAATTATCAGCATCATTTTGTATATAACGTGTGATATTTAAATTGTAGGTTGAATCAAACCCGAAAGAAGAATTAACGGGAGTAGATCCTTGGTTTACGGGACAAGGGGAAAAATTTGGGAATGTCCTAAATAGTGCTAAGCTTTACTATGTGTGTATTTATATGGAAAAACAACAATATTTTTATAATATTCGTTGCGTTTATTACTGAAATCGTCTCATTCTAATCTATACCTATCAATAGTAGGATAAAGTATAGCTTGCAGTGGAAAAAAGATGGAACGAGAGTGGAAAGGGAAGTAGTAACAGACAATGCGTAGAGAACGATTAGTTGACAGAGGTTTTTAGAAAGGAGAAAAAGGGAGGAGTTCATGTAGTTTTCCCCTTATTTTGAAGAAGTGGTTGATGCATTTAGGGGTGGAAAATGCCAAACTTAAACAAAAAAGGAAGACAAATGATGGTGCAGGTGCATTGAAGGAAGATAACATCTCTTCCATTTATAAAAGATTTGAGAAAAATAATGCACAAATTCTGGTATATGTGTATGTTATATAGTATCATTTATTAAAAGACCTATCTAGATATAATAGATATTAACTTACTATAGTTTGATCTTTTTTGTCATAGGGTTCTATACAAAGTTTGGTTCAGGCCTTCAACGCTCAAACCAAAAATGGTCCACCAATCACATCAATAAGCATGCATCCAAAACAAGTCAGCAGCGTAGGATTTTTTCTCAAATTTTGGATTTCATTAGCTTCTAGTCCTTTTTTGCATGACCACAATCCCAAAGTCATCTTGCTCGTTCGGTACAATGAAGAATTGGAAAAACCGTATGTTGTGAAAGATGCAACAAAAGATATATGTCATGGTAAGCGAGTTGGAGTTGGAGAGAGGAAAGTATATGCGGAAGAAGTGATGAAGCCGAATGTTAGGTTATTTAATGCTTCTCAAGGTGTTCAATACACTTTTGTCCAGCGAGTCTTGGGGGCGGGGATTTTTTATTTGGATGGGTTGTTGGATTAAATATGATTAGTTTATGGGTTCGGACCATGTTTTTGTTTTGGACTAACTTTATGATTTTGATTTGGACTTAATTTTCCAATGCTTTTGATTTGGACTTAATTTCCCTATGTTTTTGTTATGAAGTTTGTTTGAGCTATCTATTTTTGATTTGGACTTAATTTACACTGTGTTTTTATTGTAAAACTCCTTTTAACTCCTCTAATGTTAATATTTATTTGAGCATTGTTGATCCCAAGCCCAGAAATTTTATAAAGCTATACACTTAATTATCATGATAACAATACGATTCCATTACTAATTTTATGTTATCCACTGTAGGATATGCAAGATATGTGAGACTGCCATGACAAGTTACTTTTTTCTGCGGCAGCGACAACAAATAATGCATATGGTATTTAATTGAGTCGATCTTTGCATTTCTATTTTGATGAAGTCATTTATGCGTAGTGTAATAATGAAAAGATGGAATATTTTTTCTGAAGCGCACTGATGTACCCAACATACTGTGTTTTGTTCGAATAAAAATGTTGTGGGTGATTTCCTGGCAACATGGAGAGAACTTTTAGAGATGAAAATTATATTTGTGGGGGCAACAAAAATGTCAAATCATCGTGGAGATGCATTCTTCCAACGGTATAGAATATTTGGTTGGAAAGAAACAATAGAATCTTTTATGGAAACTACTATTGAAGATTTGTTGAATAATATTAAGATGCTTGCATCTATGTGGGTCGCATCTTATAAGCATTTGGAGGGTTTAACACTGGATGTTATAATGAACAACTAGGCTACATCTATTTTATTATATCTTTTTGTTTTTTTATTGTGTTTTATGTACAGTGTAGCCTTTGTTTTTGTTGCTTTTGGACTACATGTCCACTATGCACTAGTCATTTTTAATAAAATTCGATTTATGTTTCTTATAGAAGAAAGAAAGAAAGAAATAAAAGGACTATTGGGTGCTATAGTTGCTGGTTGAGAGCTAAAACTCCCGAGTATAAGAATGCAATTAACCCCCTCCCCCCCCCAAAAAAAAAAAAAAAACTCATCCGATGAGTGAGTATATTGATATAATAAGCTTTAAAATTACAGTATAATAAGTTATCATATCACAGTTGTAATCTAACTAATAAGATGGTTTCATAGTCCCAATTGAGTTTATTTTTATCAATGGCAAAATAGGCTTCTGATATGTTCTTTTTCCTATCCCTGTATACTTTGTCAGCGTTGGACTTGACCTCGAGCTACATGATCTGGTCGGGTAATGGTCGAACTCCCTTTGTTTTCAAAGGTCTTTGATGATGCTGACCTTATTGATCCACATGTTCTCGCGCTATTGGTCAGGAAATTCTAATTGACTTCAATATTTTTCAAATTATTTTGTTCTTCTGAAGATTTCATTCTATTATATTATTAAACAAGTTTATTACCATTGCCCCCCAAATGCTAGAATTAACCTAAATTTTACTCCTTAAGATGTTGACATTTTGCACTAGCTCTTGACAATTCCAGTTATGTGAGTGCATTTCAATGTTTTAATACATAGCGAAGTAATATAAGTAAGGAGATACACTTTTTCCAATATTGGCAGTCATGGTGTATTATTTTAGGTGATATTGACATAGGTACCTCACTACAAGTCAAAATTAAACTTTGGTACTAGCGTAATTGTTTTTTGTCTTTTACAATTTCACTAAATGTCACCTTCGTTGGCGAAAATTAATTGTTCATTCAACCAAAAAATACGTACCCAAGTCTTAAAAATACAATTACCCAGTTTGAACACTGGAGAGGTTCCTAAGTAAAAAAATATTTAAAACGTGTGTGTTTATTTAACTGGGATTGTTGCCCCAAAACGTGTGTGTTTATCTAACTGGGATTGTTGCCCCAAAACGTGTGTGTTTATCTAACTGGGATTTTGATTTGGCTATTATATTTTATTAGGTAAAGTTCTTCTCGCTGTATGTTTCTCCTGAAACAATCTTTTCCCAGACATTTCAGTTGGTTCTCAAGTGTTGAGGAAATCTCCAGATATAAGGAGTTAAATCACCTTGAAGGTTTGCCAATAACTCCTTGAGACCACCTTTCGATGTGAATTCAGATGAAATTCCCTATTCTAAGGAGGATAATATGTCGATGCAATGTTTTGCTGGTCAAATTGCTAAAATCTTCAACAAAAACGTTGATGTAGTATGTACTACTTCCTCTACTAGAGACATTATTGACTTGTCCGAGTTTCCTGAAAATGCCATTTTGAATTCTGATGTTGGCGAGAACATGCTTGATGTTGGTTCTGATAAGGAACAAGATTTGTCATATCTAGAAGTGGACACCCAATCTTACTAGAAGATGGTGGTTCAGTATTTTGCTAATTTTACTATGATATCTATCATTTTTATATATATTCTTGTGCACCCCTGGTTAGCCATGCCTAGCACGATACAAGGCTAGAGTTTGTTGGGATATACTTTCTCGTTTCAATTGGTGAAGTGATCGTTTGTGAAATGTTGGTTGTTCAAGGCCAACGGGTGTTGGAGTAGATATCATGCTTCGTGCAGGATATGGTGCAAAATGTTGATTTCATATTCATAGGCCGTTGGTAAATGTCTTATATATATATTCTTTAAAGCATCCAGATCGTGACTTTTCTGCCCTTCTGTTGCTGAACCTCTAATGGTGTTTTGGTAGGGACTTCAAATTCTCGTAGATGACTATATGAGGATTTTCTGGCGTAGCTGATGAACCTCTAATGGTGTTTTGGAAGGGACTTATTTATCTGGTTTTCATTATGTAACAACAATCTTGGTCATTTAATATAGTATCCGTATGCTGATTAACTCAAATGTTTCTTATTATTTAGGGATATTTATTCTTAGCACCCAATGTTTAGGTTTGAAATGGCTTTAGCTCATAATATTTTTAATTGTTGAACTTTGGCCTATGTGTGTGTGTGTATATATGGGAGGGGGTTTCCTAGCGCAACGCCTTGGTTTTTATAAAAACATATTACTATACGCAACGATACTTACAAATGTTTATTTTTTATTATGTCATGGGGTATACACATCTTAGAGCACCTAACTAAAGTTTAATTTGAATTATGTCATGCAGCCTATGAGGAGAGTTTGGTTTTCATCCTCTTGGTTTCGGTAAGTAAAAAATATTTTTTTTCTTTTGCTACTAGATATTTATGGATTCGGGTAAATTCTGAAGTTTGTATATTTAATATGATAACATCGTATTTAAATCCATATAAATGCATAGCTGAAATTTGCTACCCCCCGCAATTTTTTTTTTTAATAATTTTCCCTAGCGCGACATTGTGTGATTTTGACATGTCTACTTTTTTAGTTAATTGCGTCTTTAGTTTTTGGTTTGTGTTTGATGCATGAATTGTAGTTTTTTTTTAAATACAATCTTTTATATGAAAGGTGTATAGAGGGCATATGAGGATATTGTGGTCAAGATGGTGGTGGGAATGTACAGAGGAAAACTAACGAGCAAGAAAAATGGAACAAGCATCATAAATGACATTACTATTCAAAAATCCCCCACATGGAATTCAGATAAGGATTTACATACATAAAGTCAAACATGCTTTAGTGGATTAGATGAAATCGTCCTAGTGATGAAGACATCATTAAGAGTTTTTCCCGACCATTTTTGAGAAGATAAATTTTATATCATAAATGTTAGCAAAGCAAAAGCAAACATATATTGCAGTGGCAGTTTTGTTACTATCATTATATGAGTTAGTTGCCCAAACATAATGAATAGATAGACTAGTCTTGAAGATCTTATAGAAGTTGTCTTTTTGCGTGAATTTTTATTTATGGATTTCAAGCCCTTTGGTGATTTAAATCTATGTAGATATTTCACTATAGTGCACTTGTTTATGTGTATTGTTTTTGTATATGTTATTGGGATTTCAATAGTGTGGTAAGCATAATTGAGTTTGTTTAAATTTAGGAAATGTTAAAGAAGGATATTGGATCTTGTTTTTTAAAAATATGTATTAATATTACTAACGGAGCTTAACAGTTACAAAATAAGACAAAAGCATTACAAATCTTTTGTAATAAGGTGGATATTGTGTCAGAAAAGTCCTTTACTAAATCGGATTTAGTAACGATATGTTTCCGTTACTAATAATGGAATTAGTAATGGTAAAATACCGTTACTAAATCCAATATTAGTAACGGTAAATATATGTTACTAATTTTGTTCCCCGCGTTTTTTTTTCTAACTAAAAATTATCATTAATATTTATTTTATAATGGTAAAATATTGTTACTAAAGGCTAGTTTTGGTGTAGTGTATGGATCCCAGAGATCCACTAATGCTACACGTGGGTGAAGACGAATGATGACATCTTTTACTTGAATAAATGGAAGGAAAAGAGGGTCATGGTAGTGAATTTGCCTGATTCCAGTAAGGATTATTAGTCTCATTGTTTTGTTGTCAAGAAGTGGGAGCACCCACTTGTTCCAGAGGCTGGTCAACCCTATAAGGGCTATAATGTTTCGTCATACGGGACATGGGATAAGTAAGAGGTTAATTTTTATTGTTAATTTTTGTTCGTCCTAGACTTTCTTGATTTTTTGATGTGGTTGTCCTTTGTTTTGTCCATAGAAATCCAATAGGAAAGAGCCTAACCAATCACTGGTTAATTTTGACAAGGTGAGTAAGGTCTAGAAACCCAAGAGACCTTTGTTTGCTATTGCCGAACATCCAAGGATGGCTTCATTGATATTGGACTATAGCTTCACCACCACTTCCTTTGTTGACAAACCAGTATACAAGGATCCATAAATCGATGTATTATCTGACGATGAGGAGTCTACAATTACGAGAACTTCAAGATCATTTGAGTTCGTAGACATTACAACAATCCCAATGGTTACCCCTCCTACATTCGAGGAGGATATGTCGTCGACGAAGAGGATTCCCAATATGTTGGAGGGGGACTTTCACCCTAGTTGTCCAAATGATTAGACTTCCAAAAGATAATTGGGGGTCTCCCTCGATAAGTTGCAAGCCCAACTTGCAAATTAGAGAAAGACTAGAACGAGTATTGAAGTCGCTCTGCCTACCAAGAAGGTGAATGGGTCTTCTAAGGGGAAGAGCCATGTTGTCATGTTAGTTGATAAGAATGTTGATTTGTCCCCATCACTACTTAAGTGGGCCTTTCTTCGAGTTGCGATGGAGGTGGTAAGTAGTCTGTTAACGAATGGTCTGGTCTCTCATTTCCCAGATCCTCTCCTTGGTAAGTATTTTTATTAAATTCTGTTTGAATTACTCATTCAAAGTTTTTTGTGCCAACTTCTTTTTCCTAACTTTGTCTTGCAGTTTCTAGTGGGCTTTGTCAAGATCTTAAATAGATATTTGACCTAGAAAGGGATACCATCGAGCTAGGCCGTGATCTAAATGAGTCTCATAAGGTCCTGAATGCTATTAAAAAGTCCTACAATACTGAGGCCAAGGATAAGTAGTTAAAGTTGGACAAGTATAAGTCCAAGGCCGAGCAACTAGAGAAGGCTGGTAAAGAGTCTACTTACTCCTTTCCCGTCGCCTCAGAGGCTAAGGATAAGGCTTATGACCAAGAGTTGGATGATGCCATCATCGAGTCTAATGCATAATTAGACTTCATCCGTGGGTAAGGAAGTCTAGGATGAAGCCTTGGTTAAGGCAGTAGTCTCCTTTGAGTATAAGGTCTTCATGCAAAATGATTTAGTCTCCCCCAAACATGGAAGAAAAAACTAGTGAAGCAGAAGGCACTTACCAAGAAAAATAAGGAGATGATTAGGCAAAGGAATTCATAGACCAAAGGATGTGGCCAAACAAGAGCAGGTGACAACATAAAAAGAAGTCCAATGTGGTTAGATTAGCCTAGGACTTGTTGTACTTTGTATTTCCTGTCTTTTGTTCTTTTTTCTTGATAAGGTTTTGCCCAACCTTTAGCTCTAACTGAAAAGTCTTATTATTTTGACTTTACCGTGTATTATTCAATCACTTATGATTGGTTATTTGTGTGTGTTTGATTTGTCTTGATCTTTTTGAATGCCTTTTCTTTTTTTATCATTGTAGTCTGATAAAAAGTTGGCCTTTAAGTAAATATCTAAGAATAATAGAGACATGTACTTCATTTTTAGTTGGTATTCTTATGCCCGAGCTTGAGAAGCCTTCCCTTCTATTCAACAAGCACACCAAAATATGATAATATCTTATGACGAGCATGCTTGTGTGATTCTCAGAGCTGATATCAAAGTTATGGGGGACATTTATGGTCTGCTGGAGAACAAGAATAACTTTCTAAGGGATCATCTTAGTAAGGACGAGAATTTTTTTAAAAGAAGACTAGGTGACCAAGAGGAGCCTTTAACAAAAGGTGATGATATTGAAATATCGGTTTCTTCATAGGCCTCGCGAAGTCTGCTCGGTGGGATATGATTTGGGATGGGTTGATGATTTGATGCATTTGGATTAAGGAAGGAAGGTCATTTATAATCGTGGGTGGTTGAATGCATTGGTGGTAATAAGAGTTCCTCACGACCCAATTTTGGTACTGGTATGGAGTCAACCGCCCCTTTGCTCAACTCCCTCCACTTAGGAGTTATGAATCATGGATTCCTTCTGACCCCATTCACATTTAGTTATAGGGTACTATATTCTTGATCACGATAGTGACGATGAATTTTGTCCCAATACAGATAACGAACGCTATGTTGCGATGACTATCGAGCTCGACCGTAAATGCTAAAATGAGAGTGATAATTTTTTATATTTCTATTTTGTAATTTTGCTGATATGGATTCTTGTAAAATGAATATTTTGTAATTGAAATTATCATTTAATCTTATATTTTACATTTTCCAATGTTCAATGTCGAGCATGTTCTTTTTTCTCATTTGTCTTACCTTTTAGGGAGGTGTCGTCCCACACTCTTATGCTTAGAATGTGCCATCTACTCGTTTAGGATTTTAGCTAACCAAGGTCGTAACTCTTACTGCCTAGGGATCCCCCATAGGATTTTTTCTTACCTTGGAATTTTTAATGTCCGTGTGTTAGTGACAAAACCATGAAACAGTAAGGCTTGATAAGTGTAATCAAATTAAGGTTTAAAAAGAATGATAAAAAATTATCAGACAGATTTGAACAAAGTAGTAATGATAATAGTCGTGCCATAATTATAATTAGAAAATTTGGCTTATCATTTGGAATAATGAGAAAAATTGATTTCATAAATTGAATCTTTATATTTCAAGAAATTGAAATGACAGAATAATTGAAACATGCAATAATGGTACAATGTTTTAAAAATCAAACTTCATAAGGTTGGACGCATTCCAGGACATAGATATCTCATTTCCTTCCATTGTTTCGAGATAGTAGGATCCTTAGAGATCATCCTTTGGTATTTTGAATTGTGTTTCCCACTTAGGACACACTGTCCCATCTGATGGCTTCCTAGTGTTACTGATAACCTTTCTGAGCACTAGGCTTTGATCTGGAACTTCCTTAGATTGAGGCCCTCGTTATACTTCTTGGTTAACCATTATTGCTAGAATGAGAGTTTGATAAAGGCTTGTTATTTTCTTTCCGCGGCTAGGTTGAGCTCAACCTTAAGATTTCCTCTTTTAAGCTTTGATTAACAATAATCATCCTTATGGTTGGAAATATAGCTTTTAGTAGAAGTATAACTTCCAATACACAAGTTAATTTGAAGGGAGTTTCCCCAGTCTACCTCTTATTCGTTGTTCGATATGACCATAGTGCATGGGGAAACTCATCGACCCAAGAACTTTTTTATTTTTCAAAATTTTCTTCATTTAGTTAAGCCTTGTCTTATTGGAGACCTCAACTTGCCGAATGCTTTAGGGGTGGGCCACCAAACTGTAGTAGTGCGTGATATCATGACTATTGTAGATGTCTTAGAAAGGTCCTATTTCAAATTGCGTTCCATTATCAGTATTGACCATCCTTCAAAAACCTAAATGGGTCATAATTTAGATCATATCATATCAGTGTCCTGTATGTTCACTAAAGGCTCAACCCATATCAATTTGGTGAAATAGTAAGTCCTATCTAGGAGATACTTCTGATTTCCTAGTGTTATAGGTAGGGGACCCATAATATCTAACCTCGATTCTGAAAAAGTCCACAGACTGGTAAAGGGTTTAAGTTCATGGATTGAATGATGAAGAATGGGTGAGAACACTTGGCATTTTTTGAAGTTCTCACGTAAGAAGCGACATTAGCCTTCCTTTATGGATTTGAACACAAAAGATATAAACCTAGCATGTCTTCAAAATATTCCTTTGTGAAACACATAAAGGACTTGGTCAACATCATCTGGGTGTACACATTAAAGATTTGGTCTGGTAAAGGATCGTCTCTAAAGCTTTCCTTCAGGGGAAAGATAAAAATGGGTGGCTTTAACCTTAATTTAGTGGGCTTGCTTTTTATCAGCATGCAACCTATCTTCTCGCAAGTATCTTATGATCGAATAATTCCAACTTGGAGATTTTTGGATAGGGAGGACTTGCTCAACGATCTTCGAGCTCGGAATACTAGGGCGCGATAGATATTCCACCTGAATTGCTCTTCTAAGATCAGAATTATGGTTGAGGTTAGAGTGGCTAAGGAATCTGAATGGAATTTTTTTCCCCGAGGAAGCTTTTAGATTTGAACTTTCTTGAATTTGGTGATCAGGTCGTAAGCGGACGTCGAGTATAAATACAAGCTTTCATCCCTCGGTTATAGTATCCAGGTATTAAGTTGGATACCGACCTTGAATCACAGTACACTTTAAGGTGACTTGCACCAAGGGATAAGACTTTCTGTAATTCGACAATGAAGACTTTGTAATCATGCTCATTGATGGATGATTCAAAGACAAATCTAATTCATTCCTTAAGAATGGCTTGACCTGGAGTTACTAGAATAATTCCCACTCCTTTACCTTTTGATTCGAAAGCTCTATGACCATAACTTGTACACTTTTTGAGTTGATTAAATTAGTCTAGCTCAGTGAGTTTTCTTTCGTCGGTATCTTTACCTCAAGTGAAATCGATGATGAAATATACTAACACTTGTTTCGTAATTACATTCCTTGATTGATAATGGATATTGTAGATCCCTAATCCCATCGACCACTTGGACATCTGTCTAGAGAAGTCAACCTTTTCGAGGACCGCCTTGAGTGAAAATGTGGTGGTAACTATGACATAGTGACCTTAAAATAAGTATTTCAATACATGAAATGATTACCATAGAGGGATAGTCGCTCTAGAAAAAGGTAGCATTTCTCGGCATCCCTCAGTATCTTACTGACATAATAGATTGAGGGTTGATGTCCCACTTTTCAAACATTAAATTCGAGGTGATTGTGTGATCGATCACTACGAGATACATGTAAATTGGACCTCCCAACTTTTCAACCGCAAGCAGAGGTGTATGGTTTAAATAGATCTTGATTTCCTTAAGTGCCTTTGAGAATTCTTTGTTAAAGATTGACCTTTCCCCTTCTTCAAGAGCTGAATGAATATTCTACACTTCTCATAAGACTTATAGATGAAGCACTTGAGCACTGCTAATATTCTGGTCAGTTTTCTTACATCTCTAACTATTTTGAGCGGATAAACATTATTAATCACCTCAATCGTATTGGGATTTGTTTTTACTCCCTTTTGGATGACTAGGTAGCACAAGAATTTCCCGTAATGTACTCCAAAAGGTCACTTGGCAACATCAAGTCTCATCCTATAGTATTTGAGGGCCTCAATTTTTTTAAGGTCTCGCAAATGGTCACTCTTGCGCTTTCATTTACTATCCTATCATCAATTTAGACCTCCATGGTGTCACCCAACTCATGTTTCAATATCTTAGTAGTTAATCGTTAATAGGTCGCTCAAGTATTCGTGAGCCCAAATAGGAAATTTTGTAATAATATACATTAAGGGCAGTGATAAATGAGGTTTTCTCTTGGGCTAGCATGACCAAGGGGATCTGGTGACAACTTGAGTAAGCATCCATGAAGGTCATTCGTTCATGGTTAGTAGTATTATTGACAGTTGGTCAATATTTGGCAGATGAAAGTTGTCTTTGCGGTAAGTTTTGTTTATATTAGTGAAGTCAATGTAGACCTTCCACTTCTCATTTCTCTTCTTAATGACCACCGTATTAGAGAGCCATTTTCGGAATTCAAGTTCTTTAATGTACATTGCTTCTAGAATTTCCCCAACTCTTCTTTCACTATTTTAACCTCCTCGAGAGGTTTTCAGCATGCCATTTGTGTGATCGACGGAATTATCGGATCTATATGTAGTCGATGGCACATGACGTTGGGATTAATCCCAGGTATAACATATAAATTCCAAGTATATACATCATGATTCTATTTGAGTACAGAAATTAGTTATCCTTTTTGTGACTGGTAAGTGAGATGTCGAAAAAAAAAATCTTTTATAGGTGTGAGTCAACGAACATAAATTCCTACAATGATTCCATGACTCTATCTGCGGGGGCCACCCTTATTTATTCTAACCCTAGTCTACAAAACTTTAGTTGTTACTTGGATGGCATAATACCATCTTTGATTTCTTTGTATGCAAACTCTTTTTATTTGTTTTTCTCTTACCTGGGCTTGATAGCAGGGATAAACCATTACCAAGAAATGACCTAATTCCCCCTTATGTCAATTATCTTGAGCTTTCAGTGATGAGTGGAGGGGACAACCTTCCTGGAGTGAAGCCATCCCCATTCTAATATTGCGGTGTAGGGGGACTTAATGTCCACAACTAGGAACTCGATCAACTTTAAGATATTTATGGTTTGTACTGGATGTACTACCTTCCCCAAGGGCATTGTCATTTTTCTAGAGAATCCTACCGTTGGGATGGTCACATCTTTCAGTTCCTCCATCTTGAGGTTAAGCTTATTAAATAGGTTCTGGTACATGATCTTTGGAGAGCTTCCCTAGTCGACTAGTAGCTTGTCCACATCCAAATTATCAATTCTAAAAGTTATTTATATCACATCATGATGTGGAGTCCTGACTCATACTAGGTCTTCTTAGGTAAAAACTATATACTTATTATAGTTTATATATTTTGGTCGACAACTTTTGCCTACTAAAGTTTTAGCGGGATCATACTTTAAAGCTTACACAAACATAATAACATTTTTTTGCTCCATCCAAATAATGTTACATTGAATCTGATTTAGTCTTGAGGCACTGTGGATGTCTGTAAACTCATGACCCATATCATCGTCGTCCGGATATTGTCTAGTTTAAGGTCGCCTTCCATAGTGGTCTTTACGCCTTTCCATTCTACATAGTCGTCTAGGTTGCCAACTTGGTCTATCTCTTCCACGTGGTATTTGAGAGCCATATAATTATTGTCTTGTGCTCATGATCTTTGTGGTAAGAACACCTCAAGGCAATATTTCTCTTTAACACATCTTTTGTCATCTTCCTAGGCCACTTGAAGTACTTTTGATCTTTAGTCTTATTCAAGATTTTAAATATTGGTTCTTTGAAAAATTTATTGATCGCCTGGTGGGTCTTGTTGGGATTTACTTTGTCATTGCCTTTTGACCCTGCATTATGTTTCTTACCCCCTTATTGTTTTTTTTTCATCTGCGTTCTTGGTCGTATTAGGTCGACTACTATTGTGATGGGTGAAAACCACCACATCTTCTACTTTCGCATATTTCTTAATACTTGATATGATATCGTCTAGGTGTGACACCCCGCCTAATTAAATATCGGGTGATCAGTCCTTTATTAAATTATAACCAAGGTGAACGGTTGGTTCATTCTTAGCATCACTGTCGCAAAAATAACTTTTCCAATTAAACACCCTAAATAGTTAAGCTAAGTGACAAAACCGTTTAAGACATCAATTTCCAATTTCCATTTAAAATCAACATTTAAAACTTTACATAATCCATAGTTTAAGAATCACACAACAACTATACTGGAACATATAATCCAAACAATTCAGCGTTCTACTAATTAATTCCAACTTTAAAACTTTAAGGAAAACATCCTGACAATAATAATCCCAAAGTAAAAATATTGGAAATAAACGAATCACAATCTCTGATAAAAAAACAACTGAATAATGAAAAAGGGTGACACATGCCCAACTGGATAGAGTAAAAACTAGAAGTGGAATCAAGAATGAGGTCGTCTAAGCAAGAGGCCTGCAACTCCCACCTAAGCTGCAGCGCGTTCCTTCCAAAGGATCCTATGCAAGACGCCCCTGTGGCTGGGCACCTGTAATATATACATATATACAAGAGAGAAGAGAAAAATAGGAAACGGGTCAGAGCCCGATTGTAAAACAGTTTAAAATTAGTTTAGCAAATATTTAAAATGCTTACCGGCTAATGCAACCAACATATTAGTGCGGTACTCCCTTGAGAAATTCTCACCTCTCTTCTAATGTGCACACCTATCGCACTAATATTCCCAACAGTTTAACTTATCTTATCTTAAGTTACTCGTAAGGTTTCATACCGACAATTTCAAATGTTAAGGAGGTTAATTTTATTTAATAGTAAAGTTCTCACATAAGCCTTATATGATTATAAATTTCTCAGTAATATAACATACTTTTCAAACACTTATTTCCAAGTTGAAATAATTATTCATTTCTTACATACCATAGTCACAGTAGGTAGTTCCCGAATTCCAGATTTAAATATATATATTAAATACTCATATAATATATATATTCTAACAGCACCCCACATAAAATTTATGGTGCGGGCATACTCTGCTATCCAGTCCCCGTATCACTCGTACTAAGGGAAATACAAATTCGGAATCACTCTCGAACTGTATTAACACAAAACACATACAAATTGAGGCGAAGCATAGTTCCAAGTCACTAAGAGGTCAGCACATACCCTCACGTCTCTTAGGACCGTCTGACTACCGATCCGATAGCATGTACCAAGGATTTCTATGTTCTAGGCTATGAATCAATATCCCCCATAAAGGTCCCATTGAGATAAGACTGTCCCAGTGCGGTAACCTCAGGGATAGCAAGTAGCGTGGGCATGATTTTTACACGTATATAATATATTCATAAGCACAGTCATATATGTATACTACTATTTCCATATCAAGTTTAGGTATACTCTCACAACCCATAATTATGATATTTATCCTTATTACTCATTATTTAGTTATCATGTGTAACAGTTTATCTCTTATTCTTATTCTTATTCTTATTCATGGGATTATTTCAACTTACTACGTAACACTCGAGGATTCCTATCTCTCCAAGTGTAATTTCAGTAGGTACTCATTTATTTTACAACAAAACTTCCTTACGAGTCTCACCCTTTAACACATGTTCCCATTGTCTCTTATATGTAAAACACCCCCGTGAAATGTTAATCTCGTCTTACATTAATGGTTCCATATATTTCTAAAGTCCTACTGGTCTTCTTTATATCCTAAAATATTTTAATAGAAATGACCAAAGATTACTATCCGCTTAAATTGAAATTAATCATTCAAAAAGGAAAATATAAGTCTGCCAGGAGGGGTCGATCGATCTAAGGCAGGTGTTCGATCGATCGATCCATCGATCGATCGATGATCTGGGTTCGATCGATCGATCAAGCAGGTATGGCAAATCTGCAGAATTTCCAGTTACGGGTTTCCTCTTCCAAAATCATCCAAAACGATATATTTGACTACCAAACTCCCAATAATTTATACTATAAGTATTATAACCTCAAATAAGTGATTTCCTACGTCAAGCATGCAGATTTTCATCATGAATAACGAATTAAAAGGGCATAATCCATAAAAACATCATGAACCCTAATTTTTCTTTTGTTTAGTTTCTTCCCATTCTTTTACCAGATTTCATACCCTTTATTTACTGTAATTTCGTGGTTCAATCTCTACATATGAATTGGGTTTCCAGAATACATCTATTTCTCATACAACATGCGAATTCAAATCTCCAAAATTGGTTTTTCTTTCACAAAACTAGTCCTAATCAATCCTAGGCTAATATTATTGGAGCATTAACTGAAATAGAGCAAGATAGATACTTGACTGAGACTTCTTGGTTCAGATTTGTGGAGAGATTTGTGTGGTTGTGATCCTCGTTGCACAATCTATCGTTTGGCGGTGACGGTGGTGCAAACAGTGGAGTTCTTGGCCTAGAACTCCTTGGAAAGCCTCTCCTCTTCCTCTCCTATAGCCATATTTGGTTTATGGTGATTCTAACCCTAGAACGTGACTCTTGCCATCTGAAATACCCTTAGAATTTTCGTGGGTTTTCATGCCCAAAAATGTAAAATGTCAAAAACGCCCTCCCGGGGTGTTAATTAGGCCTAAAAACGCCCCGAGACCCAAACTAAACCCCCGGGTACATTATTTTGACTATCTCGACCCTTATGGACACATTGACGCACTCAAAATGACCATATAGGTGACTTATAATTTATTTACTTTTAATAGTCCGAATTTAATCTCGACACGACACAAGCGTGTCCCGATAAATTTCCAAAATTATCAAATTAGATTTCTCGTGATAATTTTACTAATCATAATTACACCACTTACTTTACCCATAAAGTAACTTATAATAAAAATAATTACTAACTCTCATCACACTAGTAAGTATTTAAATGATTTTCCGAATTAATATTAATTTAATATCTCTAATTAAATTTAATAATTTCCCAAAATTAAAAGTCATAAAAATACGGGGTATTACACTAGGGAGTTGGCATCTTTCTTTGTGAGATACTATTGTAAAATAGAGTTTCTCGGTCAAACGATCTTAAATGAAACTATGACTACCTGTTCGGAGAAATCCTCAACTTTACTATAAGTTTCTCGGTACCACCGACCATATTCCCTTAAGGTTTCTAGGTTCTTCTTCCTCGTGTTAAGGAGTGAGTCCATACTTTTTGGATGGGAATTTCTAATGATAAATCTTATGGTAAAACCTCCTGTGAATTACTTGAAGCTGGTGATCAATATGTGGTAAATTTTAAAACCACTTTTATGAGATGTCCCCCATGATGGAAGGTAATATGCGGCATATAAGGGCGGCCTCGTTATTGATCCAAGGGTCATGTCTTTCCTGTATTAACAGAGATGATCGATGGGATCAATCTTCCCATCATAGATTTTGAATCTAAATGTCGAGAACTTCTTGGGAGGATTTATTTCATCTATTCATCTTCATAAAGTATACTTCATCTGGATGATAAGGGACCTCCTGGCTAGTTCCTTAGTAGATTTGACACCCCGATAAGCGGTGTGCTCATCCATCTCTCCTTGGATGAGGTTATGAAGATCTTTCTTACGATGTCCTCCCTCTTGGTTCTTTCCATCATTCTAGTTCTTCTGCCTAGAGTGCTCATAATCATGCTATGAATACCTTTTTTGGATGTGATAACCGACCTCTAATCATCCTTATCTCTTTGAATCCAATCATGAGATGTCCACTAACCGACATCTAATTGTCCTTATCTCTTTGAGTTGTAGTTGTTCCTAATTCTTCTAAACACGCACCAGTTTCTCTTAGTTGGTCGGATAAACCCCTCACAATTACATAGAGGAAGTTGGAATTTTTTTAAATCCAACTATGGAATATTTTTTTCAATAGTGCGGTACTTTAAAAAGAATATGTAAAATTAAGATACTCCATAAATAATGGCATTGGATGGAGTTTTTAAACTGAACTCATTGAACAAGACATCCATTTTAGAGTATAAATTTGTAAACCTCATCGAAATGAGGGTTAACATGGACCAATAATATAATTCACTGAAAATAAAGGGTTTTTAATTATAAAAATGTGCATTTTGCGAACATAGTTATACAAGACCTCCCTTTTAGAGTGTAAATTCATACAAAAAGTGGGTGAAATGTAATATGATATAAATAAGCATTTTAAGTCTTTAAAACTTTTAATGATCATCTCACCCACTTTCCGAATGAATTTTTTGATGAAATTAGTTGCAGATAATCTCCTTATTGTGAAGATCATCGCTACCAATTTTGGTTTGAATTTTTTTTTATTTTAAATAATGTAAGGACATGTTTTATAAATGTCCAGGGTAGAATCTAGGATTTTTCCAAGTATCCTAGATCAAAATTAAGTATGTCTAATACTGCTACATTCGGCACGTCTCAACGATCATCCTCGACGGCCTTGATCCGAATTCATGCATCCATCATCTTCGTACGTGCATCATGTGTCAAGCAACGTACACTTTAACAGTTCCCACTACTCCAAGTTCTTATGGTAAAAATAATTTTAATTGGAGTGTTTAATTATTTTCCTAAATAATTGAGAATATTGTTTTAAATTAAATTTTCGAAGTCTGGAAGAGGATAAACACGCAAAATCTTTTTAAAGGAGTTTTTTTTGACACGTCACTGATGTCATTCGAATGACATCGTATCTCGTTCGAACGAGGTGCCATCTCGCTCGAACGACGCTGCGTTTCGTTCGAACGACGCACCGCCTTAACTCCCTATTTAAACACTGTCCGTGCTACACGTTTTTCTAAGTCTACATATCTCCATTTCTGCAAAACAAACCCCGCTTCCAGACTTCGTATTTTAAGGTTTCAATATATTTTTTGATTCACAAATATTTCCCAATTCTTTATGTGAATCCACTAAATCCCAAGGAAGATTATAGTACTCATCTGAGTACATTTATGGTGAAGATGAAGCCTTTCCATTCCTGACCTTCTGGAGCCCTTGTGGGAACTCTTGCTGACGACATCGAAACCGACGCCTGAGGGCATTTCGTATGTCATTGCTTGTATTTTGCATCATAATCCGTGAAAATCGTTCTTTACAAAATTACAGTGAAAATAAGATGGTTTTGCCCCTGTGGGGGATTTTTCCTCAATGTTGATTATCTTGCATGCTTAGATTAATTCTTTATTCAATCACGTTTGTTTGCGAGTTTTAAGACATGTTGGGGCTGAAATTCGAATTTAATTAAATAAGTTTGACATTGATTGCTGGCGCACTTTCATATTGGTATCAGATACATTTACACAAACTTACCGTGTAATTTTTCCGCAATTTTTTTCTTGATATCAATTTTGTTCTGAAAATTGATTATTTAAAAAAGCACAATTTCAATGGATAATTCATATAATAAAGTTCCAACTTTTGACGGGTCAAATTATGCCTATTGAAAATCACGCATGAAATATCACCTAAAGTCTATTGATGAACGTGTCTGGGTTATGTGTGAAAGAGGGTGGACGCCTCCCACTGTCACTGTAGAAAATGTAACTACCTTAAAATGTGTGACTGCATGGACTGAGGATGAATTTAAATGGAGCATAATTAACTCACGTAGGCTTAGTGCCATTTCTGGAGCCGTCACACCTGACGAGTTTCGACGCATCATGATGTGTACCACGTCTAAAGAAGCATGGGATGTTCTGCAACTTACCCATGAAGGCACAAATGCAGTAAAAGAATCTAAATTGCAAAACTTAACTACTCAGTTTGAAATTATCTCCATGCATGAAAATGAGTGTTTCGATGAATTTTATGCACGCTTGTTTGATATCGTGAACACTTGTTTTAATTTAGGAGATCACATTCCTGATGCTAGGGTAGTTAAGAAAATTTTGAGATCACTTCCTAAGAGATTTATCCCCAAAGTCACTGTGTTAAATTCATTAGGTAATCTGAATAATCTGAAATTAGAGGAGTTAGTAGGAGACCTACAGACCTATGAAATTAACATGTTCCTAAAGGTTCCTATATAGAGCACACCTAGGTTTTGCTTTTCGTGCTTTATCTATATAGGACTTCATCTAGTTGGACGTGAATTTTGACAAAATAATTTTGTACCTAGGTTGTGTTCTGCCTATTGATGCCAAGCTCTCCATGTTCGTCTACATCAAATGAGCTCTCAATTCAGTCTGCCCTGTCAAAAAAGGTAATTTTTAGTTTCTATGGCTCATAAGAATTTCTGTCACGTAGGACACGACACCACGTTGCATTTGCATTTTGTTTATCATACCTTATGATAGTGCTGGGTCGTCATAATAAGTTTTTTTTTATCAAAAAAGTTTAAATATTTTTTTGAAAATAAGTTTTGACTCTAAATATTTTTAAAGAATAACTTTTTGCAGAATAATTGTTTTTGAAGTTAAAAATAAAACTTTGTTATGAAAATGTACATATGCGTCTAATATTGTATGTACGATATTATATATATTATATATATAGTTGTTGCGTGCCATATTATATATATATATATATATATATATATATATATATATATATATATATATATATATATATATATATATATATATATATATATATATATATATATATATATATATATATATATGCGTATGAATGCATGGATGTTATATTATATTATATATATGCTTGTGCGGCGGTTCCAAAGCCTTTGGCTTATACCTGTTAACTATTAAAGAATTGAATGTCAAGTAGTATAGGTCTAGCAATTAACCCTTAGTTATAGCACATAACTTGATTTGACCGCTTTTATATTTTATATTAATATATATTGATATATGTTTAGACCCCTTGAACTAAAGAAGTTGGCGTGTTCCCCATAGCAGGTCATAGACCATGCCTTATAAATTTGACCTTTCTATGGTCCTTTAACAGTTGGTTTCGTTTAGGCCATCTCTAGAGGGCAATGCAAATGTATACATTTTCATTGTATTCTTTCACACTGGGTAAGGGATTGTGCACATCTAGGAGAGAGAAAGGCTAACGGATGTGCAAACTTACACTGCCGGAAGACAATGTGCTAGAGGGGGACCCACATCTGGGCGGCTAAAAGACATCCGCCCAGAATGTGGGCGGCTAAAAGACATCCGCCCAAAATTTGGATAAGCCTCGCGCGACAACCTTTCATCGGCCCAGAATTTTACCACGAATAAAAAAATAATTAATTAGGCAAACGGTTTCAGTATAACGGTAATAAAATTATAACGGTAACAAAAAATAAAACGGTAACATTTATTTTTGTATATATACATTATGCACCCCTAGAATCTTTAACATCAAAACTTTGATATTTTATTTTACTTATCACCAATTCAAAAAATATTTCTATGGATACTCCGTCACAAAGTACTCCGCCAAGTTCTAGTCGACTACCAAATTTCACCCCACACGACGAGGTGTTACTTTGTCTGGCATACGTTAAATATTCCATAGATAGTCGTATGGGGACTAACCAATCACGAGCAACCTTGTGGGAAAAAATTACCAACGAATATAACACAAGTGAGGGTGTTATTTACAAACGTACCGAGAATGCGTTGCAGGGAAAATACCGAAAAATTAATGCTGAATGTTTGTTGTATACGTCGACTTTGTCCAAAGCTTACGGAACCGGGAAAGATAGCGGCACGACGGAGGTTACGTGGGTAATTACAATTAAATTCAAGTTTTTTATTTATTTATTAGTAAATTCTTAAATTGTCATCACTAATGCGGGAATTTTTCATATAGATCGAACGAGCTAGAGATAACTTTTTAAGCAAAGCAGGTCATAAATTCAATTACGACCACTGCTACGAAGTGCTCAAGGACTTGCCAAAGTATTCCATGTCAACCACCGGTTCACAATATACGGATGAAGAAAATAATGAGAGCCCGCTTCATTCGAACGACAACGAATCAAGGGAATTCAATAATGCTCTTAGAAGACCGGAAGGACGTAAAATGGCAAAACATAAAGGAAGGAAACGAGCGGCCGCCAACAGTGTGGCTACAAACACATCCCTTTTAGAGAACTCTGAAGAATTCAACACACTTTATGACAAAAATTCTGCAGAATCACAAGCAATCAGGAGAACTCTAAATGAAAAGATTGATGGTTTAATTTCAATCCGCACCAAAGAGTTTGAAGCTCAACTCCAACGTGACGAAGATCAGATTATTTACATGGATACAACTAAATTCACTCCCCAACAAAATGCCTTTCACGAGATGCGAATGAATCAGATAATGCATCGTCGGTCTCAAGCATATCGTAACTTCTTAGATTATATAATTAGATTTGGCCGGGTTATTTATATAATCCAAATTAAGTAGTTATTAAATTTTGTACCAATGTTTATGAATGACTATTATTATCAAACCAAATTTTATTTATCACGAAGATAATTATTATAATTGCCCATAATGGATAAAAATGAAATTACAATCAAGTTGATGATTCTGCATGACGAATCCAAATGTGTTCCTTAAGATCGTCACGTAACTGGTTATGAGCTTCCTTGTTCCACATCTTTGCCTGACGCACCTGGTACTGATAATGGCCAGCGAGACTCTGCCTGCTTAAGCATGGGGGTGGGTCACGTAAGGGCAGGTCAGCTCGCCATGTCCCGTCACGCAACTCCTCCTCGACAATCATATTGTGTAATATGACACAAGCCTTCATAATTACACGTAAGTCTTTATATTTCCAAAAATTAGGCGGGTTCCGAATAAAGTGGAACTGTTGTTGTAAGATCCCAAATGCCCTTTCCACATCCTTTCGGGCTCCTTCCTGAGATCGTGTAAACACCTTTTGTTTTTGAGTGACTGGTCTCTTGAAACTCTTGACGATAGTTGCGATAGGCGGATAGATGCCATCTGCAAGGTAGTAACCTGTGTCATATGTTTTTCCGTTTATTTTGAAGTGCATAGGGGTACGATTTCCTTCTAGAAGTTCTTCAAACACGTGAGATTTGGCAAGAACATTCAGATCATTACATGCACCAGGCATCCCAAAGAACGAATGCCAAATCGAAGTATCATAAGATGCCACTGCCTCTAAAATAATAGTGGCAGCATGACAATGTCCTTAATATTGTCCTTTCCATGCATGTGGACAGTTATTCCATTCCCAATGCATGCAGTCAATGCTCCCAATCATCTCGGGGAAACCGCGTCGTTCATTTTCGGGTTGCATGCGGGCAATATCTTCGACTGTAGGTGTGCGACAATACTCCGGGCTAAACACCTTCACTATAGCCCTGCAGAACCGTTTTAAAGTCTCAATCGCTGTCGTCTCGGCTATTTTTAAATATTCATCCTGCAAATCCCCGCATCCACCGTACGCCAATATACGAAGTGCACAAACAATCTTCTGGTGAGAGCTTAATCCCATTCGTCCAACACAATCGGCTCTCTGTATGAAATATGAATCTTTTTCATAGCATGCTTCTAGAATACGATTGAAGCTCGCCCTGTTCATCCTGAACCTACGTCTGAACATTTCTTCAGGATAAGTGGGGTTCTCTTGGAAATAATCTTTCCATAAATTACGATGACCCATCTCTCTATCCCTATACACCGTTCTTCTCTCATGTATTTCCCTACCACTGTGTAGTAAGGACGATTGATATATTGCACTCTGAAATCTGTTGTGGATCGCGACGGCTTCATCATCTGAGTCAAGATCATAAGATTGGGCGATCTGCGCTAATATCATCTCCTCTAGATCGTTGTTAGACATTTTTTTTATGGACTTGGGAAAAAATATTATATGACTAGGAAATATCGTTATGCTCAATATCTATCTAAATCAATTATTTATAGTATTGAACGGTAAATACCGCTCCTCTGACATGTTCATAGTCACTTTCAACTGACATATGATGTGACCACTCGGACTTGGACGGTAAATAAAGAACCGCCCAAAATTGAACGGTAAATACCGCTCCTCTGACATGTTCATAGTCACTTTCAACTGACATATGATGTGACCACTCGGACTTGGACGGTAAATAAAGAACCGCCCAAAATTGAACGGTAAATACCGCTCCTCTGACATGTTCATAGTCACTTTCAACTGACATATGATGTGACCACTCGGACTTGGACGGTAAATAAAGAACCGCACAAAATTGAACGGTAAATAACGCTCCTCTGACATGTTCATAGTCACTTTCAACTGACATATGATGTGACCACTCGGACTTGGACGGTAAATAAAGAACCGCCCAAAATTAAACGGTAAATACCGCTCCTCTGACATGTTCATAGTCACTTTCAACTGACATATGATGTGACCACTCGGACTTGGACGGTAAATAAAGAACCGCCCAAAATTGAACGGTAAATACCGCTCCTCTGACATGTTCATAGTCACTTTCAACTGACATATGATGTGACCACTCGGACTTGGACGGTAAATAAAGAACCACCCAAAATTGAACGGTAAACATTTATTCATCCATTTTATTCCGTTTAAATAGATCGTCTCGTTATTAGTTATAGCGTCAATAAGTTATAGCTATACTAACTTCAGATCATAAACTACAAAATTCATAACCAATTGTACATGCCTGATGAAGATTCACCCTCCTTAACCCATGTTCCCCTGAAAACTATGTCAGGGCAAAAACTTCCGTACTATAACTGGTCACCGCCAAAACAAGTTATGCAAAATGAATTCCTCTCAAGTGGGGGGATAAGAAGGATGCAACAGGTCAAGAAGAAAAAGTGTAAGTATAAAGCGTCAACATCATTTGGAGATGACCATGATGAGGCAGCCCGCAACACTGTTGCACAAGTGTTGACTAACCCAGGGATCTACCAAGATCCCCATGGAGGTGGTTGGTTTGGTGAGAAAAGGGTGTTTGAAAACATCCCTATATGTACACTCCATTCCTTAGGCGATGTTAATCATGTGATGAAATGGTTAACTCCGACGAAAGGAAATATTCCATGGGATGATCATTTGAAATGGCCAAGGTTATTTGATAGACGTTGTGATTTGGAGTGTTATTGTCAGTGGCATGGTTTACCTGTGCCACAGGCAAAATCGGCAACATATTGCAAAGATGTAAAGAAAGATAATGAAAAATGCATTCGTTTATTGGAACACGAAATTGCACAGATGGAGAAAAGGCTAGAGCAGTGGCATTCTAAACATTTGATAAATACTGAACTCGACGATCCAATTTATGAATCGGATTCGGAACTCCCTGATTACAAAGGTCTAGATTCGGACTTGGATTTCGTACATCATCTACCTAACATGTTGATGGGGGATGAGAATGCCTTATGTTGTGTTCTGTGGTTGCATAGGAAATAAACAAGATAAGATTATGTTATTTTTTATGTTTTTATATGTTAGTATTAATAAATTATAGTTGGTATTAATGTCACATGTTAGTATTAATAAATTATAGTTGGTATTAATGTCACATGTTAGTATTAATAAATTATAGTTGGTATTAATGTCACATGATTGTAACATATAAATTATAGTTGGTATTAATGTCACATGTTAGTATTAATAAATTATAGTTGGTATTAATGTCACCTGATTGTAACATATAAATTATAGTTGGTATTAATGTCACATGTTAGTATTAATAAATTATAGTTGGTATTAATGTCCATGATTGTAACATAAAATAGTAAATGGAAAATACACTGGAAAATTCCATCGTATGGAAAATACACTGGAAAATTACATATGGAAAATACACTGGAAAATTCCATCGTATGGACAATACACTGGAAAATTACATATGGAAAATACACTGAAAAATGCAATTTACATTGGACGTCCTCCCTCATATTGGTCATAAGGAAATGTGTTGAAAATCCCAAAAACGTCATCGGCAAGAGATGGTTGAGAAGACGATCCTAAAGGATCTTGGGAGGGTGGATGGGAAATATTGGGAGAAGCACTATGATATTCATCTCCATATATATATGGCGGTGTACGTTGCGAAATGGGGTAGTGTTCCGGTGCCGAACTCGGTCCCGCCCCGCGTAGAATTGCAATTTCTTGATCTCTCTCACGAATTTGCCTCTGCAACATAGTCTCTCGTTCTAACGTTAAGGACCTTATTTTTCGGATGAAGTCCTCTCTATAATAAACCATATCACGCCATTGTTCGCGTGAGTAAAATTCAGCCGGAGCCAAGTCATTCGGCGTACTTGGTGGATCTACCTGAATAAATGTTGTGGCAATTCCACTCATATGTGTCACCTCAAGTTCCCGTGATAAAGGTATCAAACTCGAGGAAGAAGGTTGACCCTGTGTGTTGTACGAATGTGGAGCTTGCCATCTATCTGTCGGTGCGATGGGTACTCATAAATCATATGGTACCATCGAGGCAAACCCAACCCCGTCATGGTTCTGCCACCGAATTAACGAAGGTAATATTGGACCCTTAGTTACAGCTCTCCAGTATGTAAGCCATTCATCCTGCCCTGTGATTGTTACATTAGCAATTGCAGGTTGCCAATTGCCAATATGTTGCATATATATATTTAGAAGAATGAATGCCATTGGATATAGTGGGTTATTTGGGATAGCAATGTGGCTTGTCATTTGACGGTAACAACGGTCTCCGAGATACCAACTCCCACCTAATTCCGGATCAAAGAGCATGTACCATCTCTGAGCAAAATCATGAGCAATTGCAGCAGCAGGAAACTCGTTTTGCGGCAATTCCATAAACGGTTGCCATATAATTGACTCGGGTGATCGCATTTCGAGCTGCTCTTGCATGACTGAACTTTTAAAACGCATTTGTCCCTGAACATTATCGCGATTATTGATCCCCCATCGTAAAATACGCGGCCATCTTTCCACTGCATCATTATGCAATAGGGGAGCCATGGTGTGGAGGTACTCGTAACCGTAATACTGCGATTTATAAGAATAAGCAATTAATAAATTTGTATTTTCATATAATAACTATATTTATATTATTTGAAAAAAATGAAATATTAACTTGGTAAATACTTTACCTCTATTAATTGCCAAAAACAATTAACCGTTTTCTGGACATTTGCAGCACATGCGTCTAGTGCGTAGTAAACTCGGGCAAGAATGGCAGAACCCCAATCTTTCGCAGCCATGTCATTTATGTCGTCTAAATATGTTGCCCAATCCACAAACACCGTATTGTGTCCCGTTGGAAAAAATATGGAGCTCATGACATAAACAATAAAAGCTCGAGCGATTTGATTCGCGTTCGCTAATCTATGTTGCGGATCTTGTTGGCGCCAATGCAACATGTATTGTTTTAGCGTTGCACACGAAATATTTTGTCCTTTGTACTGTGGGTGGCCTATTCCAGGATAATATAATTCAAATATTTCCTCCACCGTAAAAGGACTAGAATGAGGAAATGGTGGCAAAATTGGATTGGTACCAATTTCAATTCCTGAAACGGTAAAATTTTACAATGATTAAAAGTTGCAAATATGATATATAAATAATTAACATAAAAAAAGTGCGTAGCAAAATTACCGGTTAAATGAAAAAAATCAAACGGGGTGATCCCCAATTCCACTGATGGTAGCTGAAATGTGTGTGTTCTCTCCGACCACCTACTAATTAAGGCACCGGTCATTTGGTTATCTGAGTTGGGATAAATTTCATTGAACAAATGACTGAACCCGAAATTATTTATGGCATCTCGGACTGCAGGAACGTCGGATAAACTTGCGTACACTTCAATCGGACCTTGTACATTACCACGCATGTGAAATTGACTATCATTTGCTTGTGCATTAGGATCAATAATTGTGTCCGTCGCACGAGGTGTTTCGTCAGATAATCGAAATAAATTTCGATAAACGATTGGTAAATTGGGTGGTGGAGGTGGGTTTTCATTTGGTTTGGCCTTTTTACCACACCATTTTCTTTGAATGTGAAACATTTTTATGAGGGACTAAATAAATTGTTTTACGGAAATGTTATTTTGAATGGAAGATATATTGTGGGTATGATAAATAATGAAGGTAGATGTGTGATTTATATAGGGGCTTTTTTATAATAACGGATAGTTTTTTACAACGGTTGAATCATAACGGCTGGATTTTAACGGGCAGAAGTGGGTGGAATCTGGGCGGACAAAAGTCACCCGCTCAGACCTTGGGCGGACAACATTCCCACGCCCAGCCCCTGGGCGGCCAAAAACCTCCCGCCCAGATTAAATTTGCACATTCCCCACTGTGGCAACCGCACTCGACAATAAACCCAAAAAATCTAAATTTGCATTGTCTGTGCATCTCCCATTGGAGATGGCCTTATAGCTGGCCGAGTGGTCTTTAATAGCGTTTATATATTTGTTACTTTCAAATTTTGGTATCGATATGTCACTGGCTCGCTTCTACCAATGTGACCTGTCATGTCCTCGGTTTCATATAGGCTGTTAGTGTTTTCCTTTAATTTATATATATACATGTTGTACACTTGTGCCTTAGCTGTTGGCATATAGGCCTGGTTCCGATTTGACCCATCATGACCGTAACTGACTTCTATTTTGGGGCATATCAATTTGTCCCAAGGTTTTTCTTAAAACAAGAACTGTTTTTTATTTTAATTTGAAACGAAGTCGTTTCGGTCATGTTACAACACGTAATAATTTTTTACGTATTTGTTACGCAGTTAGTTTGTAACAACTTGCACTACACGTGTCACATTTTTACCACAACACTATGTGTTTCTTTGTGAGCACTTAGATTTGTATTAATCAACGGATGTGTGTATTTTTATGTCAATTCTTGTGACCCTATTTTATACCAATCAACACACACTTGTGCACTCTATAAATTGAACCCTTTGTGTATCATTTTTAATAGGCCGAGAAAATAATTTTTGTGGCAAAGCTCTATCCAAATTTTCGAGAGAGAGAGAGAGAGAGAGGTTATACACCAATATTTTTAAGAGATAAATCTTTTGTGTATTTTTCAAAAGCCATTGTTGAGTCTCAAAGTCTCCTTGTGGATTCAAGCTTGGATTGTTTTATTTTCAGAACCTCTTCAACTCTAATTCTGTTGATTTTTCATTTTGAAAAATCGTTTTGTGAGTATCTCTTTTTGTAGTGCATATTCGACATTTATTCAGATCTGTTTTGTGTATAAAGTTTGCTAATCTTGTTAATGCTTAAACTTAAAAAGAAAAACACTTTATTTTTTTTAAAGGGCTAACACAAATCTGAAATTAAAACAAACTATCTTGTTTTGTTTGTTGGTTGATTTTCTACTTAGATATATACAATCTTGAGTACTCTTGTTCTTGTTTTAAAACGATTTGTTTTAAAATCACTTGAGAATATTTTTCTAAAAATAAAGTTAAGATTTCAAGAGGTTTAAAAAGTTAGAACCTAATTTTGTAAAGGACTGAAACTTATAGAAATTATCTTGACTGTCCTGAGATTCGAATTGAATCTTGATCATTGACTGTATGATTAACTTCATTATATTTTCAGTCATATTTTGTGGATATGATTTCTTGATTGTTTAAGTGATTTTCAGGATCTGATTTCATCTCATATCACTCACATATATATCACTCACATTATATTCACGTAGACACATTTATTTGTGTAAATATTTGAACAACTCCAGTGTTCAAGATTTAAAAAGAAAAGAAAGCTTTTCAAAATTGTTTTGAAAGTCAAGAAGACTTGATTTGAGTTGACATAAGACTTGCGAAGATATATAGGAGATATAATCTGTTGCATAGCATTCGATTCGTATCATTTAAGTGTGGGTGTGACATCTTGGTTAGAACACCACACACAAAATACTTCACTAGAAAATAACACAATAGGCACTGAGCTAATCTTGATCTAGAAGGGCAAAATGGAGAAGCTGCGAAGTGTAGAACGCAATAACAAGCAAGGACGAACGTAAAGAGAGAGCATAATAAGAAACCAAGGAGGAGTCTTGGTTGTGTGGGGTAATTGCTACATCTATCTTCTTTAGTTGTCAAGTTTGTTGAGTGTAACTCGTTCTTGTTTGTCTTATTATTTTAGTGGAAGTAGATTAGGTAATTCCTATAGGAGTTCGTCGTTTTTACCGCGGAAGGGTTTTTGCGACGTAAAATAAATACCTTGTGCTTTACTTTACAAATTTGCAATATCTCGCCTCATACGGTAACGTAGGATTAATACTAGAAACGCAGCCAATTAATTGAATCATATATTATCTGTTTTGACACCTAGTTAACTGAAGATAATAAATAGGACTATTAATTGTCTTGGCAAACTAAAATCTATTTTAGCTAAGTTAGCAATTCAAGAAAAGTTTGAATTGGTCCCCTCTTGTATAACATAGATAACTCGTAGGTAATTGGAGTTTATTTCAACAAACTGTCTTACTTCCGTATTATAATGTATTGCAAGCCGCACGCTCAAGTGGTATCAGAGCTAGACATTAAAAAGATCCCTTTCAAAAACTTTTGCCAAACTCATTTTACCTTGTTTCAATGGATGATTCAAGTCAATTACTTAGGCTTGAAAATTTTAGTGGACCTCCTATTTTCAATGGCTCAAATTTTTCATACTGGAAAATATGAAATGATTGCATTTATTCAAGGCACTTTAGGATGATGTTTGTGATTTAATTGAAAATAGTTATAGGCCCCCCACTACTCCTATAGCAGAAGGTAGCACTATGTTTAGAAAGCTTAAAACTACTAAATTAAGTTATGTTCAGAAAAAGATAAGCAATTTCAATAATAAGGGTAAAAATGCGATTTTCACGAGTGTGAGTGAAAATGAATTGAAACGTATATGCCACTGCACTACTAGTAAGGATGCTTGGGATACTTTAGTTATTACACACGAGGGTGACGATAGACTAAAGCAATGTAAAACACAAATGTTGGTTCAATAATACAATATGCTAGTTATGAATGATAATGAACCATTTGATGATTTTTATATGCGTTTGACTGATATCATTACCCAATTGCATGCGGATGGTATTGAATATTCTGATAAAGAAATGTGTGCTAAAATTTTGAGATCTCTTGCTCCTACGTTTGGACATAAATGTTATATCATTGAAGAAATGAATGATCCTCCTCTCACTCCTGAATTGCTAAGCTCTAAATTGAGAACTATGGAACTTGAATCATCCTTTAGGAAGACTCTCACATCTTATGCTAAGAATGAGTCGACCAATATTTCTAGAGCTTCTTTTAAAACTACCTATACTAATAAATATTTGCATAAGGTAGTTAAACAACAATTTGAGTCTGATGATGATTCTGATGGGGAATCGGATGATCTTGATAAGATTGACAATCAACTTGCTGTTATGTCCACTCAATTGAAGAAACTTTTAGAGCAAAGAAATTCTATTGCTAAGATACGTACGCAAGTGAATAATCAATCTAGTAAGTTCACCCGACACCATAATAGAACTTCAAAGCGAACTTCTGATTATGATAGTAGAAGTAGTAAGGTTGATAAATCTGAATTGTCTTATCACAATTGTGGGAAACTTGGTCACTTTATGTGACACCCCGACTAATTAAATACCGGGTAGCTAATCCTTTATTAAATCAATACAAAATGTCAAGTTGGTTCAGTTAATAGCATCACTGTCGAAAACATTTTAATGATTACTAACCACCTAGTATTTAAAAAGTAAGTTGCCAAATTTTAATTTAAGTCTGGTTAACATGCAGTACTAGAATAATGGAAGAACAACATAATCCATTCACCATAACGAAGTAATGAAATAGCCAACAAATAATAACAAGTCCGGAGGAAAACTCCTCACAACAATCCCACGACTGAAAATAATATGACAAGTCTGAATCCTGAATTAATTACATGCCAGAAGTCTGAATAACTGAAATAAATGAAATGTCTCTAAAAGGAATGGGCGACATGCCCTACAACTGATAAATGCTGAATATAGAGTCAAGATAGATGAAGCGTCTACAAGCAAAGTCCTGTAACTTCCAAAAACAGCTACAGCTCGTCACCTGAATGAGGATCCTAAGCATGGTGTCCTTGTGGCTGGGCACCTAAAATGGTTTTTACAAAAATAGATTTGAAAGCAAATGGGTCAGAGCCCGAAAGTGGAAATCATTTTAAAAACAGCAAGTGTTTTAATAACATTAAAACATTAAATGCAAAATACATGTCAGGACGTGCACTCACATGAAATTCTCACCTCTCGACTACATGTGCACTCCTAACGTACCATACCCATCTAAATAACATACATATCTAACCAAACCGTAATAAGTTCTACCCCTTACTACTCGATTCCCATATTACATTCTAGCGTTATCAATTAAATAGAGGGCTTTACTTAAACTCAGATTCTCAATTAGTAATACAATTCACTAACGGTTAACCCGTTATGTTTTCTTAAAACATTACCATAATTATATTCACAATACCAACATGAAAGTTCTCATTAATTAAGTGTATATTATTCACATCATAAATATACAATACAAGCACCCCGAGACTAAGTTGCGGTGCACACATACTCTGCTATCCATCCCGGTACATCACGTACATAAGGATCACGCATTCCGAATCTCTCAGGAATCGTTCTCAGATAACAACAATCACAAACAATGGAGGCGAACACAGTCACATCACATGGGTCACGCACATACCTGCGCTCCCACGATCAGCAGACTTATTAACATCCCAATAAGTCCTTCTCTGACCTATGTTCATCGAGGTACCAATCTAAATCCGGGCAACACAAGGATTAGAGGGCCCTAAGCGAACGTAAACCTCCCGTGATAGCAAGTATGGTAGGTATGTCATACACATAAAATCATATACATATACTAAGTATGCACACACCTTAGTAGTCACCATAATTTATTTGTAGTACACATCTCATTCTCGTACCGACATATAATGCTACACAATTTATATGTTCCCGGTTAATATAATTATTTAGGCCCCCAATAGTTCTCGCATCGTAATAGACACTCACGTCCTAATTCATAATTTCCCTTAGGTTTAACTACACTTCTAGGTTTTACTCCTCATTATATCCCAAATATCCCAAATATATCAGTTAATCAACAAGGAAGTGTTATCTCTACATATCAACAAGGTTACGAGACACTCGGGATCAAAACAGGCTAAAAAGCCTAAACTGTCAACTCGTTAGAAGTCTCGTTCGAACGAGGCTGTTCGAACGAGAGTTCGTTCGAACGAAGTGGGACTTCTAACGAGATCTCGTTCGAACGAAAGTCATCGAACAAACATCCCTCTCGTTAGAAGTCAAACTGTCAACTCGTTAGAAGCTTGTTCGAACGAGCTCGTTCGAACGACCTGGGCAGGTCTTCTAACGAGTGGCCAGATTCGAGCCCAGATTTTCCCTATATCGTTTTTCTAACTTTTCTTCTTCTCCAAACTCATCTAAACATCAATCCAACAATCTTTCATGGGTTCTAATCATTCCTAAACATACTTAGGTCATATATTAACGTTTATATAGAGTCAATTCTTCCTAAACATCATTGAATCATCAAATCCCTCCATTTATCCCCAAATCACATGAACATGAACCCTAGAATTTTAAAATCACCTATGGGCATAATTAAATATGTTTTTGTTATGAACAAGGTGTATTTCCATCATAATAATCCTCCTAACACTTCTACATGCAATCCTTTCATCAAAATATAACGTTCTAATTCCAATTGATGGGTTTTTATCAAACTCCCAAGAACAATACAAATTTTGTCAATTTCCTACGCATGGAAGAAACATTCTTTGTAATAAACGAAATTAAACCACTTGCCTTATGTGTATCTCTGATTTTGATGTCGATCTGATGAAGTGTTCTCTCTCTCTCTGTAGAATTCTCCTCTCTTCTCTCTCTCTACAAGCCTTCTTCTCCAAAGTGACAATGGTGGCTAGGGTTTGCCTTAGGAACTCTTTTGGAACTAATTTCAATAACCTCCATAGCCCATTAGGTTATTAGTGGGATTAGTGGGTAATTGCCAAATCAGGTATTAATTCCTAATTTTCGTGGGTTTTAATTCCCAAAAATCCAAAATTACCAAACTACCCTTATACGTTGCCGGTATGGCCTAAAAATGCCCCGGGACCCAAACTAAACCCCCGGCTAGTGTTTTCTGACTATTTAGACCCTTCCGAACGCGTTGGCGCACTCAAAACGACCATACGGTTAATAGAAATAAAATTCACTTTTATAATTAAATAAATATATTCCTGACGCGATTGTCACACGCGTCTCAACAAAATTTCCAAATTGTCGTATTTCAATCTCACGACAAATTTCATAATTCAATATTCATATATAATCATATATGCACATTATAATCAAATACCAACTCGCATCTCGCTAGTATTTTAATCCGGATTAATTTCCAATTAATACACATTTAATTCAATTAATCCCATAAATAAATATCACAAAAATACGGGGTATTACATACTTCCCCCCTAATAACAGAATTTCGTCCCGAAATTCAGAACTAGAAAGTACCTGGTAAGCACAACTCTGGATAACGTTCGCGCATCTCATCCTCGCACTCCCATGTGGACTCCTCGACATTATGATGTCGCCACTGAACACGTACTAACGGAACTATCTTTGACCACAGTTTCCGCTCACTTCGGTCCAAAATAGCAATCGGCCCCTCCTCGTAGGAGCTATCAGGCTGGAGATCGATGTCCTCCAGAGCAATATGAGAATGAGCCAAATCGTCTCTAAGATATTTCCTTAGCGAGGAAATATGAAATACATCGTGAATCCGATGCAAATGCTCCGATAACCCAAGTCTATACGCAACCGGTCCAATCCGCTCAATAATAGGAAATGGTCCCACATATCTCGGTGCCAACTTCCCTTTCTTCCTGAAATGCATAATCCCCTTCATAGGAATACTCTGAGCAAAACCTAGTCCCCCACTTGGAACTCTCTCAAGAACCTCTTCGCATCAGCGTAGCTCTTCTGCCGATCCTGAGCTACCCGAATGCGACTCCGAATCAATTCTATCCTCGACGAAGTATCCTGAATCACTTCCGGCCCAAGTAGTTTGTTGTCCCCCACCTCCAACCAACATGCTGGGGAACGACAAGGTCTACCGTACAACGCCTCAAATGGAGCCATGCCAATGGTGAACTGGTAGGAGTTATTGTAAGCAAACTCCACCAGTGGAAGATACTGCTCCCATCCACCCCCGAAATCAATGATGCACATACGTAGCATGTCCTCCAACATCTGGTTTGTACGCTCGGTCTGCCCATCGGTATGCGGGTGATACGCCGTACTCAACCGCAATTCCGTGCCCATGGCCTCCTGAATACTTTCCCAAAACCGTGAAACAAATATCTTGTCTCTGTCAGACACGATATTTAGGGGTACACCGTGAAGTCTCACTATCTCTCCAATAAAGAGCTGGGCATACTGTCCCGTAGTGTAGTCTGTCCTTACGGGTAGAAAATGAGCGACTTTGGTCAACCTGTCCACAATTACCCAAATGGAGTCGTGACCTTTCTGTGACGTAGGCAACCCCGTGATAAAGTCCATGGATATGCTCTCCCACATCCACATCGGGACCTCCAATGGCTGTAGAAGTCCTGTCGGTCTCTGATGATCCACTTTTACTAGCTGACAAGTGGCGCATTTTGAAACAAACACGGCAATATCTCTCTTCATACCGCTCCACCAATACTGTCGTCTCATGTCTTGGTACATTTTGTCCCCACCGGGATGTACCGCGAACTGTGAGCCGTGCGACTCTTCCATCACCCCGTGCCGCAATTCCTCCCCTTTCGGAACTACCAATCTCCCATTGAAGCGTAATCCCCCGTCTGAGCTAACGGTATAGGACTCGGCTCCTTCTGCTAGTAATCGAACTATCTGCTCCTGACAGAACGAGTCATTTTCCTGGGCCTTTACCACCTTCGTGACAATCTGCGGCGTAACAGTCATCACAGACATGAATGATCGGGCCACTGCATCCTGGTGTCCCAACTCCTTCCACTTGGCCTTCCACACCCCTGCCACCTCATCTACTGACCTACGGCTCAACGCGTCTGCTACCACGTTAGCCTTCCCCGGGTGATACTGGATATCAAACTGATAGTCCTTCACAAACTCAAGCCACCTTCGCTGCCGCATATTCAACTCCTTTTGCGTGAATAGGTACTGTAGGGACTTGTGGTCCGTGAATAGTCGAAACTTCTCCCCCAAAAGGTAATGTCTCCAAATCCGAAGGGCAAATACAACTGCCGCCAACTCCAAATCATGAGTGGGGTAATTCTTCTCATGAGGCTTAAGCTTACGGGAAGCATAAGCTATGGCTTGACTTTCCTGCTGTAATACACCTCCAAGTCCTTGCAAGGACGCATCGGTGTAAACTAGATACTCAACTCCCGGTCTCGGCAATGCTAACACAGGTGCTGAGGTTAACTTATCCTTCAACTCATCAAATGCCAACTGACAGGCATCACTCCAGATGAATGGCACACCCTTACGAGTCAGATGTGTCAAAGGACCCGCTATCTTCGAAAATCCCCGAATGAACCTCCTTTAGTATCCTGCTAGTCCCAAGAAACTACGGATCTCCGTCGGTGTCGTGGGCTGTCCCCACTCCCTCACCGCGGATACCTTCCCCGGATCAACAGATATCCCCCGGTTAGAAATAATATGTCCCAAAAATTGGACCTCCTTCAGCCAAAACCCGCACTTCTCATATTTTGCATACAGCTCGTTCTGACGCAGCGTCTGCAAAACCTGCCTCAAATGATCTGCGTGCTCCTCCTCGGTCTGGGAGTAAACCAGAATATCATCGATGAAGACAATGACGAACTGATCAAGGAACTCTCTGAACACCCTATTCATCAAGTCCATAAACACTGCTGGAGCGTTGGTCAAACCAAAAGGCATAACCCGAAACTCGTAAGAACCATATCTCATTAAGAACGCAGTCTTCGAGACATCCTCTTCCCTGATACGCAACTGATGGTATCCCGATCGCAAATCAATCTTTGAGAAGAAAGAAGCTCCTCTCAACTGGTCGAATAGGTCATCGATTCGAGGCAACGGATACTTATTCCGTATCGTGACCTTATTCAACTCTCGGTAATCCACACACAATCTCAGTGAACCATCTCTCTTCTTCACGAACAACACAGGGGCACCCCACGGCGAAGTACTCCTCCGTATAAACCCCTGACCCAACAACTGCTCAATCTGATCTCGTAGCTCTCGCATCTCTGCCGGAGCCATACGGTACGGTGCGCGTGCTATAGGTCTCGTATCTGGTAATAAGTCTATGACAAAGTCTATCTCTTGACTGGGGGGTAGGCCTGGTATCTCCTGAAACACATCAGAATACTCCCTGACAACTGGGATCGAATCTAAAGGAATCACAACCTCCTTAGAGGTATCCTCCTCTATGTAGTACAAATGAGCGGTCGAACCTCCCTCTGGGCGAGGCATCGCCACTACAAACATCTCTTGCCCCGGAATGGAAAAAACAATGCTCCCACCGAAGCAATCAATCATGGCTCTATAATCAGCGAGCCAATCCATACCGATAATCACATCGTGCACATGCATATCTAATACCAACATGTCTGCAGGTAATATCAAACTACCAATCTCTACCCCCACTCCCCGACATATAAAGAAAATAAGCGACCCACTCCCCAATGGTGAGTCTACACACGTCACTGTACTCTCTGCTGTGGCTAATAACCCTAAGGCTTTTGCAAAATGTGTAGCTATGAAACAATGCGTTGCCCCCGTATCAAACAAAACCCGACCCATAGTACCATGGATAGGAAACATACCCTTAATCGCGGGTGGTGCCTGTGGAGCTGCTGCCTGGTGGACGTTATAGACACGTCCATACTGTAACTGCCCCTGCTGCACAGGAACTGCTGGAATGGCTGGTAGTGCTGGCACCTGGGCTGGAGCTGGGAGGGCAGGTGGAAAAAGTGGCCTCTACGGCTCATGTCGAGCACCCTGCTGCTGTTGCGGGGCCCTGCCCCTATCAGGACAGTCCTGGCGTTTATGGCCAGTCTTGCCACAAACGAAACACTTCCCCGGGAAGTTCCCCCTCTCTGTCCCTGCTGCCCCCGGCCTTGGTGGCCGTTACCGTTCCTCCACTGGCCCTGCTGAAACTGCTGTTGACCATTCTGACCCTGCTGGTTCTGATGGCCGTTCGGACCCTGATGGCCCTGCCGGAAACCTCCCTGTCCGTGCCTAAAATTTCCCGACCTGAATCTCTTGTGATCCCCCTGCTGGGAACCCTGGTCGCCCTGTCTCTGCCCCTGAACAGATTGTGCCCCACTGGCACCATTTCCTCCAATCCTGCCCTGATGGCTGGACTCTCCCGATCGCTTGCCCTCAGCCATGTGAAAGCGGTGATCCTGGCAGTGTAACAGTGCAGCGTTAACCACATCAGAGTAAGTGGCCAACGATAGGTTCCCCAACAAATGCTGACAGATTCTCCAAGTCAACCCGTCTGTAAATTTCTGTATCTTCTTCTCCTCTGTCGGTATCTCATCCGGAACAATGTTCAGAAGATTAGTGAATTCGGCCTCATACTCAGCCACAGTCTTACCCTCCTGCTTGAGGCTCATCAACTTCCTCCTCATCTCCGTGTGAACAGCTGACGGAAAGTATTTGCGATCGAACCGCACCCAAAACTCCTGGATAGTGAGAGTATCTCTCTCCTCCACGGTGGTAATAGACTCCCACCACTGCAGTGCAGACCCCACTAGCTTAAATGTAGCTAGTATCTGCTTCTGGACATCGGTGCACTCATACATCCTCAAGTGCCGCTGAATGTCTTTCCTCCACTGACTAGAAGCCACAACATCGGAGCTACCTGCGAACTCCGGAGGGTGTGCTTTCTGAAAAGCATCACGTACACGTTCCCAAGCAGACGGGAATGCATGTGCCTGAACTGGCGCGGATATCGGCACCTGAGGTGGTGCCTGCTGAACTACGGCTAGTGCGGCATTTACTGCCTGGGCCACAATGGCTGCAACCTCGGCGGCATTCATCGTGCCCTGAACTGGTGCGGGCTGTGGTTCTGGCGTTGCATCCCTGGGAATCCTTTGTGCACGTCGTGGAGGCATTCTGAAACAAGAATAAAGTCTATAAGTTCGCAGTTATAAACTCAAAATAGCTGAAGAACGTAGCATATACAAAAGAATACAACAGTCCTAAAATATAGGGCTCTACATCAAAGAAAGCTCAGCGGAAACATAATAAGCCGTACAGATCCTAAAGGACACTAGAACCTGATGCTCTGATACCACATGTGACACCCCGACTAATTAAATACCGGGTAGCTACTCCTTTATTAAATCAATACAAAATGTCAAGTTGGTTCAGTTAATAGCATCACTGTCGAAAACATTTTAATGATTACTAACCACCTAGTATTTAAAAAGTAAGTTGCCAAATTTTAATTTAAGTCTGGTTAACATGCAGTACTAGAATAATGGAAGAACAACATAATCCATTCACCATAACGAAGTAATGAAATAGCCAACAAATAATAACAAGTCCGGAGGAAAACTCCTCACAACAATCCCACAACTGAAAATAATATGACAAGTCTGAATCCTGAATTAATTACATGCCAGAAGTCTGAATAACTGAAATAAATGAAATGTCTCTAAAAGGAATGGGCGACATGCCCTACAACTGATAAATGCTGAATATAGAGTCAAGATAGATGAAGCGTCTATAAGCAAAGTCCTGTAACTTCCACAAACAGCTACAACTCGTCACCTGAATGAGGATCCTAAGCATGGTGTCCTTGTGGCTGGGCACCTAAAATGGTTTTTACAATAATATTTTTGAAAGCAAATGGGTCAGAGCCCGAAAGTGGAAATCATTTTAAAAACAGCAAGTGTTTTAATAACATTAAAACATTAAATGCAAAATACATGTCAGGACGTGCACTCACATGAAATTCTCACCTCTCGACTACATGTGCACTCCTAACGTACCATACCCATCTAAATAACATACATATCTAACAAAACCGTAATAAGTTCTACCCCTTACTACTCGATTCCCATATTACATTCTAGCGTTATCAATTAAATAGAGGGCTTTACTTAAACTCAGATTCTCAATTAGTAATACAATTCACTAACGGTTAACCCGTTATGTTTTCTCAAAACATTACCATAATTATATTCACAATACCAACATGATAGTTCCCATTAATTAAGTGTATATTATTCACGTCATAAATATACAATACAAGCACCCCGAGACTAAGCTGCGGTGCACACATACTCTGCTATCCATCCCGGTACATCACGTACATAAGGATCACGCATTCCGAATCTCTCAGGAATCGTTCTCAGATAACAACAATCACAAACAATGGAGGCGAACACAGTCACATCACATGGGTCACTCACATACCTGCGCTCCCACGATCAGCAGACTTATTAACATCCCAATAAGTCCTTCTCTGACCTATGTTCATCGAGGTACCAATCTAAATCCGAGCAACACAAGGATTAGAGGGCCCTAAGCGAACGTAAACCTCCCGTGATAGCAAGTATGGTAGGTATGTCATACACATAAAATCATATACATATACTAAGTATGCACACATCTTAGTAGTCACCATAATTTATTTATAGTACACATCTCATTCTCGTACCGACATATAATGCTACACAATTTATATGTTCCCGGTTAATATAATTATTTAGGCCGCTAATAGTTCTCGCATCGTAATAGACACTCACGTCCAAATTCATAATTTCCCTTAGGTTCAACTACACTTCTAGGTTTTACTCCTCATTATATCCCAAATATCCCAAATATATCAGTTAATCAACAAGGAAGTGTTATCTCTACATATCAACAAGGTTACGGGACACTCGGGATCAAAACAGGCTAAAAAGCCTAAACTGTCAACTCGTTAGAAGTCTCGTTCGAACGAGGCTGTTAGAACGAGAGTTCGTTCGAACGAAGTGGGCCTTCTAACGAGATATCGTTCGAACGAAAGTCATCGAACGAACATCCCTCTCGTTAGAAGTCAAACTGTCAACTCGTTAGAAGCTCATTCGAACGAGCTCGTTCGAACGACCTGGGCAGGTCTTCTAACGAGTGGCCAGATTCGAGCCCAGATTTTCCCTATATCATTTTTCCAACTTTTCTTCTTCTCCAAACTCATCTAAACATCAATCCAACAATCGTTCATGGGTTCTAATCATTCCTAAACATACTTAGGTCATATATTAACGTTTATATAGAGCCAATTCTTCCTAAACATCATTGAATCATCAAATCCCTCCATTTATCCCCAAATCACATGAACATGAACCCTAAAATTTTAAAATCACCAATGGGCATAATTAAATCCGTTTTTGTTATGAACAAGGTGTATTTCCATCAGAATCCTCCTCCTAACACAGTTCTACATGCAATCCTTTCATCAAAATATAACGTTCTAATTCCAATTGATGGGTTTTTATCAAACTCCCAAGAACAATACAAATTTTGTCAATTTCCTACGCATGGAAGAAACATTCTTTGTAATAAACGAAATTAAACCACTTGCCTTATGTGTATCTCTGATTTTGATGTCGATCTGATGAAGTGTTCTCTCTCTCTCTGCAGAATTCTCCTCTCTTCTCTCTCTCTACAAGCCTTCTTCTCCAAAGTGACAATGGTGGCTAGGGTTTGCCTTAGGAACTCTTTTGGAACTAATTTCAATAACCTCCGTAGCCCATTAGGTTATTAGTGGGTTTAGTGGGTAATTGCCAAATCAGGTATTAATTCCTAATTTTCGTGGGTTTTAATTCCCAAAAATCCAAAATTACCAAACTACCCTTATACGTTGCCGGTATGGCCTAAAATGCCCCGGGACCCAAACTAAACCCCCGGCTAGTGTTTTCTGACTATTTAGACCCTTCCGAACGCGTTGGCACACTCAAAACGACCATACAGTTAATAGAAATAAAATTCACTTTTATAATTAAATAAATATATTCCTGACGCGACTGTCACACGCGTCTCAACAAAATTTCCAAATTGCCGTATTTCAATCTCACGACAAATTTCATAATTCAATATTCATATATAATCATATATGCACATTATAATCAAATACCAACTCGCATCTCGCTAGTATTTTAATCCGGATTAATTTCCAATTAATACACATTTAATTCAATTAATCCCATAAATAAATATCACAAAAATACGGAGTATTACACTTTATTGGTGAGTGTTGGTATAAGCCACAGTCCAAGCATTCTAAACAACACAAGGCACACATAACTAAAACTTGGGATGACTCTTCTGATTATGAATCAGAAGAAAACCAAGGAAATTCTAAACCAAATTGCCTTACGTTTTTAGGAGAAGTTTATGACTGTTGCGGAGACGTGTACTTAGCAGGAATGACTGATTTCGAGGAAGATTTTCATTCTGATTTTGATTCCGATTCTGATGAAGTGATTGCTTTAATTAATGTTGCTAAATCTTTATTAGCTAGTCAACCTTCTATGCTTGAAATAACTGCTCCGTTTGATGCTAAACGTGCCATATGTGATACTAAATCTGATAATAGAACAAATTCACACACTGACACAAATGAGCATGAAAATTTTGTTGGCTATGATGATTACTCGGAGTTGTATGTCAGGACTTTACAAAATAGGCAAGAATGCCATTGAAATGAACAATGCCAAAATTGATTTTGAAAAACAATCACTTGATGTTAAATGTCAGATTACGACTTTAAATGAAAATTTGTCTTCTTTTGAAGAAAAATATAATGAAGCACTTTGCAAGTTGAAAAATCCAAACAAGTTTGTGAAACAACTTTCAAAATGTGTCGTAGTCGTGATATAAAATGTTTTGACCTTGAAAAATTGCTTGCTGAAAAACGATATAAGGGTGATACTAGAGGATTTGGATATGAGAGTCCTCTTGAAAAAGTTGATCCAAGTAGACCAATCTTATTTGTAAAATCCCAAAAAGAAATGGTTCTTCCGTTGGAAAGTAAGTTGTTCGAAAAGGATAAAGGAAAACAAGTTTTAATTGAAATTGATTATGAAAGTGACATTGGAAATTTCCTAGAAAACTTTATAGGACCGACTATATCAAAATATTACCCTCCCGCCAAGAGACTCTATAGACCTCCTAAACCATTTATTCGTAATGATTCTTTCAAGCATGTAGAGGAAAAACACTGCCAATCAGACCTACCTACTTCTAGTAAATTTTTTACTAGGTGTGATATTTTTGGTCACCAAATGTGGGAATGACTTGATAATCGCAAGAAAGGTACTCATTTTAAAAGTCATAACCGAAATGTGAAGCGATTTACAAATTTTCGTAGGCAGCACTAATATTAATTGGAATCATTTCCTCAATAAGTCTAGGCCTCATGTCAACAAGAAAATATTTTCGAAAAATAATTTTTATCCTAAATTCCAAAAGTCTCAAATACCTTTAAAAACTTTTCCTATTTGGATTAGGACTTGTGACTTGAGACCTCAAATGGATTTTTTAAAGTCAAAGAAATGCCCAACTAATGTATGCGACGCTTGCGAGAGTGAGAAAATCATTAAGTCTCCTCACGATAAGGTTAAGGACTTAAACACCGCCACTCCCTTAGATTTATTCAATGATGGGGGAGTTAATTTTAATCAAAATGGAGTTACCAAGTACTGTGATGCTAATGGATATTCGTACCAGTTTAATGCTCCAAAAACTCCTAAACAAATTAGGGTTGTTCCTTCTATTGCTTGCGATTTTCAGCTTGCTGATATGCTTTCTATGCCTTATGATGACTCTTGTTTAGAAGTAGATTCAACATTTGATTGAAGAGATTGTACTTGAATTTTTGCTTGTGTTTATTCTGCACTTTGATTACTAGATCTTAGAGGTTTTAGGATAAAGGTATCTACTAATAACCGGTATCTCTCAAAGCCATGTTTAATATAGGAAACACTTATTTTGCAGATTATAAACACTTATTTTCTTCTTATTACCATTGTCAAATTTAGCAAAAATGGGGGAGAGTTGATTACATATTCTAGTCTTGTGTTGTTGATTTTCTTCATACATATCCTGTCTTATAATTTCCTGCACATTTAATTCTGTGATTTTAATATTTTGTTAGAGCAAATGCTACTAACTTGATTTCTCGACAGAAAGTGTATTTATGTTTTGTAGGTATTCTTATCGGTCGTCATGAGTTGTGTCTTTTCTTTTCTAGGATGGTTGGGTAGTTGGATACTCTTTTGTATAGGGAATATTAGGAATTATTTTACCTTAGTATATCATTTGATATACTCAAGGGTTTTGTCAAAACTTTTTTTTTTTTTGGGAAATTAATTGTATATATTAAAAAAGAAGAATACACAGAGGAAGGAACCTCAAAGATAAAAAAAAAACCCGGGGCATACCCCGGAGCCAACCAACAAGCAACGCTAAACAAAGCAAACAAGCCTAACAAAAACTAGCTCAAAAGCCTATTTTCAGGGATGTTCCAATACATACAAGCCATCCAGTTAGTGTAATTTCTTCTATCCTTTTTCCAAGTAAGAACTTTGGCTCTAACCATGTTTTCAATACCCTTCACAATCGTGTCTAGAGAATTAAAGACATGCTTAAAGCACCTCGAATTCCTTTCCATCCAGATGCAGTAGATCGTAGTAGTGAAAGAAAGGGATCTAATCTTGTCACATAAGGAATTTGTAGAGTGGTTAACAGTGGCCAAGGATAACTCTCTATTCCAACTTTGAAACTTCCTGTACCACTGATTCCTAAGCATCACCTCCTCCCATATACTCTTGCTAAGGCTGCATTGAGAGAAAAGGTGGTTATATGTTTCCCTCTTAGAACCACATATCCCACACAGGTCATCCTCAGAAATACCCCATTCAAATAATTTGTCCTTAGTGTTGATGGCCTTTCGAAATACTAACCAAGCAATGAAAGAACACTTAGGAATGCAAACCTTGCTCCAAACAAAATTGCTCCAAGTAACAGTAGGCTTGTGGGTCTTCAATAGCTCCCAGGCAGATGCAATGGTGAAAGTCCCTTTCTTGGAAGGAAGCCAAACCACATAGTCATTTCCCTCAAGAATTGCAGGTAAGTTAGCATTCTGAAGGTTCCTATATAGAGTACACCTAAGGTTTTCTTTTCATTCTTTAGCTATATAGTGTAACAACCCGCCCTTTTGGAGACAATTAAATTCCATAATTAAGTATAAATTGGAATTTAGAGAATTTCTCGAAATAGTAATTTTTGAGATTTTCGAGGAATGAATGATTTTTGATGGATGTTGAGATTATTCTTGGGACTATATAGGTCGAAATATTTTAATTACATGTTGCCGTGGAGTATAGCGACAAAAGAGGTAAGATGTTGAGTAGAAAACCCGCATTTACTTTTATGGGTTAGAATAGTGATTTGCGGTCAAGTACCTCGAATGGAAATTTTGACTGCACCATGAGTCTCGGAATGTCCAAGATAGTCGGAAAAGAGTGTCCGATTGTCGAAATTGAGTTCCGGGTAATTTTGGAGTTAAACGGGCTCGTAATTAAGTAAACGAGTCGTTTTTGAGTTTTAAGGGGTTAAACCCTTTTCTCTATATATAAAGAGGGAGAGAGAGAGAAAAAGAGAAAGAGAAAAGAGAAAAGAAGGAAGAAAGAGAGAGAGGAGGAGAGAAAAGAGGAGAAGTGGGGGAAACTCCGACCAAACTCCGCGGGATTCAGCTCGAGGTCGTCGGATTTCATCCTCCGGGCAAGTGTTTACTTGCTTTATTTCATTTTGTGCATTCCTCTCATATCACAATTGGTATAAACATGATTTTAGGGTTAGAACCCTTAAAATAAATTTGGTAAAATTTGGATATGAGTTTACAAATTGATGTAATGTAAACTCTTAATGATTTCTAGTATTAAAACCATGTTAATGGAGTATAAAATGAAATTGAAATGGGAGAAATGCCCAAACCTAGGTTTTATGGATTTTAGGGTTCAAATCCAAGAGATATGGGTTAATACCCAAAAATAATTGATGTGTTAGTTGTAAAACATGGATTAGATGTTTATTGAGTTGTTGGATGAGTTTAGAAACAACAAAAATGGAGAATAATGGAGGTTTGGAAATTTTTTGAAGATAATGAATAGTGACATGCGTGTTAACCGAATCGATTCGGCCAGGGCGAATCGATTCGGCTCTTGGTCAAAAAAATGAAATTTGTAGATCTTTTCGACGCGGTCGTGTGGGCGCTGACCGCGTATTTTTCTAATTTTTTTTGGATTTATAGTGATTTTTCTACGGAAAGTTGTCCGAGATCAAAATAGTTAGTCAGAAATTAAGACTAGAATTATTTAGAGATAAATATTAGGGGTTCTCAAATAGAGTGTTAGGACCTCTAAAGGACTTGATTAGAGAGGAAAACTTTGGGTTTGTAGGAATAAATCCGACTTAAAGTTTAAATGGTGAGTGGATTAAATTTTGGGTTTTGGGTTATATATAAAACCCTAAGCAGATTTGGGATTTTCGGACAAGCCGAATTGATTCGGACAGGCCGAATCGATTCGGTAAGAGACAGTTTGAAAGTAGAACCATTTCGAATCGATTCGGACAGGGCGAATCGATTCGGTGGCCAGCAAATCGATTCGGGCAGGCCGAATCGATTCGGTCCTGGCAAAATTTTAATGTTTTCTCCTTTTAAAGTTTAGGGAGATTTAAACTATGGTTTTGGAGATTATTATCGAGGATTCTAGATATCACATTAGGACTCCTAGATAATGGTATTGAGGGTGAATAAACCCCGGGATGAAATAAGGAACCTCGGATTAATTTAGTGTACGATCTGGGGTATGGATTTAATGAATGCTTGGGAATACTTTGGGTTTAGTATCATGCTAATATGAAAGCATGATTATGATTCCTCGATAGAATCTTTGGGATTATTGGTCATCAATAGATGGTTTGGCAAATATGGCCATTTTTATATATTCAGGGAGGAATATATGGTATATATATATATCTACTATGTGATTAAGTATATATGATATGATATAAATGATTTTGAAAATATATAGATGAATATTTTCAAAATGGGAAAAAGGTAAATGATTTTCATAATTAATAAATTATGGTTACACACCTCCCTAAATCGCTATCATAAGGGAAGTTGTGTGCGTTATGGTGATGCCCCCTGGCTAATGAATGCAGGGTGGCTATAGTCCTATAGGCCATATGGGCGATTATTGTTTACTGCGCTGGTTAGGGGATTCTGGGTGTGGTCTTGACTTTCCCGCAGGCATATGGCCGCTTCCCGACGTTGGTAGGTTCCCAGGTTGTCTTGTTTGATAGGCCCTGGAAAATGATAGCCATTTAGGGGGGCATCCAGTGGGGAAACCCGGAGGGGCGGTCTTAGTTTTATTAAAGCAATTTATGATAATAAATTGGCTTTAATTTATATTTCCTGAGTATAAAAAAGGAAATGGGATAAAGGTTTTGGCTTCGGTAACACTCCCGGATGGAAGAAGGGACGTGAAAGCATATGGTATGATCAAAGCATTTTTATGATAATGAAAATGGCTTTGAATACATTTCCTGAGTGTAAAAAGGGAAATGGGATGATATAAAACGGAAAAGCATTATTATGATAATAAAACTCGCTTTTAAAAAGTATATGATTTGTTAAAGCAATTCATGATAATGAATTGGCTTTTATATTTACATTTCGTGAGTATAAAAAGGGAAATGGGAAGTTTTGAGAAAATGAAAGTATTGATAAATACTTGATATATGAACCCTCATTCCGGGAGATAGATCCGGATGTTTATGGTAAAATGTGTATATATATGGATGAATCGAGTACCGAGGGTCTAATGGATCCCGACGATCGACCTTGTCGCATAGTAGTGTATTGGGGGGGGTTCCTTGTTTGGATTTCGCTGTGCGAGACACCCCACGCACGATTATAGCAATGTGTTGAGACTGGGGAGAAGTTTAATCCTTAGTGCTCTAATATTATCAATGCTTATGGTATATATATATTTATATATATCTTTCTGTACTGAGGGACTGGCGGATCTCGACGATCGACCGTGCCGCGTAGTAGTGTATCGGGGAGGTTCCTTATTTGGATTTCGCTTTGCGAGACACCCCACGCACGAACATGGCATAGCGTTGAGACTGGGGTGAAGTTTAGCCCTTAGTACTTGGACTATCTGGGGTAGATAGTCGTTGGGTGATAGACTAGTTTAGCAGGGTAGCTTGACTTGAAGGTTTTAGATAATTGCGCTAGATGTGCACTTTTAGAAGAGAGGTGAGGGGTATCTCATGGGAGTGCGATACCAATCTAAATATGAGAAAACCTTTTTCTATACAAATAAAGCATTTATGCACTTGTAAAATATTTTCAAACTCGGGCTCTGACCCGTTTATCTACTTTTCCCTCTCTTGTTATATATTATAGATATATAGGTGTCCAGACACAGGGACGCCTGGATGACACTTCCTTCGAGTCAGACGTCTGCTGCAGCAGCTGTGGATGCATGCGGGTTCTTGATAGACGCTTCTTTCATTGTACTCTAGATAGGAGGTACTGTATAAGCATTCGGGCCAATGGCTCAATTGTATTTATTTATTCTTTTGCACAACATTCGATATGGTTGTATATTTGAACCGAGTATTCGGTTATTTATTTCATTTCATTTTTCCTTTCAGTTTCATTTACGCATAAACTGTGTGGATGTTTTTATTGTAATTGTTAAAAAGAGTAGTAAAGTTAAAATTTTGACACCGGCCTAATATGTTATTAGTAATTAAATGGATTTTCGACAGTGATGCTAAGAATGATCCATATGAGACTCCTATTATAATTTGATATAGGAGTGATCGCCCGGTATTTTATTAGGAGGGGTGTTACATATAGGACTTCATCTAGTTGGACGTGAATTTTGACAAAATATTTTTGTACCTAGGATTGTGTTCCACCTATCGATGCCAAACTCTCCATGTTCGTCTACTTCAAATGAGCTCTCAATTTAGTCCGCCCAGTCAGAAAAGGTAATTTTCAGTTTCTATGGCTGATAGGAATTTCTGTCACGTAGGACACAACACCATGTTGCATTTGCATTTTGTTTATCATACTTTATGATAGTGCTGGGTCGTCATAAATAGTTTTTTTTTTAAAGTATAAATATTTTTTTGAAAATAAGTTTTGACTCTAAATATTTTTACAGAATAATTTTTTACAGAATATTTTTTTTAAATTTAAAAATAAAATTTTGTTATGAAAATATACATATGCGTCTAACATTGTATATACGATATTATATATATTATACATATACTTGTTATGTGCCATATTATATATATGCGTATGAATGCATGGATGTTATATTATATTATATATATGCTTATGTGGCGGTTCCAAAGCCTTTGGTTTATACCTGTTTACTATTTGAGAATTGAATGTCATGTATTATAGGTCTATCAATTAACCCTTAGGTGTAGCACATAACTTGATTTGACCGCTTTTATATTTTATATTAATATATGTTGATATATGTTTGGCCCCCTTGAATTAAAGAAGTTGGCATGTTCCCCATAGCAGGTCATAGACCATGCCTTGTAAATTTGACCTTTCTATGGTCCTTTAACAGTTAGTTTTGTTTATAGTTGGCCGAGTGGTCTTTAAAAAAGTTTACATATTTGTTACTTTTAAATTTTGCTATCGATATGTCACTGGCTCGCTTCTACCAATGTGACCTGTCATGTCCTCGGTTTTATATAGGCTGTTAGCATTTTCCTTTAATTCATATATGAGCAGTTCTACACTGACCGAAGATTCGACCGAATTTTTGGGGACAAAATGATGTGGCAGTCTCATATTGGTTGGTTTTGGGGTCCCACTGGCGTGGACCCACAAAACTAACCAATAATAGCTTGACACCTCAATGTGTCTAAAATTTTTATGTCAAAAATTCAGTCCAAATAGCATTTTTATTCATATATACATGTTGTACGCTTGTGCCTTATCTGTTGGCATATAGGCCTGGTTTCGATTTGACCCATCATGACCGTAACTGACTTCTGTTTTGGGGCATATCTCTTTTGCCCAAGGTTTTTCTTAAAATCAAAACTGGTTTTTATTTTAATTTAAAACAAAGTCGTTTCAGTTATGTTACAACGGTAATAATTTTTTTGCGAATTTGTTACGCGATTATTTTGTAACAGCTTGCACTACACGTGTCACATTTTTACCACAACACTTTATGTTTCTTTGTGATCCCTTAGATCTGTATTAATCAATGGATGTGTGTATATTTATGTCAATCCTTGTGACCCTATTTTACACCAATGAGCACACACTTGCACACCCTATAAATTGAACCCTTTGTGTATCATTTTTAAAATCTGTCAAAATTTTATAGAGAGAAACAGAGGTTATACACCAATATTTTTCAGAGATAAATCTTTTCTGTATTTTTCAAAAGTCATTGCTGAGTCTCAAAGTCTCCTTGTAGATCCAAGGTTGGATGGTTTTATTTTCAGAACCTCTTCAACTTTGATTCTGTTGATTTTTCATTTTGAAAAATCGTTTTGTGAGTATCTTTTTTTTTAGTGCATATTCTACATTTATTCAAATTTGTTTTGTGTATAAAGTTTGCTAATTTTGTTAGTGTTTAAACTTAAAAAGATAAACTCATTTTTTTTAAAGGGCTTACACAGATCTGAAAATTAAAACAAACTATCTTGTTTTGTTTGTTGGATGATTTTCTATTTAGATATATACAATCTTGAGTAGTCTTGTTCTTGTTTTAAAACGATTTGTTTTAAAATCACTTGAGAATATTTTTCTGAAAATAAAGTTAAGATTTCAAGAGGTTTAAAAAGTTGGAACCTAATTTTGTAAAGGACTGAAACTTATAGAAATTATCTTGACTGTCCTGAGATTCGAATTGAATCTTGATCATTGATTGTATGCTTAACTTCATTATATTTATGATTTCTTAATTGTTTAAGTGATTTTCAGGATCTGATTTCATATCATATCACTAACATATATATCGCTCACATTATATTCACGTAGACACATTTATTTGTGTAAATATTTGAAAAAGTCTTGTGTTCAAGATTTAAAAAGAAAAGAAAGTTTTTCAAAATTGTTTTGAAAGTCAAGAAGACTTGACTTGAGTTGACATAAGACTTGCGAAGATATATATGAGATATAATCTGTTGCATAGCATTCGGTGTGTATCATTTAAGTGTGGGTGTGTCATCTAGGATAGAACACCACACACAAAATACTTCACTAGAAAATAACACAATAGGCACTGAGCTAATCTTGATCTAGAAGAGCAAAAGGGAGAAGTTGCGAAGTGTAGAACGCAATAACAAGCAAGGACAGACGTAAAGAGAGAGCAGAATAAGCAACCAGGGAGGAGTCTTGGTCGTGTGGGGTAATCGCTACATCTATCTTCTTTAGTTGTCAATTTTGTTGATTGTAACTCGTTACTGTTGGTCTTAGTGTTTTAGCGGAAGAATATTTGGTAACTCCTAGAGGAGTTCGTCATTTTTCCCGGGGAAGGATTTTTGCGACATAAAATAAATACCTTGTGCTTTACTTTACAAATTTGCAATATCTCACCTCATACGAAAACGTATGTTTAATACTAGAAACGCACCTAATTAATTGAATCATATATTATCTGTTTTGATACCTGGTTAACTCAAGATAATAAATAAGACTATTAATTGGCTTGGCAAACTAAAATATGTTTTAGCTAAGTTAGCAATTCAAGAAAAGTATGAATTGTTCCCCTCTTGAATAGCATAGATAATTCGTAGGTAATTGAAGTTTATTTCGGCAAATTGTTTTACTTCCGCATTATAGTCTATTACAAGACGCACGCTCAAGTGGTATCGGATCTAGACTTTAAAAATATCATTTTCAAAAACTTTTGTCAAACTCGTTTTACCTTGTTTTCAATGGATGGTTCGAGTCAATTACTTAGGCTTGGAAATTTTAGTAGACCTCCTATTTTCAATGGCTTAAATTTTTCATATTGGAAATTCATAATGGTTGCATTTATTCAAGGCACTTCAGGAGATGATGTTTGGGATTTTATTGGAAAAGGTTATAGGCACCCCACTACTCCTATCGAAGAAGGTAGCACTATTTTTAGAAAGCTTAAAACTACTGAATTAAGTGCTGTTCAGAAAAAAATAAGCAATTTCAATAATAAGGGCAAAAATGTGATTTTCATGAGTGTGAGTGAAAATGAATTGAAATGTATATGTCATTGCACCACTAGTATGGATGCTTGGGATACTTTAGTTATTGCACACGAGAGTGACGATAGAGTAAAGCAATGTAAAACACAAATGTTGGTTCAACAATACAATATGCTAGTTATGAACTATAATGAACCATTTGATGATTTTTATATGATTTTGATTGATATCATTACCCAGTTGCATGCGAATTGTATTGAATATTCTGATAAAGAAGTGTCCGACCATAAACGTTATATCATTGAAGAAATGAATGATCCTTCTCTCACTCCTGAATTGCTAAGCTCTAAATTGAGAACTATGGAACTTGAATCAACCTTTAGGAAGACACTCACATCTTATGCTAAGAATGAGTCGACCAATATTTCTAGAGTTTCTTTTAAAACTGCTTATACTAATAAATATTAGCATAAGGTAGTTAAACAACAATATGAGTCTGATGATGATTCTAATGTGGAATCGGATGATCTTAATAAGATTGACAATCAACTTGCTGTTATGTCCTTTCAATTTAAGAAACTTTTGGAGAAAAGAAATGCTATTGCTAAGATACGTACGCAAGTGAATAATCAATCTAGTAAGTTCACCCGACACCATAATAGAACTTCAAAGCGAACTTCTGGTTATGATAGTATAAGTAGTAAGGTTGATAAATCTGAATTGGCTTGTCACAATTGTGGGAAACTTGGTCACTTTATTGTTGAGTGTTGGTCTAAGCCATAGCCCAAGCATTCTAAACAACATAAGGCACACATAACTAAAACTTGGGATGACTCTTCTGATTTTGAATCAGAAGACAACCAAGGAAATTATGAACTAAATTGCCTTGCATTTTTAGGAGAAGTTTATGACTGTTGCGGAGACGTGTACTTAGCAGGAATGACTAATTTCGAAGAAGTTTCTCATTCTGATTTTGATTCTCATTCTGATGAAGTGCTTGATTTAATTGATGCTGCTAAATCTTTATTATCTAGTCAACCTTTTATACTTGAAATAACTGTTCCGTTTGATGCTAAATGTGCCTTATGTGATACTAAATCTCATGATAGAACAAATTCACACACGGACACAAATGAGCATGAAAATTTTGTTGGCTATGATGATTACTCGGAGTTGTATGTCAGGACTTTGCAAAATAGGCAAGAATTATCGAATTTGGTAAAAATTCTTAGTGAGACCTTAGAGAATCAATATAAGATAGTTCAACAAAATTTCATTGAAATGAACAATGTCAAAATTGATTTTGAAAAAAAATCACTTGATTTTAAATGTCAGATTACGACTTTAAATTAAAATTTGTCTTCTTTTGAAAAAAAATATAATGAAGCACTTTTGCAAGTTGAAAAATCTAAAAAAGTTTGTGAAACAACTTTCAAAATGTGTCGTAGTCGTGATATAAAATGTTTTGACCTTGACAAATTGCTTGCTGAACAACGATATAAGGGTGATACTAGAGGATTTGGATATGAGGGTCCTCTTGAAAAAATTGATCCAAGTAGACCAATCTTATTTGTAAAATCCCAAGAGGAAATGGCTCTTCCGTTGGAAAGTAAGTTGTTCGAAAAGGATAAAGGAAAACAAGTTTTAATTGAAATTGATTATGAAAGTGACATTGAAAATTTCATAGAGAACTTTGTAGGACCGTCTACATCAAAATATTTCCCTCCTGGCAAGAGACTGTATAGACCTCCTAAACCATTTATTCGTAATGATTATGTCAAGCATGTAGAGGAAAAACACTGCCAATCAGACTTACCTACTTCTAGTAAATTTTTTACTAGGTGTGATTTTTTGGTCACCAAATGTGGGAATGCCTTGATAATCACAAGAAAGGTACTCATTTTAAAAGTCATAACCGAAATGTGAAGCGATTTACAAATTTTCGTAGGGCAGCGCACTAATAATAATTGGAATCATTTCCTCAATAAATCTAGGCCTCATGTCAACAAGAAAATATTTTCGAAAAATAATTTTTATCCTAAATTCCAAAAGTCTCAAATACTTTTGAAAACTTTTCCTATTTGGATTAGGACTTGTGACTTGAGACCTCAAATGGATTTTTTAAAGTAAAGAAAATGCCCAACTAATGTATGTGACACTTGCGAGAGTGAGAAAATCATTAAGTCTCCTCACGAGAAGGTTAAGGACTTAAACACCGCCACTCCCTTGGATTTATTCAATGATGGGGGAGTTAATTTTAATCAAAATGGAGTTATCAAGTATTGTGATGCTAATGGATATTCGTACCAATTTAATGCTCCAAAAACTCCTAAACAAATTATGGTTGTTCCCTCTATTGCTTGTGATTTTCAGCTTGCTGATATGCTTTCTATGCCTTATGATGACTCTTGTTTAAAAGTAGCTTCAACATTTGATCGGAGAGATTGTACTTGAATTTTTTCTTGTGTTTATTCTGCACTTTGATTACTAGATCTTAGAGGTTTTAGGATAAAGGTATCTACTAATAACCGGTATCTCTTAAAGCCATGTTTAATGTAGGAGACACTTATTTTGCAGATTATAAACACTTATTTTCTTCTTCTTACCATTGTTAAATTTAGCCAAAATGGGGGAGAGTTGAGTACATATTCTAGTCTTGTTTTATTGATTTTCTTCATAGATATCCTGTCTTACGATATCCTGTACATTTAATTCTGTCATTTTAATATTTTGTTATAGCAAATACTTCTAACTTGATTTCTCAACAGAAAGTGTATTTATGTTTTGCAGGTATTCTTATCGGTCATCATGAGTAGTGTCTTTTCTTTTCTAGGATGGGTGGGTAGTTAGATACTCTTTTGTATAGGACATTTTATGAATTATTTTACCTAAGTATATAATTTGATGTACTCAATGGTTTTGTCAAAATTAGTCCAATGGGGGAGCTTGAAGGTTCCTATGTAGAGCACACCCAGGGTTTTCATTACGTGCTTTAGCTATATAGGACTTCATCTAGTTGGACGTGAATTTTGACAAAATATTTTTGTACTTAGGATTGTGTTCCGCCTATCGATGCCAAGCTCTCCATGTTCGTCTACATCAAATGAGCTCTCAATTCAGTCCGCCCTATCAGAAAAGGTAATTTTCAGTTTCTATAGCTCATAGGAATTTCTGTCACGTAGGACACGACACCACGTTGCATTTGCATTTTGTTTATCATACCTTATGATAGTGCTGGGTTTTCATAAATAGTTTTTTTTTTTAAAAGTATAAATATTTTTTTGAAAATTAGTTTTGACTCTAAATATTTTTAAAGAATAATTTTTTACAGAATAATTTTTTTTAAAGTTAAAAATAAAACTTTGTTATGAAAATATACATATGCGTCTAATACTGTATGTACGATATTATTTATATTATATATATACTTGTTGGGTGCCATATTATATATATGCGTATGAATGCATGGATGTTATATTATATTATATATATGCTGACGTGGCGGTTCCAAAGCCTTTGGCTTATACATATTTACTATTTGAGAATTGAATGTCATGTATTATAGGTCTAGCAATTAACCCTTAGGTGTAGCACATAACTTGATTTGACCGCTTTTATATTTTAGATTAATATATGCTGATATATGTTTGCCCCCCTTGAATTAAAGAAGTTGGTGTGTTCCCCATAGCAGGTCATAGACCATGCCTTGTAAATTTAACCTTTCTATGGTCCTTTAACAGTTGGTTTTGTTTATAGCTGACGGAGTGGTCTTTAAAAAAGTTTATATATTGTTACTTTTAAATTTTGCTATCGATATGTTATAGGCTCCCTTCTACCAATGTGGCATGTCACGTCCTTTAATTCATATATACATGCTGTACGCTTGTGCCTTAGCTGTTGGCATATAGGCCTGGTTCTGATTTGACCCATCACGACCATAACTAACTTCTGTTTTGGGGCATATCTCTTTAGCCCAATGTTTTTCTTAAAACTAGAACTAGTTATTATTTTAATTTGAAACGAAGTCGTTTTACTTATGTTACAACGGTAACAATTTTTTTGCGTATTTGTTATGCAGTTAGTTTGTAACAGCTTGCACTACGTGTGTCACATTTTTATCACAACACTTTGTGTTTCTTTGTGAGCCCTTAGATCTGTATTATTCAACGGATGTGTGTATATTTATGTCAATCCTTGTGACCCTATTTTACACCAATCAGCACACACTTGTGCACTCTATAAATTGAACCCTTTGTGTATCATTTTAAGAGGCTGAGAAAATAATTTTTGTGGCAAAGCTTTGTCAAAATTCTCTCTCTCTCTCTCTCGAGAGGTTATACACCAATATTTTTCAAAGATAAATCTTTTGTGTATTTTTCAAAAGCCATTGCTGAGTCTTAAAGTCTCCTTGTGGATTCAAGCTTGGATGGTTTTATTTTCAGAACCTCTTCAACTCTGATTCTGTTGAGTTTTCATTTTGAAAAATCATTTTGTGAGTATCTCTTTTTGTAGTGCATATTCTACATTTATTTAGATCTGTTTTGTGTATAAAGTTTGCTAATCTTGTTAATGTTTAAACTTAAAAATAAAAACTCATTCTTTTTTTTAAAGGGCTTACACAGATCTGAAATTAAAACAAACTATCTTGTTTTGTTTGTTGGCTGATTTTCTATTTAGATATATATAATCTTGAGTAGTCTTGTTCTTGTTTTAAAACTATTTGTTTTAAAATCACTTGAGAATATTTTTCTGAAAATAAAGTTAAGATTTCAAGAGGTTTAAAAAGTTGGAACCTAATTTTTTAAAGGACTGAAACTTATAGAAATTATCTTGACTGTCCTGAGATTCGAATTGAATCTTGATCATTGACTGTATGCTTAACTTCATTATATTTTGAGTCATATTTTGTGGATATGATTTCTTGATTGCTTAAGTGGTTTTCAAGATCTGATTTCATCTCATATCACTCACATATATATCACTCACATTATATTCACGTAGACACATTTATTTGTGTAAATATTTGAACAAGTCTAGTGTTCAAGATTTAAAAAGAAAAGAAAGCTTTTCAAAATTGTTTTGAAAGTCAAGAAGACTTGACTTGAATTGACATAAGACTTGCGAAGATATATATGATATATAATCTGTTGCATAGCATTCGGTGTGTATCATTTAAGTGTGGGTGTGTCATCTAGGATAGAACACCACACACAAAATACTTCACTAGAAAATAACACAATAGGAACTGAGCTAATCTTGATCTAGAAGAGCAAAAAGGAGAAGCTGTGAAGTGTAGAACGCAATAACAATCAAGGACATACGTAAAAAGAGAGTAGAATAAGCAACCAGGGAGGAGTTTTTATCATGTGGGGTAATCGCTACATCTATCTTCTTTAGTTGTCAAGTTTGTTGATTGTAACTCGTTCATGTTGGTCTTATTGTTTTAGTGGAAGTAGATTACGTAACTCCTAGAGGAGTTCGTCATTTTTCCCGGGGAAGGGTTTTTGCGACGTAAAATAAATACCTTGTGCTTTACTTTACAAATTTGCAATATCTCGCCTCATACGAAAATATAGGTTTAATACTAGAAACGCACCTAATTAATTAAATCATATTTTATCTATTTTGACACCTAGTTAGCTAAAGATAATAAACTGGACTATTAATTGGCTTAGCAAACTAAAATCTATTTTAGCTAAGTTAGGAAATTCAAGAAAAGTTTAAATTGGTCCCCTCTTGAATAGCATAGATAACTCGTAGGTAATTGGAGTTTATTTCGGCAAATTGTTTTTACTTCCGCATTATAGTCTATTGCAAGCCGCACGCTCAGTTCCCTAAAATAATAAAATCAAAAGATAAAGGGGCTGCTCTTAAAGCCCAGGCCAGAAAGGGTGAGGGGTCAAAGAGAGGTGTGGCGTCAAAGAAAAAAGAGGAAGAGATGTCTGATTATGATTTGAACTTAGATAATTTGGTCCGTTTTGCAAAAAAAATCAAGAAATTTCTCAAATTATAGAAAAATGGAAATTTTAAAGATAAAAAGAATTTTGAGAAAAATAAATCTGAAAAGAAATTTGAGAAAGATAAAAAGGACACCTCTAAAAAGATAGTGAGAGATGTTTTGAGTGCAGTGGTTGAGGGCATAGGGGTTTTTAGTGTGCAACTAGGTTGAAACGTCAAGAACAATCCAAATCTGCGTTAAACACTACCCTTAGTGATGATAGCAAAGTCGAGATGGTGGACTCTGGAGACGAGTCATCGCATGAATGTAACTTCACTGCATTCATGGCTAGTCATGTGAGTACTGGCAGTGCTCCTCACGATGATGAGGATGCATGCAAGCTCACAAGGATACCTCGATAGTGATAACAGTGTGAGTGAGGGGGAGGAAGATGCAAGTGAGAGCGAGAGTGATCTCCGACGCACATACGCTGATTTATATGCGGATACTTTCAAAACCAAAAAGCGCAACAGAACGTTAGCTCTTAGGATTGTTTCTCTAGAGAAGGAATTAGGAGAGATGAAAGAGAGAAAGACCTCCATATCCACTGCATTGAGAGAGAGAGAGAGAGAGAAAGTGTGTTTATGAAAGAAAAATGGGACTTGATTAAGCAAGTGGTTGATTTTACGAGTGAGCTCCATTCCTCCCTGGACACTCGAAAAAAACTGGAAGCCCTTGTATCCCAAATCACTCACGACCTTGAGAGAGCCTAGGAAGTCAAGGTAAGAATTGAGGACCGATCTGGTAAGTTGGGAAAGATGCTCCTCGCCCCTGCTTTGGGTTTAGGTCAGAGGTCCGGAATAGGTTTTGATGGCACTTCCACGTCTCATAAGACATTAGAACGGGTTCTCGAGTTTATTACAAATCCTTATGGCCACCCACCTAGAAACTAGAAGAGAGTTCGGTCAAGAAAAGTAAACCAAAGTCAGCCTAAGTCTACTTATTTCTATACTTACGGCAAAAGAAAGGGCCACTTTCGTGAGTTTTGCTAGATTTTGGGTCGGACACGATGTACTTTTGCTCCCCCACATGCCACTACTGATTTTGAGAGTTTTAGAGAGCAAGTTGAGTTTCTAGTCGCCACATCTCAAAGTATAGTAGAAGAGTTCCAACGGATTTCTATGCCGTCAGTGGAGACTTCCAAAATGCCAACTAGAATCAACAATGACAAGGGCAAACATAATGTTACCACTACTTGGGTACCCAAACACAACGCAAAATCCCTTGTTGCTCATGTTGATCTTAAAGTGCATAATTCCTTACATTGGTACTTCGATAGTGGGTGCTCTAGGCATATGACTGGTGACGTCTCTTTGTTTACCTCCCTCGAGGATCATAAGGAAGGTAAAGTAACTTTTGGAGACGGGAGCAAGTCTATCATAGTAGGACGAGGTACAATAGTGTTACTAGGATTTCCTAAGCTAGAGAATGTGTTGTACGTCAAAGGATTGAAGGCAAATTTACTCAGCATTAGCCAACTATACGACGCTGACCTTGCAGTAAAGTTTGACCGGAATAAATGCCACATATATCATCAAACCGATAAACTTTTATTGCATGGAGTGAGGACTAAAGACAATTGTTATGGGATCATGATCAACAACACCATGATCATTTCTATGGATCTGTGGCACCAACGTCTACGTCATGTGAACTTTTGAGATTTGGAAAAGTTAGCCAAAAAGGACCTAGTACGTGGCTTACCATCCCTTGGAAAGCCAACTTTCGCAGTTTGTGGACCCTGCCAGTTGAGAAAGAAAATTCGTAGCCCTCATCGAAAGTTTAATTCCATTACCACCTCTCGCATTCTTGAGTTGATACGTAGGGGTGTGCAAAAAAACCGACCAAACCGACAAACTGACAAAACCGAGCCGAACCGAAAATTTTCGGGCCGGGTTTTTTTGAGGGTCGGTTCGGTTCGGTTTAATCAGGTATAAAACCGACAGGGTCGGTTCGGTTTTCGATTTTGGCATAAAAAAACCGTTTTTGAACCGAACCGAACCGAATTAATTTTTATACTTTTTAATTTTATATTTTATATTATATTTATATTAATGTTGACATATTATATTATATTTTTAAATTTTATATTTATATTAGGTATTAAAAAAATATATTTTTTATTAAAATAAAGGAAAAAACCGAACCGACCCTATATAAAACCGGTCCTGTCAAAAATCGACGGGCAAACCGAACCGGCCCTGTCAAAAACCAACCCGATTCGGTTCGGTTCGGTTCGGTTTTTCAGCATTTTCGGTTCGGTTCGGTTCGGTTCTCTTCCTCCAAAAACCGACATGGTCGGTTCGGCCCAAAAAACCCGGTCAAAACCGAACCGACCGACCCGTGAACACCCCTATTGATACGTATGGATCTTATGGGTCCTACTCGTACTGAGAGTTTAGTTGGTAAGAGGTACATACTCGTGATGGTAGATAATTTCTCATGCTACTCTATTGTATATTTTCTGTGAGAGAAATCAGATGCTGTCATCTTTCTTACGACCAACTGCCATGTCCTGCAAAATCAGCACGGTGTCACTATCAACAAAATACACAGTGACAATGGCACTGAGTTTAAAGAAGAAAAAGTAGATCTTTTCTGTGATAGTCTCAAAATCAAACATGAATTTTTTACCGTTAGGACTCCTCAGCAAAATGGTATTATTGAGAGGAAGAATCAGACGATTCCGGAGATGGCTAGATCTATGATTTTGGGTCGTAATGTAGCAAGGAGATTTTGGGCAGAAGCGGTGTCTACCGCATGCCACACGGTGAATAGGGTATATCTTTGTCCACACACTCTTACGACGCCATACAAATTGTTGACTGGAAGGAAGCCCAACCTTTTATATTTCCGTGTCTTTGGGAGAAAATGCTACATCCTACGGGATAGAGAGCAATTAGGCAAGTTCGACTCCCGGAGCGACAAGGGGATATTTTTAGGTTATTCATCGTCTAGTAGAGCTTATCGGGTGTATAATCTAAATAGCTCTAAGATTATGGAGTAAATAAACGTCATTGTGCAAGATGAAGAGCCACCAACATTTATTGATTCTAACCTTTTGGGTGAGGGTGATGCACTTACTGATGATCCCGTTATGCCTCTCACACCCAGAATGGATCTCATTCCTGACTTAGGCGACACTCCTTATTGGGTTCGCAAGAGTTATGATCCTTCTACTATATTAGGATATCCCACCATTAGGGTCAAGACTCGTGCTCAGTTAGAGAACGTTGTTAGCCATGCCTGCTACACGTCCAAAGTCGAGCCCAAAAACTATTAAGAAGAACTCAAAGGTGAACACTGAATATGTACTATGCAGGATGAGTTGCTTCAGTTTAGAAAGAATGATTTCTGGGAACTGGTCCCCCGACCTAGTGAGACAAATGTGATAGGTACCAAGTGGATCTTCAAGAATAAGGTGGATGAAACTGGTACCATTATTCGAAATAAGGCTAAGTTGGTCTCTTAAGGCTACACATATATTGAGGGTGTAGACTTTGACGAGACATTCGATCCTGTTGCGAGGCTTGAGTCCGTCCTCTTACTCCTTGCCATTGCATGTCATCTTCTTTTCAAGTTATATCAAATGGATGTCAAGAGTGCTTTTCTGAATGGCATTCTACAGGAGGAGGTTTACGTGAAACAACCAAAAGGGTTTGAAGACCCTAAGCACCTTGATCACGTCTATTATCTAAGAAATGCCTTGTATGGTTTGACGCAAGAACCCCATACTTGGTACGAAAGGCTTACTTCCTATATATTAGCCTGTGGCTTTAAGAGAGGGGGAGTTGATATGACGTTATTCGTCAGGAGAGATGACGGTGCTATTTTGGTTGCCCATGTCCATGTGGATGACATAGTTTTTGGATCCACGTACTCCCAGCATGCTCAGTAGTTTGAGGAGGAGATGAAGAGTGAATTTGAGATGAGCATGGATGGTGAGCTTACCTTCTTCCTTGGTCTCTAGTTTTGTCAACTAAAGGATGGGATGTTCATCTCCCAATCCAAGTATTCTAGAAACCTTGTGAAAAAATTTGTTCTAAACTTCGCTAAGCACGCACGTACACCGATGAGTACCTCAACTAAGATTAGCAAGGACACTTCAGGCAAGGCCATAGAGTAAGAAAACCTTATATCGGAATATGATAGGTAGTCTACTCTACTTGACTGCTAGTTGTCCCGACATAGCCTTTAGTGTTGGAGTCTGTGCGCGATATCAGGCATCCCCGAAAGAGTCACACTCGCTCTTAAACGTATTATCAAATACATGAGTATGACTCTCTCACTTAGCATTTGGTATTACTTTGATACCAGTGACCGTTTATCCTCCTATTCGAATGCCGATTGGGCCGGGGATGCAGATGGATGTAGGAGCACTTCTGGTGGGTGTTTCATCTTTGGTTCTGCTCTTGTCTCTTGGTTGAGCCAGAAGCAAAACTCCATATCTTTGTCCATTGCGAAGGCTGAGTACATAACTGTCGGAAGTTGTTGCACGCAACTTCTATGGATGAAGCAGATGTTGGAGGATTATGGAATATCACATGACACCATAACTATTTCCTATGATAACACGAGCGCGATACACATATCCCGTAATCCAGTTTAGCAATTGCGCACAAAACACATTAGGATACGTGAGAACTTTATCAGTGAGCTTGTAGAGGAAAAGTTTGTATCATTGATTTTTGTATCTACCGACCTCCAGTTAGCCGATATGTTCACTAAGCCTTTAGATGCCCTTAGATTCGAGAGTCTTAGGAAATCCTTAGGAATTTGCACAGTTAACTGATGGGTGGTCACCAGGTCTAGAGTAGGATTCTTTTTCCTTGTTCATATCATTTGATTCCTATCTCTAGCTTGTATATTGTGTACATTTATTTGTGTGATTTTTTTCTTTTCAATTAGAAAAAGCCAAGAAGATTTTATTTTGATGAATTTTTTTTGAAAAACACAAAGATTGTTTTCTATTTTGTGTACATCGTTTATGGATGAACATTTAAGATAACCATAATCAACTTCATTCCATTTTTCACGTGACTGTTTGATAATGATTTGAAATGCTACATCATTTCATCCATGTGCTTTACATTAATTGGAGTCTTTGAGATGTAATTCGTGATATTTTCTACATATTTGGCTCCTTATCTCCTTTATTGAACGCATGCACTGTATCACTTGAGTATTGTACTTGTCTGTCACATATTGTCTCGAGTGTTTGCATCTCAACTATCTCTATACAACGAACCATATGCGATAAAACAAGATAACAAAAGGTGTGCATGTTTTAAACCGTTTGCTGTGAATTTGTGTGATTTTTATAAACGATGAATGGCTACGAAAGGCACACATTTATCCTTTGCGATTAAGTCGCCGTTTAAATTGGACCTAAAAAATTGAGGAATTTTAATTATCTGAGGTCCAAAGAGGTTTAAAAGAACCCAAAAATATTGAATGGCAATAAAAAGAAATATACGCCAATAATTGGCCATTAGGTTTATTCACCAATTCTCCAATGTTTGAGAATTTAGATCACCTCAAAAAGGAAAATATTTATGAGGGAGTTTGGTTGGAGAATTAAAACGGCGTTGCACGTCCTTAAAAATCTTGAAAAAGCATGAAATAGTTTTGGACATTATTGGTGTGGAAATCACTTTGAGCTTTGATTTGCTAATTTGCTTAAGTCAATTTCTTTTAATTCCACATTTTTTACACCAAAGGAAGATGCTGAGTTTATTCCTTAGAAATATCCAATATTCATCATGCACATATGTTATGGTTGTATGTATTGATTTTCCTGTTAAATTTGCCCACATCCCTTCATTACCGCTATAATGGACTTGGTTGTTTTGGTGTTCTTTCATGGTGTGATTTTGTTTGCTTTAAAAAATTTTGAAAAATTCAAAAAGAGAAAGTTTATTTCCTTGTGATTTTCTCCATTTTCATTACATATGTTCTTCATATCTGTCTATTTAGGACATCATAAAAAGGGGGAGAACAAATTATGGGGGAGAATTTCTTGTTTAATTATATAATGATTTTCTTGTTCATAATGGATATTTGTTTCTACTTATCATTATATTTCAAATTATCGCATCACGGGTATTTGTTTATTGTCTCATGTGTGTAGGTATTAAAATGGAGAATCATTTTTGCACACCCTGATAATGACAAAGAAAGTTTGAAGATTTGAAGATGAAGACACACATTTAGTATTTCCAATTTTCGGGTTTAATGGGGATATTAAATTGTATGTCAGTTTGTTTATTTTGGGCAACATAATTCGGATTTTTTTATGTATGTACCAGCATAGACATGGGGGGATATTTGTAAGGACATATTTTATAAATGTCCAGGGTAGAATCTAGAATTTTTCCAAGTATCCTAGATCATAATTAAGCATGTATGATACTGCTACATTCAGCACATCTCAACGATCATCCTCAACGGCCTTGATCCGAATTCATGCATCCATCATCTTCGTACGTGCATCATATGTCAAACAACGTACACTTCAACAGTTCCCACTACTCCACGTTCTTATGGTAGAAATAATTTTAATTGTAGTGTTTATTTATTTCATAAATAATTGGGAGTATTGTTTTAAATTAATTTTGCGAAGTCTGGAAGAGGATAAACACGCATAATAATTTTAAAGGAGTTTTTTCGTGACACCTCACTGATGTCTTTTGAACGAGATGCCATCTCACTCGAATGACACCGTGTTTCGTTCGAACGACGCACCACCTTAACTCCCTATTTAAGGACATGTTTTATGAACGTTGTTAGCCATCGAAATCGACGCCTGAGGGTATTTCGTATGTCATTACTTGTATTTTCATTGTAATCCGTGTAAACCATTCTTTACAAAATTATAGTGAAAATAAGATGGTTTTGCCCCTGTGGGGGATTTCTCCTCAACGTTGATTATCTTGCATGCTTAGATTAATTCTTTATTCAATCACGTTTGTTTGCGAGTTTTAAGACGTGTTGGGGTTGAAATTGGAATTTAATTAAATAAGTTTGACATTGATTGTTGTCTCACTCTCAAATAATTGGCTCGCTTTTTTTGTTATTCTTTAAGGTCTTATTTAGATCCTCCATGTGTTTAAATATATATTTTTTGATAAGTAAAGTGATATATATTTAGGACACCCGTCTAAGGGGCAAAAAACCCATATAAATGATGTATACAAAGGATAAAGGAGAAAATATACAAAAATGCCAGTATAATCCCGATGAGAGAGAAAAAAACCGAGACCAATAAAAACCTCCAAATCCCTTGTATCAAACTCCTAAAAAAATCTAACAAAACTGGCATAGGCATGACTGGCTTTGTCCTATACCACATATGTAGAGAGCTCAACAAGATATACCGCGATTTCCATGGAGCTAACTCCACAACCTCTAAACCCCTATTATTTATTTCTCTCCACATTGTCCAAAAAATACTGCGAGGTGCCATTTCCAAACTATCAGTGATCCCCAACCCACCAAAAATATCAGGAACCTCACTGAAGAAATTTATCTTTGAATAATAGTCATTGACTGAGAACACACCATCCTTACTCAAACTCCACCATAATCCATCCTTCCTATCATGAGGACTCATTGCACACCCAATCACTTAAATAGTTCACCCAACTCCTCTATTTTCCAATAACTTATTTCCCCTTGGAATCTAGGATTCCCCCTATCTTTTTACCATCACTCTCATAAGATGCTCAACCCGAAACTCCTCTCTATAACTGGAAATGTGATATAACCTCAGAAACGTCTCCTCCAAAGAGAACACTCTTACTCACATGTCTCTCTAAAAATAAAATTTGATCCTGCTCCCTATTTTAAAGGTGGTATGGTTGAAAAGATCACCCCACCCCTTATAAATATGCTACCACAACCCCACCCCATATGGAAAATGACCTACCCATGAGCCCCACCCATTATGTCCCATACCAAAATGAGATAGCACCATCCGTATCCATAGCCAACTCTGCTCCACCTAGTACCTCCACAATGACTTGCCAGATAAGGCCTTGTTGAATACAACCAAACTTCTAACTCCTACCCCATCTCCCTTACACATTCATCATGAAAACATCCTCCCAATGCACCAATCTATATATGAAACTCTCATCATTCCCGTCCAAAGAAAGTCTCTAATTAATTTTTCCAATTTTACGTGAACAAAAAACGGGAAATGAAGTATACATAAGAAATATATGGGCATACTTGACAATGTAATTTTTATCAAGGTTAATATGCCCCTTAGATAAATATCCCTTATTCCATCCCTCTAACCTCCTTTCAACCTCTCCCTAATTAGGTCCCACACAGCCTCTGGTCTATACAAAGCACCGAAACGCATCCCCTGGTACATAGAAGGTAAATTCCCCACCTTACACTCCAGCACATTCGCCAAATGAACTATCTCACATCCCTACCAACCGGGGTCATATCTCGCTTTCCCACATTCATATGTAAACCTAAAATATCCTCAAAAGTAACCTTAGGCTACAGATACGGTCTTCCTCATATCCACAAAAATGATAATGGTATCGAAAAATAACAAATTCAACACTGAATGGAGGAAGATCTCTAAGTACCAACCAATAAATCGCTAATAATCCCAGCCTCCACATCACATGGAATAATTTGACTCAATGCCTTCGTAACTATAATAAATAAAAATGGCAATAGGGGTACCCTTTCAATGGCCTCTAGTGCTCAGAAAGAATTTCTTCGCTGACCCATTTACCATCATGAGAAATCTTACCATTTAAATACAACTCTTAATCCACAATCTATCCATAACCTCCATCTATGTATGAAACCCCTTATTTCAAAAATGTATATAAAAAACCTCCAATTAAAATGATTATTCTACTTATCAATATCAAGAACAAAATTCAATCTAGGCACCCCAATCATCAACCCTTACTCCACACATTCAATCGCCACAAGCATAACATCCAAAATTTTCTTCCCACCCACAAAGTCATTATGCGTATCTGAAATGATAGTTTCTAACACCCTATTAAGCATCATAGATAGCACTTTGGACAAAACCATATAGACGCTTCCTATAAAATTGATAGATCTGAAATCCATAACATCAATTGTCCCCCTTTTCCAAAACCAGCGTGATGAAAGATGTAATGGGGACCGATTTTATTTGAAGCGCGTGGATCCCTATTTTAGGTTGCATTGAGGACATATTTTTTAAGCATAGGGTTCCTATTTTAGTTCGGATAAGGGACCGAATGGGAGGAGATGACTACTCTTGGCTTCGCTCGGTCAAGGCTTTAGTTTTTATTTTCTTACGTGAAAACTGAGGCTATTATGGGATGCTCAAAGGAGTCTGAGGTTTTATTTAGTTTAGTTTGGGAGGAGTGTGCCCTAGGGGTTCTGAGGCCATTATAGGGGAATGTTAGGAGAGTCTAGTTTTTTTGCAAGTTGCTTGAAAGTGTCTAAATCTTTGCTCGAGTGAAGTCCAAGGCGTTGTGTGTGCTTTCTCAGGGAAATCTCAAGCTCTAGTTGGTTTTGATCAGGGTAGTGTGAGGCTTTGGTTTGGTTTGATCAGGTTAGTGTCAGGATTTTTTTTGGTTTTCTCAAAGGACTATGAGTATCAAATTAACGTGTTCGTTCGAGTGGAATCTGATGCTTGTAATTACCCTCACTTTTGAGAAACCTATTTTATATTAATTTACTGGGTGAAGTAATTATATAAAATGTTGGAAAATGGAGTAAATATTAATTGAATGAGTTGAAAGATAATATTTACTAGATTGTTGCATATTTACTGTATGTGTATGTAAATATCATCATGTTACGTTTTATAGTGTCGCATGCTTTAAACAACATTTATGATTTAAATGGAACCGGAATTTGAAATGATTTATAAAATTTATGGATGCCAGTCTAGAGGGCATAGTTAGTCCCGAAATGTGCGAGATAGTCAAAATAAGTGCCATATTGTATTTTTGGGTTTCGGGCACTTTTGACTGGTTTTAACATAAATGCGTAGTTATAAGTCCTTTTAATGTGGTATTAACCATTTAAGTTGGGAATTTAGACTAAAGTCACGATTTAGTCTTGCACCTCATTTATTTCTCCTAAGTGTGTATTTACTAACCTAGAGAGAAAGAGAGAGGAAGCGAAGTTGTGGAGAAAAGAGAGAGATTGGAGATTTGGGATTTGATCTTGCTTCCATCTTCCAAGAATCTGAGATTTCAACCTCAAGGCAAGTTTTCTACTTGCTAATATGTGATTTATGATGAATAAATTGTATTGATAGTTATGTATTGGGATCAAATGAACAAATATGGATTTTATGGAATTTGTGGTGTTTTAGCCCAAATCATAGTTTAAATTGATGATTATGTGGAGTATAGTAGTTGATAATCATGTAGGATGGTTTTGGTTAGAATAATGGTGGTTGATGTGTGGAAAAATGGAGGAGAAATAGGTTTTCGGGAAAAACTAGGGTTCATAACCCGTAGCCCATTCTTAGCAAATTTGCAGGGGCAAATCGATTCGTCCTTTCAGCGAATCGATTCGCTAAGGGTTCAGTTTACAGGTCTGGGGACCCGAATCGATTCGGGTTAAGGCCGAATCTATTCGGTTGAGGTAGAAAGTTGGGTTCTTCACCCGAATCAATTCTCTTTTGGGAGAATTGATTCGCTGCTTGGGGCGAATCGATTCGGCCCTAGGGCGAATCGATTAGAAATCCTGCTGCTTTGAGTTATTTTTCTAACTCAATTTTTATTCTTTTCTTTTAGGCTTAGGACTTAGGAACCTTCTTGTATGAAGTAAACTTATTGTCCTAGAGTCTTATATTGGGTAGGAAAATACCTTATGCTATAAGGGGATAGTTAGGATTTATTTGGGGATTAGTAAATAGAAGATTAGGTGTTCTTTTCGCTTACTTAGTTAATGTTATATTTCGGGATGTAGAAATAAATAATTGAAGAGTATTTGGCACGTTATTGGGAGATGCTAATCTTGGTGGTTTATAATAACACCATAAAATGTTTGGAGAATAAATTGAGAGTTTATTCATTCGTTGAGGTTATAACGATGGCGTGAATCACGTATGGCTCCAGATAAAATGTGATGTATCTATTAAAATGGAAATGAAAATGGTAAATAATAATTTACTTAAACACACCTCTCTAAATGCTATCATAAGGGAAGTACGCCCATGAGGTGAAGTCCCCTGTCTAGTGAATGCAGGGAGAATATAGTCCTCGACCATATGACCGGTTATTATGTATGTTATATTTATTGTGCGATGTGGGGTAATTCCGGGTGTGGTTATGACTCACTCGCAGGTATATGGCCACAATTACGGGTGTGGTTATGACTCACTCGCAGGTATATGGCCACTTCCCGACGTTGCGTTAGGATGCCCAGGTTGTCTTGGTTGATAGGCCCTGGAAGATGATAGTCATTTAGGGGCGCGCACAGTGGGGAAACCCGGACGGGCGGTCTTAGAATCGTTATATATAGATGAATATAACTATTCTTATTCAAGTGGGACTTGATTTATGATAAATTCCATACAGAGCAAATAACTGTGATTATCTTTCCTAATGAGAAATGGAACGATGAAATGAAACAGTGTAAATGATGGAGACTTTTAATTAATGATCTTCATTCATATCCTATTGCATAACTAAATTAAACGTATGATCATTTAATTGCCTTAGTTTATGCTTTGAGATTGTGTAGGTAGATTCTTATCTTTATCAATCATGATTAACTGTTCATAACTGTCATACTCTTTATTCATCTGGTGATCAAATAAAACCGAGCCCTGACCCGTTTATATTTCTTGTTGTGCATGAATCTTATTTTCGCTCAGGTGCTCTACCGCAAGGACGCCCGTTCTGACTTCCCTTTCCAGTGTCATGGTGCTACAACACCTTGCGGATGTTGCGGGATATTTTGTTGTAGACGCCTTCATTTTTGTACTCTAGTTATGATTGGGTCCTTTACTCGGGCGTGTGGCCCAAGCTTTTGTATTTGCTTACTGTAATGTATTATATAACTTAATTAAATTATTTTAACTACTTGTAAGAGACTGTTAACCGATAGCCTTATTGTGTTATATATGTATTGTTTTGTTTTATTCTTGTAGATTTCGTCCACCTTCTTTTTAAATTGGGTTGTTTAAATGCTTTCTTTAACTTATAAAATAAAATTTTTAGCAACCCGTTTTTTCGAAATATTGGGTTATTATCCCGTATACTTATCGTATTATTTCGATGCTGAGAATGATCCATCTATGATTACTATTATTATTGGAGTATCGGGCTGGCCACCCCTTATTTTGGTGAGCGGGTTATCACAGATGGTATCAGAGCATCAGGTTCTAAAGTCTTTAGGATCTATGTGGACTTGTCACGTTCTACCGTAGCGTTCTTTGATATAGAGCTTAATGTTAGGACTGTTTTGTGCCTATGTTTATGACCTTCTGCAAATTAGATTGTTTTATATAGCAATTTTAACTCTATTATTTCTTCATCTCAGATGCCGCCTAAGATAGGTCGCCCCGCTAGAAGGAATCGAGTTGTAGAAGAGGAGGTAGGTCCTCCACCGCCACAGCCGGGGACTATAAATGCTACTGAGGTAGCAAATATTATGGCCCAAGCGGTCAACGTAGGGATGACTACCATGGTTCAACAATTGCCACAAGCTCAAAAACAATGAGCTCAAGAGGTACAAGCTCCTACGGGACCTTCTCTGTGGGAGAGAGTTAGAGAATCCTTTTTAATGGGTCATCCCCCAAAATTCCAAGGAGGTTCTGACGTTATAGTAGCTAATCAGTGCAAAAGGATATGCAACGCCATCTACGCATGGTGGAGTGTAGTGTAGAAAGAAAACAAATCCTTTCTACTTTTAAACTCGTTGGAGCTGCACTACATTAGCGGGAGTCGATGACTACGCCAGAGCAGAGAGATGCTATAACTATCAATGATTTCTGGGTTCTGTTTGATCGGAAGTATTTTCCTCCCGCAGTTCAAAGGGAGATGAGAAGAAAACTTCAATATATCGTGCAAGGTGAACGATCAGTTGCAGAGTATGAAGAGGAATTCATGCGGTTAGCTAGTTTTGTACCTGACAAGGTGACTCCGGAGGACAGGAGGATATCCAAATTTATTGGAGGTTTGCACTGGAGGATACGACAACATTTGCTGGGCAATCCAACCTTGCAGACTTTTGGAGATGTGATGAATGCGGCGTTACTCCATTGTCAGGAACATCGGTTGTATGATCAAAGTAGTAAGAAGGATTCAGTTTTGGGGCAAGCTGGGAAACCCGAAGGCAATGGGATAGGAGGAGGAGCATTTACCTTGTCCCAATCTTTGAGAAATAAATAAAAATAAAGGCCCCCCAGCAAGGGGACTTGTCTAAACGACAGCGTTTTGGTGGATTCAATGTTGGTGGCAGTCATATTAGGCATAATCAAGGTGCCCCTCAATAGCAACAAGCATGTCGGGGTGGTAATGGGGGTAGAGGCCATCCAGGCCAAGGAGTTGGGCAGTTTAGAAATAACCGGGGCCAAAATCAGGAAAACATGACGAATCGATGCTTTCAATGTGGAGAGTTGGGTCACTATAGGAGCGTGTGTCCACAGTTGATTGGGGGACAACTTCCTAGGATCCCACAGCAGCCACAGGCTCAGTTACCGCCACAAGTACCTAATCCAGTTGTCCCTCCACAACTGGGATGACTATAGTATGGTCATGTTTACCACATTCAGGATGCTATGCTTCCTCCGGCTCCGCCAGCGCCGCCAGCTATTGAGGGTAAGTTTCTCATTCAGGGGCATATGGGTCGTGTATTATTTGATGCGGGTGCAACACACTCATTTATTTCTAGAAGCTTTGCCCAGTCTACAGAGTTGATTAAATCTGCGGAAAGTACCTTCACTAGTGTTGAATCTTCTATGGGTGATTGTTCACTCATTTTCTTTGTTTGTAAACAAGTAGGAATAAATCTTGGTAACTTGTGTTTTGAGGATGATTTACTCGTCCTTGATATGGTCAGGTACGATGTAATCCTGGGTATGGATTGGCTAGTGAAGTATCGTGCGATAGTTAATTGCTATGGGAAAAGTATAGTTTTTGCCATTCCGGGGCAAGAAATGTTTTTAGTGGCTATGCCTCGTTCAGAAGGAGGTACTAGTACGTACTTGTATTGCATTATGGAAGAGACTTCTCGGGATGTAGTTGTTTCCTTAGGTTCTATTCCGGTTGTTAAAGATTTCCAAGATGTTTTTTGGGAAATACCGGGTTTGCCTCCTAGTAGGGAAATTGATTTTATAATCAATTTAGCGTCGGGAACACAACCGATTGCGAGGGCTCCGTACCGTATGGCTCCTATTGAAATGAGGGAGTTGAGAGATCAAATTCAGAACTTGCTAGAACAAGGGTTTATTAGGCGAAGCACGTCGTCGTGGGGTGCTCCGGTGTTATTTGTGAAGAAAAGATACGGTTATCTCTGGTTGTGTGTTGACTACAGAGAGTTGAATAAAGTCACCATCCGGAACAAATACCCGTTGCCTCGGATTGATGATTTGTTTGATCAACTTAGGGGAGCGTCGTACTTCTCTAAAATAGATTTGAGGATGGGGTATCACCAGTTGCGAATACGGGAGCAAGATGTGTCCAACACTGCGTTCCTAACGAGATATGGGTCCTACGAATTTCTGGTTATGCCCTTTGGACTAACCAATGCTCCTGCCGTGTTTATGGACCTTATGAATAGAGTGTTTTGGGACTTCCTCGACCAATTTGTCATTGTGTTCATTGATGATATTCTAGTGTATTCTCAAACAGAAGTCGATCATGCTATTCATTTGCGGTTGGTCCTGCAAAGGTTGAGGGATCACCAACTATATGCCAAGTTTGAGACGTGTGTTTTTTTGTTGCAGGAGGTACAATTTTTGGGTCACATTATGACAGCCCAGGGTATTTCGGTAGACCCAAGTAAAGTTGTTGCGGTAAGGGAGTGGGGTCAGCCCACGACACCTATCGAGATCCGTAGTTTTCTGGGTTTGGTGGGGTATTACCGTCGATTTATCAAGGGTTTTTCTAAAATTGCTAGCCCTTTGATAAATTTAACGTAGAAAGGGGTGAGGTTTATTTGGGATAATTCTTGTCAGTCGGCTTTTGATGAGCTCAAGGATAGGTTGACTTCTGATCCAGTCCTTGCATTACCAAGGCCAGGATTGGAATATTTAGTCTTTACCGATGCATCTCTACAAGGGTTGGGAGGTGTACTTCAGCAAGAAGACGAGCTATTTCTTATGCTTCTCGCAAGCTAAAGCCCCATTAAAAGAATTATCCGGTGCATGATTTGGAACTTACCGCAGTAGTTTTTTCCTTGAAGATTTGGAGGCATTATCTCATGGGGGAGAAATTTAGTCTTTTCACGGACCACACATCGTTGCAATATTTGTTTTCCCAGAGAGATTTAAATATGCGACAACGTCGGTGGTTAGAGTTTGTGAAAGACTACCACTTTGACATCCACTATCATCCGGGCAAGGCGAATGTGGTGGCGGATGCTTTGAGTCTGAAGCCCGAGGGGGAGTTAGAGGAGGTATGGAAAGCCAAATGGAAGGAGCTTAGTCAGGAGGACGCAGTTGCTAGGGCGTTTATGTCGGTGTTGACCGTTACGCCTACTATTGTGGCAAAGGTGGTGGAAGCTCAAGGAAGGGATAAAGGTTGTCAGAACCGTATATGCCAATTGTTAACCGAGGGAGTGGAATCCTACTCAATAAGTTTGGAGGGTGGATTATGTTTCCACGGGAGACTCATTATCCCGGACGAAGGGGATTTAAGACGGGCCATGATGATAGAATCTCATGGGTCTAAATTTTCAGTGCATCCTGGTGGGGACAAGATGTACCAAGACATGCGCCATTAATATTGGTGGGCGGGCATGAAGCGGGATATTTCTGAGTTCGTTTCCCAATGTACTACTTGTCAATTGGTTAAGATAGATCATTAGCGACCGACGGGATTGTTGTAACCCTTGGAAATTCCAGTGTGGAAGTGTGAGAGCATCTCGATGGATTTCATCACGGGCTTGGCAACATCACAAAATGGTCATGATTCTATTTGGGTTATTGTTGATCATTTAACTAAGTCGGCACATTTCCTACCCGTACACACCGATTATAATAATGCTCGTTATGCCCAGTTATTTATTACGGAGGTTATTAGACTCCATGGGGTGCCCATAAATATAGTATTCGATAGAGATAAGATTTTTGTTTCCCATTTTTGGCGAAGTTTCCAAGAAGCTATGGGAACCAAATTGAAATTGAGTACTTCTTATCACCCTCAAAGAGATTGGCAGACAGAAAGAGTCAACCAAATGTTGGAGGACATGCTTCGAATGTGTGTGCTTGATTTCAAAGGTGGTTGGTAACAATATCTCCCTTTGGTCGAATTTGCTTATAATAATTCGTACTAATTTACTATTAGAATGGCACCCTATGAAGCACTTTATGGTAGGCCGTGTAGATCACCCACTTGTTGGTTGGAGGTGGGGGATAATAAATTTCTTGGGCCTGAAATGATCCAGGATACTTCTTCCAAGATTGAACTCATTCGGAATCGCATCAGAATAGCTCAAGATCGTGAAAAGAGTTACGTCGATGAGAATAGAAGGCATGTAGAGTTGGAAGTTGGAGATCAAGTATTGGTGCGAGTATCGCCAATGAAAGGTATAAAGCTCTTTGGGAAGAAGGGAAAGCTTGCGCCGCACTATTTTGGACCTTTTCCCGTTATTGCCAAGGTAGGTCCAGTGGCATATCAACTTGACTTTCTAGAACACTTACAACAACTCCATGATGTATTTCATGTTTCCTCTTTGAAAAAGTATAAGAGGTGTGAAGGAGCCCTTGGACATATTCCTTTTGTGGATATCGATTTGCAACCCGATATTTCGTATGAAGAACAACCAGTTGCAATCTTAGAGCACGGGGAGCATAGATTGATATCTCGAGTGGTGACCTTGGCGCGAGTCCAATGGGCTCATCACGACGCCAAGGAATCAACGTGGGAGCATGAGGACGATATGCAGGAAAAGTATCCGCATCTCTTCTTGTAAGGTACGCCCGAATTTTAAGGGCAAAATTCCCCCATAAGGGGGGGAGTATGTAACAACCCTCACTTTTGAGAAACCTATTTTGTATTAATTTATTGTGTGAAGTAATTATATAAAATGTTGGAAAATGGAGTAAATATTAATTGAATGAGTTGAAAGATAATATTTACTAGATTGTTGCATATTTACTGTATGTGTATGAAAATATCATCATGTTGCGTTTTATAGTGTCGCATGCATTAAACGACATTTATGGTTTAAATGGAACCGGAACTTGAAATGATTTATAAAATTTCTGGATGCCAATCTAGAGGGCATAGTTAGTCCCGAAATGTGCGAGATAGTCAAAATAAGTGCCATATTGTATTTTTGGGTTTCGGGCACTTTTGACTGGTTTTAACATAAATGCGTAATTATGAGTCCTTTTAATGTGGTATTAACCATTTAAGTTGGGAATTTAGGCTAAAGTCACGATTTAGTCTTGCACCTCATTTATTTCTCTTAAGTGTGTATTTACTAACCTAGAGAGAAAGAGAGAGGAAAATAACTTATGGAGAAAAGAGAGAGATTGGAGATTTGGGATTTGATCTTGCTTCCATCTTCCAAGAATCTGAGATTTCAACCTCAAGGCAAGTTTTCTACTTGCTAATATATGATTTAGGATGAATAAATTGTATTGATAGTTATGTATTGGGATCAAATGAACAAATATGGATTTTATGGAATTTGTGGTGTTTTAGCCCAAATGATAGGTTTAAATTGATGATTATGTGGAGTATAGTAGTTGATAATCATGTAGGATGGTTTTGGTTAGAATAATGGTGGTTGATGTGTGGAAAAATGGAGGATAATTAGGTTTTGGGGAAAAACTAGGGTTCATAACCCGTAGTCCATTCTTAGCAAATTTGCAGGGGAGAATCGATTCGCCCTTTCAGCGAATCGATTCGCTAAGGGGTCAGTTTACAGGTCTGGGGACCCGAATCGATTCGGTTGAGGCCGAAAGTTAGGTTCTTCACCCGAATCGATTCGCTTTTGGGCGAATAGATTCGCTGCTTGGGGCGAATCGATTCGGCCCTAGGGCGAATCGATTCGAAATCCTGTGGTTTTGAGTTATTTTTCTAACTCAATTTTTATTCTTTTCTTTTAGGCTTAGGACTTAGGAACCTTCTTGTATGAAGTAAACTTAGTGTCCTAGAGTCTTATATTGGGTAGGCAAATACCTTATGCTAGAAGGGGATAGTTAGGACTTATTTGGGGATTAGTGAATAGAAGATTAGGTGTTCTTTTCCCTTACTTAGTTAATGTAATATTTTGGGATGTAGAAATAAATAATTGAAGAGTATTTGGCACATTATTGCGAGATGCTAGTCTTGGTGGTTTATAATAACAACATAAAATATTTGGAGAATAAATTGAGAGTTTATTCATTCATTGAGGTTATAACGTTGGCGTGAATCACGTATGGCTCCGGATAAAATGTGATGTATCTATTAAAATGGAAATAAAAATGCTAAATAATAATTTACTTAAACACACCTCTCTAAATGCTATCATAAGGGAAGTACGCGCATGAGGTGAAGTCCCCTGGCTAGTGAATGCAGGGTGAATATAGTCCTCGACCATATGACCGGTTATTATGTATATTATATTTATTGTGCGATGTGGGGTAACTCTGGGTGTCGTTATGACTCACTCGTAGGTATATGGCCACTTCCCGACGTTACGTTAGGATGCCCAGGTTGTCTTAGTTGATAGACTCTGGAAGATGATAGTCATTTAGGGGCGCGCACAGTGGGGAAACATGGATGGGCGGTCTTAGAATCGTTATATATAGATGAATATAACTATTCTTATTCAAGTGGGACTTGATTTATGATAAATGCCATAAAGAGCAAATAGCTGGGATTATGTTTCCTAATGAGAAATGGAACGATGAAATGAAACAGTGTAAATGATGGAGACTTTGAATTAATGATATTCATTCATATCCTCTTGCATAACTAAATTATACGTATGATCATTTAATTGCCTTAGTTTATGCTTTGAGATTGTGTAGGTAGATTCTTATCTTTATCAATCATGATTAACTGTTCATAACTGTCATACTCTTTATTCATCTGGTGATCAAATAAAACTAGGCCCTGACCCGTTTATATTTCTTGTTGTGCATGAATCTTATTTTCGCTCAGGTGCTCCACCGTAAGGACGCCCGTTCTGACTTTCCTTTCCAGTGTCATGGTGCTGCAACGCCTTGCGGATCTTGTGGGATATTTTGTTGTAGACGCCTTCATTTTTGTACTCTAGTTACAATTGGGTCCTTTACTCGGGCGTGTGGCCCAAGCTTTTGTATTTGCTTACTGTAATGTATTATGTAACTTAATTAAATTATTGTAACTACTTATAAGAGACTATTAACCGATAGCCTATGCGGTTATTGTGTTATATATGTATTGTTTAGTTTTATTCTTGTAGATTTCGTCCACCTTCTTTTTAAATTGGGTTGTTTAAATGCTTTCTTTAACTTATAAAATAAAATTTTTGGCAACCCGTTTTTCCGAAATATTGGGTGGTTATCTCGTATACTTATCGTATTGTTGTGATGCTGAGAATGATCCATCTATGATTCCTGTTATTATTGGAGTATCGAGTTGGCCACCCCTTATTTTGGTGAGCGGGTTGTCACAATGCTTTAGTGGGATGCTTAGTGTAAGGCGAGGCATTTGTTTTCTCGGGTTAAGTATGTGGTTTCAGAGAGGTTTTCTCAGAGGAGTCTGAGACATGAAATGAACCTTTCATTACTAAGTTTATATTCCATTTATAGTACCTATAATAACCATTGACCATGACTATTCAATCCATAACATATATATCTCAAATTATATGTTTAAAAGTCATTTTAGGGAATGAATCATGTGATTTTGATCACATTGTATATTTTTTATTTTCTCCTTATATTCAACACTAAATTATGGATTTTGGAATTCTCTTGTCAAACCTTTGACCAACGAAGATTTTTGTCGCAACCATAGTTGTCGTCACTCCATCGACTATTGCGACCAATGAAGCCTTTTGCTGAAGCGACACTAGATTTTAAAACGGATCGAGTCCTTCCCTTTTATCACTTACAAAGCCTTCTTTCTCTATGTACTTCATAATTACATGTGTTCCTACCTTCATTTTTTATTTATGTGAATCTTTCTTGGATTTTTCTTCAAGATTTCCTCATCTAGAAACCTTAAAGTAATGTTCCTCTCATTTATCTCTACTAGATCTAGATTTTTTTATTATTTTTCACATTTTTTTGGCTATAAAGAATGTCGTACTATTCGTGTGCTTTTAGAGTTGTTCTTTATCTCTAATAAGATTATACTTGTAGTTAATGTTATTTAATTGGATTCCACATATTCGACTAGTATTGCATTCTTTTACTCTAGATTTGGGTAATTTAGTACTGAATTTATGATATTCTTTGCGTGTTGCACCAAGTGTTAAAATTCATTCCATTTGTTTAGATTTTATCTTCATAGGTTTATTCCTCAAACCTATTTTATTTTTCAATTTTGTAATTGATTTTTTCAGTTACAATGGAAGGTTTTTATGTTATCTCAAAGAAATTCCATTCTTTTGTCGGTTGATCCGCTCCCTCACCTCCTCCCCCTCGAAGATTCATTACTCCAAAAGCATATAATAGGTTTGAGAATTTCCAGTACCGTGTCATTCATTTCGAGTGAAGAATTAATTGGAAATCAGTATGCATCAACCATGTTGCCGCATTAAGGGTATTTGAAGAAGTTCCATGTCTGAGAATTGAGTACGGAGGTGAGGATAGTGAAATAGTCCACCCTGACCTTGTCTGTTAGTTTTACACGATTGATTTATCAAATGATGGTGGAATTTATTCACAACAAGGGTAAAGGTAATCGATTGTCTCTCATGTATGGGCTTCTCGTTAATCACATTTTATTTGTAAGAAATGTTCATATATTTTATAGTGAGAAAAAGGCACAAGCATGAAAGAAAATCACATAACAAACTTTTCACAGTGGAAAGAAAATGCTAGCAAAGACTCCTACCCCACTTTTTGTCGTAAACGAAGTAGAAAAATTATTACCCATGGACTTGGTGGAAAAACTTTTAATCCACGATGTAAGACCACATGAACCTCGCAATCCAGTAGCACAAGCATACCTGATGACGAGGTATGGCAAATATAAGCTAGGGTTGTAGATATTTTATGTTGCGATATTTTCGCCAATCACCTCTACATGTCCCAGCAGTTCGCCGCAATCAATGAGAATCATATTATGTTTCATAATTTGGTCTTCACATAATTAGATTTCATGCGATGAGATGTAGTATATCTTCAACCATAGGTTCATATACTTCATTTCTACTACGGCGAATGAGATAATGAGTATGATACATAGGTGGTGGTGATTCTTGCAGGTGGTTGGTGATGATTTTTATGTTGGTTTGGTGACTTTGTTATACCTCCTTTGGATATTTGAGTACTTAATAAGTGGAGTTCAAATTTTGATGAAGCTATCATTAGCTTCGTTGGATATTTGGATGACATTTCTATGTCATTATATATTATTAGCTATCTTTAATGACCTCCTTATCATGTTTATCGATTGTGTGATCTTTAGCTCATTATATCATGTTCTTTATTTGGCACAGCATGGATTATTTAGGCCCTTTAATTGTTATCTCATCTTTTTGCCTACTAACCCCTGCTCTATATACTTGTTGACTTGCACATATGAATCACTCTATTTATTTATGGTGCATTTTGACTAGTATATGTGTTTTCATGATTCTAGTATGATTATATTGTTTGGCTATCTCTTAAGTGGAACTTGGACTATAATGTATGAATTGAATATTCTATTTTTGTTTAATTTTGATTGAAATAACTCATTATATAATCCTCGTTAGGTCACTTGTTTGATTTAATATTTCTTTTCATAGAAAGATTAGATTAGGGGGTGTTTTAATAACGAACATATTTTGATTTGTTTCATGAAAAACTAAGTGAAATTGGTGTATATATTCAAGAAATGAAGTACATTTCTAAACGTGGCTTATAACACTAGGATATTGTCATTTTAGAACTTGTATACACACAATAGAATGATGAATCAACTTCTATGTTGTATTCATCACATTTTTTTGTTTAAACTGTTCATTACATTATAAATATTATATCTCGTGTTCAGAATGAATGACAAATTAACTGGTATAAGATCTCTATGAAAATCATGTCTTTGAATATTTGTTGTATAGGATAGTATTTTGAATTTGGCCGGTCTTACGTCGTTGTGTCCTAGGTCTCTAGACTCTCTTGTAAAACTTTTAATATTCTTTTAAGTGCATTTTGTCACGAAATAGATAAACGGGAGATTGCAAGGGTATGTTTTATAATCATGTGCCTTAATAGGACTAGATTATCATATTCCGTTGACCAAAATATACTTTTAGTCTCATCATTGAGGTCGCTTCGAAAAATATTCATACAAAACATTCAACGAACATCCTCGTCTCCCATGTATAACCTTTTATAGCACTATTATAAAGGTAAATGAACATTTAAACTCCCACACAACTTCCCCACACTAGTTCCTTGCTTGGTATGTGTGTTTGTTTGATTGATATGGATCACTAGACTTTATCTGTAATGCAAATAAAATTATGTTAAAAAGGAATCTTGTGATTTTCATTTTAAATGTATGTTGCTGTCTGTCGTAGAACCTTCACCATAATGATGATTTTCCTCGCTGGCCACACCATGTTCCAAAGATTTCCATTAGTTTTACCATGTAATGTTACCGAAGGTTCGCCAAAGTGAAGAATATCCTTACCGCAACAATGCTTTTGCGAGACGTGCCAATCTGGAGAAAAAAGTCCCTTTTTGCAAAAGATTGTGCACCTCTTTTCTTGGTACACATGCAACACTAAGATCTAACCACGTCTTTACTCTTTTTCATCTTATCACTTCATATAAGTCAAATACTTACCTACTTGTCACCAAAAGCTTCTTTTGAAATCTTGAGAATATATGAAAGTGAGTTGGCACTCCATTGTTAGCAATGTGTGAGGAAGTGTAATACCCTGTATTTTCGGCACCGATTTTATGAGGATTAATTGCACATTTTCTCAAATTTATATTGGATTTAAGATATATTACTCGAGTTTTATTATTTGATTTATATCATGGGTTAACATACTTTGTTAAGTGCATTATTTTTAAGAACACTAAGACCTAGCTCCCTTTAACTATCTCAGTTTTACGGGTCACCCTCCTAAAAAAATACCCGACAAACTCACCTCCTTAATTATCAATTCGTTGCAATTAAACCCAAAAGTCGTGTTCTCTCCATTTTAGGGTTAAATGGACTAAAATACCCCTCAAACGTAATTTTGAAACAAAAAACACTAAACTAATTTTTAATTTTAAAAACTAGACTAAACTAAACTAATCTAAACTCTCTCTCAGCAACCGCCACCGAGAACCCGTGGCCAACACCCCCCCCCCAAATACTAACATACACCCTTTCCACCCACCACCACCAACCCCAAAGCCCCTCCCACCTGTAATACCCCGTATTTTTGTGATATTTATTTTATGGGATTAATTTAATTAAATGCGTATTAATAGGAAATTAATCCGGATTAAAAATACTAGCGAGATGCGAGTTGGTATTTGATTATATGTGCATATATGATTATATATGGATTTTGAATTATGAAATTTATCGTGAGATTGAAATACGGCAATTTGAAAATTTTGTTGAGACGCGTGTGACAGTCGCGTCATGGTATATAATTATGATAATTAAAAAGTGAATTTTATTTCTATTATCCGTATGGTCGTTTTGAGTGCGCCAACGCGTCCGGAAGGGTCGAAATAGTCAGAAAACACTAGCCCGGGGTTTGGTTTGGGTCCCGGGGCATTTTTAGGCCATACCGGCAACGTATAAGGGTAGTTTGGTAATTTTGAATTTTGAGGAATTAAAAGCTACGAAAATTGGAAATTAATATCTGATTAGGCATTAACCCACTAAGCCCACTAATACCCAAATAGACTATGGAGGTTATTGAAAGTTGTTCCTAAGACAAAACCCTAACCTCCATAGCCACCATTAGAGAAGAGCTTGTGGAGGGAGATATAGACGGATTCTGCAGAGAGAGAGGGTATACTTCATCAAATTCGTCATCAAATCAGAGATTCCTCTAAGGCAAGTGGTTTAATTTTGTTTATTTCAAAGAATGCTTCTTTCATGTGTAGGAATTTATTAAAATCATATTGTTCTTGGGAGTTAATGAAAAAACCCATGTAAATTGGAAATAGAAAGTACATTTTGATGAGGAAATCGCATGTAGATTGGTGTGTAATGATTATTCTGATGATATTACAATTAGTAGGAAACCAAAAACGGATTTAATTCAGTTCTTTGATGATTAATAAATTCTAGGGTTCATAGTTTTAAAATTGGGGAAAAATATGTAGAGATTTGATATTTGAATGATGTTAGGATGAATTAATACCCCCAAACATGTCAATATGTGAACTAAGTATGTTTAGGGATGATTAGAGACCTTAAACAATTGATAAATTGAGGTTTGGATGAGATTTGGGGAGTAGAGAAGTTGGAAAAACGAAAATCAGAAATCTGGGCTCGAAGCTGGTCGCTCGTTAGAAGACCTGCCTAGGTCGTTCGAACGACCTCGTTCGAACGAGCTTCTAACGAGTTGACCATTGACTTCTAACGAGGGTGAAGTTCATTCGATGAGATCGTTCGAATGAGATCTCGTTAGAAAGCCCACTTCGTTCGAACGAGATCTCGTTAGAAGACTCAGTTCGTTCGAACGAAGTCTCGTTCGAACAGCCTCGTTCGAACGAGACTTCGAACGAGTTGACAGTTTAGGCTTTTTAGCCTGTTTTGATCCCGAGTGCCCCGTAACCTTGTGTATAGGTAGAGTAGCCTTTACTTGATGAGTAATTGATATTTTTGGGATGTTTGGGATATAATGAGGAGTCAAACCTAGAAGTGTAGTTTGAACCTAAGGGAAAATATGAAGTAGGACGTGAGTGTCTATTACGATGTGAGCTATTGACGGCCTAATTAACTATATTAACTGGGAACATATAAATGGTGTAGTATTATATGTCAGTACGAGAAGAGATATGTACCAATATATTATGGTGATTACTAAGACGTGTGCATACTTAGTATATGTATTGATTTTATGTGTATGACATACCTACCATACTTGCTATCACGGGAGGTTTGCGTTCGCTTAGGGCCCTCTAATCCTTGTGTTGCCCGGATTTAGACTGGTTACCTCGATGAACATAGGTCAGAGAAGGACTTATTGGGATGTTAATAAGTCTGCTGATCGTGGGAGCGCAGGTATGTGCGTGACCCATGTGATGTGACTGTGTTCGCCTCCATTATTTGTGATGTTGTTATCTGTGGACTATTCCTGAGAGATTCGGAATATGTGATCCTTATGTACGTGATGTACCGGGATGGATAGCAGAGTATGTGTGCACCGTAGCTAGTTCTCGGGGTGCTTGTATTGTATACACTTAATTAATGGGAACTTTCATGTTCTTATTGTGAACATAATCATCGTAATGTAGTGAGAGAACATAACGGGTTAACTGATAGTGAAATATATTACTAATTGAGAATCTGATTTTAAGTGAAGCCCTTTATTTATTTGATAACGCTAGAATGTATTGTGGGAATCGAGTAATAAGGGATATAACTTATTACGGGTTGGTTAGATATGGATGTCTTATAGATGGGTATGGTACGTTAGGAGTGCACATGTAGTCGAGAGGTGAGAATTTCATGTGAGTGCACGTCCTAACATGTATTTTGCATTTAATGTTTTAATGTTATTAAAACACTTGCTGTTTTCAAAATGTTTTCCACTTTCGGGCTCTGATCCATTTGCTTTCAAATCTATTTTCGTAAAAACCATTTTAGGTGCCCAGCCACAAGGACACCATGCATAGGATTCTCATTCAGGTGACGAGCTGTAGCTGTTTGTGGAAGTTACAGGACTTTGCTTGTAGACGCTTCATCGATCTTGACTCGATATTCATCAGTTATCAGTTGTAGGGCATGTCGCCCATTTCTTTTAGAGACATTTCATTTATTTCCGTTATTCAGACTTTTGGCATGTAATTATTCAGGATTCAGACTTGTAGTATTATTTCCATTTGTTGGTATTGTTGTGAGGAGTTTTCCTCCGGATTTATTATTATTATTGTTGGTTATTTCATTACTTCGTATGGTGAATGGATTATGTTGACTCTTCCATTATTCTTTTACTGCATGTTAATCAGACTTAACTTAAAATTTGGCACTTACTTTTTAAATACTAGGTGGTTAGTAATTATTAAAATGTTTTCGACAGTGATGCTATTAACTGAACCAACTTGGCATTTTGAATTAATTTAATAAAGGAGTAGCTACCCGGTATTTAATTAGTCGGGGTGTCACAGGTGGTATCAGAGCATCAAGTTTTAGTGTCCTTTAGGATCTGAACGGCTTATTATGTTTCCGCTGAGCTTCCTTTGATGTAGAGCCCTATACTTTAGGACTGTTGTATGCTTTTGTATATGCTACGTTCTTCAGCTATTTTAAGTTTATAACTGCGAACTTATAAACTTCATTCTTATTTCAGATGCCTCCACGACGTGCACGAAGGGTTCCCAGGGATGTGACGCCAGAACCACAGCCCACGCCAGCTCAGGGCACGATGAATGCCGCCGAGGTTGCAGCCATTGTGGCTCAGGCGGTAAATGCCGCACTAGCAGTAGTTCAGCAGGCACCAGCTCAGGCGCTAGTAGTCGCGCCAGTTCAGGCTCATGCATTCCCGTCTGCTTGGGAACGTGTATGTGATGCTTTTCAGAAAGCACACCTTCTGGAGTTCGTAGGTAGCTCCGATGTGGTAGTTTCGAGTCAGTGGAGGAAGGATATACAGCGGCACTTGAGGATGTATGAGTGCACAGATGTCCAGAAGCAGATACTAGCTACTTTTAAGCTAGTGGGATCTGCACTGCAGTGGTGGGAGTCTATTACCACCGTAGAGGAGAGGGATACTCTCACTATTCAGGAATTCTGGGTGCGGTTTGACCGCAAGTACTTTCCGTCGTCTGTTCACACGGAAATGAGAAGAAAGTTGATGAGCCTCAAGCAAGAGGGTAATACTGTGGCCGAGTATGAGGCCGAATTTACTGATCTGTTGAATATTGTTCCAGATGAAATACCAACAGAGGAGAAAAAAATACAGAAATTTACTGACGGGTTGACCTGGAGGATTCGTCAGCACTTGTTAGGGAACCTCTCGTTAGCCACTTATTCTGATGTGGTTAATGCTGCGTTGCTCCATTGCCAGGATCACCGCTTTCACATGGCTGAGGGCAAGCGATCGGGAGAGTCTAGCCATCAGGGCAGGACTGGAGGAAATGGTGCCAGTGGGGCACAATCTGTTCAGGGACAGAGGCAGGGTGATCAGGGTATCCAGCAGGGGGATCACAAGAGGTTCAGGTCAGGAAATTTCAGGCACGGACAGGGAGGTTTCCGGCAGGGCCATCAGGGTCCGAACGGCCATCAGAACCAGCAGGGTCAGAATGGTCAGCATCAGTTTCAGCAGGGCCAGCTGGGCTAGTGGAGGAATGGTAACGGCCACCAGGGCCGGGGGCAGCAGGGACAGAGAGGGGGAAACTTCCCGGGGAAGTGTTTTGTTTGTGGCAAGACTGGCCATAAATGCCAAGACTGTCCTGATAGGGGCAGGGCCCCGCAGCAGCAGCAGGGTGCTCGACATGAGCCACAGAGGCCACTTTTTCCACCAGCCCTCCCAGCTCCAGCCCGAGTGCCAGCTCTTCCAGCCATTCCAGCAGTTCCTGTACAGCAGGGACAGTTACAGTATGGACGTGTCTATAACGTCCACCAGGCAGCAGCTCCGCAGGCACCACCTGAGATTGAGGGTATGTTTCCTATCCATGGTACTATGGGTCGGGTTTTGTTTGATACGGGGGCAACACATTGCTTTATAGCTACACATTTTGCGAAAGCCTTAGGGTTGTTAGCTACGGCAGAGAGCACAGTGACGTGTGTAGACTCACCATTGGGGAGTGGGTCACTTATTTTCTTTATATGCCGGGGAGTGGGGGTAGAGATTGGTAGTCTGGTATTACCTGCAGATATGTTGGTATTAGATATTCATGTTCACGATGTGATTATCGGTATGGATTGTCTTGCTGATTATAGAGCCATGATTGATTGTTTCGATGGGAGCATTATTTTTGCCATTCCGGGGCAAGAGATGTTTGTAGTGGCGATGCCTCGCCCAGAGGGAGCCTCGAACGCTCATTTGTATTACCTAGAGGAGGATACCTCTAAGGAGGTTGTGATTCCTTTAGATTCGATCCCAGTTGTCAGGGAGTATTCTGATGTGTTTCAGGAGATACCAGGCCTACCCCCCAGTCGAGAGATAGACTTTGTTATAGACTTATTGCCAGATACGAGACCTATAGCACGCGCACCGTACCGTATGGCTCCCGCTGAGATGAGGGAGTTACGGGATCAGATTGAACAGTTGTTGGGTCAGGGGTTTATACGGAGGAGTACTTCGTCGTGGGGTTCCCCTGTGTTGTTCGTGAAGAAGAGAGATGGTTCACTGAGATTGTGTGTGGACTACCGAGAGTTGAATAAGGTCACGATACGGAATAAGTATCCGTTGCCTAGAATCGATGACTTATTCGACCAGTTGAGAGGAGCTTCTTTCTTCTCAAAGATTGATTTGAGATCGGGATACCATCAGTTGCGTATTAGGGAGGAGGATGTCTCGAAGACTGCATTCTTGTCGAGATATGGTTCTTACGAGTTTCGGGTTATGCCTTTTGGTTTGACCAATGCTCCAGCCGTGTTTATGGACTTGATGAATAGGGTGTTCAGGGATATCCTGGATCAGTTTGTCATTGTCTTCATCGATGATATTCTGGTTTACTCCCAGACAGAGGAGGAGCACGCCGAGCATTTGAGACAAGTTTTACAGACACTACGTCAGAACGAGTTGTATGCAAAATATGAGAAATGCGGGTTTTGGCTGAAGGAGGTCCAGTTTTTGGGACATATTATTTCTGACCGGGGAATATCTGTTGATCCGGGGAAGGTATCCGCGGTGAGGGAGTGGGGACAGCCCACGACATCGACAGAGATTCGTAGTTTCTTGTGCCTAGCAGGATACTACAGGAGGTTCATTCGGGGATTTTCGAAGATAGCAGGTCCTTTGACACATCTGACTCGTAAGGGTGTGCCATTCATCTGGAGTGATGCCTGTCAGTTGGCATTCGATGAATTGAAAGATAAGTTGACCTCAGCACTTGTGTTAGCATTGCCGAGACCGGGAGTTGAGTATTTGGTTTACACCGATGCGTCCTTGCAAGGACTTGGAGGTGTACTGCAGCAGGAGAGTCAGGCCATAGCTTATGCTTCCCGTAAGCTAAAGCCTCACGAGAAGAATTACCCCACTCATGACTTGGAGTTGGCGGCAGTTGTTTTCGCCCTTCGTATTTGGAGACATTACCTTTTGGGGGAAAAGTTTCGATTGTTCATAGACCACAAGTCCCTACAGTATCTATTCACGCAGAAGGAGTTGAATATGCGGTAGCGAAGGTGGCTTGAGTTTGTGAAGGACTACCAGTTTGATATCCAGTATCACCCGGGGAAGGCTAACGTGGTAGCAGACGCGTTGAGCCGTAGGCCAGCAGATGAAGTGGCAGAGGTGTGGAAGGCCAAATGGAAAGAATTGGGACACCAGGATGCAGTGGCCCGATCATTCATGTCGGTAATGACTGTTACGCCGCAGATTGTCACGAGAGTGGTAAAGGCAAAAGCAGATGACTCGTTCTGTCAGGAGCTCATAGTTCGATTACTACCAGAGGGAGACGAATCCTATACCGTTAGCTCAGACGGGGGATTGCGCTTCAATGGGAGATTGGTAGTTCCGGAAGGGGAGGAATTGCGGCACGAGGTGATGGCAGAGTCGCACGGCTCACGATTCGCGGTACATCCCGATGGGGACAAAATGTACCAAGATATGAGACGTCAGTATTGGTGGAGCGGGATGAAGAGAGATATTGCCAAGTTTGTTTCTAAATGCGCCACTTGTCAGCTTGTAAAAGTGGATCATCAGAGATCGGCAGGACAGCTACAGCCGTTGGAGGTCCCGATGTGGATGTGGGAGAGCATATCCATGGACTTTATCACAGGATTGCCTACGTCACAGAGAGGTCACGACTCCATTTGGGTAATTGTGGACAGGTTGACCAAAGTCGCTCATTTTCTACCCGTAAGGACAGACTACACTGCGGGACAGTATGCCCACCTCTTTATTGCAGAGATAGTGAGACTTCACGGTGTGCCCTTAAATATCGTGTCTGACCGAGACAAGATATTTGTTTCATGGTTTTGGGAGAGTTTTCAGGAGGCCATGGGCACGGAATTGCGGTTGAGTACGGTGTATCACCTGCAGACCGACGGGCAAACGGAGCGTACAAACCAAATGTTGGAGGACATGCTACGTATGAGTATCATTGATTTTGGGGGTGGATGGGAGCAGTATCTTCCACTGGTGGAGTTTGCTTACAACAACTCCTATCAGTTCACCATTGGCATGGCTCCATTTGAGGCGTTGTACGGTAGACCTTGTCGTTCCCCAACATGTTGGTTGGAGGTGGGGGACAACAAACTACTTGGGCCGAAAGTGATTTAGGATACTTCGACAAGGATAGAATTGATTCGGAGTCGCATTCGGGTAGCTCAGGACAAGCAGAAGAGCTATGCTGATGCGAAGAGGTTCTTCAGAGAGTTCCAAGTGGGGGACCAGGTTTTGTTCAGGGTATCTCCTATGAAGGGGATTATGCGTTTCGGGAAGAAAGGGAAGTTGGCACCGAGATATGTTGGACCCTTTCCTATTATTGAACGGATTGAACCAGTTGCATATAGGCTTGGATTACCGGAGCATTTGCATCGGATTCACGATGTATTCCATATTTCCTTGCTAAGGAAATATCTTAGAGACAATTTGGCTCATTCTCATATTGCTTTTGAGGACATCGATCTCCAGCCGGATAGCTCCTACGAGGAGGGGCCGATTGCTATTTTGGACCGAAGTGAGCGGAAACTGCGGTCAAAGATAGTTCCGTTAGTGCGTGTTCAGTGGCGACATCATAATGTCGAGGAGTCCACATGGGAGCGCGAAGATGAGATGCGCGAATGTTATCCAGAGTTGTTCTTACCAGGTAATTTCTAGTTCCGAATTTCGGGACGAAATTCTGTTATTAGGGGGGAAGTATGTAATACCCCGTATTTTTGCGATATTTATTTTATGGGATTAATTTAATTAAATGCGTATTAATTGGAAATTAATCAGGATTAAAAATACTAGCGAGATGCGAGTTGGTATTTGATTATATGTGCATATATGATTATATATGGATTTTGAATTCTGAAATTTTTCGTGAGATTGAAATACGGCAATTTGGAAATTTTGTTGAGACGCGTGTGACAGTCGCGTCATGGTATATAATTATGATAATTAAAAAGTGAATTTTATTTCTATTATCCGTATGGTCGTTTTGAGTGCGCCAACGCGTCCGGAAGGGTCGAAATAGTCAGAAAACACTAGCCGGGGGTTTGGTTTGGGTCCCGGGGCATTTTTTGGCCATACCGGCAACGTATAAGGGTAGTTTGGTAATTTTGAATTTTGAGGAATTAAAAGCTACGAAAACTGGGAATTAATATCTAATTAGGCATTAACCCACTAAGCCCACTAATACCCAAATAGACTACGGAGGTTATTGAAAGTTGTTCCTAAGACAAAACCCTAACCTCCATAGCCACCATTAGAGAAGAGCTTGTGGAGGGAGAGATAGAAGGATTCTGCAGAGAGAGAGAGGGTATACTTCATCAAATTCGTCATCAAATCAGAGATTCCTATAAGGCAAGTGGTTTAATTTTGTTTATTTCAAAGAATGCTTCTTCCATGTGTAGGAATTTATTAAAATCATATTGTTCTTGGGAGTTAATGAAAAAACCCATGTAAATTAGAAATAGAAAGTACATTTTGATGAGGAAATCGCATGTAGATTGGTGTGTAATGATTATTCTGATGATATTACAATTAGTAGGAAATCAAAAACGGATTTAATTCAGTTCTTTGATGATTCATAAATTCTAGGGTTCATAGTTTTAAAATTGGGGAAAAATATGTAGAGATTTGATATTTGAATGATGTTAGGATGAATTAATACCCCCAAACATGTCAATATGTGAACTAAGTATGTTTAGGGATGATTAGAGACCTTAAACAATTGATAAATTGAGGTTTGGATGAGATTTGGGGAGTAGAGAAGTTGGAAAAACGAAAATCAGAAATCTGGGCTCGAAGCTGGTCGCTCGTTAGAAGACCTGCCCAGGTCATTCGAATGACCTCGTTCGAACGAGCTTCTAACGAGTTAACCATTGACTTCTAACGAGGGTGAAGTTCATTCGATGAGATCGTTCGAACGAGATCTCGTTAGAAAGACCACTTCGTTCGAACGAGATCTCGTTAGAAGACTCAGTTCGTTCGAACGAAGTCTCGTTCGAACAGCCTCGTTCGAACGAGACTTCGAACGAGTTGACAATTTAGGCTTTTTAGCCTGTTTTGATCCCGAGTGCCCCGTAACCTTGTGTATAGGTAGAGATAGCCTTTCCTTGATGAGTAATTGATATATTTGGGATGTTTGGGATATAATGAGGAGTCAAACCTAGAAGTGTAGTTTGAACCTAAGGGAAAATATGAAGTAGGACGTGAGTGTCTATTACGATGTGAGCTATTGACGGCCTAATTAACTATATTAACCGGGAACATATAAATGGTGTAGTATTATATGTCAGTACGAGAAGAGATATGTACCAATATATTATGGTGATTACTAAGACGTGTGCATACTTAGTATATGTATTGATTTTATGTGTATGACATACCTACCATACTTGCTATCACGGGAGGTTTGCGTTCACTTAGGGCCCTCTAATCCTTGTGTTGCCCGGATTTAGACTGGTTACCTCGATGAACATAGGTCAGAGAAGGACTTATTGGGATGTTAATAAGTCTGCTGATCGTGGGAGCGCAGGTATGTGCGTGACCCATGTGATGTGACTGTGTTCGCCTCCATTATTTGTGATGTTGTTATCTGTGGACTATTCCTGAGAGATTCGGAATATGTGATCCTTATGTACGTGATGTACCGGGATGGATAGCAGAGTATGTGTGCACCGTAGCTAGTTCTCGGGGTGCTTGTATTGTATTGTATATTTATGATGTGAATAATATACACTTAATTAATGGGAACTTTCATGTTGTTATTGTGAACATAATCATGGTAATGTAGTGAGAGAACATAACGGGTTAACTAATAGTGAAATATATTACTAATTGAGAATCTGAGTTTAAGTGAAGCCCTCTATTTATTTGATAACGCTAGAATGTATTGTGGGAATCGAGTAATAAGGGATAGAACTTATTACGGGTTGGTTAGATATGGATGTCTTATAGATGGGTATGGTACGTTAGGAGTGCACATGTAGTCGAGAGGTGAGAATTTCATGTGAGTGCACGTCCTAACATGTATTTTGCATTTAATGTTTTAATGTTATTAAAACACTTGCTGTTTTCAAAATGTTTTCCACTTTCGGGCTCTGACCCATTTGCTTTCAAATCTATTTTCGTAAAAACCATTTTAGGTGCCCAGCCACAAGGACACCATGCATAGGATTCTCATTCAGGTGACGAGCTGTAGCTGTTTGTGGAAGTTACAGGACTTTGCTTGTAGACGCTTCATCGATCTTGACTCGATATTCATCAGTTATCAGTTGTAGGGCATGTCACCCATTTCTTTTAGAGACATTTCATTTATTTCAATTATTCAGACTTTTGGCATGTAATTATTCAGGATTCAGACTTGTAGTATTATTTCCATTTGTTGGTATTGTTGTGAGGAGTTTTCCTCCGGATTTATTATTATTATTGTTGGTTATTTCATTACTTCGTATGGTGAATGGATTATGTTGACTCTTCCATTATTCTTTTACTGCATGTTAATCAGACTTAACTTAAAATTTGGCACTTACTTTTTAAATACTAGGTGGTTAGTAATTATTAAAATGTTTTCGACAGTGATGCTATTAACTGAACCAACTTGGCATTTTGAATTAATTTAATAAAGGAGTAGCTACCCGGTATTTAATTAGTCGGGGTGTCACACCACCACAGCTTCTCTCCTCCAGTAGGATGAAACTACAAGAGTCGAATAACTTCCTTCCAAGACAAATGCGGAACACTATAATTAAAAAAACCAACCATTGATACATATATTTAACAAAAAAAAGATAGATTCCAAAGAAATATCATATCCATGGATGAAAAGGGGCCAAGGGTTTACTCTTATAGGATTGCCAGTTTAGAGCCTGTGATTTTCCAGCGGTGTCATTTAACAGAGACGATGGCTAGAGGAGGTCTATCTGAAAGAAGGTCCTATAAGTTATATTTTTATACATGATTCCCAAGATCTTTGAACAATATGATAATCACGTCAATAGACATGTGAAAAGAGTAGTTTTTATTTACCTCCTTTCGTCGCCAAGGATTTAGTCCCGCTGTTGAACGTCGTCGTTGAGTGTCGCCGGTGTGATCGCCTTAACAATTCTTTAAGGGAGAATTTGGCTTCTCTCTCCTTGCCTATAAGCCTTTAAATCTGTGTTTTTTTTCTGGATGTCTTGGATGCAATTTTGTTGGAGGAAAGGCATCTATTTATAGGTGAAGAGAGGGACATAATTCCAAAGGTCAATTAATCTAAACCGTCCATCAAGGTAGAGATTAAGTGGAATTTTAAATCCTTTTTATTATTTATTTCATGTGGAATACGAACCATTTATACAGGATATGACATGTATTCTTTATTAAAAAAGGATTAATAAAGACCACATTTCGGGGAAGGACATAAACCAAAGGTTAATTTGATAATTTCCTTACAGTCTCCCACTTGGTCGTTGGGTTAATCCATAAATGTTTTTAATTTAGAATCATAAGACGCGTATAATATGTTAAATCCTTTAATCATTGGTTTTCATAAGTGCCCTGGTTAGTCCAATAGTCAATGAGAGTCATGGCAGTCGCATATCATTATGTAACATGATTCCTTCCATGTACTACATCATTGACAACATTCTTAACTAGGCCATAGTTAGGAGTTTGCTTAATGGTCCCACAATGTCTTGAAGTATACAATTTTCTATTATAATTCATCCAATAATAATATGTGTACACAATGGAAAACATAATATAATAGATGTAGAAGTTTTATTAAGAGCTCAACAAATGTCAAATACAGGCATAATAATTTGCAGAAAAAAAATAACTAGGAACTATCTTCAAGACCCATTCTTTCAGTATGTCTCTGAAATGTCTTTGGAGGTAGTCCTTTTGTATAAATATGTGCAACCATGATATGTGTTCAATGACAACATTTCCTCTTCTAACATCTTGCTTCGGTGAGAGATATTTATGGTCCATGTGTTTGGATCCTTTAGATATCCTATCATGCTTGGAGAAAAATATTAATATGTCATCAACATACAATACCAAAAAATTTGAACTTACTCCCACTAATCTTGAGGTATATACATGGATTAACAATGTTTTGTTTAAAATCGAAGTTCGTAATTATTTCATCAAACTTTAGATACCATTGCCTCAAATCTTGTTTTAGTCCATATAGTGGCCTTCGATTATGAAGTCTTCAGGTTGACGCATATAGACTTTCTCTTGTAAGTCTCGATTAAGAAATGCTTTAAAACTTTAATTAACACATAGTAAGATTTGAATATTTTACGACATTAAAATAAGATGCTCTTGTGAGTAGTCATCACATATTTTAACTTAATACCATTAATGGTCGTAATATTCAACATACATAATTGAGTGATGTTATTGAATTAGGTATCTGTGGATATCATTGGTTCAAACATGTACAAACACTCCTTAATTGTGTATTCAACATATGATTATAGTATACCTGTGGGAAACTAATTAATATACGTTAAATAAACAGATTTAAGCATTATAATGGTAATAAATGCTAATTTGGAACTTGTAAGCATTTCTTAATTGTTTATTCAACATATGATTATAGTATACCAGTGGGCAACTAAATGATATATGTTAAATAAACATATTTAAACATCATAATGGTAATAAATGACTAATTTGGAATGAGTAATAATAAGTATCACTGTGGTGATACCTAACTTTAATAATACAATTGCATTCATCTAATAAATTAATATGAATACTTATGCATATTTTATCATAAAATTTCAAAAGTCATAAAATTACATAATTGTAAAATTCTTGAACAGCAAAAAGGTGTACATTCTAGAATTTCATAAGTCTAGAACTCCAAAAGCTTAGAATTTTAAAAAATCATTTGTTAACTTAAGACATGATACACATGTGGGCAACTAATTGATATGTGTTAAATAAACAGATTCAAATTTCGAGAATTTAAAAAGACATAATTTCTAGAATTCCAAAAGGTTATAAAATTTTGAAATTGTAAAAAAATACATAATTTGAAGAATTCTATAAGGCATGGTAGCATGAATTCCAATAGTTGGTAGCATGAATTCCAAAAGTCATAATAGAAGGAATTCTAATACACATAATAGCATGAAGAATAAATCTAGGGAGACCCAGAAAAAAAAACCATTTCGTAAACCCAGTGCATTAAAAGCTTATACCTTATGGTTGCGGGTCCTGCCAGGGCATCAAAATGTGCATTAAAAACTTGTACCCATTTTTGTCTTATGCACTGAGTTTACGAAGTGGTTTTTTTTCTGGGTCCCCCTAGTGCTACTCATAGAGTGAATTCAAATAGACATAATTCTAGAAGACATGAATTCTAATAGACATAATAGCTGAAAGTCTACTAGACATAATTCTTTTAGACATGAATTCTAATAGTCATAATAGCTAGAATTTTAATAGACATAATTCCATTAGACATGAATTCATAATTCTAAAAGACATGAATTCGAATAGACATAATAACTGGAATTCTAATAAACATAATTCTTTTAAATATGAATTCTAATAGTCATAATAGCTAGAATTCTAATAGACATAATAGTTGGAATTCTAATAGACATAATTTTTTTAGACATGAATTATAATAGTAATAAGAATTCTAAGAGTCATGAATATTAAAATCATAAGAATTCTAAGAGTCATGAGTACTAAAAATCATAAGAATTCTAAGAGACATGAATAAGAATTCGAAGAGTCATGAATACTAAAAGTCATAAGAATTCTAAGAGACATGAATAGGAATTCTAAGATTCATGAATACTAATAGTCATAATTTCCAGCAAGTGGCCAAGCCATAATTTTCAATATATATGTAGTGATTTATACCATAAAATATGAAAAAATAATTTTGTTTTTCCAAAATGGAAAATTTTGAGTTATCACTACAATAACATAAATAATCTTTTGAGGATCACTCTCCAATTTGCGTAATTGTAAAATCAAATTTAAAACGAGAGTTATAAGCGTTGACATTATTACCAAAAATGGCAAAAACGCATTTTTGAAGGTCTAAACGCATTTTCAATTTGTGTTTTTTTCATGGATGTCTTGGATGAAATTTTGATGGAGGAAAGGCATCTATTTATAGGTGGAGAGAGGGCCAAAATTCCAAAGGTTAATTAATATAAACCGTCCATCAAGGTAGAGATTAAGTGGAATTTTAGCTCCTTTTTATTCTTTATTTCATCTGGAATACGAACAATTTATACAGGATATAACATGTATTCTTTATTAAAAACGGATTAATAAAGACCACATTTCGGGGAAGGAAATAAACCAAAGGTTAATTTAATAATTTCCTTACAGGTCCTAGTTAAATTTATGGCATGCGGTGTGGTTAGTCATATGGATTTTCAGGTTTCTTGCGGTGGGGTTTTTTAAGTGGGTTTTTGGGTGGTGGTGGTGTTCAGGTCGCTTGCACTGGGGTTGTTCAGGTGGTGGTTTTTAGTGGAGGTGGTTCAAGTAGGTTTTTGGTAAAGGTTGGTTGGGGTTGGAGATGGAGGTGGTGTTTGGTGAGAGAGAGATGATGGTTGGAGATGGTTATGGTTCCATTGAGAGACATAAATGACGTTTTTGGTTTTGTTTTTGGTTAGAGATAATGGTTGTTGGGAGCTAAAGATTGGTTTTTGGGTCTTGAAATTATTTTAGTTTTTTATTTAATTTTTTATTTTGGGTTTTAAAATTAGGGTTGACGGGTATTTTATTCCATTTATGAATAAAAATATCGGGAACCCGACTTTTGGGTTTAACTGCAACGAATTGATGACGATTTTTATCGTGGTTTATTTTGCGAATTTTGATGGCCTTTGGGCTATATACCCCTTTGGTTATATAGAATAAAACTCACTAAAAAGAATAAAAATAAGTTCCCATAGGTTATATACCCCTTTGGGCTAGTTGCTAATTGATACATATATGTATTTGGAGCTCATTTGCACAACTTAGTGGAGGTCCATGCAAGAAAAACGAGATTGTTATTTTTAAAACCCTATAATATCTAGCGTTTGAGAGAAGTCCATATGAGGCATGATAACATTACACCTAAAGCTAAAACTCAAGGAATATGAAAGAGAGAGAGGTTTCTACAAGTTCAACGGTTAAAGAAGAAGGTGAAGGGAGAAAAAGAGGTGCTGAAATTTTCTCGAGCAAACTTGTCACTTTCAGGCCATTTTTGGCATAGTATATCTTCGAATTTGACTTTCTTGACAAAATTAGGTCCTAGTTAAATTGAATGGAGAACTAATTGCCACTAGTTTCATTATTTTAAATTTTGTGGAACAAACCCATCACTTTTGGGCCATTTTCGGCATAGTATATCTGCAAACTTGACTTTCTTGCCAAACAAGGTCCGACTTAAATTGATTCAAGAACGTGTAGGCACCTTTTGCATAATTTTTGGAGATATCATGAATATTATATGATTATTTTTGCAATACCGCATAAGGCTGAATTTATTACAGATTTGTTGGCTTATTTAGTGAATGAAGATTTTAGGTGCTTAAATCACATATGTTTAAGAACTTCCAAGAACATGACTTACTTATTTTCGCGATATGAATGCATCCGAATATTCATAATTTTCAAGAGAATTATTTTCATAAGAGAATATCACTATTGTTCTCTTTAAGTGTTGTTTGATTTAAATGTTGTCGAAACCTTAGTTACACGTGTTTTTGTAAAACAATTAGCAACTATAATTTGGAAAGGTGAGAACTTAATAGTGGACCTATTTTATTAAATCTGAAAATATGATTTAAGACTTGAAATATCATATAGTTAGATAGTTTTACCTTGTTGTGTTGGGCTTCCAAGACGAATCACATGTTAAAAATTAAAATATGTAATTCGAATAATATTTTGATACGTAAAATTTCAATATTGATGTGAATGTTGTAGAGTGGAGTTATTTATTATAAAACGTTGCTATTACGCATATTTGAATTGAATTATATGTCAAATTGAAAATATATCACACTTACTAATATTATGGAATTTGACAACTTACGTAGCTATTTTGTAGAAATTGATTATTACATTACTAAATGGATGTAATTAGAATGTAATTAGTTTCGTATGATTAATTGGAGGATTGTAACATTAAATTAAAAATATGATCTATGTAGAGATTGTTCGTGTTAGTAATTCGACACTGCGGCAACGTTGGGTGTTTGGGAGTAGTTATACTTTCACCCTTGTTTAGTAGGTTGATTGCTAGGTATTGGACTAGTAGGTTGACAAGGTGCGATACTACGTTGTGACTTGGGTTCATGTATTCTTCCATGGTGAATGACTAGGTGATATTTATGATTTTGTGATCCATAGGTATGTTTTAGTTGTGATACCCGAATTATGCGTGGATGTAATTGAAAATAAAGAGAACTTAATTAATGAAATATAATTAATGCCTAAGATAATAAATGGGTATTAAGATGGATTTGTGTCACGAGTACGTGCGGGACTAACGAAAATTGTGTCGACTGGCTATAATGTCGTGGGTTAGTGTTGGCATCACTGGTACGTGCATGGCTAACAAAAATTGGTTTGAATGGAAATAGTGATGTTTTGTGCATGGAACATCATGAGTATATGTAGGGCTAACGAAATGGAGTTGATTACCTATAGTGATTGGTGTGGGTGTGATGTGTTGAGACTTTAAGCGCACCATGTATATGTGTGGGACCAATAGAAAGGTTGACTACCTATCGTGATGTCCCACTAATAAGATAATTAAATATTGCAAATCAAGTCAAATTAAAGGATTAAAATTTTATCAAATGATGAAATAAACATAATTGGACTTGGGTAGTGGGGTGGCTTAGTTTATTTGAGTAGTTAAGATTGTTTAGTTTACTAGCATCTTAGTTTATCGAATCTTGTTTTAAAATATTCCAATGTGGTATTTATATCTTATAATGCTTATTACTCGATTCACATATCCTATTTGATAGGAGTAGATATTATACTTGCGGTGGGATCTGCCTACTCATTGTTGACTAACATTTCAGATTAGGTTCTTGGGTAACTGTATTGTACTTGGAGATTGAGGACTTGCAGCTAGAGTTTATATTTATTTATTTAGTAGTTTAGTTTTCCCACCAAGAGTTATTTATGGATTTTATGTGGGTCATTTGATTCCAAAATTGTTTATAATTTTCAATTTAGAGATTCTAGTAGTTGGATTATTCATTTGTGTATTGTTATCATTTGGAGTTGACATTTATTTATTGGAGTTTAACATGGTATTGGATTTTTATTGTGATGGATGTTTTTATTCGTTGGTTTATTTAAAATTATATCTTGTGGATTTTTTTTAATGTCTCATATTTCTATCACATGTTACGAATGGTATTTAATTTTAGCGCCTAACATAAGTTAACAACGGAGACTGGACACCTATAATGCCAAAATACATAGGGTGTTATAGTTGATATTAGAGCATAGTCTTGGGTTTCGATGGCTTTGAGTCTATTATAGGTTCCACATTTTCGATCTTTGATTCGATTTGTTGATTTGTACTCCCTAGGTTTTGGGTCTAACATACATGTTAGTATTGTCTTTTGTGGAGAGTGGGAGTTTTTGTTAGGGAAGTTTTGTGAATTTGAGGTTAGAAGTGTGAAACTTGGGGTTGAGGAAAACTTTAATGTTGTTATTAATGACGAGATTTTATGTTGAATCATTTGAGAACTTTGAATTATGACATTTGAGATAGAAGTTAGGAGTGGTTAGTGGGGTAGTTAGGTATGCTCCTTATATATTTAGTTACACCTAATATGTATAATTGATACATATCTATATTATACCTTTGAAACGATAGTGCTAGAGGTTTTAATTCTCATTAAATCTTGATTACACCGTCCCCTCCCTAGGATACCCAAACAGTGTCTCTTGATGCTTCAGAAAAACAAAGCAATTACTCTCTCTCTCCTTTTAATATTTGGGCTCTTCGTCGCCAGGTAACCATCCTTTCTATTTGGGCAGCCGCTCCGCTTCTTTATTGGATAATGACCAGGTTAAGAAGTTCCGCAAAAACATCACTGCAGGAAAAGGCAAGAAGTAGTATCCCATGGCTTGCTTTGTATTTCCGGTGTCTAAATGAGAGAATTGGGATGCATGTTGGATTAATGGAAAGATGAATCAAGTTTAATTTTTCAACTTAATCCAATATTTTATGATATTGGTTTGATGTCAAATTGACAATACTTGAGAAAATTCAATTCTGGGACGTGAACAACTCGATTTATGTGAGCAATGCCAATTGATATTGATTTATCAATTTCCATATACATGATAATGCTTCTTATCTTTTATCAGTGCCCCATGCCTCTCTTTATCTCCCATCATCGTAATTCTGCCCAAGGCAGTGTTCATATGCTCAGATGGTCCTCCTTTTCTTTAATTGTCATTTAATGTCTTTAAATTAAAGAACATTATCATTTATAAGTGTTGTTTTGCAGCTTAAATTACCATCTTCTTGACACGTTCACTCAATGTTGTATATTTTCGTGACTGATTATACACATGTGGGATCTCGCAGATTAAGAAGTATCGAGGGTTTGGGGGTCCAATAACGCCATTTTCGGCATTAACGCAATGGTTTCGAACATATTTTTTGTTTTATTCATTTTTAAGCATAAAAATATTATCTTGATTAATTTATTATTTTCCATTGTTATGTCTTTATGATTTTTTTATATGTAGTTGGATTATAATCCATTGATTTGTTTTACATTTCTACTCACTAGGTGTAGGTTTTGATCAATTATTTGGGCCCTGGCCAGTTTTATTACAATTCTACCTTCTGATACGGTCATAAGGAATTAAAGTTATGTCTTAAGAAATGCATATGATTGATGTATTTTCAACTTTCTTTTGAAAAATAATTGTTGGATTTAATTATATATGTGTGATGAGTGGCTTTTAGATGCTTTTTTTCTACTCAGTCAACATAAAATAAATATAAAATATATTTACAAATGCTATCAATTTTTATCTATTTATAGAATTAAGACTATTTTAAATCAAATTCTAAATACTTTTTTTACTATCAAATGCCCGTGCATCGCACGAGTTACATGCTAGTGTATATATATATATATATATATATATATTATGTGTGGTGTGTGTGCGCGTGGGATTAGGTGTATGAGCACTCGAGTCGCGGCATACCATGGGTAGGTATATGTAGGATTACTTTATTATTATGAAGGTACGTGTGTTGGATAGGGGTATACGAGCATAATGTACTGATGTAGAGTTACGTTACACTACTTAAGCTTTATCGAATTTGGAGGAATAAATTCTTATGTTAGTAAGGAAGAATGTAATAATCCGTATTTTTGGCACCGATTTTATGAGGATTAATTATGTATTTTCTGGAATTTATATTGAATTTAAGATATATTACTCAATTTATATTATTTTATTTATATTATGGATTAATATATTTAGTTAAGTGAATTATTTTTAATATATGTGCTCAAACGTTATTTTATGGTTTATTTAACAAATTTTGACACGACTCAATTTGGGGAGTTGTAAGTGAATAAAACACACTCAAAATAATAAAAATAAGTTCCCATGGGTTATATAGACCCCTTTGGTATATTTATTATTGGATAAATATATGTATTTGGAGCCCATTTGAGCACCTTAGTGGAAGCTCGTGTGACAAAAGCAAGATTGTTATTTTTAAAACGCTAACCACCCAAGTCTTAATATATATATATATATATATATATATATATATATATATATATATATATATATATATATTATTTTACAACACCTAGGGTCTGGGAGAAGGTCATATGAGGCTAGATAACATTATATCTAAATCTAAAACACAAGGAATATAAAAAAAGTGAGAGATTTCTACATATTCAAGGGTTAAAGGAGAAGATGAAGGGAGCAAAATTACTGGACCAAATCCATTGCTTTTAGGCCATTTTCTGTATAATATATATATATAAATTTCACTTCTTGCCAAAATAAGGTCATAGTTAAATTGAATGAAGAACTCGTGGCCATTATTTCGTAATTGTCCGAAAGTTTACGAATATCTTATGAATATTTTCCCAACAGCGCATGGGGTTGAAATTTTGTGGAACAGACCACTCACATTCAGACCATTTTCAGCATTTTATATATGTAGACTTGACTTTCTAGCCAAAATAAGATCCTAGTTAAATTGAATTAAGAACACATGCACATTGGTTTTGTAAGTTTCAGAGCTATCATGAGTATTTTATGAATATTTTTCCAACAGCGCATAGGCTGAATTTCTTACAAATTTATTGGATTATTTTGCAAATGAAGATTTGAAAGGCTTAAATCACATATGTTCAAGAATGTCCATGAACGGGACTTTCTTATTTTCGCGATACAAACACAACTGAATATTCATATTTTTCAAGAGAATCATTTTCATGAGAGAATATCATTATTGTTTTCTTTATGTGTTGTTTGATTTAAATGTTGCCTAAACCTTACTTACACTTGTTTTTATAAAATAATTAGGAAAAATGAGAACCGAATTATGGACTTGTTTTATTAAATCCAAAAATATGAGTTAAGACTTGAAATATCGCATGATTATATAGTTGTACCTTGTTATGTTGAGTTACCGAGATGAATCACGTGTTAAAAATTAAAATATATAATTCTTTTATTTTGGTCAAATCAAGAGAAATAATTATGAAAATTAAAGTGTTATATTCTGGAAGTAACAAAAGTGGCTAATATTCTTAACCAAGAAAAAATAGATCATAACAAATTATATAGTGTCACTCGATCGATTCTTATAAAGGAAAATATATAGTGAAAAGTAACACTAGTTGTGTTCCTAGAGTGCAAGTAGCGACAATTGTGCTTTAACGGAACAATCCACATGACAAGATGGTCTGCAAGAGAAAGGGATGAGAATGAGACCAAGGCACCGCTGTTCCGTTGGGGAGTGAGAGGAACATCAAGTGTTACGATACTCCAACCAGTATTTGTCGAAACAACATTTTCTTAACCTGTGCTACAGGGTTTGACTCCTCGCTAATCGACCTATCAGAACCTCCCAACTGTGTAGAGGCTGTTTCCGCTTGTTTTTCAGATTCCATATGCTTTAATTGATGATAATTAAGTCAATTAAGACAATATAGATCTTAATATTTGTTACAGTAGACCTAACCCCTGAAGCTTCCCTTTCACTGGTTAAAGGTAATAGGTAGATTGCAAAAAACACTTGTTGGGAGCCCTAGAAAATTATCGCCTCTTGCTTTTTCACCATGAAAAAAATATGTAATTCCCATAATGTTTTCGCATATAGAATTTCAATATTTTGGTGTGAATTGTTGGATAAATTCCAATATTTATTGATATTTTATTTTTTAGTTGTTAATATTTTGTTATATTATTGGTATTTTATTTTAAACATAGTTTGGGTTTTATTTTAGAAGGTAGAAACATGAGCAAATGGGTGTGAAAGATATGGGAGTGCTCAAAATCCCATATTGTCCCACATTGGAAGAATACTACAAAAAGTAGTGGTATATCAACTAAAGGATAACTAAGATTCTTAGTTGACAAGTCAAATAAGAGGCTATGATCCTACGCATCGCGGTGGTGCTTATACACCACCAATCGCGACACGCATAAACGTGACACGCGACACGCGAAAGGGAGATTGGGCGACTTAGGGCGCATTGCGCGCTTTGACGCGCACTTAGCACGTGCGCATCGTCGCTTGGAGCGTGGGAGCGTGGAGTTTTGACGAGGTAAAGCAGATCAACGGTTGTGATTAAACGATCCGATCAAAGGATTTAAAATCCGAAACGACTTGATCTAAACCGTTAGATGTACTCGTAGCGTTTTACTTACAATGGGACGCCTAATCTGAACCGTTAGATCACAGCTGTTCCAAACATACACGATCCAACGGTTGCTGAGTCACTCCATGAAGAGCTGTGACTGTTGAAGAACAGTCACATAAATGGCTATAAAAAGAGTTCCAGGCCTCTGTTTTGGACACCGAAAATTGGTAGTTTCTCCTCTCTCCGTCCTCTATATTTTGGCATTATCAAGTTACAATTTCAGAGTGTTCTCAGTTTGATCAAACAGTACATAGTTTGAATCAAACAACTGTTCATACACTGCATTGTATCCTGAAGGCAGATTCTATAAAACCCATAGTGTACTCGCGGTTCTGTCTCAACCGGATTGGGAGAAATTTTGCCTAAAAGAAAGCATTCCAAGAACGTGCTTTGTAGCAAATTATTAATATATTTCGTTCTTTCCATAACAAAACTCCAACATGAATGTTGTAGAGGTTTGTTGTTTGTTAGAAAACATGTTTAGTATGCTTATTTGAATTTAATTATATGTCGAATTGAAAATATATTGGAATTATGGAATTTGACAACTTGCTCGGTTATTTTGTAGAACTTGATTGTTACATGACTAAATGGATGTAACTAAAATTGAATTAGATTGGTATGCTTAATTAAAGGATTGTAACATTAAATTAAAAATATGAGTTATGTAGAGATTGTTCGTGTTAATAATTGGACACCACAAGAACATTGGGAGTTTAAGTGTAGTTGTACTCTCACCCTTGTTTAGTAGGTTGATATTGTAATACCCCGTATTTTCATGGCTTTTAAATTTAAGGATTTATTAAATTTAATTGAGATAAATTAATTTAATTTTAATCCGAAATGTTGTTTTAAATATTTACTAGCGTGACAAGAGTTAGTAATTATTGGGAATATATTATTTGTTGCATATTACTGGATGAGTATAGTAATATATGAGATTTATTTTTATAATATTGTCACGTGTGAATAAAATGGCAAGTGTGAAAATTTAAATCGGGACGCGTTTGTGTCATGTCGGGACTAAATGTGAATTAATAAAAGTGAATATTTAATAGGTTGTTCGTATGGTCGTTTTGTGTGCGCCAACGCGTCCGGAAGGGTTGAGATAGTCAGAAAAGTATACCCGGGGGTTTGATTTGGGTCTCGGGGCGTTTTTAGGCCTAATTAGTACCCCGGGAGGGCATTTTAGTCATTTTGTGTTTTTGGGTAATTAAAGCCACGAAAATTAAAGGGATTATATTAGATGTTTAGGTTATCTCCTAGGGTTAGATAACTCAAAACACTAGAACGACCATTGGAGAGGAGAGGAGAGAGCTCTCAAGGAATTCCAAGGCTCAAAACTCATCCGTTTACACCGCCGCCACCGCCAACGCGTAGATCGCGAGACGGGGAACGCAACCACACCAAATTAAACACCAAACCAGATTTCTGAAAATCCAAGGCAAGTGTTTATCTTGCTTATTTCGTTGATGCATCATCCATATTAGTTTAGGAGTTATTAGGATGAGATTTATGGAAGAAAAACCCAATTTGAGATGGGAAATTTTCATGTAGTGATGATTTATATGATATTCTGGAAACCCTTTGTCATGTAAAGGATTAAGAGTCTGATTAAGAAAAGAGTTCTAATCAGATACAAACACTAAAAAAAAATTATTTCGGACGATCGGACCGTTGGAATTGGATGAAATTTTACAGAGAATTATCTGAAGACGAGAGGAAGCTACAAAAAAAAATTCAGCTCGATCGGACTGTTCAATATTTTTTAATATTTTTTTTGCTAGACAGTTTTATGTTTTGAGGACTCTTAGAGATAATAAAAATTCAATTAAAACTCCATTTTAATTCCGATTTCTAAACCGTTTGAAATTCTCATCTTTGAAAATAAAATTCAAAATCCTTTAATGTAAGGCGAAATCTATATTTTTGGGATATTTTGCATAAGGGATAATGTAAGTATATATTAAAGGGGAGAGACACGTAAGAGAGAGTTACGTTGGAACATAAATAGATATCTACTGAATTGTACATTTGGAAGAATAGAGTCCATGAGGGTTACGTAGTAAGTTGGAAAAAACCCTTCGAATTAAAGTTAGAAACGAACCATTATACTTGATATATAATAATGGGAAAATAAGGATAAATGTTGTGAATGTGGGTTATGGGATAAACCTAAATTGATATAATAAAAGTGGTATATTTATATGATTGTGTATGTATATACTATATACTTGTGAAAATCATGCTCGCGCTACTTGCTATCCCTGAGGTTCCGCACTGGGACGATCTTATCTCGTGTGCCTTATGGGGGATATTGACTCGTACCCTAGAAGATAGAAATCCTAGGTACAGGCTATCGAATCGGTAGTCACGGTCCTAAGAGACGTGAGGGTATGTACTGACCTCTTGGACTTGGAAACTATGCTTCGCCTCAATATTGTTTGTGTATGTATTTATACAGTTCGAGAGTGATTCCAAACTTGTATTCCCTTTAGTACGATTGATACGGGGATTGGATAGCAGAGTATGACCGCACCATAGTTTTTATGTGGGGTGCTGTTATGATATATATATATATTATACGAGTAGTTAATATATATATGAAATTCTGAAATCTGGAACTGCCTACTGTGATTTGATATGTAGGACATGGTTGATGACTCAAATTATAAATAATTGTTTTGAGAAAGTATAATATGACACTGGAAAACTTTATTGATTAATAAAGTTAAAAGGAGAACCTGGGTTACAAATTGAAATCTTTCGTTTTAAATACTTGTGTTGTTCAGTTGTAAATCCTGCGAATAACCTAAGATAAGTTAAATCCTTGGGGAAAGATAGTGTGATATATGATGAGATAAACCATTGGGAAGGTTAGTGCGATAGGATTGCACATTAGAAGAGAGGTGAGAATTTCTCAAGAGAGTGTCGCACTAATATGTTGTTGCATTGGCCTGTATCAATTTAAATACTTGCTAAATGAATTTTTAAATAATATACACTATCGGGCTCTGACCCGTTTCTATTCCTCTTTCTCTCATGTATATATATGTATATATTACAGGTGCCCAGCCACAGGGGCATCTTACTTAGGATCCTTTGGAAGGAACGTGCTGCAGCTTAGGTGGGAGTTGCAGGCCCGTCGTTTAGACGACTTCATCCATTTGATTCTACTCCTAGTTCAGTTTTATCCAGCAGCGGCATGTGTCTTCCTCTTTCTATTATTTAGTTGGTATTGTCAGAGATTGAAATTTTTACTTTCAGTACCTTTATTTGGGATTTATTACGGTCAGGATGTTTTCCTTTAGTGTTGTAAATGTTGGGATTTATTATTGATGATTAAATTCGTGTATGTTCAATTCTATTTTTATTCTTAATGTGTGACTCTTTAGATGTTAATGGTTTAAGGTTTTATAACCGGATTTAATAAAATAAGAATAAGGTTTTAAATGGTTTTGACACTTAGCTTAATTATTTAGGGTGTTTAAATTGGAAAAGTATTTTTACGACAGTGATGCTAAGAATGAACCAACTGTTCACCTTGATTTTAATTTAATAAAGGAGTGATCGCCCGGTATTTAATTAGGCGGGGTGTCACAGATATATTATTTTTGGCCATTTTATAGGTAACGAACTAGTGAGTGTGCACTCATTTTATTGGGTATTTTCCTCGGTGGGACTAGGTATTATGCCATTACATTATTTCATTAGCCTAGATGGGATATTAGGTTGTCACTTGGGTTTAGGTATTCTTCCTAGGGGAATGACTAGGTGATACTTATGGCTTGGTAGTCTATAGGTATGAGAGTAAGGGTGGTTTTAGTTATTATGCCCGAATTATGGGTGGGTATAATTGAAAATAAAGAGAGATTGACTAAGAAAATATAATTAATTATTAAGATAGTAAACAGGTATTAAAATTGATTTTGTCACAAGTATGTGCATGACTGATGAAAATTGGGTAACATGGGTGTTTGTTGGCATCATGAGTATGTGTAGTGTTAGAGCAAGATTTATATTTCTCATTATGTTTTTTTAGTTTGGTTTATTTTGTTAAACCTTTACATCATCGTGTACATTCTCAAGAGCTTCAACTGAAGACAAGTTAGTGACCAAATGTAACAATCGAAGATCGAAGAGTTGAGATCGTCACTACAATCATTTGGGGAATATATATGAGGCCGATTTTCTGTAATCAATTTATCCAAGGGTATTTTAAAAGTGTTTTAAAACACAAAATATTTTTCCAAAATGTTTTTTGAAAAATTCACAAAGTTGGTAGAACGGAAATTGATGTCATTCGAACGAGTACATGATTTGCACAATAACAACTTCAAATGATATTTCGAATGATATAGATTTTGGCAAATGTTGGCCACTTTGAAATATCTTTGGAAAGTTCGCTTGATGAGTGTTAGAGTGAGATAGGGTACTTCGTTCGAAAGAGATGTACGTCGTTCGAACGAGCTGGAGATTTTTTTTTACCTGATTTGAAATTCAATATTTCAAGTTTATTTCTTGGAGATATTTCTCCCTATATATACAGATACGAGCTTGGAAATTCTACCAATCCTTTTAGACATCTTTTTGTGATAAAAATCTTTTGTTTTTTTTTAATTCAAACTCATTGGATGATTTGAGATCAATTTATCAAACCAAGAAGAACATATATGTTGTTCAAAACCTTGTGGAGTTAATTCTTCACTGATGAAGATAGGATAAGAGTTTCCTGAGGATGATCGACAGACACCGAGGCAAGTTGAGCTTGCTGTGATACCCCGGCTATTTAAATACTGGGTGATCAATCCTTTACAAAAATAAAATAGGAATCTCAGTTGGTTCATTTTTAGCATCACCGTCGAAAACTTTTTAAATTACTAACCACCTATGTTATAAATAAATCGGTGCCAACTTTTATATTTCATTAAACAATCATAAAAAGTGGAAACATAGACTAAACCATTCACATATAACTGAGTCTAAAACATCACAAGACATAATATATAAAAATGCCAAATAATCCATCGACTCCAAGTCTAATATAAAGTCCACCATAAATACAAACCTGGATACAAAGTCTGAACTGAAATAAATGTAATATATTAAGGGGCCATATGCCCAAATGAAATACTGAATAATAGATCCTACTCAAGTAATGAATGACTGAAGCGCCTACATAAATCCTGCAAGGCTCCACAAGTGTTGCAGTTACGCATCCCTAGAGTGAATCGTCAAGCTTGGCGTCCCTGTTGATGGACACCTAAAAGGCTTTGAAAATATTTTGCATACAAGTCAGAGCTCAAATTCTTTTGAAATATTTTTTATGCATTTATCATAGCTTAAAATAAATTATTAGATACACAAGTTAGTTAATGTACACTCTCTTGAGTTACTCACCTCTCATCGATAGTGCACTCCTAATGTCTCCTACTTATCCCACCTAGTTATGCTACCCAACCCAACTTGAGCTCATAAGTATCTAAGTAACCAATAAAAGGTTTAACTCACCCGTACTGCCCATACAGTACGCTACATTACCCTTAATTATTCATTAAGTCCTTAGTTAAGTTTCTCTTTAACTCCCCCGTACCACCCATACAGAATTCTAACGTACCAAAAAATAATTAACATTTCTCGTATGTTATTATTATTAAACCATTATTTTAAGTTCTCATACTTTCATTATCTTTAGATATACACTATCTATCCTTTCTACTATCACACATAAGTAGGATAAATCACCCATATATATAACCGCGATGCACACTTGCATACTCTACTATCAAGACCAAGTACCTCTTGTACTAAAACAGGAACTACCATTTCAGAATGTCATCCTCGAACCATAAATCAAACAACACATATTGGAGGTGAATATAGTTCCAACTCTTTGGGTCACACACACACCTAACGTACCCAATTGACCGTCAATACTATCATACACTTAGATAGTGATCGTACCTAGGTTCTATGTTCTGGGGCACCAATTAAGACCTCGATGGAATTGACAAGGTGGGAATGCTCACTACGTGGGACCTCTGTGATAGCAGGCAACGTAGGTATGTTCACACACATAAGAAAGCACATAATAGACATACACACCACCTATCCATATGTCGCATATAGGTATACACTCAACCTATAAATACAATCCGTATAGGTATACACACAGCCTATAAATGTAATTCGTATAGTTATACACTCAAACCATAACTATAAATCGTATATGTGTACACGCCACCTATAAATATATTCCTTACGTAGTATAAAACTCTCGAATACTCGATGTAATATCGATGCACAAATAACACTTCTTATCGTTTGTTCTCGAGTCTCACTCACTACTTGAAGGTTCAAAATTGTTACTTCAGTTATTTCAGTAGTTAAACTATCACTAACCTACTGGTATTAATCTTAAGGAATAGATATTCTCCCCTTAACCTCAAGTCATAAGTTCTCTATACGAAACATAGTCGGTTAACTAGCTAAGGTCGTATACACCATATTACCCTCTTTGAGATCTACCCGGGCCTTAACCATATGCCCCTGATCTTCTTTAAGTCGTTATAGAGTTGTAATAACATCACCAAACTTCCCCATTTTCTTCGGCTAAAGAAACTATTGAAATAAGCAAAAGAGGTGAAAATTAGCTTTGGTTGATCGATCGACAAAAGCTGATCGATTGATTGATCAGTTGATTGATTAACATCCCACGATCGACGATCTGGGTTTTGACAGTGTCATCCCAAACACGTTTTTCTCCATTGTTAATACCTCAAACCTTCATGAAACCGTCTGGAATTCTCACCCAACATAATCAAACATCTAATATATATTTAACGATGATTTCTAATGTAAATAACACATCAAAACTATACGAAATCCATCCAAGAACAGATCAAACCATTAATTCCTCAAAACCCTAAATTTTATGTCCTCGTGTATCCTTATCAAAATACCTAGGTTTCTTACTTGTGCTTCTTCACATATTAACTGATTTCTAATTGTTTACATAAAATGATTGATTCTACATGCAAATCCTACCCCAAATCATGTGTCCTAATCATTAAAATTCCAAGAACTTCATTTAAATCAACATATATAAAACCCTACACTACATGGGTATTATAACTTTTCAAAAATATGCAAGATAAACATTTGCCTTAATCCAACAAGTCTAATTTCATTTATGAAGTGATGGAATTGATCTCTCTTCACTCCGATTATGATTTCAGTACATCGGTAATGAAAATTGGTGTGGGAAAGCCTAGATTCTTTTCTTCTTCCTCTCCTATGGAATATCCTCTCTTAAGATTGTGTTAACCCTAGCCTCTAAATCAAAGGGGAATATATAACACTTAGAAATTCGGAGTTCTTTCTACCCTAATCTCCCAAATGATCGAATAGCCCTCAAATAGTATCGGTTTGGTCTAAAATTTCCCCGAGACATAAATAGTATTCCGAGTATACTATTCTAACTATATTGACCCTTTCAGATACAACTGTGACCTTTAAATCACCGTTCGAGTCACTTTATACAAATATCCTATATCGACCTCAAACACTCTACACACTACTCCCTGTTGAGACCCCACACAGTCCCGTCGATATCACTGGCAATGACGTATAATAATTATCGCACAAATTATTCCACCAATAATAATCCTTATCTCCCAAAATACTTAATTTCATCAAATTACAGAACACGTGTAATTTAAAACTAAATCGAATTTATTACCGAATTATTTAAATTCTAAATACTCAGAAATACTAGGTATTATATACTCCCCCCTTATAAAGGAATTTCGTCCTCAAAATTAGGATAAGTCTGGTATTGCAAGCTTCATATGCTTCCTGATTCACTTCCTCTTAAGTTCACTACATACATTTCTATCTTTTCAGATCGTGAATACTACCAAAAGGATTCAACTAACCAGGTCACCTATTCACCCTATACATGTGCATATCCGCATAAGTGTTACCTGTCTATACTGGCCTTAGATCACAATATAACTATCAACTCTCAGTTATAATTACATACACGTACAATAACAAAGGTACTTAACCCATGTCCTAATGGCCAAACACCTCCCAACTTTTGGCGTTCACTAAGTTTCATGCATGGGATATCTCGCAAAGCAAAATCTAAACAAGGAACTGTAATACCCCGTATTTTTATGCTATATTAATTTGGGGATTTATCAAAGTTAATGTGAGTGAATTATTTAATTAAAATCCGGAAATTAATTATGGAAATTAATTATGTTATAATTATTAACGTGACGAGAGTTAGTAATTATGGGAAATTTGTTGAATATTACTAATGAGCAAAGTAATATATGATATTGATTATATTGAATGTCACGAGTGAATAAAATGACAATTTTGGAAATTTGAATCGGGACGCGCCCGTGTCACGTCGGGACTAGATTTGGTTAAATAAAAAGTGAATATTTTATAAGTTGTTCGTATGGTCGTTTTGAGTGCGTCAACGCGTCCGGAAGGATCGAGATAGTCATAAAAGTGTACCCGGGGGTGTAGTTTGGGTCTCGGGGCGTTTTTAGGCCTAATTAGTACCCCGTGAGGGCATTTTAGTCATTTTACATATTTGGGTAATTAAACCCACGAAATTCAGCAACCTATATCAGCCATTTAGGTTAGCCATTTAGGGTTAGAATATTCAGAACCCTAGTACGGCCATTGGAGAAGAGAGGGAAAGATCTCAAGGCAATTCAAGGCCAAAAAGTCACCGGTTTGCACCGCCACCACCACCAACGCGTAGATCGCGAGAAGAGGAACGCAGCCATACCAAAATCAGCCATAAATCAGAATACCAGAAATCCCAGGCAAGTGTTTAACTTTTTATTTTCATTGGTGCAATCTTCATATTAGTTTAGGAATGATTAGGGATGAATTATGTAGAAGAAAACCCAATTTGTGATAGGAAAATCCATGTAGTATTGGTTTGTATGATGATTCTGGAAACCCTTGCCATGTAGAGGAAATTAATCGCGAAATTTTGATGATATTGAGAAAGAAATTCTGCAGAAAAATAGGTTAGGAATCTGTTTAAGGAAATTTTAGGGTTCTTGATGATTAGATGTAATTTTGGGTGGAAATTCCATGTTTAAATGATGAATATGTACATGCCTTATGTTAGAAACATCTGGTATACTATTATAATGTTAGTAGTAGAATTCTTTGACGTTTGGGGTTGGAAAACATGTATTTGGATGAAGAAAATTGGTAGAACCCGTAACTGCAATTCTGCAGAAAATCAAAATACCTGCTTGATCTATCGATCGAGCCAAGAGCTTCGATCGATCGGACCCCAAACCTCGATCGATCGACCCCTCCTGCAGACTCTTATTTCCCTTTGGAAATGATTTAAAAATTGAATTGTCGTGATATAATTCTTGGGCATTCTTAGTATAATGATTTGGGAGACATAGAGGACCAGTAGGGCGTATAAATAAATGTTGGGATCATTAATATTCGACGAGAATGGTATTTATGGGATGTTTACTTTAGGGTTAGTAAATTGTTATATTAAAGTGTGAGGCGCGTAAGAGAGTTACGATGAAACGTAAATGTGACACCTACTGAATTTCCTACTTGGAAGAATAGAGCCCACGAGTGTCATGAAATAAGTGAGAAAACCCTTCGAGGTAAGGATAGAGATGAAACCTTATACATAATACTAATAATGTGAAATTAAGGATAGATGCTGTAATTATGGGTGACGAGAGAACCTACATTAATATGATAAAAGTGGTATATTTATATGATTGTGTGTGCATATATTATATACATGTGAAAATCATGCCCACGCTACTTGCTATCCCTGAGGTTACCGCGCTGGGACAGTCTTATCTCGATGGGACCTTTATGGGGGATATTGACTTGTACCCTAGAAGATAGATGTCCTTGGTACAGGCTATCGACGTGATAGTTCAGACGGTCCTAAGAGACGCAGGCATGTGCCATCCTTTTAGAGACTTGGAATCTATTCTTCGCCTCAATTTTGTTTGTGTATTCTGTTAATACAATTCGAGAGTGATTCTGATTGTATTCCCCTTAATATGAGTGATATGGGGTTTTGGATAGTAGAGTATGCACGCACCATAGTTTTATTTGGGGTCCTGTTATTTTATATATATTATTCGAGTAGATAATATATGTGTGTGAGAATTGGAAACTTGAAACTGCCTACTGTGATTTGATAAGTGGGACATGGTTGATGACTCAAACAGTAAATACCTATTTTGTGAAAGTATAATATGACACTGGGAAACTTGTTAAATTAATAAAGCTAAAACGAGAGTTGTGCTGCTAATTGGAAGTATCTTTTTAAACAATAATATTGTTCGGTTTTGAAATCTTATGAGTAAGTTTAGATATGCTAAGTTATTGGGAAGGTTAGTATGATAAAATGATAAGATAACCCGTTGGGAAGGTTAGTACGATAGGCGTGCACATTAGAAGAGAGGTGATAATTTCTCAAGAGAGTGTCACTCTAATATGTTGTTGCATTGGCCTGTATCAATTTAAATATTTGCTAAACGTATTTTAATCAAACACACTTTCGGGCTCTGACCCATTTTTTCTCTCTCTCTCTCTCTCTCTCTTGTATATATATGTATGTATTACAGGTGCCCAGCCACAAGGGAGTCTTGCTTAGGATCTCTTGGAAGGAACGCGCTGCAGCTTAGGTGGGAGTTGCAGGTCTCTTGGATAGATGACTTCGTTCATTCGGATCCACTCTTAGTACTTTCATTTAGTTGAGCATGTGTAGCTCTTTCCATTATTCCTTTGTTATTGGACATTTGTATTTCAGTTACTTCCAGTATTGTTACTATGGGTTTTATTCAGTTTGATGGTGTTACTTTATATTTCGCATGTTGACATTCGATCGACGAATGTTTTAAATTAATTGGACTATGTTGCAGATATTTAATGTGGTGTGATTCTTACTTATTGAATGTTGTTAATAAAATAGATGTTTTTCTTTAAATAAAATTTGGAAAGTATGTATGAAAAATGGTTTTGACACTTAGCTTAATTATTTAGGGTGTTAAATTGGAAAATTTATTTTTATCGACAGTGATGATGAGAATGAACCAAATGTTTACCTTGATTTAATTTAATAAAGGAGTGATCGCCCGGTATTTAATTGGCGGGGTGTCACAGGAACCCCCTGATACACTACTACCTAACATTGTCGATCGTCGAGATCTGTTAGGCCCTCAGTTCATAACCTGTACCCCAAATCCTCGTCCCCTGACATAAAAGTGTACTCGTACAATCTCTTGTCACTAAAGATCACATACAACACGATGCTCTCATTATCATTAAGTTCTCAGCGCTAAATCAACAACGAGATAAATCTCCCTGCTCGACAATAAGCACAATATACCCTGAATCATATTAATAAAAAATCCCTACGCACCGGGATCAAATGTAATGAGACAAATATACTCTCTGGAGTCTCCTATACAACACATTATACATATATATACTGGCTCGACCCTCTTTCAGGTGATACCGAGCAAAACAATACCTCCTACCACGTGACAATGAATACGATAGTCTTACTACAACAGTCCACTACCGCTCAAACCCTCGCTAAACCGTCACTACTCAGTATTACAATAAGATCTATTCTCATAACTATCAAATCAGTAAAACAAATACACGTCACAAACATCCTTTTAGTGCCGACACACACTCCCCCTACAAGTCGTACCCACGAGCCTCGTAACCCCACGGTAAATATATATACATAATAAGGCTAATATTACCCACGTACCCACTTAATTCTACTCGCCCATGAATTTAAGTGTAAGAATCATACCTTGTGACGCACCCATGTCACCCTAAACTTACCCCATACCCATAAGAATAATTTTTTTACCTCCATTAGCCATCTGCCTTGCTTGGTCGATGGGTTCCTGAACGTACTCCTCGCATCGGAACTGACTCATGATTTGCTGCAATGGTTGAATGCCTAGGACTCCATCATGTGTTTGTCCTCTGCCTCTCTTTGGACAATCCTTCCTTTTATGGCCGACTGTTGTCAATTTTATAAAATACCGCAAGTGCATGAGTTATTATAAAATAACGAGTGTAAGTACAGGTCGAACCCATAGAGATTTATTAATTTATTTATTCCAAATGATTGTGACTATCCAACTAGACTAAATGGGTATAGAGAAGCTATGTAATATTAAACTAAGCTAACACAAATAAAAAGAATGACTACGAAATATATAAACTAATGTGTGAGAAACTAGGACATTGGATCCATTTATCACGTTTAACTAATATTCTATAATAATTTAAACTCGTCATTCCCGAATTTATATCTCAAATTAAATCGACTTTCATCGTATTTAATTCGAAAAATAACATGGTTAAGCTTACAATAAAATTTAATGCCTCTAAATTAAGTTCACTTTTAAATTTCAAAGTATAGTCTTTAAGGATGGACTATCAAAACAATCAAATGCAAGCATAATCCATTAAAAAGTACTCACACTTAAAAATAAAAATATGATTTTTTTTCAAAAAAAGTCAAAGGTTTAAAATATACTCTCTTGTCGTTTTAAATGAATATCGAATTTTTAAAACATTTTGGAACATATCGGGAACAAAGATGAATTTAAATCACACACAATATTAGTCAAACATGATAAATTTCAACTAGTCCTAGTAAAGAAATTAAGCTAGCATAATTGAAGACATAATAAAATTACTAGACTGAATACTAATTTTCATTAACAAGATAAACTTACAAATATTGTGGCTCAAAAATAATCTTGATAAGTTTCCTCCCACAAAGATACAATTCTTGGCCCTCAAATATAAATAAAACTACCAAAAATTGTTCTAAAGTGGCTCTCTAAAATTCTCTCTACACGAAATAATGAGCCCAAGGGTCTTATTTGTAGGCTTAGGAATGAGGTATTAGGGTATTAGTAGAACTCTTCCTAATAGGTCAAAACGTATTGGAGGCTATCACTGCACCTCTTTATTCTTTGGATCGAAATAAGTGACTGCATTTCCCTCCATTAAAAAACTCTTAAATTTCCTTGCTGAACATGCATGCCAAATTCCGTCCAAATCGGAGAATAAAAATTCCCGGTCTTTTTTATGAACAGCCTTTTTCGAACGATCGTAAAATTAAGCTTTTTCGCATTTTTTTCGAGTTGATCATCAATTTGCACCAAATTCCATCATTACCTGCAAGAATTTCACTAGGCAGCTTTTTTCACAAATTAGCACAAGAATATTATAAAATTATCGAAGTGCCCGTTTTTTTTAGAATTGTAGTTTTTAATTCAAATTCAATCATTCTTGAATTTTTTCCCTTTTTAATAAAATGATCTTAATAACTTATTAAATAAAATAAAATGGGACTAACATAGTGTAAATTTGGCTATAAAATATACAAAATAATGTAGTCATCAAATACCCATAAACCTAAACATTCCTAGTTTTCGAGCAAAACTAAAATTTTATAATCTAACTCACTTTTGTAGGAATCAAGATTGCACTTAGCATGTGTAATAATCCGTTAAACCTCTAGGTCACCCTAGTGGATGAGTTTTATCTCGTGAGGGTTTGCAGTGAATATATCCACAAAATTCAAAAACATGACTCAATACAAAAGACACAAAATTAGTATAACCAAGGTTAAATGCAAACTTCATAAATATAGTTGAAATTCACTTTTCAATCTTAACTTATCGTGTGTGTGTGTGTGTGTGTGTGTGCATAGACAATATAACCATCCATTTCGAAAGATTTGATCGTTACATTTCTTATCCAAAAGTTCGTTTTGATTTCAAAATCTCACAGGATGCACTCACAATCGAACACTAAAAAATTGATTATTTTCTCTCGGTATCCGTAAATAAAAGAGTAAACTTAAATGAACAAATTTCACATATAGATGATCAAAACGGATTTTTTTTTTATAATGGATGAATATGATCTGATGAATGGAAAATCGATTACAAGTTTAAAACGTTGAATCGCATAATAGATCCTATTCATCTTCTCTTCATACTATAACTAAATTCACTTGAGATCGATGAAAAGATATGCACTTGCTTTTAATAAAGCCCCGATACCAATTTGTAAAATGCCATTTGCGATAATGATTCAAATGGATTCGCAAATTTCTAAATCAAACTTATTAAATTGGATATCTAAATTTTCTCAAACCAAAAAGCAATTTTTTTCACCCTTAAACATGCATCTATGTGTCAAATTAAATCAATAAATTAAACCATGCGATGATTAAGCTGACAAACAAAAATTTCAGAAGGAAAAAAAAACCTTTCGGGTAAAAACCTTTTTATTTCCACTATAATTTGTAAAAGACGGTTTACACGGATTATAATGAAAATTCAATTGACATACGATATACCGCATATGTTGGTTCGTAGTCGTCAGCCCAGGAACACCGCAACATTCCTTATGACACGCAGTCGATCAACCCAATATATCCCGCAAGTGGCACCTATTGTTAGCCCAGTACCTTCCAAGGCATCTTGTTCAGCAACATAAAATCCCAACAAATATGTCTTGGGTTCCACAAATACAACTCACATAAAAGTAATTGGGATTTTTGAATTGAAAACCAAAAGCTTTGAACCCTCAAAAATGGTTGGAGAACACTAGAAAAATATATTATGTCAAAAGTAGTTTTTTCTCCACACCTAAAACCAATAGTCTCACAACCAATATATAGCAGCAATTAAGGCGGTGACGTGTCAAACTAAAAGTCCTGTCGTTCGAATGACATACGATGTCGTTTAAGCGAGATAAAATCTCGTTCGAACGAGCTGCATCATCATTTGAACGATAGTGGCACTGATCCCAAAAAGTCTTCAGACTTTGAAAATAATAGGAAACCACATTAAGCAAATTTGTTAAGGGATCAAAAAACTTTTATATAAAAATCTTTTATAAGAAAATATTTTTATAAAAACAATTTAGACAAAAATCATAAAATATCCCGACAATTTTAATGTGAAATGGAAATGGATCTTCAACATAATTTTACCAAATTGATCCTTGTTGGGCTTGAATGTTTAAGTCTTCTTGAAATTAGGATTTGTCTTTAGTAGATGTAAGCTTCTCAATCCTTTCACGGCTTGTAGCGGTATAAGACATAATTAATTGTGACGGACAATGTTTTTACAAATCTCCCCTATGTCTATGCCGGTACAAAATAAAAACATCCGAATTATCAACTTAAAATGACCTATACAAATCTACCCTCCCAAAAACAAAAGTGGAAAGATAAAATGACAAGTCTTCAAATTTTACTTTAACAATCAACTTTTCAAAACTTCAAGCTTTTCTCATCAGGGTGTGCAATCCAAAAATCTTCGATTGTACCTACATACATGAGACAAAGCAACTGCCTCGTGAAGTATCGAGTTTGAAATGATATAAAGCATAAACATGAAAGCATAATCGATTCTCCCCCATACTTAAACTCCCCCATAAATTCATAATTTGTTCTCCCCTTATTTATTTGTTCGAAATCAACAAGGAAAAGAATAAACCAAATAAATCAAATCGGGGTGTCACGGTAAACCAAGGCACACAAATTATTTTTTATTTTTCATATTTTTCATACAAAAATGCAAAAATGATATTACAAAAAAAAACACCATGAATTTTCACTAAGGCAACCAAATCGTGGAAACGAAATGAATGGATGTGAACAAATTCGACAAGAAAATCGATTCAATCATGACATGTGTGCAAGATGCATATGTGTACACCTAGCGAATGAACAACAAAATAGTCCTTAGGTGTAAAATTGTTGAATTTAGATGGCATCATCTTAATCATATCAACAAATCAAAGTATAAATGATTGCCACACCAATAACGTCCAAAACTATGTAATTTTTTTCGTGACTTAGGACGTGCAAACCATTTTAAATTCCATTCAAAGTCCTTATTTAAAAGATAATGCTTTTTATTTTTCTTATGAGGTGATGAAACTAAAACCTATTGGCCCATTTTTGGCATATATTTCCTTTTATAGCCTTTCAATTTTTTTCGGGATCTTTTAAACCTCATTGGACCTTGAATAATTTTTTTATTAGGTCCATTTAAACGGTGGCTTTATCGCAAAGGAAAAAATGAGATACTTTTCGCAGCCCTTTTTCGTTTTTCAAAATAAAACACAGAAACTCACTGGTTTATAACACACACTATTTTCTTGTCAAGTTTTATCGCATTTGGTTCGTTGTATAGATAGAATTGAGATGGAAACACTCAACCAACATGTTATAGACAAGCACAAAAGTCAAACGAATCCATGCATGTGTGCAATAAAGGACAAATGAGTCAAACATGTAGGTAGCAACACTATATATCATCTCAAAGACTCCAAACTTTTTAGAGCACATGAATGACACAACATATATTATCAAAACACTATGAAATAGTCACATGGATATGGAATGAAATTGTGGCTCGGTCATCCTAAGTGTGCATTCATAAACGGTGTAAACAAAAAATAAAACTCTTTTTGGATTTTCTAAAAAAATTTATCAAAATAAAATGTTTTTGTATTTTTCAAATATGACCAAAAAATACGAATGAACGAAAAAATAATACAAAAATACACAATTAATAACACTAGCAAGAATATATCATGAAGCACAACTAGCGTATGACAAACATGCAAACACAATCATCTATAAGATATAGAAAGAGAAGAATCATGTGCAAGCCACGGAGAATCAACTAGTCTCACATCTAGTGCCTCTAAAAGTGATTTCCTAACCCAAATAGGTGTGCATCGACACGTGGGGGTTTTGGAAACCAAGGGAACATTAGACTTCAACTTTCAAGGACTTTTTCGAAGATCGAAACAAAACAGCCTTCGGTGACCTTTCCTACCACAATATGAACATGTGTAAACGGGTGGAGTGACACCTATGGTTTGACCTTTTCTAATGTCCTTGGGATTAATTGACCCTCTAAAACAAACTATGGTTTTGGCTTTAACATTCGAAGCATGTGAACAAGACGAGCCATTGCCATCACTACCAACACTACTCGAGTCTGTTAAATCATTTTTTAACATCAAAATTTTAGACTCAAGAAAAGAATTAGATACTTCCAATTTGAGGGACCCCTTCTTAAAATTATCAATCAAACATAGAAGGTTATCTCTCTCTCCCTCAATTAAAACAAATTTATCCCAAAGAGTCTTTTCATGTGCCATAAAATCATTAATTAAACTATTATCCACAATGGCATAAAGAGGATCCCTAGAATTTTTAAGGTCCTCCAACTCTTTTTCAAAAAATAGGACTCTATCATCACTATCCTTTTTGGACAACTTTAAAGCATTAAATTCGTGGTCCAAAGAAACAATTTTCCATGATAAAAATCTCTTTGATTTTGAACCATTTGCAAAAGATCCATCATGGATTTAAAACGAGAATTTTCTTCTTCCAAAAACTTCAATTCTTTAAAACGTGGACTAGTGTCAATAGGAGGGGACACCCAATTACATAAGTGCTCCATTGGAAAAATTGCGATTTTTCACAAAACTGATTTTTCAAAAAAATCAATATCACACAATTTATACGAAAAATAGGAATACTCGATAAATTAGTGCAACTTGCTCTGATACCAATTGGAAAAGTTATGCACTCACTTTTAATAAAGCTCTGATACCAATTTGTAAAATGCCATGTGAGATACTGATTCAAATGGATTCGCAAATTTTCAAATCAAAATTATTTAATTGGATGTCTAAATTTGCTCAAACAAAACATCAATTTTATTCACCCCCCAAACATGCATCTACATGTTAAATCAAATCAATAAATAAACCATGTTATGATTAAGCTGAGAAACACATATTTCAAGAAAAAAAACCTTTCGGGTAAAAATCTTTTTACTTCCACTATAATTTGTAAAAGACGGTTTACACGGATTAGAATGAAAATACAATTGACATATGATATACCCACAGGTGTTGTGTAACACCCCGTATTTTTATTATGTTAAATAATTATGGGATTAGTTATTATTGTTGGATTAATTAAATTAAAAATGTGAGAAAATTGATTATTAATTAATCCGGTTTAAAAATAAATATTAACTAGCGTGCCAAGGGTTAATACTTATTGTTTATGATTATGGAATATTACTGTGTGAATACGTAATACGTAATTATGAAATTTTATAAATTATCGAGAGTGGGAAATATGACAGTTTGGTACATTAAGTAAGGACATGCGTATGAGTCGTGTCGGGACTAATTTAACGGGTTAAAGAAGTAAATTATTTTTAAGTAACTCGTATGGTAATTTTGAGCATGTCATTGAGTCTAGAAGAGTCAAGATAGTAAAAAAACTCTACCCGGGTATTTCATTTGGACTCCGGGATGTTTTTAGGCCCAATCGGCACCCCGTAGGGGTATTTTTATCCTTTGAATTTTTGGGGAAATATTATGGACGAAAATTAGGAAATTAAATATGGATGTACGTGGTTTAGAGGGGAGTTATTAGTTCTAAACCTATGAGAGAGAGAAGAGAAGGGTACAAAGGAAGGAAGAAGCCATAGGAGTTTTTGGTTCATAACTCAAGAACACACACCGAAAATCCCACTAAAGTGTACATCGTGAGACGAGGAACACACCTATACCAACATCACCAGGAGATCAGACCTTAGAAATTGAGGCAAGTGTTTAATCCTTGAAAAATTGTAGCAACAATCATGTTCATGTTGGTGTAGATATATAATACTCATTTATGGTTCATAAACTTTGATGAAATTGGAAGATTAAGGACATCAATTAAAAATATGGAATCTAATTAGGATGAATCCCTCATGTATGTAGGTTAGAGATCACGAATTGATGATTAATTATGAGGGACAAATATGGTTTTTTATGTTCTTGTATTGAAAGTTGAAGAAGTAGGGTTTATTTTATTAATTTGGGAATTTTCAAAATTTATTAAGGTTTATGCATGATTAAATGATTCTAGCTAGGTTGTTAGATATCATCCCTACATGTTAAATTAATGTTTGGAAGTGATTGCTGGGATTTGGGAAGAAATCTGTAGAGGTTTTAGGTTAGAAAATGCAGCAGTTAGCAGAATGGAGACGACGATTTCTCGTTCGAACGAGACGCATGGTCGTTCGAACGACTTGCTGATTCGTTCGAACGAAACCAGTTATGGTTCGAATAGGGTTGATAATTTTTGACACAATAATCCGTTTATAGTAATAACCCAAAATGACCCGAACATGATACGATTATCTTGTATAGATTTAAGAGTACCCAAAACATACATTCTAAATAAAATCAACGCGACTCGAAAATGACACAACTAACCCGAATTGCCACCCCTAGGTTCGAACGACAGGTCCCAAAAAACCTAGAAATTCTTATTTTTCCCAAATCGTGTTACACAGTTAGTTGAGTGAGGAAAACTTCCATTTACTAATATTAGATTAGTGCAGAATGATTTGGGAAGCATACCTAGGATAATACCTTAAGGATTGGTTAGGTGAATTAACCTTGGAAATTTTGAAAGTGTGAATAATTGAGTTAATTGCATAATAAGTAGTAATGTGAAGTATACTACGTATAGAAATATAAATATGGGTTGGATGAATACCTGAATTTTAATAGGGCTTAGGGAATGCCTATTATTATATGATTATTATTATTGTGTGTATAACATACCTAGGCTGCTTGCTATCGGGAGGAGGCTATTGCGCAGTGTAAAGTTTTATCCTGGGTGACCCAATGGGGGGGATATTTGACTTGTAACCAGAGCATATGAACTTGGATACATGCTATCTGAGATGTAGGATAGTTTCGACGACTGAATGGGAGCGTAGGTATGTGCGTGACCCATTTGGCTGGTGAGTATGCTCACCTCCAATGTTTGTTTTATGAGATATATGATTTATGAGAGACACCAATCCAATTGTCCTTTACACAGTGAGCGATGCATCGGGCCATGATAGCAGAGTATGCATTGCACTAAGTGGTCCTAACCAAGGGGCGCAATATTTGTATATATATATGTATAGGCATGATGTGACTATATATATATATATATATATCTTTGTGAATGATTCTAATGTGTGAAATTAGCAAACTTATAAATGTTGGTAAGAAACATATTTTCAGTGGGTAAAAGAATTACTATCAGAATAGTGAATGTAATACGGTTAATTGGAATAAATGATCTTATTAGCGTATTGTATGGGCGATACGGGTTACTCCTTTGAGATATATTTAGAAGTATAAGTTTATGATCTATTTGGGTACATTATGGATAACTAGGTTAAGATAGACGTACGTTAGGCATGCACAATAGTGGAGAGGTGAGAATGTCATGTGAGAGTTTGAACTAACATGCACATAATAGTTGCGTTATTGCAGTTTTAAATACTTTCTAAAACAAATATTTTTATAAATCTGGCTCTGACCCATTTCTTGCTATTCTTTTCTCTTTTTCTCTCTCTATATATATTATTTATCAGGTGCCCAGCCACAGGGTTACCAGGTTTAAACGCGTGGATCATTTAGCAAGTTGCAGTGGTTGTGGGAGTTGCAGGCCTTTGCACTTAGACGCTTCTATCATTTCTTTCCAGTCTATTCAGATATTCCATTTAGGGCATGTTTCGCCCCTTTCTCAGCCATTTATTAGAGATTGTACCCAGTTCATTTTAGTATTTTATTTCTATTACACTTCAGGATATTACGGTTTGTTGGTTTATGACTTTGAACTGGAATGTATCCAATCCGATTTATTTCAGTATTTGATTCATGTTCAGTATTTATTTTATTCTTATTCGATGTGAGTAGCTTATATTTCAAAGAATGGAAATTTATTAATGGATTAATTGGGCATAATTAACACTTAGCTTAATTATTTATTAGGTGATTAATAATGAAAATTGTTTTTCAACAGTGATGCTAAGAATGAACCAACCAGACACTTTGATTTAATTCAATACAGGACTGATCACCCGTTATTTAATTGGGCGGGGTGTCACATGTTGGTTCGTAGTTGTCAGCCCGGGAACATCGTAGCACTCCCTATGACTTGTAGTCGATCAACCTAGTACCTCCCACAAGTGACACCTATTGTCAACCCAATACCTTTCAAGGCACCTGTAATACCCCGTAATTTTAAATGACTTTTAAAATGGGTTATATTTTAAATTAATGGATTAATAGGATTTTATTATTAATTAATTCATTCGGGTTTTATCCGGACGGTGGATATTAAAATGGATGATTCTGAATATTACTTAAAGATATTTAGGTAATATATGAATGTGATGTCATTGATATGACTGTATGATATAAATTCGGTAATTTATATTTTTAGTCAGACGCGGTATGGGACGTGTCGGGACTAGTTTATTAAATTAAAAAGGAAATTTATTTGCTATCGACCTTATAGTCATTTCGACTGCGTCGTTGCGTCCGGAAGGTTCGATATAGTCAGAAAAGTCTATTTGGATGTTAATTTTGAGTCTCGGGTCATTTGGAAATGAATAGACAACCCGAAAGGGCATTTTGGTCATTTTTCTAGGGGGGATGAATAGTGATTTCGGATTTTGTCCTATTAAAAGTATTGGTAGATTAAGTGTATGTGGGTTATTCATCTCCTCTACACAAATTAGAGAAGCCATCTTCCTAGATAGAGAGAAAGGGTGCTTGGGAAGGGAAAAGCCTACTTGGGAAGGAGAAGAACAAGAACCAAGGTTCACCACCACCAACCACCACCGGAGTTTGACCGGAGAAGGGACAACCAACTGAGATATACTACACCAAAGGATCAGACCTTCAGTAAAGGCAAGTGTTTGATAATGGAAATTTAAGTTTGTATATTGTCCATGTTAGAATAGTATGAAAAGAGAAGATTATTCATGTTTGGAAGAAATAATGGAGTATTAAATGGATTTCTGGAAACTGGAATGATATAGGAATTAAACTCATGTTTTAGGTTGATAATAATCCACGAAATAGTCATGAATCTGTTGAAGAAAATCTGAAAACCATTGAAGTGTTCTTGAAGTTAATATGTTGATGATTTTCTAGAAAATGAGGAGATAAACATGCTTTTTAATCCAATCCCTTGAAGATTCTAGGATGTTTAGAGTGATGGAAATCGTTCATATATGTTGATGTATCATGTAGTAAAGATTGTAAGTCATTTTGGATGTTAATATGAAGGATAGAATGAATAAAAATGGTGAAACCCGTAGTTGCAGGAAATGTAGGAAACCAGGCTGTGACCTGAGGGATCGATCGATCGACCCCTGCCTTCGATCGATCGACCTCCCCAGAATATGTAAAGTTGTTTCTTTTTAAATGTTGATTCCTATCCCAAAACTTTTGTGGATCTTTGGTGATTATTATTTGGATATTATGGGACTTAGAAAATATCAGTAAACCCTTGATAAGATTTGAATTAATTTGATTTGGATTCAAGTGATTAAAATGATGAAAATTATATTGTATGGAATTTCGGTTGCTAGATTCATTTGTTAAATTCCAAATGGAGATGTATGAGGATTAAAGATAGGACCAATAGGGGTGATTGAATATAATATCTGGGTATCCTTAAGTTTACAAGAGGGTTTAATCCTAAATGAAAGAAGATGTGTTTATAAGAGATTTGAAACTATCGGTTTTAACCTTAATTAAAAGGAGAAATAAACTCGTGGTAATTCGGGAGAAATGATATTATGGACCAGTAGGATATTACTGACTTCTTACTGAATATATGTTGAGGAAAAACCTATTTGAATCTTGTGTATTGAGTGAGGGTAGCCTTAGGGTTACAATTTGAACATCAAGGACTGAGTTTAAGCTCAATATTGATTTCGCAAGGACAGAGTGTAATACAAGAGCGTAGTGGTGTGTCTCCTGGATAGAGATGGGAGTTTAGAACACATTTGGTTGAAAGAAGGTATGAGGTTATCCCGATCGCATAGTTGAAGTTGTCGGACCTCCTCGATCGACAAAGTTAAGTAGTAGTGTATTGGAGGGGTTCCTTGTTTGGATTTCGCTTTGCGAGACGCTCCGCGTATGAACATTAACGACATCGGGAGTGGAGAGATATTATAGGATGCGAGGATAATTAAATTATGAAGTAAAGATATGATACGTGGAATTTAAAAGATATATAATGATACGTATGGGAAATATCTTAGGGTAGTCATATTACCTTATTGATATTATATTATAGGTATGATAATACCTATTTGATTGATTGATGATTTACGTGTATGACATACCTAGCTTACTTACTATCGGTGGGAGGTTTACGCATGAGGGCAGTCATATCCGGATGAATCCATGGGATCTTTGATTTGTCGCTCGAGAACATAGGTCTATGAAAGACTTATCGGGGAGTTGATAAGTGCGCTGACTGTGGGTACGTAGGTATGTGCGTGACCCATGGATACGAGAACTATGTTCGCCTCCAATTTGTTTGTTGTTGTTTGTGGTTCGTGGAATCTTACCGAACCTTTAGTCCCCTATCGGCGACCTGCGATGATGGGACATGATAGCAGAGTAATGCATTGCACCGCAGCTGTGACTCGGGGTGCCGTATTATATATGAATATATATATAATGGATTAAATGATTGAATGGATATATATTGTGGTTAAATCTATCTACAGTGATAATTGTAGATAACGGTGAATAGAGAAAGATAATGGAATTAAGTTAATGAATGTTTTTTCTTACAGAATTGAAAAGATTAATTCATATTAATGAGAAATGATTCATGTTAATGAGAAACGATTCATATCAATGAGAAATGTAAATGAATAATAATGTGACGTATGGTATGGGACATACAGGGATTATGATATGGGAATGGAATTATAATATGGAAACTGGGAAAGAGGAACCATTAACTAGGAGGTTAATAGGAAACGTTAAGTGTGCACTCTAGTTGAGAGGTGAGAATAGCAAGTGAGAGTTGGATCTAACATGTACATAATAAATGCTTTATTGCACTTGTTAAATACTTGCTGTTTTAAAAATCATCTACACATTCGGGCTCTGACCCGTTTCCTTGCATATTTTCTTTTCTATTGTATCTTCTATATCAGGTGTCCAGCAACAGGGACGCCAACCTTAGCGGATTATGTTGAACTATGGAGCTATGGAGTTTTTTCTTAGACGCCTTTCATCTTTTGATTCACAGTATTCTTAGTTGGGGCATGTCGCCCAAAGGATTCAGTTATCTTTTTCTATCGGGTTTAAATACTATTGTATTCGGGACTTTTTAATACATTTAACATTGTTGGGATTATTGTAAAGGATTTATATTATTTGGGAATGTTTATTCCAATTGCATTTAAATTCTTTTGTGTTATATATTGTATTATCAGTGTTGTAGAATAAAATATGTAGTGTTATTCTTAAACTAAAAATGGTTTTGTTGAAATTTAAATTTGGAAAGTTTTTAACACCAGCTTAATTGGGTATTGGGTGAGTTGTAAATGTTTTCGACAGGGATGCTAAGAATGAGCCAACTGTATATTTTGTTTTAATTTGGTATGGGACTGGCCACCCGGTATTTAATTAGGCGGGGTGTTACAGCACCTAGTTGAACAACATAAAATCCTAGCAAAATAGTCTTGGGTTTCACAAATACAACTCACATAAAAGTAATTGGGATTTGTGAATTGAAAACCAAAAGCTTCGAACCCTCAATAATGGTTGGAGAACACTAGAAAAATATATTCTATCAAAAGCAGTTTTTCTCCATGCCTAAAACCAATTGTCTGATGCCCAATATATAGCAGCAATTAAGTCGGTGACGTGAAAACTAAAAGTCCTATTGTTTGAACGACATACGATGTCATTTGAGCGAGACAGCATCTCGTTCGAATGAGATGCGTCATCGTTTGAACGACAGTGGCACCGATCCCAAAAAGTCTTCAGATTTTGAAAATACTAGGAAACCTCAATAAGAAAATCGGTTACGGGATCAGAAAACTTTTATATAAAAAATATTTTACAAGAAAATGTTTTTATAAAAACCATTTATAAAAAAAATTCATAAAATATCCCAACACTTTTAATGTCAAATGTAAATGGAGCTTAAACATAATTTTACATAATTCATCCTTGTTGGGCTTGAATGTTGAAATCTTCTTGAAATTCGAATTCGTCTTTTGTATATGTAAGCTTCTCAATCCTTTGACAACTTTTAGTGGTATACGACATAATTAATTGTGACGGACAATGTCCTTAGAATTGATTAGGACTTTCTTTGGTTATATTGTAGGCTCGGATTTGGATAGACAGAACGGTTTTTGAGTTCAAAATTTCTGAGAATATAGAGTTTTTTTGATAATTTGACTTTAAGGAACTTTTTCTTCTAACCTCCATTTTTTTTTCTTTCTTTTTCACATACTCCTTTTTTTCATTGTTTATTTATTTTCTTTCACACATCATTCTTTTGCAAACTTATTTGTCTTTCATTTTTTTGGCCTTTTTCCTTACCATAATTGGCATTCTCAGAAAATGGGTATGGCTTCTTTTTTTGGGCTTTAAGCTCCCAATTGGAGTTGGGTAGGATAATGATTTTCAACAAAAGGCTTATTTTCTTTTTGGCTCAAATGGGCTTGTAACGAAATAATGTAAAAAGGTTGGAGTTTAGGCTTAATTTTTGACTTTCAAATGTTGGCCTACTCTCATTTCTCAAGTTTCGTTGAATTCTTTTGTGTCTCAAGACGACTTACTAAGACTTCTAGTGCTTAAGATTTAGATTCATATTTTTGACTTTTTAAATCGAGAATGAATAGATCGGGATCTAAATCGGATGATCCTCTACTCATTTCCTCAATCTCATCCAAATACTCAAATGATACAAGTGGACGTGGTGGAACAGGACAATGTTGTATGACAAAACATGCGTCACTAGGTGGAAACGCTCGAATAATTTTTTTCAATCTCATCACTAATAGATAAAATCTCACGAGTCAGTATATTCTCGAAAGGATCGGGATTGCGTTCACAATGAAGGAATTGATCTATCCTATCGTACCAGTCTCTCTCCTCTAAGTAACAAAGCGAGTGTAATAACGATTGGACTTCAATAGTAAGATCCTCATCAAACGGACCGAATTCGTTCTCAAAATCTTCAAGACTCATATCTAGAGACAGATCAAGTGGCTAAGTACGTAGATCGGTTGTGTCACTATCCCGTGGGGTAGTGACATCATTCACTTCTTGAATGTACTTGGATTCATTCTTTCCCTCATTAGATGACGACTTCTTTAAATTAAAGACATTAAAACCCATTGTCATGTTCCCAAATAACAGGTTCAGCTGCCCACTACGACATGGAATGACATCATCAGAAGTAGCCAAAAAGGGTCGACCGAGGATGATCGGGAGTTACGCGGACGAGTTTAGTGCATGTTGTGTGTCCAAGACCACAAAGTCTACCAAAAATAAAAACTCACCTACTTTAATCAAGACATCCTCTACAACATCTCTAAGTATCTTAATGGACCGATCGGTTAAGGACAAGTTCATCTTAGTGGGATTTAACTCTGCCAGACCTTGTTTCTCGTACATGGTGTACGGAAGAAGGTTCATGCTTGCTCCTTAGTCTATGAGATCTTTCTCGAAGTGATTCTCCCCTATCTTAATAGAGATCATTGGCGTCCCAGGATCCTTACACTTGATAGGAGTTTTATTGAAAATGATCGAGCTAGCTAGCCTGGTGAGAAATTCTTTATTTGGCACGTTGGTGTTTCTCTTGAAGGTACAAAGGTTCTTCAAAAATTTGGTGTAGGATGGGAATTATTGTATAGTGTTAAGTAGTAATATATTGATTTGTACTTAATTGAACACTTCCAACATCTTATCAACTTGCGCCTTCTTCTTTTGTGGCACCAAACATTGGGGAAACGTAGATTTTGGGACATAGGTCTCTACAGATGGCTGAGAAGATGAGGGTGGGGAGGAAGTTGGATCCACATGCGGATCTTCCTTTTGAGGTTTCTCTGATTCACTCTCAGTGTGTGGTGAAACATTTTTCTCTGTTTCTTATCGGACCTAAGCGTTATGATGGCTTTTACATCCTCTTGAGTTTGTGATGAACTGACGTTTTCTTGAACAAAATATTGACCTTTAGGAATGTTACCTTTAAGATTGGGCTCAACATAACTCGGGAATGTTCCCTTATTTCTCTCCCTTAATGCGTTCGCTAATTATCACACTTGAACCTCGAGTTTGGCTATATATTGAGTGTTCAACATTTCCTCTAAAGCTTGGATCTTTTGGGATGTTGTTTCGGGGGTGTCCTTTAGGAAACTCGGAGGTGGGTTACTGAAATATTGACCTCCACTTCCTTGGTATTGAACCTTGGACCATGAAAAATTGGGGTGGTCTCGCCACCCCTGATTGTTCGCATCAGAATATGGGTCATACTTTGCCCTATTTTGGTAAAGGGCATTGGTTTGCTCGGTACGTGCTTTGTGGGTCAGAAGGGCAGGAAAATTCTCGACTAAGTGGTCGAATGCGTCATAAAGTACACTGATTAGGCACATATTCTTCATATTTATCCCCTTAATTTCGGTATTTTTATGATCTCGTGCAGTGTAAATAGCTTGAATTTGTCTCGTGTTTATGCTAATAACCTCATTTGGCAAGTATTCCGTGTTTTGTGTATTTCTCATGTGCTTTATAGGTATTTCATGCAAGTTAGTGCGAAGGAGAACTCAAAACAGTGAAAGAAAGCAAGAAATGTGAAGATATTCCAATTACAAGAACACTGGAAAAAATGGCACCTCAATCCGAGCTACGGTGAAGAAGTTACGAGGTTTTGAAGTTGCGAGATAATGAAGAGTCATTTTCAGAAATGAAGAGTCATTTTCAGTACTGAAGAGTCAAAACTCTTGAAATTTCTTGTTTAATTCATTTTTATTAGTTGTAAAACGTGGAGATGCATGGGAAGAGTCAAATTTAGGTATTATAAAAGGGCAAACCCTATTAGGAAGTGAGAGAGAGTTATTTTTATCAAGTTGTGGGAGGCTAGTTCTTTGTAGTTAGTTTTTAGAGGATTCTTGTAACCAAGAACCCTAGTTTTGAAGTTTGGCTACTATTCAAGATTCAAAGATCTATTCAAGATTCATAATTCATCCATTGCAAGTAATTTTAATTTATTATTTTTACCGCTTTCCTAGTTAGTTTAATTAATTGTTGCTTTCTAGTTTTCCAATCTCAATTCAAGTCATGTTCTCAATTTTCTAGATTTAGTTATGAATTCCTGCACTTTCATTTTTAAGTTTTCTTTTATTTTAATCATGTTAAGCTAAGTTTTTAAGGGTGGGGATGCATGAACCCAACCCGATGTGGTATGCATAGATATAAAATTTGTCCTCTAAATTAAATAAGTGATTAGATCGTGTTGTATAGTTTCACAGCCATTGTAGACCTTTTGACCTCGTTTGCCGTAGGTAACCCGGGTGCTTAAGGATGCTATGTGCGTGAACTATTGCGACACTGCTTTGCTCATTCTTTGATTATGTATGATGCGGGCTTAAACCTCATATATGTAATGCTTTGGAGTACTAAAGACTGGGTCTGTTCAATTATCTAATTTATGACTAATTTTGTATTGGCATACACACTAGGGTTTGGGGGAGTGTATTCTTAACCCATTTATTCATTCATATTAATTCCTTCTTAGTTAGTTAATTTTGCATGTAGGTTAATTTAATTGAATTTAGTTAATTCATAGATAAAATCCAAAAATCAATCATCTCTTTCTTTTCTTTTCTTTTCTTTTCTTTTCTTTTAACATCAACTTTAGGATTAAACTACCTTACCTTTGTTGTCACGTTCACACGTCCTAATTCCCTGTGGATTCGATACCCAGACTCACCACTATACTCCTTAAAAGTGTAGTTACAAGTTTAGTTTTTTTTGTATTGAGGTTGGAAGCCGATAACAACGACTAGTGTATTACACGGACGCTCGGTTTTTCCACTCGATCATACACACATAGTGGAACATACATGTTGTATGACCTCAAGTGCGATTCAATTTCCCTCTTTGCCTGTCTCTAAAGCTTCTAAACGTTGGGACAATGTGGATACTTTGGCATTTAAATCATAACTTTATTCGACTTGGTGAGCAAAATCCTCATTAGGCGTGGTGGACCTAGATTCTCTATTGGGTGCCCATCGTTGAAACTTTTTAGCAATGGCTTCTAGGAATAACCACGCATCGACCTCACTTTTCTGGGTAAAATCACTGTTATATAGTGACTCAAGCATAGTTTGAGTATTACAATCGAACCCCTCATATAAAATTTGGACTTGTCTTCCCATCTCAATCCCATGGTGCAGACATTGCAATAACAAATCCTTAAATCGCTCCAAATACATCCATAAGGATTTTCCCTCCTTTTGGCTAAATGTGTTGATGGCGTGATGTATCGACGCCATCATTTGGTTGGGGAAGAGTTTTTGCAGGAAAACGACACTCATTTCGTTCCAAGAGGTAATGGATTCGGGTTTTAATGAGTTAAACCAACTCTTGGATTTATCTTTCAACGAGAATGGGAACAATTTAAGTTTAACAATGTCGTCAGTGAGTTGTTGGTACTTAATGGTCCCAAAAATCTCTTTGAACTCACGCATGTGGAGGTAGGGATCCTCTTTTTTGGTACCTCGAAACATGGGCAACAATTAGATTGTTCCAAGATGGAATAAGAAATTGTTCACGTTGTGACTGGGTAGAAGTATGCATGAAGGTTGACTAGACCTAGTCGGATAAGGGTAATCTTTAAGGACACGTGGGGCTAACTCATCTCCCATCTTGGTGAATATAAAAAATATACCTATGCAAGTATCTGAAATGCTAGACTCCACACTCGACAAATGATCGGTATGATCTCGAAACCAACTTCGCATACACTGAGCTCACTCGAATGTTTTTATTTTTTTTATTATTTTTGTTTTTTTTATGTGAAGAAAAAAAATGAGACTGAAACCACGTAATTCCTAACTAACACAAAGCAAATTGGATTATCTAATTTAGGTGAGGGGAATTTTAATTTTTAAATCTAGTTTTTTCGTGACTAATCGACGACAACAGGGGCCTCCGAATAAATCTCCCTAATTAGACAGCTCCTACTCTTTGACAAATGAGAATTTAAAAGACGACTAACTACGGTTATCACCTCAAATCCCCTTTTTTTTTTCAGGTAGGTGGTCGGTAATAAAACCCATCAATCCTAGGCAAGGTGAAATGGAATCGATTTGACAAGTTCGCGTTGGAGTGACTTTTAATTCTAGCCTTGTTAAGAAGTTTCTTATGAGTTATGTGATATCCTAAGGCCAATGTCTACGTGGTTTTAATTTAAATGTGATGGCTCAGGATATGAAAATTCTTGGGTAATTAGTGATTTTCGGGCCAAGGAAGGGTGATGAAATCCCCACCTTATCTTTCACATGAGTTTTGCCCTTAAGTCAATTTATGCCACATGCTAAATGAAATGCGAAATTAAACCACATAGGAGCACACAAAAAGGTACCTATGGCGTGGAATTTTTACGATCACTTGTTTACGCCGGGCCAAAATTTAAGTTGACGTTGATCGGAGGGAAACGTCACTCATATTTCAGTTGTCCCCGAGAGTTCCTTGTGCCCGGGGCAAGATAGCATAATTTTTTTTCTTCACGTTCGCGAACCGTTGCACACTTTTTGAATTTTTTTTACACTTTTGCCCCTTTTTTCTTCTTCTTCTTCTTCTTCTTCTTCTTCTTTTTTAATGCGATTCTGGGAAAAAAAAGAAAAACAAAATACTACACCAAACGTGAAGTGCGACACAAAAAAAATTAAGAAAGGTAAAGAACAAAAATCACATAACACACGCGCTAGTGGCGTATTTAACACATAAAAAAAAGCACACTTATGAAACAAAATTTTAAATTAATTTTAGTTAGTTTTATTTTTATTCTGGAAATAACAGAACGGCTACGTAGATTTTTTTTGAATTTTTGAATTTTTTTATTTAATTTTTTAGGGACTATTTACTAAAAAACGAATCTAGAAATTTCCAGAGAAAAAAAGATATTTTTTTTTTCAATTTCTTTAACGTATTTTAGGATAAACTAGTGCTAAAAGTGTTATGATTACCACATGAAAGGTGTGTTCGTGTAAGGACACAGTCGTTGTTTTCATTTCACCGCAACAATACAAACAAACCTAAATTACAACTACACTTGCGATACAAGTATAGCGGTAAGTCGGGTATCGAAAATCCACAGAGACGAGTTGCTAGAATTTATAGGATTTAATACTCCTCAATAAAAGTGTAAAAGGTAAATTACAAACTAAAAAGGAAAAGATGAAAAAAGGGAAATGATTAATCTAGGCGAGTGTATTGAAACTAGATTAACAAAGCGGTAAAAACTATAGGTTGCGTCGAATATCCCTCACCCGAGTTAATTAGTATAAAACGGTCACATGGGTCGACAAGTTATTACATATGCGTCTCGTTTCGACAGTTAATTGAATCAAGGGTTGTCACGCCCCTAAATCCGTGTAAAAGCCTAATAAGATTTTGGCATCAACAAATTTCTCGGAAATTACGCACCCAAGGTCGTAAGCATGGGACATACATGATATGCCCCGTCAAATCCCCTAGGCGTAATAACTAGGACAATGCACCCGAAATAGACCCGTAAAGACCATCACCAAAGCAAAGCAACATGTCAACTCGGAATGAGTTCAATCCGGCACAACCTAGACTAAATTAGCTAGAAAGCATATTAAAAATGCGGTAAATAAATGCGGTAAATAAACGCGATAAATCTACACTAGAAAGCAACTAAATCAAAGCATGTAAATAAATCGTGTAAACCTAATTAAGAAAGCATGTAAACTAACTACAAAGCAAGAATTAATGAAATACACACTATATTAATGGAGATGTAAGATGAAAGCACAAATTACAAACCCAAATGGGTGTCAATCCAAGAAGAAATGAAGAAATGAGCTATCAAACCTCCAAAACCCTAACCTAAACTATCTAAAATCGATTTATATAACTTCATATCTGATATTTACTACAAAATTAATATTTATAGTAAGTGGAATTAAAATAGAAAAGAAAAGAAAAGAAAAGCCAAAATATCAGCTGGAAACAGGGGATCGATCGATCGATCAAAATGATCGATCGATCTATGGTGAAAAATGAAGCCCACTGTCTCCCCATGATTGGCAAAAGCTGAATGATCGATCGATCATTTTGTTCGATCGATCGATGGCTACAGGTCTGCAACTCTTCTCCCCTCCTTTGATGTGATTGGTTTTCTCCTCCGCTAAAATCGTCGTAACTTCTTCGTTCTGAATCAGAATAGTGCACCGTTCACAGCTACGCGAAGCTTGCGAGGAGGGATACAACTTATGTGAGATGTTGGGACAGGTTCCTAAGCTATGAAAAGACTAAAATGCCCTTGAACGTGCGATCGTGTACAGAAATCGAGCGGAATGCATCCGAACTTCACACTTAGCATCCAAATATCTATAAAAGATCAATTCTCCCCTGCAAAGCATGTATATATATATATCCAAATCCAAGGTTGTCTGGTTAATGAGCATAGATATAGGCATTAAGTATCGTAAAAGCGCTAGAATGCATAAAGATAAGGGGTGAAAATATGCAATATTCGATACGAATCATGCTATTTACTAAAGAAAGTCTCAATCTGATTTTTTTACGAACTTAGAAAAAAACATAAATATTAGTTGTTGATTTTTTTTTCATTTTTTTTGTCTTTAATGAAATTTTTACTAATAAAAAATGCGAAAAGTAAAAAATAAAATAGTCCGAAAGTCACAACTTATTTTTTTTTTAAAAATCTAACAACTCCCCTGCAACGACGCCAAAAACTTATTGTCAATTTTATTATCGAATAGCGAGTGTAAGTATCGGTCGAACCCACAGAGATTTGTTAATTATTTTATTCAAAATGATTGTGACTGTCCAACTAGACTAAATAGACCATTACACCGAAAATAACAATTTGGCACACCTTAATATTAAAAATCTGGCACAGTCTAGCACGGTTTAAACACACTTTAAAATTGTTCTAAAATTTGGCACCGTTTAAAAGTGTGCCAAAATTGAGCACACTTAACTAAAATATAAAATGCCCTAAAAAAAATACTGATCTTTCCAATTTTTTTCTCTTCCACTTTCTCCTCTCTCATTCTTAGGTCTCCATCTCCCTCTCCCTCCCTCTCTCACGCTCGCCTCTCCTTTCTCTCTCTCGCTATCATTTTTCCTAGCTGCGTTTTTGTGTTTGATCAAAAATGAGTCGTCAGATCTACAGAGAAGCAAGGGTGATGTGTTACAATCTCCTAATATTACTTTATCAAATTTCCTTTATGTCATTCAATTTTCCATTAATGTTTTACCCATTAGTCGCCTTCAAAATATCCAGTGTGGAGTTATTCTTACTAGACCATTGTCTCTTAGAGAGTGTGATTGTCTCTACTACTTTGGGTAGATACCTTTATCACTACCACCAACATTGATTTTTGAAGATTTTGTTCTTTCTGTTTCTATTTATTATGATATACTCCTTTATAAACTGAGTCCATGGCCTGATCGTTTGGGCAATTGAAATTTTAATATCCATGTTTATCATTTAGTCTTTGAGTTGTAAAGAGTACAACTTTCAATGTCAGGTTTGTGAACTTTCTGAGCATACTAGATACAGTTATATTTTCCATATGTATCGTGATCCTAGAATTTTTGTCCTAAATGAATACAAATCTAATGATTTTGGGTTGGAACTGAATCAAATAGGAACTTTACATCAACTCAAGTGCCCCTACACTCTTAAATAGATTGGTGTGGCGCAACACAAAATCTTTTATCCCATGTTTGTGGTTTAGATTCGATGTCTTTTGAGTCTAAATCCTATTGGCACGTGGTGTCCTTACAACTACTCTACATATTAGTCGCACTCCAAGTTGGCTTTTGGGTGGAAATCCTGCCAATTTGATGATAGAACAATAAAACTAAAAACAGTAATTTTTTGTTCATGAACTGATATAATATCATAGATGTAGAATACAGAAGGGGGTTGTGATTATGAAATATGATATTCTCTGAAATATTTATCATTTTAAAGAAAACACAATATTGTTACTAAGTTGATATGGTAGCAACTGGTTTGTAACTCTGGGGGTCATCAAGGTAGTAATAGTTATACGACTTTGGTCTATTGATATTTGGGTATTAGTTTTATAGCTTGATATAAGTTATGATGCTTTCTTTTTCGTAGATATCATAGTTTTTTTTTATTATTTTAAATCCATATATGATGTGTGTAAGTGAAGATTGTATATGTTTTATTGTACTGAGTTAATTTCCTTAAATTGTATAGGGTCGAGCTGCAGCAGCAACAATTTTGCTGAGGGAAAACGTGGCATCAGTAGCTTCTTATGGGCGGGCTGGTTCTCGAAAAGTATCAGGATGGATTACTGTGGCTCTTGCCCTTCCTACAACATGTGTGTATATATATATATATATATATATATACACACATTAGTTCATTTTTTACTTTTTTATTACTTGATTTCAAATACATTATATGAAAACCAGAGGTATAAACATGGAATTGATTCATACTTTTATCATTTTTCATGAAAAACATTTCTTATCCACCCGGTGAAGAAAATGCTTCCTTGGAAATTCCAAAAGCACCATTATATAGTATATCACAAAAAAAATAACGCATTAGCCTTTATAAAATCACCTTTCTCTCTCTCGCTATCATTTGTAATTCATACTCTTCATTTGTATCTATTTATCAGTACTGTCTCAAACCGTGATTATGTTTATTTATATGTGTGTATGATTTTGTGGGTGTTTAGAAAATTTGGCTAAACAAGAACACGAGAGTATTTGTATGGACAAGAACACGAGAGAGGTTTTCTTGGATATTTATTCCATGGCATTGACGATTACAAGGATTGATGATCAGAGATACTAGAATCACATTCCAAATGATGACTTTAGGTAAGCACTTTATTTTTTTAAATGAGTTCTGATTTTTGTGATTGTCTAGTTGATACTAAAGTAGTGTCCGAAAAGACAATAAGTGACACCCCGCCTAGTTAAACACCGGTTGATCATAACTATATTAAATTAAAACATGTTTCACATATGGTTCATTCTTATCATCACTGCCAAAAACTTTTTAATTACTAACCACCTAAGTGAAATTAGACCAGTGCCAAATTTTATCTTTCTTTAAAACAGATAAATGATCAAAGTGGAAAAATAAATTAAATATTCACAATATACTAGAGTCCAACCATCACAATATATAAATGAATAAAGTTTTTCCGAATAAACCATCGGCTAAAATCCAAAACCAAATACTCCATAATAACAAAAGAATTGAATGACTGGAAAAATGTCTACGAACAACATATCCATACATAGAAATGTAAAATGAGATCATACACTAGATCTTAAAGGAGGAATCGTCTACTTAAGTCCTGTCAGCATCCATAATGCTACAACTCCGAGTCCCTAGAATGGAGCCTTTAAGCCTTGCTTCCATGTGGATGGACAGCTAAAAGGCTTTGAAAATATTTTGATAGCAAGAGTTAGTACTCAAAAGCTTTTGAAAATATTTAGCAAGCATTTATTACAATAAAACTCGGTTATTGACTACACATGTTAAGTTCACGTACACTCTCTTGAGTTTCCTCACCTCTTGTCTATAGTGCACGCCTAAAGTTCTACTTAGCCCCTAGCTATACTACCCAAACTAACTAGACTAAATTATTCAACTGGACTTACCTACACATCTAAGTCCCCGTACCGCCCATACAGTACATTAATTTATTAACATCACTCATATGTTAATTAATTCTGATGTACATTTCACATATGTTGTATTTCAATCTTATAATTAAGTCTCACTACTTAATTTATTTTCTGAGATATTCACGATCTATCTTCAATCCGTTAATTAAGTCTCTCTACGTAATTTACCTTTTCAGATATATAACTATATATACAATCTGCTAGTCTACTATCACCCATAAGTAGAATAATAATAAAGTATACATTTCACTCAAAATATATACTATAATTGCATACTTTATAATCCCATATCTGTATCACACGTTAGGGATTATTGACTAGGAATCCTACCTCGATCACCAAAAATGATTTATATATCCTGGCTCTAGTTATTGATTATATTGGCTTAGAATAACACATCGATCACTAATATTAATCATATCTAGATTGGCTCGGAAACATACCTCGATCACCACTACTAGTCATCTATATTGGATCAGAATCTTACCTCGATCACCAATATGTATTTAGTATACTTTAGGTATTCACACAACCTATGTATTACTATTGTCGATAGGTATTATCATACATGTTAGTACGTAGTATATTTCTCTCACATACTCACCGTACGATTTACTTTACGATTTATATCACTATCGTATTAACTCGAGTATTCACCTAACTCGGAGGGTCCTAGTTACCCCTTTTCTAAATTTCAGTAGTTAAGTTTAATTTACCCTATTGGTCTATACATTAACCAATTTGATTCCCATAATTCCTTATCCGTCTCTCCGATTAATTACAATTAAATTCAACCCAATTTCGTTCTCAACTTAATCTTCTCAATAAGACTAAACCATACCCCCATTATAAGCCTACAGTAATATATTAGTCTCTCAATATTACTTGACCAAAGTCCTCAAAAATTTCACAACAACGATTTGGGATGTGACACCCCACCTAATAAAATACCGGGTGATCAGTTCTATACCAAATTAAAGAAGGAATCCCAGTTGGTTCTTCCTCAGCATCACTCTCGAAAACTTTTTTAAAACTTACTAACCACCTAGTATTCTAAAAAGCTGGTGCCAAATTTTATCTTGTTAATTAAACAAAACAGTACATTCGGAAATAAATATAATCCATTAACACAACTGAATTAAATCAACTGAATAAATAATGAATACATGCCAAATAAAACATCGGCCACCAAAGTAAATAATCCAACACAAATATTCAACACCGGAATAAAATAAATTTGAAAATTGAATTGAAAGTCTGGGTGACATGCCCTAAATAAAATTGGAAATGATAAATGATTCCTACTCTAGGAATGAAAGAACGATGCGTCTAATCCAAGCTCCTGCTAGCATCCACATATGCCACAGCTCCGTCTCCCTGGAATAGAATATCAATCCTGGCGTCCCTATGGCTGGACACCTAAAAGGTTTTGAAAATAGTTTTATAGCAAGGGTTAGAACCCAAAACATTTTGAAAATAATTAGCAAGTGAATTAACTGCAGTAATTTAAAATGCATGAATGCGCTTCATATATAAGTTAGTGTCGCACTCTCTTGAGGATACTCTTACCCCTCCACTATTATGCACACCTAACGGTTACCTTAACCCCACCTAGTTGTACTACCCCATCCAACTAATCCTGGTATAATCTCCCCTTTCCATACTACTCTAACCCGAGTATAAAAAATCCTGGATTAATAATTTATCTCACCGATTAAGTTAATTAATTTCTATTAAATAATAATCATATAACTGTGTCCCAAGTTATATAAGACAATTACATCACACACCGTATTATTACCCACATATAATATTGAATACCATTATACACGCACCTTTACTAAAACATCCACATATATATCATACATATATCCATCCCTTCGAGTATACCCTCACCGGGGGATTCCCTCTAAAGTGATATCTCACTAGGTGTGCTCACATAGCCTAGTTACCCAAGTTAGAATCGCTCACCAACCTGGCCCGAAACATAAACGAAGTGGAGGCAGTCATATTCCATCCCTGAAAGTGAGATAAGCCCCTCACCCATATACCGGACGCTATGACCTGGGGATATACTCACCCTACTCCTCAAGCTAGGGGATTCACCCACATTGCGCAACCTCCCTTGATAGCACTAGAGTATATAAATTAAATAAATATCTAGTCACTGATATTTAATAGCACACACACACACACACAAACACACACACACACACACACACACACACACACACACACACATATATATATATATACTATCACTACACCATATATATATAATATAAACCACGGCTTTATTGTGTACTCAAAATCCCGTAACACTAGCCTGTAATTTCCTGAGTCTGTGGACCGACTCAACTTAATTAATTTTCTCACCTATTAATTCACACGTCAATTAATATAATATTTCCCTGAATCTATGGTCCGACTCTTATATAAATACTTTGCACATTGATTTATATAATGTTTACTCGAGTCTCTGGTTCGACTCTAATTTAATTAATTTACACATTAATTAATTAATACTAATCCGAGTCTATGGTCCGACTCTAATTAAATTAATTTACACATTTATTTCCTATTACCAATCCGAGTCTATGGTCCGACTCTAATTTAATTAATTTACACATTAACTAATTATTACCAATCCGAGTCTATGGTTCGACTCTAATTTAATTAATTTACACATTAATTAATTTAACACTTGGTGTCACCCAAACATTATACCCGGACTCGCTCACTTGTTAATACCCGATTCTATATTTTTCCCCATAACTAATTTATTACACCTCGATTCCTTTAATAATGTAGTGCCACTCAACTACAATACCCGAATATTTTTCCCTCGCCCGAATCTACTACTAAAATCTATTTTCCAAAATTCATCCATTTTGTGGCATACAAATGTCATCCCCCTAAACCCAATTATATTTCCCCTGTAATTGTTAGAAGCAAGGTTCCATATTTAATTTTCATCTATTAAATATATGGAAAAAAATCTAATCCAAAATTCTAACCCATATAAAATTTCCAAGCCAAACTGTCGAAATCCTTGAAGGGTCGATCGATCAACCCCAGGCGTCGATCGATCGATCGAGCAGGTGGTCATCTTCTCCGAGGTTCTGTTTTCCTCCATTAACGAATTTCCAAGATTTTAAGTCTCTAATTTTCCATTCTTAATTTATCATTGCATCATATATTCACATCTAAAACAGATCATGATCATCCTCTAACCACATTAACATAATCAATTTCTAGGAAATATCATCCATTCCAAAAACGGGTTTTTACCTTATCATCAAATTCATTAACCCAAAAATTGATTTCACAGTCCCAATCAATTCGTCTCCAATACTGGTATTTTATTTTAGTCCTAATTCCAATTAAGACTAAATGCTTGTATAATATCAATTGAACTATTAAATCACACAACATGTTCAATTTCATAAAAAACCAATTTCATGCCATAACCAACCCAAAACGGATTTCGGTTTACACCCACCATAATATGAATTGATTATCATCAAATTAAGAGTCACAACAGTTAACCACTTGCCTGGAATGGTTCATAGAGTCTAATCCGTTGGTGTAGTTAAGGTGTTGATGACGAACACTCACTTTTGTCCCTCGATTTGTCTCCAAAAGATCCCCAATTGGCTTATTGATTTGTTTCACCAAATTTCCTCTCAACCCTAGGTTTAGAGTTGTGTTACTGCCGTTCAACACTTCTCCAATTAGGTTAAAAATCCCAAATCCCGTTTTTGGCCACATGGGCCTAATTAAAAGGGCCCGAATCACCCCGTGTGGGCTCGACTATGTCCCAAAATGCGCCGAGACCCAATTACTACCCCTGAGACCCGATTACTACCCCCGAGTTTGCTTTTCTGACAATCTCGACCCATCCGAACTCAACCGTACACTCAGAATTTTCATCCGAAATACTTTATAACATCCTCCAATTTTGGCCTCAAAAATGCGACACACATTAATTCGAACAATTTAACTTAAAGTCGACAAATATAAATAATTCTTCCCACTCAAATAAATCTTCAAATTATAAATTTAAGTTTCTCCAATTTAAATATTTTTATTTTCTCCCAAAAATAATTAAATACTAAATCCTCAAAATTACGGGGTCTTACATACTCCCCCCTTATGGAATCATGACCCCTCTGTGACATAAGTAGCCCATTAATAAAGTCCATTGAAATGCTCTCCCACTTCCACACGGGAATATCAAGTGGTTGTAACATCCCCAAAGGCCTCTGATGATCAATTTTCATAAGATGACAAGTAACATACTTTGAGAAAAACTATGCTATGTCTCTCTTCATACCGGCCCACCAATAATGTCTCCTCATATCCTTGTACATCTCATACCCATAAGGATGCACCACAAACCTCGAACCATGAGACTTAGTCATAATTGCATGTTTCAAATCCTCATCCTCGGGCACTACCAATCTCCTATTAAAGCGCAAGCCTCCATCTGAGCTGACTCAGTAAGACGCTTCAACCTCAGCTAATAACTATCGTACCTTGTCCTGATAGAACTGATCCTCTTCCCATGCCTTCACAACTCGCATAATGATCTCGGGAGTGATAGTCACAACTACCATGTACGCTCGGGCAACCTTATCTTCCTGTCGAAGCTCACTCCACTTAGCTTTCCATACCTCTGCTAATTCTCTAGTAGGTCATCGTCTCAATGTGTCTGCAACAATGTTAGCCTTACCAGTATGATACTGTATATCAAACTAGTAGTCCTTAATAAATTCTAGCCATCGCTTCTACCTCATATTCAGATCCTTTTGTGTGAAGATATACTGAAGTGACTTATGATCCGTGAATAATGTAAATTGTTCCCCCAATAGGTAATATCTCCATATCCTCAACGCAAAAATGACTTCTGCTAACTCGAGGTCGTGGGTGGGGTAATTATTTTCGTGGGATTTTAGCTTCCAAGACGCATAAGTTATTGCCCTCTCCTCCTGCTGCAACACATTCCCAAGTCTCTGTAAGGATGCGTCAGTATAGATTCGGTACTCCAATACTCCCCTGGGCAAAGCAAGTACTAGTGCTGATGAAATCGGTCCTTTATCTCATCGAAAGCTTACTGACAATGGTCATTCTACACAAATGGTACTCCCTTACGAGTCAAGTTTATCAGTGGCTTAGTAATCTTTGAGAACCCCTTGATGAAGTGATGATAATATCATGCCAACCCCAAGAAGCTGCGAATCTCGATCGGTGTCATGGGATGCCCCCACTCCTTTACTGCTGATACCTTACTCGGATCAATAACTATGCCCCTGTCAGACACAATGTGGCCAAGAAACTGTACCTCCTGAAGCCAAAATCCACACTTACCAAATTTGGCTTACAATTGATGGTCCCGTAATGTCTGCAGAACCATACGTAAATGCTCAGCGTGCTCCTCCTCTGTTCATGAGTAAACCAACATGTCATCTATCAACACGATCACAAACTGGTCCAAAAACTCCTGAAACACCCTATTCATGAGATCCATGAATACTGCAGGCGCATTGGTGACCCCAAATGTCATCACCCTAAACTCATACAACCCGTACCGCGATAAGAAAGCGGTCTTAGGTACATCCTCCTTTCAGATTCGCAACTGGGGATATCCAGACCTCAAATCAATCTTTGAGAAGTAAGCAGCCCCTCTTAACTAATCAAATAAGTCATCGATTATAAATAACAAATACTTGTTTCGTATCGTCACCTTGTTCAGCTCCCTGTAATCCATGCACAAGCTAAGCGAACAATCCCTCTTCTTCACAAACAACATCAAAGCACGTCAAGGTGATGTACTCTACCGAATGAAACCCTGACCCAAGATCTACTGAATCTTCTCTCTCAGCTCTCATATCTCTAAAGGAGCCATGTGATACGGTGCTCTGGCAATTGGTCTCATCCCAGTGCTAAGTCAATGACAAACTTTATTTAGTGGCTCGGTGGAATCCCGGGTATTCCTCAAACTCCCTCACTACTGGAATCGAGTCTAAAGGTAACACTATCTCCTGTGATGTCTCCACCTCAATACATTATAAGTGGGTGTGTGATCCTTCCTCAGGTAGAGGCATCACCACTACGAACATCTCCTGCCCTGGGATGGAGAACACTATAGTCCTCTCATACAATCTACCATCGCTCGATAATTCGCCAACCCATCCATGCCTAGAATCACGTCGTACCCCCTCCATGTCTAACACTAGGAGGTCTACTGCTAGACTTAGTTTCCTAACTAAAATATCAACTCCTTTACAGATCGAATGTATCAGCGAACCTCTACCCATCGATGACTCGATACACATAAGAAGATTGTCGGCTGTCTCTAATAAACTAGTGGCTCGTGAAGATCTAGTATTAATAAAATAATATGATGCTCCAGTATCAAACAGAATCCTACTGATTAAGGGTGAAAAGTAGCGCGTGTCAAACGCTGATCGTTGTTTTCTGTTCACCACCTTAATACAAAAAAACTAAACTTATGACTACACTAAAAAAGGGAGTATAGCGGCTAAGTCCGGGTATAGAAAATCCACAGAGACGAGTTGCTAGAATTTATAAGGTTTAATATTCCTAAATAAAAGTGTAAAAGATGATTATTCACAAAAAGTGAAAAGATGCATAAAATGGAAATAGTAATCTAGGCGAGGGAGAATAAAGATAGATTAAGAAAGCGAGTAAAAACTATAGGTTGCGTTGAATATCCCTCACCCGAGTTAATTAATATTAAATGGTTACATGGGTCGACGAGTTATTACAAATGCATCTCGTTTTGACAATCAGTTAAATCAAGGGTTGTCACGCCCCTAAATTTGCATAAAAGCCTAATACGATTTTGGTGTCAACAAATACCCCAGAAATTACGCATGCAAGGTTGTAAGCACGGAACATACATGATATGCCCCGTCAAATCCCCTAGGTGTAATAACTAGGAAAACACACCCGAAATAGACCCGTAAACACCATCACAAAAGCAAAGCAACATATCAACCCTAGGTGAGTTCAATCCAACACAACCTAGACTAAATTAGCTAGAAAGCATGGTGAAAGACATGTATTTAAAGCAAGGAAGTAAATTAAAACAAGTAAAACTAATTATCAAAGCTTGTAAACTAGTTAACAACACAAGAAATAAATAATGGAAGCTTTATTAAAGAGGAAGAAGATGAATAGTAACAACTTACATACAAAATGGGATGGAACCCTAGGAGAGAGAAGCTCTAAAAAATATCACCTAAAAACTAACCTAAAATGAATTATATCCCCAAAGAAAAGCCTACAACATTCTATTTATACCCCAAAACAAACCCCCAATAAAACCAAGCCAAAAAACCCAAAATAAGTCAATTTTCGTCCATATCTGATGGGACCGGTCGACCACACTTTTGGAATTTCCCTTGGGCTGTTGACAACCCCCTTTTCCTCTCCGAACCAATTTTGACGCCTTGCACGGAAACAACTATAACTCCCTCATACGGAATCGAAATGATGCGTGGTCAGAACCGACGTGAAGATAATTCAATTATATACATGAATCTGTTTTGAAACCCTCCAAATTATGCAGTATGAAATTACCAAAATGCCCTTGAAGTAGAAAAAAATACCAAAACCTTTCGGAAATGGGCATAATTTCCACATACGGAGTCAGAATGACGCATGGTCAGTGGCCACGGAAAGATAATTTAATGATCTACATGTTGGTAACTTCATTCCATAAAAAAGAGTGAGTTTGAAAAGACCAAATTTCCCTTGAAGTAGCATTCGACGACGAAACTTCTCCGAAATGCAATCGAACCTCACTTTTAGTGTTCCAATACCTACAAAAGCAGAAATAACCCCTGCAAAGCATGTATATATCCAAATCCAAGGTTGTCTGGTTAATAAGCATAATTATAGGCATTTAGGACCGTAAAAGTGCTAGAATGCATAAAGGTAACGGGTGGAAATATGCAATATTCGATACGAATCACCTACCCTCAAGCCCGTGAATAGGAAACATACCCTCTACTGGAAGAGGTGCCTGTGGTGCTGGAGGCGTCGATATATCCCGAACGTTGTACACATCCCCATAGTACATCTGATCCTGCAACTGCTATGGGGCTAGTGCTAGAGATATCGGAGCCTGCTGCCCTTGTTGGACACCCTACTGCTGTGCCTTGACTCGTTGTGGACAAGATCTACTTTTGTGACCCTGCTAGCCACATGTGAAACACTGACCCCGGGACTCTCTTTGTCCCTAGTCCTGACGTTGCCCCTGATGGCCTCCCCCTAGTTGCCTTTGCCCTGATGTTCGTGGGAACTTGATGCTGCTGGGGACCCTGCTGGCCCTGCCTAAATCTCCCTATCGGTTGGTAACCTCCAGATCTGAACCTTTTGGTAGATTTCCCCTATCAGGAATCCTACCCCTGCTGACTCGTTATCTGCTACTTCTGGGGTGGTGCCCCACTACCATTACCCCCAGCCTTGCCCTACTAGATAGGCTCACCTCTCTTGCTCCCCTTCACATGGAAGTGATGATCTTTACAATGCACCAGTTTGGCATTGAATACCTTAGTGTATGTCATCAACGCAGGGTTACTAATTAAATGTTGCCTGATTCTCCAGGCCAACCCATCCATAAACATAGCTTTCTTCCTCTCTTCATTTCTCACCTCATCTGGTACAAAGTTTGCCAGATGGGTAAAATCCTCCTTATAGTTATCTACTGAATGGTCACCCTCTACTACTTCCCCAAACTTCTTCCTCATCTCTGACTGAACTATAGGTGGGAAGTACTTGTGGTCAAACCATACCAATCACTCAAAAATCATAATCAAGTCCATCTCTTCAGTGATGGTCACCGACTCCTACCATTGTAGAGATGCTCTCGAAAGTGTGAAGGTAGCTAACATCTATTTATGGACTTTGCTACACTCAAGCATGAGTAGATGGCACTGAATGTTCTTCTTCTATTGGCACACCTCCACTGCATCGGTACTGCCCTGGAAGTTGAGCGGATGGCCCTTTTGGAAAGTCTCTCTGGCTCGCTACCAAGAAGACGATCCTATCTCGGCCTGAATCACTAGTGCCACTGGCTGCTGTGCCTGAGGCTGAGGGAATTGAGCTTCCATGGCCCTCATATCTGTCTTGACTGCCTGAGCCACTATCAGTGTCACCTGAGTAGTAGAAATCATCTCTGGTCGTGGTAGTGGCACTACCTTCTGCTCCTGAGGGTCCTCCCTAACCTCGTCTCTGGTTGCTGCCCTCTCGGCTCGCTCTCTCTTCTGCGACATACTAAAATAGAATTAAATTGTATAAGTACACAGTATATACAAAAATAAGATAGCAGAAGCAGGATATCTTAAGCACGCAAAGACAAAAACATCAGTCCTAATAATAGGACTCTATGTCAAAATAAGGATACATTGAAATCATATTAAGCCGTACAGATCCTATGGACACTAGATCTTGATGCTTAAATACCATCTGTGCCACCCCGAATAATTAAACATTGGTTGATCAGGCCTTTATTAAATTAAAACAGGTTTCTCATATGGTTCATTCTTAGCATCACTGTCGAAAACTTTTTAATTACTAACCACCTAAGTAAAATTAGACCAATGCTAAATTTTATCTTTCGTTAAAACAAATAAATGAAAAAAGCAAAAAACTAAATTAAACATTCACAATATACTAGATTCCAACCATCACATTATATAAATGAATAAAGTTTCGCCGAATAAACCATCGGCTAAAATTCAAAATGAAATACTCCATAATAACAAAAGAACTGAATGACTGAAAAACTGTCAACAGACAACATGTCCATACACGAAAATGCAAAATGAGATCCTACACTAGATCTGAAAGGAAGAATTATCTACTCAAATCCTATCATCATCCATAATGCTACATCTCTGAGTCCCTGGAATGGAGTCTTCAAACCTGGCATCCCTGTGGCTGGAAACCTAAAATGGTTTGAAATATTTTGATAACAAGAGTTAGTACTCAAAAGGTTTTGAGAATATTTAGCAAGCGCTTATTACAATAAAATTCCTTTATTGACTACACATGTTACATTCGCATACACTCTCTTGAGTTTCCTCTCCTCTCCTCTATAGTGCATGCCTAACGTTCTACCAAAGCTAAGTAGACTAAATTATTCAACTGAACTTACTTACACGTCTAAGTTCCTGTACCGCCGATACAGTACATTAATTTATTAACATCACTCATATGTTAATTATTTCTCGTGTAACATTTCACATTTGTTATATTTCAATCTTATAATTAAGTCTCACTACTTAATTTATTTTCTCGGATATTCATGATATATCTTCAATCAGTTAATTAAGTCTCTCTACTTAATTTGTTTTTTAGATATTTATCTATATGTAACATCTTCTAGTCTACTATCACCCATAAGTAGAATAATCATAAAATATATATTTCACCCACAATATATACTATAATTGCATACTTTATAATCACATCGCCGTATCACACATTAGGGATTATTGGCTCGAAATCCTACATCGATCACCAATAGTGATTTATATAACCTGGCCCGAATTTGTACCTCGATAACTAGTATTTATTGATTATATTGGCTCGGAATGATACCTCAATCACCAATATTAATCGTATCTAGATTGGCTCGGAATCATACCTCTATCACCAATACTTGCCATCTATATTGGCTCAGAATCCTACCTCGATCACCAATATTTATTTAGTATACTTTAGGTATTCACACAACCTATGTGTTACTATCGTCGATAGGTATTCACACAACTTGATCATACATGTTAGTACGTAGTATATTTATCTCACATACCCACCGTACGATTTACTTTACGATTTATCTCATTATCGCATTAATTCGAGTATTCACCCAACTCTGAGGTCCTAGTTACCCCTTAGTAAATTTCAATAGTTAAGTCTAATCTACCCTACTGGTCTATACATTAACCCATTTGATTCTCGTAATTTTTTTATTCGTCTCTCCGATTAATTACGATTAAATTCAACCCAATTTCGTTCTCATCTTAATCCTCTCAATAAGACTAAACCATACCCCCATTATAAGCCTACTGTAATATATTAGTCTCTCAATATTACTTTACCAAAGTCCTCAAAAATCTCATAACAACGATTAAGGGATTTAAGGTAAAAGGGAAAATTTTCATTTTTTTGGGTAACCGAATCGATTAGCCCTAGGCCAAATCGATTCGCTTACCGAATCGATTCTCCCTAGGCCGAATCGATTCGATTCTGTACAATTTTTGCACTTCGTCTTCCTGATGCATTTTTACACGATTTCCACCATTTTTACTTAACTTAATTCTCATGCTACTCCATCAAATTCACGGCCACATGTTCCTAACCATTTCTACATGTGTGGGGGTAATTTCTAACGTAAATCAGTCATCGAAACATTAGAATTATCGATAAATAAGGGATTAATTCATCAAATCCTCAAGAACCCTAGATTTCAATATTCTCCATTAATACTCGTATGAAATCCAGTTGTAAATTTGTAGAAATTTCTAAAATCTCCGATAACTTGTCCTCTATAGATTTTCATTCAATATACATGCAATATCCTACCCAAACATGTATAAACATAGGTTTTTCTTCCAAACATAACAAAGAACTCAATATTATTCAAACCCTGGTCACATGGGAAATATAACTTCATATTAATTTGCAATAAACAACTTTCCTTTACATAAGGGGTCTTATTTCGTGGTGTTGATGATGGATTGATGGTTCTCTCTTCAAATCTGTAATACCCCGTAATTTTAAATGACTTTTAAAATGGGTTATATTTTAAATTATGGATTAATTAGATTTTATTATTAATTAAATCCACGGTGGATATTAAAATGGATGATTCTGAATATTACTTAAAGATATTTAGGTAATATATATGAATGTGATGTCATTGATATGACTGTATGATATAAATTCGATAATTTATATTTTTAGTCAGACACGGTATGGGACGTGTCGGGACTAGTTTATTAAATTAAAAAGGAAATTTATTTTCTATCGACCTTATAGTAATTTCAACTGCGTCGTTGCGTCTGGAAGGTTTGAAATAGTCAGAAAAGTCTATTTGGATATTAATTTTGAGTCTCGGGTCATTTGGAAATGAATAGACAACCCGGAAGGGCATCTTGGTCATTTTTCTAGGGGGGATGAATAGTGATTTCGGATTTTGGCCTATTATAAGTATTGGTAGATTAAGTGTATGTGGGTTATTCATCTCCTCTACACAAAATAGAGAAGTCATCTTCCTAGAGAGAGTGAAAGGGGGCTTGGGAAGGGAAAAGCCAACTTGGGAAGGAGAAGAACAAGAACCAAGGTTCACCACCACCAACCACCACCGGAGTTTGACCGGAGAAGGGGCAACCAACTGAGATATACTACACCAAACGATCAGACCTTCAGTAAAGGCAAGTGTTTGATAATTGCAACTTAAGTTCGTATATTGTCCATGTTAGAATAATTATGAAAATAGATGATTTTCTTGTTTGGAAGACATAATGGAGTTGTTATATGGATTTATAGAAACTGAAATAATATAGGAAGTAAACTTATATTGTAGGATGATATTAAACCACGAAATGATCATGAATATGTTGAAGAAAAATCTGAAAAACCATTGTAGTGTTCTTGAAGTTAATATGTTGATGATTTTCTGGAAATAAGGAGAGAAACATGCTTTTAATCCAATCCCTTGATGATTCTAGGATGTTTAGAGTATTGGAAATCGTTCATATATGTTGATATATCATGTAGAAATAATTATAACTCATTTTGGAGGTTAATATCAAGGTTTGAATGAGTAAAAATGGTGAAACCCGTAGTTGCAGAAAATGCAGAAAACCAGGCTTGGACCTGAGGGATCGATCGATCGACCTCCCCAGAATATGTAAAGTTGTTTATTTTTAAATGTTGATTCCTATCCCAAACCTTTTGTGGATCTTTGGTGATTATTATTTGGATATTATGGGCCTTAGAAAATATCAGTAAACCCTTGATAAGATTTGAATTAATTTGATTTGGATTCAAGTGATTAAAATGAGGAAAATTATATCGAATGGAATTTCGGTTGCTAGATTCATTTGTTAAATTCTAAATGGAGATGTATGAGGATTAAAGATAAGACCAGTAGGGGAGATTTTATATAACACCCGGGTATCCTTAAGTTTACAAGAGGGTTTAATCCAAAGTGAAACAAGATGTGTTTATAAGAGATTTGAAACTATCGATTTTAACCTTAATTAAAAAGGAGAACTAAACTCGTAGTAATTCGGGAGAAATGATGTTATGGACCAGTAGGATATTAGTAAATTCTTACTGAATATATGTTGAGGAAAAACCTATTTAAATATTGTGTATTGAGTGAGGGCAGCCTTAGGGTTACAATTTGAACATCAAGGACTGAGTTTAAGCTCAATATTGTTTTCGCAAGGACGGAGTGTAATACAAGAGCGTAGTGGTGTGTCTCCTGGATAAAGATGGGAGTTTAGAACACATTTGGTTGAAAGAAGGTATGAGGTTATCCCGATCGCATAGTTGAAGCTGTCAGACCTCCTCGATCGACAAAGTTAAGTAGTAGTGTATTGGAGGGGTTCCTTGTTTGGATTTCACTTTGCGAGACGCTCCGTGCATGAACCTTAACGACGTCGGGAGTGGAGAGATGTTATAGGATGCGAGGATAATTAAATTATGAAGTAAAGATATGATATGTTAATATGTGGGATTTAAAAGGGATATAATGCTACGTATGGGAAATATCTTAGGGTAGTGATATTACCTTATTGATATTATATTATAGGTATGATAATACCTATTAGATTGATTGATGATTTATGTGTATGACATACCTAGCTTACTTGCTATCGGTGGGAGGTTTGCGCGTGAGGGCAGTCATATCCTGATGAATCCATGGGATATTTGATTTGTCGCTCGAGAACATAGGTCTATGAAAGACTTATCGGGGAGTTGATAAGTCCGCTGACTGTGGGTACGTAGGTATGTACGTGACCCATTGATACGAGAACTATGTTCGCCTCCAATTTGTTTGTTGTTATTTGTGGTTCATGGAATCTTACCGAACCTTTAGTCCCCTATTCAGTGACCTGCGATGATGGGACATGATAGCAGAGTAATGCATTGCACCGCAGCTGTGACTCGGGGTGCCGTATTATATATGAATATATATATATAATGGATTAAATGATTGAATGGATATATATATTGTGGTTAAATCTATCTACGGTGATAATTGTAGATAACGGTGAATAGAGAAAGATAATGGAATTAAGTTAATGAATGTTTATGCTTATAGAATTGAAAAGCTTAACTCATGTTAATGGGAAACGATTCATATTAATGAGTAATGATTCATGTTAATGAGAAACTAATCATATAAAGGAGAAAAATAAATGAATAATAATGTGACGTATGGTATGGGACATACGGGGATTATGATATGGGAATGGAATTATAATATAGAGACTAGAAAAGAGGAACCATTAACTAGGAGGTTAATAGGAAACGTTAAGTGTGCACTCTAGTTGAGAGGTGAGAATAGCAAGTGAGAGTTGGATCTAACATGTACATAATAAATGCTTTATTGCACTTGTTAAATACTTGCTGTTTTAAAAATCATCTACACATTCGGGCTCTGACCCGTTTCCTTGCATATTTTCTCTTCTATTGTATCTCTATATCAGGTGTCCAGCAACAGGGACGCCAACCTTAGCGGATTATGACAGGCTATGGATTTATGGAGTTTTGCTTAGACGCCTATCTTCATTTGATTCACAGTATTCTTAGTAGGGCATGTCGCCCAAAGGATTTCAGTTATCGTTTCTATCGAGGTCGAATACTATTGTATTCGGGTCTTTTTAATACAGTTGTTAATTGATGGGATTACTGTAATGGATTAATATTATTTGGGAATGTTTATTCCAATTGAATTTAAATTCTTTTGAGTTATTTATTGTGTTATCAGTGTTGTAGTATAAAATGTGTGGTGTTATTCTTAAACTAAAAATGGTTTTTTTGAAATTTACATTTGGAAAGTTTTTAACACCAACTTAATTGGGTATTGGGTGAGTTGTAAATGTTTTCGATAGTGATGCTAAGAATGAGCCAACTGTATATTCTTTTTTAATTTGGTATGGGACTGGCCACCCGATATTTAATTAGGCGGGGTGTTACAAAATCCATACTCCTTAGATGATTAGGATGCAAGATCTAGGTCCAATTCTTCAAGAACACCTCATAAGCCTTGAAAAATGGTTTCTGTCTTCTATCTAATGTCCTCCTTTAGGTTTACATGTTTCTAATCCTAACCCCAAAATCATCAGATTTAGGACTCCAAATTTCGTAGGCCCCTTAATCTCTATTTGCCAAATGACCGAATCGCCCTCAATAGGTGCTGGTTTGGTCTAAAATTGACCAGGGACCCAAACTATAACCCCGGGTACACTATTCCAACTATTTAGACCCATTCGAAATCATTCGTGACCTCTAAATTATCATCCGAGTCACTTAAAATATATTTCCTAACTTGACCTCAAATTAGTCTACACGCGACTCCATTTGAGATAAAATAAAATACGCATATATCACTCGCTAAGACGTATAAAACTAATCATCAATTATTTAATATTAACACTTAGTAAATATTATATCATAATATTAATTAGTATCTATCTCTCGATTAATATTTAATAATCACATTTATCACTTAATCACATTAAATTACTTCATTCGCGTAATTTAAATAAAATGTAATTTCTGAATTAATTCCCGAATCAATTAAATTATAAATACATAGAAATACGGGGTACTACACACTACTGTTGTCCTGAAAAGACACTACTATTGTCCCTAAACACTACTATTGTCCGAATAGTCATGGGCTGAATTTCAGGGTGAGGAATTTGGTCAACAAGAAGAACATCGAAACATCTTTAAATAGCTACACCCGTTTGAGAACTATTTACTCCCAATTAATGCACTGGTCACCGGTACCAAGTATTATGCACATTATTCATCACCTGCTTGGCACTTGGGATAAGTAATGACCACCTAGCAGAATTTGTAAAACTAGGTAGAATTGATCAACTAGAAAACAAAAATTATCTCGTGAGCCAACAAAAATTATCAACTATATTACTTACTTTCACAAAATTAGATTGTTAGGGAGCATTAACTTTAAGACTAACATGACTCATTTTAGAAGACAAATTTATTGAACAATCATGTTAATATAATAACCTACACTAATAGTTCGAAAATTAGAACAATATAATTCTTAATGAACCTTCAAATAAGAATAATCCAGTCATCCAACTATGCATAAATTATGAACCACACAAACAACTATTTCTTGCTAACAACAATGTCGTGTTTCATGAAATTCGAACAATGCTTTAAGTAATCCCATATGACCGTCCGATCCAACCAGTTACTTCTTCCCCTCTAAGACAACTATCAAGAAAAATGTTAAATTTACTATAACTTTATCCCGCACTTTTATGACTAATTTTGAGAGATACACTCGAGGCTTGATCGCCCCCCCCCCCCCTAAGAATTGCAAAAGAAAACAAAGTGTCTCAAAACCCTTGATTTATTTGATGAATTATAGCAATATCGTCAAATAGTAGCTACAAAGACTAAAAATCTTCATGATGCATGTGACAGATTGGTGCGATCCTCTCATATTTTCTCCATAACATTTTTTATGTTTTGTTTTGAATTCCAATTCACACTTTATTATCTGTATAAAGCCTCCAAAAATCCATATGGACATCGCTTGATATGATAAGTCCATATGCTTGAAACTCTGATGACTGTGGCCTAACCTAATAACTTTGCAAAGGTTTAAACATATTCACAAAAGTTAGTTTGGTTGGAGGAATGTAAAATTGTAAGGGAATCTAAAAGTGTTGAAATGGTTTTCTTAAGGAAAGGAAGCTGTATTTTCCTAATTTTGATTGGTTGATTTGGAAGAAAAAGGTTAGTTATCCGAAAATAAAAGACATGCATAGATGCTCTTTGTAAAATTTCTCAAGTCAAATCTCTCCAACTTCCAAAAATATTTACAATGGCTTGATATATGCTCACAAGCAACTTTAAAAAAACTATGTCACCGAGTGAAAAAGAGTAAGCATAAGTATCATTAAAATTATTTTTTTCGTTCCCGTAAGATTTTGTGTTATATTACTAACTTTATTTTGATCCTATGATAGGTCAATAATGTGGAGCTGTGGAGGTGCAGCTGTGTGTATTGATGACATATATCACCTTATAAATAAGCATGAGGTGTTAAGTGATGTGAGTATTGAAATTGATCATTCAATTATTGAAATGTAATATATAATTTCGCACAAATAAATCACGATAAAAAATTATCATTGAGATCTCGCAGTGTAAATTATTATTACTAGTTAACTGACAACAATTTTAGTTGTTTGAATATGATAATGTAGTTGTTGGCTAACAAATGCAAGTAATTGGTTCATTTGGTGATATGCTATCTACATTATCAAAAACCATATAGAAGAAAAAAAGAGATCATATATCAAGCCATTAAAAAATTTCTCAAGTCAAAATCTCTCCAAGATCAACCTCGATCGACTTCTTTGCAAAGTATCAGTTTGATTTCAATGCGTGCATACACAAAGGTCGATTACTTTCCCTTCCTTTTATGTCTCTTTATTTTATTAGGCCGCATTACTGTGCAAGATAGTAGTTATTATTTATTAATAGGGTAGTTGAATATGCTTTGGTGTAATGGTTTATGCTTCGAATCGAAGGATTAGGTTTTAACTCAAACTTTTAGGTTTGATCTGGATAGATATTTTAAAATGGTATGAGTTTTAAGTACTAAAATAAAATTTAAGATTACACAAGCAAAATTAGGGGAGGACTACATTCACTTTAAGTTATACATGCATGATGTTCAACAAGGAAGCACAATCACTTCACTAGATGTGAACTGTCAACGCATGGATCACACACGGATACGAACACACACGAGTCAGGCACATACATGAAAGTGTGTTTAGAGGTAACTATTATTAATAGAAAAGCAGTTAAAAGGGTGAAAACCCAAACCAACACCCAAACGACCATGTAAGAGGCATGGGCACCTCGTACATGATCAATTTAACTTGTAGGAACTGATCGCGTAGTCACATGTCTCTCAGTTTGTGAATATGACGATAATTTGAAAATATTTAGATTAGGGTTAAAAACATGTCGTTAGAGGGTGAAAACCTAAACTAACCCTCAAATGGTCCCGTAAGAGGCACTAACACATCGTACGAGACCAATGTAACTTGTAGGAACTGACCTCGTAGTCACGGGGGTCTTCCGATTTGAGAATATGATGATAATTTGAAAATATACAGATTAGGCCTAAAAACAAGTCGGTAAAGGGTGAAAATCCAAACTATACAGATTAGACCCCAAACGGCCCAGTAAGTGGCATGCACACCACGCATGGGGCCAATGTAACTTGTAGGAATTGATAGCAAAACCACAAGTCTCCCGGTTTGAGAATATGACGATGATTTGAAAATATCTAGATTAGGCTTAAAACATGCCTTTAGAGGGTGAAAACCTAAACAAACCCTCAAACGTTCTATAAGAAGCTCTAGCACCTTGTACGGGACCAATGTAACTCGTAACAACTGACCTCGTAGTAACAGGTCTCCCAGTTTGAGAATATGATGATAATTTGAAAATATCTAGATTAGGCTTAAAAACATGCCTTTAGAGGGTGAAAATCTAAACCGACCCTCAAACGTTCCTATAAGAGGCACTAACACCTCGCACAGGACCAATGTAACTCGTAGGAACTGACCCGTAGTCACGAGTCTCCCAATTTAATAATATGAGGATAATTTGAAAATATCTAGATTAGGCTTAAAAATAAGTCGTTAAAGGGTGAAAACCCAAACGGCGTCGTAAGAGGCATGAACACCTCGCAAGGGACCAATGTTACTCGTAGGAACGACCCTTAGTCCCGGGTCTCTTGGTTTGAGAATATGACGATAATTTGAAAATATCTTGATTAGGCTTAAAACAAGCCGTTAAAGAGTGAAAATACAAACTAGCCTCCAGACGACCCTGTAATAGGCTTGAACACCTCGCACGAGACCAATTTAACTCGTAGGAACTGACCGCTCTATCACGGGTCTCCCGGTTTGAGAATATGACAATAATTTGAAAATATATAGATTAGGCTTAAAAAAAAGTCGTTAAAGGGTGAAAACCCAAACTAGCACCCAAACGGCCCGGTAAGAGGCATGCACACCTCACACGGGACCAATGTAATTCGTAAGAAATGAACGCGTAGTAATGGATCTCTCGGTTTGAGAATACGACGATAATTTGAAAATATATAGATTAGGATTAAAAATAAGCCATTAAAGAGTAAAAATCCAAACTAGCCACCAAACGTCCCCATAAGAGACATGAACACCTCGCAGAGGACTAATGTAACTTGTAAGAAAAAACCGCGTAGTCACGGGTTGCTCGGTTTGAGAATATAATGATAATTTAAAAATATCTAGATTAGGCTTAAAACATGTCGTTAGATGGTGAAAACCTAAACTAACCCTCAAACGGTCACATAAGAGGCACTAACACCTCGCACGGGATTAATGTAACTGATAGGAACTGAACTCATAATCATGGGTGTCCCAGTTTGAGAATATGATGATAATTTAAAAATATATAGATTAAGATTAAAAATAATCTGTTAAAGGGTTAAAACTCAAATAAGCCCCCAAACGGACCCTTAAACCTAAACTAACCCTCAAACGGTCCCGTAAGAGGGACTAACACCTCGCACGGGACCAATCTAACTCGTAGGAACTGATCTCATAGTCACGGTTCTCTCGATTTGAGAATATGACCATAATTTGAAAATATGGAGATTAAGCTTAAAAAATCGGTTAAAGGGTGAAAACCCAAACTAGCGTCCAAACGGCCCCATAAGACGTATGAACACCTCGGACGGGACCAATATAGCTCCTAGGAACTGACCATGAAGTCACGAGTCTTTCGTTTTGAGAATATGATGATAATTTGAAAATATCTAGATTAGGCTTAAAAATAAGCCGTTAAAGGGTGAAAACCCAAACTAGCCCCCAAACGGCCCCGTAAGAGGCATGGACACCTTAAACGGGAAATGTAAATTCTAAGAACTGATCGCGTAGTCACGGGTCTCCCGATTTGAGAATATGATGATAATTTGAAAATATCTAGATTAGGATTAAAAACATGCCGTTAGAGGGTGAAAATCTAAACCAACCCTCAAACGATCCCGTAAGAGGCACTAAAACCTCGCACGGGATCAATGTAACTAGTAGGAACTGACCGAGTAGTCACGGGTCTCCCGATTTGAGAATATGATGATAATTTAAAAATATCTAGATTAGTCTTAAAAAGAAGCTGTTAAAGGGTGAAAAAACTAGCTCGCAAAAGGCCTCGTGAGAGGCATGAACACCTTGCACGGGACCAATGTAACTCATAGGGACTGACCTCATAGTCACGTCTCTCCCGATTTGAGAATATGACAATAATTTGAAAATATCAAATTAAGCTTAAAAATAAGCCGTTAAAGGGTGAAAACACAAACTGGCTCCCAAATGACCCCATAAGAGGATTGAACACCTCGCACGAGACCAATGTAACTCGTAGGAACTGATCGCGTAGTCACGGGTCTCCTGATTTGAGAATATGACGATAATTACAAAATATGATTAGGCTTAAAAAAAGTCGTTAAAGGGTGAAAACCCAAACTAGCCACCAAACGGACCCGTAAGAGGCATGACCACATCGCACGGGACCAATGCCACTTGTAGGAACTGATTGCGTAGTCACGGGTCTCTCGATTTGAGAATATAATGATAATTGTAACTCGTATATGTAATTTTTCAACTTGAACATGATTTTTTTTAAAATTACTTGGTTACTAATATCATCTCTTTTTTGTATCCTATTTTTTGCAGGACAACATTTTATCGTTAGCTTTTGTCCACATGGAACACACGAAGAAGTCAATGGTTTTCAATAAGGGAATTATTTATTTAATGTCGTTAATATTCAGGATCCTATTTTTTTTGTGTTATGGCCGTGCGGGCTTTTGTAGTTTTATTGTTAACTTTTATGTCCGTGTGGGATTTTGTAATTTTATTGTTATATTTTATGCCCGTGCAGGCTTTATATTACGCAGGTTTTAGAATGTACTAAAAATATAGGAATCTTCGCCCAATTTTTTTTTGGTCGGTGAACTATTAAGACTTGTAATATTTTGAAGTTTGTATGTGTAATAACCCTTACTTTCGAGTAATTGATTTTATATTCATTTTCCATATGAGGTAATTATATAAAATATCAGATAATGGGGTAAATATTATTTTAAGTGACTTAAAAGATAATATTTACTAGATTTTGCATATCTACTGGTACGTGAATGTAAATAGCATCATGTTACGATTTATGGTGTCGTTTTGCTTTAAACGGGATTTATGGTTTAAAAGAAGTTGGAACTTGAAAAGATTTATATTATTCCAGACGCCAATTTAGAGGGCGCGGTTAGTCCTAAATAGTCGAGATAGTAAAATAAGTGCCATATTGTATTTTTGGATTCTGGGCACTTTTGATTGGTTATGACTCAATTATGTAGTTACGAGTAATTTTAATGGTGCATTAACATTTAAAGAGGGCAATTAATGTTAAGTGTCCGATTTAGTCTTACAACCCCTCTTATTTCCTAAGTGTATACTTCCTAAACCTAGAGAGAAAGAGAGAAGAAGAGAATCGTGGAGAAAAACAAGAGAAAGAAGGAGAATTGAAGAAATTGGGCTTGATATTGCATCTACAAGAAGAGAATTTGAGAATACAATCTTAAGGAAAGTTTCTTACTTGCTAATATATGATTTAAGGTGAATAAAATGTAGTGATGGTTGGGTATTGGGAACATTTGACCAATTATGGGTTTTTATGAATTTGTAATGTTTGAACCCGTAAACATTGTTATAGATAGATATTGTGTTTATTATGGTAGTTAGTATTTATGTAGGATTGTTTTGGTTGGATTAATGATGGTTGGTGTGGGTAAAATGGAGAAGAAATACGTTATGGGAAAAGTAGGGCTTTAACATCCATGGCAGAAATTGGGCATTTTGGCCCAGGAGAATTGATTCGCCCCTAGAGAATCGATTCGCTAAAGGGGTAGGCTACAGGTCTGTGATGAGTGAATCGATTCGGCCCATCCGAATCGATTTGGAAGTATGCATAATGTTGGGTCCTCTTGATCGAATCGATTCGGACCATCCGAATCGATTCGCTTCAAGACCGAATCGATTCGGCTAGGGCGAATCGATTCAGAATTCCTCCTGTTTTAGGTTATTTTTCTAACTTAGTTTGTAATCCTTTTATTGTAGGTTTAGGACCTAGGAACTTTATCTTAGGATAAAATAAAGTGTATTAGGGAGTTACCTCAGGTATGTAACCACACTAGATTAAAAAGCGGATACTCGGGCTTATCTCGGGGTTTATAAAATAGACGTTAGGGTGGTTCTTTCTTAAACGAACTAGTTTTAGACTAGAGAAGAGTAGGATCATATAATTGTGGAAATTTAGAGACGTATTTGAGGTATACTATACTTGGTGGCTTATAGTAACGTAATTATTTCTCGGAAACTAATTTGGGGGTTTGTTAAACGTTGAAGTTTTTAGTGATGGCATTAAATGCTTATGGTTCGGGATAAAGACTTAATGTATATTTTAAAATGGGAATAACTTATGAATGATTAATTGCTTATACCCACCTCTCTAAATGCTATCATAGGGGAAGTTACGCGCATGAGGTGAAGTCCACTGTCTAGTGAATGCAGGGTGAATTTAGTCCTCGGCCATAGGATCGGTTATTATATTATGTGATTATTGTTCGAAGTGAGGTAATTTTGGGTGTGGTTATGACTCACTATCGAAGGTATATGGCTGCTTTTCGACGTCACGCGACGTAGAATGCCCAGGTTGTCTTGGTGATAGGCCCTGGAAGATGATAGCTATTTAGGGGCGCCTCCAGTTGGGAAACCCGAAAGGATGGTCTTAGAATCGTTATATGTTGTGAAATATAACAATTCTTATTAAAGTGGGATTTTATTGATAATACGACATTTTATGAAGTAAATTGCTTTAATACGTTTCCTAATGAGAAAAAGGAGCGGTGAAATGAATTGTGTAAAAAGTAAATGGAATTTTATTATGTAATATTTTATTTATATTCTCCTACACAAATGAATTGTGATCAATGTCACTATTATTGCGTTAGGTTATGATTTTAGATAGAAAGGTTATATTCCTTATCATTATTTATGGTGAACGAAACAAGCTTATTCATGGTAATTAAATTGTCCATAACTGTCATGCACTTTATTCACTTGGTCATCATATTAAACTGGGCCCTGACCCATTTATATCTCTTTATTTTGCATGAATCATATATTTGCCCAGGTGCTCCGCCGCAAGGACGCCCATACTGACTTTTCTATCCCAGTGTCCTGGAGCTGTAACACTTTGCGGATGTTACGGGATAGTTGATATAGACACTTACATCTTTTTGTATTGTAGTTATGATCGGTTACACATTCGGGTGTGTTTCCCAAGTTTTGTACTTGTATTATATTATGTGACATTATACTTTAATACTCGGTATAACCTAATTGTAAGGGTCTGTTAACCGACAACTTATTCGATTATTTTGAGGTATATAATTGCTGATTTGTTATCAATCTTTATTTCTATCCACCTTGCTTTTAAATTGGATTGTTTAAATGTTTTTATTTAACTTACAAATTAATTTTGACAATCCATTTTCTAAAATAATGGGTGGTTATCTCGTTAACTTATTGTATTATAGTGATGCTAAGAATGGACCATCTATGATTCCTATCATTATTGGAGTATCGGGACGGCCACCTCTTATTTTAATAAGCGAGTTGTCAGATATGGTATCAGAGCATCAGGTTCTAGAGTCTTTAGGATCTATATGGACTTGTCACGTTCTACCGTAGTGTTCTTTGATATAGAGCCTTATTGTTAGGACTATTTTCTTTGTCTATATTTGCGATCTTCTGCGAAGATAAATTGTTCTTAATCGTATTCCAATTCAGTTATTTCTTCGTCTCAGATGCCGCCTAAGAGATGTTGCCCTGCGAGAAGAAATAGAGTAGTAGAAGATGATGTAAGTCCTCCACTGCCACAATAAGGAACTATAAATGCCGCTGAGGTAGCTAATATTATGGCCTAGTTGGTCAATGTTGCGATGACTGCCGTGGTTCAGTAAATTCCCCAAGACCAACAACCCAGGGTTCAGGAGGTGCAAGCCCCTATGGGACCTTCTCCATGGGAAAGAGTTAGAGAATCATTCTTGAAGGGTCATCCCCCAGAATTTTGAGGTGGTTCTGAAGTGATAGTAGCTAACCAATGGAAGAAGGATATGCAGCGTCACCTTCGCTTGATAGACTGTAGTGAAGAACGAAAGCAAATCCTTGCTACTTTTAAACTAGTGGGAGTTGATGATCACGCCAAAACAAAGTGATACTATGACTATAACTGACTTTTGGGTTTTGTTTGACCAGAAGTATTTTCCTCCTGCCGTTTAGAGGGAGATGAGGAGGAAACTTCAAGATGTAGTTCAAGGTGAACGTTCATTGGCAGAGTAATTCACTCATTTGGATAGTTTTGTGCTGGATGAGGTAACTCCGGAGGAGAGGAGAATATCAAAGTTTATAGGGGGTTTACATTGGAGGATACGACAACACTTGCTGGGAAATCCATCTTTAAAAACATTTGGGGATGTGATGAACGCCGCATTAATTCATTGTCAGGATCATCGGCTGTATGTACAAGGAAGTAAGAAAGTTTCAGTTATGGGACAATCGGGTAAGTTGAGAGGAAATGGTGCCGTAAGATCACTACCCTCATCCCAATCATCGGGAGGTAAGCAAAAGGAAAAGGGATACCTAACAAGGGGATTTGTCCGAAAGACAACATTTTGGCGGATTTAATTTCGGTAGCAGTAATTTCAAGCACGATCAGGGTGCCCAGCAACATCATCAAGCGAGTCAGGCAGGTCGAGGTAACAATGGGGGTCGAGGCCATCCGAGCGAAGGCTTTGGGCAGTCCAGATAAAATATAGGTCATAATCAGGAAAATATGGTGGGTCATTGTTTTCAATGTGGGGAGCTGGGTCATTATAGGAAATCATGCCCGCAGTTGAATGGGGGACAGTTTCCTATAATTTCACAGCTTCAGGAGGCACATCTACCACCACCAGTGCCTAATCCAGCCGCCCCTCCACAACAGGGATAATTACAGTATGGGCTTGTCTACCATATACAGGATGTTATGCTTCCTCCAGCCTCGTTGGCGCTGCCATCTATCGAGGGTAAGTTTCCCATTCATGGGCATATGGGTCGTGTATTGTTTGATACGGGTGTGACACACTCGTTTATTTCTAGAAGTTTTGCTCAATTGATGGAATTAATTAAATATGCAGAGAGTACTTTCACTAGTGTCGAATCCTCTAAGGGTGACGGTTCGCCTATTTTCTTTATTTGTAAAAGAGTAGAAATAAATCTTGGTAATTTGTGTTTTGAGGCTGATTTACTCATCCTTGATATGCTCGGGTAAGATGTAATCCTGGGTATGGATTGGCTAGTGAAGTATCGCGCAATAGTAAATTGTTATGGGAAGAGTATAGTCTTTGCCATTCCGGGGCAAGAGATGTTTCTTGTGGCTATGCCTCTATCTGAGGGAGGTTCTAGCACGTATTTATATTATATTACGGAGGAGACTTATCGCGATAGAGTCATTTCCTTAGATTCAATTCCCATTGTTAGAGATTTTGAAGATGTTTTTTGGGATATACGGGGTTTACCCCCAAGTAGGGAGATCGAGTTCGTGATTGATTTAGCATTGGGACCGTGGCCGATTGCCAGGGCTCCATACCGTATGGCTCTTATGGAAATGAGGGAGTTAAGAGATAAGATTCAGAAGTTGTTAGAATAAGGGTTTATTAGGTGTAGTACATCACCGTGGGGAGCTCCTGTATTGTTTGTGAAGAAAAGAGATGGTTCTCTCCGGTTGTGTGTTGATTATCGGGAGTTGAATAAAGTTACCATCAGGAACAAATACCCACTACCTCGGATTGATGATTTGTTCGATCAACTTAGGGGAGCATCGTACTTCTATAAATTAGATTTGAGGATGGGGTATCACCAGCTACGGATACGAGAACAAGACGTGTCCAAAACTACGTTTCTAACTAGATATGGGTCATATGAATTTATGGTTTTGCTTTTCGGGCTAACCAATGCTCCTGCAGTGTTTATGGAGCTTATGAATAGAGTGTTTAGAGACTTCCTGGACCAGTTTATTATCGTGTTTATTGATGGCATCCTAGTGTATTCTCAAATGGAGGCCGATCATGCTAAACATTTACAGTTGGTTCTGCAGACGTTAAGGGATCATCAATTACATGCCAAATTTGAGAATTGTGGTTTTTGGCTACAGGAAGTGCAGTTTCTGGGTCACATTGTTACAGCTCGGGGTATTTTGGTAGATTTGAGTAAAGTTATTATGGTGAGGGAATGGGGTCAGCCTATAACACCTACAGAGATTCATAATTTTCTGGGTTTGGCTGGCTATTACTGCAAATTTATCAAGGGTTTTTCTAAGATTTCTATCCCTTTGATCAATTTAACTCAAAAGGGAGTGAGGTTTGTTTGGGATGATTCTTATCAACTGGCTTTTGATGAGTTAAAAGATAAGGAGACTTATGCTCCAGTACTTGCATTATCGAGGCTAGGATTGGAATATTTGGTCTTTATGGATGCATCTCTACAAGGGTTAGGAGGTGTGTTACAGCAAGAGCATCGAGCTATTTCTTATGCTTCTCGCAAGCTAAAGCCCCATGAGAAGAATTATCCAGTTCATGATTTAGAACTTGCTGCAGTGGTTTTTGCCTTGAAGATTTTGAGACATTACCTCCTAAGTAAGAAGTTTAGTCTTTCCACGGACCACAAATCATTTCAATATTTGTTTTCACAGAAGGATTTGAATATGCAACAACGTCGATGGTTAGAGTTTGTGAAGGACTACCAATTTTATATTCATTATCACCCAGGTAAGGCTAATGTAGTGGCGGATGCGTTGAGTCGTAAACCCGAGGGGGAGTTGGCACTGGTATGGAAGGCTAAATGGAAAGAACTTAGCGGAGAGGATGCAATGTCAAGGGAATTTATGTCGGTGTTGACCGTTACGCCTACGATAGTGGAAGCTCAAGGAAGGGATAAAGGTTATCAGAACCGTAAGCACCAATTGTTAATCGAGGGAGGGGAATCCTACTCTATAAGTTCTGAGGGTGGATTACGTTTCCACGGGAGACTTTTTATACTGAAAGAAGGGGATTTGAGACGGGTCGTAATGATAGAATCTCATGGGTCTAAGTTTGCAGTACATCCTGGTGGAGACAAAATGTACCAAGACATGCGCCGTCAATATTGGTGGGCGGGTATGAAACAGGACATTTATGAATTTGTTTACCAATGTACTACTTGTCAACAGGTGAAGGTAGATCATCAGTGACCGATGGGATTATTACAACCCTTGAAAATACCGGTATGGAAGTGGGAAAGCATCTCTATGGATTTCATCACGGGATTGCAAACATCACAAAGCGGTCATGATTCCATTTTGGTGATTGTCGCTCGTTTAACCAAGTCGGCACATTTCTTACCGGTACGTACATATTATAATACTGCTCGTTATGCCCGGCTATTCATTGCAGAGATTGTTAGACTCCATGGGGTTCCCATTAATATAATCTCCTATCGAGATAAAATTTGTATTTCCCATTTTTGGCGAAGTTTCCAAGAAGTTATGGGAACTGAATTGAAGTTGAGTACCTCCTATCACTCTCAAACAGATGGGCAGAGGGAAAAAGTCAACCAAATGTTAGAGGATATGCTCAGAATGTGTGTGCTTGATTTCAAAGGAGGTTGGGAACAATACCTTCCCTTGGTCGAATTTGCTTATAATAATTCTTACCAATTCACTACTTGGATGGCACCCTATGAAGCATTATATGGCCGACCGTGTAGATCGTCTACTTGTTGGTTGGAAGTAGGGGATAATAAATTTCATGGACCTGAGATGATCCAGGATACTTCTTCAAAGATTGAACTTATTCGCAATCGCATTCGAATTGCTCAAGATCATCAGAAGAGTTATTCTGATGAGAATAGAAGGCATGTGGATTTGGAGGTTGGATATCAAGTGTTGGTACGAGTTTCGCCGAGGAAGGGTATAAAGCGATTTGGGAAGAAAGGAAAACTTGTGCCATGCTACATAGGCCCCTTTCCCATTATTGCTAAGATAGGCCCAATAGCTTATTAACTTGCCTTACCGGAGAATTTATAACAGATTCATGATGTGTTTCATGTTTCATCCCTAAAAAAGTATAATAGGTGTGAAGGAGATCACTGGCACATTCCTTTATATGATATCTAATTGCAACCCGATGTTTCATTGGAGGAACAACCAGTTGCAATCTTAGATCATGGGGAGCGTAGGCTAAGATCTAGAGTGGTGCCCTTGGTTCTGGTCCGATGGGGACATCACAATGTCGAGGAGTCAACCTGGGAGCGGGAGGATGATATGCGAGAAAAATATCCACATCTCTTTTTGCAAGGTACGCCTAAATTTTGAGGGAAAAATTCCCTTATAGGGGGGGAGTATGTAATAACCCTTACTTTCGAATAATTGATTTTATATTAATTTACTGTAATAACCCTCGCTTATAAGAACGTATTTTATATTAATTACTAGGTATTGTAATTAGATTTAAGTTTTGGATTATGAATTGAGTGCTAATTTGATGAAGAAAAGTTAATATTCACTATGAGTTTGCATATACACCATAACTATGGGTGAATATTTCTATGTTATGCTTATTAATATCATATGAATTAAAATGATATTTGGCTTAATAATGAGACCGGAACTTAAATTGAATTATAAAATGTCCAAATGATAATTTGGAGCCCGCAGTTGATTCCGGAACGTACGAGATAGTCAGATATTGTGCCATTATGTGTTTTGAGATTTTGGGCATATTTGACTAATTATGCCTTAAATATGCAATTGCGTATTATTTTATCGCAATATCGATTAATTGAGTTGGGATTTTGGCCAAAGGCACGATTTATATCTTGAGTGAATCACTATTCACCTAATTGTATTTTCTAAACCTAGAGAGCTAAAGAGAGAAAGAGAAAGAGTAGAAAGAAGAGAAGATATTGAAGATTTAGGAAGGATTCTTGCTCCAACACCAAGAAAATCTGCATTTTCTACATTGAGGCAAGTTTAATACTTGCTATTTATGGTTTAAGATAAATGATTTGTGTGAGAATGATGTATTTGATTATGGTTTACTAGTTTAGGGTTTGGATGTTGGTTGGTTTTGAATCATTAAAGGATAGTTGAATGATTGTTGATGTTGATGGTAGTGGTAGTAGCATTTATGTTGTGTGGGTGAGAATAAATGAGTTGTCTTTGGGGTTTCTTGAAAATTGGAAGTTGTGGTCTAGGTCTACTCAGATCGGTCGACCGCGGTTCACAGACCGATCGACCAGGTCTACGGGAGAGGGTTCCCTGCATTTCTTTCAAAGGCCTAAAATTATGGCGCGGTCGACCGCTGTCCCCTGACCGGTCGACCGGTTCTGCCGAAATGAACTTTCTGCTTTTCTTCTTAGGCCAAATCTTGAGACGCGGTCGACCGCGGTCTTAGGACCGGTCGACCGGTCCCCTATTTTTCTTCCCAAACATTTTATTTTCAGTCTTTAACTTCTTCTTTTCATAGGAACTTAGGGACCTTCTTAAATGAAGTAAAGATAGGTCTTTAGAGTATTAGTTGAGTTCGGTCGACTCCCTAGACTCGAAGGGGTTCATGTAGGGTTCTTGTCAGGGGGGGGGGGAGATTTAAAGTAATGTTTAGGCATTTCTTCTGTCAGGTAGTTCTACAAGAGTCTAGGAAATCTTAAGGTCAAATTTGGAGACTTTAGGAGAATATGCGAACTAGATCTCATTTGAGGGTTAATAAAGCCCAAACAAGGACATTTGGGAGAGATAACTTGGGAGTTTAAATATTCTTTGAGGTTATTATGATGATATGAAGTACACCATAATGCATTTGATAAAATGTAATATGGATAAAGTAAAACATAATTTACTGAACCATGAAATGAAAATTAATAAAATGGATGATACACACCTCTCTAAATACCATCTTAGGGGAAGTCCGTGCGTGAGGTGAAGCCCCCTGGCTAATGAATGCAGGGCGGATACAGTCCTAGGCCATATGAGCTCTTGTTTACATGTTTCTGCGATGGGTAGGAGATTCCGGGTGTGGTCTTGATTATCCCACAGGCATATGGCCGCTTTCCGACGTTTGCGATAGGATCCCAGGTTGTCTTATGTTAGTCCCTGGAAGATGATGGTTATTTAGGGGCGCGCATAGTGGAGAAACCCGAATGAGCAGTCTTGGAATCATTATATGTATATTTATAACTATTCTATTATCGAGTTGGACTCGATGGAACATTAATGCCATAAAGAGCAAAGTATATGCCACAAAGAGCATACTATTGAGATAAGTGCCATAAAGAGCACATGGTAATAAATGCATTCCTGATAAGGAATGAAAAGAAGATGGAATTGAAAATGATGGAAGATGAAAAAGGCTTATAAGTACTTTTACTTCTTTGTATAATTGAATTTCACTTTAATAATCATTTAACTGTCTTAGTTCTTTATATGATGTTACCATGCTAGAATATCATCCGTATCATCCATGCTTACCTGTACATTATTATCATACCTGTCATTTATCTAGTGACCATATAAAACCGGCCTCTGACCGGTTCTTCATTTTCTTGTGGTGTATGTATATTCTATATTCGTTCAGGTGTTCCGCCGCAAGGTTGCCCGTAATGACTTTCTTTTCTCTAAGTCTTTTGAGGAGCCGTGACATTTTGCGGGTATCACGGGATATTTTGTGTAGACGCCTCTATTATTGTTTTCTAGCTAAGATCAGTCTTTATTCGGGCGTGTGGCCCAAATGGTTGTAATTGTATAAATGATGTATTATGTAACACATGAAACTTACTGTGTATTGTATGGATTGTATCGACCGATGCTTTATTCGGTCCTTTCTTATCTATTGGATTACATTATATATGTTTGTGGGAGTTTCCACCCTCTTTTGCTATTATGGGTTGTTGAAAGTGTTTTCTTAAGATTTCAAACTAAAAATTTTGATGACCCGTTTTCTGGAATATTGTGTGGTTATTCCTGGTACTCTGTATGATTATTGTGTTGCTGAGAATGATATCTATCCATGATTCCTGTTTCATCGGGGTATCGGGTTGGCCACCCTTTATTTCGGATAGCGGGTTGTCACATTTACCATGTGAGGTAATTATATAAAATATTAGATAATGGGGTAAATATTATTTTAAGTGAGTTAAAAGATAATATTTACTAGATTTTGCACATCTACTCTTATGTGAATGTAAATAGCATCATGTTACGATTTATGGTGTCGTTGTGCTTTAAAAGACATTCATGGTTTAAATGAAGTTGGAATTTGAAAAGATTTATATTATTCCAGACGCCAATTTAGAGGGTGCGGTTAGTCCTGAAATAGTCGAGATAGTCAAAATAAGTGCCATATTGTATTTTTTGGTTCTCGGCACTTTTGACCGGTTATGACTCAATTATGTAGTTATGAGTCATTTTAATGGTGTATTAACATTTACAGAGAGGAATTAATGTTAAGTATCCGATTTAGTCTTAAAACCCCTCTTATTTCCTAAGTGTATTCTTCCTAAACCTAGAGAGAAAGAGAGAAGAAGAGAATTGTGGAGAAAAACAAGAGAAAGAAGGAGAATTGAAGAAATTGGGCTTGATATTGCATCTATCGGAAGAGAATATGAGAATAAAACCTTAAGGCAAGTTTCTTACTTGCTAATATATGATTTAAGGTGAATAAAATGTAGTGATGGTTGGGTATTGGGAACACTTGAACAATTATGGGTTTTTAAGAATTTGTAGTGTGTGAACCCTTTCACATTGTTTTAGATATATATTGTGTTGATTATAGTAGTTAGTATTTATGTAGGATTGTTTTGGTTGGATTAATGATGGTTGGTGTGGGTAAAATGGAGAAGAAATGAGTTTTGGGAAAAGTAGGGTTTTAACATCCATGGCCGAAATTGGGCATTCTGCCCAGGCGAATCGATTCGCTAAAGGGGTAGGCTACAGGTCTCTGATGAGCGAATTGATTCGGCCCATCCGAATTGATTTGGCAGTATGAAGAATATTGGGTCCTCTTGATCGAATCGATTCAAACCATCCGAATCGATTCACTTCAAGACCGAATCGATTCAGAATTCCTATTATTTTAGGTTATTTTTCTAACTTAGGTTGTAATCCTTTTCTTGTAGGTTTAGGACCTAGGAACTTTATCTTATGATAAAATAAAGTGTATTAGGGATTTACGTTAGGTATGTAACCACACTAGATTAGAAAGGGGATACTCGGGCTTATCTCGGGGTTTATGAAATAGATATTAGGGTGGTTCTTTCTTCAATGAACTAGACTAGGGAAGAGTGGGATCATATAATTGTTGAAATTTAGAGACGTATTTGAGGTATACTATACTTGGTGGCTTATAGTAACGTCATTATTTCTCAGAGACTAATTTGGGGGTTTATTAAATGTTGAAGTTTATAATGATGGCATTAAATGCTTATGGCTCCAGATAAAGACTTAATGTATATTTTAAAATGGGAATAACTTATGAATGATAAATTGCTTATACACACCTCTCTAAATTCTATCATAGGGGAAGTTACGTCCATGAGGTGAAGTCCCCTGGCTAGTGAATGAAGGGTGAATATAGTCCTTTTCCATAGGATCGGTTATTATATATTATGTGATTATTGTTCGAAGTGGGGTAATTTCGGGTGTGGCTCACTGTCGAAGGTATATGGTTGCTTCTCGATGACACGCGATGTAGGATGCCCAGGTTGTCTTGGTGATAGGCCCTGGAAGATGATAGCTATTTAGGGGCGCATCCAGGGGGGAAACCCGAAAGGATGGTCTTAGAATCGTTATATGTTGTGAAATATAACTATTCTTATTAAAGTGGGATTTTATTGATAATACGACACTTTATGAAGTAAATTGCTTTAATACGTTTCCTAATGAGAAAAAGGAGCGGTGAAATGAAATTGTGTAAAAAGGAAATGGAATTTTATTAAGTAATATTTTATTTATATTCTCCTGCGCAAATGAATTGTGATCATTGTCACTATTATTGCGTTAGTTTATGATTTCCGATAGAAAGGTTATATTCCTTATCATTATTTATGGTGAAAGAAACAAGCTTATTCATGGAAATTAAATTGTCCATAATTGTCATGAACTTTATTCACTTGGTCATCATATTAAACTGGGCCCTGACCCGTTTATATCTCTTTATTTTGCATGAATCTTATATTCACCCAGGTGCTCCACCGCAAGGACGCCCATACTGACTTTTTTATCCCAGTGTTCTGGAGATATAACACTTTACGGATGTTACGGGATAGTTGATATAGATGCTTCCAACCTTTTGTATTCTAGTTATGATCAGTTACACATTCGGGCGTGTTGCCCAAGTTTTGTACTTGTATTATATTATGTGACATTATACTTTAATACTCGGTGTAACCTAATTGTAAGGGTCTGTTAACCGACAACTTATTCGATTATTTTGAGGTATATAATTGCTGATTTGTTATGAGTCTTTATTTCTATCCACTTTCCTTTTAAATTGGATTGTTTAAACGTTTTTCTTTAACTTACAAATTAATTTTGACACTTCGTTTTCTAAAATAATGGGTGGTTATCTCGTTAATTTATTGTATTATAGTGATTCTAAGAATGAACCACCTATGATTCATGTCATTATTGCAGTATCAGGCTGGCCACCTCTTATTTTAATAAGCGGGTTGTCACATAATGTACATTAGTTTATCAACAACGTGCGAGATTCGTAATTTGTGAATTTTCTTATTTTTAAATAATTATTTTTCTACTTTTATCCAAAAATTTGGCACAGTTCAAAATCGTGCCAAAAGTGTATCAAATTTTGGCATGGTTTTAAAATATGTCAAAAGTGTACCAAAATGTATGGCACAGTTATAAACTGTGCCAAAAGTGTGCCAGAAATATCAAATTCTAGCACGGTTTAAAAGTGTGCTAGAAGTGTTTATGTTTGGCCGAATCTGGCACACTTTTAAACCGTGCCAAAAAAATGGCCGTTTCGAAATGCCTGATTCTGACACAGTTTTAAACTGCGCTAGATTACTATTTTTTGAGTAGTGGGTGTAGAGAAGATATGTAATATTAAAGTATGCTAACACAAATAAAAATAATCACTACGAAATATATAAACTAATGTATGATAAACTAGGACATTGGATCCATTTATCACGTTTAACTAATATTTTGCAATAATTTAAACTCGTCATTCCCGATTTTACAACTCAAATTAAATCGACTGTCGTCGTATTTAATTAAAAAAATAACACGGTTAAGTTTAAAATAAAATTTAAAGTCTCTAAATTATGTTAACTTTTAAATTTCAAACTATAGTCTTTAAGCATGGACTATCAAAACAATCGAGTGAAAGCATAATCCATCAAAAAGTACTCACACTAAAAATAAAAATATGATTTTTTTTTCCAAATAAAGCCGAAGGTTTAAAACACACTTTCATGTTGTTTTAAATGAACACCGAATTTTTAAAACATTTTAGAACATTTGTAAGGACTTTGTCCGTCACAATTTAGTATGTCGTATACCGCTACAAGTTTGTCCAAGAATTGGGAAGCCTACATCTACAACGACAATCCGAATTTCAAGACACCTTCAACAATCATGCCCAACATGGAAGAATTTGGTAAAATGTATTTTTGTTCCATTTACATTTTACATAAATGTGTTGGGATATTTTTTATAAAAAAGTTAAAATAATTTTTGAAAAGATTTTAATGATTTTAATCACAAAAAGTTTTGGATAAATGCTCCTGATCCCGTGAACATTTTTAAGGCTTGAGGATTGTAAAACTTTAAAGTCCTTTTTAAAAGGGATCAGTGACGGTCGTTCAATTAAGGTCACATCTCGTTCGAACGACGTCAATTTTTAGCCTACACGTCACCGCCTTGATTTTAATATTAATAAGGGTGTCAGGCTACTGTTTTTCGTATGGAGAAATACTGGTTTTCATAGAATACGATTTTCTATTCTCCAACCAATTTTTGAGGGTTCAAAACTTTGTTTTTGCAATTCACAAATTCCAGACTTTTGTGTGAGTTGTTTATGGAACCAAACGCATAGTTTTGCTCGGAGTTTTGCTTTTAAATCTAGGTGCCTTGGAAAGGTACTGGGATGACTCTAGGTGCCACTTGCGGGAGGAACTGGGTTGATCGACTGCGTGTCATAGGGAGTGCTGCGGTGTTCCTGGGCTGACGACTACGAACCGACACTTGCGGGTATTTCGTAAGTCAATTGTATTTTCGCAGTAATCCTATTGTAAGCCATTCCTTTACAAATTATAGTGGACATAAAAGGTTTTTACCCTGCAGGGATTTTTTTCCTGAAATCTATCGTTGTGAGCTTGTTCATCGCATGCTTTTTAATTTGGTATTTGAATTTCACATAGATTCATGTTTAGGGGCTGATTTAATTAGTATTTGGTTTGAGAAAATTTAGACATCCAATTAAATAAGTCTGAATTGGAAATTGCGAATCAATATTGCACACGCCATTTTCAATATCGGGAAAAAAGATGAATTTCAATCACACACAATATTAGTCAACCATAATAAATTTCACCTAATCCTAGTAAATAAATTAAGCTAGCATAATTAAAGACATAATAAAATTGCAAGAATGAATACTAATTTTCATTAATAAGGCAACCTAAAAATGTTTTGTCTCAGAAATAATCTTGACAAAATTCCTCCCACAAAGATACAATTCTTGGCCCTCAAATATAAATAAAACTCTCAAAATAACAATGCCAAAAATTATTGTAAAGTGACTCTCTAAAATTCTCTCCATGGGAAATAATGAGCCCAAGGGTCTTATTTATAGGTTTAGGAATGGGGTATTATATTAGGGTTTTGGTGGAAATCTTACTGATTGGTCGAAACGTGTTGGAAGCTATCACTCCACCTCTTTATTCTTTGGATCGAAATAAGTGACCAAATTTTGCCCCACTCGAAATCTCTTATATTTCCTTGCTGAACACGCATGCCAAATTTCGTCCACATCGGAGAATAAAAATTCCCGACCTTTTTTACGAACAACATTTTTTTAACGATCATAAAATTCAGCTTTTTCGCGCCTTTTCAAGTTGACCATCAATTTGCACCAAATTCCATCATTACCTGCAAAAATTTCACTCCGCAACTTTTTTCACAAATGAGCAAAACAATATTATAAAATTATCGAAGTGCCCATTTTTTTTTAGAATTGCCATTTTTAATTCAAATTCAATCATTCTTGAATTTTATCGCTTTTTAATAAAATGATCCTAATACTTTTTAAATAAAATAAAATAGGTCTAACATATTATAAATTTGGGTATGAAATATACAAAATAATGCAGTCATCACCTATACACCCACAAGTAAAACATCAGCCCGAAAATCTCCCTGCCTCTGACCACGGCCCTGCTGGCCTTCCCTATTATTTTCTTGCCCTTGATGACCCTAAGGAGTATGCGACTGTTATTGCTACATACCCTGCTGGTCCAGTTTGAAATCCTGACCCTCAGGTCGGTAAGCACCTGATCTAAATCTCTTGGCATCATCCCTCTGTCGAGAATCCTGACCCTGGTGTCTAGACAACTGCTGCCGCAGTGACCTGTCCGTTTTGCTCAACCTGCTAGTAGATTTTCCCCCTCTCTTTTTCCCTTTCAAATGGAAATGTTGATCCTGCAGTGAAGGAGTGAAACATTGACGACATTAGAGTAAGTATCCAACACTGGGTTGTCAATCAAATGTTGCCTCATCCTCCAGGCCAGTCCATCCACGAAGTTCATATTTTTCTTCTCTTTGTTGTTTACCTATTATGTATAAAGTTATCCAAATTAGTGAACTCTTTCTCATACTTTGCCATAGTACAATCTCCCAGCCCCACATCATTTAACTTCTTCCTCATCTTTGTCTGGCCAGTTGATGGGAAGTATTTTTGGTCAAACCGCTCCCAAAACTCCATAATCGGCATCGCTTCTCTTTCCTTAGAAGTGGCAACTGACTCCCACCACTGTAGTGTTGCTCCCACAATCTTGAACGTTGCTAAAATTTATTTCTGAGTGTCACTGCACTCAATCATCCGAAGATGGCATTGTGAGTCCTTCTTCCATTGGCATGTAACAATAACATCTGAACTCCCCTTAATTCTAATGGGTGGCCCTTTTGGAAATCCCCCTAACACTCTTCTAAGTAGATGGCCCCTGCTGGGCTTGGATAACTAGTGCCACTGGTGGCTATGCCTGGGCCCGAGGGAAGTGAACTACCATGGCAGTCACATCACTATCTCGGTCACTTATACAGTCATCACCATCCCCGCAGGTGGTTGTGGCTGCTATATATCTAGCTCCTGCTGAGCCTCTCTCGTCTCGTCCCTCGCTGCTACTCTAGCTGGTCTCCCTCTCTTCGGTGGCTTCTTAAATCAGATCGAATTGTATAAGTTTACCATCAAATACAAAGTAATCGAAAAAAGAACGTAAATGTGCGAACATAAATGAGGAATGAAACAATCCTATAATAAGTCTCTATATCAAAAAATGTTAAGAAAAAACGTAAAAAGACGCACAAACCCTAAAGATACTAGAACTTGATGCTCTGATACCATTTGTGAGACCCCGCTTATTTAAATATTGGGTGATAAATCCTTTACAAAAATAAAACATGAATCTCATTTGGTTCATGTAACACCTCGCCTAATTAAATACCGGGTGGCCAGTACCATACCAAATTAAAACAGAATATACAGTTGGCTCATTCTTAGCATTACTGTCGAAAACATTTACAACTCACCCAATACCCAATTAAACTGGTGTTAAAAACTTTCCAAATTTCAATTTCAACAAAACCATTTTTAGTTTAAGAATAACACAACCCATTTTATTCTACAACACTGATAACCCAATAAATAACACAAAAGAATTTAAATGCAATTGGAATAAACATTCCCAAATAATATTAATCCATTACAGTAATCCCAACAATGTTAAATGTATTAAAAAGACAAGAATACAATAGTATTTAACCCCGATAGAAAAGATAACTGAATCCTTTGGGCGACATGCCCTAACTAAGAATACTGTGAATCAAATGAAGATAGGCGTCTAAGAAAAACTCCATAAATCCATAGCCTGTCATAATCCGCTAAGGTTGGCATCCCTGTTGCTGGACACCTGATATAGAGATACAATAGAAGAGAAAATATGCAAGGAAACGGGTCAGAGCCCGAATGTGTAGATTATTTTTAAAACAACAAGTATTTAACAAGTGCAATAAAGCATTTATTATGTACATGTTAGATCCAACTCTCACTTTCTATTCTCACCTCTCAACTAAAGTACACACTTAACGTTTCTAATTAACCTCCTAGTAAACGGTTCCTCTTTTCTAGTCTCCATATTATAATTCCATTCTCATATCACAATCCCCGTATGTCCCATACCATACGTCACATTATTATTCATTTACATTTCTCCTTTATATGATTAGTTTCTCATTAACATGAATCATTACTCATTAATATGAATCGTTTCTCATTAACATGAGTTAAGTTTTTCAATTCAATAAGCATAAACATTCATTAACTTAATTCCATTATCTTTCTCTATTCACCGTTATCCACAATTATCACCGTAGATAGATTTAACCACAATATATCCATTCAATCATTTAATCCATTATATATATATTCATATATAATACGGCACCCCGAGTCATAGCTGCGGTACAATGCATTACTCTGCTATCATGTCCCATCATCGCAGGTCGCCGAATAGGGGACTAAAGGTTCGCTAAGATTCCATGAACCACAAACTACAGCAAACAAATTGGAGGCGAACATAGTTCTCGTATCCATGGGTCACGCACATACCTACGTACCCACAGTCAACGGACTTATCAACTCCCCGATAAGTTTTTCATAGACCTATGTTCTCGAGCGAAAAATCAAAGATCCCATGGATTCATCAGGATATGACTGCCCTCACGCGCAAACCTCCCACCGATAGCAAGTAAGCTAGGTATGTCATACACATAAATCATCAATCAATCAAATAGGTATTATCATACCAATAATATAATATCAATAAGGTAATTATCACTACCCTAAGATATTTCCCATGCGTAGCATTATATCTCTTTTAAATTCCACGTATTAAAATGTCATATCTTTACTTCATAATTTAATTATCCTCGCATTCTATAGCATCCCTCCACTCCCGACGTCGTTAAGGTTCATGCGCGGAGCGTCTCGCAAAGCGAAATCCAAACAAGGAACCCCTCCAATACACTACTACTTAACTTTGTCGATCGAGGAGGTCCGACAACTTTAAATACGCGATCGGGATAACCTCATACCCTCTTTCAACCAAATGTATTCCAAACTCCCATCTCTATCCAGGAGCCATACTACTACGCTCTTATAATTTAATTATCCCCGCATCCTATAACATCTCTCCACTCCCGACGTCGTTAAGGTTCATGCGCGGAGCGTATCGCAAAGAGAAATCCAAACAAGGAACCCCTCCAATACACTACTACTTAACTTTGTCGATCGAGGAGGTCCGACAACTTCAATTATGCGATCGGGATAACCTCATAACTTTTTCGAAATCAATAATGAGCTTAAACTCAGTCCTTGATGTTCAAATTGTAACCCTAAGGCTACCCTCACTCAATACACAAGATTCAAATGGGTTTTTTCTCAACATATATTCAGTAAGAAGTCACTAATATCCTACTGGTCCATAACATCATTTCTCCCGAATTACAAAGAGTTTAGTTCTCCTTTTAATTAAGGTTAAAACCGATAGTTTCGAATCTCTTATAAACACATCTTCTTTCACTTAGGATTAAACCCTCTTGTAAACTTAAGGATACCCAGGTGTTATATTCAATCACCCCTATTGGTCATATATTTAATCCTCATACATCTCCATTTAGAATTTAACAAATGAATCTAGCAACCGAAATTCCATTCGATATAATTTTCATCATTTTAATCACTTGAATCCAAATCAAATTAATTCAAATCTTATCAAGGGTTTACTGATATTTTCTAAGTCCCATAATATCCAAATAATCATCACCAAAGATCCACAAAAGTTTTGGGATAAGAATCAACCTTTAAAAGAAACAACTTTACATATTCTGGGGAGGTCGATCGATCGAAGGCAAGGGTCGATCGATCGATCCCTCAGGTCCAAGCCTGGTTTTCTGCATTTTCTGCAACTACGGGTTTCACCATTTTTACTCATTCAAACCTTGATATTAACCTCCAAAATGAGTTATAATTATTTCTACAAGATATATCAACATATATGAACGATTTCCAATACTCTAAACATCCTAGAATCATCAAGGGATTGGATTAAAAGCATATTTCTCTCCTTATTTCCAGAAAATCATCAACATATTAACTTCAAGAACACTTCAATGGTTTTTCAGATTTTTCTTCAACATATTCATGATCATTTCGTGTATTAATATCATCCTACAATATAAGTTTACTTCCTATATTATTTGAGTTTCTATAAATCCATATAACAACTCCATTATGTCTTCCAAACAAGAAAATCATCTCTTTTCATAATTATTCTAACATGGACAATATACGAACTTAAGTTGCAATTATCAAACACTTGCCTTTACTGTAGGTATGATCCTTTGGTGTAGTATATCTCAGTTGGTTGTCCCTTCTCCGGTCAAACTCCGGTGGTGGTGAACCTTGGTTCTTGTTCTTCTCCTTCCCAAGTAGGCTTTTCCCTTCCCAAGTACCCTTACACTCTCTCTAGGAAGATGGCTTCTCCAATTTGTGAAGAGGAGATGAATAACCCCCATACACTTAATCTACCAATACGTATAATAGTACCAAATCCGAAATCACTATTCATCCCCCCTAGAAAAATGACCAAAATGCCCTTTTGGGTTGTCTATTCATTTCCAAATGACCCGAGACTCAAAATTAACACCCAAATAGACTTTACTGACTATTTCAAACCTTCCGGACGTAACGGCGCAGTCGAAATGACTATAAGGTCGATAGAAAATAAATTTCCTTTTTAATTTAATAAACTAGTCCCGACACGTCCCATACCGCGTCTGACTAAAAATATAAATTACCGAATTTATATCATACAGTCATATCAATGACATCATATTCATATATTACCTAAATATCTTTAAGTAATATTCAGAATCATCCATTTTAATATCCACCGTCTGGATAAAACCCGAATGAATTAATTAATAATAAAATCTAATTAATCCATTAATTTAAAATATAACCCATTTTAAAAGTCATTTAAAATTACGGGGTATTACATACTTCCCCCCTTATAACAGAATTTCGTCCCGAAATTCAGGAATATAAGTCATACTGGTAAGGTCAACTCCGAGTATAAATCTCACATCGCAAGAAATCCAAGATGTACCGCCCATACAATACATTAACAAAATCCCTATCGATGTTATACGCCAAGCCTCACCATATAGTTTCAACTGAATCAAATTTAGACTTTATCTAATCTTCCCTATACCATCCTCGTGACAAACTTTGGGAAAAATGATCCTCTCGTAGTGAACAAATAAATCCTTAAGTCTCAATTACTTACCTCTTTCACAATTATGAAAAATACTACAATTTAATCATCCAGGGCGCCCATACACCCTCTCGTACCGCTTTCAATATTAAAATTTTTGCAAAGGTTATAAACTCGTTTCCCAAAGACCTAACTTATTTCGACTCCCAACGGTTATTAGTTTCATGCGTGGGGTGTCTCGTAAGCGAAATCCAAACAAGGAACCACCTTGATACACTACTTCCTAAAGTAGTCGGTCATCGAAACTCCTAAGGTCCTTAGTCAATAATATAAAAATTTGGTTTATAGAAAAAAAATATCAGGTTTATTGATTTAAAAACAAAAATTTGGTTTTTCGATTTCAAATAGAGTCTACGCATCTACTCTCTTATAGAAGACAAGATGCAGACATATGCTCTCATATACCACAAGTCAATGCATGCCGATAGTCACATCACGCTCGGACATGCCCAAGGTAAGTAATCCCATAAAAATCAAACCCACGTGATAACATGTAATATATAGGTGTCCCACACCCCTCAGTGAGTCTACGTAAATAACGATGCTATAGGCTAAGTTTAGCAACCCTTTTGCCCAAACAATATCAATCACTACAAAAATCAATACGCCTCATACTTCCTTAGATAGGAAACATACCCTCATTTGCGGGTGGTGGTTGTTGAATCCCAATATTATAACTTTGCTCCGATGAGTCAAGAAAAATTTTACCCCAAATTTTCAGTTTTAGTTAACCACACTCCACTATATACCCAAGCCTTTCAATATATTGCCTTCGTTAGGGAACGTACATAATTCACGCATTTCAAGAACTTTTACTGATGACTCTCCTCAATTTTTTTTCCATAATAGGGGTGACCTCGACTACGGTCATCATACTCGAACATACTTCATAACCTCCTAAGTACGATCTCCGCTATCCGTCCAATGGCCCTCATCTGCCATACGTACGTAATGAAAGATTCCCCAATAAATGTTGGCGAATTTTATAGTTCAACCGTAAGTGAACATTAGGACTCTCCTCTCCTCAGTAGGTACTTCAGCTGGTACCAAATTAGTTAATCTCGTAAACTCTTCCTCATATTCCGCCACAGTTTTCTCTCCCTGTTTCAAATCATGTAGCTTCCTCCTCATCTCTATCTGGATGGCGGAAGGAAAATACTTCCCATCAAACCGTATCCAAAAGTCTTGGATAGTCATTATGTCCCTCTCCTCCATAGAGGTCGTAGCTTCCCACCATTGTAAAGCTGCCCCTACTAGCTTGAATGTGGCTAGTATTTGACGTTGAACCTCAGTGCATTCAATCATTCTCAAGTGCCATTGGATATCTTTCTTCCATTGGCTAGCAGTCACAACATCTGATCCTCCCTGAAACTCAGGTGGGTGCTCTTTCTGAAAGGCATCCCTCGCTCGTTCCCATGCAGTAGGAAACACTTGCCCTTGCGCGGGTGGCACAACCGGTGCCGGTGCTGGAGCCTGCTGAACAGCAGCTAAAGCTGCATTGACTGCTTGAGCGACAATTGCATCAACTTCGGCCGCAGTCATCGTACCTTTGTAAGCGTAAATTGAAAAGCAATAATCCTACTCATAGGGCTCTACATCAAAGAACGCTAAGCTGAAAACACAGTAAGCCGTATAGATACTAAAGGACACTAGAACCTGATGCTCTGATACCACCTGTAACACCCCGCCTAATTAAATACTGGGTGGAAAGTCCCATACCAAATTAAAACAGAATATACAGTTGGCTCATTCTTAGCATCACTGTCGAAAACATTTACAACTCACCCAATACCCAATTAAACTGGTGTTAAAAACTTTCCAAATTTCAATTTCAACAAAACCATTTTTAGTTTAAGAATAACACAACCCATTTTATTCTACAACACTGATAACCCAATAAATAACACAAAAGAATTTAAATGCAATTGGAATAAACATTCCCAAATAATATTAATCCATTACAGTAATCCTAACAATGTTAAATGTATTAAAAAGACAAGAATACAATAGTATTTAACCCCGATAGAAAAGATAACTGAATCCTTTGGGCGAGATGCCCTAACTAAGAATACTGTGAATCAAATGAAGATAGGCGTCTGAGCAAAACTCCATAAATCCATAGCCTGTCATAATCCGCTAAGGTTGGCGTCCCTGTTGCTGGACACCTGATATAGAGATACAATAGAAGAGAAAATATGCAAGGAAACGGGTCAGAGCCCGAATGTGTAGATTATTTTTAAAACAGCAAGTATTTAACAAGTACAATAAAGCATTTATTATGTACATGTTAGATCCAACTCTCACTTTCTATTCTCACCTCTCAACTAAAGTGCACACTTAACGTTTCTAATTAACCTCCTAGTTAATGGTTCCTCTTTTCTAGTCTCCATATTATAATTCCATTCTCATATCACAATCCCCGTATGTCCCATACCATACGTCACATTATTATTCATTTACATTTCTCCTTTATATGATTAGTTTCTCATTAACATGAATCATTACTCATTAATATGAATCGTTTCTCATTAACATGAGTTAAGTTTTTCAATTCAATAAGCATAAACATTCATTAACTTAATTCCATTATCTTTCTCTATTCATCGTTATCTACAATTATCATCGTAGATAGATTTAACCACAATATATCCATTCAATCATTTAATCCATTATATATATATATTCATATATAATACGGCACCCCGAGTCACAGCTGCGGTGCAATGCATTACTCTGCTATCATGTCCCATCATCGCAGGTCGCCGAATAGGGGACTAAAGGTTCGGTAAGATTCCATGAACCACAAAAAACAACAAACAAATTGGAGGCGAACATAGTTCTCGTATCCATGGGTCACGCACATACCTACGTACCCACAGTCAACGGACTTATCAACTCCCCGATAAGTCTTTCATAGACCTATGTTCTCGAGCGACATATCAAAGATCCCATGGATTCATCAGGATATGACTGCCCTCACGCGCAAACCTCCCACCGATAGCAAGTAAGCTAGGTATGTCATACACATAAATCATCAATCAATCAAATAGGTATTATCATACCTATAATATAATATCAATAAGGTAATTATCACTACCCTAAGATATTTCCCATACGTAGCATTATATCTCTTTTAAATTCCACATATTAAAATGTCATATCTTTACTTCATAATTTAATTATCCTCGCATTCTACAACATCCCTCCACTCCCGACGTCGTTAAGGTTCATGCGCGGAGCGTCTCGCAAAGCGAAATCCAAACAAGGAACCCCTCCAATACACTACTACTTAACTTTGTCGATCGAGGAGGTCCGACAACTTTAAATACGCGATCGGGATAACCTCATACCCTCTTTCAACCAAATGTATTCCAAACTCCCATCTCTATCCAGGAGCCATACTACTACGCTCCTATAATTTAATTATCCCCGCATCCTATAACATCTCTCCACTCCCGACATCGTTAAGGTTCATGCGCGGAGCGTCTCGCAAAGCGAAATCCAAACAAGGAACCCCTCCAATACACTACTACTTAACTTTGTCGATCGAGGAGGTCCGACAACTTCAACTATGCGATCGGAATAACCTCATACCTTTTTCCAAATCAATAATGAGCTTAAACTCAGTCCTTGATGTTCAAATTGTAACCCTAAGGATACCCTCACTCAATACACAAGATTCAAATAGGTTTTTCCTCAACATATATTCAGTAAGAAGTCACTAATATCCTACTGGTCCATAACATCATTTCTCCCGAATTACTATGAGTTTAGTTCTCCTTTTAATTAAGGTTAAAACCTATAGTTTCGAATCTCTTATAAACACATCTTCTTTCACTTAGGATTAAACCCTCTTGTAAACTTAAGGATACCCAGGTGTTATATTCAATCACCCCTACTGGTCCTATCTTTAATCCTCATACATCTCCATTTAGAATTCAAGAAATGAATCTAGCAACCGAAATTCCATTTGATATAATTTTCATCATTTTAATCACTTGAATCCAAATCAAATTAATTCAAATCTTATCAAGGGTTTACTAATATTTTCTAAGTCCCATAATATCCAAATAATCATCACCAAAGATCCACAAAAGTTTTGGGATAAGAATCAACATTTAAAAGAAACAACTTTACATATTCTGGGGAGGTCGATCGATCGAAGGCAGGGGTCGATCGATCGATCCCTCAGGTCCAAGCCTGGTTTTCTGCATTTTCTGCAACTACGGGTTTCACCATTTTTACTCATTCAAACCTTGATATTAACCTCCAAAATGAGTTATAATTATTTCTACATGATATATCAACATATATGAACGATTTCCAATACTCTAAACATCCTAGAATCATCAAGGGATTGGATTAAAAGCATGTTTCTCTCCTTATTTCCAGAAAATCATCAACATATTAACTTCAAGAACACTTCAATGGTTTTTCAGATTTTTCTTCAACATATTCATGATCATTTCGTGTATTAATATCATCCTACAATATAAGTTTACTTCCTATATTATTTGAGTTTCTATAAATCCATATAACAACTCCATTATGTCTTCCAAACAAGAAAATAATCTCTTTTCATAATTATTCTATCATGGACAATATACGAACTTAAGTTGCAATTATCAAACACTTGCCTTTACTGTAGGTATGATCCTTTGGTGTAGTATATCTCAGTTGGTTGTCCCTTCTCCGGTCAAACTTCGGTGGTGGTTGGTGGTGGTGAACCTTGGTTCTTGTTCTTCTCCTTCCCAAGTAGGCTTTTCCCTTCCCAAGTACCCTTACACTCTCTCTAGGAAGATGGCTTCTCCAATTTGTGAAGAGGAGATGAATAACCCCCATACACGTAATCTACCAATACTTATAATAGTACCAAATCCGAAATCACTATTCATCCCCCCTAGAAAAATGACCAAAATGCCCTTTCGGGTTGTCTATTCATTTCCAAATGACCCGAGACTCAAAATTAACATCCAAATAGACTTTTCTGACTATTTCAAACCTTCCGGACGCAACGGCGCAGTCGAAATGACTATAAAGTCGATAGAAAATAAATTTCCTTTTTAATTTAATAAACTAGTCCCGACACGTCCCATACCGCGTCTGACTAAAAATATAAATTACCGAATTTATATCATACAGTCATATCAATGACATCACATTCATATATTACCTAAATATCTTTAAGTAATATTCAGAATCATCCATTTTAATATCCACCGTCTAGATAAAACCCGAATGAATTAATTAATAATAAAATCTAATTAATCCATTAATTTAAAATATAATCCATTTTAAAAGTGATTTAAAATTACGGGGTATTACAGTTCATTCTTAGCATCACTATCGAAAACTTTTTCAATTACTAACCACCTATGTTTTAAATAAATCGTTGCCAAATTTTATCTTTTAGTAAACAATCATAACATGCGAAAGCATAAACTAAACCATTCACACAATAATTGAGTAAAAAATATCACAAGACATAATATATAAAATTCTAAATAAACCATCGACTCCAAGTCAATATAAAATCCACCTGTAATACCCCGTATTTTTCACTATATTGACTATATTTATTTTGGGATTAATTAATTAAATTGCGTATTAATTGGAAATTAATCCGGGTTATAAATACTAATGAGATGCGAATTGGTATTTGATTATGTGCATATATGATTATATATGTATTTGGTATTATAAAATTTGTCGTGAGATTTATATACGGCATTTTAGAAATTTTGTTGAGACGCGTGGGACCGCCGCGTCACGGTATAATATTTTGTTAATAAAAGTGAATTTAAAATCTATAATCCGTATAGTCGTTTTGAGTGCGCCAATGCGTCCAGAAGGGTCGAGATAGTCAGAAAACACTAGCCGGGGGTATAGTTTGGGTCCCGGGGTATTTTTAGACCATACCGGTAACTTAAAGGGTATTTTAGTAATTTGGTATTTTTGGGTAATTAAAAGTGACGAAAATTGAGAGTTGTAATCTGATAAGGATTGACCCCAACCAACCCTTATTAACCCAACAAGCTACGGAGGTTTATTAAATTAGGTTTTCATAAGTTTCCCCAAAGCAAACCCTAGCCACCATAGCCTTTTGGAGAAGAAAGCCTGGAGAAGGAGAGAGAGAGAGAGATGAAACTCTGCAGAAACTTCATCAAACCAACACCAAATCCGGAATCAAACCAAGGCAAGTGATTTAAATTACATTCCTTATGCAGTGAATGCTTTTTCCGTGTTAGAAACCTTGTGAATCAATCTTATATAAGAGTTAAAAAAAGAAAACCCATGAAATTGGAAGATTGTTATTAAAGTTTGGGATAGGTTTGCATGTAGAACCCTTGTTTGAAGATTTAAATTCAGGGATTTCATATCCATGTGATGTTTTAAAGGATTAAAATCTGGGAAATTTTGATGAGAAGAACCTAGGGTTTATGTTCTTGAAGAAAATTGGGAATTACTGTAGAAATTTTGATTTAATGATGTTTAGAAGATATTAGACCCTTTAATGATGTTAGTATAGCCCCTTAACATGTTTGAGGATGATTAGAGAACTCAATATATTGTTGGAACGAATTTTAGAAAAGGTTTGAGGAGTATAAATGGTGAAAAAAACGAATTGGGGAAAAATCAGGGCCGAAACTGGCCACTCGTTAGAAGCAGCCCCAGGTCGTTCGAACGAGCTCGTTCGAACGAGCTTCTAACGAGTTGACCAGTCGTTATTAACGAGTAGGGATTTTCGTTCGATATCTCGTTCGAACGAGATATCGTTAGAAGGGTCAGTTCGTTCGAACGAACTGGGATCTCGTTCGAACAGTCTCGTTCGAACGAGACTTCTAACGACCTGACAGTCCAAACTCGTTCGAAGCCTCGTTCGAACGAGACTTCTAACGAGTTGACAGTTTTGTCCTTTTTGGACTGTTTTGATTTTTGGAGTCCCGGAAACTGGTTCGAGGGTAGAGTTAACATTCTTTAATGATGTAAGGATAGATTTGGGACTTTTGGGTTATTGAGGAGGAATTTTCATACGAGAGGGTTATTGCATGGACGGATTTGGGTTGAGACGTGAGTATCTACTACGACGTGAGATAGTTATGGCGCGTAAAATTATAAACCGGAATAGTATGAATTGTGTTAATTATAGTTAGTATGAGAATATATACTACGATTAAAATACGGTATTACTAAGATGTGTGGTTACTTAGTATTAATATATGGATTGTGTGTATGACATACCTACCATACTTGCTATCACGGGAGGTTGCGTTCGCTTAGGACCCTCTATTCCTTGTGTGCCTACGAGGGGGATATAGACTGGTACCTTGATGAACATAGGTCATAGAAAGACTTATTGTGATATTAATAAGTCCGCTGACCATGGGAGCGTAGGTATGTGCGTGACCCATGTGATGGTGACTGTGTTCGCCTCCACTATTTGTGATTTGTGTTATCTGAACTATTCCTGAGAGATTCGGAATATGTGATCCTTATGTACGTGATGTACCGGGATGGATAGCAGAGTATGTGTGCACCATAGCTTAGATTGCGGGGTGCTTGTATCGTATATTTATGATGTGAATAATATACATTAAATCGATGGAAATCCTCATGTTAATGTTGTAAAAATATTACGGTATTGTTTCGAGATATATAATGAGTTAGCTGATAGTTATATCAATGGCATAGTTAGTAACTGAGTTTACGTTAAACCTCTATTGAATTACGAGCGTTGTTATGTTAAATTAACCGAGTAAAATGGGTAGAACCTTTGGTAGTCTAGCTATTTACGTTGTCACTTAGCTAGTGGAAAGGGTAGTTATAGATGGGTACTTACGTTAGGAGTGCACAGTTAGTCGAGAGGTGAGAATTTAATGTGAGTGCACGTCCTAACATGTACTTTGCATTTAATGTTTTAAATGTTTTTAAAGCACTTGCAGGTTTTTGAAATGATTTCCACTTTCGGGCTCTGACCCATTTGCTTTCAAATATATTTTCTTGTAAAACCATTTTAGGTGCCCAGCCACAAGGACACCAAGTATAGGATTCTCATTCAGGTGACGAACTGTAGCTGTTTGTGGGAGCTACAGGGATTTGCACGTAGACGCTTCTCTCATTTGGATTCCAGTCTCAGCATCTATCAGTTGTAGGGCATGTTGCCCAATTCTATTAGACATTTTCACATTTCGGTTTTCAGACTCTAGCATGTATTGCTCAGTATTCAGTTTTAATTATTTATTTCAGTTTACTTATCAGTTGTGGGATTTGTATTGAGGAGTTTTTCCTCCAGGTTTTATTTACATATTGTGATGGTTATCCGTTTTACTTCAGCATGGTGAATGGTGTTATTTAGTTGTTCATTACTCTTGTTGCATGTTAATCAGATTTAATAAAATTTGGCACTTACTTTTTAAATGCTAGGTGGTTAGTAATAATAAAACGTTTTCGACAGTGATGCTATTAACTGAGCCAACTTGGCATTTTGAATTAATTTTATAAAGGAGTAGCTACCCGGTATTTAATTAGTCGGGGTGTCACACCACCATAAATATAAACCTGGATATAAAGTTTGAACTGAAAGAAATGTAATAGTTGAAGGACAACACGCCCAAATGAAATACTGAATAATAGATCCTACTCTATGAATGAACGACTGAAGCGTTTACACAAATCTTGCATGGCTCCACAAGTGTTGCAGTTATGTATCCCTGGAATGAATCGTCAAGCATGGCATCCCTATTACTGGACACCTAAAAGGTTTTGAAAATATTTTTCATACAGGTCAGAGCCTAAATTCTTTTGAAAATATATAGCATGCATTTATCACAATCTAAAAGCAGTTATTAGATACACACGTTAGTTCGCATACACTTCCTTGAGTTCCTCACCTCTCATCTATAGTTCACTCTTAACGTCTCCTACTTATCCCACCTAGTTATGCTACCCAAAACCTCATAAGTATCTAACTAACCACTAACATGTTTAGCTCACCCGTACCGCCCATAAATTATGCTAACGTAACAACTAATAATTTACATTTCTCGTATGTTATTATTATTAAACCATTATTTTAAGCTCTCATACTTTCATTATCTCTGGTTATAAATTATCTATCTTTTTTACTATCACACATAAGTCGATTAAATATAAATTTAGATTTACAGTATCTATACTCCCTACTATTACACATAAGTAAGATAAATCAGCCAAGTATATATATATATATATATACATACTACTCAACTCGACTCAACAAAACATTTTCCTAATTGTTTGGGGTTGGCTACATGAATCCTATTTTTCCATTCCATTCTGTCCAGTGCAATATCTTCGGTTAAACTACATGAGATCATGCCCTTTTTTATAATATCCCACCAAGTCAATTTAGGCCTACCTCTACCCCTTGTATTACCATCAATACTAACTAAATCACTCTTCCTTACAGAAGCATCCATTGGTGTACGCTTGACGTGTCCAAACCATCTAAGTTGATTTTCTATCAATTTATCTTCTATAGGAGATACTTTGATCATTTCACGAATTTGTTCATTTCTAATTTTATCCTTTAGAGTTTAACCACAAATCCATCTTAGCATTTGCATCTCCACCACACTCATTTTCGGCACATTTTGTTTCTTGGTTGCCCAACACTCTGTCCCATATAACATGGTAGGTCTAATGATCGTCCTATAAAGTTTTTCTTTTAACTTCAAAGCTATACGCCTATCACAAAAAATGCCAGTAGCACTTATCCACTTAACCCAACCTGCTCTAATCCTATGAGTAACATCATCACTAATATCTCCATCTTTTTGGATAATTGAGCCTAAATAACGAAGCTGGTCATTTCTAGGTATCTCTTAACCCTCTAATTTCACCACATCTCCATTTGTCCTCCTATTACTACTAAAATTGCACTCCACATATTTTGTTTTAGTTCTACTTATTTTAAATGCTCTTATTTTGTTTTAGTGGATGATATATATATATAGGGAGAGGTTCACAAGTGAACCTAAAAGATGCACTTTTTAATGAACCTTAACAAAATAACATTTAACAATTAATTAATTTTAATTCCTATGTTGTAATTGGTCCTCTCCAGTGGCAACAGACACGTGTGTTAATCGATCCCCACGGCTGCCATGGGGGTGATCCTAGAAATTATTGGCTAAATTATAGGCACATTCTCTGCCTTTTCTGGGCTCACCGCCAGGTGACACATGTCCGCACTCTTAAAATGCGGATTGATCCGCACAAGAGAAGTACTGTATATATATATATATATATATATATATATATATATATATATATATATATATATATACACCGCGATGCATACTTGCATACTCTGTTATCAAGCCCAAGTACCTCTTGTACTAAAATAGGAACTACCGGTTCAGAATGTCATCCTCAAAACATAAATCAAACACCATATATTGGAGGTGAAGATAGTTCCAAGTCTTTGGGTTATGCACACACCTAACATTACTACCGTACACTTAGATAGTGATTGTACCTAGGTTCTATGTTTTGGGGCACCAATCCAGACCTCGGTGGAATTGCCAAGGTGTGATTGCCCACTTCATGGGACCTCCATGATAGCATGTAGAGTAGGTATGTTCACACACATAAAGAAAGCACACAATAGGCACACACCACCTATCCATATGTGGCATATAGGTATATTCTCAACCTATAAATACAATCCGTATAGGTATACACACAACTTATAAATATAATCCGTATAGTTATACACTGTAACAACCCTCGCTTTTAGGAGGCTAATTTCATATTAATTTTACCGCATAAGGTAATTATATAAAATGTTGGAACTGGAGTAAATATTAATTGAATGAATTGAAAGTTAATATTTACTGGAATGTTGCATATTTACCGTATGTGTAGGTAAATATCCTCATGTTGTATGTTTTATAGTGTCAAGTATTTTAAATGACATTATGGTTTAAATGAGATTGGAACTCGAAATAAATTATAAAATTTGTCGGATGCCAGTTTAGAGGGTGCAGTTAGTCCCGAAAGGTGCGAGATAGTCAAAATAAGTGCCATATTGTATTTTTGGGTTCCGGGCACTTTTGACTGGTTTTAATGTAAACGCGTATCGGGAGTCATTTTAATGTGGTATTAACCACTTAAGTTGGAGACTTTAGACTTAAGCCACGATTTTAAGTCTTGCCCCTTATTTCATTTCCTCATTTTATGTCTAAAACTTAGAGAGAGAGAGAGAGAGAGAGAGAGAGAGAGAGAGAGAAAGTGGAGAAAGGAGAGATTTGGAGATTGAAGATTGGGATTGCTTCTACCCAAAAGAAATCTGAGATTACAACCCTAAGGCAAGTTTTCTACCTGCTAATATGTGATTTAACATGAATAATTTGTGTGATAGTTATGTATTTGACATTTATGGTTTAAATGTGGAATTTATGATATTTAAGCCCTAATCTTAGTTTTGATGAGAAAATGGGGGATTATAATGGTTATTAATCATGTGGGATGTTTTGGGGTAGATTAATGTTGTTGGATGTGTATAAAAAATGAAGACATTTGAGTTTGGGGAAATCTAGTGTTTATAACCCTAGAAGCCATTCTTTGCAATTTCTCCAGGCCGAATAGATTCGGCCCCCTGGGCGAATCGATTCGCTAAGGGGCAGTTCCCAGGTCTGGATGCCCGAATCGATTCGGGTTAAAGCTGAATCGATTCGGCAGTTGTAAAATCCCAGGTCTTATGTCCGAACTGATTCGCTAGGGCGAATCGATTCGGAATCATGCTGTTTTTGAGTTATTTTCTTTAAGTCAATTTTTCTCCTTTTTCTTTAGGCTTAGGACCTAGGAACCTTCTTTAATGAAGTAAACTTAGAGTCCTAGAGTTCTAGATGAGTTGGGGAACTACCCTAGATTAGTAATGGTTTATATGGGGACTTTTCCGGGGTTAAGCCTATTAATGCTAGGGCATTCCTTTCTTCTAGTTGATTGTTATGAAACTAGGAGATGTAGTGTTATGTTTGGGAAACTAAAGAAGATCAATTGAGTTGTATTGGTCTTGAAGGTTTATAATAACTTCACAATGAATGTTGGGAGAATGAATTGAAAGTTTATTCATTCCCTTCAGGTATGATAATATTGGGGTTTTAAAATAATACCCTAAAATATTTGGAGATGATTAATAGTTTATTCATACTTTTGAGGTTGTACTAACGATACAATTTATCGTATGGCTCCGTATAATAAGTTAAATTATTTACAAAACGTAAATGATAATGGTTTTGGATAAAATGAAACCTACATATGAATAATAGTGAATGAAAATGAAATGGAAATGGTAAATGATAATTTCCTAAATCATGATAATGGTAAATGCTAATTTACTTAAACACACCTCTCTAAATGCCATCATAAGGGAAGTTTTGTGCGTGTGGTGATGCCCCCTGGCTAGTGAATGCAGGGTGGATATAGTCCCAGGCCATATGTGCGTTGTTGTATATTTTCTGCGCTGGTGAGGTAATTTTGGGTGTGGTTATGACTCTCCCGCAGGCATTTGGCCGCTTCCCGACATTGAAATAGGTGCCCAGGCTGCCTTGTTTGATAGGCCCCTGGAAGATGATGGGTATTTAGGAGCGCGCCTAGTGGGGAAACTCGGAGGGGCGGTCTTAGAATCGTTATATGTATATAAATATAACAATTCATAAACAAGTGGGACTTGATGTATGCGATATGCCATAAAGAGCATGATGTAGTGCCACAAAGAGCATTTGATGATGATTATATTCCTGATAAGGAATGGAATGCCAGGAAGGGCATGTAATTGAGATAAAAGCCATAAATAGCTTAAAATTTTATTATATTTTCCTGTTAAGGAATGGAACTATAAAATGGAACAAGGTTTTGATGTAAGTTTTTAATTTAATGTTAAATATTCTTATTCTCCTGCATAATTAAATTTAGATTCCCGATTAATTAAATTATCTTAGCTTATGCATAATATTATGTAGGTAGATTCTTATTTCTTTTTATCATGAATCATCATTCATAACTGTCATACTTTTTATTCATCTGGTAATCATATAGAACCGGGCCTTGACCCGTTCATATTTCTTGTTGTGCATGCATCTTGTATCCACACAGGTACTCCGTCGCAAGGATGCCTGATCTGACTTCCTATCCCGGTGTCTTTGGCGAGCCGTGATGCTTTGCGGGTATTACGGGACATTTTGAAATATACGCCGTCATCCTTGCACTCTAGTTAAGATCGGGTCTTTTTACTCGGGCGAGAAGCCCAAGCTTTTGTAATTGATTAATGTAATGTATTATGTAATTTAATGAATTTGTTTAATATTATTGTATGAGTCTGTGATCGACAGCATATTCGGTCCTTTATTGGACATTTGTGGGTATTTAATATAATTTCATCCGGATTTCCACTTTCTTTTTATGGGGTTGTTAAGTTGTTTTCTTTTATAAACTTTAAAAATCAAAATTTTTGGTAACCCGTTTTTCAAAAATAAGGAGTGGTTATCCCGTATACTTCTTATTTTATTGTGATGCTGAGAATGATTCCATCCAAGATTCCGTTATTTTGGAGTATCAGGCTGGCCACCCCCTATTTCGGATGGCGGGTTGTCACAGATGGTACCAGAGCATCAGGTTCTAGAGTCCTTAGGAATCTGTGTGAATGCTTTACGCTTTCAGCGTTGCTTTTGATTTGACATAGAGCCTTAGTATTAAGATCGTTGATTTCTCTTGTGAGATCTCGTTCTTCTGCCATGAGGTAGAACCTATAGAATCTTTTGCGCATTCATGTGAGATTAGTAGGTCTATTGAAGAAGGGCTCCAGGGAAGGTTGTGGTGAAGGCGTCATTAGATGGAATTACTGGGAACTGTAAGTGGTGGTTGGAGAGGATGACCGCTTGTAGGTCGCTTCCTTTTTGTAGAACTTTCTTGTCTTGCTACTGCGACTACTAATTACAGTAGACATAGTCTTCCCAAGTACCGCTAGAAGTAGAGGGTGGTACTAAGCTTGGGATTCCAAGCGACATTATATCAAAATTGAGAAGAGCCCATGATAAGGGCCACTTGTTGAATAAGGATGGAGGAAAATCCTTCACTCGTAGGAGTAGTGTTGAAATGGTGGGAGCGTAGTCACCTTATTTGTGGGAACATAAAGTTTTGCCCATGGAGAAACCCGATGGACATTATTAACAGCGAGTTTCTCTGGGATAACTGGAAGGTGGAGAAGGTAGATCCTCAAATGTTCACGCGAGGCTCGGTCAGAGGCCGACATGTGAATAAAGAGGGTTACGATTAGGGAAGCCGTACACCAAAATAAAGAAGAAAGAGCCCTTTGATGGAATGATGGACTCCAGAATAAGTGTTGTTAACCCTTCTGATGGAGCAGTGATCATGAAACCCCATTGGTGGACATTCGCCTGGGAAGGTTTCATTGAACTGAGGAAGAGGAGGCCGGTAGCGTGTTCTCTTTTACTGAGAAAGTAAGAGGGGCTACGTGGATCATTGTTTGGCAGTTAGAGGCAGAACAATGGTTATGACGTGGAAGAACCACGCATTTTGATCTAGTTGATTAGGAGAACAAGGGCAAGGATAAGGTGCCTAGCTGGGGAGTTGATGGAAGTAATGTTGGTTCGTATAAGACTCAAATATGGAGTCTGAGAACCATTAGTATTAACCCGGGGCGATTGACAAAAGTGCTAGTGGGAATTCCACCTTAGTAGTGGGTGGTGCATTCCCCATGATAAGATTTAGTAGTATTGTAATTACTATAAATTCGGGTGTGCATATTGAGTTTGTAGTAGTATCGACGCTACTATAAATAGGGTAATTATATGACTTCCATGGTAGGGAAGTTTTATATTTTCCTTCACTCGGTATAAAGCGAGTGATGCTATAGTTTCTTTTAAGTCTATGCACGTTATATGCTACTTGTTTAATGTGTACTATACAAGTAAAGATATTTTGGTTTAATTGGGGTGATAGCAAGAAAATAGATTGCGGGGCTATCCTACTTCTAGTTTCAGGATGGAACTAGTTGTCCTATAATATCTCTCCTGGATACAGGTTGAGACTTTATAGGGGTGGTCGAGGTAAGTAGGAGGTTTTTATTACTTGTTGTGTTATCTTGCGTGTGTGTTTGATTGCTTGTTTGCATTGTATGTGATTGTTATGCCTTGTCTCCACGACCAACAAGGTTAAGTAGTAATGCGTATGAGGGTTCCTTGTTTGGATTCCGCTTTTGCGGGACGCTCCACGCATGAACCTTAATGATGTTGGGAGTGGAGATATGTTGTTCTTTCTTCATTCCATTTTTATTTTATTTTATTGTGTTGGTTAAGAGTTGGGTTGAAAGGTTTAGCCGAGAATCACGTAGAAGAGTGATTAAGGGCTATTAAAGTGCGAGATAGAAGCACTGTATATAGTTCTCTCCTATGATCGATGTGAGGGAGATTGAGATACGAAATCTAATTGAGACTTCAGGTTATGACTTGATAAGAAGGCTATTTGAAAAGATGTATATATGTTATGGGATAAAATTTGTAAGACTTCACAGAAAGTGAATGTCTGATTAGTTGAAATCCTTAATGATGCAATGGTAATACATAGAAGTAAAATCTTATTAATGGGGTTACAAATTAAAGTTTTACTGGTCCTGATCATGTGTCTTAGACTGTCATATCTTAATGACCGACGATGCGAGGTAGTAGTGTAACGGGAGGGTTCCTTGTTTGGATTTCACTTCGGCGAGACGTCCCACGCATGAAACCGAGCGAATGTTGGGAGTTAAGAAAGGTCTTGGACACTAGGGATATACTTAGTATTGTATGTATACGACTTAGATAGGATATATATAGATCGATCTTAGATTTATTAGGACGTAAGGCCATTAGGGCATGTGATGTTGATTTAGGAAGGCTATAGGGAGTTAATCACAACTAGGTCGTGGGTTAACTCTAAGGGGGAGTAGGTCCCTAGAAACGAGGAGTATGGAATCTTGAGAGATTTCGAAGGTTAGGCCGATGGAGATGAGACCTCTCCTAGTTAAAGTGTTACATTGGTAACCTAACTTTTGGGGGAGTTAAAATGGATGAATTGACTTCTACTCCCGAGTCCATGTGGTTAAGTTTGGGGGTGGATTTAATGAACAAGTCTCTGCCAGGAGCGGGAAGTAATAATACTGGAGCACGGACCCATTGTTTATGCGTCGCACAAACTTCAACTTTGTGGGAAGTATTATCCCATGCTTGAATTAGAATTCATTGCGGTAGCAATCGCCTTAAAGTGATGGAAACACTACTTCCTGGGCAGGAAAGTTGATCTTTCTCGCGAGCAACAAGCTGTTGTAGTATGTCGTGGAAGAAATCGAGTTGGTATACGAAGTCCATGATGGACTATTGATTGGATTTTTCTCATTCGCTAAGAGAATGCGATTGGGGTAGTAGATGCGTCGAGTAAGAAACTCGTCGGAGATATTTGTGTTGGCATGGAAAGCCAAATGAAACGAGCATGACTAGGAAGACTTTGTAGTAATAGCATTTCGGTCTATGATTGACCATTTCACCTACTTGTGTGAAGAAGAGTAGCGGTGGAACGAAGAAGGGTATATTCATAGACGTCTTTATTGAATTGCCGACATCAAACTGGTCATGATTCTATCTGAGAAAATCATTGATCGTTTGACCAAACTGTTGCTTTTTCGGCCATTGTGGGCGGACGATATGTAGAGGAGTACGCCCCGCTTTTTATGGAGAAATGGTAAAATCGTATGAAGTGCCTAGTAATAGTGGTGGGCCGAGACTAGATATTCGTGCCGAATGTTTGGTAAAGTTTCCATGAAGAAATGGGAACCGTACGGAGATGGCATATATCTTACCACCCAAAAGTGGGTGGATGAATGGAGGAAGTTGACTTAATGCCGAGAGGCATGCTTCGAATGTACGCCTTGGGATAAATGGATGGACGGGAGCAATGACTTGTGGGGATGGAAACTTTATGTACAAGAATTTGAATCATTTCCTAAGGTATGACACCGTGAGTGGCCTTGTGTAGCCGGGTGAGTAATTTGCATACTCGTTGGATGAGGCCAGCGAACAATAGGATCCTTGGACTTGGAGCGGTCCTGGAACATTTCTTTAGTGATTGGGATTTTAAGCCTTATGCTAGAAGGGCTACGCCTATGCGGGGAGAAGTTGAGTAGTGTTGGGGTTAAGCCATTTAGCGTTGGTGTGAGTACCCCTGAGGTGTGATGTAACGCGATTCTAGATGTAAGACTATTTACGCCGAGTCGCGTGGTTATCATCTTCCGTCATAGGAAGTTAGAATTGATAGTTTACGAGGAACGCTTTGTGCTATGAAAGAGCAAAAAGATTATAGACTGAGATGGACAGTGACGACCTTAGTTCAGGCCCATTTTGGGACGCCGTAATAACGAGGGTTCGTTAAGGGCGATAGAATGATAGTTTAAGATAGTATACCCTTTATGCGTATAGGGTATGCCCGAATTTTGAGGGCAAAATTCCCTCGTAAGGGGGGAGTATGTAACAACCCTCGCTTTTAGGAGGCTAATTTCATATTAATTTTACCGCATAAGGTAATTATATAAAATGTTGGAACTGGAGTAAATATTAATTGAATGAATTGAAAGTTAATATTTACTGGAATGTTGCATATTTACCGTATGTGTATGTAAATATCCTCATGTTGTATGTTTTATAGTGCCATGTATTTTAAATGACATTATGGTTTAAATGAGATTGGAACTCGAAATAAATTATAAAATTTTCCGGATGTCAATTTAGAGGGTGTAGTTAGTCCCGAAAGGTGCGAGACAGTCAAAATAAGTGCCATGTTGTATTTTTGGGTTTCGGGCACTTTTGACTGGTTTTAATGTGTAACACCCTGCCCGCCCGGGGAGAGCGAACGGAGCGCCACTCATCGATAAAATTAAACTAATCCACAATCACAAGGTATAGAGCATCTAAGTCCCACAACAACAAAAGAGAAACTACAAATCTCAATCTCTTCAAATTAAATACCAAATCTCTCGAATTACATACAATAACTAACTCGAAAATAAAATACAAATCTCCAAAGCTCTATACATAAAAATAATACAAATCTTTCCCAAACAATCCTCGCTAAAATAAATCTCCATAGCGCCCCAAAATCCACGCTAACCTGCCACTAAAAGAAAATATGGGGAAGTACACAATACGACAAGAAAGATGCTCAACAAATATATGTTAGCGATGAATAAAACTTAATAACACGAGTACGAATATTCAAATAGAAATGCAAATCTCAAAGCATTTATCAATATAATTTCTCAATAACACTTTAACCGGGTCACCAGGCCTCACCACATCCATATATGCTTTATCAAGCCATAGCCCGGGAAACAGGAATTTTGGCGGGTGCCCAACATCCGTGCCATATTAAAATCTCATGACAACGTTCTCATCAACAATATAATGATACCACATGAATTAAAATAATTTCAACAATTATTTTCCAGATTTCAATGAATTTATCAATTCAAATATGAGTTCAATTAACAAGAATTCAAAGAGAATGACACTCGCGAGATTTAAGGAGCATATTGTGTAAAACCCCACACCTCAAACCATGATGAGAAACCAATGATCACATCCTCAAGATCAACACAAAAGATCTACAAAATCTCCTCCAAGAACCTCCAACAAAATAGCCCCAAGAACACCTCTAATCTAAGGTTGGAACTCACAAATCTCAAGGGCCAATGTGTATATAAAAAGAAGAGGAATATAAAATATATTTGCTGCCAAAATTTGTGCCAAAAGTAGGTTAAATTTTTTTCCCACGACTTCCTTTTATAATGCAAAGAAATGAAGAGTTGGAATCCAAAAGACTCCTTTAAATAAGGCAAAAAAATGAAGAGTTGGAAGTCAAAACAACTCCAAGAGTTAAAAACATTTTAAAATCATTCTAAAATCCGTTTTAACTCTGATTTCGAAACCGTTTGAAATTCTCGCCTTTAAAAATAATAACCAACATATTTGAGCAATAAAAATAATTTTATCAAAAACTTTATTTTCCTCCATTTTCCAGAAATTAATTAAAATAGCCCAAAATTACGCGGGTTGTTACATAATGTAAACGCATATTGGGAGTTATTTTAATGTGGTATTAACCACTTAAGTTGGAGACTTTAGACTTAAGCCACGATTTTAAGTCTTGCCCCTTATTTCATTTCCTCATTTTATGTCTTAAACTTAGAGAGAAAAAGAGAGAATAGAGAGAGAGAGAGAGAGGAAGAGAAAAGTGGAGAAAGAAGAGAGATTTGGAGATTGAAGATTGGGATTGCTTCTACCCAAAAGAAATCTGAGATTACAACCCTAAGGCAAGTTTTCTACTTGATAATATGTGATTTAAGATAAATAATTTGTGTGATAGTTATGTATTTGACATTTATGATTTAAATGTGGTGTTTATGAGATTTAAGCCCTAATCTTAGTTTTGATGAGAAAATGGGGGATTATAATGGTTAATAATCACGTTGGTTGTTTTGAGGGTAGATTAATGTTGTTGGATGTGTATAAAAAATGAAGAGATTTGAGTTTGGGGAAATCTAGGGTTTATAACCCTCGAAGCCATTCTTGGCAATTTCTCTAGGCCGAATCGATTCAGCCCCCTGGGCGAATCGATTCGCTAAGGGGCAGTTCCCAGGTCTGGGTGCCCGAATCGATTCGGGTTAAAGACGAATTGATTCGGCAGTTGCAAAATCCCAGGTCTTATGTCCGAAGCGATTCGCTGTTTGGGCGAATCGATTTGCTCGGCTCTTAGGGCGAATCAATTCGGAATCATGTTGTTTTTGAGTTATTTTTTTTAACTCAATTTTTCTCCTTTTTCTTTAGGCTTAGGACCTATGAACCTTCTTGAATGAAGTAAACTTAGAGTCCTAGAGTTCTAGATGAGTTGGGGAACTACCCTAGATTAGTAATGGTTTATATGGGGACTTTTTCGGGGTTATGCCTAACGATGCTAGGGCATTCCTTTCTTCTAGTTGATTGTTATGAAACTAGGAGATGTAGTGTTATGTTTGGGAGACTTTAGAAGCTCAATTGAGCTGTATTAGTCTTGAAGGTTTATAATAACTTCACAAAGAATGTTGGGAGAATGAATTGAAAGTTTATTCATTCCTTTGAGGTATGATAATATTGGGGTTTTAAAGTAATACCCTAAAATGTTTGGAGATGATTAAGAGTTTATTCACTCTTTTGAGGTTGTAATGACGATATAATTTAGCGTATGGCTCTGGATAATAAGTTAAATTATTTACCAAATGTAAATGATAATGGTTTCGGATAAAATGAAACCTACATATGAATAATGGTGAATGAAAATGAAATGGAAATGGTAAATGATAATTTCCTAAATCATGATAATGGTAAATGCTAATTTACTTAAACACACCTCTCTAAATGCCATCATAAGGGAAGTTTCGTGCGTATGGTGATGCCCCCTGGCTAGTGAATGTAGGGTGGATGTAGTCCCAGGCCATATGTGCATTGTTGTATATTTTCTGCACTGGTGAGGTAATTTCGGGTGTGGTTATGACTCTCCCGCAGGCATATGGCTGCTTCCTGACGTTGTGATAGGTTCCCAGGTTACGTTGAGTGATAGGACCCTGAAAGATGATGGGTATTTAGGGGCGTGCCCAGTGGGAAACTCGGAGGGGCGGTCTTAGAATCGTTATATGTATATATATATAACAATTCATAATCAAGTGGGACTTGATGTATGCGATATGCCATAAAGAGCATGATGTAGTGCCACAAAGAGCACAATGAAATGCCACAAAGTGCATTTGATGATGATTATATTCCTGATAAGGAATGGAATGCCAGGAAGGGCATGTAATTGAGATAAAAGCCATAAAGAGCTTAAAAGTTTGATTATATTTTCCTGTTATGGAATGGAACTATAAAATGGAACAAGGTTTTGATGTATGTTTTTAATTTAATGTTAATTATTCTTATTCTCCTGCATAATTAAATTTAGATTCCTGATTAATTAAATTGTCTTAGCTTATGCATAATATTATGTAGGTAGATTCTTATTTCTTTTTATCATGGATCATCATTCATAGCTGTCATACTTTTTATTCATCTGGTAATCATATAGAACCGGGCCCTGACCCATTCATATTTCTTGTTGTGCATGCATCTTGTATCCGCTTATGTAATCCGCCGCAAGGGTGCCTGATCTGACTTCCTATCCCGGTGTCTTTGGCGAGCCATGATGCTTTGCGGGTATTACGGGACATTTTGAACTAGACGTCGTCATCCTTGCACTCTAGTTAAGATCGGGTCTTTTTACTCGAGCTAGAGGCCCAAGCATTTGTAATTGATTAATGTAATGTATTATGTAATTTAATGAGTTTGTTTAATATTATTGTATGAGTCTGTGACCGACGGCATATTCGGTCCTTTATTGGACATTTGTGGGTATGTAATATAATTTCATCCGGATTTCCACTTTCTTTTTATGGGGTTGTTAAGTTGTTTTCTTTTATAAACATTAAAAATCAAAATTTTTGGCAACCCATTTTTCTGAAATAAGGAGTGGTTATCCCGTATACTTCTTATTTTGTTGTGATGTTGTGAATGATTCCATCCATGATTCCATTATTTTGGAGTATCGGGCTAGCCACCACCTATTTTGGATGGCGGGTTGTCACATACACAACCCATAACTATAACTCGTATGGGTGTACAAGCCACCTATAAATATAATCCGTACGCAGTATAAAACTCTCGAATACTCGACATAGTACTGATACACAAATATCACTTCTTAGAGTACTTTCTCGATTGTCACTCACTACTCGAAGGTTCACAACTGTCACATAAGTTATTTAAATAGTTAAACTATCACTAACCTACTGGTATTAATCTTAGGGAACCGCTTATTCTCCCCATAACCTCAAGTCATAAGTTCCCGATACGCAACACAGTCGGTTAACTAGCTTAGATCTTATAGATCATTTTACCCTTTTTGAGATCTACTCGGGCCTTAACCATATGCCCTCTGATCTTATCTAAGTCCCTATAGAGTTGTAATAACATCACCAAATTTCCCCATATTCATAGGCAAAGGAAACCATTGAAACAAACAAAAGAGGTGAAAATCAGCATTGGTCAATCGATCGACAAAATCAGATCGATCGATCGATCCTAGGTTTTGCTAGCTTCGTCGCAAACATGTTTTTCTCCATTTTTAACACCTTAAACCTTCATGAAACCTTCTTTAATTTTTACCCAACATAATCAAACATCTAATTTATGTCTAGAAATAATTTCTAACGTAAATAGCACATTAAAACTATACAAAATCCATTCAAGAACTCATCAAACCATTAATTCCTCAAAATCCTAGATTTTATGTTCTTCATGTATCCTTATCAAAATTCCCAAGTTTCTTTCCTATTTTTCTTCACATATTAAGTGATTTCGAATTGTTTACATAAAAATATTTATTCAACATTAAAATCCTACCCCAAGTGATGTGTTTTAATCATTAAAATTCCAAAAACTTCATTTAAATCAACATATATAAAACCCTACACTACATGGGCATTATAACTTTTCAAAAACATACAAGATAAACACTTGCCTTAATCCAATAAGTTTGATTTTATTTCTGAGACGATGGAGTTGATCTCTCTTCACTCCGATTAAGATTTCATCACGTCGGCAATGAAAATTAGTGTGGGAAAGCCTAGATTCGTATCTTCTTCCTCTCCTATGGACCCTCCTCTCTCAAACTTGTGTTAACCCTAGACTCTAACTCAAATGGGAAGATATAACACTTAGAAATTCGGAGTTCTTTCTATCCTAATATCTCAAATGATCGAAACTCCCTTAAACGGTGTCGGTTTGGTCTAAAATTGCCCCAGGACCCAAACAGTACCCCCGAGTATACTATTCTGACTATATCGACCCTTTTGGAATCAACCATTACATTTAAATCACCATTTGAGTCATTTATAAAAATATCCTATATCGACCTTAAACAGTCTACATGCGACTCCCTGTTGAGATCCCATACAGTCCCGTCGATATCACTCGCTACGACATATAATAATTGTCACACAAATTAGTCCACCAACAATAATCCTTATATCCCAAATATTTAATTTAAGAAAATTATGACACACGTGTAATTTAAAACTAAATTGAATTAATTATCGAATTAATTAAAGTCTAAATACTAAAAAATACGGGGTATTACACTTGTTATGTGAGGCGTAGTGGGATTTGTATCGTTTTCTTTCAAGGAGGAAGGAAGATATAACTATAATACGTAATGGTGTCTTTAATAGCTAATTGTAATAGTGTTGAAAAACAAAAGGTTTTCTAGTGAAAGGGAATTTTTTCTCACCTCCTACCTTGTGGTTTGTTTCATTTAATTTTGATTCTCTATCTTACATGTTTAGGTTCACCTAACTAATCGAGATAAAATTTGGATTAAATTGAATTTGGCTTGTGTGTGATTTAATATACAATTTTGACATATAATCGAACCACCCCATAAAACCTATTTTACAAATTGGTATCAGAGCTTGTTTCTACAAGTTATTTAGACGACTCTTGGTGGTTATATAGAGAACTAATACAATAGTCCACCTTTATTTATTGGATCAAATTATGCCTATTGGGGAGCGTGAATGAGATCGTCTCTAAAGTCGATCAACGAGCACGTCTGGCTTGCTATTGAAAGGGGGTGGACTCCTCTTATGATGACTAATGAAAATTTCATTAGTCTCAATCCAGTCGCAATTTGGCCTGAAGTGGATTTTAGACTAAGTTATTTTTACTCTCTAGGTATAAATGCTATTTTTTGTGGAGTCACTCCAAATGAATCTTGTCATATCATCTAAAGTAGTTTTGGATATCCTCCATCTCACACACGAGGGAACCAATTATCTCAAAGCCTCTAAGCTTCAAAACCTCACCACACAATTTGACATTATAAACATGTTTGAAACTCAAAATTTTGATGAATTTTGTGAATGTTTGTTTGATATTGTTAATCTAGTTTTAATTTGGGTAAGCAAATTACATAAATGAGAGTTGTTAAGAAAATTATAAGGTCTTTCCCATCTCATTTTAGTGAGAACATTACCATCCTTAACTCTTTGGGAATTCTAGAATAATTAGGCTAAAAAAGCTTGTAGGTGGTCTTCATACTTATGAAATAGATATGTTTCCCAAAAACCAAAAAGAATAAAGAAAAAAAGAATAGATTTAAAAGCTAAATCTAAATAAAAAGAGGTTTCCAACACCGATTTTAAATTTGATCTAGAAGATCTTGTTCTATTTTCTAAAAAATTCAAAAAGATTCTCAAGTTCAAAATTCAAAATTCTTTCAAAGTGGAAAATAAAAATTTGTGAAAAAAAATTACAAATAGGTTAAGAACTTTTTTGAGAATGATCAAAAGAAATCTAGAGGTGAGTATCCAAAGAAAAATGAATCAGATAGATGTTATGAGTGCACGGGAAAAGGTCACAAAGCCCATGACTGTCCCACCAGGCTTAAGAAACATGGCGAAGGCGAAGATGCATATAATGTTAGTCTAAGCTATGGTGATGTTGAGTCCGTGGATTATGGGGATGAACCACTACATTAACCTAATTTATGTACTTTCATGGCTACTCACATTAACACTACTAGTACGTCTCATAACGACGAGGACATTTCCAAATGTGATAGCCTTGACAATGTGCCGAACCATTCTATATAGTGTGAGGGTAGTGATATGAGTGAGGGTGATGATTTTGAGTAAGGGAGAATGTGCGCTCCAATCTATATACTCTAAACTTTAATCCGAGTCATTAAAAATTAAAAATAAAAAAATCTTCAAGAACTCTTGAATACTCGTGAGAAAAATGAAACCCATATTTCCCAAGTCAAGGAAGATCTTGAACATGCTGGGAATGTCATGGTCAATTTAGAGGACACATCTAAGAAGGTTGAAATGTTGTATCTAGGTCATGCTCTAGTTTTTAATGAGAGGCGTGGCATATGTTATGAGGGTGCATTCACTTCCCGTACAACACCCGAACCGGTTGTTAAGTTTGTGTTAGATCCCTATGGGCTTCGACCTAACCACCAAGGAGAACTCGTCCTAGGTTTTTTACCCAAGGTTAACCCAAATCAATCTATGTTTTTACCCACTGATAAGCACCCAAAAGTGTTAAATATACAACTCAAATAGACACATTTTAAATTCTAGTTCTAGGTAAAATTGTTCTTATGCAGGTATTTTATTTATCTTACATCTAAAAAAATACTTGCAGATTCATACAAATTAATTGATGGAAATTTGGGGAAGAAACGGTCGCATATGCACTTTTAAAGAAAAATGGTAAATTCAGATGACTAATTTTGGCCTCGAACAAATCACGAAAATTGTACCCTTAATCAAGGTACGTCTGGGTTCAAAAGGCGTGTCAATCAGAGTTCAAACGAAGAAGTTGTGACTGCGCAAAGTTCAAAATCGAGAGAACGTAAAATTCAAAGCCCCGGGTCATATCTGAAGTCAAACCCCATGACTTGTGCACTATTAAAATATTGTTGGCATAAAAATCAGGGCCACTTTGGCTTTTGCAGTTCGTCATTTGGAGGTCGTATGCAGAATATATTGAGATTTGGGTTTTATTTGGAATTAAGGAAAATTCGGAAATTAACTGAGCATATATATTATTTCACATCTTATATTAACTGAGACATAATGTGTCTCAGTGGTAACGAGTGTTTTGCTAATCCAATTGGTCTGGATTTTGATGCTTAGGAGAGGTTGTCCGCATTTTTGCGAATTAAACCAATGTGTCACATGACGCCATCCGGGTGGCCCATGTTGTAGCACGTAGTCCCTTGGATATGCGCCACCCACTCGTGTCTTAGAAGTGCTCCACGCACCGCCCAAAAACTTTCTTTTCTTTATTATTTTTTCATTATTTCCCATTTCTTTTTTATTTCTTTATTTAAAAGGAACCAAATTATTTTATTATCTCCCCTCATTCCTTAATCAGATGCCCCCCTTTTATTTTAATAAAATTTGTCCATACTCCTTTTTCTATTTTAAATATACCATCCTTTTGTAAAATACCCAAAACACCCTCAAACACTAAATCCTTCCTATAAATGAGACATTTGGCCTTCATAATTAGGATCTGACTTTTTAGGGAAGAATATTATTGAGAGAGAGTGTCATTTTGATGGGGTTTTGTAGAGAAACAATTATTCAAGTGCTTTGAATTAAATTGTATGTTTCAATAATGTGTAAAAGTGAAGTTTGAGATTAATTCAAGAGATTGGTTTAATAATTTCTTCTCCTTATTCCCACTTGTCTAATTTAATTATGATTAAGTTCATCCATTACCATCCTTAAACATTAAACATGGTAGGCTAATCACCCTATTCAAGGGATGATATGGAGCCCCCATTGATTACATTTAAATTAGTTTGATATGTTTATTTTTATTAACTTTCGTCGATTAGTAATTTCTAAATACTACTCTTGTTTATGCATTGAGAAATGGTAAACATTTTTTGAGAAAACATTGAAAGTTAATTTATAATTTTGTCTTAAGATTCAATATAGATATAGGCTTATCTTTCGATTGAAATTATAAACTGACTTTCTACTACTCTTGTTACGTTTTTGTTAGTTAAAATTAATTATTTGAATTTACCTAGCTGTAGTTCATTTAATTAAGTTTCATATATTTGGTGTAGAATTTGTAGAATTTCAGATTACTTTTCTGGACTAATATTTATTTTAATTAATTAGTGTGATGAGAATCAACTTTTAAATTAAATGAATAGTTTGGAAGTTAATCAAATTAGGATTTTTCAAACTAGTATGTAGTGTATGAAATGGGTGTTGAATTAATTCCCTATCTTCTTTTGATTCATCCTTATAATTAGTATTATTTTCCTAGATTCCATTTCCTAATTCACCATTTTAGATAAATCAAAACCCCATGAAAAACAAGTTTGAAAGAAAAAAAATGAAAAATTACTTTTAGTATCCTCAAGAGATTTCTCTAAACTTTAAAAGAACAGATTGACCCCTTACTTGCCATTATACTCGGTCTTAGTGTGTATTGTTCGAGGGATATTGAAGCGAAAGATTCCTACTAGAATGACGAAAAGGAAAGGAATGAAATTTTATCTTATCACCCATTGCAAACAAATAGCCCCCCTTAGGGAGTTTTGTTTCTAGCTAGGAAGAGTCCCTCACACAAATTATCTCATACACCGCCATAAAGATATTGCTAATCTTAGAGAGCAAGTTGAGTTTCTTGTCAAGACTTCCCAATGTTGAGGAATTTCAAAGGATGTCTATGACTTTTGGGAACACCTCTAGCATAAATGATTGAGGTAGGAACTTGTTTCTAATTTAGTGTGTTTTTCATGAATATTATCATTTATCCCTACAACTAAAATGTATTCTTATGTGTATATCTTGAAAAATCATAAAGATTTTCATTTCTTTTAGAAAAAAATTCTAAAATTTTCAAAAATCTTTTTTTTTGATAAAAACCTTTTGAAAATTCAAAAACATTTTTGTATTTAGTTTTATGTCATATATGGATACGCATTTAAGGTGTACGAGTCACAATTACATTATGTTCATTCATATGAATCATGGTGTTCTTTGACTTCACATTTTCTTTCTTTGCTTAGTTAGACATGTTTAGCACTGCGATGTTCATTGTTTATTACGACCTTCATTATATACTCATTATATCGCATTGATTGCACACACCCATGAACTTTTTGAACATGGTACTTGCTTGCCATATGTCAAAAATGATGTTATAATCTCAATTGTGCTTTATAACGGATCAAATGTACTGGGAAGTAATTCTGTATATAAAAATAATTTCCCAGATTTTTTTTACCAAAAAATTGATTTATGTTTAAGCAATGGAAATGGGATACAAAAGAAACACTCTTCATTGCATTAAAGTCTACAGTTGACAAGAGACTAAAAGATGAGTTCGATGCATAAATAAAAAATGAGAAGTCTAACTTTTTTGCTTCATTAATGCTTCATTGTGCATGAGCAATATGATTCCCTCAATTTTTTTAGAGTTTATGCTCAAAATATGAGATCCTGAGGGTGTTAGAAGTTGAAGATCAATGGATCTGCACAGTAAAATTCTTTTGAAAACATTAAATAGTTTGGCATTAGTGAATTGAGAAGCAATGAAATTCATGACATTTTCTATGAGTTGAGTCAATTTCTTTTACATCAAAGGTCAAATTAAGTTCTTTCTTTAGGAGTATCTATTTGACTCTGTGCACCATCGTTACGTATGTCTATGTTGACTTTCTCATGAATTGACTGGACACAATTTCATTCATATTCGTGAATCGGATATTTTAGTTCTACTCCATGGTGTGAATGTTTGTATTTGACTTATATGTACATTTATATACTTAAAATTTTTTAGAAAAATTCAAAAATAGTTTGTTGGTTTAAAATAGTTTATTGGTTTATTGATGTTTCATCGCATATGCTTAACTGTTTATTCTTTGTGATGATTTCATATTTGGACTCTCGTGATGCTAACTTTTCAGGTTTAGTTTCTAACCCTTTGTCTATTACGGACAAAAAGGGGGTGTTTTTCTTTCTTTAAACTCCATGCATCACAGTATTTCCTTGTTTCATGAGTATAGGTCTTTTTTGGTAATGATTATATCATGAACTACACAATGAAGATTTTTGGCATAGATAATTTTACAAATGTATTTTCCTTTTTCGATTTGGGAAGGACATTATTTGAAATTGTATTAGGGGTTATTTTTTGTAACACCCCATGATTTTTGAGACTGAGAAATTAAATTTTTGGGAAAATAAAATCTAATTAAATTGGAGAATTCTAAAATTTGGAGTTTAAGTCCAAAAATAAAGGACGTTTTAAAATATTTCGGATGATGATTTTGAGGGTACCATCGATCCCGGAAGGGCCGAGATAGTCAAAATGACTGTAATTGGGTTTTATTTCGGCTCCAGAATATTTTTAAGTCAGTTTGACTCGATTTGGTGTAAACGAGTCATTTAAATTGTGTATTAACATTTAAATTTGGGTTTAATGTTATAAGGTTTAAGAGGCTTACGGATGAAGCCTTCTCATTTAGAGAAATAGAGAAAGAGAAAGAAAAGAGAAGAGAAGAGAGAAAAGAAGAAGAAAGGAAGAGAGAGGAAGAAAAGCTTGGAGATTCCGACCCAACCGCGACATCGAGGATGATCCAACCTCTACAAATCTGAGGCAAGTGTTTAATCTTGCTAAATAGGTTATTTGTGTATTTTATTTCATAATTTGTGGGTTAAATAAATGGTTTTTGGGTATAAACATCAAAACCTAAATTTTGGTTCAAATCTTGAAATTGAAGATTTTAATTGGGTTTAAGGGATATAAATTGATGAGGTTAAATATAGGATGTGTTTTGAGGTTGGAAATTATGTTGGAATTGAATATTAAGGGATATAAGAAGTATAAATTGAATTTTGGAGAATTTGGGCTTTGGAAAAATCAACCATTTTCGTGGCTTGCTGCACTAGCCGAATCGATTCGCCCCTAGCGAATTGATTCGCTATGTTGCAGAAGCCTCAGGTCTTTAGGGCCGAATCGATTCACCCCTAGCGAATCGATTCGGTAGGTAGCAGACTCTCAGGTCCCTTGGACCGAATCGATTCGGAGGGGACGAATCGTTTCGCTTCTGGGGCCGAATCGATTCGGAGGGGCCGAATCGATTCAGGAACAGGGCATTTTGAGGTATTTTCTCCATAGTGATTTCAAACCCTTTTTGGTTGGGTTTATTGATTTTGGGGGCCTTCTCTTATAATGTAAGAGATATGTTCTTGGAGTCATAAAAGGAGTTTCTCACGTATTATGATTTTGGGGACTCCTTAGGGTAACTTGGGAGGAATGTATCCATGTATGTATTGGAGTTGCATATGGAGATTATGGGGAAACCTCATTGAGGTTGGGAATACCAATTATAGATAAAAAGGTATAAATATGATGTGAGGTTGAGAACTCTTAGAGAGTGAGGGGTCCCATATCCTTAGAAATGTTTAGACTAAGGAACAATCGATAACTCAATAGGAGTAAGGGTTCATAAGATTAATTGAACCATAGGTGAAATTGGGAACGATTTGGATCGTACTATAGACTAGAATAAGAGGCAGCATAAATTCTAGTTCGTATAGTTTACACGTAATTGTGGGGAACTAACCATTGAGATTCCAATACTTGAAATGAGGTTGGAATAATTTGATGTTCTAGACTATTAAGTCATGTATGTGCCTATGGTTAAATAGTACTAAAGGTAATTATGTACTCTTGAACATAGATGGTGTGTGTAGTGATGGGTTTCCTACACAAAATCTTGGGTGATAACCCTAATTTTGAATATATATGTATAAATATAAACATATGATTTTGGGAGACTATTCATCATAGAAAAAAATGATTGAATATGTTTCAAGTGAGGGATTGTATTCACATATCGAGGTAAATTATTTGAGTTATGGCGACGGCTTGTATATTGAGGATTATGTATACTTACAGCCGAGTGTATATATATGTCTTATACATATGAACGAGAATTAGTTTGTATATATAGATATATGGATATGTGAATATGTGTATATATATCTATATAGTTATGAATATATGGACATATTTATGTTGTGGACATACATGGTATGGATATCTAAACCGTATATGATGGTTTAGGGATTGATCATATAATGGGATCATATGGATGTATGTATATTGTGCATGTGAACGATATACATACTTATGTGGTTAAGCATACCCCGCTCATGCTATCATTGGGAAGTTTCTGCGCAGAGGGTGAGCATCCTGGCATATAGAGCAGGGTGTGGATATTCCCCAGGTCATAGTCGTCCCGTGTGTTGTTATACGATAGATATATTTTTGGGATGAGACATGGTGGGTATGTTTCGTCTCATTGCCAGTTGGAGCTATGACCGCTTCCCGGGACGTCGTGTGTGTGAGTTATCACGAGGTGGGTGTCATTGATCCCCGCCAGGTGGTCCCCAATTGCTACGTGAGTCGGGCACTGAGAAGATGATAGCATTCATGCAGTTTTATCGGCGATATATATAGCCGGGTGGATTATGTGCATGTCCATTGTACACCAGATATGATATGTACACTTGGTCATGGTTATGGATGATGTTATATATATATGGTGAGAATAAAATGCCTGTATATATTCTTATATATCCTATAGATGAAAGGATATAGAATCTTTGTGGGGTACATCTTGGATGATTACGATGTACTAAATAAATGGGGGTTGATGTATCGCATTTAAGGAATATTTCGGTTACATCATCCCAAGGATATTATTGGAGATGTTAGTTGTAGTAGTAGTATAATATTGTATGTATGGCATTATAGATCTCTAGGATCGACATTGTCAAGGAGTAGTGTAACGGGGTGGTTCCTTGTTTGGATTTCGCTTTGCGAGACACCCCACGCACGAAACGTAGTACCTTGTTGAGATTTGAGAGAAGTTATGTCGATATTTATGTGTGGCATAATGGATCTCCAGGATCAACGTTGACAAGGAGTAGTGTAACGGGGTAGTTCCTTGTTTGGATTTCGCTTTGCGAGACACCCCACGCACGAAACGCAGCGCAGCGCAGCGTTGAAATTGGAGGGAAGTTTTGTCAATAATAATTTTGCATGCTTATTAATTAGAAATTAAATCATATGTTTCAACCCAAATGCAAATGGGTAACTTATTAAGAACCATAATTGATTAAATTATAAACCGAAATCCACTAAGCCTAAGGCATTATTGTTCGTAAATGTGATTAAGTAGGATTAGAAAGGGGGTGGATTCTTGGGGTATAAAAAGGAAGGTAGGACTCGTGGGTATAGGCTAGGCCTATGATGAGTTAGGTTGTCCTAATAAATTGGGGTAATTTAACTAAAATTTACGGACACGAATAGGTGCGATCCTTTAGATGAGGGGTGAGTTGGAAATCCACGAGAGTGCGAATACACTTTTAATTATGAAATAAGTGCACCGATATTTATTATGCACGGTTAACACACTTGCTAAATATTTTTCATAACTCGGGCTCTGACCCGTTTACTTTTCTCTCCTGCTTGTATATATATATATATATATATATATATATATATATATATATATTACTACAGGTGTCCTACCACATGGATGCCGGATGACTTTCTATCCAGAGTCTTGAGAGCCGCGACAGGTGCGGACTGTTGCGGGATGTAGAATGTAGTCGCTTCCTCTTTTGAAAATTATAGGTAGGATTCATGTTGTATATCGGGTTTGTACCCAAGGGATATTTATATACATGTTCATACTTATTCCATTTCAGTTGTTGTATTGGCTGTGACCCGACAGCTTATTCGGGTCTACTTTGTGTAGTATATTCTGTTGTAGTCATTTATTTCATTTTTATTCTAGCATTTCATTTATCATAGTTATTTCATGCATCTTTCTTTCCTTTATTAGTAGTGTTAGTTTGTTGTCTGTTGCATATTTTATTTAATTTTAACATCTCGTTTGTATGATACCGGGTAGTTAGTTCTATATTATATTGTACCAACAGTTGATGTTGAGACTCGACCATCTGAAATTCCTGATTTAATGTAGTATAGGGCTGGCCACCCGTTATTATTTTAAGTGGGGTGTTACAGATGGTATCAGAGCATCAGGTTCTAGAGTCTTTAGGATCTGTGTGAGTTTTCTGCGTTCTTTCGTTAACGTTCTTGATATAAAGACATACTAATAGGATTGTTGTGTTCACTGTGTGTATTTTCTTCTGTGAAGTGTAGTCACTTGATCGACGTTTTGATAACAGTTTCTTTCATTTCAGACGTTGCCTAGATTATGTCGTCTAGGAAAGGACCAGATTAGAGATACCATACCCATAACTGATTTTGGGTACGCTTTGGTCGGGGGTATTAGTTCTCCCGATTCCGGCGGAGATATAGAGGAGATTTCTAGTTGTGGTGCGAGGTGATTTATCGACAGTTGAGTAAGAAAGGAAAATTACTCGAATAGTGAATCTTGGGCTTAGTAAGGAAAGTCTGAGGAGAGGTTAGTGTAGTCCTTGGGAGGTTTAGGTTGAGAAACCCATTAACCTTCGTTAGGAAACCTGGTGTTGGTGACTCTTACCGATGTGAGGAAGGTGTAGTTGTCCCAATATCAGGAGTATTGCCCTCTAGGAAGAGGGAGAAAATTTGTAGACTTAGTTTCGTTGTGTAGGAAAGAGGGAGTTTTCGGAAATTGTAATTGCACTTTGTCCTTCAAAATGGTTAGGAAGGATTTATAAGGAAGGTATTTCTTCGAGGAGAATTAGGCCTTGGGGAGGAGTGAGCAAGTGTGGTCTTTATGCGAAGTCTTTTGGAATAGTAAAACGTCTTATAATGAGCTAGTAGAGAGTGGCTCTATTGATTTTGAGAATGTAAATTGATAAGGTTAATGGTTCATTGAGGGAAGAACTTAGTTATGGAAAGGTGTGGATGTGATGTAGAGGAATTTCATAACTGAGAGGTTAAGAGTTTAGTAGATTTATGTTGAGCGGATAATTTTTCTCCTATTTGTGCTAGTTTTAAGAACTAGGTAGTGGTTAGAAGTGTTGTATTTATTGAGGCCTTGTGTTCTAGACATAAGGTATTTGTTTAGCGTGTCGAAAGATGCGGGATTTATTTATATTATATATTGTTACCTGGGCCTTCGGGCAGTATCTAAAATATGAAAATATTTTTTTATAAAACCTTAGCCCTGGTTCAACTAATCTCAATCCCCGACCTAGCAACGCAGTAGTGTATTGGGAGGGTTCCTTATTTGGATTTCGCTTGCGAGACCTCCCCCGCACGAAGGTGGCTAGTGTCAGGAATTGAGGAGAGTTCAACCATTGGGAATTTTTTTAAAACTTTTATACACATATACTGTTGCTATAGATTATATTGTTAAGAGTTATATTATGATTTGAGGCTAATGGAGCCTGACTAAAATTCTACGAGCGGAAGCTCGGGTACGGGGTGTATGGGCGCCCTGGGTAGTAGTTTGTTTTATAAATCTATATGGTTCGACGTGAGAACTGGAAATGGATCGGTATAGTGATCCTGAGGATTGATGTAAGGACTAGATGAGATTGAGGTCCTAGGCATGTCTTAAATTTCGCGGGCAAAATTCTTGTAAGGGGGGAAGATTGTAACACCCCATGATTTTTGAGACTTGAGAAATTAAATTTTTGGGAAAATAAAATTTAATTAAATTGGAGAATTCTAAAATTTGGAGTTTAAGTCCAAAAATAGAGGACGTTTTAAAATATTCCGAATGATGATTTTGAGGGTACCATCAATCCCGGAAGGGTCGAGATAGTCAAAATGACTGTCATTGGGTTTTATTTCGGCTCTGGAATATTTTTAAGTCAGTTTGACTCGATTTGGTGAAAACGAGTCATTTAAATTGTGTATTAACATTTAAATTTGGGTTTAATGTTTTAAGTTTTAAGAGGCTTACGGATGAAGCCTTCTCATTTAGAGAAATAGAGAAAGTGAAAGAAAATAGAAGAGAAGAGAGAAAAGAAGAAGAAAGGAAGAGAGAGGAAGAAAAGCTTGGAGATTCCGGCCCAACCGCGACATCGAGGACGATCCAACCTCTACAAATATGAGGCAAGTGTTTAATCTTGCTAAATAGGTTATTTGTGTATTTTATTTCATAATTTGTGGATTAAATAAATGGTTTTTGGGTATAAACATCAAAACCTAAATTTTGGTTCAAATCTTGAAATTGAAGATTTTAATTGGGTTTAAGGGATATAAAATTATGAGGTTAAATATAGGATGTGTTTTGATGTTGGAAATTATGTTGGTATTGAATATTAAGGGTTAGAAGAAGTATAAATTGAATTTTGGAGAATTTGGGCTTTGGAAAAATCAGCCATTTTCATGGCTTGCTGCACCAGCCGAATCGATTCGCCCCTAGCGAATCGATTCGCTGTGTTGCAGAATCCTCAGGTCTTTAGGGCCGAATCGATTCCCCCCTAGAGAATCGATTCGGTAGGTAGCAGACTCTCAGGTCCCTTGGACCGAATCGATTCGGATGGGCCGAATCGATTCGCTTCTGGGGCGCCGAATCGATTCGAGAAGAGGGCATTTTGAGGTATTTTCTCCATAGTGATTTCAAACCCTTTTTGGTTGGGTTTATTGATTTTGGGGGCCTTCTCTTATAATGTAAGAGATATGTTCTTGGAGTCATAAAAGGAGTTTCTCACGTATTATGATTTTGGGAACTCCTTAGGGTAACTTGGGAGGAATGTATCCATGTATGTATTGGAGTTGCATATGGAGATTATGGGGAAACCTCATTGAGGTTGGGAATACCAATTATAGATAAAAAGGTATAAATATGATGTGAGGTTGAGAACTCTTAGAGAGTGAGGGGTCTCATATCCTTAGAAATGTTTAGACTAAGGAACAATCGATAACTCAATAGGAGTAAGGGTTCATAAGATTAATTGAACCATAGGTGAAATTGGGAACGATTTGGATCGTACTATAGACTAGAATAAGAGGCAACATAAATTCTAGTTCGTATAGTTTACACGTAATTGTGGGGAACTAACCATTGAGATTCCAATACTTGAAATGAGGTTGGAATAATTTGATGTTCTAGACTATTAAGTCATGTATGTGCCTATGGTTAAATAGTACTAAAGGTAATTATGTACTCTTGAACATAGATGGTGTGTGTAGTGATGGGTTTCCTACACAAAATCTTGGGTGATAACCCTAATTTTGAATGTATATGTATAAATATAAACATATGATTTTGGGAGACTATTCATCATAGAAAAAAATGATTGAATATGTTTCAAGTGAGGGATTGTATTCACATATCGAGGTAAATTATTTGAGTTATGGCGACGGCTTGTATATTGAGGATTATGTATACTTACAGCCGAGTGTATATATATGTCTTATACATATGAACGAGAATTAGTTTGTATATATAGATATATGGATATGTGAATATGTGTATATATATCTATATAGTTATGAATATATGGACATATTTATGTTGTGGACATACATGGTATGGATATCTAAACCGTATATGATGGTTTAGGGATTGATCATATAATGGGATCATATGGATGTATGTATATTGTGCATGTGAACGATATACATACTCATGTGGTTAAGCATACCCCGCTCATGCTATCATTGGGAAGTTTCTGCGCAGAGGGTGAGCATCCTGTCATATAGAGCAGGGTGTGGATATTCCCCAGGTCATAGTCGTCCCGTGTGTTGTTATACGATAGATATATTTTTGGGATGAGACATGGTGGGTATGTTTCGTCTCATTGCCAGTTGGAGCTATGACCGCTTCCCGGGACGTCGTGTGTGTGAGTTATCACGAGGTGGGTGTCGTTGATCCCCGCCAGGTGGTCCCCAATTGCTACGTGAGTCGGGCACTGAGAAGATGATAGCATTCATGCAGTTTTATCGGCGATATATATAGCCGGGTGGATTATGTGCATGTCCATTGTACACCAGATATGATATGTACACTTGGTCATGGTTATGGATGATGTTATATATATATGGTGAGAATAAAATGCCTGTATATATTCTTATATATCCTATAGATGAAAGGATATAGAATCTTTGTGGGGTACATCTTGGATGATTACGATGTACTAAATAAATGGGGGTTGATGTATCGCATTTAAGGAATATTTCGGTTACATCATCCCAAGGATATTATTGGAGATGTTAGTTGTAGTAGTAGTATAATATTGTATGTATGGCATTATAGATCTCTAGGATCGACATTGTCAAGGAGTAGTGTAACGGGGTGGTTCCTTGTTTGGATTTCGCTTTGCGAGACACCCCACGCACGAAACGTAGTACCTTGTTGAGATTTGAGAGAAGTTATGTCGATATTTATGTGTGGCATAATGGATCTCCAGGATCAACGTTGACAAGGAGTAGTGTAACGGGGTAGTTCCTTGTTTGGATTTCGCTTTGCGAGACACCCCACGCACGAAACGCAGCGCAGCGCAGCGTTGAAATTGGAGGGAAGTTTTGTCAATAATAATTTTGCATGCTTATTAATTAGAAATTAAATCATATGTTTCAACCCAAATGCAAATGGGTAACTTATTAAGAACCATAATTGATTAAATTATAAACCGGAATCCACTAAGCCTATTAAGGCATAATTGTTCGTAAACATGATTAATCAGGATTAGAAAAGGGGGGGTGGATTCTTGGGTTATAAATAGGAAGGTAGGACTCGTGGGTATAGGCTAGGCCTATGATGAGTTAGGTTGTCCTAATAAATGGGGGTAATTTAACTAAAAATTTGAGGACGCGAATAGGTGCGCGCCTTTAGATGAGGGGTGAGTTGGAAATCCACGAGAGTGCGAATCCACTTTTAATTATGAAATAAGTGCACCGATATTTATTATGCACGGTTAACACACTTGCTAAATATTTTTCATAACTCGGGCTCTGACCTGTTTACTTTTCTCTCCTTCTTGTATATATATATATATATATATATATATATATATATATATATATATATATATATATATATATATATATATATTACTACAGGTGTCCTACCGCATGGATGCCGGATGACTTTCTATCCAGAGTCTTGGGAGCCGCGACAGGTGCGGGCTGTTGCGAGATGTAGAATCTAGTCGCTTCCTCTTTTGAAAATTCTAGGTAGGATTCATGTTGTATATCGGGTTTGTACCCAAGGGATATTTATATACATGTTCATACTTATTCCATTTCAGTTGTTGTATTGGCTATGTCCCAACAGCTTATTCGGGTCTACTTTGTGTAGTATATTCTGTTGTAGTCATTTATTTCATTTTTATTCTAGCATTTCATTTCTCATAGTTCTTTCATGCATCTTTCTTTCCTTTATTAGTAGTGTTAGTTTGTTGCCTGTTGCATATTTTATTTAATTTTAACATCTCGCTTGTATGATACCGGGTAGTTAGTTCTATATTATATTGTAGCGACAGTTGATGTTGAGACTGGACCATCTGAAATTCCTGATTTAATGTAGTATAGGGCTGGCCACCCGTTATTATTTTAAGCGGGGTGTTAAATTTTTTTGGTCTTATATTTTTTATCGTACTAGCCAAAGGGGGAGATTTGTAAGAGCAATTTTTATAATGTTCATATGTTTTACCTCTACATTATCATGTACATTCTGAAGAGATTCAAGTGAACATAAGTTAGTGACGGAAAGAAATAATCGAAGATAGAAGAGTTGAGATCGTTACTACAATCTTGTAACTTGAAGGTACATGAGATTGATTTTATGTAATCAATTTATTTAGGCATTTTTTAAAAGTGGTTGAAAACATAAATATTTTTCCAAAATGCCTCTAAAATGTTTTTTGAAAATTTCTCAAAGACGTTAGGACGACAGTGGATGTTGTTCGAATGAGTACACGATTATAGTTTGAACAACTTCTAACGAGATAGATTTTGGCCAATGTTGGCCCCTTTGTAATCTCATTGGAAAGTTCATTTGATGGGTGTTCAAACGAGATAGGGTACTTTGTTCGAAAGACATGTACCTCGTTCTAATGAGCTCGAAATTTTTTATTTTTTACCTAATTTAAAATGCAATCATTCAAGTTTATCTGTTGGAAATTTTTCTCCCTATAAATAGATATACGGGCTTGCAATTTCTATCAAGCCTTTTTGAAATCTTTTTTTGATCGAACTCTTTTGTGTTTCAAATCCAAAATCCTTGAATGATTTGAGATCATTTTATCAAACCCTGAAGAACACATCTCTTGTTCTTAACCTTGTGGAGTTAATTCTCCACAATTGAAGTTAGGAAAATAGTTTCTTTATGCTTATCGATGGACAGTGAGGCAATCAAAGCATTTTGTGTTAGTGGTTGCTGGATAGGAATTGCTTCATATTAATAACGATAAAGGAAGACATAACTGCAATACTTAGTGGTGTCTAAGTCTGTAAGTTTCTTCTAGTCATTCTCTAATACCAAAGTGGTAACACTGCTAAAAACAAAAAGGGTTTTTTCTCGAAAGAGATTTTTTCCTCATCTCCTGTATTATGGTTTCTTTCTTTCAGTTTAGATTATATATCTTGCATGTCCAGGTGCACCTTATTATTCAAGATTAAATTTGGATTAAATTGAATTTGGCTTGTATCTAATCTAATCTACGATTTCTACACATAATGCCCCCCCCATAAAAGTCAATTTATAGGCAAACAAAAATTGGACTGATTGGCTATAGCGATATGTCTTGCATTGAACATCATGAGTATGTTCAAGTCTAAATAAATTGGGTTGTCTCACTATAGTGACGGGTGTGGATGTGATGTGTTGAGACTTTACGCATTCTAGGTGTAAGTACGGGACTAATAAAAAGTTTGATTGGCTAAATGGCATTGCACAATTAAGATAATTGAATATTGGAAATTAAGTTAAGTTAATGGATCAAAATATAATTAAATGTTTAAATAAACAAAATTGGACTTGGGTAGTAGGGTGGCTTAGTTTATGTGGATAGTTAGTTTTGTTTCAGTTTACACACATCTTATTATATCAAATGTTGTTTTAAACATTCTATTGTAATATTTATCTCTTATAATGCTTATGACTCAATTCACAGATTCTATTTGGAAGGAGTAACTAGTATTCTTATGGTGGGATCTGACACATTATTGTTGGCTAATATTTCAGGTTAGGTTGCTTTGTAGATGCACAGTATTTAGTGATAAGGACTTGCAACTCGTGTTTATATTTACTTCTTTAGTGGTTTAGTTTTCCTTTCCAATCGTACTAATTATAAAGTAGTTACTTATGGATTTTAAGTGGGTTATTTGATTCCATAGTTATTTACGATTTTCATCTTAGAGATTGTGGTATTTGGATTATTTATTTGAGTACTATTCTCATTTGGCGGTGGAATTTATGTATTAGAGTTTAGCATGGCGATGGATTTTTATTGTGGTGGTTGTTTTTATTTTAGTGGACTACTTCAAATAATATATTGTGGATGTTGTTTTGATGTCTTATGTTTCTATCACATGCTAAGAATTGTATTTAATTCCAACGCCCAAAGTAGGTTGGCAACGGGGACTCGGCACCTCCAATGCCAAAATACGAAAGGTGTTAAAGTTGATATTAGAGCATGGTCTTAGGTCTCGAGGGCTTCGAGTATGTTTTATCTTACATGTTGTTGATCTTTGATTATGTTTGTTGATTTGTAGTCCCTAGGTTTTGGATCTAGCATACATGTTAGTCATGTATTTGTGGAGAGAGGGAGTTTGTGTGAGGGCCATTTTGGGCATATAAGGTTAGAAGTGTGTAACTTGGGGTTGAGAAACTTTTTTAGTGTTGTTATTAATTACGAGACTTGATCTTGAACCATTTGAGGACTTTGAATTAAGTGATAAAATTTGAGATAAAAGTTAGGAGTGGTTAGTGGGGTAGTTAGGTATGCTCCTTGTGACACACCGACTAATTAAATACCGGGTAGCTACTCCTTTATTAAATTAAACCAAAATGCCAAGTTGGCTCAGTAAATAGCATCACTGTCGAAAACATTATTATTACTAACCACCTAGTATTTAAAAAGTAAGTTGCCAAATTTTAATTAAAGTCTGATTAACATGCAGTAAAAGATTTAATGCAAGAATAATATCACCATTCACCATAACGAAAAAGTAGAATAACCATCACATGATATAAATAAATCCGGAGGAAACTCCTCACAACAAACTCCACAACTGAAATGAATAACTAAAAACTGAATACTGAATCAATACATGCCAAAGTCTGAAAAACTGAAATGGAAATGTATCTCTAATGGAATTTGGGCAACATGCCCTACAACTGAAGAATACTGAATATGGAATCCAAACGGTAGAAGCGTCTAAAAGCAATTCCTGTAGCTTCCACAAACAGCTACAGCTCGTCACCTGAATGAGTATCCTATGCATGGTGTCCTTGTGGCTGGGCACCTAAAATAGTTTACAAGAAAAATAGATTTGAAAGCAAACGGGTCAGAGCCCGAATGTGGAGATATTTTAAAACCTGCAAGTGCTTTAAAACATTTAAAACATTAAATGTAAAGTACATGTTAGGACGTGCACTCACATGAAATTCTCACCTCTCGTCTAACTGTGCACTCCTAACGTAAGTACCCATCTAAAATGACACAACCCACTAGCTAAGTAACATCATATCTAGCTAGACAATCATAGGTTCTACCCTTATTACTCGATTCCCATTAACATTATAACGATCTCAATTCAATAGGGGCTTAACGTAAATTCAGGTTCTCATATAAAAGTAATACAACTCGTTATAGATCATCCCTTTTGTTATCCCATAGTTATACACACAATACCATATGAAAGTTCCCAGTTATTAAGTGTATATTTCCCACAACATAAATATACAATATAAGCACCCCGAGACTAAGCTGCGGTGCACACATACTCTGATATCCATCCCGGTACATCACATACATAAGGATCACATATTACGAATATCTCAGGAATAGTTCACAGATAACAACATCACAAATAATGGAGGCGAACACAGTCACATCACATGGGTCACGCACATACCTGCGCTCCCACGATCAACAGACTTATTAACATCCCAATAAGTCATTCTCTGACCTATGTTCATCGAGGTAACCAGTCTAAATCCGGGCAACACAAGGATTAGAGGGCCCTAAGCGAACGCAAACCTCCCGTGATAGCAAGTATGGTAGGTATGTCATACACATAAATCAATACATATACTAAGTATGCACACATCTTAGTAATCACCATAATATATTAGTACATATCTCTTCTCGTACTAACATATAATACTACACCATTTATATGTCCCCGGTTAATATAATTAATTAGGCCGTCAATAGCTCACATCGTAATAGACACTCACGTCCTACTTCATATTTTTCCCTTAGGTTCAACCTAAATTTCTAGGTTTGACTCCGCATTATATCCCAACCATCCCAGATATATCAAATACTCATCAAGGAAAGGCTATCTCTACCTATACACAAGGTTACGGGGTACTCGGGATCAAAACAGGCTAAAAAGCCTAAACTGTCAACTCGTTCGAAGTCTCGTTCGAACGAGGCTGTTCGAACGAGACTTCGTTCGAACGAACTGAGTCTTCTAACGAGATCTCGTTCGAACGAAGTGGGCTTTCTAACGAGATCTCGTTCGAACGAACTCATCGAACGAACTTCACCCTCGTTAGAAGTCAATGGTCAACTCGTTAGAAGCTCATTCGAACGAGCTCGTTCGAACGACATGGGAAGGCCTTCTAACAAACGACCAGTTTCGTGCCCAGAATTTCTATATTCGTTTTTCACCCATTTTAACACCTCAAATCTCAACCAAAATTCGTCCAATCAATGTTTTAAGGTCTCCAATTATCCTAAAACATACTAAGGTTATATACTAACATCTTTTAAGGAATTAACTCATTCTAAACATCATTAATTCATCAAATCTCTACCCTTTTCCCCCAAATTTTCAAGAACATAAACCCTAGAATTTTAAATCCTCAATAAGTCCATTCTAGATCCGTTTTTGTTACATCCAACATATAATAACATCAGAATAATCATCTCCATACTATTCTACATGCAATTTGTTCTCAAAATTCAAGTTCTAAGTCCAATTACAATGGGTTTTCATTTAACTTCCAAGAACAAATGTAAATCTTTCAATTTATCTAACATGGGAGAAACATTCTCTGAATTAAATAGAATTAAATCACTTGCCTCGAGTATCTCTGAATTTGGTGTTGGTTTGATGAAGCTCTCTCTCTCTTTCTGCAGAATTCCCTTCTTCTCTCTCTCTCCAAGCTTTTCTCCAATGGTGGCTAGGGTTTTCTTTTGGAAAGTTTTGGAAACCTAATCTAATAACCCCTGTAGCTTATTGGGTCATTAAGGGTTGGTTAGTGGGTTTAGTGGGTCCATTCCCAATCAGATAAAGACTCTTAATTTTCGTCACTTTTAATTCCCAAAAATACAAAATTACCAAACTACCCTTTATGTTGCCCGTATGGCCTAAAAATACCCCGGGACCCAAACTAAACCCCCGGCTAGTGTTTTCTGACTATCTTGACCCTTTCGGACGCGTTAGCGCACTCAAAATGACCATACGGTTAATAGAATTTTAATTCACTTTTACAATTAAAATAATTATAACCTGACGCGACTGTCTCACGCGTCCCAATAAAATGTCCAAATTGCCGTATATCAAACTCACGACAATTTCATAATTCAATATTCATATATAATCATATATGCACATCTAATCAAATACCAACTCGCATCTTGCTAGTATTTTAACCCGGATTAATTTCCAATTAATACGCATTTAATTTAATTAATCCCAAAAATAAATATCGCCAAAAATACGGGGTATTACATACTTCCCCCCTAATAACTGAATTTCGTCCCGAAATTCGGAACTAGTAAGTACCTGGTAAGATCAACTCTGGATAACGTTCGCGCATCTCATCCTCGCGCTCCCAGGTGGACTCCTCGACATTATTATGTCGCCACTGATCACGCACTAACGGAACTATCTTTGACCGCAGCTTCCTTTCACTTCGGTCCAAAATAGCAATCGGCCCCTCCTCGTAGGAGCTATCAGGCTGTAAATCAATCTCCTCCAAAGCGATGTGAGAATGAGCCAAATTGTCCCTGAGATATTTCCTTAGCGAGGAAATATGAAACACATCGTGAATCCGGTGTAAATGCTCCGGTAACCCGAGTCTATACGCAACTGGTCCAATCCGCTCAATAATAGGAAACGGCCCCACATACCTCGGTGCCAACTTCCCCTTCTTCCCGAAACGCATAATTCCCTTCATAGGAGATACTCTGAGCAAAACCTGGTCCCCCACTTGGAACTCCCTGAAAGATATCTTCGCATCAACATAACTCTTCTGTCGGTCTTGAGCTACCCGAATGCGACTCCGAATCAACTCAATACTTGCCGAAGTATCCTGAATCACTTCCGGCCCAAGTAGTTTGTTGTCCCCCACCTCCAACCAACATGCTGGGGAATGACAAGGCCTACCGTACAATGCCTCAAATGGAGCCATGCCAATAGTGAACTGGTAGGAGTTATTATAAGCAAACTCTACCAGTGGATGGTATTGCTCCCATCCACCTCCAAAGTCAATAATGCACATGCGTAGCATGTCTTCCAACATCTGATTTGTGCGCTCTGTCTGCCCATCGGTCTGTGGATGATAAGCCGTACTCAATCGCAATTCCGTGCCCATGGCCTCCTGGAAACTCTCCCAAAACCGCGAAACAAATATCTTGTCTCTATCAGACACGATATTTAGGGGCACACCGTGAAGTCTTACAACCTCTGAAATGAAGAGCTGGGCATACTGTCCCGTAGTGTAGTCAGTCCTTACGGGTAAAAAGTGAGCGACCTTGGACAATCTGTCCACAATTACCCAAACGGAGTCGTGACCTCTCTGCAACGTAGGCAACCCCGTGATAAAATCCATGGATATGCTCTCCCACATCCACACCGGGACCTCCAACGGCTGTAGAAGTCCTGTCGGTCTCTGATGATCCACTTTTACAAGCTGGCAAGTGGCGCATTTCGAAACAAACTCAGCAATATCTCTCTTTATACCGCTCCACCAATACTGCCGTCTCATGTCTTGGTACATTTTGTCCCCTCCGGGATGTACCGCGAACCGTGCGACTCTGCCATCACCTCGTGTCGCAATTTCTCCCCTTCCGGAACAACCAATCTCCCATTGAAGCGTAATCCCCCGTCTGAGCTAACGGTATAGGACTCGGCTCCCTCTGATAGTAATCGAACTATCTGCTCCTGACAGAACGAGTCATTAGCCTGTGCCCGTACTACCTTCATGACAATCTGCGGTGTAACGGTCATCACAGACATGAAAGATCGGGCCACTGCATCCTGGTGTCCCAACTCCTTCCACTTTGGCTTCCACACCCCTGCTACCTCATCTGCTGGCCTACGGCTCAACGCGTCTGCTACCACGTTAGCCTTACCTGGGTGATATTGGATATCGAACTGGTAGTCTTTCACAAACTCAAGCCACCTACGCTGCCGCATATTCAACTCCTTCTACGTGAACAGGTACTGTAAGGACTTGTGGTCTGTGAACAACCGAAACTTCTCCCCCAAAAGATAATGTCTCCATATCCAAAGAGCAAAAACAACTGCCGCCAACTCCAAGTCATGAGTGGGGTAATTCTTCTCATGAGGCTTTAGCTTACGGGAAGCATAAGCTATGGCCTGACTCTCCTGCTGCAATACACCTCCAAGTCCTTGTAGGGACGCATCGGTGTATACTAGATACTCAACTCCCGATCTCGGCAATGCTAACACAAGTGCTGAGGTCAACTTATCCTTCAACTCATCAAATGCCAACTGACAGGCATCACTCTAGATGAACGGCACACCCTTACGAGTCAGATGTGTCAAAGGACCTGCTATCTTTGAGAATCCCCAGATGAACCTCCTGTAGTATCCTGCTAGACCCAAGAAACTATGAATCTCCATTGGTGTCGTGGGCTGCCTCCACTCCCTCACCGCGGATACTTTCCCCGGATCAACAGATATTCCCCGATCGGAAATAATATGACCCAAAAACTGGACCTCCTTCAGCCAAAACCCGCATTTCTCATATTTTGCATACAACTCGTTCTGACGTAGTGTCTGCAAAACTTGCCTCAAATGCTCGGCGTGCTCCTCCTCTGTCTGGGAGTAAACCAGAATGTCATCGATAAAGACAATGACAAACTGATCTATAAAATCCCTGAACACTCTGTTCATCAAGTCCATAAAAACTGCTGGAGCGTTGGTCAAGCCAAAAGGCATAACCCAAAACTCGTAAGAACCATATCTCGACAAGAACGCAGTCTTAGAGACATCCTCCTCCCTGATACCCAACTGATGGTATCCCGATCTCAAATCAATCTTTGAGAAGAAAGAAGCTCCTCTCAACTGGTTGAATAAGTCATCGATTCGAGGCAACGGATACTTATTCCGTATCGTGACCTTATTCAACTCTCGGTAGTCCACAAACAATCTTAGTGAACCATCCCTCTTCTTCACAAACAAAACTGGAGCGCCCCAAGGTGAGGTACTCCTGCGAATAAAACCCTGACCTAACAGCTGGTCTATCTGATCTCGTAGCTCTCGCATCTCTGTCGGAGCCATACGGTACGGTGCGCATGCTATAGGCCTCATCTCTGGCAATAGGTCTATAACAAAGTCTATCTCTCGACTGGGGGGTAGGCCTGGTATCTCCTGAAACACATCCGAATACTCCCTAGCAACTGGGATCGAATCTAAAGGAATCACAACCTCCTTAGAGGTATCCTCCTCTAGGTAATACAGATGAGCGGTCGAACCTCCCTCTGGGCGAGGCATCGCCACTACAAACATCTCTTGCCCCGGAATGGCAAAAATAATGCTCCCGCTGAAGCAATCAATCATGGACCTATAAGCTACGAGCCAATCCATACCGATAATCACATCGTGCACATGCATATCTAATACCAACATATCTGCAGGTAATACCAGACAACCAATCTCTACCCCCACTCCCCGGCATATAAAGAATATAAGTGACCCACTCCCCAATGGTGAGTCGACACACGTCACTGTGCTCTCTGCCGTAGCTAACAATCCTAAGGCTTTCGCGAAATGTGTAGCTATAAAACAATGTGTAGCCCCCGTATCAAATGATACCCGACCCATAGTGCCATGGATAGGAAACATATCCTCAATCGCGGGTGGTGCCTGCGGAACTGCTGCCTGGTGGACGTTATAGACACGTCCATACTGTAGCTGCCCCTGCTGAGCTGGGACTACTGGAATGGGTGGCAATGCTGCCATCTGTGGCGGAGCGGGGAGAGCGGCGGGAAACATAGGCCTCTGCGGCTCCTGGCGAGCACCCTGCTGCTGCTGCTATGGGGCCCTACCCCTATCAGGACAATCCTGTCGTTTATGGCCAGTCTTGCCACAAACAAAACACTTCCCTGGGAAGTTCCCTCCTCTATGCCCCTGCGGTCCCCGGCCCTGGTGGCCATTACCGTTCCTCCCTTGGCCCTGCTGGCCCTGCTGAAACTGCTGCCCATTCTGCCCCTGTTGGCCCTGATGGCCGTTTGGACCCTGATGGCCCTGATGGAAACCTCCCTGTCCGTGCCTGTAATTTCCTGATCTGAACCTCTTCTGATCCCCCTGCTGGGAACCCTGCTCACCCTGTCTCTGCCCCTGAACAGATTGTGCTCCACTAGCACCATGTCCTCCAGTCCTGCCCTGATGGCTAGACTCTCCAGATCTCTTGCCCTCAGTCATATGAAAGTGGTGATCCTGGCAGTGTAACAAAGCAGCGTTAACCACATCAGAATATGTGGCCAGCGAAAGGTTCCCTAACAGATGCTGACGGATCCTCCAAGTCAACCCGTCGGTGAATTTCTCAATCTTCTTCTTTTCTGTCGGTATCTCATCTGGAACGATATTCAATAGATTCATGAATTCGGCCTCATACTCGGCCACGGTCTTACCCTCCTGCTTCAGATTCATCAGTTTCCTCCTCATTTCCGTGTGAACAGCCGACGGAAAGTACTTGCGGTCGAACCGCACCCAGAAGTCCTGAATAGTGAGAGTATCTCTCTTCTCCACGGTGGTAATGGACTCCCACCACTGCAGTGCAGATCCAACTAGCTTAAAATTAGCTAGCACCTGCTTCTGAACATCAGTGCACTCATACATCCTCAAGTGCCTCTGCATATCCTTCCTCCATTGGCTCGAGACTACCACATCTGAGCTACCTGCAAACTCTGGTGGATGCGCTTTCTGAAAAGCGTCATGTACACGTTCCCAAGCAGACGGGAATGCATTTGCCTGTACTGGCGCGGCAACCGGCGCCTGAGGTGGTGCCTGCTGAACTACGGTAATTGCGGCATTTACCGCTTGGGCTACTATAGCTGCAACCTCAGCGGCGTTCATCATGCCCTGAACTGGAACGAGCTGGGGTTCGGGCGTTGCATCCCTGGGAACTCGTCTTGCACGTCGTGGAGGCATCTGAAATAAGAATGAAGTTTATAAGTTCGCAGTTATAAACTTAAAATAGCTGAAGAACGTAGCATACACAAAAAGAGTACAACAGTCCAAACATATAGGGCTCTATATCAAAGAAAACTTAGCGGAAACATAATAGCCGTACAGATCCTAAAGGACACTAGAACCTGATGCTCTGATACCACCTGTGACACCCCGACTAATTAAATACCGGGTAGCTACTCCTTTATTAAATTAAACCAAAATGCCAAGTTGGCTCAGTAAATAGCATCACTGTCGAAAACATTATTATTACTAACCACCTAGTATTTAAAAAGTAAGTTGCCAAATTTTAATTAAAGTCTGATTAACATGCAGTAAAAGATTTAATGCAAGAATAATATCACCATTCACCATAAAGAAAAAGTAGAATAACCATCACATGATATAAATAAATCCGGAGGAAACTCCTCACAACAAACTCCACAACTGAAATGAATAACTAAAAACTGAATACTGAATCAATACATGCCAAAGTCTGAAAAACTGAAATGGAAATGTATCTCTAATGGAATTTGGGCAACATGCCCTACAACTGAAGAATACTGAATATGGAATCCAAACGGTAGAAGCGTCTAAAAGCAATTCCTGTAGCTTCCACAAACAGCTACAGTTCGTCACCTGAATGAGTATCCTATGCATGGTGTCCTTGTGGCTGGGCACCTAAAATAGTTTACAAGAAAAATAGATTTGAAAGCAAACGGGTCAGAGCCCGAATGTGGAGATATTTTAAAACCTGCAAGTGCTTTAAAACATTTAAAACATTAAATGTAAAGTACATGTTAGGACGTGCACTCACATGAAATTCTCACCTCTCGTCTAACTGTGCACTCCTAACGTAAGTACCCATCTAAAATGACACAACCCACTAGCTAAGTAACATCATATCTAGCTAGACAATCATAGGTTAAACCCTTATTACTCGTTTCCCATTAAAATTATAACGATCTCAATTAAATAGGGGCTTAACGTAAATTCAGGTTCTCATATAAAAGTAATACAACTCGTTATAGATCATCCCTTTTGTTATCCCATAGTTATACACACAATACCATATGAAAGTTCCCAGTTATTAAGTGTATATTTCCCACAACATAAATATACAATATAAGCACCCCGAGACTAAGCTGCGATGCACACATACTCTGCTATCCATCCCGGTTCATCACGTACATAAGGATCACATATTCCGAATCTCTCAGGAATAGTTCACAAATAACAACATCACAAATAATGGAGGCGAACACAGTCACATCACATGGGTCACGCACATACCTGCCCTCCCACGATCAGCAGACTTATTAACATCCCAATAAGTCCTTCTCTGACCTATGTTCATCGAGGTAACCAGTCTAAATCCGGGCAACACAAGGATTAGAGGGCCCTAAGCGAACGCAAACCTCCCGTGATAGCAAGTATGGTAGGTATGTCATACACATAAATCAATACATATACTAAGTATGCACACGTCTTAGTAATCACCATAATATATTAGTACATATCTCTTCTCGTACTGACATATAATACTACACCATTTATATGTCCCCGGTTAATATAATTAATTAGGCCGTCAATAGCTCACATCGTAATAGACACTCAAGTACTACTTCATATTTTTCCCTTAGGTTCAACCTACATTTCTAGGTTTGACTCCTCATTATATCCCAACCATCCCAGATATATCAAATACTCATCAAGGAAAGGCTATCTCTACCTATACACAAGGTTACGGGGTACTCGGGATCAAAACAGGCTAAAAAGCCTAAACTGTCAACTCGTTCGAAGTCTCGTTCGAACGAGGCTGTTCGAACGAGACTTCGTTCGAACGAACTGAGTCTTCTAACGAGATCTCGTTCGAACGAAGTGGGCTTTCTAACGAGATCTCGTTCGAACGAACTCATCAAACGAACTTCACCCTCGTTAGAAGTCAATGGTCAACTCGTTAGAAGCTCGTTCGAACGAGCTCGTTCGAACGACCTGGGAAGGCCTTCTAACGAATGACCAGTTTCGTGCCCAGAATTTCTATATTCGTTTTTCACCCATTTTAACACCTCAAATCTCAACCAAAATTCGTCCAATCAATGTTTTAAGGTCTCCAATTATCCTAAAACATACTAAGGTTATATACTAACATCTTTTAAGGAATTAACTCATTCTAAACATCATTAATTCATCAAATCTCTACCCTTTTCCCCCAAATTTTCAAGAACATAAACCCTAGAATTTTAAATCCTCAATAAGTCCATTCTAGATCCGTTTTTGTTACATCCAACATATAATAACATCAGAATAATCATCTCCATACTATTCTACATGCAATTTGTTCTCAAAATTCAAGTTCTAAGTCCAATTACAATGGGTTTTCATTTAACTTCCAAGAACAAATGTAAATCTTTCAATTTATCTAACATGGGAGAAACATTCTCTGAATTAAATAGAATTAAATCACTTGCCTCGAGTATCTCTGAATTTGGTGTTGGTTTGATGAAGCTCTCTCTCTCTTTCTGCAGAATTCCCTTCTTCTCTCTCTCTCCAAGCTTTTCTCCAATGGTGGCTAGGGTTTTCTTTTGGAAAGTTTTGGAAACCTAATCTAATAACCCCTGTAGCTTATTGGGTCATTAAGGGTTGGTTAGTGGGTTTAGTGGGTCCATTCCCAATCAGATAAAGACTCTTAATTTTCGTCACTTTTAATTCCCAAAAATACAAAATTACCAAACTACCCTTTATGTTGCCCGTATGGCCTAAAAATACCCCGGGACCCAAACTAAACCCCCGGCTAGTGTTTTCTGACTATCTTGACCCTTTCGGACGCGTTGGCGCACTCAAAATGACCATACGGTTAATAGAATTTTAATTCACTTTTACAATTAAAATAATTATAACCTGACGCGACTGTCTCACGTGTCCCAATAAAATGTCCAAATTGCCGTATATCAAACTCACGACAATTTCATAATTCAATATTCATATATAATCATATATGCACATCTAATCAAATACCAACTCGCATCTTGCTAGTATTTTAACCCGGATTAATTTCCAATTAATACGCATTTAATTTAATTAATCCCAAAAATAAATATCGCCAAAAATACGGGGTATTACACTCCTTATATATTTAGTTATGCCTAATATATATAATTGATATATATAACTATATTTTGTGTGTGAGGAGTCTATGTGGGGAGTGTGCAGGTGGGATCGGTTGTATAGGAACTCGAGTCACGGGATACCATGGGTAGGCATATATGAGCATTAATTTAATCTTGAGATTGTTCGAATGTTGGATAGGCGTATATGATCCTATTTTCACATGCATACTTATGTTATGATGTTTAAACTTTATCTGATTTCGAGGAGGAATTTCTATTGTTAGTAGGGCAAAATATAATTCCCCGTATTTTTGGCACCGATTTCAAGAGGATTAATTCTGAGTTTTTTTAGAATTTATATTGAATTTAAGATATATTACTCGAGTTTTATTATCTTATTTATATTATGTATTAACATATTCTTTTGTTATGGTTTATTCGGGGAATTTTGATGGAGAGTTAATTTGGAGACTTGTGATGAACAAAACACACTCAAAGTAATACAAATAAGTTCCCATGGGTTATAGACCCATTTGGGCTAGTTATTATTTGACAAGTATATGTATTTGGAACCCATTTGAATACCTTAGCTGAAGCCCATGTGAGAAAAACGGGACTTTCATTTTTAAAAAGCTAACCATCCACCTCTTAGTTTATATATGTATACACTTTTCAAATCAATGGTTCTGATTCATTCCCAAATTTTTTTGCCCGCCAAAACATTTCACTATCCCGCCTAAAGAAAATGAATTCCAAACATCCACTTTATCTTATTCCAAAGCATTACGTACGATTTCTCTCTCTCTCTCTCTCTCTCTCTCTCTCTCTCTCTCTCTACCACCTAACCCACTATGAATCCATCTCTCCACTCTTTCACGACCACACCCACAAACTCTTTTCTAATATCTAAACATTATCCTCCAACATGGGGGGTTTTGGGTTTGCATTTCATTTTTTGTTTCAGTTGATGTTTCATATAACCTATTTTTCAGGTAATATGAGTTCTCTATCAACCTCTTTCTTCTCCGAACTCGGTCTCTTATCTACCCTAGCCTTTTAGAGATTTCAGGTATACTCTCTCTCACCATCTGCTTCTGGGTTAAGATTTGTTCTGTTAAACATTATGGGTTTTTGTTATATGTTCATGATTCTTGGTATAAACATTATAGTGTTTTTTTGTTCGAAACTTTGGGTTTCAAAATTTGGCTTTCCATTTTTGTATGTTGAGTTCGTTTTTTTCCTTCTTACGTTGGGAATCTCGGATTTTATCATTTATTATAGAGATTTTAGGACTTTTACTTCTGAATTTTAGGGTTTTAGGTTGTTATTTGTATTTTTTTTTTTGGGTTGGAATTTTTTTTGTTCTGAGATGTTGTTATTTTCTTGTTTAATGTGTTTTTGTTAAGTTTTAGATACTTTAGTTTCTATTTTCTTGGGGGTTCTAGGGTTTTGGTTTTACTCAATTTTGTCGTTTTAGTAAAAGTATTTTTTGAAAATGAGGGTGAATCTACATTCATATAGCATGAAAGGGTTTGTCAAATGGTTTATTTCAATGGATCATACTAAACCCATATGTTGTTTCATGGTTTTTTGTTATTGTAATACCCCGCATTTTTATTATATTAAATAATTATGGGATTAATTATTATTGTTGGATTAATTAAATTAAAAAGGTCGGGAAATTTAATTGTTAATTAATCAGAATTTAAAATAATTATTAACTTGTGCGCCAAGGGTTAATACTATTTGATGGAAATCATTGATTATTACTGTGAGTAGATGTAATATTGAATTATATATATTTTTTATAAATTGTCTTAGTGAAAAATACGACAGTTTGGTATTTTAAGTCAGGATGCGCGTGTGAGTCGTGTCGGGACTAATTGTATGGAATAAAACGATAAATTATTTTTGTATAACTCGTATTGTAATTTTCAGTGCGCCATTGAGTTCGGAAGGGTCGAGATAGTCAGAAAACTCAACCCGGGCATTTTATTTGGACTCGGGGGTAGTTTTAGGCCTAACCGGCACCCCGTAGGGGTATTTTTGTCCTTTGGAATTTTGGAGTAATAATATGGACGAAAATTGGGAAATAAAAGATAAATGCACTATGATTAGATAACAGTTATCAGTTCTAAACCTACGAGAGAGAAAAGAGAGAGGCACATAGAAAGGTTGAAGAGACTATTGGTGTTCTTGGTGCCTAACTCAAGAACACACACCAAAAAATATACCAACATGTAGATCGCGAGACGAGGAATGAACTTATCAACAAAGAATCAATGTCCAGTTGCGAAGGAGGTTTGTGAGGAGGTTAGAACCAGGAATCAGGAGTACAGAGAGGCTTTGGATTGGGACGGTGAGTTGGCTCATGCTATTTCATGTTACAGTGGGACGAGTTTTTATAATCGTATTAGGAATATTTCTTTCTCCTCTACTGTGTACTGCCTTTGGATGGAGCGTAACGCCAGACATTTTAAGCGGGTGGCCAAGAGCAAGGATGTCATTGCCAGAGATATCAAAGTTATGATCAGAGCGAGAGTCGCAATCTGGAGCAAGGGGACGAGAAGATTTGAGAACTGGATGGCTTGCATGAATTGGGGTATCCCGGAAAGTGTTCTTGAGTAGGGGATCGCGGGGTGTGTGGCTGCTTGCACTTGTTTCACTTGTTTTTGGTTTTCTCCCCTATGGGGAACACCCCTAGGGGAGGTGATGGGTTTCATCTCTATGTGTACTTGTTGTAGTTTCCGTTGTTAATATATATACATAATTTTTCACAAAAAAAAAACAAAGAATCAGACCGTCGAAATTAAGGCAAGTGTTTAATAGTTGCAATTTATAGCAATAAACATGTTTATATTAGTGTAGGTAGATAATATTCACCTTTGATTTATGAGTCTTGATGAAATTTGAGATGTAAGGGTATGAATTGAAATCTGAAAAACGAATTAGGATGAATCCCTCATGTAGATAGGTTAGAAATCCCAAATTGATGAATAAAGGTGCTGGACGAAATTTATTTTATGATCTTGTATAGAAAATTGAGAAAGTAGGGTTTTGTTCATAAATTGGGGATATTCAGGAATTATCAAAAGTCATTAATGATTTTATAATTCTAAATAGTTAATTACTTCCCATAAATGTTATAGTAATGATTGGTAATGATTTCTGGGAGTTTGGACAAAAATCTTTAGAGGTTTTAATTTGAAAAATTCTGGAAAACGTAACAGGTATCAGATATTGGAGACGAGAACGTCTCGTTCGAATGAGATGCATAGTCGTTCGAACGACATGCTTAACTCGTTCAAATGAAACCCTTTCTGGTTCGAACGAAAGTTCCCTGTAAAATCCAGATTTTTATATTTTTCCCCAAATTGTGTTACACATTTAGTTTAATGAGAAAAACTGCCACTTTTCAGATATATTAGCTTACTGTGGAATTTTGGAAAAACATTCCTAGGACTATACTTAGGGATTTGTTAGGTGAGATAACCTTAGAAACTTTTGAGAGAGGAATTAAGCGAGTGAATTTCATAATTGGTAGTAACGAGAATTGTACTACGTGTAGAAAAATATGAATATGGGTTGGGTGAATACCTGAATTTTTATAAGGCTTAGGGAATTCCTATTATGTTATAATTATTATAATTATGAGCATAAGCATACCTACGCTGCTTGATATTGGGAGGAGGTTTCGCGCAGTGGACAATCTTATCCTGGGTGACCCGATGGGGGGATATTTGACTTGTACCCAGAGCATATGAACTTGGATATGTGCTATCTGTTACATAAGATAGTTTCGACGGTTAAATGGGAGCGTAAGTATATGCGTGACCCATTTAGCTGGTGAGTAGGCTCGCCTCCAATATTTGTGTTAGGAGATTTATGGTTCGTGAGATACGTCGAACCAGTTGTCCTTTATGCAACGAGCTATGCAACGGGACACGATAGTAGAGTATGCAATTGCGCCAAGTGGTGCTAACCAAGGGGACCAAGTTATATATATATATATATATATATATATAAGAATGAATGATTCAATTGTGTGAAATTAGAAAATTTATAAGTATGTGTAAGTAAAGTAGTTTCAGCGGATAAAAGATTTTCTATCAAAATAGTGAATATAACCGGGGTAACTGGCACAAACGAATATTATTAACGTATTGTATGGGTGATACGGGTCACTGCTTTGATATATATAGGAGTTTATGTCAATGACCTAGTTGGAAATATTATAGATGACTAGGTTATGGTAGACGTATGTTAGGTGTGCACATTAGTAGAGGGGATGGGGATCTCAGGTGAGAGTCCGGAACTAAAATGCACATAATAATTGCATTAATGCAGTTTTAAATACTTGCTAAAATAAATATTTTTACCAATCAGGCTCTGACCCGTTTCTTGCTATTTCTCTTATCTTTTGCTATATATATATATATATATATATATATATATATATATATATATATATATATATATATTTTTTATATATATATATATATACACACACTAGGTGTCCAGTAACAGGGTCACCACTAGACATATACGCGTGGATCATTCGACGAGCTGCAGCTGTTATGGAAGCTGTAGGTTATTGATATTAGACGCTTTTATATTTTCATTCAGTTCTTAGTTCAGACATTTCAGTTAGGGCATGTGTTGCCCGTTTCCAGCTTAATTATTTCAGAGATTGTATTTTCTTATTAACTTCTCTTTTCCTGTTGGATTGAGTATTATGATTCGGTTGGTTTTAGACTTTGAACTGGAATGTTTTATCTAGTCTCATTTATTCAACATTTGATTCATGTTCAATATTTATTCTTGTGGAATGGGAATATGGAGTTTATTAATGGATTAATTGGGTATAATTAGTTGGGAAAATATTTTAACACTTAGCTTAATTATTTATTACATGATTAATAAGGAAAATTATTTTTCGGCAATGATGGTAAGAACGAACCAACCGGACACTTTGATTTAATTTAATAAAGGACTGATCACTCGGTATTTAATTAGGTGGGGGACACAATTATTTTCACTATAGGTAGGTGGAGGAGTGATATTTTCAATAGATTGCTAAAGCAACAAATCTTTTATAGCTGCACAAAAGTGGTAATGGATTTTTGTATATCAATTAGTAGAAAAAATATTTTTACCTTTTACTAATATATGATATATATATATATATATATATATATATATATATATATATATATATATATATATATATATATCTTTATAATTTTTGCAGGTTATGAAATCAATTAGGAATTTTAGTATACTTATTAGGTGTGCTACTTTTCTAACATGCCCATTTCCTAGGTCACATTTGTTAAAAGCTTTAGAACACTGTATTTTTAATTCCCTTTTTAGAGGAATTCATATTTTTTTCTGTTTGAGGCTTCTGGGTCGAACATGAGCTGCTCACTTTTTTTATTTTGTCCCACAACTTCACTTTAAGAGGCATATCACACAAAAATTACGGTCCAACTTGTAAGGTTTCAATTATACTATATTTTTTCTTTCATAGTTATTTAAATTAATTTTAAGCATATATATAGCCTATACAATTTAGTACTCTGATTTGATTATTGGGATATAAAGTGGCATGCTTATGTTATTATTGAAAATAATTTAAAGGGCAAATTCAGTTGTTATACTTGCTTTAAATTAAATTATAACCTCTTAAGTAGGTAGTCTCCTAAAAACACCATTATATGAGAGTAAAAAATAGGTACTCTATGTTGATTACTTTTTTGTTGTCCTCATGTTGTCATTATAGCCACTTAAGTAGGTACTCTGATTTGATTATTTTTTGCTTCAGATTCAATTAATTTGTTCTGCCGTTTATTTAATTTAATTAAGTGTTTGTTGAATAACTAATTTCATAATTTGTAGATTGGTGATGTTTTACTTTACAATCAGTTTTACAATACATCGACTTGACCCTGTTGTACTATGTTGGGAATGGTAACTTTAATAGTATTTTATTTCTATTTTATTTTCTCAATTGTGTTAAGAGCAGTTTTGGTAAGTTCTTAGGCCCATTGTAACTTAAATATTGTGTTTTGATGATATATTTTACTATATGGAGGTTTGTAGGTATGGCTTTTTTAGCATATTTGTTTTTGTTTTTAAAATTTGATGAGGGGTTTTAGCAGATTTAGTTTAGTTTTTGTTCTTTTAGCAGTCTTTTTCTTAAAATGAAAACATCGAGTTGCTATTACAACATGCTCTTCTTCAACTTATACACATTGCAATACATTGAATGTTGAATCCCCACTTCAGTTTATACACATTGAATGCTGAATCCTTTCTGCTTCTGCCAATGATCTATTTATGGTTATAATGCCATTTCTCTAAACTATGCCAGTCTGGGACTCCAACATTCAAAATTTTATCCTGTCGATTTTCTCCTCTCTCCAGTTAAGTTGGTAATTTTGACATGTTCTTCAAAAGCTCTTCTTTCTTAATTTCTTGCTTTTGTTGAGATCCATAAGATCTCGGTGCCATATTGTTAACATTTTTTGTAACTTTATAATGGAGGTTAGCATATGATAAGTTGCAATTATTTAATTTTGATTGGTTTGGCAACTTTGTATTATGGTTTGTATAAGACCAATTGGGAGTGCATATATTATTTACTGTTTGAATTCCTCTTAACACATTATCTTTTCCATTTTTAGTCTCAGAACCACCATCGAATTTTGAACCTTTTATTCATTGTTAATCTATGTGTTGTATAATGTTAAGTTCTATATTTTCTTTGTTACAGGTAAGGTGTTCGAAAAATGTCCAAATCGAGTCGGTTCCATTTTCTCTTCTTAATCCCCCTTTTCTCTTCTACCCTCTTTTTTTTAACAATTTATGTTTACTTCTTTAATCAATTCAAGTTTATTGGTTTGCACACAAAAGGTATTTGTTCTCTCTCAAATTGTTCATGTTTGTAGATCTAACATTGTCTTTACCTAGATCTTATTTAGTTCTGCTGCCTCTCTCCCCGTGAATCAATTCATCTGGGTTATTCAACAGCACAACAGTAGAAAAAGAACCACATATGTTTTTACGGACATCTTTAACGCATGATTACCATATTTCTTATGAGTATGTAAAGCCACTTTGGATTGAGAAACTTCTCCCACTTATCCAAGTTCTATTAGAATATGTGCACAATGATTTTCATTATATAATAATTTATTATTTGGATTTCTTTATGCTTTCATTTTAATCAGTTGTTCAAAGAATCAGGCTGTGCAAGAATCGGGCTTTCATTTCTTTGTGCTTTCATTTTCATTATATATATCCATCTTCCTTGAATCTTCCATCCATATTACTCATGTAACCATCCATTACTTTCGTGAACAGAGCCTTCGATCACCTAAGAAAGAAGTGGATATGCCTTGACAAATTTTTTTTAACAGACCAAGATTAATGAATTAAAGCTCATGTATCAAGATTAAGGTATGTGTTTTTTTAGTTTCTTAGAGTTAATGGAATAAAGCCCTTACACAAAGTGAAATTATTTTAAGCGAAACTCAATGTGGAATTAGTTGGATTACCATATGATTTGATTTTTTAGTGGTGTACCTCTATAAATACAGTACCACACTCAGGAAAAACAGTTGCCACATTATTTTGTAAGTCTTTTCTTGTCTTTCTATTAGGGGTGAAAGTTGTAAAAATATACACAGGTGTATGTGATCAAGTCCAAGGAGGATAATAGAGAGGGCAAAATTTCAATAAAATTTTAGGATAACATGGTTCAGGTTATTAATCTCTCTTATGTTTGATGTGTTATTAATTTGTTTGGGTCAGAAGTTCTTAATAGATGTAGATGTGTGGATGGATCTCTAAGCAACCGGTAAATCTGACAACTTATCATATACTATCAGTTATAACAATATTTATCGAATTGTTAGAGATGTTGTCAATGGACCACCTCAAAATCTTCTAGAATCGGTGGCGCAACTCATTACATATACGACTCCTCCAAAGTTTCCACAAATATCTGCTATGCGGGTCAAGATTGGGAATCCTAATGTTGCTGTTATCGATCCTGTCGATCACTTGGGCATCGAGATTATCAGATATAGAAGCAATGATGCTCTAGTTTAAGTTTTTATGCGATTTTCTGTAATTGCTACCATTTACATTCAGGATCAGAAAGTGTCTTTTAGGGTTCCTGCTATTCTCATGACAGTGCTAAATAGATTTTCTTTTTAAGTCGAAATAGAAAGTTAGGTACAGTTTGTTAAAAAAGGTTTCTTATTATAAGGTTGTTTAGAATGTTTGTTTTAGAAGGTAAAATATTGCATGTGTTCTTAAGTAAATTCGATCTAGGTTTATACTTCATCAAAATTACATCTTTAAAGATGATAAACACAATAGAGAATCTTATCCCTCCTACATTACTTTAATATTGGCTTCATCTTACAATATACTTTTAAATTCTAGTAAAGACACATAAACTGGTTGGTTTTTGAGAGCTTAGTCTGATTTCCCTACGTGTACACCTCCATGTTTGTTTTAAGAGCTTAGTTACACATTCTGGAGGTAGTAGTTATGACTCAATTTAAAAAAAAATGCTTGAGTATATGGTTGTATTGGGAGTCAAAAGTTTGACTTATTTCCCTTTTAGCTCATATATTGTATTTCTATTTCTATTTAGCGAACTATAGAGAAGATCTGAGATGGTATGTGGCATGTATTTGCTGATTTTTTGATTGAGTATATTTTTTAAACCTTGTTAACTTTCTTTCAATGTTAAGTAGGTTTTGACTTAGATTTTAAGTACAACATGTTTTTACATTGAATTTGGTTCATGAATTTAGTGAGAAGAAAATTTAAAGGGGATAGTTTCAATTGGGTTTGCATGCGTACAAACACATAAAGCACAACTTATACCAATGTCAATCATTATTTAGTTTTCCCTATATATATAGTAATAATTGTATTGAAATAATGTATGCCATTCGATGTAATTATATAACAGTTAATAACATATGTTAACAATTATATTAAGTACCACACAATTAGATGTATGGTGTAAAAGAGTTAAGTTACATATAACTATTATGCACTTATATATATTGGGGTACGATGTAAAGATGATTTGTTGGGGAACGATGTTTTTGCCGTTTTGCAATTACATATTTTTGAAAATTTTGTTATATCACGATCATGTACTTTGAAAATTTTTGTCGTGCTATATATATATATATATATATATAGACATACAGGCTCTTGTGCACACTAAGTTTGCATATTTTGTTTTTAATATAGTAACAAAAATATTTTTGAGTTGATTTTTTTATGTGATATTTAAACATTTCAAGGGACCCATATAAAAAAATATCTAAAAAAAACACTTTTTGCTATTTTTAAAAAATCAGTCAAACTTTCACTGTTTTTAAGCACTTTAAAAGCTGTGAAATTTTGACTGATTTTTTAAAAATAGCAAAAAACGTTTTTTTGAGCTATTTTTTTATATGGGCTTGTTGAAACGTTTAAATATCACATAAAAACATCAACTCAAAAATATTTTTTTAGTATTTAAAAAAAATTGGTGTGTTCCAGCACATGTGCAAACTTAGTGTGCACACGAGCCTGCTGTGACAAACCGCTCACCAAAATATAGGGTGGCCAGCCCGATACTCTAATATAACAGGAATCATGGATGGAATCATTCTCAACATCACAACAATATAATAAGTATACGGGATAACCACCCAATATTTCCGAAAATGGGTTGCCAAAATTTTTGTTTTATTATAAGTTACTGAAATAATTTAAACAACCCAATTTGAAAAGAAAGTGGAAACCCAAGAAAACTTATATTACATCCACAACAAGAATACATTATGAGGACCGAATATGCCGTCGGTCAACAGGTACAAATAATGTATTCAACAAGTTTAATTTAAGTTACATAATACATCCATTAGACAGTTACAAAAGTTTGGGCCACACGCCCGAGTAAAAGACCCGATCATAACTAGAATACAAAAATGAAGGCGTCTAACAACATATCCCATAATATCCGAAAAGTATTACGGCTCCCCACAAGCACCGGAGTAAGAAATTTAGAACGGGCGCCCTTGCGGCGGAGCACCTGAGCGGATACAAGATTCATGCACAACAAGAAAAATGAACGGGTCGGGCCCGATTTTTATATGATCACCAGATGAATAAAAAGTATGACACTTAATCATGAATGATAAAGATGAGAATCTATCCACCAAATCTCAAAGAATAATCTAAGACAATTTAAATGATTATAAATTTTATTTAGTTATGCAAGAGGATATAAATGAGTATCATTAATTAAAATACTCCCTCATTTTTCACTGTTTCATTTCATCTTTCCATTCCTTATCAGGAATATAATTACTGTCATATGCTCTTTGTGGCATTCCATTCCTTATCAGGAATCTAATCACTATTACATGCTCTTCATGGCATTCATTATACATCAAGCCCCACTTGATTAAGAATAGTTATATTCGTATACATATAACGATTCTAAGATCGCCCATCCGGGTTTCCCCACTGTGTGCGCCCCTAAATGACCATCATCTTCCAGGGCCTATATACCAAGACAACCTGGGCACCTACAATGCAAGATGTCGAGAAACTGCCATATGCTTGCGGGAGAGTCATAACCACACCCGGAATTACCTCTCCATCACAGAAAAATATACAACAACGCTCATATGGACTAGGACTATATCCACCATGCATTCATTAGCCAGGGGGATTCACCTCACGCACACACTTCCCTTATGATGGCATTTAGAGAGGTGTGTTTAAGTAAATTAGCATTTATCATATTAGTCTCATTTTCATTTCCAATTTAAGTGCGTATGTTTCATTTTATCCGTAACCATAATCATTGAATATTCTCATAGTATTCATTGTATACTAAGTCCCGAATTATTCTCCAAGAGATCACAATATTTCTACAAGTCACAAGGTTTTATATACCTCAATTGAGCCCCTAAAGTCTCCAAGTATGGGCTTACAACTCCTAGACTCCTAATAATTAACTAAAGGAAATAAATGCCCTAACCTCAATTTGTACACCCTAGGAATAAGCCTCGTTTAATCCATTTCTAATGTAGGGTAGTTAACTAACTCCTCTATGGCTCTAGGACTCTAAGTTTACTTCATAAAAGAAGGTTCCTAAGTCCTAAGCCTAAAGAAAAAGGGTTGGAATTGAGTTATAAAATTAACTCAAAAATGTAGGATTTACGAATAGATTCGGTCTGAAAGCGAATCGATACGGACCAGCCGAATCGATTCGGTCAGGAGAAACTGACTTTCTGCATATTTGCCAAATCAATTCGGTCCACTCAGACTTGTAAACTGTCCCTATGGGGAATCGATTTGCCCTGGCCGAATCGATTCGCCCCTGCGAATTGGCCAAGTGTGGGTTAAGGGTTATGAACCCTAAATTTCCCCCAAATTTCATTTCTTCTACAACCAACATCATTAATTCCACACATAAAACATTAAATGCATCTATCTACAATCATTTATACTAATAAACATATAAATCAACTTATAAGGGTTTAAAATCTCCAAATCGCTCAAAATCCCTAAATTTCTAAACTATAACATCTACACAACAATCAATACCATTTATTCATCTTAAACCATATTTTAGCAAGTAAGAAACTTGCCTTAAGGTTGGGATTTCAGATTCTTGGAAGATGAATGCAAGATCAACTCTCCAATTTTCAATTGCTTTCTTTCTCCTCTTTTCTCCACAAATTATCTTTCTCTCTTTCTTTATTTGGGTTAGCAAATACACAATTAAGGGAAATATATGTAAGGAAAGACTAAATCGTGGCTTAAGTCTAATTTCTCAACTTAAATGTTTAATACCACATTAAAATGACTCACAACTACACATTTAAACTATAACCAGTCAAAAGTGTCCAAAACATAAAAATACAATATGGCAGTTATTTCGACTATCTCGCACATTTCGGGACTAACTACGCCCTCCAAATTATCATTTGGAAATTTTATAACTCATTTCAAGTTTCGGTTTCATTTTAAACCATAAATGTCATTTAAATCTTATGACACTATAAAACACAACATGGTGATATTTACTTACACATACCGTAAATATGCAATAATTTAGTAAATATTAACTTTTATCTCATTCAATTAATATTTACTTCATATTCCGACATTTTATATAATTACTTAACACAGTAAATTAATATAAAATAGGTTCTCAAAAGCGAGGGTTGTTACATACTCCCCCCCCTATGAGGGAATTTTGCCCCAAAAATTCAAGCGTACCTTGCAAGAAGAGATGCAGATACTTTTCCCGCATGCCATCTTCGCGCTCCCACGTCGATTCCTCGGTGTTGTGATGACCCCATTGAAATCGAACCAAGGGTACCACTCATGATCTCAATCGTCGCTCCCCGTGCTCTAAGATAGCAACCGGTTGTTCTTTATATGAAATATCGAGTTTCAAATCGATATCCTCCAAAGGAATATGCCAAAGGGCTCCCTCACACCTCTTATACTTCTTCCAAGAGGAAACATGGAACACATCATGGATTTGTTGTAAGTGTTCCGATAAGGCAAGTTGATACGCCACCGAACCTACCTTGGCAATAATAGGAAAAAGGTCCCACATAGCGCAGCGCAAGCTTCCCTTTCTTCTCAAAACGCTTGATACCTTTCATAGGCGATACTCTCACCAACACTTGATCCCCAATCTCCATCTCTACATGCCTTCTATTTGCATCGGAATAACTCTTTTGTTGGTCTTGATCTATCTGAATGCGATTACGGATGATTCAATCTTGGAAGAAGTATCCTGGATCATTTCAGGTCGAAGGAACTTATTATCCCCCACCTCTATCCAACAAGTGGGTGATCTACAAGGTCGGCCATAAAGTGCTTCATAGGGTGCCATCCCAATAGTAAATTGATACGAATTATTATAAGAAAATTCGACCAAAGGGAGATATTGTTCCCAACCACCCTTGAAATCAAGCACACACATTCGAAGCATATCCTTCAACATTTGGTTGACTCTTTCTGTCTGCCCATCTGTTTGAGGGTGATAAGAAGTACTCAATTTCAATTCGGTTCCCATAGCTTCTTGGAAACTTCGCCAAAAGTGGGAAACAAAGATCTTGTATCTGTCGGAGACTATGTTTATTGGCACCCCATGGAGTCTAACAACCTCCGCAATAAATAGTCGGGCATAGCGAGCAGTATTGTAATCGGTGCGTATCGGTAGGAAATGTGCCGACTTAGTCAAACAATCAACGATAACCCAAATAGAATCGTGACCATTTTTTGACGTTGGCAAGCCCGTGATAAAATCCATCGATATACTATCCCACTTCCATACCGGAATTTCCAACGGTTGCAACAAACCCGTCTGTCGCTGATGATCTTTTTTGACCAATTGACAAGTAGCACATTGGGACACGAACTTCGAAATATCCCGTTTCATGCCCGCCCACCAATACTGATGGCGCATGTCTTGATACATATTGTCCCCACTAGGATGCACTAAAAATTTAGACCCATGGGATTCTGTCATCACGGCCCGTCGTAAATCCCCTTCGTTCGGGACAATGAGTCTCCCATGGAAACGTACCCCACCCTTTGAGCCTATAGAGTAGGATTCTGCTCCCTCGGTCAACAACTTGTATATATGGTCCTGACAACATTTGTCCCTCCTTTGGGCTTTAACCACCCTTGCCACAATAGTACGCATGACGGTCAACACCGACATAAACGCTCTAACAACCGCGTCTTCCTGACTAAGCTCCTTCCATTTGGCTTTCCATACCTTCGCTAACTCCCCATCGGGCTTTCTACTTAAAGCATCCGCCACCACATTCGCCTTGCCCGGGTGATAATGGATGTCAAATTGATAGTCTTTCACAAACTCTATCCATCGACGTTGTCATATATTTAAATCTTTCTGTGAAAATAAATATTGCAACGATTTGTGGTCCGTGAAAAGACTAAATTCCTCCCCTAGGAGATAATGCCTCCAAATCTTCAAGGCAAAAACTACTACGGCAAGTTCCAAGTCATGAACCGGATAGTTCTTTTCGTGGGGCTTTAACTTGCAAGAAGCCTAAGCAATAGTCCGTCGCTCTTGTTGAAGTACACCTCCTAATCCTTGTAGAGATGCGTCGGTAAAGACGAAATATTCCAATCCTAGCCTTGGTAACGCAAGGACTGGAGTAGAAGTCAACCTATCCTTAAGCTCGTCAAAAGCCGACTGACAAGAATCATCCCATAAAAATCTCACCCCCTTCCGGGTTAAATTTATCAAAGGGCTAGAAATTTTAGAAAAACCCTTGATAAATCGACGATAATATCCCGCCAAACCCAGAAAACTACGAATCTCGGTAGGTGTCATGGGCTGACCCCACTCCCTCACCGCAACCACTATACTTGGGTCTACCGAAATACCCTGGGATGTCACAATATGACCCATAAACTGCACTTCCTGCAACCAAATACCACACTTCTCGAACTTGGCATACAATTGGTGATCCATCAACCTTTGCAGGACCAACTGAAAATGAGTAGCCTAGTCAGATTCTGTCTGAGAATACACTAGAATGCCATCAATGAACACGATAACAAACTGGTCCAGGAAGTCCCGAAATACCCTATTCATGAGGTTCATAAACACGGCAGGAGCATTGGTTAGTTCAAAAGGCATAACCAAAAATTCATAGGACCCATATCTCATAAGGAAAGCAGTCTTGGACACATCTTGCTCCCGTATCCACAACTGGTGATACCCCGTCCTCAAGTCTATCTTAGAGAAGTACGATGCACCCCTAAGTTGATCAAACAAATCATCAATCCGAGGCAACGGGTATTTGTTCCGGATGGTGACTTAATTAAATTCTCTGTAGTCGACGCATAACCGGAGAGAACCGTCCCTTTTCTTCACAAATAACACCGGAGCGCCCCACGGCGACGTACTACGCCTAATAAACTCTTGCTCTAGCAAGTCTTGAATCTGATCCCTTAACTCCCTCATCTCAACAGGAGCCATATGATATGGAGCTCTCGCAATCGGTCGAGTTCCCGGCGCTAAATCAATCACAAATTTGATCTCCCTACTAGGAGGCAAACCCAGCATTTCCCGAAAAACATCTTCAAAATCTCTAACAATCGGAATAGAATCTAAGGAAACAACTACATTTCGAGATGTCTCCTCCGCGATACAATATAAGTAAGTGTTAGTACTTCCTTCTGAACGAGGCATAACCACTAAAAAAATTTCTTACCCCAGAATGGAAAAAACTATACTCTTCCCATAACAATTAACTATCGCATGATACTTCACTAGCCAATCCATACCCAAAATCACATCATACCCGCCCATGTCTAGGACGAGCAAATCGGCCTCAAAGCACAAATTACCAAGAGCTATTCCTATTTGTTTACGAACAAAGAAAATGAGTGAACCATCACCCATAGAAGACTCAACACTAGTGAAGGTACTCTCTACAGATTTTATCAACTCTGTAGTCTGAGCAAAACTTCTAGAAATGAACGAGTGTGTCGCACCCGTATCAAATAACACACGACCCATATGCCCCTGAATGCGACACTTACCCTCAATAACTGGCGGTGCCGGCGGAGCCGGAGGAAGCATAGCATCCTGAATATGATAAACACGCCCATACTGTAGGTGAACCTGTTGTGGAGGGGCAACTAGATTAGGTACCTGTGGCGGTAATTGAGCCTGTGGCTGCTATGGGATCCTAGGAAGCTGTCCCCCAATCAAGTGAGGACACGACCTCTTGATATGGCCCAGCTCTCCACACTGAAAACATCGATTTGTCAAATTCTCTTGGTTTCGGCCTCGATTGTTTCTAAACTGCCCGAAGCCTTGGCCCGGATGGCCTCTACCTCCATTTCCACCTCTACCTGCTTGTTGCGGTCCACCTTGACCTTGACTATTGCTATTTCTACCCACAATAAACCCACCAAAACGTTTCATTTTATACAAGTCCCCTTGCTGGGGATCCCTTTCTTTCTCCTTATTTCCCGAAGATTGGGACGAGGGAAATGCTCCTCCTCCAGTCCCATTACCTCCGAGTTTTCCTGCTTGCCCCATTACTATAGCCTTCTTGCTACTCTGGACGTACAACCGATGTTCTTGGAAATGAAGTAATGCCGCATTCATCATATCCCCAAAAGTCTGCAAAGCTGGATTGCCTAACAAATGTTGCCGGATCCTCCAGTTTAAACCCCCCATGAACTTTGATATTTTCCTCTCTTCCGGAGTCACCTCATCCGGTACAAAACTTGCTAATCGGGTGAACTTATCTTCATATTCCGCAATGGATCTCTCACCTTGCACCACATCCTGAATCTTCCTTCTCATCTTCCTTTGAACTGCGGGAGGGAATTACTTCCGATCGAACAGAACCCAGAAATCATTAATAGTCATAGTATCCCTCTATTTCTTCTAGCGGGGAGGCCTCTCTTAGGCGGCATCTGAGATGAAGAAACAACAAAATTAGAATACTATTTAAAACAATCAAATTTTGCAGAAGATCGTATATATAGGCAACAAAATAGTCCTATCATTAAACTCTATATCAAAGAACACTACGGTAAAACGTGACAAGTCCTCATAGGTCCTAAAGACTCTAGAAGCTGATGCTCTGATACCATCTGTGATAAACCTCTCACCAAAATATGGGGTGGCCAGCCCGATTCTCTAATATAACAGGAATCATGGATGGAATCATTCTCAACATCACAACAATATAATAAGTATACGGGATAACCACCCAATATCTCAGAAAATGGGTTGCCAAAATTTTTGTTTTATTATAGGTTACTGAAATAATTTAAACAACCCAATTTGAAAAGAAAGTGGAAACCCAAGAAAACTTATATTACATCCACAACAAGAATACAATACGGGGACCGAATAGGCTATCGCTCAACAGGTACAGACAACGTATTCAACAAGTTTAATTTAAGTTACATAATACATCCATTAGATAGTTACAAAAGTTTGGGCCACACGCCCGAGTTAAAGACCCGATCATAACTAGAATACAAAATGAAGGTGTCTAACAACATATCCCGTAATATCCGCAAAATATTATGGATCTCCAAAAGCACCGGAGTAAGAAAGTCAGAACATGCGCCCTTGCGGCGGAGCACCTGAGCGGATACCAGATTCATGCACAACAAGAAAAATGAACGGGTCAGGGCCCGGTTTTTATATGATCACCAGATGAATAAAAAGTATGACAATTATGAACAGTTAATCATGAATGATAAAGACGAGAATCTATCCACCAAATCTTAAAGCATAATCTAAGACAATTTAAATGATTATAAATTTTATTTAGTTATGCAAGAGGATATAAATGAGTATCATTAATTAAAAGCCTCCCTCATTTTTCACTGTTTCATTTCATCTTTCCATTCCTTATCAAGAATATAATTACTGTCATATGCTCTTTGTGGCATTCCATTCCTTATCAGGAATCTAATCACTATTACATGCTCTTTGTGGCATTCAATCTACATCAAGTCCCACTTGATTAAGAATAGTTATATTCATATACATATAACGATTCTAAGACTGCACGTTTGAGTTTCCCCACTGTGCGCGCCCCTAAATGACCATCATCTTCCAGGGCCTATATACCAAGACAACCTGGGCACCTATAACGCAAGATGTCGGGAAGAGGCCATATGCCTGCGGGAGAGTCATAACCACAGCCGGAATTACCTCTCAATCGCAAAAAAATATACAACAACACTCATATGGCCCAGGACTATATCCACCCTGCATTCATTAGCTAGGGGGCTTCACCTCACGCACACACTTCCCTTATGATGGCATTTAGAGAGGTGTGTTTAAGTAAATTAGCATTTATCATATTAGTCTCATTTTCATTTCCATTTTACATGCTTATGTTTCATTTTATCCGAAACCATAATCATTGAATATTCTCATTTGTATTCATCGTATACTAAGTCCCGAATTATTCTCCAAGATTTCTACAAGTCACAAGGTTTTATACACCCATATGAGCCCCTAAAGTCTCCAAGTATGGGCTTACAACTCCTAGACTCCTAATTATTAACTAAAGGAAAGAAATGCCCTAACCTCAATTTGTACACCCCCGGAATAAGCCCCGTTTAATCCATTTTTAATGTAGGGTAGTTAACTAACTCCTCTATGGATCTAGGACTCTAAGTTTACTTCATACAAGAAGGTTCCTAAGTCCTAAGCCTAAAGGAAAAGGGTTGGAATTGAGTTAGAAAATTAACTCAAAAATGCAGGATTTTCGAATCGATTCAGCCTGGCCAAATCGATTCGGTCTGAAAGCGAATCGATTCGGACCAGCCGAATCGATTCGGTCAGGAAAACCTGACTTTTTACATATTTTCCGAATCGATTCGGACAGTCCGAATCGATTCGGTCCACTCAGACCTGTAAACTGTCCCTATGGCGAATCGATTCGCCCTGGCCGAATCGATTCGCCCCTGCGAATTGGCCAAGTGTGGGTTAAGGGTTATGAACCCTAAATTTACCCCAAATTTCATTTCTTCTCCAACCAACATCATTAATTCCACCCATCAAACATTAAATGCATCTATCTACAATCATTTATACTAATAAACATATAAATCAACTTATTAGGGTTTAAAATCTCCAAATCCCTAAAAATCCCAAAATTTCTAAACTATAACATCTACACAACAATCAATACCATTCATTCATCTTAAACCATATTTTAGCAAGTAAGAAATTTTCCTTGAGGTTGGGATTTCAGATTCTTGGAAGATGAATGCAAGATCAACTCTCCAATCTTCAATTTCTTTATTTCTCCTCTTTTCTCCACAAATTCTCTTTCTCTCTTTCTTTCTTTGGGTTAGCAAATACACAATTAAGGGAAATATATGTAAGGCAAGACTAAATCGTGGCTTAAGTCTAATTTCTCAACTTAAATGGTTAATACCACATTAAAATGACTCACAACTACACATTTAAACTATAACCAGTCAAAAGTGCCCAAAACATAAAAATACAATATGGCACTTATTTCGACTATCTCGCACATTTCGGGACTAACCACGCCATCCAAATTATCATTTGGAAATTTTATAACTCATTTCAAGTTTCGGTTTCATTTTAAACCATAAATGTCATTTAAATCTTATGACACTATAAAACACAACATGGTGATATTTACTTACACATACCGCAAATATGCAACAATTTAGTAAATATTAACTTTTATCTCATTCAATTAATATTTACTTCATCTTCCGACATTTTATATTATTGCTTCACACAGTTAATTAATATAAAATAGGTTCTCAAAAGCGAGGGTTGTTACACCTGCCTCTCTCTCTCGCTCTCTCTCTCTCTCTCTCTCTCATATGTATATATACACTAGCGTATGTCCGGGCCTGAAGGCATGATGAAATTTTTTCAAAATACGTAATCGCAAAATGGCAAAATTTTTCCAAAGTATGTATTCGCAAAACGAAAAAAAAATCGTTCCTCAACAAAACAAAGTGTAATTTAAAAAAAATGGCCATAATCCCCCAAAAAATTGTATCATCAAGTCAAAAGGTTCTTTTTACATCACAAAATATATAAACAATTTAAAATTGCGGGGCAGAAGCCATGACTAAATTTTTTAAAAATAAAATACATGCTTACTACATATGAAACTGAGTCCTTAACAAAAATTAATGTGTCAGTAAACTACCGAAGAAAAATTTATTGATTTAGTGTTAATCATTATGTGAATAAAAAATTTGAATAATTGATTCCATCTTTTGCCCCTCAATGACGTCGTAATCCCTTGCCCTTACTTCCCAAGTCCCTGTCCAAGTTTCCACTCAGTGGTTTCTCCGCTACCTCTTTCAGTTACACCAACAGTGAATTAAACTCGGGTTTGTACCAAGGTAAGGGGTGACATTGTTCATATAGACATGGATTTCTCCTCTACCTCTTTTAATTATCCATTTGTTTTTTACAACCTATAATATGAAAGAAGAATTAACTTTTAGTCTGACATTGTCCATTTAAACACGAATTCAATATACAAACAATATGTTTACAAATGAAACTCGCAACCAAGATATGAAAAAATAGACTAAATATTAAAGCAATTAAAGAGAGAAATTTTGCAAGTGCCAAATCCCCGACGCTATTGACAGTCTTCATAATTGCATGGCTTGTACTAAACTAATCTGGGCCCTCCATTTAGTGACTGTCTTCAAGAATTGCAAGTGAGAATCGTTAAAATGAGAATTCCCATTTGGTAAAGCTAAAAATTGACAGTTGCAATAAGTTACATACTTAACTACAAAATACCAATTTAGTAATGATTGGAATATAGATAATATATTTATTTTTATGTATTGAGTGGTGAATGAGGTTATCATTATTACCTAAAATTAAGGGAGTGTGTCCATGTCTCACCATGAATTTAGTGAACATATACACATTAGTGAAAGCATGGGTAGATTTATTAAATCATGAGGAGAACACAACAGAGTTCCTTATTGCAAAGTTACATACAGATCATACCGTAAAAAGGAGAATATCCGTACTGAGTAGAGTATAAGAAAAGTAGTTTACACCCTCTTAAACACAACTTGAACAGTACATCAGTGAGAGACAAACGCCTCCTTCCATTTTGCGCAATTTTAACGCCAATGTTTCCACAAACAGGTCTGCAAAAGGAGCACACCCCGGGGCAGGAAAAAACTGTTATTAAGCAGAGTACAAAGGTAAAGGTATTGAGATATATCAATTCCAAAATCTATTATCAAGAAGAGTACAAAGGTAAACACCATAGTAATCAAGACATAAAGGTATTGTAAGAGAAGAAAAGTATTCTAAAATCTGTTATCAAGCAGATTACTTGCTTTGTTCAAATACTTTTTCTGAGACAACATTTCGAGAATATCTCACTATTCAGAACTCCATTGATATTTTAAAAAACATAGGAAGAATTTTTTTTAAAAATCTTAATTGAAAACATAATACCTCATTTCTCAGACAACTTTTGTCGTCATCGTCGTCATCTTTAGGGGGTGCAAACTGCCTGGTAAGTCGAGATCTTGTCCAGGGATCCGAAGGTGATCTCTGTGGTAGATAGGGAGTTGGTGGTTTTGATTGCCTAAGCTCATTCACTTTATCTATAAACTCTGTAGAAGGGTGTTTACCTAAAAAAAAGTATAAATAAAAATATTTTTTTTATTGGAAATATTGAGAAGAAACCCACCTAGGTCCCGGCAGAAACTCATATTGAGCAGGAACCCCCCAAGGGCCCGGCAGAAACTCATATTGAGAAGGAACACCCCTAGAGTCCCTCCCCCGTAGAAGTGCCATATTGGAGAAGGAACCCCAAGGTCCCTCCACTACAGAAGCCCAAGATCGAGAAGTGCCACTGCAAGAGTCGCTGCGGAAATGACATTCGAGAGCTGCCGCCGCAAGGGTCACTATAGAAATGACATTCTAGAGGTGCCGTCACAAGGTTCACTACGGAAATGACATTTGAGAAGTTCCCCACAAAGGCCACTGCAGAAGTCCAAGATTGAGAGTGGCCGCCGCAAGAGTCACTGCAGAAATGACATTCGAGAGGTGCCACTGTAAGGGCCACTGTAGAAGCCCAAAATTGAGAAGTGCCACTGTAAGGGTCGCTGCAGAAATGGCATTCGAGAGGTGCCGCCACAAGGGTCACTGCAGAAATTACATTCAAGAGGTTCCACCACAAGGGTCACTACGGAAATGACATTTGAGAGGTGCCGCCGTAAGGGTCACTGCAGAAATGACATTCGAGAGGTGCCACCGCAAGGGTCACTACGGAAATGACATTTGAGAAGTGCCCCGTAAAGGGCACTGCAAAAGTCCAAGATTGAGAGTGGCCGCCGCAAGAGTCGCTACAGAAATGACATTCGAGAGGTGCCGCCGTAAGGGCCACTGCAGAAGCTCAAGATTGAGAAGTGCCACTATAAGGGTCGCTGCAGAAATGGCATTCGAGAGGTGTCGCCGCAAGGGTCAATACGGAAATGACATTTGAGAAGTGCCCCGCAAAGGCCACTACAGAAGTCCAAGATTGAGAGTGGCCGCCGCAAGAGTCACTGCAGAAATAACATTCGAGAGGTGCCGCTGTAAGGGTCACTGCGTAAATGACATTTGAGAAGTTCCCCGCAAGGGCCACTGCAGAAGTCCAAGATTGACAAGGGCCGCCGCAAGGGTCACTGCAGAAATGACATTCGAGAGGTGCCGCCGCAAAGGTCACTATGGAAATGATATTTGAGAAGTTCCTCGCAAAAGCCACTGCAGAAGTCCAAGATTGAGAGTGGCCACTGCAAGAGTCACTACAGAAATGACATTCGAGAAGTGCCGCCGCAAGGGTCACTGCGAAAATGAGATTTGAGAAGGGCTCCGCAAGGGCCAGTGCAGAAGTCCAAGATTAAGAAGGGCCGTCGCAAGGTTCACCTCAGAAATGACATTTGAGAAGGGCCACCACAAGGGTCATTTCAGAAACTCAAGTCGAGAAGGTCCACTGTAAGGGTCCCCATAGAAGTCCAAGTTGAGAAGGGCCACCACAAGGGTCCCTACAAAAACTCAAGTTGAAAAGGGGTACTGCAAGGGTCACCGTAGAAGTCCAAATTGAGAAGGACCATCGCAAGGGTCCCCGCAGAAACTCAAATTGAGAAGAGTCACCGTAAGGGTCCCTGTAGAAGCCCAAGTTGAAAAGGCCTCTGCGAGGGTCCCCGCAAAAATGACATTTGATAAGGAACCCCCCAAGGCTTCCTCAACAGCAAAAAGATGTTTGAGAAGGAACCCCCCTACTAGGGTTCCTCAACAACAGAAACTTAATTGGAAGGAGGGACCCGCAAGGTCCTCCCCCCTCAGCTCCTAGAAAACTAAGTTAGGATGAAGGGGTGTCTACCATAAGCAACCCCTCATAATGAAAAAGAACAGAAGTACTAACACTTATTTTCTTGTACAGGTTGCGTAGTTGAGTAAGCAGGGCTCAAGTAGGCCAGTCGGGACCTCCTGGGAGTTTTGGCTTGGCGTTTGAGGGACAAGGTATGTTGAGCAAGTTCAACCACTTAGCACTATAGGATTGAGAGAATACTAGTAGGAGACCCTAGGATCGCCCAGTCCTCACACACCTCACAGTTAGTAATAAGTGAAGTGAGTAGTCAAAGGGCTGACTGCTCACAAGAAAAGAACGGTTTGTAAAATGATTTTAAAGGAGAGGGCCCTCTAAACCCCTCTCATGAAAAATGATTTTAGAAGGTGGTCCTCAAGACCCCCCTCAAGCTTACAAAGATTTTAGAGGAGGTGGTCCTCGAGACCCCCCCCTAAAGTTTACAAAGTTTATACCAAAAGTTACCGTTTCAAAAGATATTTAACAAATAAGATATTTTGTCTCCGTTAGAAGACATATTTGCTTTTGAACTTTGATTGGCTCCGGGGGGCATCTGCCAGAGGGGACAGGCAGAGCTTCCTGCAGGTATTGTACACTGCAGACTTTGTCCATCACCAACCCTCTAAGTTTTGGTGCCAAAAGTACCAACCCAGTCTTAGTGCCCAAGTATAAATAGGACCCCTGGGCAAGGTCATGAATAGAAGAAAAAAACTCAATAGCAAAGTCACTCTGTCAAAATCACAGCAGAACCGCTCTAGTATTCTCTCCCTGCTCTCTCTCTAAGTGCTAAGTGCCTTATTCTTTCACTCCTCACTGACAACCATCACTCTCAGGAGCTCCTCTTGAGAAAATTACTATTATTGTTGTGAAATTTCATCTTCTTGCAGGGAGGGAGTTCTAGCTTGGGCTCCATTTTTACCAAAAGGAGAAGGTCTCATCAGAAGCTGCTCTAGAAAACCTTAAAGACCTTGCAGGCAGCGTCCATTGGAGAGGGTCACGCCTCACCCTTTCCAGTTATTCATAGACCCCAGTCTTACTACCCTCCTACATTTGGCGACTCTGCTGGGGAGGTATCCTCATTTTCATGGACAAAGAAGGTTTTAATGTTTCTAAGTATATAGTGTTTGAAGACATTCCATATGGGAATGGAGCTCAAAGAGACCAGGCCACTCAGGTGGATGTGGCGGTGACCGAAGCAAAGGTACCTGCTCCTCCGGGAGGGCGGACCAGCTCACCGGCAGCAGATCCGGTGGAAGAGGGTTATGAGTATGTTTTTTGAGACTTGGCAAGTTGGTGTAACACCAGTAGCAACCCCCTCTGGAGGGGCATCCGTTTCAGCGGCGATTCCGGTAGAAGTAGCTCAGTCGCGGAGGACGGCACTGGAGCAAGTTATGACAACCGTCAAGTTCACTGGCAGGAACCCCAGGAACCCTAAGTGTTTGGCGAGGAATTCGGTATGGTCGAGGAACTCCTCTCGCTCAATGATAGTGATGAGGAACCCTCAAGAAAAGAACCCATCGTGGTAGAAATTCCAAGTGAGGAACTCTCAGCTGCAGCATCCCCTCTAGAAATACCAACTCACGAGGAACCCATGGATGAGAAACCCTGGGTATCCCTCATCGTAAAAAAAGGAAGTAGCAGCAGCGACCATTATAGAAATTCCAACTCGCGAGGTACCCTGGGTGTCCCTTGTCACCAACAAAGAACATCGTGGCAACAATCTCGACGAAGCATGAGGTCGAGACACCCCCGGATGGGAAGTCAAGGAGCGAGGAACTCATGGGCGAGGAACCCTGGGTGTCCCTCGCCGCCAAAAAAAGAAGTCATAGGAGCGGTCTCAACAAAGCATGAGGTCGAGACACCCCCGGACGGGGAGTCGAGGAGCGGGGAACCTTGGGTGTCCCTCGCCGCCAATAAAAAAAGTCATGGCAGCAGTCTCGATGAACCATGAGGTCGAGACACCCACGGATGGGAAGTCGACGCACGAGGAACCCATGTGCAGAGACCCAATGCACGAGGAACCCCTTTCACTGTAAAGGCTCAAAGTTGCACTTGACAAGGAACCACTGCCTATGTTGGTAGCAAACCCGGTCGAGGAACCCACTGCCATAAATGGGTTGGAACCCATTATTGGAAGTGGCGAGGAACCCTCTCCAACAAAATAATCCAAATCTTCCAAAGAGGAACCCCTATGTATACAACTCGCGTGAGACACCTTTGGGTAAAAAAAAAACAACATGAGAGGAACCCAGATATGAAAACCCAATAGGAGAGGATCTCTCTCTAACAAAAAAAAATCATCCGAGCAACCTGTGGTGCTGCCGATGAGCAACCGGAAGTGAGATGAGGTTCTGGTACAACTTCGCACGAGGAACTCATAGATTCTAGTGATGAATCTTTGTAAAGTGAGGAACCCTCTGATACCAAATCTCTAGCAACAAAATCTTGGGGTTGAAGGTCAACTTACGAGGAGCCCATGGGCGAGGAACCCTGGGTGTCCCTCATAATCAACAAAAAAAGTGGTGGCAACAACCCCTCTAGAAATGCGGATTAATGAGGAACCCTCGGTTGGGTGAGAAGTTGTAACAGCTACAAAGGGAGAGGAGCCCTGTCCCATAAATACCTCTCTCGCAGTGAGGAGCTCTTCAGATTTGGAACTTATTCTGAAAGTGAGGCGCGAGGAACCCGAGCCTTGCTCGTCCATAACAGTAGCCAATGGACCAAGTGGTCGCGAGGAACCCCCCATGGTCATCTTAAGATGGTGCGAGGGACCTCTCCAGAGAAAAGACTCAGATGAGGAACCCCTTATGTACAAACTCACGCTTAGGGAACCCGTTGTCACAGTAAATGAGGTCAAGGAACCCTCCTTAGCTAAGGATGGTGGCGAGGAACCCAGAAACGTATTCCCCTCGTCAGCCCAGGGTAATCGCGTGTAACCCACCAACGAGGAACTAGTTTCATCCAATGGTGGTAAAAGAAATTTATAAACCCTTGTGAGTGGTTTGTGATCGCGAGGAACGTTCAACAAACACAAAGCCTCAAAAAGAGGAAGCCCGCTGTCACAGCAGCTTGCGAGGAACCCTTATGGGTGATAATGCCGTTGAGGAACCCGGTATGGTGAAAGGGGGGACTTGCCACTGCAAATAATACGAGTGAGGAACCCACAATGAGTGACGGCACTCGCGAGGAACCCGCAGTGGGTGAGGAATCCCTCGTAACCTCGACATCACGAATTATTTCTCGACATGATAAGTCAAGAATTGTTGCTCAACATCACGAATTAAGCCGTGGTTCCTTATAGTACATTTTTACTTATTGGTATACAAAGATGTCATATCTCGTGGGCCACAGTCACAGGCTCCCAATAAGTAACCCCCATGTTCAAAGTCTCAGACGAGGAACCCTTGATAGCATGGGAAGTCAACGAGACACTCTCAGACATGAGGTTGACCCGCGAGGAACCTCTATCAACATCAGCAAATGTCGAGACACCCTTAGTGGTGAACTCGACACATGAGGAACCCTCGATGCGACATAAGGTCGAGGAAGACCCTTGACGAAATGCAAGGTCGGTTGACGACAGTCGCGATGAGGAACCCTTAGCGAAATGAGTACTAGGGGTCGAGATACCCCCTCCTCTTGAAATAAAGAACTAGGGGTCGAGACCCCCCTCCAAATAAAGCTCCACCAGGCGAGACACCCTCGGGCATGAGGTCAGTACACGAGGAACCCTTGATAGCATGGGAAGTAGGCGAGACACTCTCAGACATGAGGTCGACCCGCGAGGAACCTCTATCAGCTTCAGCTGATGTCGAGACACCCTTATAGGTGAAGTAGACGTGTGAGGAACCCTCGATGCGACATAAGTTCGAGGAACCCTTGACGAAATGTAAGGTTGCGATACCCTCGGATAACCTTGATGAAATGCAAGGTCGAGATACCCTTGACGGCAGTCACAACGAGGAACCCTTAGCGAAATGAGTAGTCTGCGAGGAACCCTCGGATATTGGGTCCACCCGCGAAGAACCTTTGGTAGCGGCTGCCTCAAATGGAAATCCCAAAGACGCGTGTAAATCAGACGAGATCCCCCTACCAAAACAAAGCTCCACCAGGCGAGGAACCCTTGGGTCAGTGCCTCATACGAGGAACCAATAAATAAAGAAGTCTTAAATTTTGAGGAACCCAAGTCGACGCCAGCAGCAGCCTCCTGCGAGGGACCCTCACCCATCACGACCCTCGGCAAGGAATCCATTCCAGTTGGCATTTCAAAATCATTTTCCCTACCAGTAGTAGGGTTGGGGTAAAAAAAAACCACTTCTCCAGATGAGATACCCGTGGTCGAGGAACCCTTTGTATTGAAAGCAATAGGCGAGGAACTTGCGGTCTCCCTTACGTGGTGCGAGGAACCCCTCAAAATCAAGGGGTGAATGAGGTACCCCTCAAGTTCAAACTTTCAAACTAAGAATCCACAGTAGCGAAGCGTCTGGCCGAGGAACCCCTCGAATCCAAAGCGGCGGATGAGGTATCCCTAAATTCAAGGCCTCAAATGAGGAACCCTCGTCTACCACAGAAAGCGGCGAGGGACCCTTAGAGGTCCTTGCCACAAAATTCAATCCGCCGTCAACAGATCTCCTATCTAGACAGACTTCTAAAAACTAGTATGAGAAGGGGGGTAACAGGACTCCCTTACTCAAATCGGGAAATCCCAACAGTAACGGACAAGGAGGATGTAAAGTTTTGTGAGCTCCACCAGAGGGATCAGCATGCCACCAAAGATTATTTTCATTTGGCGAGAAGGTTGCCAATGGAACTTTGCAGATTCCACAAGTAGAGGTTAATGAGAACCCCCCGCCAGCTTACCACTATGGTTGAAAAGATGGGAAGCTTATATGCAAGCATCCCGCAGTTAGAGGGGCAACTTAAGAATTTTTTAACTTGCTCAGTTATATGCATGCAAGTACCCCGCAGCTAGAGGGGCAACTTCTAAATTTTAACTTGCTCAGTTATATGCAAGCACCCCACAGTCAGAGGGGCACCTTCAAGATTTTAACGTGCTCACCCTATATGCAAGTACCCCGCAGTTAGAGGGGAAATTTAAAAAATATAACTTGCTCAGCTCATGTGCAAGTACCCCACAGTTAGAGGGGTAACTCCAAAATTTTAACTTGCTTAGTTATATGCAAGTACCCCGTAGTTAGACGGGAAGCTTTAAAATTTTGTAACTTGCTCAGTTATATGCAAGTACCCCGCAGTCAGAGGGGCAGTTTCAAGATTTTAACTTGCTCAGCCTATATGCAAGTACCCCGCAGTTAGAGGGGAAATTTCAAAAATATAACTTGCTCATCTCATGTGCAAGTACCACGCAGTTAGAGGGGTAACTCCAAAATTTTAACTTGCTTAGTTATATGCAAGTACCCCGTAGTTATAGGGGCAGCTTCAAAATTTTGTAACTTGCTCAGTTATATGCAAGTACCCCGCAATCAGAGGGGCAACTTCAAGATTTTAACTTGCTCAACCTATATGAAAGTACCCCGCAGTTAGAGGGGAAATTTCAAAAATATAACTTGCTCAGCTCATGTGCAAGTACCCCGCAGTTAGAGGGGTAACTCCAAAATTTTAACTAGCTCAGTTATATGCAAGTACCCCATAGTTAGAGGGGAAGCTTCAAAATTTTGTAACTTGCTCAGTTATATGCAAGTACCCCATATCTAGAGGGGCAACTTCAAAATTTTAACTTTCTCAGTTATATGCAAGTACCCCGCAGTCAGAGGGGCAGCTTCAAAATTTTAACTTTCTCAGTTGTATGCAAGTACCCCACAGCTAGAGGGGCAGCATCCAAATTTTAACCTGCTCAGTTATATGCAAGTACCCCGCAGTTAGAGGGGCAGCTTCCAAATTTTAACTTGCTCAGTTATATGCAAGTACACCGTAGTTAGAGGGGCAAATTCAAAATTTTAACTTTCTCAGTTATATGCAAGTACCCTGCAGTTAGAGGGGCAACTTCAAAATTTTAACTTGCTCAGTTATATGCAAGTACCCCATAGCTAGAGGGGCAGCTTCCAAATTTCAACTTGCTCATCTCATATGCAAATACCCCACAGTTAGAAGGAGGAAGTTCAATCTTGAAGTTCTCATATAAAATAGAGCAACTCAGAGTATTGAGCAAGTACAAGTATAAATTTAAGGTACGACTGTTTAGTACCTAAAGGCTCCAAGGGAATGGGAGTGCTCATAGTATTGAGAAATTGCCAAGTATAAATATAAGGTACGACAGTTTAGTACATAAGGCTCCAAGGGTACCGGAGCGCTCACAATATTGAGAAATTGCCAAGTATAAACATAAGGTGCTCTAAAGGAGCACCTAAGGCCCCAAAGGCACCGAAGCGCTCACAGTTTTGAGCAAGTGCCAAGTATAAACATAAGGTGCGCTAGTTGAGCGCCTAAGGCTCCAAGGGCATCGGAGCGCTCACAGTCTTGAGCAAGTGCCAAGTATAAATGTGAGGTGCTCCAGATGAGAACCTAAGGCTCCAAGGGCATCGGAACGCTCACAGTCTTGAGAAAGTGCTAAGTATAAATATAGGGTGCGCCAGTTGAGCACCTAACGCTCCAAGGGCACCGGAACGCTCACAGTCTTGAGCAAGTGTCAAGTATAAATATAAGGTGCGCCAGTTGAGCACCTAAGGCTCCAAGGGCACCGGAGCGCTCACAGTCTTGAGTAAGTATGAAGTATAAATGTAAGGTGAGACAATTTAGCACCTAATGCTCGAAGGGAACCAGAGCACTCATAGTCTTGAGCAACTGCCAAGTATAAATAAAGGGTACGATAATTTTGTGCACAAGTCTCTCGAAGTTACAAGACACTTTTGCATGAGGAGGCTATTATTGAGAAGTCCTCAAGCAAGTGAACAAATAATAAAATAAGCTTGGAGGGTGGGGACCCACTTAGAGTGACTCCACTTGCCCAAGATTGCAAGTTTGACAGAAAATAGACAAGGGCGAGGGACTCACCACGAGCAACCCCTCCGCCCCAGATGAAAGGCCCCAGAAGAAGGCTAAGGGCGAGGGGCTCACCGCGAATAACCCCTACGCCCAAGAAAGAAGGCCACAGAATAAGGCCAAGGGCGAGGAGCTCACCGCGAGTAACCCCTCCACCCAAAATGAAAGGCCACGAAAAAAGGCGAAGGGCGAGGGATCCACCGTGAGTAACCCCTCCGCCCAAAATGAAAGGCCACAGAAGAAAGCCAAGGGAGAGGGGCTCACCGCGAGTAACCCCTCCGCCCAAAATGAAAGGCCAAGGGCGAGGGGCCCACATCGAGTAACCTTTCCACCCAAGGTGAAAGGCCACAAAAGAAGGCCAAGGGCGAGGGGCCCGCCGCGAGTAACCCCTTTGCCTAAGATGAAAGGCCAAAAGAAGGCCAAGGGCGAGTGGCTCACCACGAGTAACCCCTCCGCCCAAGATGAAAGGCCATAGAAGAAGGCCAAGTGTGAGGGGCTCACCGCGAGCAACCCCTACCCAAGATAGAAGGCCACTCAGAAAAAGGCCAAGGGCGAGGGGCTCACCGCGAGAAACCACTCCACCCAAGATAGAAGGCCACAGAAAAAGGCCAAGGGCGAGGGGCTCACCGTGAGCAACCAATCCTCCCAAGATGGAAGGCCACAGAAGAAGGCAAAGGGAGAGAGGCTCACGGCGAGCAACCCCTCCGCCTAAGATGGAAGGCTGCAGAAGAAGGCCAAGGGCGAGGGGCTCACCGCGAGGAACCCCTCCACCCAAGATAGAATGCCACAGAAGAAGGCCAAGGGAAAGGGGCTCACGATGAGTAACCCCTCCGCCCAAGATAGAAGGCCACATAAGAAGGCCAAGGGCGAGGGGCTCACCGCGAGCAACCCCTTCGCCCAATATGGAAGGCCACAGAAGAAGGCCAAGGGTGAGGGGCTCACGGCGAGCTACCCCTCCGCCCTAGAAAAAAGGCCACAAAAGAAGGCCAAGGGCGGGGGCTCACCGCGAGTAACCCCTCCGCCCAAAATGAAAGGCCATAGAAGAAGGCCAAGGGTGAGGGGCTCATCGCAAGTAATTCCTTCACCTAAGACAGAAGACCACAGAAGAAGTTCAAGGGCGAGGGGCCCACCGCGAGTAACCCCTCCACCCAAGATGAAGGGCCACCGAAGAAGGCCAAGGGCGAGGGTCTTATCGCGAGTAACCCCTTCGCCCAAGATGAAAGGCCACATAAGAAGGCCGAGGGTGAGGGACTCACAGCGAGTAACCCCTCCGCCCAAAATGAAAGGCCACAAAAAAAGGCCAAGGGCGAGGGATCCACCGTGAGTAACCCCTCCATCCAAAATGAAAGGCCACGGAAAAAGGCCAAGGGCGAGGGGCTCACCGCGAGTAACCTCTCCCCCCAAAATGAAAGGCCAAGGGCGAGGGGCCCACAACGAGTAACCTCTTCGCCCAAGGTGAAAGGCCACAGAAGAAGGCCAAGGGCGAGGGGCTCACCGCAAGTAACCCCTTCGCCTAAGATGAAAGGCCAGAAGAAGGCCAAGGGCGAGGGGCTCACAGCGAGTAACCCCTCCGCCCAAGATGAAAGGCCATAGAAGAAGGCCAAGGGTGAGGGGCTCACCGCGAGCAACCCCTACCCAAGATAGAAGACCACTCAGAAGAGGCCAAGAGGGAGGGGATCACCACGAGCAACCCCTCCGCCCAAGATAGAAGGCAACAGAAAAAGGCCAAGGGTTAGGGGCTCACCACGAGCAACCATTCCTCCCAAGATGGAAGGCCATAAAAGAAGGCGAAGGGCGAGAGGCTCACGGCGAGCAACCCCTCCGCCTAAGATGGAAGGCCACAGAAGAAGGCCAAGGGCGAGGGGCTCACCGCAAGCAACCCCTCCGCCCAAGATAGAAGGCCATAGAAGAAGGCCAAGGGCAAGGGGCTCATGACGAGTAACCCCTCCGCCTAAGATAGAAGGCCACAGAAGAAGGCCAAAGGCGAGGGGCTCACCGCGAGCAACCCCTTCGCCCAAGATGGAAGGCCACAGAAGAAGGCCAAAGGTGAGGGTCTCACCGTGAGAAACCCATCCGCCTAAGTTGAAAGGCCACAGAAGAAGGCCAAGGGAGAGGGGCTCATCGTAAGTAACCCCTTCACCCAAGATAGAAGACCACAGAAGAAGTCCAAGGGTGAGGGGCCCACCGTGAGTACCCCCTCCACCCAAGATGAAAGGCCACCAAAGAAGGCCAAGGGAGAGGGGCTCATCGCGAGTAACCCCTCCGCCCAAGATGAAGGGCCACAGAAGAAGGCCGAGGGCGAGGGACTCACCGTGAGTAGCCCCTATGCCCAAGACATAAGGCCACAGAGGAAGGCCAAGGGAGAGGGACCCATCGCGAGTAACCCCTTCGCCTAAGAGGAAAGGCCAGGGAAGGAGACCAAGGGTGAGGGGCTCACTTCGAGCAACCCCTCTACCCAAGATAGAAGGCCACAACAAAAAGTCCAAGGGCGAGGGGCTCACCATGAGAAACCCCTTTAAACAAAGTAGAAGGCCATAAAAGAAGGCTAAAAATGAGGGGCTCACCGCGAGTAACCCCTCCGACCAAGTTTATACCCTGATAAGGAGGTCCACTCTAAGTGGACTCAGTTACAAAACTTGGGATGAAGTGACATAACATTTAATGACCCTAAGGGGAATGATGAAGAAACCCTAGGGTCCTTGAAAAAAAAATGAATTTATGGCGTACAAAGCCTTTTGGTGTACCCAACATAAAAGACTTTGAACGAGGGGCTAATGTAGAAGGGTGTCTACCTACAAAAAAATATAAATAAAAATATTTTTTTATTGGAAATATTGAGAAGAAACCCACCCAGGTCCCGGCAGAAACTCATATTGAGCAGGAACCCCCCAGGGCCCCGGCAGAAACTCATATTGAGAAGGAACACCCCTAGAGTCCCTCCACCGCAGAAGTGCCATATTAGAGAAGGAACCCCAGGGTCCCTCCACTACAGAAGCCCAAGATTGAGAAGTGCCACTACAAGGGTCGCTGCAGAAATGACATTCGAGAGGTGCCGCCGCAAGGGTCACTGCGAAAATGACATTCGAGAGGTGCCGTCGCAAGGTTCACTACGGAAATGACATTTGAGAAGCGCCCTGCAAAAGCCACTGCAGAAGCCTAAGATTGAGAGTGGCCGCCACAAGAGTCACTGCAGAAATGACATTCGAGAGGTGCCACCGTAAGGGCCACTACAGAAGCCCAAGATTGAGAAGTGCCGCTGCAAGGGTCACTGCAGAAATTACATTCGAGAGGTGCCGCCGCAAAGGTCACTACAAAAATGACATTCGAGAGGTACCGACGTAAGGCTCACTACAAAAATGACATTGGAGAAGTGCCACCGCAAAGGTCACTACGGAAATGACATTTGAGAAGTTCCCCGCAAAGGCCACTGCAGAAGTCCAAGATTGAGAGTGGCCGCTGCAAGAGTCACTGCAGAAATGACATTCAAGAGGATCTGCCATAAGGGCCACTGCAGAAGCCCAAGATTGAGAAGGGCCACTGCAAGGGTCGCTGCAGAAATGGCATTCGAGAGGTGCCGCCGTAAGGGTCACTGCATAAATGACATTCGAGAGGTGCCACCGCAAGGGTCACTATAAAAATGACATTTGAGAAATGCCCCGCAAAGGCCACTGCAGAAGTCCAAGATTGAGAGTGGCCGCCATAAGAGTCACTGCAGAAATAACATTCGAGAGGTGCCGCTGCAAGGGTCACTGCGCAAATGACATTTGAGAAGTGCCCCACAAGGGCCACTGCAGAAGTCCAAGATTGACAAGGGCCACCACAAGGGTCACTGCAGAAATGACATTCGAGAGGTGCCGCCACAAGGGTCACTATGGAAATGACATTTGAGAAGTGCCCCGTAAAGGCCACTGCAGAAGTCCAAGATTGAGAGTGGCCGTTGTAAGAGTCACTGCAGAAATGACATTCGAGAGGTGCCGTCGTAAGGGTCACTGCGGAAATGACATTTGAGAAGTGCTCCGCAAGGGCCACTGTAGAAGTCCAAGATTAAGGAGGGCCGCCGCAAGGGTCACCACAGAATTGCCATTTGAGAAGGGCCCCTGCAAGGGTCATTTCAGAAACTCAATCCGAGAAGGGCCACTGCAAGGGTCCCCGCAGAAGTCCAAGTTGAGAAGGGCCACCGCAAGGGTCCCTGCAGAAACTCAAGTTGAAAAGGGACACTGCAAGGGTCACCGCAGAAGTCCAAATTGAGAAGGACCATCACAAGGGTCCCCGCAGAAACTCAAATTGAGAAGAGTCACCGCAAGGGTCCCTGTAGAAGCCCAAGTTGAGAGGGACTCTGTGAGGGTCCCCGCAGAAATGAAATTTGAGAAGGAACCCCCCAAGGTTTCCTCAACAGCAAAAATGATGTTTGAGAAGGAACCCCCCCTACTAAGGTTCCTCAATAGAAGAAACTTACTTGGAAGGAGGGACCCGCAAGGTCCTCCCCCCTCAGCTCCCAGAAAACTAAGTTAGGATGATGGGGTGTCTACCATAAGTAACCCTTCATCATGAAAAAGAACAGAAGTACAAACACTTATTTTCTTATACAGGTTGCCTAGTTGAGCAAGCAGGGATCAAGTATGCCAGTCGGGATCTCCTGGGAGTTTTGGCTTGGCGGTTGAGGGACAAGGTATGTTGAGCAAGTTCAACCATTTAGCACTATAGGATTAAGAGAATACTAGTAGGAGACCCTAGGGTCACCCAGTCCTCACACTTAGTCACAAGTGAAGTGAGTAGCCTAAGGGTTGGCTGCTCACAAGAAATGAACGATTTGTAAAATGATTTTAAAGGAGAGGGTCCTCTAAACCCCTCTCAAGAAAAATGAATTTAGAAGGAGGTCCTCAAAACCCCCCTCAAGCTTACAAAGATTTTAGAGGAGGTGGTCCTCGAGACCCCCTCCTCTCAAGTTTACAAAGTTTGTACCAAAAGTTACCGTTTCAAAAGAAATTTAGCAAATCAGATATTTTGTCTCCATTAGAAGACATATTTGATTTTGAATTTTGATTGGAATCGGGGGACATCTGCCAGAGGGGACAGGCAGAGCAGCCTGCAGGTAGGGAAAAATAGTACACTGCAGACTTTGTCCCTCACCAACCCTATAAGTTTTGGCGCCAAAAGTGCCAACCCAGCCATAGTGCCCAAGTGTAAATAGGACCCCTGGGCAAGGTCATGAATAGAAGAAAAAAACTCAATAGCAAAGTCACTCTGTCAAAATCACACCAGAACCTCTCTAATATTCTCTCCCTGCTCTCTCTCTAAGTACTAAGTGCCTTGTTCTTTCACTCCCCACTGACAGCCATCACTCTCAGGAGCTCCTCTTGAGAAAATTACTATTATTGTTGTGAAATTTCATCTTCTTGAAGGGAGGGAGTTCTAGCTTGAGCTCCATTTTTACCAAAAGGAGAAGGTCTCATCAGAAGCTGCTCTAGAAGACCTTGTAGGCAACGTCCATTGGAGTGGGTCACGCCTCACCCTTTCCAGTTATTTTACAAAACATGGGAAGATTTTTTTTAAAAATCTTAAATGAAAACATAATACCTCATTTCTCAGACAACTTTTGTCGTCATCATCGTCGTCATCTTTAGGGGGTTCAAACTGCCTGGTATGTCGAGATCTTGTCCAGGGATCCGAAGGTGATCTCTGTGGTGGATAGGGAGTTGGTGGTTTTGATTGCCTAAGCTCATTCTCTTTATCTATAAACTCAATATAAGCCATTGGTGCAGCATCACCAACTCATATTCGAGTTTGGAGCATTCTCGTGTATCCGCTTGCTCTATTTTTGTATGAATAAGACACTTCTGAAAATAGCTTGTGAATGATATCATCCCTTTGCACAAAGGCAGAGGCACTCCATGCAGTACAAAGAGTACTCTCTTTTCCATGAATTATCATGTTATCGGTAAGACTATGAACTTTTTTAGCCTTGGCAAGAGTGGTTTCAATGCGGTCGTGCTTCACCAACTGCAAGACCATTGTTCTGAGCATTGAAAGGCGATGACCTGAGGGACGATTCCACTTCCTCATCTGTAAATATTGAACAAAATATTTCCATGCAACCAGTGAGGAGTGTCTAGAGACCATAAGATGACTGAATCTTCCGCTTGCAGAGTAAAATCTTGTTATCATACTCAATAAGGCAACCCACAACCATTTTTAGATTCTCATATGCAAACTTTCCATAAAGTGTACAAATAACTCTCATTTTCTCCTCCCTATCTCGTATCTCACACTTTGTCACCATCGCACCATTGACAGAAAAATGATCTTTAGAGTGCTTACAGTTGACCAAATTGTGACTGATAATGACAAAGAAGGTGAGGTCACATCTGAGTTTGACTCGAAAATAAAAGAAATGAAAACTTGCTAAGACTTTCTTGTAAAAGCTCTTCTTGTTATTGATCTTATGAAAGAAACTGGAATAACAAAGAGACCATAATTTCCATGGGCTTTAAACAACTTGAATGAAGAACCAGCAACATGTATAGCTTCTAGCATCATATAAAAGAAGCACAATGTTTTCAACATGATAAGAGAGAGTTGAAATTTTCGGACATTCGAGGCCAACGATAGAATCTGCAAAGTTGACCGACATCAAATACTGATGAAGATTTTCTTGAAAACACTCTTCTTAAAATTTAGCTTCTAGAAGAGAGTTGAATTAAAGAGAGGCCATAATTTCCATGGGATTTTAAGAAGTTGGAAACAAACCCGGATGATGAACCAATAACATGAATAGCTTTCAGCATCGTATAAAACTTCAAGGATAGAATCTGTTGCACCAGGTGTTCATTACATACCATCATGTACTGAATTACACAAATAGTTGGATTGTCAATACATTAAAAATTATATAAAGCTAATACATCATGCACTGAATTAAAATTAAGGATACAACATTACCTTTTCACAAATTGAATTATGTATCACCATGTTTAACCATTTTTCCCCGTATCAACTTTCAATATCTTTTGCAAAGAGAGAACCTGCAAAAATTAATCGTGGTAAAATATAAGAAATATATTGAAGAATTATTGCGATACCTAAACTAAAATGTCACAGTTTCATCAATTATTTTATAATGATACCTAAACTAAAATTTCATGAATAGATAAAAAGCCCAAATTTTTAAAAAAAAATTACATATTTATAATCAAAATTTAATAGAACCAACCACTCATGATATGATACTTGTTATATGGTTCCAATAAAAATTTAACGACACCAATATAAGGGCTCATTGTGAATTGTCAATACATTAGAAATTGATAAACATATCCTAAAACATGTATTTTTATATATGGGTACTAACCAATTTCGAAATTGATACACCGGTTTATATATAGACCCGAACACCAGTAACAATTCAACCCCAACGCCCATAATATAAACCAATTTTTAATAAAAAGTGAAACAGGCTGTAACACCCGCCAACCCGAGGAGAGCGAGCGGAGCGCCACTATCGATAAAACTAACCAAATCCACAAATTAAGGTATAGAGAATCTAAAAACCCATAACAAAAAAGAGAAACCACTAATCTCAATTCTTCAAATAAATACAACAAATGTCTATCGAAATAATACAACTATCTATCTCGAAATAAAATAAATCTCCAATGCTCTATACATCAAAATAAATACAAGTCTTCTCATCTTATATTCTCGAATATTCTTCTCAAAATATCAAAGCTTAAATCATCCCAATTGGTCCATAGCGCCCCAAAATCCGCGCTAACCTGCCAACTAAAAGAAAATATGGGGAAGTACACAATACGACATGAAAGATGATCAACAAATATATTAGCGATGAATAAAATGTAACAATACGAGTATGAATATTCAAATCAAATGCGAATCTCAATAGCATTTTATCAATATAATTTCTCAACAACACATTAATCAGAGTCACCAGGACTCACCATACCGCGCCCATAGTTTATCAAGTAGCCGAAAATTGGAGTCCTTGGGGGTGCCCAACATCACCGCCATATTAAAATCTCATGACAATATACCCAACACAATAATAATGCCACATGAATCAAAATTAGATTCCAACAACATTTTTCAGATTTCCAAATGAATTTTTCAATTCAAATATGAGTTCAATTAAACATGAAATCAATCGGATAACTCTCGAGAGATTTAAAGAGCATATTGTGTAAAACCCCATACCTTAAACCACCAAATGGAACCAAAATAAATCTACTTAGAAATCAGATTACACCATCAAAACAGTCCTCAAAGATCATAAAATCTCCTCCAAGAACAAACACCAAAACAGCCCCAAGAACACCTCCAAAAACCTAAGGTTGAATGCATAAATTAAAGGGGATAAGTGTATATAAAAGAGAGAGGAAAAGAAAATATGTTTGCTACCAAAAAGTTGCACCTCAAATGGTCACCTACGACCTTATTTTATCAGGCAAAGAAGTACGAGTTTAAAACAAAACAAACTCTTTGCAAAACTTGTTGCGCATGAAAATGGTTAGGACCGATCGATCGACCCCTGGTGTCGATCGATCGATCTCCCTAGTATGCTGACAGTTCGACTTAAAAAATTATAAGGGATAAAAATATTTAAAAATCATTTAAAAATCCATTTTTAACTCCGATTTAGAAACCGTTTGAAATTCTCGCTTTTAAAAATAATTCTCAACATAATTGAGCAATAAAAATAATTTTATCTCAAAATTTATTTTTCTTCTATATTTGGAAAATACCTCAAGAATTACGTGGGTTGTTACACTTCCCCACTAACAAAGGAATTTCGCCCTCGAAATTTGCCGAATGCTTAACTCTAAAAAATCAGGTCACTACAACTATCTCCAAAATAATCTCGTCACCAAAAATAAATTCCTCACATCTAATCTAGATGCCTAGCATGAAACAGTTATCTAAAATTCTGTCTTCAAATACGCGCCACAAAAATGCAATAGACCTAAAATCCAAGACCCGAGGGTGGTCGTATACCTAAGCTCTGATACCATTCTGTAACACCCCGCCCGCCCGGGGAGAGTGAGCGGAGCGCCACTATCGATAAAACTAACCAAATCCACAAAATAAGGTATAGAGCATCTAAAAACCCACAACAAATAAGAGAAACCACTAATCTCAATTCTTCAAATGAATAAACCAAATGTCTGTTGAAATAATATAACTATCTATCTCGAAATAAAATAAATATCCAATGCTCTATACATCAAAATAAATACAAGTCTTCTCATCTTGTATTCTTGAATATTATTCACAAAATATCCAAGCTAAAATCATCCCAATTGGTCCATAGCGCCCCAAAATTCGCGCTAACCTTCCAACTAAAAGAAAATATGGGGAAGTACACAATACGACATGAAAGATGCTCAACAAATATATTAGGGATGAATAAAACGTAACAATACGAGTACGAATATTCAAATCAAATGCGAATCTCAATAGAATTTTATCAATATAATTTCTCAACAACACATTAATCAGAGTCGACAGGCCTCACCATATAGCGCCCATACTTTATCAAGTAGCCGTAAATTGGAGTCTTAACGGGTGTCCAACATCAGTGCCATATTAAAATCTCATGACAATCTGCCCAACACAATAAGAATACCACATGAATCAAAATTAGATTCCAACAACATTTTTGAGATTTCCAAATGAATTTAGCAATTCAAATATGAGTTCAATTAAACATGAAATCAACGGGATAACTCTCGATAGATTTAAAGAGCATGTTTTGTAACACCCCATACCTTAAACTACCAAAAGGAACCAAACTAATTTTGCCCAGAAATCAGATTACACCATCAAAAGAGTCCTCAAAGATCATCAAATATCCTCCAAGAACAAACACCAAAATAGCCCCAAGAACACCTCCAAAAATCTAAGGTTGAATGCATAAATTAAAGGGGCTAAGTGTATATAAAAAGAGAGGAAACGAAAATATGCTTGTTGCCAAAAAGTTGTACCTCAAAGGGTCACCTACGACCTGATTTTATAAGGCAAAGAAGTAGGAGTTTAAAACAAAACAAACTCTTTGCAAAACCTGTTGCGCACGAAAATGGCTGGGATCGATCAATCGACCCCTGGCGTGGATCGAACGATCGCCCAGGTATGATGACAGTTCGGCTTAAAAAATTATAAGGTATAAAAATATTTAAAAATCCGTTTTAACTCCGATTTTGAAACGGTTTGAAATTCTCGCCTTTAAAAAAAATTCTCAACATAATTGAGCAATAAAAATAATTTTATCTCAAAATTTATTTTTCCTCTATATTTCGAAAACACCGCAAGAATTACGCGGGTTGTTACACTTCCCCACTAATAATGGAATTTCGCCCTTGAAATTCGTCGAATGCCAAACTCTAAAAAATCAAGTCACTACAACTATCTACAAAATAATCTCGTCATCAAAAATAAATTCCTCACATCTAATTTAGATGCCTAACATGAATCGATTATATAAAATTCTATCTCCAAATACGCGCCACAAAAACGCAATAGACCCAAAACCCAAGACCCGAGGGTGGCCGTTACCTAAGCTCTGATACCATTCTGTAGCACCTCGCCCGCTCGGGGAGAGCGAGCGGAGCGCCACTATCGATAAAACTAACCAATTTCACAAAATAAGGTATAGAGCATCTAAAAACCCACAACAAACAAGAGAAACCACTAATCTCAATTCTTCAAATGAATACAACAAATGTCTCTCGAAATAATACAACTATCTATCTCGAAATAAAATAAATATCCAATGCTCTATACATGAAAATAAATACAAGTCTTCTCATCTTGTATTCTCGAATATTATTCTCAAAATATCCAAGCTAAAATCATCCCAATTGGTCCATAGCGCCCCAAAATCCGCGCTAACCAGCCAACTAAAAGAAAATGTGGGGAAGTACACAATACGACATGAAAGATGCTCAACAAATATATTAGCGATGAATAAAACGTAACAATACGAGTATGAATATTCAAATCAAATGCGAATCTCAATAGTATTTTATCAATATAATTTCTCAACAACACATTAATCGGAGTCAGCAGGACTCACCATACCATGCCCATAGTTTATCAAGTAGCCAAAAATTGGAGTCCTTGGGGGTGCCTAACATCACCGCCATATTAAAATCTCATGATAATATACCCAACACAATAATAATACCACATGAATCGAAATTAGATTCCAACAACAATTTTTAGATTTCCAAATGAATTTAGCAATTCAAATATGAGTTCAATTAAACATGAAATCAACGGGATAACTTTCAAGAGATTTAAAGAACATATTGTGTAAAACCCCATACCTTAAACCACCAAAAGAAACCAAAATAAATCTGCCCAGAAATATGATTACTATGACAACCCGCACTCCGAAATAAGGGGTGGCCAGCCCGATACTCCGACATATACGATAATCATGGACGGAAATCATTCTCAGCACCACAAATATAGTAAGAGTAACCGAGAAAACCACCCAATAATTCAGAAAACGGGTTGCCAAAATAATTTATGCAATTGAAAGTTAAGTTAAGAAAACAATTTAAACAACCCATTTTAGAACAATAGTGGAATTCAAAGAAACATAATTAATATACATCTAAAACCACAATATACAAAGAGAAGAACCGAATATGCTGTCGGTTCACAGCTACACAAAAGTAATCACAACAGTTAGATGTTATGCTTTACATTCATTATACAATTACAAGTTTGGGCCACTTGCCCGAGTGACAGACCCGATCATAACTAGATATCAAAAGAATGACGGCGTCTAACAAAACATCCTGTAATATCCGCAATTTCATACAGCTCCTTAAAAGCAAAAGAGTAGGAATATCAACACGGGCGTCCTTGCGGAGGAGAACCTGGGCGGATACAATAACAAGTACAACATATAGGAAAAAGAACGGGTCAGGACCCGGTTTATATATAGTTCCCAGATGAACAAAAAGCATGCTAGATATGAATAGCAACACATGGGTATAGAAATCAACACTCTAACAACCTAAGCATGGATCATAAGAAAATAAGTGAAAATGACATAATTAAATGAGACTATGCAAGAAGATGAAATTATGCAAGATTAAATTAAAAACTAAATTAAGAGCTTGTATTCCCCAAATTCCACTTTAACCCAGTTTTAGTTCCTTAACAGGAATATACTAACATTACCTTCTTGTTTCATTCCAGTTCCCATTCCTTAGCAAGAATGTAATTGTCATCATATCATTTAGTGGAATTATACAACCCTCAAGTCCCACTTGAGATTTAGAAAAGCTATATTCTTATGCATATAACGATTCTAAGACCTCCCCTCCGAGTTTCCCCACTGGGCGCGCGCCCCTAAATGACTATCATCTTCCAGGGGACCATCAAACAAGGCAGCCCGGGTACCTAACGCACGTCGGGAAGTGGTCATATGCCTGCGAGTGAGTCATAACCACACCCGGAATAACTTCACTAGCGCGGAAAAATACATATAATAAACCCGCATATGGCCGAGGACTATAGTCTCCCTGCATTCACTAGTCAAGGAACATCACCTCATGCGCGAGCTTCCCTTATGATAGCATTTAGAGAGGTGTGTTTAAGTAAATTAGCATTTACTATAAAAACCATACTTTTCATTTTCATTACATTTACATGTTTCATTTGTTTGAAACCGTTATCATAGGATAGTTCATTACTCATCCTAGGTTATGCCTCGAATAAATCTCCAAGGGATCATATTCACTTCCCAAACATGAGGTTTTATATAACTAAATTTAAGCCCCTAAAGTCTCCAAGTATGGGCCTACAATTCCCATCCATATTTATTAGGATGCACAAAGAAAAGTGATGCCTTAACATCACTTAGGACAACCCTTCCCCCTAACTTAACCCCAAGTGAACCCATTCAACACTAGGGTGACAACCAACTCAACTAGGACTCTAAAAGCCAAGGTTTACTTCATTCAAGAAGAGTCCTAAGTTCCTAGGGGAAGGAAAGGATTAAAAACAAAAGTAGGAAATGGGTTGAGAAAACAGGGGACCGGTCGACCGATCCCAAGACCGCGGTCGACCGCGTCTCAAAGTTTATCTTTTGAAAGAAAGAAGAAAGTTCATTTCGGATGGACCGGTCGACCTGTGGTAGAACCGCGATCGACCGCGACCTTATTTCATGCCTTTGAAAGAAAGCAGTGTGCCCTCCTCCGAAGGCCCGGTCGACCGGTCTGGGATACGCGGTCGACCGGCCATTGTAGACCTAGACCCATTCTCCTAATATCTTCTAAACCCCAAAATCATTAACCAACCAAAATCATCCAACTACATTTAATGATACCAAAAGATCATAAATGCTCCCAACAACATTTTTCTACCTCAATCAATAATCTATCTCTACCAAAGATGTTGATACCCATAAATCCAACCAAAAAACACAATTATACTACATCAAAACTATACATATCTACCCATACTAATTATTCATCTTAAACCATATAATAGTGTGACACCCCGACTAATTAAATACCGGGTAGCTACTCCTTTATTAAATCAATACAAAATGTCAAGTTGGTTCAGTTAATAGCATCACTGTCGAAAACATTTTAAAGATTGCTAACCACCTAGTATTTAAAAAGTAAGTTGCCAAATTTTAAGTTGTCTGATTAACATGCAATAAAAGAATACTGGAAGAACAACATAAATCCATTCCCCATAACGAAGTAATGAAATAACCAACAATAGTAATAAGTCCGGAGGAAAACTCCTCACAACAATCCCACAACTGAAAATAATAAGACTAGTCTGAATTCTGAATTTAAGTACATGCCCGAAGTCTGAATAACTGAAATAAAAGAAATGCCACTAAAAGAAATGGGCGACATGCCCTACAACTGATAACTACTGAGTATAGAGTCAAGATAGATGAAGCGTCTACAATCAATGTCCTGTAACTTCCACAAACCTCTACAGCTCGTCACCTGAATGAGGATCCTAAGCATGGTGTCCTTGTGGCTGGGCACCTAAAATGGTTTTTACAAAAAGATAGATTTGAAAGCAAACGGGTCAGAGCCCGAATGTGGAGAGTATTTTAAAAACAGCAAGTGCTTTAATAATAATTAAAACAATGAATGCAAGATACATGTTAGGACGTGCTCTCACATGAAATACTCACCTCTCGTCTAACTGTGCACTCCTAACGTTCCTGTACCCATTCATGTGTTTTCTCAAAACTATCTAATTCCAAAGAGTTTCTAACACTTCTACTCGGTTCACGTTTAATTTCCAACCTTAACAATTAAATAGAGAGTTCTACTTTAATTCTCGGATTCCCAATTATTAACAAAACCATTTATTGATATCTGTCCCCTTTTATCTTTTCATAATATTACAATTACTATACCCACGATTTAACATAGCAATTTCCTTTTCATTTAACCGTATATTATTCACAACATAAATATACATTACAAGCACCCAAAGGCTAAGCTGCGGTGCACACATACTCTGCTATCCATCCCGGTACATCACGTACATAACGATCACAAATTCCGAATCTCTCAGGAATTGTTGGAATAAGCACCACACACAAAAATGGAGGCGAACATAATTCAACAAATCCATGGTCACGTACATACCTACGCTCCATAGTCATCTGGCTTATTAACTCACAAATAAGTCGTTCTCTTGAACTATGTCCTCGAGGTACCAATCTAAATCCGGGCAACACAAGGATAAGAAGGCCCTAAGCGAACGTAACCTCCCGTGATAGCAAGTATGGTATGTATGTCATACATATAAAAATCATATACTAAGCATTCACACATCTTAGATAATTCAGTATTAATAAAGGTATACTCTACATCCTTATACCATTATTCCAAATTTGTATATTTTTCGTCTCCCGATAATATAAAAGTTAAACTGTCGACACGTCTCACGTCGTAGTTTCTTATACTTAAAACCTATCTAAAATAGATTATTAAGTTCCAATTATTCCCACGTATAACATCTTTATTCCTGGCCCCAAACCTCATTTCATCAAATTATTCAAATTTACACTATTAACCCAAATATTAACTCACTTATCGAATTTCATTAGTTTAGAATAATTCCTCAAATTGAATTCTAATTAAGGTCCAAATTTCATAACCAAGCCTACTGGTCTTCCTTAAGGTTAAGGGTATTCATATGGTCTCCAACAATATTAATCAAGGGTTAACATCCTTAAAATTTAAATAGGGAAAAACTTTACTCATTCTGGGAAGGTCGATCGATCGACCTTTTCCTTCGATCGATCGATGGTGGTCGATCGATCGACTGATGAATGTCGATCGATCGATCGCACCAGGTATGGTTGCGGACTGCTTCATTTTACAGTTTACAAATCAACCCAAAACACCATTAACAAGCATGAAACTCTAAGATAACGTTATAATATCATCATACAACCATCCTACAACAGTGTAAACGTTCTAAAACCAATAATTCATCATTCAAGGGCTTTGTATGGATAAAATCTTCATCAAGAATTCCAGATTTCTATTTCTTTCAAGAACATTAATAAACTTCTTCTAAAATCCGTTTTTTAAATCATCAAGGGTCATAATTCTGAGTTCATAATTCGTCCAGAATGTTTCTACATGCAGTCCCTAACATAGTTCATAGTTTTAAACTTCCAATTCATGGGTTTATATCATCTTCCAAGATAAATTCGATAATTCCTAAACATGGAAAAACATGGCATTGAATCAATTGTAATTAAACCACTTGCCTTAATCTTTCTCCGAATTTGATGTTGAATCTTGAAGGCTGAGTTGTTCTCCCTCTCTCTTTCTGCAGAATTCTTTTCTCTCTCTCTCTCTCTACAAGTTTCTCTAAGGATGATGACAATGGAGGTGTGGTTGGTTTTTGGCAAGTTGGGACTATATCTTAACTTCTCCCGTAGCCCATTAAGTCCCTTAGTGTAGTTAGTGGGTTTAGTGGATAAAGAATAAGTCAGATTTTTATTTCTAATTTTCGTGGGTTTTAATTCCCAGATTTCCGAAATTACCAAAATGCCCCTATAAGTTACTGGTATGGCCCAATAATGCCCCGGGACCCAAACTTAACCCCCGGCTAGTGTTTTCTGACTATTTCGACCCTTCCGGACGCGTTGGCGCACTCAAAATGACCATACAGGTGATAAAAATAAAATTCACTTTTTAATTCAAATAATTATGTTCCTGACGCGACTGTCACGCGCGTCCCAACAAAGTTTCCCAAATTGCCGTATTTCAATTTCGCGACAATTTCAATATTTCCAATATTCATATATTGCCAAGTATACACTTTATAATCAAATACTAACTCACATCTCGTTAATATTTTTATCCGGATTAATTTCCAATTAATACACATTTAATTCAATTAATCCCCAAAAATAAATATCACGAAAATACGGGGTATTACATACTTCCCCCCTAATAACTGAATTTCGTCCTGAAATTCGAAACTAGAAAGTACCTGGTAAGAACAACTCCGGATAACGTTCGCGCATCTCATCCTCGCGCTCCCATGTGGACTCCTCGACATTATGATGTCGCCACTGAACACGCACTAACGAAACTATCTTTGACTGCAGTTTCCGCTCACTTCGGTCCAAAATAGCAATCATCCCCTCCTCGTAGCAGCTATCCGGCTGGAGATCGATGTCCTCCAAAGCAATGTGAGAATGAGCCAAATCGTCTCTAAGATATTTCCTCAGCGAGGAAATATGAAATATATCGTGAATCCGATGTAAATGCTCCGGTAATCCAAGCCTATACGCAACTGGTCCAATCCGCTCAATAATAGGAAATGGTCCCACATATCTCGGTGCCAACTTCCCTTTCTTCCCGAAATGCATGATCCCCTTCATAGGAGATACTCTGAGCAAAACTTGGTCCCCCACTTGGAACTCCCTGAAGAATCTCTTCGCATCAGCATAGCTCTTCTGCCGATCCTGAGCTACTCGAATGCGATTTTGTATCAATTCTATCCTCGCCGAAGTATCCTGAATCACTTTCGGCCCAAGTAGTTTGTTGTCCCCCACCTCCAACCAACATGCTGGGGAACGACAAGGTCTACCGTACAACTCCTCAAATGGAGCCATGCCAATGGTGAACTGGTAGGAGTTGTTGTAAGCAAACTCCACCAGTGGAAGATACTGCTCCCATCCACCCCCAAAGTCAATGATACTCATACGTAGCATGTCCTCCAACATCTGGTTTGTACGCTCAGTTTGCCCATCGGTCTGCGGGTGATACGCCGTACTCAACTGCAGTTCTGTGCCCATGGCCTCCTGAAAACTCTCCCAAAACCGTGAAACAAATATCTTGTCTTGGTCAGACACAATATTTAGGGGCACACTGTGAAGTCTCACTATCTCTAAAATGAAGAGCTAGGCATACTGTCCCGCACTGTAGTCTGTCCTTACGGGTAGAAAATGAGCGACTTTGGTCAACCTATCCACAATTACCCAAATGGAGTCATGACCTCTCTGTGACGTAGGCAACCCCGTGATAAAGTCCATGGAGATGCTCTCCCAGATCCACATCGGGACCTCCAATGGCTATAGAAGTCCTGCCGGTCTCTGATGATCCACTTTAACTAGCTGACAAGTGGCGCATTTTGAAACAAACACGGCAATATCTCTCTTCATCCCGCTCCACCAATACTGTCGCCTCATGTCTTGGTACATTTTGTCCCCTCCGGGATGTACCGCGAACCGTGAGCCGTGCGACTCTGCCATTACCTCGTGCCGCAATTTTTCCCCTTCCGGAACCACCAATCTCCCATTGAAGCGTAATCCCCCGTCTGAGCTAACGGTATAGGATTCGGCTCCCTATGCTAGTAATCGGACTATCTGCTCCTGACAGATCGAATCTTTTGCCTGTGCCTTTACCACCTTCGTGACAATTTGCGGTGTAACGGTCATCACAGACATGAATGATCGGGCCACTGCATCCTGGTGTCCCAACTCTTTCCACTTGGCCTTCCACACCCCTGCCACCTCATCTACTAGCCTATGGCTCAATGCGTCTGCCACCACGTTAGCCTTCCCCGGGTGATACTGGATATCGAACTGATAATCTTTCACAAATTCAAGCCACCTCCGTTGCCGCATATTCAACTCCTTCTGCGTGAATAGGTACTGTAGGGACTTGTGATCCGTGAATAATCGAAACTTCTCCCCCAAAAGGTAATGTCTCCAAATATGAAGGGCAAATACCACTGCCGCTAACTCCAAGTCATGGGTAGGGTAATTCTTCTCGTGAGGCTTAAGCTTACGGGAAGCATAAGCTATGGCCTGACTCTCCTGCTGCAGTACACCTCCTAGTCCTTGTAAGGACGCATCGGTGTAAACAAGATACTCAACTCCCGGTCTCGGCAATGCTAATACAGGTGCTGAGGTTAACTTGTCCTTCAACTCATCGAATGCCAACTGACAGGCATCACTCCAAATGAACGGCACACCTTTACGAGTTAGATGTGTCATGGGACCCTCTATCGTGGAGAAACCCCGAATAAACCTCCTGTAGTATCCTGCTAAGCCCAAGAAACTACGGATCTCATTCGGTGTCATGGGCTGTCCCCACTCCCTTACCGCGGATACCTTCCCCGGATCAACAGATATCCCCCGGTCAGAAATAATGTGTCCCAAAAATTGGACCTCCTTCAGCCAAAACCCGCATTTCTCATACTTTGCATACAACTCGTTCTGGCGTAGCGTATGCAAAACTTGTCTCAAATGCTCGGCGTGATCCTCCTCTGTCTGGGAGTAAACCAGAATATCATCGATTAAGACAATGACAAACTGATCTAGAAAATCCCTGAACACCCTATTCATCAAGTCCATAAACGCTGCTGGAGCGTTGGTCAAACCAAATGGCATAACTCGAAACTTGTAAGAATCATATCTCGATAAGAACGCAGTCTTCGAGATGTCCTCCTCCCTGATACGCAACTGATGGTATCCAGATCGCAAATCAATCTTTAAGAAGCAAGAAGCTCCTCTCAACTGGTCTAATAGGTCATCGATTCGAGGCAACGGATACTTATTCCGTATCGTGACCTTGTTTAACTCCCGGTAGTCCACACACAATCTCAGTGAACCATCTCTCTTCTTCACGAACAACACAGGGGCACCCCACGGTGAAGTACTTCTCTGAATAAACCCTTGACCCAACAACTGCTCAATCTAATCCCGTAACTCCCTCATCTGAGCTGGAGCCATACGGTACGGTGCGCGTGCTATAGGTCTCGTATCTGGTAATAAGTCTATAACAAAGTCTATCTCTTGACTGGGGGGTAGGCCTGGTATCTCCTGAAACACATCGGAATACTCCCTGACAACTGGGATCAAATCTAAAGGAATCACAACCTCCTTAGAGGTATCCTCCTCTAAGTAGTACAAATGAGCGGTCGAACCTCCCTCTGGGCGAGGCATCGCCACTACAAACATTTCTTGCCCCGAAATGGCAAAAACAATGCTCCCACCAAAACAATCAATCATGGCTGTATAATCAGCGAGCCAATCCATACCGATAATCACATCGTGAACATGCATATCTAATACCAACATATCTGCAGGTAATACCAGACTACCAATCTCTACCCCCACTCCCCGGCATATAAAGAAAATAAGTGACCCACTCCCCAATGGTGAGTCTACACACGTTACTGTGCTCTCTGCCGTAGCTAACAACCCTAAGGCTTTCGCAAAATGTGTAGCTATAAAACAATGCGTTGCCCACGTATCAAACAAAACCCGACCCATAGTACCATGGATAGGAAACATACCCTCAATTGCGGGTGGTGCCTGTGGAGCGGCTACCTGGTGAACGTTATAGACACGTCCATACTGTAACTGCCCCTGTTGCACAGGAACTGCTAGAATGGCTGGTAGTGCTGGCACCTGGGCTGGAGCTAGAAGAGCAGGTGGAAAAAGTGGCCTCTGTGGCTCATGTCGAGCAACCTGCTGCTGCTGCGGGGCCCTACCCTTATCAGGACAATCCTGACGTTTGTGGACAATCTTACCACAAATGAAACACTTCCCCGGGAAGTTTCCCCCTCACTGTCCCTGCTGCCCTCGGCCCTGGTGGTCGTTACCATTTCTGCCCTGGCCTTGCTAGCCCTGGTGAAACTGCTGATGTTGACCATTTTGACCCTGCTGGCCCTGATGGCCGTTATGACCCTACTGGCCATTCCGGAATCCTCCCTGACCGTTCCTGAAACCCCCTGATCGGAACCTCTTATGATCCCCCTGCTGGGAACCCTAATCACTCTGCCTATACTGACCCTGAGCTGACTGTGCCCCGCTGGCACCATTTCCCCCTGTCCTGCCCTGATGGCTGGACTCTCCTGATCGCTTCCCCTCTGTCAAGTGAAAGCGGTGGTCCTGGCAATGGAGCAATGCAGCGTTAACCACGTCAGAATAAGTGGCCAACGAGAGGTTCCCCAATAAATGCTGACGGATCCTCCAAGTCAATCCATCTATAAATTTCTGAATCTTCTTCTCTTCCGTCGGTATCTCATATGGGACAATATTCAGCAAATTGGTGAATTCGGCCTCATACTCGGCCACAGTCTTACCCTCCTGTCGAAGGTTCATCAACTTCCTCCTCATTTCCGTGTGAATAGCAGACGGAAAGTACTTGCGGTCGAACCGCATCTAGAACTCCTGAATCGTGAGAGTATCTCTCTCCTATGCGGTGGTAATAGACTCCCACCACTGTAGTGTAGATCCCACTAGCTTAAAAGTAGCTAGTACCTGCCTCTGAACGTCAGTGTACTCATACATCCTCAAGTGCCTCTGTATATCCTTTCTCCACTCACTCGAAACAACAACATCGGAGCTGCCAGCAAACTCCGGTGGATGTGCTTTCTGAAAAGCATCACGTACACGTTCCCAGGCAGATAGGAGTGCATATGGCTGAACTGGCGCGGCAACTGGCGCCTGAGGTGGTGCCTGCTGAACTACGGCTAATGTAACATTTACCTCTTGGGCTACTATGGCTGCAACCTCAGCGGCGTTCATCGTGCCCTGAACTAGTGCGGGCTGTGGTTCTGGCGTTGCATTCCTGGGAACCCGTGGTGCACGTCGTGGAGGCATTCTGAAATAAGAATAAAGTCTATAAGTTCGCAGTTATAAACTTAAAATAGCTGAAGGACGTAGCATATACAAAAGAATACAACAGTCCTAAAATATAGGGCTCTACATCAAAGAAAGCTCAGCGGAATCATAATAAACCGTTCAGATCCTAAAGGACACTAGAACCTGATGCTCTGATACCACCTGTGACACCCCGACTAATTAAATACCGGGTAGGTACTCCTTTATTAAATCAATACAAAATGTCAAGTTGGTTCAGTTAATAGCATCACTGTCGAAAACATTTTAAAGATTACTAACCACCTAGTATTTAAAAAGTAAGTTGCCAAATTTTAAGTTGTCTGATTAACATGCAATAAAAGAATACTGGATAAACAACATAAATCCATTCCCGATAACGAAGTAATGAAATAACCAACAATAGTAATAAGTCCGGAGGAAAACTCCTCACAACAATCCCACAACTGAAAATAATAAGACTAGTCTGAATTCTGAATTTAAGTACATGCCCGAAGTCTGAATAACTGAAATAAATGAAATGCCACTAAAAGAAATGGGCGACATGCCCTACAATTGATAACTACTGAGTATAGAGTCAAGATAGATGAAGCGTCTATAATCAATGTCCTGTAACTTCCACAAACCGCTACAGCTCATCACCTGAATGAGGATCCTAAGCATGGTGTCCTTGTGGCTAGGCACCTAAGATGGTTTTTACAAATAGATAGATTTGAAAGAAAACGGGTCGGAGCCCGAATGTGGAGAGTATTTTAAAAACAGCAAGTGCTTTAATAATAATTAAAACAATGAATGCAAGATACATGTTAGGACGTGCTCTCACATGAAATACTCACCTCTCGTCTAACTGTGCACTCCTAACGTTCCTGTACCCATTCATGTGTTTTCTCAAAACTATCTAATTCCAAAGAGTTTCTAACACTTCTACTCGGTTCACGTTTAATTTCCAACCTTAACAATTAAATAGAGAGTTCTACTTTAATTCTCGGATTCCCAATTATTAACAAAACCATTTATTGATATCTGTCCCCTTTTATCTTTTCATAATATTACAATTACTATACCCACGATTTAACATAGCAATTTCCTTTTCATTTAACCGTATATTATTCACAACATAAATATACATTACAAGCACCCAAAGGCTAAGCTGCGGTGCACACATACTCTGCTATCCATCCCGGTACATCACGTACATAACGATCACAAATTCTGAATCTCTCAGGAATTGTTGGAATAAGCACCACACACAAAAATGGAGGTGAACATAATTCAACAAATCCATGGTCACGTACATACCTACGCTCCATAGTCATCTGGCTTATTAACTCACAAATAAGTCGTTCTCTTGAACTATGTCCTCGAGGTACCAATCTAAATCCGGGCAACACAAGGATAAGAAGGCCCTAAGCGAACGTAACCTCCCGTGATAGCACGTATGGTAGGTATGTCATACATATAAAAATCATATACTAAGCATTCACACATCTTAGATAATTCAGTATTAATAAAGGTATACTCTACATCCTTATACCATTATTCCAAATTTGTATATTTTTTGTCTCCCGATAATATAAAAGTTAAACTGTCGACACGTCTCACGTCGTAGTTTCTTATTCTTAAAACCTATCTAAAATAGATTATTAAGTTCCTATTATTCCCACGTATAACATCTTTATTCCTGGCCCCAAACCTCATTTCATCAAATTATTCAAATTTACACTATTAACCCAAATATTAACTCACTTATCGAATTTCATTAGTTTAGAATAATTCCTCAAATTGAATTCTAATTAAGGTCCAAATTTCATAACCAAGCCTACTGGTCTTCCTTAAGGTTAAGGGTATTCATATGGTCTCCAACAATATTAATCAAGGGTTAACATCATTAAAATTTAAATAGGGAAAAACTTTACTCATTCTGGGAAGGTCGATCGATCGACCTTTTCCTTCGATCGATCGATGGTGGTCGATCGATCGACTGATGAATGTCGATCGATCGATCGCACCAGGTATGGTTGCGGACTGCTTCATTTTTCAGTTTACAAATCAACCCAAAACACCATTAACAAGCATGAAACTCTAAGATAACGTTATAATATCATCATACAACCATCCTACAACTGTGTAAACGTTCTAAAACCAATAATTCATCATTCAAGGGCTTTGTATGGATCAAATCTTCATCAAGAATTCCAGATTTCTATTTCTTTCAAGAACATTAATAAACTTCTTCTAAAATACGTTTTTTAAATCATCAAGGGTCATAATTCTGAGTTCATAATTCGTCCAGAATGTTTCTACATGCAGTCCCTAACATAGTTCATAGTTTTAAACTTCCAATTCATGGGTCTATATCATCTTCCAAGATAAATTCGATAATTCCTAAACATGGAAAAGCATGGCATTGAATCAATTGTAATTAAACCACTTGCCTTAATCTTTCTCTGAATTTGATGTTGAATCTTGAAGGCTGAGTTGTTCTCCCTCTCTCTTTCTGCAGAATTCTCTTATCTCTCTCTCTCTCTACAAGTTTCTCTAAGGATGATGACAATGGAGGTGTGGTTGGTTTTTGGCAAGTTGGGACTATATCTTAACTTCTCCCGTAGCCCATTAAGTCCCTTAGTGTAGTTAGTGGGTTTAGTGGATAAAGAATAAGTCAGATTTTTGTTTCTAATTTTCGTGGGTTTTAATTCCCAGATTTCCGAAATTACCAAAATGCCCCTATAAGTTACCGGTATGGCCCAATAATGCCCCGGGACCCAAACTTAACCCCCGGCTAGTGTTTTCTGACTATTTCGACCCTTCCGGACGCGTTGGCGCACTCAAAATGACCATACGGGTGATAAAAATAAAATTCACTTTTTAATTCAAATAATTATGTTCCTGACGCGACTGTCACGCGCGTCCCAACAAAGTTTCCCAAATTGCCGTATTTCAATTTCGCGACAATTTCAATATTTCCAATATTCATATATAATTCCAAGTATACACATTATAATCAAATACTAACTCACATCTCATTAATATTTTTATCCGGATTAATTTCCAATTAATACACATTTAATTCAATTAATCCCCAAAAATAAATATCATGAAAATACGGGGTATTACATACTTCCCCCCTAATAACTGAATTTCGTCCTGAAATTCGAAACTAGAAAGTACCTGGTAAGAACAACTCCGGATAACATTCGCGCATCTCATCCTCGCGCTCCCATGTGGACTCCTCGACATTATGATGTCGCCACTGAACACGCACTAACGGAACTATCTTTGACTGCAGTTTCCGCTCACTTCGGTCCAAAATAGCAATCAACCCCTCCTCGTAGGAGCTATCCGGCTGGAGATCGATGTCCTCCAAAGCAATGTGAGAATGAGCCATACATGTATTTTTACTCCAATCTTCCACTCTCACTCTCTGTCACTCTAGGGCTAGAACACTTAGGGAAAATAAGAGGAAATGAAAGACTTGGGGAAAGACTAAACGTGGCTTAAGATTAAAAGTCTCCAACCTTTAAGTAAAATACCGCAATAGTTAAGTTCTAATACGTAATATGCCAAAACCAGTCAAAAGTGCCCAAAATCTCAAAATACAGTATGGCACACATTTCGACTGTCTCGCACCTCCCGGAACTAACTACACCCTCCAAATTATCATTTGGAGATTTTATAAGCCAAATTAAGTTCCGGTTCCATTTTAATTCAAATTTCCATATTAATTTTCATGACAAAATAGAACACCACATGGTAACAACTACTTACACACACGGTATCATGCAACTTATTTGTAAATATTAACTTATTTCATCAAATTAATACTTACCCACATGCAGCATTTTATATATGCAACTACTCAACATAGTAAATAAATATAAAATGGGCTCCCAAAAGCGAAGGTTGTTACAATTACACCATCAAAATAGTCCTCAAAGATCATCAAATCGCCTCCAAGAACAAACATCAAAATAGCCCCAAGAACTCCTCCAAAAACCTAAGGTTGAATGCATAAATTAAAAGGGATAAGTGTATATAAAAAGAGAGCAAAAGAAAATATGTTTGCTGCCTAAAAGTTGTACCTCAAAGGGTAACCCACGACCTTATTTTATAAGGCGAAGAAGTAGGAGTTTAAAACAAAACAAACTCTTTACAAAACATGTTGCGCACGAAAATGGTTGGGATCGATCGATCGACCCTTGGCGTCGATCGATCGATCTCCCAGGTATGCTGACAGTTCGTTTTAAAAAATTATAAGGGATAAAAATATTTAAAAATCATGCAAAAATCCGTTTTTAACTCCGATTTCGAAACCGTTTGAAATTTTCGCCTTTAAAAATAATTCTCAACATAATCGAGTAATAAAAATAATTTTATCTCAAAATTCAATTTTCCTCTATATTTCGAAAATACCCCAAGAATTACGCGGGTTATTACACGGTCATAATAGAAACCTGTTTTTAGTTAAAAAGTGAAATAGACATGTAAGCCTATTTCTTAATATCTGATTAAAAAATCGACATACATGTATTTTTATATGGATACTGAATAATTGCAAAATCGATACACCTATTTATATATAGACCCCCAACAACAATAAGCAATCAACCCCAACAACAGTAAAAAGAGAAACATGTGTATTGACCTAAACATGTGTAAAACTCCATATAAACAGGTGTAAACCTGTAAAACTCTTTATAAACAGGTGTAAATATTGACATAAAACTCCATAAAATAAACATGCAAACATAAAACTCCTTATAATGAACATGTAAAAATTCATATAAACATGTGTAAAACTCCATATAAACAGGTGTAAACCTGTAAAACTCTATATAAACAGGTGTAAATATTGACATAAAACTCCATAAAATAAACATGCAAACATAAAACTCCATATAATAAACATGTAAAAATTCATATAAACATGTGTAAAGGGATGAACATTTTTTAGAAGAATGATATATATAGACAACCGACATTTTTTAAAAGGATCAAAATTTTTTAGAAGGATCTCACACATGGATCGTCAAACAAATGCTTAACAACACGCACAAAATAAAACAGAGGATTATAAAAACAAATATTTGTTAGATCTTGTTTTAGGGTTTTAAAACCCCCAATCTTATTGAACAAAGAGAGCTAGAGAGGGGAAAAGATCTCCCATATAAACAAAACCCCAATTTTAATGGTGAGAGAGGAAATGATTAATAACAGATATGGACATATCTAAACTGGAGAGAGAGGAAATGATCAATAACATATATGAAATGGTGAGCGAGTAAACATAAGTTAGTGAACAAATATAATAACCATAAGTGAGTAAACAATTACTACCCTTAATGGTGGTCGTTGTGTGGCAAAAGTAGCGCACCGATAACGGTGTTGACATGTCGTTAAAGAGAGGGGGTGGAGAGCAAGAGAGAGATGACTGAGATGTGGATTTTGTGGGTTTGGAACGGATAATACACACCCACTACTGTGAGAGAGACATCAAAATGGGTTAAATACAATTTTACCCTTCTTTTTGAATTTTGATGTAGAGGGGGAAATAAATTGGAGTGTATCAAAAGAGGGGGAACCCATATAGATGACATCATCTTTTGATCTTATGACATAGATAAGTTTTGTAACTTATATATATATGTGTGTGTGTGTGTGTTCATGTGTGTATTATTTTATTATACCTAGGGTTTGAGAGAATGCCATATCAGGCTAGATAACATTAAATCGAAATCTAAAACATAAGGAATGGGAAAGAGAGAGAGATTTTTACAAATTCAGGGGGCAAAAGAGGTGCTGAAATTTTCTTGAGCACACCCTTCATTTTCAAGCCATTTTCTGCATAACCTATCTGTAAATTTGACTTTCTTGCCAAAATAAGGTCCTAGTTAAATTAAATGAAGAACACATGGCCTCTAGTTTTGTAATGTTTTAAGTTTCCATGTATATATTAAAAAAATTATCCCAATAACGCACAAGGTTGAAATTTTGTGGAACAAACCAGTCACCTTCAGGTTGACATAGTATATCTTCAAAATTAATTTCTTCTAATAAGTTCCTAGTTAAATTGAATTAAGAACGCATGCAAACTGGTTTCATAAATACCGAATCCATCATGAGTATCTTATTAATATTTTCCCAACAACGTGTAGGGATGAATTTCTTAGAGGTTTTTGGCATTATTTTGTGAATGGAGATTTGAGAGGCTTAAATCATATATGTTCAAGAACGGGACATTCTTATTTTCGCGATACGAACACAATCAAGTATTAAGCATTTTGAAGGGAACTATTTTAATACGAGAATATCACTATTGTTCTCTTTAAGTGTTGTTTAATTTAAATGTTGTCTAAACCTTAACTACATATGCTTTCGTAATATAATTAGCAAATTTAATTTGTAAAAACGAGAAGCTAATTATGGAACTATTTTATTAAATATGAAAATAGGACTTCAGACTTGAAATATCATATCCTTAGATAGTTGTACCTTATTATGTTGGGTTGCTAGGGCGAATCAAATGTTAAAAATACAAATATGTAATTCGATTAATGTTTTGACATGTCGAATTTTGATATTGATGTGAATGTTATATAATGATGTTATTCCTTAGCAAATGTTTTTATTACGCACATTTGAATTAAATTATATGTCGAATTGAAAATATACCACTCGTATTGGAATTATGAAATTTGACAACTTGCGTATCTATTTCGTAGAACTTGACTATTACATGATTCAATAGATGTAATTACAATGGAATTGGATTGGTATGATTGTTACATATAGTTAATAATATGGGTTTTAGTAAATATTTTTTGTATTAATAATTCCACGCTGTGTGAACTTGGGAGTGGTCCTAATTTCACCCTTATTTAGTAGGTTAATAGTTATGGGAGTAATTGGTTGACTTATTATTATTGTCCACTTTCTAGGTATGGGACTAACTAGTGTGCTTTCATATGATAGAGTATTTTCATGGGTGGGACTAGGTAGAACTCTATTACATTATTCCATTAGCTTAGGTGGGAAACTGGGTTGTGATTTGGGTTTAGGTATCCTTGCAACGTTAATGAGTAGCTGGTACTTATGGTTTGGTGATCTATAGGGATGGTTTTAGTTTTGATGCCCAAAATATGGGTGGGCCTAATTGAAAATGAAGAGAAATTGATTAAGAAATATAATTAATGCCTAAGATAATTAATGGATATTAAAGTGGATTTGTGTCATGAGTATGTGCATGACAAACAAAAATTGCGTCGACTGGATATAATGTCCTAGGTGGATTTTGGCATCACGAGGGACAAAGAAAATTGGTTTGAATGGCTATAGTGATGTGTCGTACATGGAACATCATAAGTATGTGCAGGGCTAATGGAATTGAGTTGAATGCATGCAGGGATTAGTGTGTGTGTGTGTGTGATGTGTTGAGACTTTAAGCGCGCCATGCGGATGTGTGGGACCAATAGAAGGGTTGATTGATTATTGTGGCATCCCACCAATAACATAATTAAATATTGGAAATTAAGTTAAGTTAGAGGATTAAAATCTAATTAAATGTTAAAATAGACATAAGTAGACTTGGTGGGTGGCTTTGTTTATGTGTATAGTTAGTATTGTTTCACTTTACTTGCATTTTACTATATCAAATCAAGTTTTAAAGTATTCTATTGTGATATATATCTCTTATAACTCTTATGACTTGATTCAAGGATCCTTCTTGAGAGGAGTAGCCGATATTCTTGCGGTGGGCTATGCCCAATCATTGTTGACTAACATTTCAGGTTAGGTTGCTAAATAGTTGCATAGTATTTGGAGATTGAGGACTTGCAGGTGGACTTCATATGTATATTTCTTTAGTAGTTTAGTTTTCCTTTTCAGAGTTATTTATGGATTATACAGTGGTCATTTGATTCCACAGTTGTTTATGGTTTTTAGTTTGGGGATTGTAGTTTTTGGATTATTCATTTGAGTTTTGTTATCATTTGGAGTTGATATTTATTTATTGGAGTTTCGCTTGGTGATGGATTTTTAATGTGGTGGATGTTTTTATTCGTTGGATTTTTTCAAATTATATCTTGTGATAAAAAAATTAATGTCTTATACTTTTGTCACATGATAAGAATGGTAGTTAATTCTAACTTCGGATGTAGGTTAGGAATGAGGGATGGGCACTTCTAATGCCAAAATACGAGGGGTGTTACAAGAAGTGTGAGTTTTTGTATGTGATTTCTTTTGTGGTTAAATTTTCCTTTTTATAAATCTTTCTTTCCACAAGAATAATTTTTAAGGAGAGAAAAATCTTTTTTGAGAGTTAAATTTTTTTGTTGAAACATTGTGCTCTTCCCAAGTTTTAAATCGTGTTTTCTCTTCAATATATTCTTGAGATATTTGAAGTTTAAGTACTTGTGAACTCTAAAATTATTTTGAAGTATATTTATTTTACTTAATTTTTTTTATACCATTAATAAATCACTTTATAATGTGTGCTTGTGTTATTTTTAGATTTTATTTATCTCAAAAATATATTCTGTGAGTTAAGCCATTATTTTCAAATACATTTTCACTTTAGGTTCTTCACACACCTAGAAATGGGTTGTGCACTTATCAGAGGCCTCTCAACCTTGTTATAAGGCTTGAAGAATACATTGGTGTGACACCTCGCCTAATTAAATACCGCGTGATCAGGCCTTTATCAAATTAAACAGGATTTCCATCTGGTTCATTCTTACAATCACTGTTGAAAGCTTATTAATTACTAACCACCTAATGATTAATTAAGCCCTTGTCAAAATTTTATCTTTTAAATAACAAAGATTAAGTACAACAAGAGACATATCAGATCCATCACAATATAACAGATCCTGAGTAAATCACAAATATCTGAATTAAGTTCTAACTGAATAAACATCAAATAACAACAACCAAACCAAAATAAATCTTCCACATAGAAAATATAACCAATTCAATCTGAACTGAAGTAAAATGTACAACTACAATGAGCAACATGCTCAAAAGTACATCTGAGATACCATCCCTAACTAGGAGTGAACAAAGGAGGTGTCTCGTATAACTCCTGCAGTACCCAAATGTACCACAACTACGTACCCTAGAATTAAATTAAGTCTGGTGCCCCTGTGGTCGGACACCTAAAATGTTTTGAAAATATTTGATAGGAAAGGTTAGAACCCAAAACATTTTGAAAATATTTAGTAAGTGAATCAAATTGCGGTAAATCAAAATGCATGAATGCTCTTCATATTTAAGCTAGTGTCGCACTCTCTTGAGGAGTGACTCACCCCTCAACTAATGTACGCACCTATCTTTTTTCTATATAACTGACCTAGTCATCTATCCCTTAACTAGTTCTTGTCATATACTTCCTTTCTCTCACCCTACTCTGACCCGAGTATGTTTAATATATGATTTATAAGTTATATCACGTTAACTTAACTAATCATTATTTTCATTTAGGACCATATAACATTTGCATGAGTTATATAATAAAAAATACAATTCACACCATGTATTTTACTCGTATATAATTATCTTCACCATATATATATATATATATGTATGTATATATATATATATATGTATGTATATATATATATATATATGTATGTATATATATATATATATATATATATATGTATGTATATATATATATATATATATGTATGTATATATATATATATATATATATAATACCTCGTACTTTTATAGAGATTTAAATTCCATAAGTGGGAGTAATTTGGAAATTTGAGGAATTCCTATGAATAATAATTTTAGGAGTTTAAGAGTGTTAGATGTTTATCGACGTGTGTAACATTAACTTTTGGGGCTAAGTAAATAAGTCGAATTATTTTATTTACATGTCGTAGTTGGGTAAAAAGACAAAAGATATTATTTTAATTGAAAAACCGGTATTGAGAGGTGTTGGGTTTAATTAGTGAATTGTAGTTAAGTGACTCAGATGGATATTTCTAGTGCGAGGTTGGTTTCGTAATGGCCGAGATAGTTAGAATAGAGTATCCAGGGGTAGTGTTTAGGTTCCGGTGATTTTATTGGACTAGTAGGGGCTCGCAATTGAGTAAACGAGTCATTTTTGGGTTTATAAAGGATAAACCCTTATTTCTCTCTATATAAGACACGAGAGAGTGGGAGAAAGAAAGAAAAGAGAGAAAGAAGAGAGAAAGGAAGAGAGGGAGAAGAAAAAGGGGATTTCTGTCCAAACTCCGCGGGATTCGACTCGAGATCGTCGAATATTATCCACGAGGCAAGTGTTTACTTGCTTTATTTCTTTTAAGCATAAATATCATATTATAGTTGGTTGTGATAAACTATAAAGATTTTTGGGTTTGGTTTTCGTTAATCAAACGGGTGTTTCGTAAGATTAAACGGATAAAACTCGAATAATATCCAATTTGAGAAATTTAGGAATTAATTGAAATTAGTTGTTGGTTATGGGTTCTAGGATGATTACCCTTTTTATGTGTGTAAGTATAGTTTTTTGTGATCAAATGAGGTTGGGAGATGAAATATAAAGCCTGGAGTTGTAATAATGGAGGATTCGGATTTTTGGAGAAGAAGGTGAATAGTGTCACAGGGCAAATTGATTCGGCTCTTGGTGAAAAAATAAAATTTGTAGATCTTTTCGATACGGTCGTGTGGGTGCCGACCACGTATTTTTATGAGTTTTTTTGAATTTATAATAAATTTTTCTACGGAAGGTTTTCCGAGATCGAAATCGTTAGTCAGAAATTAAGGCTAGAATTATTTGGAGATAAATATTAGGGGTTCCCAAATAGAGTGTTAGGACCTCTAAATTACTTGAGGAGATATGAAAACTTTGGGTTCGTAGAAATAAATCCGAATTATAATTTAAATGGAGATTGGGATGATATTTGGGTTTTCGAGAAGTTAGAAAACCTTAGCGGATTTTCGGATTTGGACCAGCCGAATCGATTCGGTATGAGATAGTTAAAAAGTTAAAAAATTTTGAATCGATTCGGACAGGCTGAATCGAATCGGGGGCAAGCGAATTGATTCGGACAAGTCGAATCAATTCTGTCCTGGAAACATTTTGAGATTTTCTTCCTTAAGGTTAAGGGGAGTGAAATTATGAATTTGGAGATTCATTTTAGGGGATTCTAGATTTGATATTAGGACTCCTATACAATGGTACTGAGGGTGAGTAAACCTTGGATCGAAAGAGGGAACCTTGGGTTAATTTAAGTGTACAATCCGAGGTATGGATTTAATGAAGGTTTAAGATGAGTAACGTTCGCGGGAAGTCTTCGGCAAGGAAGTATAGATATATTTATCTAGTTAGAAAATATATGGGCCGATTGTATTTGAGTAAATCCTAGGATGTGATTAGGATGGAATTATTATGAATTGGTATATTCAGGATTTTATAAACAAATCCTTAAAAGTGATTAAGGTACGAGTTATATAACAAGTGATAGAATCCTTTTGGATTTAGTATCGTAAGTGTGTGAATACTTAATTATTATTACGAATGGGAACATTCGGGGCTATTGGCTATCGCTATGTGAGATTGGAAATTATATATATATATATATATATATATTTTCGAGAAGAGATGAAGAATATATATATGTCGTGATTACAGTACATATCATATGATATGAATACATATATATATATATATATATATGTGTGTGAATGGTATATTTATGTGAAGAATACCCCCATGTAATGCTATTATGGGAAGTTGGGCGATGTGGGTGAGGCCCCTGGCATGAGGAGCAGGGAGCGTATAGTCCCCAGGTCATAGCGTCCATTTTATATTGTGTGATTTTTATTAGGGGTGAGATGTGGTGGGTATGTTTCGTCTCATTTTCGGGGAGGAAATATGACCGCTTCCCATACATTGTGATTTATTTTTTACCAAGTTGGCATGAGAGTCCAACCGATGGTACCCAGGATGGTATATGAGTAATTCCCTGGAAGATGATAGCATTCAGAGACTGCATCCTCGATTTATAGCTCGGTGGGATGGTTATTATACTTGTTGTGTATAGTGTATTACCTGTATATGAGGACAAGATATCATATATCTTTAATGAATGTAAGGAGATAATTGAATAAGAATTTATTATCAGTCTGAGAGATTTTATCCAGACTTAAATTATGATTTTGTATACTAAAGTGAGTATTATATGTATGGAATTATATGAGTATATTTATACGTTAGGTACTGAGGGACTAATGAATCTTGACGATCGACATTGCCAGGTAGTAGTGTATCGGGGGGGGGTCCTTGTTTGGATTTCTCTTCGCGAGACACCACACGCACGAACATAGCACAGTGTTGGGACTGGGGACAAGTTTAGCCCTTAGTACTCGGGTTAATTAGGATTTTAGGGATTGGGTGGAACGAGTTTACTTAAGCAGGGTAGCTTAACTAGGTTATATAAAGGTATGCGATAGGTGTGCACTATTAGAAGAGGGGTGAGGGGTATCTCATGGGGGTGCGATACCAATTTAAATATGAGATAAATCATATTTTAATAATATGGCATTTATGCACTTGCAAAATATTTTCAAACTTGGGCTCTAACTCGTTTCTCTATTTTTCCTCTCTTGCTATATATATATATTACTTAAGCAGGGTAGCTTAACTAGGTTATCTAAAGGTATGCGATAGGTGTGCACTATTAGAAGAGGGGTGAGGGGTATCTCACGGGAGTGCGATACCAATTTAAATATGAGATAAATCATATTTTAATAATATGGCATTTATGCACTTGCAAAATATTTTCAAACTTGGGCTCTAACCCGTTTCTCTATTTTTCCTCCCTTGCTATATATATATATATATATATATATATATATATATATATATATATATATATATATATAGGTGTCAATATACAGGGACTCCTGGATGATGATCCTTTCGAGTCAGACGTTGCTGCAACAGCTGTGGATGCATGCAGGTTTATTTTTAGACGCTTTTATTCTTGTGATCTAGATAGGAAGCATTGTAGTAACACTCGGGCCAAAAATCCCAATTGTATTCATTTATACTTTTACCGCCTTTTAGTGCGGCATTCGATTTGGTTGTATTATGTTGAGCCGAGTGTTCGGTTATTTTATTTCATTTCAGTTTCATATATATAAACTGTGTGAATGTTTTACTTGAATGGTTTGATTAAAAAGATTAGTTAAGTAAAATTTTGATGTCAGCCTAATAGGTTATTAGTAATTAAATTGGTTTTTGACAGTGATGCTAAGAATGAACCATATGAGACTCTTATTTTAATTTGGTACAGTATTGATCGCCCGGTATTTTATTAGGCGGCGTGTCATAATATATACATATATATATGTATCATAATATTACAACATTCACACACATACCGTAATTATATAACAATCCTCCTGAGTAGGCACTCACCGGATGTACTCTACAATGCTATCAATTCAGGTATACACATCCACCCAGACACTCTGACACGGTTAGCTCCCCGAATCAGTGAAATAAAATAAACATAGCGGAGGCGGTCATAGTTCCTTCCGAAAATGAGACCGAATCATATTCAAGACGTCTCACCCCTAACTACAGACGCTATGACCTAGGGATTATACTCACCCTACTCCTTAAGCCAGGGGATTCACCCGCATCATGCAACCTCCTATGATAGCACTAAAGGCGTATGCTTTTACCGAATATATAATCACCGATATTTATGAATACACAATATATATACTATCAACTACCGTATATATACATTAAATTTAATTCCAACTATACCATGCATAATACCCGTAGCACTAGCCGAAAATATATTCGAGTCTATATTCCAACTCCAAATTTAATTAATTATGCATTAATTAATTTAGTACCTTGGTGTCGCTTAACCAATATCCCGGACTCACTCACTTGGCCCGAATATATAATATTCATAATTTATTACTCAAAATTCTCCTTAATAAGTTTGCATACTTATTAATCTAAGGTTTTCAAATTACACAGTTTCAACCTTAATGTCCCTTATGAATTATTTTTCCTAATTGTCCCATTAAATTTTTCAAACCAAAATCAAGTCCTCATAACTATAACCATGTAATCCCCAAAATAGAAACCCATGACCAAAAAAAGGGAAGGGAGAGAAGCCACCGAATCTGTCATCTTGTTCGAATGACATGGCTGTCGTTTGAACGACGATGATGTTGCTCAAATGATGACCAGGTTGTTCGAACGACCCTAGGTTCTCTCCTCCTCCTTCTTTGTCCAAATCTGATCTCCATTGAGAATTTCTAATAGCTCTCTACCCATATTTCTTCCCACGATCCCTTTTAATCATACACGAAAATCTAAGATTTCATGGTTCCCCTTTCTTATTAATGATACTCCCACATATCAAAAATTAAATAATCAAGATTCTGAATCCGTTTCTAGTTCATATATCTAAATTAATCAAAGACCAATTTAGATATCAAACTAACCCAAAAACCATATAATCTTATCACACCTATTATGATATGAATTGAAACCTGCAATTAATTAGGAGCAAGTTTAACAACTTTCCTTAAAGGGTTTGTAGGGTCTGAATCCATTTGGTGTAGATGATGATTTGATTAAGAATGTCAACACTTGTTCTTGATTTAGGCTCCCAAGGTTTCTCTAATTGATCCCTATTTTGTGCTCTACTTGATTAGGTTTTCATAATTGAGTTATGGTTGCCACGCCCTCCCACATTAGGGTTTATTAAATCAATCCCATTTTTAGGCTTGTGAGCTTTATTAAAAGGGCCCAAACACCCCTCCAGCTCCTCCAATATTTCTTCAACAATTCCACGTGAAACACGTTGTGTATCCACTAAAAGTTCTCTTGAAAACCTAGTCGATAAGCTACCGTCCTACTCTCTCAACGATAGGGAAACTTCCCACATACCTCGGTGCAAGTTTCCCTTTCATTCCGAACCTCCTCACCCCTTTGATGGGAGATACCCAAACCAATACCTGATCGCCAACCTCTAACTCAACATGTCTCCGATTGTCATTGGCATAACTCTTTTTCCTGTCCTGGGCTATGCGAATACGTCCCTGAATCAACTCTATCTTGGAAGACGTCTCCCGAATAATCTTTGGCCCCAATAACTTGTTGTCTCCCACCTCTAACCAATAAGTGGGTGAACAACAAGGTCTCCCATAAAGTGACTCAAATGGGGCCATGCCGATAGTGAATTGGTATGAGTTTTTATATGCAAACTCTACCAATGGAACATATTGCTTCCATACTCCATCAAAGTCCCGAATACAGATCCTCAGCATATCCTCCAAGATCTAATTTACCCTCTCAATTTTTCCGTCAATCAATGGATGATAGGCGGTGCTCAACTACAAGTCTGTGTCCATAGCCTCCTGGAAGTTCTGCCAGTGGTGAGATACGAAGATATTGTCTCTATCAGACATAATGTTAATCGGCACTCTGTGCAGCTTAACTATCTCTGCTATGAATAGCTGTGCGTACTGCATCGTCTCAAAATCCGTGCAAAGCGATAAGAAATGGGATATCTTGGTCAACCAATCCACTATCACCCATATCGAATCGTGACCCCTCTACAATGTCGAAAACCCCATAATTAAATCTATAAAAATGCTCTCCCACTTCCACACAGGAATCTCAAGTAGTTGCAACATCCATGAAGGCCTCTAGCGGTCTACTTTCACAAGCTGACAGGTGGCACACTTCGAGTCAAACTACGATATATCTCGATTCATCCCTGACCACTAACACTGCCTCCTTGTGTCTTGGTACATCTTATCCGTGTCGAGATGTACCATGAATATAGAGCCATGGGACTTAGTCACAACGTCATGCCTTAAATCCTCGTCCTATGGCACGACCAACCTCCCATTAAATAGTTGACCTCCCTCTGAGCTGATAGAGTAAGAGTCTGCACCCTCTGCTTGTAACTGTCTCACCCTTTCTTGGCAAAACATATCCTCCGTCTGTGCTCTCACCACCAGTATGACAGTCTTGGGCGTGATCTCTAAAACTGCCATACATGCCCTGGAGACCTCATCATCATGTCGAAGTTCACTTCACTTCGATTTCAAGACCTCTACCAGGTCCCCCTTAGTTCGTCGGATTAATGCGTCCGCCACCACGTTAGCCTTTCCAAGATGATACTTTATATCAAAATGGTAATACTTCATGAATTCTAGACATCGCCTCTGTCTCATGTTTAGATCCTTCTGTGTGAAGAGATACTGAAGTGACTTATGATCCGTGAATAATTTGAACTTCTCTCCTAGAAGATATTGCCTCCATATCCTCAAAGAAAAAATGATCGTTGCTAACTCAAGCTCGTGGGTGGGGTAATTCCTCTCATGGGGCTTAAGCTTTCGGAATGCATAAGCTATAGCCCTCTCCTCCTGCTGCAACACACCCCCAAGTCCCTACAAGGATGCATTTGTATAGACCCGATACTCCAATCCTCCCGTAGGTAAAGAAAGTACGGGTGTTGATGTCAACTTGTCCTTTAGCTCATCCGAAGCTAACTAACACTAGTCACTCCATAAAAATGGCACCCCCTAATTAGTCAAATTCGTCAACGGACCCGCAATCTTAAAAAATCCCTTAATGAAGCGGCGATAATACCCGACCAACCCCAAAAAACTACGAATCTCAATCGGTATCATGGGTTGTCCCGACTCTCTTACCACCGATACCTAACTTGAATCAACAATGATAACCCGGTCTGACATAATGTGGCCAAGGAACTGTACCTCTTGTAGCAAAAATCCACACTCCTTGAATTTGGCACACAACTGGTGGTCCCATAGTGTTTTTAGAACCATACGCAAATGCTCTGCATGCTCCTCCTCAGTGCGCGAGTAGACCAAAATGTCGTCTATAAACACGATGGAAAAAAGTTCGAGGAACTCTTTGAATAACCTGTTCATGAGATCCATGAACACTTATGGCGCATTGGTGAGCCAAAACGGCATCACCCTAAACTCATAGGATCCATACCGCAATAGAAAAGAGATCTTAGGGACATCCTCCTCCCGAATACGTAACTGATGATATCCCAATCTCAAATCAATCTTGGAGAAGTATGTTTCCCCTCTCAACTAATATAATAGGTCATCAATTCTCGATAATGGATGCTTATTCCTTATCACGACCTTATATAGCTCCCTGTAGTTGACACACAGGCGGAGTGAACCATCCCTCTTTTTCACAAACAGCACAGGAGCACCCCACGACGATGTGCTCTACCGAATGAAACCCTGTCCTAAAAGCTGCTAAATCTTTTCTCTTAACTCACGCATCTCTGAAGGGGCCTTACAGTAAGGTTCTCGGGCAATTAGTCTCGTACCCGGTGATAAATCAATCACGAACTCAATCTCCCGACCAGATGGCAACCCTAGTATGTCCTGAAATGTATCCTCAAATTCCCTCACGACTGGAATCGAGTCTATCGGAATCACCCCCCCTGTGAGGTCTCTTCCTCAATGTAATATAAATGAGTGCGTGACCCTCCCTCTGAAAGAGGCATCGCCACCAAAATCATCTCCTGTCCCGGAATGGAGAACACTATGGTCCTCCTAAAACAATCCATCGTCACCCTATGTCCTGTTGACCAATTCGTACCTAGGATAACAGCATATCCCTCCATATCTTACACTAAGAGGTATTCTACTAAAATTAGTCTCCCAATCACAATATATACTCCTTTATAGATCGAGTGTATTAGTGATCCACCCCCATCGGTGACTTTACACACATAAGGAGACTATTGACTGACTCTAACAACCTAGCGACTCTAGAAAATCTGGTTATAAGAAACGAATGCAATGCACCAGTATAAAAAAGAGTCCTACCCTGATGACTATGAATAGGAAATGTACCCTCGACTGCGGGAGGCACCTGAGTTTCTGGTGGAATCGGAACATCTCGGACGTTATACACACGCCCGTAGTGCAACTGACCCTGCTGTTGTGGGGATGGTGGAGCTACTGCTACTTGAGGCATCTGTACCTATTGTCCCTGTGGGGAACCCTATTACTGGCCCCTACCTTTCTGTGGGCACTCCCTCCTCAAATGTCCTAGTGTCCGCAACCAAAGCAATGCCTATGAAAGTCTCCCTGATACTGGCTCTACTGGCCCTGATGAGGATGTCCCTGATGTTGGCCCTACTGGTCTCCTTCATTATTCCCTGGGCCCTAGCGGCCCGAGGAACCTACTGCTGATTTGGGCCCAGTTAGCCCTACCTAAATCCATGACCTTCGGGTCAAAACCTCTTAGCATGATTCCCCTAATGGGTATCCTGCCCCTGCTGGGTGCCTATCTGTTGTGCTCCGTTAGCAACACCCTCATTTGCCTTTCCTTACTGGCTAGGCTCACATCCCCTCTTACATACCTTTAGGTGGAAGATATGGTCCTAGTAGTGTAACAAGGTTGCATTGATGATATCTGAATATGCCACCAAAGCAGGGTTCCCAATCAAGTGTTGCCTGATCCTTCAGGCCAAACCATCAATAAATCTTGCCTTCATCCTCTCCTTGTTGCTCACTTCGTCTGGCACCAAATTAGCCAAACAGGTGAAATCCTCCTCATACTTTGCCACAGAACGGTCACCCTGAATGACCTTATTGAATCTTCTCCTCATCTTAGCCTCAATTATTAGAGTATAGTACTTGCGGTCGAACTGCACTCAAAACTCGACAATGGTCATTGTATCTCTCTCTATAATAGTTGTAGTAGACTCCCATCACTGTAAGGCTGGCCTAGTCAACCTGAATGGGGCTAACATCTATCTTCGTACCTCACTGTAGTCAACCATGCGCAAATGGTGTTGTATACATCTCTTCCACTGATAAGGCAAGATCACCTCAGAGCTCCCCTGAAACTTTGGGGCATGGCCCTTCTCAAAAGTCTCCTGAACCCTCTGCCACTCTGACAGCCCCGGGTGGGCGAAACGACTAGGTACACTGGCTGCGGTGGCTAGGGCTGAGGAAACTATGCTTATATGGCTGTCATGTCTGCATTGATCGCCTGGGACACAATATCTGCTACCTGAGTTGTAGTCACAAACGCTGGTGGGGCCTGTGGCTACGAAACCTCTGGCTCCTGTTGAGCCTCTCTCGCCCCGCCCCTGGCTACTGCCCTAGCAGGTCTACCTTTCCTAGGTGGAATCGAAAATTCAAAATGATTTTTATTAGTTAACTGTTAATACAAATCTTAATAGCAGAAGTATGATATCTCACAACCATAAAGATGAGTCAACAGTCCTAATAATAGGGCTCTATATCAAAAGAATGTTACGCTGAAGTCATAGTAAGTCGTACAAATCATATGGACACTAGAACCTAGCGCTCTGATACCATCTATGACACCCCACCTAATTAAATACTAGGTGATCAGGACTTTATCAAATTAAATAGGGTTTCCACATGGTTCATTCTTAGCATCACTATCGAAAACTTATTAATTACTGACCACCTAATGATTAATTAAGTCGGTGACAAAATTTTATCTTTTAAATAACCAAGACTAAGTGCAATACGAGACATAATAAAACCATAACAATATAATAGAGCCTGAGTAAATAAAAAATATCTGAATCATGTGATAGTCGAATAAACATTGACTACAAACAACCAAACCAAAATAAATCCGCCACACAGAAAATATAACCAATACAATCTGAACTAAAGTAAAATGTACAACTGCGATGAGAAACATGCTCGAAAGTACAACTGAGATACCATCCCTAACTAGGAGTGAACAAAAGATGTTTCCATTATAACTCATATATCACCCACATGTACCACAGCTGCGTACCCTGGAATAAGATCAAGTTCGGCGCCCCTGTGGTCGGCCACCTAAAAGGTTTTGAAAATATTTGATAGCAAGGGTTAGAACCCAAAACATTTTGAAAATATTTAGCAAGTGAATTAAATTGCAGTAAATTAAAATGCATGAATGATCTTCATATTTAATCTAGTGTCGCACTCTCTTGAGTTCCGACTCACCCTTTAACTAATGTGCACACCTATCGTTTTTCTATATATCCTACCTAGTCATCTATCCCATAACTAGTTCTTGTTATATAGTTCCATTATCTCACCCTCCTCTAACCCAAGTATGTTTAATATATGATTTATAAGTTATATCACATTAAATCATTATTTTCATTTGGCACCATATAACATTTTCATGAGTTATATAATAAAAAAGACAATTCACATCATGTATTTTACTCGTATAAAATTATCTGAACCATATATATATATATATATATATATATATATATATATATATCATCATCATCATATTACAACATTCACACACATGCCGTAATTATATAACCATCCTCCCGAGTAGGCACTCACCAGATGCTCTCTACAAAGCTATCATTCCACGTATACTCATCCACCTGACCACTCTGACACAGTTAGCTCCCCGAATCAGTGAAACAAAATAAACGCAGCGGAGGCGATCATAGTTCCCTCTGAAAATGAGACCGAATCATACCCAAGACATCTCACCCCTAACTACGGACGCTATGACTGAGGGACTATACTCACCCTGCTCCTCAAGCCAGGGGATTCACCCACATTGCGCAACCTCCTATGATAGCACTAGATGGGTATTTTTTTACTAACTATCTAATCACTGATAGTTATGAACACACTCACACAATATATATATATATATATATATATATATATATATATATATATATATATATATATAAAATAAGGAGTAAAATTTTTGACACTATTCAATAAAGAGATAACACAAGTAGAGGCTAGGATTGAATCATCAAAATCATCCACAAGTAGATAAAAGGTTGGATTTTCACTCACACACTAATAGAATGTACTATAATACACCCCAAATTTATTTCACCTTTAATTTAAAATTCTACCCACTTTTGTCATAACCATCCATCACTCACGTCTCTCTCTCATCTCCTCAAATGCATCCTTAAACTCCATCTCGGCTCCAATGGCAAGAACATGGTTTCTCTCTTTCTCTCTCTCTCTGTCTCTCGAGTTTTTCTTTGTTTTTATACTCATCCTTTTATACGAATTTTTTCAATGCCAGCTTATAGATATGGAACTTTCTAGCTCATTTTACGCCCGATTTTCCAACATTTATGGCGCCCGCCTCATGGAATGGGTTGCAGGTTCGTTTCCCCTTTTTTCTATATGGTTTTGAGGGTTTTGGAGTTTTAGTGTTTTTTGTGCAAAAATATATGATGTATTTTTTGTTTTGCAAAAATAGTGGTTCAAAATTTAGGGCTTAGGTTCCATTTTTGTTTGTTAGGTGGTTTGGTTCCATTTCAGTTCATTTTTTCTTTGTTGCAGGTTGTTAATTTTGGCATTCTACTACTCCATTTGAGGTATCGATTGGATTGAGCCTTTTGCTTTTTCACATTTTTTGTATTTTTTTCTTTTTCACATTTTTTGATATTACATATTGGTTTATACATTTAGGATTTAAGATCACATTTTAGGGATTTAATTCGTGGGCTCTTTGCTTTTGTTCTTAGGTTCTTTAATCAGAAGGTGACTTTAGAGGAACTGTGTCATTGCAATAGGCTGGGAAAAGACATTTGAATATGGTAATATACTTTTCATATATAAGGATTTATATAACTTTGTATGATTCTTTGGGTTTTAGTTTATGCTTTTTGGTAGCCTACACGAGACATTCTTGATAAATACGCCTTGAAATCAATTCATGTCTTCAGTTCCTAATCGGGTCGAGGCATGCTCATTTGATTTCAACCCAAAAATAGAGAGCCTCATAATTCCTTACTGATGGCTATCACCGAGGTACTATAGTAATTATACCATTTTTTTCGTTTGATTTTGTTTCTAAATCACATATTGACTGAATTGTGATTATCCCTTCATTTCCATTTATCTCTTCCAAGTTGTTGTGTTGTGATTGTGGGGTTAATCGGTTCTTTTGTTTTTTGTTTTTTTGAGTTATAGGTTCAGGTCACAATTGAAATAAGAACTCACATGGAAACTAAATAAAGAGAGAGCAGGTATACCATCTTTGTCTCTACTTTGTTCTATATTTTTACACACTAGTCAAGTGATTTATTCATGTATCATATGTTAGTGAGGATCCATATGAGATTCTTTGCTTTGCGCGATGTATTTTTGTTTGATATTTTTTTTAATGAAATTTCTATAGATTAACGTCATTTCATTAATCTCACATTGAGGGAACCAATAAACATATGTGTTTTACAAAACAAAACGGAATGAAAGTATGATATACTTGAACAGTTTCTCTTAATGGATATGAACTTTTTCGTGAGTTGAAGATAACAATTCAATTGCGTTTGAATTAGTATGGAATGCAATCACTAATGAGTTATGATTTCAGAACTTATGAAGAATTGATTCATGAGAGTACATACAGGTCCAAGGTATTTGACGCAGAACTGATTTCAGAATTTATCGAATTCAACTCCTTTTCCAGAATTTTTCTCATGTTTTTTTATATAAAATAAAAATAGAGTTGATGTTGAGATTGTTGTTTTTAGAATGAAGGACACCTCATGTTCATGATTTTTGTTGAATTCAAATGTTTAATACAACTCATTCTTTTTGTTGTTTTAAATGAAAAAGTTTGTTACTATTAGAGTTTTTTTCTCATCAATGTGGCTCAAAGACAACATTTGAAAGTTGTTATTCATGTCCAAAAATTCAAAGGTACCAATATAATTGTGTAATATGAACTTTTTATTTTTTTAATAGTTAGGTGTGAATAATAAACAATAGTTTGTTAATAGATAGTTAGGTGTTGAAGACCACCAGAGTATAGTCATTACTATACTTGAGTCTCCAACATATTTTTTTTGTTTATTCCAATTTCATATATAATTTATATTGGATAGTCAACGTTTAGTTAAAGGTGTATTTTAACTAAAGGATATCCAGACCTTTAGTAATTAGGATGACGGGGGCTTGGTTGGTTACTAAAGTTATGGACTATGCTTTTAGATTTTCATATTTTAAAATTTCATCTGATAGAAAAACACAAACAGAGTAATGCTGATCAATTTGCGTGGGTTATTGATTAATTTTTGGTTAGTTTAATGTTATGTATTAAGTTGCCATTTTTATGCAATTCTATGTAGGTGTTTATGTACTTCTAAGATTACTTAAAGATAAAGTTAAGACTCTTTGAAATCTGCTGTACACTGTTATTGGTTTTCAGGTCCTATGGTTTTCCATTTTTATGTTGAATTCATTCGAACGAGTCATTTAAAGTATGATGTTCTATTTTCATTTAAAGATAATATTTGTATTCTGAGTACTATTTTTTTCCAATGTGATGTTCTATTTTTCTTCGTTCCTACAGAATATACATTTGATTGGACGCCCAAAGCAGAGATCTCTTCCTAAATAATTTCAGCACCCCTATGCCTTGAGTATGTGATAGATCAACATAATCATGTTCCATCAATAATGCCAATACAAATACATCTACGCAAAATTATGTTCATTCAGACAGTGATCTCTCACATTAGTTTCTTTTTTATATATTGGGTTTTGTGTTGTTTTAGACTTGGGTATAGTGGCTTTTCAATAGTGATATCTTTTGATTTTAGGTTTCTGAAGTCTAAAGTATTCCGTTTTTATAATATGTAATTATATTTCTCTAACACTCTATTTGGTTGCACACCAGGTGTTTAAAGAAGTTACTGGTTTCAAATACCTGAAAAAAATCACCACAGAAACAAACAAACACTAAAAGTAGCTTTGTGGATTTGAATATGGCGGTCATAAAGCTGATTTTGCTTTCCATATTTGTAGCCATAATTTTGAATAAGACTGGAGCTGATTCATCGATTTTCGATGAAGAAGTTGTTAGATCGAAAAACTCAGATTCAAATTTATCAAGGTTGAATTGGATCAACTCAACTCCAAGATCCATTTTCTCGAATCTCATACAGAAGAAAAGACTCGAGAACTGAAAGCCAAGGTGCGTGCTACATGAGTTTTTATTTAGTGTTTCTTAATTTTTTGTACAATATGTGCTTATAAATTTTGTGAACTACGAATTTCTTTTTTTGCAAATCAGAATTTAATATGTGCGAATTGGGGCTAACACAAATTGGAGGAACGAAGTTCTTTGACTCAAAATTTAGTAAGTGGCAAGATTTTTTTTACATTTTTGTAGTTGCATGATAGGTGTTAGATAAAATTTCTATTAAGGTATACTCTATCTTCTCTCTGACTCTCTCCAATCTGATTTTTTTGTTCTTGAAATTTAGGCATGTTATGAATTTTTAGTGTTTTTTCATGCTTTGATGGTTTCATTATAGAAGTTGGAGGTGGTATTTTGGGGTTTTGGTCTTTAGTTGGGTGAAATTTGTTCTTCTAGAATATAATTGTTATGGCTCTGGGAGAATTGGGGGATCATGGCAGTGAGGAGATGTCGTGATTTGTAAATTACCCATTCACCGGTGCGTGTAGTATGTTAATATGGATGCAAAAAGAAATTAGAAGCTGCTGTTGTAAAGACAATGCTGCTATAAAGAAGATGTCATGAAGATGAAGGATATTGAGAACTCCCCGCTCCTCGAGAAGCGAAAGAAAGTCGATGAGGTGCTTTTCAAATAAAATCTACTTTATGTAGTTATATAAGGTTATGGTTTTGAAGTTTGTGTTTAATTTAGTTTATGTTCTCCTTTCATTTTCGTAGTTATACGAAAATGTTAAGTTTCAATGATTAAACATGAGTTTGTATGTTTTTTCCTTTCCAGTTGGTTTTGTATTGCAACACTTTTCTTTCAATTTAGGTTAATGTGAAGTGATATAGCCATTTTCAAGTATGAAGATAGACAACATGCAAAAACAAAGTTGCTAAATCGTTGATCAGAGTGTGTTCAGCAACCTGTTGCTGAATCGTTAAACAAAGTTTTTTGTCTTCATACTTGAAAATGGTACGAACTAAACATAGTGTGTTCAGCAACCCGTTGCAGTAAACAAAGTTTCAAAAACAAAGTTACCGAATCATTGGTTTGGTATGATTTATCAGAGTATGTTCAGCAACCCGTTGATCGGCACAAACTAATTCGATTCAATGTGAAGCAAGTATGTTTGGATCTATGTTTTCTTTATTTGTTAGATCTTGAGGGATAATAATGTGTATGTGTATGGGTAGATAATACTTCTAAAATTGACAGAGAGGTATTGAACAGTCTGAACAGGGTTGGATGAATGTTAGCCATTAATTTCGGTTCCTTTGCTTTTTGATTTCATATTTTTAGTTATTTAACTTTCAGTTACTGATAACTTCTCACCACTGGACATTGGTATAGGAAGACTTTTAGCATACTGCATATTGGCCTTGCATAGGCGACCCTCCAAAAATAGTTGGAAACTATGTTCCCTGTTGATTACTTCTGTATTTATATGTTGGATTCATATAAATGCAGAAGTAATCAAAGAATCTATAATACATATGTATTTATATGTTGGATTCATCCACTGTTTGTACATATATGCATATGATTTCTGTGTTTATTTGTAGTTCTTTCATTCACTTCTCTATTTCACTTCTGTATATGATTTTTGTGTTTGCATATACGCATATCATTACTATTTGTACATATATACGTAGGATTCATCCATTTTTTTATTATATATTTGTTAACTGAAATTTGCTATGAGTTAACAAATTTTCTATTATTATATATTATTTTATTATATATTGAATTCTGAAATTCGCTATCAGTTAGCGATTTCTGAAATTTGTTATCAAGATCGAGGAGTACGTATAGCTATCAATTAAATCAACTATTCCATTAAAAAATTATAGTTTGGGGATATTACATGTTTAATGCTCTCTTTTTATTTCTTAATAACATGTGGTTGTATCCACGGAGCTAATTTCTTATCTCATCCATGATTTTTTTGTGTTGCTCATATCATTGATGAACAAAGCAAATTATAGAGTTGTGTTTAACATTTTATCTGTTATTATTTTCCAACTGTGATAACTTGGAGTGCTGTGAATGTTTTTGAATATACACTATACTTTTTCTTAGTTTTTCTAATAAGTTGTAGATTGATTGTCCTAGGTGTTCTTGTCAACAACTTATACTTCAGGTGTTCACCTTTGCCATCCCAAATATCAACCATGCCAGAATCTGGGAAACCATCATCCTTGGGACAATCTCGGCCAGCATCTTTTGCTATCTTAACCTCTTTCAGTCTTTTCTTAGGTTTCTTTGAAATTGAAGATGGTACATGTCTGACAAAGGAGTTCTTTTGTAAGAAGCTGTCATGGTACAGTACTCTTTCTCTATTTTTTTCAATCTTCCACTTTACAGAAAGATCAGTGAATTTATCGACGTAGAAGAGAGAGTCGTTGGGAAGGTTAGTGAGAGAGCCGCCGGAATTGAAGTTTTTGTTAGATTTTTGGAAGCATTCTTCTATGTCCTCTGTGCTTATCAAAACCAATTTTTTTTAAGCCTTCAAATATTCCTGCTGTAGGAATTGAGCTCCCCGTATGATCATTCAATCCACCCTTTGATAGTCATCAGGATTCTCTAGCTTGCGCTGTTGCAGATGAAATGCAAAAAATTTATCGAAATGAATTGAGTCCTTCGCGTGCCCCGTTTAGTAGTCCCCGGAGAAGTTATTGATAAAGAAGATATGTACTTCCTTGATGCGGATCATGGGAGTGATGATGATGAAATAAATGAAAATCAGGGTGAGGATGGAGATATGGATCCTGAGACGAGGGCCAATAATACCAAAAGGATAACCAGAGTACAACAGAATAAAAGAACCACGCGCACAGAAAAATTGAAAACTGAAGCAGAAGCCAATAAGGTGAAGGAGCTCGCTAGGGAAATTGACAGCTTACCAGATATTATGTAAGAAATAAGAAAATAGGGTGAAGAAAAAGATAAAAGACAACTGCGTCGGATTGTTGCTAAACAAGAAAGATTAAAAATTTTCCCACCACGCTTCGGGAGGCACAAATTTTAGCCTGCACCCCTTCAAGTCTTATTATCTGAAGAAATCATGGGGTCCCTCCGTAAGCTAAAGGGCTGCTGCACCCTTACGAGAGATCATTTTAAGAGCCTTGAGAAACGAGTATTGATTATCCCAACAGCTAAGAGCGGGAGGGAATAGGGAGTGCTTGGATCTCCAAATACTAGAGACGGGACTTTTGTTTTTATGGCTGTTGGTGGGAAGTGGAGCTTCTACCTCCCTTAAAGATTTGGTTTATGCTTCATGTTATTTAGAAGATATAGTGTTCTTGATCCTTGGATACTTGGCCATTTCAGAATTATGCAATATTAAGTGGGATACAAATGGTATCTTCCCCCACTATTAATTATAGGGAAGCACTTATGGTGGGTAAAAAAAAAACTTTATACTTCAAGTGTTTAAAATTTGTAAGAGGCTATTGTTATTCAATTTCAAGGCTATAAATGCAGGTATATATCTTATATTTTTTTCTTTTCGAGTTATATTTCATTATTTTTTTCATTTTATTATTTATTCATTTGCTTATTTATATTGTATTTGTGTTTAATTATGGTTTGCTTCTTACTGGAGACTGCACACTCCATGGGTGAAGGAGAAGCGGATTATTGATGATATTATATATAGGGAAGGGAGATAATTTTAGGCATGGGTTATTGGATATTTTTTTTGGCCCGTGTGAAAGACAATATATTCTGGTCTTTGATTTATACATTTTTTATGCTCTCTCCCCTGCACGAATTTACTTTCTATTAATGTTCTACTCATATATTGATTTTGAAGTAGACAGATTGAGTTCATAATCAAGAATTTTGTATGTTGAATAATTTGTTAAATGAATTTGGACTTTTTGAATATTATTGGATCGGTTGTTATACGTGAAGCAGGGTGGATTGGCCCATAAATAAGGGGGATTATGCCCTATTTTTTTTTGAAATTGACATTTTGTTTATTTAAGCCATAATGTGAATTTGGTTGATGAATATTGTATATTTCATGTTATATATGAATTTTTTTTATGAATTTAGAATGTTATTGGACTATTTATTATTTGTTAAGCAGGGTGGATAATCTTATAAATAAAAGATATTGTGACCAATGTTTTTTAAAATTACACTTTGTTTTATTCGGGAATGGAATTTTTGCCATTACGTATTTGGAAATTTTAAAAAAATTTCGGCCATTACATACTTTGGAAATTTTTGTGGTTTTGCGATTACGTATTTGGAAATTTTCGCCGTGCCTTCAGGCACGGGCATTCTGCTAGTATATATATATATACTATGGCACTACCATATATATATATATACACATTAAATTTAATTCCATCTATATCGTGCACAATTCCTGTAGCACTAGCCTAAAATATATCAGAGTCTATATTCCAACTCCAAGTTTAATTAATTATGCATTAATCAATTTAGAACCTTGGTGTCGCTCAACCAATATACTCGAATTCGCTCACTTGGCCCGAAAATACAGTATTCAGAATTTATTATTCAAAATTCTCCTTAATAAGTTTGCACACTTATTAATCTAAGGTTTTCAAATTACTCAATTTCAACCTTAATGTCCATTATGAATTATTTTTCCTAATTGTCCAATTAAATTTCCACTCCAAAACCAAGACCTCATAACTATAACCATTAAAATTTCACACAAAATCAAGACCCCATATTTGTTATCCCCATAACAGAAACTCGTGACCAAAATAGGGGAAAGGAGAGAAGCCATCGGATCTGCCATCTCATTCGAATGACACGCTCATTGTTTGAATGACGACGATGTCGCTCGAATGAATCTCAGGTCGTTCGAATGACCCTGGGTTCTCTCCTCCTCCTTCTTCGTCCAAATCTGATCCGCCATTGACAATTTCTAACAACTATCTTCCCAGATTTCTTCCCATGATCCCTTATAATATTACACCAAGTCTAAGATTTCATGGTTCCCCTTTCTTATTAACGATACTCACACAGATCGAAAATTAAATAATTAGATTCCGAATCCTTTTCTAGTTCATATTTCTAAATTAATCAAAACCCAATTTAGTTATCAAACCAACCCAAAAATCATATAATCTTATCACACCTACTATGATATGAATTGAAATCTGCAATTATTTGGAGCAAGTTTAACCACTTTCCTTAAAGGGTTTGAATCTCTTTGGTGTAGATGATGATTTGATGAAGAATGTCCACACTTGTTCTTGATTTAGGCTCCCAAGGTTTCTCTAATTGCTCCCTATTTCCCCCCTACTTGATTAGGTTTTCTAATTGAGTTTTGGCTACCATTCCCTCTCACTTATAGGGTTTATTAAGTCAATCCCATTTTTAGGCTTGTGGGCTTTATTAAAAGAGCCCAAACACCCTATGTGGGCTTGGTTATGCCAAAAAAGGCCCTGAGACCCATTTACTACCCACGAGTACTCTTTTTCGACTATTTTGACCCATTCGGACTCAACCGTACACTCAGAATTTCCATCGGAATTATTTTACTAAAAGCTAATATTCAGTTATTAACTTAGTAAGTTATTATTATTAACATAGTAAATTTAAATCCCATAAATATTAATCCTCTACTCACCGAATTAATATTTAAATAATATTAATAATAACTAATTCAATTAAATAACGACACACAAGTAATTTAAAATTTACCGAATTAATTAATTAATAAATGCCCCGAAATACGAGGTGTTACAATTGGCTGCGACCAAAACTGGTGGCAGTTATGAAGCAGGCTTTCATTGTTGAAGTCTTCCCATTGGTGGAAGATATGGTGTGAAAGGTCACTAGATGTAAGTTATCATTTGGGTTGTAAGATGTAATATCTCTTCGTAAATCTTACCATAGTTCATTTGTCATTCTATTAGGATGAGATTTTTTCATGTTGTGGATTTTTCCTCATACTCCTTGGTGTTATGATTCTTATGGGGTGCAGGGTTTCGCAATTTTTAACTTTGGTCTTAGAAAATATTCTAAATATTCCACCCACATTCCTATTTTAGTTAGATATGTACTAGACTTAGAAATGTGATGTTTCTATGGCATTTTTTTGAAACACGGGGTTTCTTATTTTAGGTCACAAAGGGGACGAAAATGTAGAAATGGGGGGCTTCGACGGAGTCCTTTTGAAACACAGGGTTTCCTATTTTAAGTCATATATGGGATCTAATTTAGAGTTTCAATGGTGTTTGTTGAGGTCACATGGTGAGATGTGGTTGGGACGAGCGTATCCTAATTTTCTACTTTGGTTTTCACAAAGACTAAAAATATTCAAACCCCTTTTCTATTTAATGTCACAGAGGAGACTAGACGTAAAACCATGATATTTTAATGGTGTCTGTTAAAACACGGGGTTTCCAATTTTAAGTCAGGTAATGGATCAAATTGGTTTGAAGTGAAGGGCTTCCTATTCTAAGTCGCGTAAGGGACCAAATTTATTTGAAGCACAAAGCTTCCTATTTTTAGTTGCGCCTGAAACCAAATTTGTTTGAAGCATGGAGATTCCTATTTCTGGTCAAGTAGGAGACATAATTTGTTGGAAGCACACGACTTCCAATTTTAGGTCGCATAGAATACCATTTTTATTTGAAGCACATGGCTTCCTATTTTTGGTTGTTTAGAGGATAAATTTTGTTCGAAGCATGTTGCTTCCTAATTTAGGTAGGATAGGGGACCGAATGGGATGATATGATTATTTTTGTTTTGTTCAGACAAGGTTTTAGTTTGGGTTTTCTTGGCTAGAATCCTAGGCCATTGTGGGATCCTCACAGGAGTGTGAGGCTTTGTTTAGTTTCGCTCAGGAGGAGTGTTCCCTTAGGGGTCTAAGTCCATTATTGAGTTCTCTTAGAACAGTATAATATTGTGGTAAGATGCTTACAAATGTTTAAGTCTTTGGGTGAGTAAAGTCCACGGACTGTGAGAGTTTTCCTAAGGAAGTTCGAGGCTATAGTTGGGTCTGGTCAGGTTAGTGTGAGGCTTTGGCTTGGTCTTATTAGGTTAGTGTGAGACCCTTGTTTTGTTTGATCAAAGTAATCTGAGGCTCAGGTTAAAGAGTTTGTTATGGTAAGTCTGAGGCTTTAGTGATGTGCTCAGGTTAGTGTGAGGCATTTTTTTGTTCAGGTGGAGTTCAAAGTTTTATAAACGTTTTCTCAAAGGATTCTGAGGCTTTGAAAGGATATTCTCAAGAAGTGTTCGAGGGTTTAGTGAGATGTTGAGGGTAGTGTGAAATATTTTTTTTGCTCGGGTGAGGCTTTAGATAGGTATGCTTAGTGGAGTCTAAGTCCTTTCAAAGGTTCGATTAAGTAGTGTCCAAGTCATAAGTGAGGCGCTGAGAGTAGTGTGAGGCTTTTCTTTCCTAAGGTGGATTCAGAGTCTTTAGAGATTTTCTTATAAGAGTTTGACATTGTTGCATTGTTTTTCTCAGTTAGTGTTTGAGTCTTACATGAGATGCTCAGGGTAGCGTGAGGCTTTATTCTTGCGCGGGTGGAATTTGAGGCTTTAGATAGGGTTTCTCAGAGGATTTTAAGGCTTTATAATGTTTTATTAGGTGGCATCCTAGAATTTGGAGAGGTTTGCTTCGAGGGATCTGAGGCATTTGATATGTTCGACTGGAGTCCAAGGGTTTATAGAACGTTCAAAAGAGTTTGAGGCTTTGGGTAAGAGTTTTCTTGGGTGGAGTCCAAGGCTTTGGAGAGGTTGGCTAAGAGGAGTATGAGGCTTTGGTTAGGAGTTTTCTTGGGTGGACTTCGAGACATTGGAGAGTTTAGCTCATAAGAGTCTGAGGCTTTGGTTAGGAGTTCACTTGGGAGGGGTTCAAGGTTTTAGAGAGGTTGGCTCTTAGGAGTTTGAGACTTTTAATCAATTTGGGTGGATTTTGAGGATTCAGATTGTTTTTTCAGAGGAGTATAAATCTTTGGATAAGTATTTGATTAGGTGGTGTCCTAGGAATTGGATAATTTGGCTCGAAGGAGTCTAAGGCTCTAGTCAGGAGTTTGCTCTAATGGAGTTTGAGGGACTGGAGAGGTTATCATAGAGGACTTCGAGGCTTTAGTTAAGAGTTTTCTTGAGTTGAGTCTGAGGCTATGGAGAACTTATCTCAGAGGATTATGAGGCTTTGGGTAGGAGTTTCGTCAAGCGTAGCCTGAGGCTTTAAAGAGGTTGACCAGAGTAGTTTCAAAGCTCGATCACGGTACCTGGAAAACAAGGTAAGGAACCTCGCGCGTCGGTCAACCGACGAAAAACTCGATCACGCTACCGAGATAACCCGGTAAGGAACCTCGCGTGCACGAGAAACCTCGATCACAGCCCGGCAGCACCCGGTAAGGAACCTCGCGCGTCGGTCGACCGACGAAAAAATCGGTCGACCGACATTTTTTTTCAAAGTTTTTCCAAATGCCTAGGCAAGCTTCCCAGACCTTCCCAACAACATATTATGACTTCCCATGGACGCCCTCAAACTTTGGCAAAGGGAATACCCGAGTACTCATCTTATTGCAGTTTATGTCTACTGCTACCACTTTGAAAATTTCGTTAAGATGTTATATGAGGGGGGTGAAAAAAAAAAGGTTGACCTAGAGTAGTTTGAGGCTCTAGTTAAAAATTTTCTCAGGTAGAGTCCCAGGATTTGGAGAAGTTGGCTCAGAGGAGTCTGAGGCTTTGGTTAGGAGTTTGATCGGGAAAGGTCTACGTGAGACCCCGTAATTTTTAATAATTATGTTGATCAAGTCCATTTATTAAATAAAATGGTTTGTCAATTCAATTTAAATATTATCCTTAGCATGCAAAAGAATCAATGAATAAGGATAAATCAAAGTAGAGAATGATATGAGAAATCCACAATGATTACATATTATGGATATAATCGATTACCACCACTATGTAAATTAAACAAAAAAGTGGCTCACAAGAACTAGCACATGATAAATCTCCCAAAATCACACTATTTACAAATCTAAGTGTAAATGCTAAGAATACATTAAACCCCACATCCCTCGATTTATTAAAAAAGCGAAAAGTGAATTTAACACCTACATCTCCAAAGCTTGGTGATGACTGGAATGAAAGACTGTGTACTCAAGTGAGAAACTAGGCTAGGTACATTGGAGCACCTAAACAGTGTGATGGGTCAGGCCCACCGCAATAAGATAATGAATACACAATCAAGTAGTAAAACTATCAATCTTGAGTATAAATAACAATTCTATAGTTGTTAAATTAAGTGTTGTATAAAAATGTAAACTGGGACTAGTCCTCCATTTGCTGAAGGGTCTCACAACGCATAACCTGCCTGACTTATATATAATTAATTTAAATATTTCATTGGTAAATAAGGCTTGTGAACATATCTAGGACCTTAAGCATGTGAAATAAAATGCAATTCATAATATAGATAATTCCCCATCATAAACACAAACCCAACCTCACCTTATCCACCACAAACACTACCAATAATAAAATCATCGTAATCTTGTCTGGACCCCAGTTCCCATTATGGTCACCAAGTCCCACAATATGGAACAATCCTTATCCACCCAACATATTCATAATATCTGTATAAGAAAAGTGGCCCTAAGCGTAGGGTCAGAGTAATATTTATCCACCCTCAATAAAATTCCTCAATTTAAATTTCACACGACGTCTTTTATACGTTATTTTTATGTTCTCAATTTTTCTTAAATTACTTCTAAATGTCATACTATTTTTAAAAGAGAGGGGGTGATGCATATATTCTCAACAAACATCAAAATGAAGAATTTCATTCCACTCACATCTCATACAAAAATATATTTTAGGCATATTTTCCAATGCCCATAAATTAAGATTGCATTAATTTAGAATATTACAAGTATTAGGCTATCAGAATAATAATTTGTTAAAATGGGCCTCTCATAATCACATTTTGGGAAAACTTAACATACAAAACATGTCAAGAATATGGTTTATTAACAAATACGCGAAGCATCTCAATTTACGACTTCTACACAAATTAAAAGTTATCATCCTATAACGTTACTACACATCGACAAACATACATACAATGGGTTTTCTCATTTTTCAGGCCCTAAATGCACTTTATGGGATTTGGTTAAACGTGAAACTTTTAGAAAATATTATTTTACATAAGACTATGAAGTTTTGTAATTTTGTGAGCAAAAGTACTGTTTAAAAAAATTCGAGACTATCTCAGATCTTCAACAAAATTCATAAACCCAAAAATGAAGAAGTTATATTTATTAGAAACCTAATTCCCAAAAGTAAAAAAATAATAATAAAATTGAACATAATAAGAAATGAATTTAATTTACTATCACGATTTTCAACACATATAATTCATTAAATGTTAGTTTTAAAATATAAATCATACCAAGAACGTAAAATTCATAATCAAATTCAATTTTGTGAAATTAGACTGAATTAATCAAGTACACAATTTCATGAATTAGATTCCTTAATTTATTCACCAAAAATTAGAATTTATAAAGGCATGGTAAAAACAAGATAAAACTTAATTATTGTAACACCCCACGATTTTGGGACTGAGAAATTTAATTTTGGGACAAATAAAATTTCTTTTAAATCATAGAATTTTAAAATTAGGAAATTGAAGTCCAAAAATTGAAGACGTTTTAAAGTTTGTTGGATGAGGATTTTGAGTGTACCACTGGTTCCGGATGGGTCGAGATAGTCAAAATGACTGTCATTGGGTTTATTTCCGATTTCGAAATATTTTTAAGTAAGTTTGACTCGAATTGGAGTAAACGAGTCATTTAAAGTGTGTATTAACATTTAAAACTGGGTTTAATGTTTTAAGGGATTTAAGAGTCTTACGGATCAAGCCTTCTCATTTAGAGAAAGAGAGAAAGAGAAAGGAAGAAAGAAAGAAGAAGAAAGGAAGAGAGAGAGGAAGAAAAGTTTGGAGATTCCGGCCCAAACGCGACATCGAGGACGATCCAACCTCTAGAAAATCAAGGCAAGTGTTTAATCTTGATAAATAATTCATTTGTGTATTTCATTTCATAATTTGTGGGTAAGAAAATTGGATTTTTGGGTATATTTATCAAAACCTAATTTTTGGTTTCAATCTTGAAGTTGAAGTTTACACTTGGGTTTAAGGGATATAAACTAATGAGATTAGATATAGGATGAGTTTTGATGTTTGAAAACATGTTGGGATTGAAGATTTAGGGTTGGAAGAGGTATAAATTGAATTTTTGGAAAATTTGGGTTTGGAGAAATCAGCCATTTTCGTGGCTTTCTGAACTGGCCGAATCGATTCGCCCCTAGCGAATCGATTCGCCAGGTTGCTGGATTTACAACTAAACAACAGAAGTATTTAAAGCGTAAGATTTCAATTTATAACCAAGGTTCTCCTTTTAACTTTATTAATCAAAAAAGTTTTCCAGTGTCATATTATACTTTCTTAAAACAATTATTTATAATTTGAGTCATCAACCATGTCCTACATATCAAATCACAGTAGGCAGTTCCAGATTTCAGAATTTCATATATATATTAACTACTCGTATAATATATATATCATAACAGTACCCCACATAAAAACTATGGTGCGAGCATACTCTGCTATCCAATCCCCGTATCAATCGTACTAAAGGGAATACAAGTTCGGAATCACTCTCGAACTGTATAAATACATACACAAACAATATTGAGGCGAAGCATAGTTTCCAAGTCCAAGAGGTGAGTACATACCCTCACGTCTCTTAGGACCGTGACTACCGATTCGATAGCCTGTACCTAGGATTCCTATCTTCTAGGGTACGAGTCAATATCCCCCATAAGGCACACAAGATAAGATCGTCCCAGCGCGGTAACCTCAGGGATAGCAAGTAGCGCGGGCATGATTTTCACAAGTATATAATATATGCATACACAATCATATAAATATACCACTTTTATTATATCAATTTAGGTTTATCCCATAACCCACATTCACAACATTTATCCTTATTTTCCCATTATTATTTATCAAGTATAATGGTTCGTTTCTAACTTTAATTCGAAGGATTTTTCCATCTTACTACGTAACCCTCATGGACTCTATTCTTCCAAATGTACAATTCAGTAGATATCTATTTATGTTCCAACGTAACTCTCTCTTACGTGTCTCCCCCTTTAATATATACTTACATTATCCCTTATGCAAAATATCCCAAAAATATAGATTTCGCCTTACATTAAAGGATTTTGAATTTTATTTTCAAAGATGAGAATTTCAAACGGTTTCGAAATCGGAATTAAAATGGAGTTTTAATTGAATTTTTATTATCTCTAAGAGTCCTCAAAACATAAAACTGTCTAGCAAAAAAAAATATTAAAAAATATTGAACGGTCCGATCGAGCTGAATTTTTTTCTGTAGCTTCCTCTCGTCTTCAGCTAATTCTCTGTAATATTTCATCCAATTCCAACGGTCCGATCGTCTGGAATATTTTTTTTTTTGTGTTTGTATTTGATTAGAACTCTTTTCTTAATCAAACTCTTAATCCTTTACATGACAAAGGGTTTCCAGAATATCATATAAATCATTACTACATACAATTTCCTATCTCAAATTGGGTTTTTCTTCCATACCATTCATCCTAATCATTCCTAAACCAATATGAAAGATGCATCAACGAAATAAGAAAGATAAACACTTGCCTGGGATTTTCAGAAATCTGGTTTGGTGTTGAATTTGGTGTGGTTCTGTTCCCCGTCTCGCGATCTACGCGTTGGCGGTGGCGGCGGTGCAAACGGTTAAGTTTTGAGCCTCGGAATGCCTTGAGAGCTCTCTCATCTCCTCTCCAATGGTCGTTCTAGTGTTTTGAGTTATCTAACCCTAGGAGATAACCTAAACATCTGATATAACCCCTTTAATTTTCGTGGGTTTAATTATCCAAAAATACAAAATGACTAAAATGCCCTCCCGGGGTACTAATTAGGCCTAAAAATGCCCCGAGACCCAAATCAAACTCGCGGGTATACTTTTCTGACTATCTCGACCCTTCCGGACGCGTTGGCGCACTCAAAACGACCATACGGACAACTTATAAAATATTCACTTTTATTAATCCACATTTAGTCCCGACACGACACAGGCGCGTCTCGACTTAAATTTCCACAATTGTCATTTTATTCACACGTGACAATATTATAAAAATAAATCTCATATATTACTATACTCATCCAGTAATATGAAACAAATAATATATTCCCAATAATTACTAACTCTTGTCACGCTAGTAAATATTTAAAACAACATTTTGAATTAAAATTAAATTAATTTATCTCAATTAAATTTAATAAATCCTTAAATTTAAAAGCCATGAAAATACGGGGTATTAAATTAAATTATATTATTGAATCCTAATGTCAATGGGTAACGTATTAAGACTTATAAATGTTATAAGATAATAAAATTGGAAACTAGCCTAGTATAGCGTATATGTGTAAAAATAATTAAATGCGATTTGAAAGGGAAGGATTCTTGGGTTATGTTAGGAAGGCTGGTCTTGGGGGTATAGGCCGTGCCTATGGTAAGTTAGGTTGTCCTTATGGGCGGGGTAACTTAATTAAAATTTCAAAATGCGAATAGGTGCTCACTGTTAGATGAGAGGTGAGTTGGGGTCTCACGAGAGTGCGATTCCACTTTAATTATGAAAGAAGTGCATTTATATTTATTATGCACGGTTAACACACTTGCTAAACATTTTTACACCTCGGGCTCTGACCCGTTTATACTTCTCTCCTGCATGTATATATATATATATTACTGCATGTGTCCTACCGCAGGGATGCCGGATGCCCTTCTATTCAAAGTCGTGGGAGCCCTAACAGGTGCGGACTGTTGCGGGACTTAGGTTGTAGTTGCCTCTATTTCTTTGAAAATCTAGGTTGGATTCATATTGTATACCGGGTTTATACCCAAGGGATATTTATAGATGTTTATATTTTCCATTTCAGTTATTGTACTGTTTGTGACCCAACAGCTTATTCGGGTATATTCATTTATATATACTCATTTCATTTTTATTCTAGCATTTTATTTATCATGTACTCGTGTATGTTTTACCTTCGTTAGTAGTTCTATAGTGATGGTTTGTGGTATGTTTTATTAAATTTTAACATCTCGCTTATATGATTACGGGTAGTTAGCCTTATAGGTTGTTATATAGTTATTGCTGTTGAGACTGAGCCATCTGAGATTCTCGATTTGATGTAGTATAGGGCTGGCCACCTATTATTATTTTGAGCGGGTTGTTACAATTATCTCTACAAAAATTTTAGAATTTACGAAAAAAACTCTTTAGGTAGAAAATACTACTTATCTCATGAGAGGAGAGAGTAGAATTATTTTGTCTCAATGTACGAATCCACAAGAAAATATTATAAGAATAGTTGTAGAAGATGTCCCACCAAAGTTGCTCCTCAGTTGTACCAATAATTGTATAAATATTTCTCCAAAATTGTTCCAGTAAATTGTAAGATTGTTTTTAAATTAAAAAAAAAAATTTAGAAATGTAATGATGTAATTTGGGGGAAAATGGATTATTTTTTTTTGTTAGGTTTTGTATTGAGAATGGAAATGCAAAAGGAATTTCGTACTAGTTCTTGAGAGAAATGAAGAAGAATGAGGTGAAACTCATTCTTAAGATGGATGCATCGATTTAAATGTTATAATGCCTAACTCACTAATTATAAATGTTATAATTGTTAATCCACCTATATTTTAAAATGTTATAATAGCTAACCCATTAACCATTATAAATGTCAAAATGGTTAAACCACCCAAGATATCTTCATAATATAAGACATTAATATTATTACGTGATTAATAACCTACCATTTTATTATTATTATTATTATTATTAGTAATGTACTAGTCTCTTTTATTTTTCAAATTTCAATTTCCAATTAACTATTAATAAATATCACTAAATTAGGGGGGATTTATAGTCCTAGGTTTTGAAGAGGTTGGCTCAATAGAGTCTGAGTCTTTTGATATGTTCAGGTGGAGTCTAAAGATTTGGAGAGGTTAGATGAAAGGATTTTGAGGCTTGGGTTAAGAGTTTTCTCGGGTGGAGTGTAAGCCTATGGAGAAGTTGGCTTAGAGGAATCTGAGTCTTTAGAGAGGCTGTTTAACATCTGTAGCGCTGCCCTATTAGTCCGAGCTTTTGACCAAATCTAATTCCTTAAAGAGATAAGTTTAAAATATCTAATACATGTAGTAATTAATGTATTCGTTCAGCAAAACCCTCATTACAATAAAACAAAACTTAAACAAAAGGATGGGTACAACTAAATGTGCAATCTATTTGAATTATGTTGGTACTAACTCAAAATATACTTATACTCTCATAACCCACTAAACCTCTACGCGCATTCATCCCGAGGAAACAAGGAATATAAAATGGATGAGCACAAGTAGCCCAATAAAGGTTAAATTAAATGTCATCAAACTACATGTCAAAGTTAGTATTTGCGAGGACAATATATATACACTAACAAAGCTATGTGAAACAATATTGATAAGATGATTTTATCATAAGAGAAAATAGTAAGGGAAATAAATGATTTATTGCCAATCCCTCAGAATACCTTGATGACCCAAGGTTTAATCTCCCCTAGTTTACCCCCCCCCCCCCCCCCAGTTTCCACCATGGTTAAATATCCATTGGTCCATCTCGTAACTCCCAACATTTATTTTTAGACTTAGACCTCTTAATCTCCATGACTTTATTCAAGGATTCTATTCACCCAATCATGCCACGGGCTACAAACTCTTCTCTGCCTAATTCTAGGGTGAGCAATCCATGGTCTGCTGTAAACTCCACCGCATTGGCGGAGCTCTGCCAGTGTATAAAACCCATAGATAGTTTAGGATCAATCTCCCTAGGACTAGCCATTTTTACCTTAAGAAAAAAGCACGCGACCTTTTCCAGATATGATGACTCGGCCTAGCAAAGTAATAGTGCATTGTCAATACCAATGGCCGTCTCAATCACCCATAAACATCCATAATCTAATGATGCCTAAGTCTGTAGCCTCAAATAAGGAGTTAGAACTCCTGGTCTCCAAACACCAAGGGTATTTTAGTAAAACTAAGGTTTTAAACCCTAAATAACTCAAACTTTGACTCCTTAAAGATTAAGGGACGAACCCAAAACAAAACCTCATAAGATCAATAATGACATCATCAAATCCATTCCACCTCAAAATCCGCAATCCCAAATCAAAACCCTAGAAGAAAATTTCTAAAAACATGGATATATAATTAATAGTGAAATTTCATGGCCAATTAGAAAACTAATAATCATGATGGAAAGTAAAAGTCCATGACTTCTAAACCCTAAAAATTATAAATAGTAAAACTCCTTGGCCTTAAACCCATAAACTCCGAAATAAAACAAGTGTTCATCTTATTCCAAAAAATCATGGAAATTAGTGTTTTATACAGGGAATAATATGAAGAGCACATATTCCTTATATTAAACACCTAGCCAAATGAGTAGTAGAATTTCATCTCCTTCTGCCTCCTCTTTCTCGACAGTGAAAAATAAAGGTCCTCAATATTTTTTTGGCACCACTTCCATTTCTTCTTAAAATCTTAATTTCTCTCTCCAAATTATGAATTAGGGTGCTAATGGAAACTTTGGGAAGTGATCTAAGGGTTTCTATTGATAGAAAATGCTAGGGATCCTAGAGTTTCCACTTGTGTTTGTACATTCCCACAAATACGCCTCTACAAAGGCTTTTAGAATCTTTAAAACTTAATTTTCAAGAAATGAACTAATTGGGCCACATCATCACTCACGTCTTGATCCCTCTTAAGATCCTAAGGTAACACTTTATGACTGAATGTCTATGGCCCTGATCATGTCCTTACCATATAACTTTGAGTGTCACCTTCTAAGGTGGCAACCTTATATGGTTTTAGGGTCATTATAGGCTGGTTTAGAGGATTTTGAGGCTTTTGTTAGGACTTTTCCAAGGTCGAGTTCAAGGATTTAGAGAAGTTGAGTCATAGGATCTTCCTTGGGTATATTTCGAGGCTTTAAAAAGGTTTTCCCAGAGGAGTCTGGGCTTTGGTTAAGAGTTTTGTAAAGTGGAGTCTGAGTAAATGAAGTTGGCTCAGAGTTGTTTGAGGCTTTTGACTTTTTTGGGTGGATTTTGAGGATTGAGAGAGGTTGGATCAATGGAGTTCGGGGATTCGATTAATAGTTTTCTCGGGTCGAGTGAGAGGCTTTAGGAAAGTTGGCTCAGTGCGTCCTGAGGCTTTGGTTAAGAGCTTATCGTGTGAAGTATGAGGCTTTGGATAAATTAGATTTGAGGAGTCTGAGGCTTCAATATGGATTTTACTCAGGTGGATCTCGAGACTTTGGAGAAGTTGTCTTAGAGGAGTCTAAGGCTTTGGTTTGGAGTTTACTTGGGTGGAGTCCGAGGATTTTCAGAATTTTCCTTAGAGGAGTTTGAGGATTTTGTTAAGGGTCTACTGGGTTGAGTCTGAGGCTTTAAAGATGCTGACCCATCGAAGTATGAGGCTTTGGTAAAGAGTTTTCTCGGGTGGAGTATGAGGCTTTAGAGAAGTTGGCTCACAAGAGTTTGAGACATTGGTTTTGAGGTTGCTCGAGTGAAGTCTGAGGATTTAAATAGGTTTCCTAAGTTTGAAGTTTTTGTTAGGAGTTTTCTTGGGTGGAGTATGAGGTTTTACACGGGTTGTCTCTGAGACGTACTAGGATTTTCATATGTTCGAGTGGATTTTGAGGCTTTGGAGAGGTTGGATCAGAGGATTTTGAAGCTTTAGTTAAGATTTTTTTCGGGTAGTGTAAGGACAAATTTTCTAATTGAGTCAATTTATATATATTGTCTTAATTTCATGTTTGAATTAAACTTGTTTAATTCATATGTTAGGATTTGAGTTATTTATCCTTCAATCTTGTGACGTGTTATTGAAGATTCTAGCAAACAAAGTTATAGAGACATTGAGTATACATTGTGCTTCAATCCTTATTTTGTCTTCGTCATCCAAGGGATCTCAAATAGGTATGAATAAATGTTTATGTTTGATCCCTAGTTGATTTTTGGGATTCGGTTTATGAAAATATTTTATAAGTTTTTAAAAATGTTTTTCAAAAAACACAAAATGTCATTATAACGACTTTAGGCTTGTAATTGAAATGAGTTTATGCACCTCGTTATAATAGTGATCAAACGAACTTCTAATGATATGTTTTTAGACTTCTCTGGAATCTCATTTGAAGTCTCATTATAAGGTGCTCGGACGAGATCCGCATCTTCATTTGAAATAGATCGGTAGCCTCCTTCGAACAAGATCCAATCCCGTTTGAACGAGCCGAATGTTTTCCAATGAAAATTTCATTTATCATGCTTATATCATTTTTGAAAAACCTCCTATAATTTGGAGTGCGGAGCACCCATTTTCTTGGAGACTTTTACCTTGTTTTTCAGTTCCCACACTTTTCAGGAAAGATGTTCATATTTTGGTGATCTTCTACAATCAAGTTTTCAAGACCCTTATTTACACCCATGTTTGAGATGCAAGAATCATACGTATATGTATATCATCTTGAGATCTCCTTATTTTGCATCAAAGTGGTTTGCTCTTCATACTATGAGCATTTCTTATGGTTGATATCGTGTTTGTGGCTGTTGAAAGGTGTCCAATAATGGTTGCAAAGAAGGTTACAAGGATCAAGGAAGCGCATCAAGTCTTGAACACATTGAGTCTAAGAATAAGTCTCAATTTGTCTTGTAAACTTCCTATATTGTAGTGTACTTGTGTGGTTGGATTGTCTGGGGTTTTTCCCATTGTGGGTTTCCCTCGTACATCATTGTGTTGTGATTTACTTATTTTATTCTTTCTTATAATTAACTAGATGCATTCTTAGGTCAAGACTAAAATTGGTAAACTGTTTTACACAACACTTATGGTTTCATATTAGTGAAAATTAATTAAAAATTGTGAAAATAAAATTTGGCCGTCTTTCCATACAAACCCTAGGACACTTAGCTTTATGGAATTGATATCAGAGCTGATTACATTAGTTTAATGTGTTTGATCCCTATTTTTATGAACGTTTGGGTTTAGATGGATTTTAATTGTTAAGAGGGTTTCGTTTCCCGTTCTCCATTGTTTGATGGAACAAACTGTCCCTATTGGAAGGCGCAAATGTGATTTTTCCTTAAATCAATCGAGGAGGACGTTTGGAACTCATTTGGGTATAGGTGGAGTTGTCCCACCGAAGGTGGTCCTCCTAAAGCATTCATCTCTTCGACACTGGTTGAAAAGAATGCCTCAACTTGTAATTCCAAGGGTATTAATTCTATTTTTTGTAATGTGACCGTTGAGGAGTTTAGATGCATTATGACTTACGATATCATGAAGAATGCTTGGGATATTTTACGATCCACACACAACGTATCCTAGACTGTTAGGGTTTGCAAGTTACAAAATATAACAACAAAGTTTGACAAGACTAAGATGTTTAGAGAATGAGTCTTTTGATGAGTTATTTTCTAGGCTGCCGGATATTGTCAATTCCTCATTTAAGTTAAGGTCAATGCCTGAAAGATCCCCGAGCCTAGAATTGGGTATAAATCTTAAGGTCAATGCCTGAAAGATGTAACGACAAGGTCACGATTCTAGATTCCTTAGGTGGTGTCAAAATGTGAGAGTCCAAGAGCTTGTAGGTTACCTTCAAACCTATTAGATGAACATGTGTCCTTCGAAAAAAAAAGATGAAAAGAAAGAGAAGGATATTTATTTTAAATTCTGAAAGGAGGATTTGTCGAATTCCAATAGTGACGGTGACCATGATACTGAAAGGATAGCTAGGTTTGGTAGGAAATTGAAGATGTTTTAAACCTTATAGATGATAAGAGTTTAGAAAAAAACCTAAGAACTTCAATGATTATGATAGGAATAATAGGGATGGTCCTAAGAATGTGGATGATCAGGACAAGTCTTTTGAATGCCATGTTTTTGGGCATTATTCTCATGAGTGTCCCACTAAAATAAGGAAGGAGGGAAAGAAATAAAAGGTATGCAAAAACACCCATAGTGATAGTGAGTCAAAAATGGAATGTGATTCCCCCATTGAGCGTAACTGCACAACATTCATGGTTATTTATGAGAGCTTAGATGGAAATTATTCTCCCGATGAAGATAATCATGAGAATGATAGTTCCGAAGTACAATATTTTTATTCCTAAGATAGCGAAAAGGAGAGTGATGAAGAACAAGAAGAAAAGGATGAAAATGAGCTTCAAGTGTCCTTTCAAGAGTAGCACACAGAGTTGTTGAAGTTAAAAAAGGCCAACTAACCTTTAGAAGTTAAGATGAAGGAACATGTCGTAGGTAATAATAATGCTAAATTAATTGAGGATCTTAGGCCATGTGAGAGAACGCATAGGGAGACTCTTGATTGTGTTAAGGGTGAGAGATATTGATTTCGTCGTTTAATGTAGGTTTTAAAGAAGGAGATTCTTGAGTTTGAAGAGTCTAAGCATTTTTTCGAGTCTAGGAATGTGGAGTTAAAAGAGAAATTGAGAGACTCGAGTAATGTCAAATTTGATTTGGAATCTAGGTCTGAAAAGTTGCATAAAAAGTTAGGCGCCATCCGTGTCAAAGATGACACATGTGGGATTGTCTTAATGATCCAGATGCTTCTCCTACTAAATCCAAGACCATTCTTTTGAGGGAGCCAACCGTTGTTAGGGATGTTAGAAAAGGTCAACCAAAGTCTAACATTCCTCGTGTCTACACTTGCACACATTGTGCTAGGATAGATCACTTTAGGAGTTCTTATTATGATCTTAGAAAAGTTCATAGGAAGTCTAAGGATAGTGTCACCAAGGTTCCCGAAGACCAAGTTCACCGCGTTACACCTATGTGGTTTATAGGATCCGATTTGGAGGCACTAAATTTTAGGATAGTTGACTCTCGTACGTTTTCACATGATTCATCCCATGCTATATCTTATGAGTGATTGTGATTTCATGTTCGCCATACACTAGTTTTGTGCTTCATATTATATATTTTTGTGACACGCCTCCAATTAAAATAATGGGTGGCTAACCCGTTATCAAAATAAAACGGTATTCTCTTATGGCTCATTCTTAGCATCACTATTGAAAGTTAATTAATTACTAACCACCTATTAGTTTAACAAGCTGTGTCAAATTTTAATCTTTAATTAAAATTCCAAAACAACCCATTCAATCATAACCCAACAAAAATAAAACTATATAAACCAATAAGTGAGGAAGTCTAGAATCATAATATAAAACTAAGTACAAAATAGCCCTCGGTTATCAAAATCCAATACAAATATTTGAATACAACAAATTAATTGAAAACAACTGAGTCTAAAAATAAAGGGGCAACATACCCGACTGAAAACTAGGATAGAGCCTAGTCTAAGAAGCAATGAATGAAGGGATACTTGGAACTCTACAAGCCTCCACATCCACTGCAATTACGTATCCCTAGAAATAGTGATCATCTATGGCGTCCTTGTGGCTAGTAACCTAAAAGTTTTTGGAAAATATTTTGAAAAAGGTCAAAGCCCAAAGTCCTTTTAAAAATATTTGCAAGTACTTAAGATGTAGTCAAACTTTCCATATTCAAGTCGGTGTCTCACCCTCATGAGATTACCGCTCACCTCTCAACAATTCCCACACCTAGAACATACATCTTAACCCGCCTAGTTACACTACCCCGTCTAACAAGTCCTATTGTAAACCGCATGAATACATCACTCTAACCCGATCATTGTCTATCATCAATTTCTTAGCTATTTCTATCATTAGCTTAATTAATCATTTCATGACTTATCATTCTCATAACTTTATCCCAGTTATTTATAGCATTTTCTCTTAAATGATTAAACTTGTATATAATTACCTTACTAATATATATATGCAAAGTTATACTACAACAAGCACACATATGTTGTGTATAATCGTCATCCCCGAGTAATAACTCATTAGATACTATCCCCCGAGTACTAACTCATTAGATGCCTTCCCTCGAGTACTAACTCATTGGATGCCTTTATCTACAATGTTATCATCATCCAGGGCATGCTCACTTTATTCCGGTTACCAACGTTCGGACTCTCATATTGACTCGATAAAATTGCAAATGTATTGGAGGCATCGATAGTCCTTCGATAGCGAGTCACAACCATACCCAAAATCAACTCACCTCGAACTTATAAGGGCAAATATGTGGTGTTATGGCCTGGAATCGATATTAGCTTGCTGTGTTTTACCAAGGAAGATCACCCACATCATGCAACCTCCACTAATAGCACTAGAGGGGTATGTCTCACATAAATATTATACACATAGATATTATTCATATTAGTATATATATATATATATATATATATATATATATATATATATATATATATATATATATATATACATCAATACAAATCCGATTAAACCATGCCTCTATCACTCAAAGCACTAGACTAGTATCCCGAGTCTACACCCCGATTCTTATATTTATTTTAGTTCTCATCTATTAATTAAATAAAATAGCATTATTCCTCTACAATACTCGGACTTACCTAACCAAATCGTTCATCCAATATTTATGAATTCACTCCATTTACATCATTATTAAAATTACTCACTAATTATTCCTCTCACTTTTCCCATCCACCTTTAATTCCCAACTCATCCCTAGGTAATATAATCTTTTTAAATCACCATAATAATTATCTCTTATTCTTACGGGGTTAAAATTTTCTTTCGAACCATCTGAAAATAACCCTAAACAAAACAACTGTAATACCCCGTATTTTTATAGATTTTAAATTCTTTTAAATTATGGGATTTGTTAAATTTAATTGAGATAAATTAATTTAATTTTAATCCTGAATGTTGTTCTAAATATTTACTAGCGTGACGAGAGTTAGTAATTATTGGAAATTTGTTATTTTTTGCATATTACTGGATGAGTATAGTAATATATGAGATTTATTTTTATAATATTGTCATGTGTGAATAAAATGGCAATTTTGGAAATTTATGTCGGGACGTGCCTGTGTCGTGTCGGGACTAAATGTGAATTAATAAAAGTGAATATTTTATAAGTTGTTCGGATGGTCGTTGTGAGTGCGCCAACGAGTCCGAAAGGGTCGAGATAGTTAGAAAGTGTACCCGGGAGTTTAGTTTGGGTCTCGGGGCGTTTTTAGGCCTAATTAGTAACCCGAGAGGGCATTTTGGTCATTTGACATTTTTGGGTAAACACAAGTGAAGGCCATAGGAGAGGAAGGAGAGAGCTCTCAAGGAAAATTCAAGGCCCAAAACTCAACGGTTTGCACCGCCGCCACCACCAACGCGTAGATCGCGAGACGGGGAACGCAACCATACCGAATTCGGCACCAAACCAGACCTCTGAAAATCCCAGGCAAGTGTTTATCTTGCTTATTTCGTTGATGAATCTTTCATATTAGTTTAGGAGTAATTAGAATGGGATTTAATGGAAGAGAACCCGATTTATGATAGGAAAATCCATGTAGTATTGGTCTAATTGATAATTCTGGAAACCCTTGCCATGTAGAGGTATTTAACCACGAAATTTTGATGATTATAAGAAGGAATTTCTGGAGAAAATTTGATAGAAACCTGTTTAAGAAATTTCTAGGGTTTTTGATAATTGTATAGATCTTGGGCTGTTAATCCATGATTAAATGACAGAAATCCACATGCTTTACGTTGAAAATACCTAATATGATGATATAAGGTTAGTAGCATCAATTCTGGGACGATTGGGATTAGAAAATATGGAAATTGTTGAAGTTTGAAGATGAAACCCGTAACTGCAGAATTTCAGTTTTCGCAGACCGGCTTGATCGATCGATCGAGCCCAGAGGTTCGATCGATCGAGCCCCAAACCTCGATCGATCGACCCCTCCTGGCAGACTCCTATTTCCCTTTTTAAATGAGTTAAATTCAATCTATCATGAGATAATTCTTGGACATCCTTAATAAAATGTTGTGGGAGATAGGAAAGACCAGTAGGACAATGTGAATAGATCTTGGGACCCTTGATGTCGGGCAAAGATGGTATTTTGGGATAATTACATAAGGGTCTGTGAATTTATGCGTTAAAGAGAGAGACACGTAAGAGAGTTACTTTGGGACAAATGTGTATACCCACTGAATTTTATACTTGGGAGGATAGAATCCATGAGCATTATGTAGTAAGTGGAAAAGTTCCTCAAATTAAAGTAAGATGTGAATGGTTATACGTGATAACTATATAATGAGAAATAAATGCAAATGACGTAATTATGGGAATTGAGAATTTACCCATTATTGATATGGTAATATGAGTATAGTTATATGATTGTGTATGCATATACTATCTATGTGTGAAAATCATGCCCACGTTACTTGATATCCCTAAGGTTTCCGCTCTGGGACAGTCTTATCTCGATGGGACCTTTATGGGGGAAATTGACTTGTACCCTAGAAGATAGATATCCTTGGTACAGGCTATCGGAATGATAGTTCAGACGGTCCTAAGAGATGCGGGTCTGTGCTTTCATCTTAGAGACTTGGAATCTATGCTTCGCCTCATTTTGTTTGTGTATAGGTATCCTTGGTACAGGCTATCGCAGTGATAGTTCAGACGGTCCTGAGAGACTTGGAATCTATACTTTGTCTCAATATTGTTTGAGTATGTGTTAATAGAGTTCGAGAGTGATTTCGAATCTGTATTCCCTTAGTATGAGTGATACGTGGATTGGATAGTAGAGTATGCCCGCACCATAGTTGTTATTTAGGGTGCTGTTGTGATATATATATATTTTATGAGTAGTTAATATATATATGAAATTCTGAAATCTGGAACTGCCTACTGTGATGAGATATGTAAGACATGGTTGATGACTCAAATTTTAAATACTTGTCTTGAGAAAGTATAATATGACACTGGAAAACTTTATTGATTTATAAAGTTAAAAATGAGAACTTTGGTTGCTAATTGAAATATCCTTTTCTAACAATTAAATCATTAAATGTTGAATCTTACGAGTAAGCTAAGATAAGTTAAATCCTTGGGAAGATTAGTGCAATAAATGATAAGACAAACTGTTGGGAAGGTTAGTGCGATAGGTGTGCACATTTGAAGAGAGGTGAGAATTTCTTAAGAGAGTGTCGCACTAATATGTTGTTGCATTGGCATGTATCAATTTAAACACTTGCTAAATGTATTTTAAATCAAACACACTATCGGGCTCTGACCCGTTTCTTTTCTCTCTCTCTCTCTCTTGTATATATATGTATGTATTACAGGTGCCCAGCCACAGGGGTGTCTTGCTTAGGATCTCTTGGAAGGAACGTGCTGCAGCTTAGGTGGGAGTTGCAGGTTTCTTGATTAGACGACTTCATTCATTCAGATCCACTCTTAGTACTTTCATCTAGATGGGCATGTGTAGCTCTTTCCATTATTCCGTTGTTATTGGACATTTGTATTTCAATTATTTCCAGTATTGTTACTATGGGATTTATTCAGTTTGGATGTGTGACTTTAGATTTCTTATGTTGACATTCGAGTGACGAATGTATTAAATTAATTGGATTATGTTGCAGAATTTAATGTGGTGTGATTCTTACTTATTGTATGTTGTTAATAAAATAAATGATTTTTCTTAAAATAAAAATTGTAAAGTATGTATGAAAATGGTTTTGACAATTAGCTTAATTATTTAGGGTGTTTAAATTGGAAAAGTATTTTTAACGACAGTGATGCTAAGAATGAACCAACTGTTCACCTTGATTTTAATTTAATAAAGGAGTGATCGTCCGGTATTTAATTAGGCGGGGTGTCACAGGTGGTATCAGAGCATCAGGTTCTAGTGTCCTTAGGATCTGTACGGCTTATTATGCTTTCAGCTATGCTTTGTTTGTTATAGAGCCCTATGTTTAGGATTGTCGATTCCTTTGACGCGATTTCGTTCTCCTGCTATAATGTGTATACACTAGTGAATTCTAATTTTGTTCGGATGTGTGCGTGTGCCGAGCGATGATGGATGTCAGAAGAGGACCGTTAAGCGTACATCAGGATGCAGGGCTCAGTTGAGATTATGAAATATATCCGAGGATGATGACCGTAGTCGAGGTCACCTCCATTGTGGCACGAGAAGCCAAGACTAGAAAGGTGACTAAGGTGCAGCAATGATTTTCAAATGCTGTTATAGTCAAATGAGGTGCGAGGGTAAACTTACCCAACGTATTACAAAAAACGTGTAGAGACTATCAATGGGAAATATTAGAAACGCGAAAATTGTATGTGTCATTACCAAAGGCGGTAAAGTATCCAAAGGCTTAAATATAGGACGGAGTGTGGAAAATCGAAAGTGAAAATTTAGAGAATTTTCTTGGCTTTCGGGACGAAATTATAATGGCTGGAGTCAACCACCAATTTTAGAAGTGGAATTCTATGCCTATAGGAGAACCTTAGGTACAGTGTTGACCGTATGTTCCTTCCTTAAATGTTCAGGATTAGAATCAAATGTGGTTCTGAACTCATTGAGAGAGGGCATGTCAGCGGTCCATTCGTGAATATGAATCTTAACCGTTAGCGAATTTTGTATCGAAAGATGTAGATACAAGTGAGGGAAACGACTCCAAGTGGAAGACCAACTCGTAATAATTGTTGATAAAACTCGAGGAGGAAATTCTGGTGGACGAACGATTCAGAGATTGACATTGTCATATTTTGTCAGAATAGATGATAACGCTTCTTTGTGGGGGAAGTTAAAGGAATCGAAGAATTTAGTCGAGAATGAGACTGAATGCAACGATGGTGGTATAGCACCACAAAAGGATATGGATACACATAAGGAAAACCATTTAAATGCTTCAGATAGTTAAATTTTTACCAAGTGACGGTAAATTCAGTAAGTACTATTATAGATAGTAACCTGATCTTTATGGCCTAAAAAGCTAAGGGAACAACCGGGATGGCTAACAGGAATCGAGTCTACTAAAGTCAGAGAGAAGGATAATCCTAACCTGGTTAGTAGGACAGGTGAAAAGTGGATTATGTGTTGAGGTATTTTGGTGCGGAGTGAAATTACTCGCGATAATATTTTCCAAAGTGAGAAAAGGGGGCAAGAATACGGTGCCTAATAAAAGACAACGATTAAAGTAATTTTGTTTGGTTTGAGTAGACGTGTTACGTCCAGAAACTACTTGCGCAGTCAAAATGATTGGCAAGGTGGAAGTATAAGTTGTATCCTCAGAGGATGAGGCGTGTTTATGTGACACGAGCGAGTCACTATATTTTGTTCCTTGCTAGGTTAGCATGTGAGACGAGCTTAATGCATATAATTATGAATGTTACTATTATGAGAATATTTTTCCCTAGTGTAGTGGGATTCTTCTTTAGTGCTATCCGCGGAGGATGAATGAGTATGTTAACTGTGTTTTATACTTTATTGAGGTTACTCGTTGTAGTGATGCGATACACGAGTATGATATTATCTTTGTTAAAACGTTATAGAAATGGTTAGTACGATAGTCGGCATTTATTACAAGGCTATCGGAGTGGTTGCATTAGCGCAACATGTTTTACGTTTTGTTTTGGCGAGACTTTACCTGTAAGAAGGTTGGACTCGCACTTATATTATCTATCCAAGAGACTTCGGAGGAGATAGTGGGCTCGAGATATTCGATGCCAATGTATGTATAGACTTTGTCAGTATGATTCGGTATGTATCGGGACTTACCGTTGAGCGAAAAGATTTGACACAGTATTATGTTTGGCACTCCGGACTTAGTGATAGGAAGAGTGCTTTGTTATATTTATCTTTTAGAGATGTGGGAGTTAATAGTTATACCCCTATTATTAGGGAAGAGAATTTTGAGAATTCCGATCGTATGTATCCAAGGTTTATAGAATGTAATTACCATCAACCAATACGAAACGATAGTGAAATTGGTGAAACGTTCTTTGTTAAGCATAATTACGGGAGAAATTGTAACTTTTCTGTCAAGGGACGGAATAAAGGGGTATATACTATGGACGGAGGACCTAACGGATTTCGATAATCAACAATGCTAGGTAGTAGTGTATCGGGGGGGGGTTCCTTGTTTGGATTTCGCTTTGCGAGACATCCCACGCATGAAACTTAGCGTAAGGTTAGAAATAGGGAGACGTCTGGTCACTATTCCATGAGTTCGGTACCCTGGTCAAATGGGATCAAGTAATTATGTATGTAAGTTGGAAGTTGAATTTTGTCTTAAAGCTATTGGAAGCCGGATCTTGTGGTAAGAAAGCATTGAAAGTTACCCCACGAGTTGAGGGGTGGAACAATGATAAGGAAGATTTAAAATTTTGATTTTTTTAGGGTGATTAGAGTGTTGTAATCACGCTGCAAGCACCAGGGAAAACAAAAAATTTGTTTATTAGTATGGAGCGTATGTGATGCTTACGCTAGTATGCTCGGTTTATAGGGTGTGTAGACATCCTGGTTAACTGATGTTAAACTCGTCATCCGAGATGAAGGGACGTGGTAATAGACGTGTGAAATATATGTTTGTGGGACTAGTATAACGAAGTGGAAGTGATAAAGTGGATTAAACGTCACATGAGGGGCGATAATCCATGCATAAGTGTGCAATTAGAATTGCACGCCCTAACTTGATTGGAAGGCTGTGGGAAGCCATTAAAGAATTGGTATTCTTTGAATAGAGTAGAATTTAATTGTTATGAAGCACACCCGGAGTGGAATTGTTATCAGTCAAATGTGAGAACGACTTGCGCATACAAAGAGTAATGATGTTAGTATAGTATAAGAGTTCCAGAAGTGCTCTTCGTGGAGAGAAGAACACGGGTGGAACTTTCGGCATACTACAAGGAAGGAAGGGGAGTATTACGTACATTTCAAGGGAAGAATCGATGTTTAGCGAGACGTAGTGAGTAGTCTTTACATGCACTGCCCATAGGTACGGTTTGGTTAAAAGAGGAGAATCAACTAAAGAATTTTGTGTTTATCAAAAATTCCTGAAATTGGAAGAGGTTGGTAAAGTCGGAAAAGTTCTTGGATGAGTTGCCATCCTCAAAACAAGATCAAGGGTTTATCCCGAACATGTGAATTAAGTCGCCGAGAAGGAAGTGATTGATATTCCTTTGGACTGGCTTACAATATTAACTAGTATGCCCCAGTGCATGGTTCGGCGCAGTATAAATTTCTGAATCAGGATGAGATTTGGTAAATCCCACCTTTGATATGGGATTTCAGGAACCATCGGAGAAAAGATTTCATTTTGAGTAGGATGTATCACCCTTAGCCAAAGAATGGCCGCACGGTGATTAAAGATTTGTGGAGCCACGTGAAGGAGATTTTGGAATCTTGATACGATGATTTCAAGAATGCTCTGTAGAAGCACTCGTACCTGTTTGTCACGTACAAGGTACTTATTAAGGTTTTGTTATAGAAGAACCTCGACTATTCTCCTTCTGTATGTTTATAGGAGAGTAGGTAATCAAAATTTTTGGATCGGTCGAAAAAACATCCGATAAATGTGGTAGAATTCCACGAATGTTTTAGGCGAGCAAGAGTGATCAAATGTTCGTAATATTTTCTCAGAATGGGAGTTTTGTGTATGAATAAATTCGAGTATTTGTCATGTTTTGAGGTGAGACCTCCTAATGTTAGTGAGATAATGAAATTTATAACGTATAGGCGTGACCTATGCGAATGTTGTCGGTTGGGAGCACAATGTGAAGTGTCTCCAAAGAGAATGCGAAACAATGTTACTGTGAAGAAAGGGCTATAGTGATTGAGCGTCGTAATGTGTAGTTAGTTTGTGTACGGAAAAGGATATCCAGAATTGTGCTAACTGATAGGCCTTATTTTCCGAATTTTGGGACGAAATTCAGTTATTAGGGGGGAAGTATGTAATACCCCATATTTTTATAGCTTTTAAATTCTTTTAAATTATAAGATTTATTAAATTTAATTGAGATAAATTAATTTAATTTTAATCCGGAATGTTGTTCTAAATATTTACTAGTGTGACGAGAGTTAGTAATTATTGGAAATTTGTTATTTGTTGCATATTACTGGATGAGTATAGTAATATATGAGATTTATTTTTATAATATTGTCACGTGTGAATAAAATGGCAATTTTGGAAATTTAAGTCGGGACGCGCCTGTGTCGTGTCGGGACTAAATGTGAATTAATAAAAGTGAATATTATATAAGTTGTTCGGATGGTTGTTTTGAGTGCGCCAACGCGTCCGGAAGGGTCGAGATAGTCAGAAAGTGTACCCGGGAGTTTAGTTTGGGTCTCGGGGCGTTTTTAGGCCTAATTAGTAACCCGGGAGGGCATTTTGGTCATTTTACATTTTTGGGTAATTAAACCCACGAAAATTAGAGGAGTTATATCAGATACCTAGGTTACCTTCTAGGGTTAGAAACTCTAAACACAAGTGACGGACATAGGAGAGGAAGGAGAGAGCTCTCAAGGCAAATTCAAGGCCCAAAACTCAACGGTTTGCATCGCCGCCACCACCAACGCGTAGATCGTGAGACGGGAACGCAACCATACCGAATTCGGCACCCAACCAGACCTCTAAAAATCCCAGGCAAGTGTTTATCTTCCTTATTTCTTTGATGCATCTTTCATATTAGTTTAGGAGTAATTAGAATGGGATTTAATGGAAGAAAACCCGATTTATGATAGGAAAATCCATGTAGTATTGGTCTAATTGATAATTCTGGAAACCCTTGCCATGTAGAGGTATTTAACCACGAAATTTTGAGGATTATATAGAAGGAATTTCTGGAGAAAATTTGATAGAAACCTGTTTAAGAAATTTCTAGGGTTTTTGATAATTGTATAGATTGTTAATCCATGATTAAATGACAGAAATCCACATGATTTACGTTGAAAATACCTAATATGATGATATAAGGTTAGTAGCATCAATTCTGGGACGATTGGGATTAGAAAATATGGAAATTGTTGAAGTTTGGAGATGAAACCCGTAACTGCAGAATTTCAGTTTTCGCAGACCTGCTTGATCGATCGATCGAGCCCAGAGCTTCGATCGATCGAAGGTTCGATCGATCGGGCCCTAGACCTCGATCGATCGACTCTTCCTGACAGACTCCTATTTCCCTTTTTAAATGAGTTAAATTCAATCTATCGTGAGATAATTCTTGGACATCCTTAATAAAATATTGTGGGAGATAGGAAAGACCAGTAGGACAATGTGAATAGATCTTGGGACCCTTGATGTCGGGCAAAGATGGTATTTTGGGATAATTACATAAGGGTCTGTGAATTTATGCTTTAAAGAGAGAGACACATAAGAGAGTTACTTTGGGACAAATGTGTATACCCACTGAATTTTATACTTGGGAGGATAGAATCCATGAACGTTATGTAGTAAGTGGAAAAGTTCCTCAAATTAAAGTAAGATGTGAATGGTTATACGTGATAACAATATAATGAGAAATAAATGCAAATGACGTAATTATGGGAATTGAGAATTTACCCACTATTGATATGGTAATATGAGTATAGTTATATGATTGTGTATGCATATACTATCTATGTGTGAAAATCATGCCCATGCTACTTGCTATCCCTGAGGTTTCCGTGCTGGGACAGTCTTATCTCGATGGGACCTTTATGGGGGATATTGACTTGTACCCTAGAAGATAGATATCCTTGGTACAGGCTATCGGAATGATAGTTCAGACGGTCCTAAGAGATGCGGGTATGCGCTTTCCTCTTAGAGACTTAGAATCTATGCTTCGCCTCATTTTGTTTGTGTATAGGTATCCTTGGTACAGGCTATCGCAGTGATAGTTCAGACGGTCCTCAGAGACTTGGAATCTATACTTTGTCTCAATATTGTTTGAGTATGTGTTAATGCAGTTCGAGAGTGATTTCGAATCTGTATTCCCTTAGTACGAGTGATACGGGGATTGGATAGTAGAGTATGCCCGCACCATAGTTGTTATTTGGGGTGCTGTTGTGATATATATATATATATTTTATGAGTAGTTAATATATATATGAAATTCTGAAATCTGGAACTGCCTACTGTGATGAGATATGTAGGACATGATTGATGACTCAAATTTTAAATACTTGTCTTGAGAAAGTATAATATGACAATGGAAAACTTTATTGATTTATAAAGTTAAAAATGAGAACTTTGGTTGCTAATTGAAATATCCTTTTCAAACAATTAAATCGTTAAATGTCGAATCTTACGAGTAAGCTAAGATAAGTTAAATCCTTGGGAAGATTAGTGCAATAAATGATAAGACAAACCGTTGGGAAGGTTAGTGCGATAGGTGTGCACATTAGAAGAGAGGTGAGAATTTCTTAAGAGAGTGTCGCATTAATATGTTGTTGCATTGGCTTGTATCAATTTAAATACTTGCTAAACGTATTTTAAATCAAACACGCTATCGGGCTCTGACCCGTTTCCTTTCTCTCTCTCTCTCTCTTGTATATATATGTATGTATTACAGGTGCCCAGCCACAGGGGTGTCTTGCTTAAGATCTCTTGGAAGGAACGTGCTGCAGCTTAGGTGGGAGTTGTAGGTCTCTTGATTAGACGACTTCATTCATTCGGATCCACTCTTAGTACTTTCATCTAGATGGGCATGTGTAGCTCTTTCCATTATTCCGTTGTTATTGGACATTTGTATTTCAGTTATTTCGAGTATTGTTACTATGGGATTTATTCAGTTTGGATGTGTGACTTTAGATTTCGTATGTTGACATTCGATTGACGAATGAATTAAATTAATTGGATTATGTTGCAGAATTTAATGTGGTGTGATTCTTACTTATTGTATGTTGTTAATAAAATAAATGATTTTTCTTAAAATAAAATTTGGAAAGTATGTATGAAAATGGTTTTGACACTTAGCTTAATTATTTAGGGTGTTTAAATTGGAAAAGTATTTTTACGACAGTGATGCTAAGAATGAACCAATTGTTCACCTTGATTTTAATTTAATAAAGGAGTGATCGCCCGATATTTAATTAGGAGGGGTGTCACAACAACCAATTGGATCTGCTGAAAAACCAAACCTGTTCGGCCAGACTGGGAATTAGTTCACCCAGTAAAATCGAACCGGTTCGATGGGACCTGCAAATCGATTTTCTACCATTGTACAGCGAACCCTCTCCTCTAACTTTAACCCAACTTCCTCATGATACCAAACCCCCCATTAAAACGTATATAACCCAAAGGAATGGATCTTAGATGGTTCTAGCAGTAAACCACTATCCAAATATCAACGATTTATCTATCGTCATCAATCAAATTCGTGAATTGGGTTTATAAAAAGAACATTACATCTAAGCCCTAGATTTGGTTTCAAAACCACCAGATAAACATAATTAACCTATGAATGTCTAAGAGAGTTTAATACTAATAATATAAAATTTTATTTCATCATCAATTAGTCATTTAATCTACACGGGATATCAATTTCATCAAAACCTCATTTTATGTAAAAACCCTTCCCAAAAATGGTTTTGCTGTACACCTACCATGATATGAACATGAATCACCTCAATTTAATTGAAGGCAGGTTAATTTTTTGCCTTGGAATGATTGTAGTGCCTGATCTCTCTTGTGTGTGATGATTCGATGCAAGAATTCCTTGAGTTTTCCTCTCAACTAGCTTCTCTAGCCTTCTCCTTAATTTCTCCCCTCTTCCTTATCTCTTTTAGGATTTGCAACTAATGGTAAGGTGGCCTCAAATACCTAACCTTTATATTTTAACCCATTAATCACGAAATTAGGTTTTTAGGCTATATTAAAATGACCCAAATACCCTACATGAGTCCGGACTAGTCTAAAAAGCCGCTAGAATTCAAATACTACCCTCGGGTACTGAATTTCGCCTATCTCGACCAATACGGAACCAACTGTGAAAACGAAATCACAATCCGAGTCACTCTACATAAATTTCCTATCTTAACCTTAAAATAATCTACTCACAAGCCCTGGTTGAGATACTGTAAAAAATCCCGTCGTTCTCACGCACTACGACGTACTAACAATTATTCGTATTTTATTTACTATACAAACTTAGTTAATTTAACACATAAACATTAATCTTAATCTCTACCAAATAATATTTAATGGGTATAATTTGATGGGTGGCCAACCCACTTCGAAAATAAAACGGATGTCTCATATGGATCATTCTTAGAATCACTTCTGAAAGTTAATTAATTACTATTGACTTATTAGTTTAATAAGAAGTGTAAAATTTCAATCTTTAATCAACATGCCAGAAGAACCCATTCAATCATAATCCAACGAAAATAAAACTAAACAAATGAATTACATCAAGTGAGGAAGTCTAGAATCATAATATAAAACTGAGTACCAAACAACCATCAGTTACCAAAATCCATTACAATTATCTGAATGCAACAAAGTAACTGAAAATAATTGAGTATAGAAATAAATGGGCAACAAGTTTAGCTAATAACTAAGATAGAGCCTAGTCTAAGAAGAAATGAATGAAGCGGCTACTTGGAACTCTGCAAGCCTCCACATCCACTGCAGCTACGTATCCCTGGAAAGAGTGATCATCCATGGAGTCCTTATGGCTAAAAACCTAAAAGTTTTTGGAAAATATCTTCACACCGGTCAGAGCCCAAAATCCTTTAAAAAATATTTGCAAGTAATTAAGATGAAATAAATAAATATGCAGTAAAACTTTCCATATTTAAGTTGGTGTCACACTCTCATGAGATTAATCCTCACCTCTCAAGTATTCTGCACACCTAGCGCATACATCTTAAGCCACCTAGTTACACTACCCGTCTAACTAGTCCTATTGTAAACTGCACAGATACACCACTTTAACTCGAGCTTTGTCTATTGTTCATTTCTTAAGTAATCATTTCATCATTTATCATTCTCATAAATTTATCCCTGTTATTTATAGAAGTTACTCTTAAAGTATTAAACCCGTATATAATTACCTTACTAATATATATATATATATATATATATTGAAAGTTATACTAAAATAAGCACACATATGTTGTGTATAATCGTCATCCCCCGAGTAATAATTCATTGGAGACCATCCCCCGAGTCCCCGAGTACTAACTCGTTGGATGCCTTTCTCTATAATGTTATCATCATCCCGGGCATGCTCACTTCATCCTAGTTACCGGTAGTCGGACTCTTATACTAACTCGATAAAATCACAAACATATTTGATGCAGCCATAGTCCTTCAATAGAGAGTCATAACCATACCCAAAATTACTTTACCTCAAACTTCAACCATCACAAGAGCACATGCGTGGCGCTATGACCTAGAGTAGCCTGTCGTGTTTTGCTCAAAACACTAGCCTACTATCTCGAGTCTCTACCCTGACTCTTATATTTCTTTTAGCTCTCATCTATTAATTAAATAAAATATCATTACTCCTCTATAATACTCAGACTTACCCAACAAGCCCGTACATCAAATATTTATGAATTCACTCCACTTAACTCGTCATTAGAACTACTAAGTAATAATTCCTCTCACCTTTTCCTGTTAAAATTTAATTACGAACTCATCCCTAGGTAATACAATCTTTTTAAATTACCATAATAATTATCTTTAATTCTTACGGGGTTAAAATTTTCATTCGAACTCTCCGGAAATCACCCCTTAACTAAACAACCAATGGTGGACCTGCTAGAAAAGCAAACCGGTTCGGCCAGGATACGAACCAATTCAATTTATATATATATATATATATATATATATATATATATATATATATATACTATCGGCGCCCCACATAAAAATTTATGGTGCTAGCATACTCTGCTATAAAGTCCCCGTCTCACTCATACTAAGGGAAATACTAGTTCGGAATCACTCTCGAACTTTATTAACACAAAACACATACAAATTGAGGCAAAGTATAGTTCTAAGTCACTAAGAGGTCAGCACATACCCTCATGTCTCTTACGACCGTCTGACTATCTATCAGATAGCCTGTACCAAGGATTCCTATGTTCTAGGGTACAAGTCCATATCCCCCATAAAGGTCACATTGAGATAAGACTGTCCCGGCGCGGTAACCTCTGGGATAGCAAGTAGCGCGGGCATGATTTTTTTACATATATATAGTATATCCACAAACACAGTCATATATGTATACTACCATTCCCATTTCTAATTTAGGTACACCCACGACCCATACTTATGATATTTATTCTTATTGCACATTACTAGGTTATCCCATATAACGGTTTGCCTCTTTTATTCTTATTTGGGATTATTCCCAACTTACTTCGTAACTCGTGTGAAATCCCATCTCCCTAAGTGTAATTTCAGTAGGTACTCTTTTATACTACGACGTAACTTTGTTACGAGTTTAACCCCTTTAGACACACGTTCCCATTATTCCTTAAGTGTAAAACAGCTCCGTTAAATGTAAATCTCTCCTCATATTAAAGGTTCCATTTTTATAAAGTCCTTATATACCAAAATGTTCTAACAATAATGTCCAAGGTTTTCTATTCATTAAAGTTAGAACAACCTATTTAAAAAGGGGAATGTTAGTTTTCCAGGTAGGGTCGATCGATCGATGGCAGGGGCTGGATCGATCGATGCATCGATCGATTATTGCTCTTTGGTCGATCGATCGATCAAGCAGTTATGACGAAACTTAGAAATACAAGTTACAAAAAAGCTATTCCAAAATCATCCAAATCATCATATTTGATTCCCAAACTCCCAACAATTGATACCATAAGTGTTATATCCTCAAATAATTAATATTCTACGTAAGGCATGCGAATTTTCATCAATTATAACGAATTAAAATGGCCAAAATCCATAAAAATAACAAGAACCCTAATGTTTTCTTTAACTTAGTTCTTCCCATTCTTTCCAAATTTTCTACTTCTAACTCAATGAAATTTCATGGTTCAACCTCTACATATGAATATGATTTCCAGAATATGTCTTTTATCTCTACAACATGCGAATTCGAGTCTCCCATACATGCTTTCTTTCACAATAACTAGTCCTAATCAACCCTAGACTAATATCATTGAAGCATTAACTAAATGAAAGCAAGATAGATACTTGACTGGGAATTCTTGGCTCACATTTGTGGAGAAGATTGGTGTGGTTGTGATCCTCGTTGCGCGATCTAAAGTTTGGTGGTGACAGCGGTGCAAACGGTGGAGTTCTTGGCCTAGAACTCCTTGGAAAGCTTCTCCTCTTCCTCTCCAATGGCCGTCTTTGGTTCTTGGTTTTTGTAACCCTAGAAGACAACTCCTACCATCTGATATAACCTTAGAAAATTCGTGGGTTTCCATGCCCAAAAATACGAAATGTTTAAAACGCCCTCCCGGGATGTTAATTAGGCCTAGAAACGCCCTGAGACCCAAACTAGACCCCCGGGTATATTATTTTGACTATTTCGACCCTTTCGGACACATTGACATACTCAAAATGACCATACGGGTGACTTATAATTTATTCACTTTTAATAGTTCAAATTAAATCCCGACACGACACAGGCGCGTCCCGATAAATTTCCAAAATTATCAAATTAGATTCTCGTGATAATTTTACTAAATTCAATTACACCTCTTACTTTACCCATAAAGTAATTTTCAACAAAATTCCAATAATTACTAACTCTCATCACGCTAGTAAGCATTTAAATGATTTTCCGGATTAATATTAAATTAATATTTCTAATTAAATTTAATAAATCCCCAAAATTTAAAAGTCATAAAAATACGGGGTATTACAGAGTCCCCCCTGATAACGGAATTTCGTCCCGAAATTCGAAAAATAAGGCCTACTTGGTAAAACAAATCTGGATACCTTATCAGTACACAAACAATCTACATAGTAAGGCGTTCAATTACTATAGCCCTTGTCCCGCAACAAGCTTGTTTAACATTCTCATTAAAGACACTTGACATTGTGCTCCTAACCAACATCATTTGTATAAGGTATGCCTATATCTTATTAATTTCCATTATTTCAATAGCATTGGGAGGCCGCACATCACTACATAACAACTACTCGGAGTTCTAAACACAAAACTCCCGTTCTGAGAGAAACCATACGAACATCTGACCATTCTTATTTGCCTAAAATAGTCATGGGATTCTACCATAGTCCTCAGACTAACTCAATCAATCCAAAATTTGGATCATTTGCCCTCTCTTAACATTCAGAGTGAGAAAGTTAAGATTTTTCCCACATCAAAACCTCAATAAGCATCTTGTTCACAATAAACATGTGCGCGTGCTCCCCCGGAACCCTACCATTAGGTAATATCGTCCCCCAATTACCGTACTATACTCCACTTGCTAATTATAACCATTGCGGAAGTGAAACGATCACGATGAATCCAAAATTACTTTCATGTGGTTCCACTAATCGTTAATCACCGTGCTCCTATTCCCCGGCTATGGGTTATACATCCTACTCAAATCAAAACGTTACCCCCGCTGCTTCCAGAAATCCCATATTGAAGGTGGGATTAAAAAATCTCATCCTGATTCAAAATAATACCATGTAGGATCACGCACCGGCGCGATCTTTCCTTGCAAAGGAAGACTGAGGAACACTTGTTAATATTGCAAATCACCCTAAAAGAATATTAATCACTTCTTTCTTGGGAGACTTGTTCCACATGTTCGGATGAACCCTTGATCTTATCTTAAAGATGGCCACCCATCCCAGAAACTTTACCGACCTCTTCCATTATAAGAATTGTCGATAGCCACACAATTTCTGATTGATCCTCTTATTCCAACCATCTCTATCTATGAGTGGCGCATGCAGAGACTCCTCACTATGTCCCGCTCAACATTGACTTTTACTTGAAATGCATCACATTAAGTGATACTTAATACTCCCTTCTTTCCTTGGCGTATACCGAATGTTCTGACCCGTGCACTTTTCTCCACAATATGCACTTCTAGACTTTTTACACCATGCTAACATCATTACTCTATGTATGTGCCAGTTGCTCCCACACTTGACTAATAACAACTCCTCTCTGAGTGTTCTCCATAATAATTAAATTCTACCCTTTTCAAGGAATAACCCTTTTTAAATGGCTTCCCATAGCCTTCCAACCAAATTCGGGTGTGCTACTCTAATCGCACACCTATCTATCGATTATCGTCCCTCATGCAACGCTTAATCCACTCTATCACTTCCACCTCGTTATGCTAGTCCCACAAACACATATTCCACACGACCATTCCCACGTCCCTTCAACTCGGACGATTTCAACATCAGCTAACCAAGATATTTTGTAATACCCCGACTGCTCGGGGAGAGCGAACGACATGCTACTCATCGATAAAATTACCCAAATCTAACAAAATACAAGGAATAGGGCATCTAAATCCCATAATAATCAAAGGATAAACCGCTAAGTTTCAAATCTCTTCAGATAAGTACAACAATTCTCTCGAATAAATACAATAACTAAAATAACTCACTAATGCTCTATACATCAAAATAAATACAAGTCTTCTCTCTTGTATTAAAAATCTTCCCAGATACTCCACGCAAAAATCATCCCAATTCTTTATTTCCCTTGTGTTTTGAACGCGGTTACGACACTTGGGTACTCTCAATCACCCTAGAAATCAAACTTTTAAATCCTCCTTATCATTGTTCCATCCCTCAACTCATGGTGATAAAGCAAAACTTTCAAAAAAAATTTCCTTACCACACAATCGGCTCTACTGGCCTTAAATCATAAATCAATTTCCAACTTATCGATATAATTGCCTGCTCCTATTACGACCGAGGTACCAAACTCAAGGACTAATGGCTGAACATCTCTCTATTTCTAACCTTACGTTAAGTTTCATGTGTGGGATATCTCGCAAAGAGAAATCCAAACAAGGAACCCTCCCGATACACTACTACCTAGCTTTGTCGGTTATCGAAATCTATTAGGCCCTCCGTCCATAACATGTAACCCTTTATTCCGTCTCTTGATAGAAAGTTACATTACCTCCCGTAATTATACCTACACAACGGACATTTCGCCAATCTTCTATTGTCCAGTATTGGTGGTAATTCCCTATCTGTAAACCTCCTACACATACAATCAGGATTCTCAAAATCCAGATCCCAAACATACAAGTCTAATTGTTAACTATTTCATCTCTAAAGGGTAGATACATCGATGCTCTCTACCTATCACTCAGTCTTGAACTTTAAAAGTGATACTGAGTCAAACCTTCTAGTTCGACGGTAAACCCAGTAGGCACAGCGCCATGAAAACAAGGTTCCTAAACATTGTGATATTTAAACTCTTCGGGCCATTATAACCCTTTAAGTATCAAATTATATAATATACTTGGGGTCCCGAATCTCTCACAGGTGAGGCTTTACCAAAATAAATCATATTGCACTAAGGAAACCATTCTGATAGCCTCGAAATAACTGCCTACTATTGTATTAACCACATCTATAAAATTGCAAACAAGGAAATACCATACTCGTATATCACACTTACTAAAACGAGTACTCTCAATAAAGTATATAACACTATTAATACTCACATTCATCGTCAGTGGATAGCACTAAAGATAATTCCACTACACTAGGGAAAAGGAAAATATACCAACATAATATTAACGTCCATAGCTATACTCACAAACTCGTCTCACATGTTAATCTAGAAATGAACAAAAATATGGTGACTTGCTCTTGTCACATGCAACATGACTCATCCTTCGAGGATAAAAGTCATACTTCTACCTTTCCTTTCACATTGGCAAATCCTTCCTCTGGGCGAGGCATTACCACCAAACACCTTTCCTACCCCGAAATGGCGGGAACAATACTCCTACCGAAACTCTAGCATGCCAATAACGGCCTTATACTCATGCATATCTAACATCAGTATTGATCGCGGGTAAAAATGAAGTTATCAATTTCTATATCTTCACCCTTTCAAATCAAGAAAATCAAAGACTCTTTCCCCCAAATGGTGAGTCTACGCATGACACCTTACTCGTCGTCGTGACTAATAGCCCCAAGGCTCGTGAAAAATGAATAGCTATAAAACAGTGCAGTGCCCCAGTACTAATTAAAACTCAACCCATAGCACCAGGTATAAGGAACGTACCTTTTATCTCGATTGGGGCATGAGGTGTTGCTATCTGGTGGACGTTATAGACACGTCCATACTGTAATTGCCTCTACTGAACTGAGGCTGTTGCAATGGCTGGTGGAGCTGGCTTCTGTGGTTTATTACTGGCGCCCTACTGCCGTGGGGCCCTATTCCTCTCTGGGCAATCCTGACGCCTATGGCAATTCCTGCCACATTGGAAGCACTTCCCTCGAAATTGTCTCACTTCACTACGTTTTTGACTAGTCTCACCTTTTCCTAATTCTTGCTGGCCTTGATAAGAAATTTGTGGAAAAACGATGTCAGGTTGAGGACAATCCCTCCACTTGTGACCCGGTTGCACACATTTATAGCAGAGTCCCAAAATTTCTCGATGGTCGGGTTGTAGTTTCTCCCCAGTCTGATTCGGACAAGATTGACGTTTATGACCGTCCATTCCACATTTAAAACACCTCTTTGTGACTTCATTTTTACCCCGACCTTGTTAGCCCTGACACTTTTGGCCCTCTACATAAATTTTGTTACCTCGGGAGCCGTCTTGATCTTGAGGCGTTTGTTGTCTCAATTTCGGTGTTTTCGCACAATTGTCAACTCTATTCACATGAAATTGACTAACCTCTCTAGGTCTTTTGCCTCCTCTGAGCTGCATGCTGCGTTCGTGGTACTGTAAGACTGCAGTGGTAACTGCTTGTGCCACAATGCCTGCAAATTCGGCGATTGGTACCCTGTTTGAAGATGCCTGAGGTGTGAGCTGTTCTTGCTGACTAACTTCCCCAACGGCATTAAGTTGTTCATTTTGACGGTCCATTTGAAAGTTCAAAATAATCTGGATAAGTTCAACATTCACATCGACAAATCGCAGAAGCATGAATTTCAAACGCATAAATGTGAATACAATGTTCCTAATATCAGGGCTCTAAATCAAAGACGCTACGATGGAAACGGGATAAGTCATAGAGATCCTAAAGGACACTAGAAGTTGATGCTCTGATACCACCTATGCCACCCCGCCTAATTAAATACCGGGTGATCAGTCCTTTATTAAATTATAACCAAGGTGAACGGTTGGTTCATTCTTAGCATCACTGTCGCAAAAATAACTTTTCCAATTAAACACCCTAAATAATTAAGCTAAGTGAAAAAACCATTTTTAGACATCAATTTCCAAAATTTTCATTTAAAACCAATATTTACAACCTTTCATAATCCATAGTATAAAAATCACACAACAACTAGGCTGAAAAAGTTAATCCAAGCAATTTGAGCATTCAACTAAATAACTCCAACTTTAAAAATTCAAGGAAAAACATCCTGACAATAACAATCCCAACGTATAAATACTGGAAATAAACGAATCATAATCTCTGATAAAACCAACTGAATAATGGAAAGGGCGACACATGCCCAACTGGATAAAATAAAACTAGAAGTGGAATCAATGATGAGGTCGTCCAAGCAAGAGGCCTGCAACTCCCACCTAAGTTGCAGCACGTTCCTTCCAAAGGATCCTATGCAAGACGCCCCTATGGCTAGACACCTGTAATATATACATATATATACAAGAGAGAAGAGAGAATAGGAAACGGGTCAGAGCCCGATTGTAAAATAGTTTAAAATTAGTTTAGCAAGTATTTAAAATGCTTACCGCCTAATGCAACAATCATATTAGTGTGGCACTCTCTTGAGAAATTCTCACCTCTCTTCAAATGTGCACACCTACCGCACTACTACTCCTAACTGTTTAGCTTATATTAAGTTACTCACAATATTTCATGCCGACAATTTCTAGTGTTAAGAAAATTTATTTTATTTAAAAGCAAAGTTCTCACATAAGCCTCATTTGATTATACAGTTTCTCAGTATTGCCTCAAACTTTTCAAACACTTATATCCAAGTTGAAATAATTATTCATTACTTACCTACCTTTAGTAACAGTAGATAGTTCCCAAATTTCAATTATATATATATATATATATATATATACTATCGGCGCCCCACATAAAAATTTATGGTGCTAGCATACTCTGCTATAAAGTCCCCGTAACACTCGTACTAAGGGAAATACTAGTTCGGAATCACTCTCGAACTGTATTAACACAAAACATATACAAATTGAGGCGAAGTGTAGTTCCAAGCCACTAAGAGGTCAGCACATACCCTCACGTCTCTTAGGACAGTCTGACTATCTATCAGATAGCATGTACCAAGGATTCCTATGTTCTAGGGTACAAATCAATATCCCCTATAAAGGTCACATCGACATAAGACTATCCCCACGCGGTAACCTCAGGGATAGCAAGTAGCCCGGGCATGATTTTTTTACATGTATATAGTATATGCACAAACAGAGTCATATATGTATACTACCATTCCCATTTCTAATTTAGGTACACACACGACCCATACTTATGATATTTATTCTTATTGCACATTACTAGGTTATCCCATATAACGGTTTGTCTCTATTATTCTTATTTGGGATTATTCCCAACTTACTTCGTAACTCTTGTGAAATCCCATCTCCCTAAGTGTAATTTCAATAGGTACCCTTTTATATTATGACATAACTTTCTTACGAGTTTCACCCCTTTAGACACACGTTCCCATTATTCCTTAAGTTAAAACACCTCCGTTAAATGGAAATCTTTCCTCACATTAAAGGTACCATTTTTATAAAGTCCTACTGGTCTTCTTTATATCCCAAAATGTTCTAACAGTAATGTCCAAGGATTTCTATTCATTTAAGTTGGAACAACCTATTTAAAAAGGGGAATGTGAGTTTTCCAGGTATGGTCGATCGATCGATGGCAGGGGCTCGATCGATCGATGCATCGATCGATCGATGCTCTTTGGTCGATCGATCGATCAAGCAGTTATGACGAAACTGCAGAAATACCAATTACGGAAAAGCTATTCCAAAATCATCCAAATCATCAATTTTGATTCCCAAACTCCCAATAATTGATACCATAAGTGTTATATCCTCAAATAATTAATATTCTACGTAAGGCATGCGAATTTTCATCAATTATAACGAATTAAAATGGCCAAAATCCATAATAATAACAAGAACCCTAATGTTTTCTTTAACTTAGTTCTTCCCATTCTTTCCAGATTTTCTACTTCTAACTCAATGAAATTTCGTGTTTCAACCTCTACATATGAATATGATTTCCTGAATACGTCTTTTATCTCTACAACATGCGAATTCGAGTCTTCCATACATGCTTTCTTTCGCAATAACTAGTCCTAATGAACCCTAGACTAATATTATTGAAGCATTAACTAAAATAAAGCAAGATAGATACTTCCCTGGGAATTCTTGGCTCATATTTGTGGAGAAGATTGGTGTGGTTGTGATCCTCGTTGCGTGATCTAAAGTTTGGCGGCGACGACGGTGCAAACGGTGGAGTTCTTGGCCAAGAACTCCTTGGAAAGCTTCTCCTCTTCCTCTCCAATGGCCGTATTTGGTTCTTGGTTATTGTAACCCTAGAAGACAAATCCTACCATTTGATATAACTGCGACACTCCGACTAATTAAATGCCGGGTAGCTACTCCTTTATTAAATTAATACAAAATGCAAAGTTGGTTCAGTTAATAGCATCACTGTCGAAAACATTTTAATGATTACTAACCACCTAGTATTTAAAAAGTGAGTTGCCAAATTTTAAGTTAACTCTGATTAACATGCAATAAAAGGGTAATGAAAGAATAACAACCATTCACCATAACGAAGCAATAGAATAACCAACAACATAATAATAAGTCCGGAGGAAAAACTCCTCACAACAATCCCACAACTGAACTAAGTAAAACAATGTAACCTGAATTAATTACATGCCAAAGTCTGAAAATCTGAAATAGGAAATGTTTCTAATAGAAATGGGCGACATGCCCTACAACTGATGAAAGCTGAAAATAGAGTCAAGATAGATGAAGCGTCTACTAGCAAAGTCCTGTAACTTCTACAACCAGCTATAGCTCGTCACCTGAATGAAAATCCTATGATGGTGTCCTTGTGGCTGGGCACCTAAAATGGTTTTCACAAAAATAGATTTGAAAGCAAACGGGTCAGAGCCCGAAAGTGAGGATTATTTTAAATACAGCAAGTGTTTTAATAACATTAAAATAATGAATGCAAAATACATGTTAGGATGTGCACTCACATGAAATACTCACCTCTCGACTAATGTGTGCACTCCTAACGTACCGTACCCATCTAAGTAACAAATAAATCTAACCAAACCGTAATAAGTTCTACCCCTTACTACACAATTCCCATTATACATTCTAGCGTTATCAAATAAATGGAGAGCTTTACTTAAACCCGGATTCTTGATTATTAGCAATACAATTCATTACAGGTTACCCCTTTATCGTTACTCAAAGAGTTTTCGTATTTATACTCACAATATCAACATGAAAGTTCTCATTATTCTAAGTGTATATAAGCCACGCCATAAATATACAATACAAGCACCCGAGACTAAGCTGCGGTGCACACATACTCTGCTATCCATCCCGATACATCACGAATATAATGATCACGCATTCCGAATCTCTCAGGAATCGTTCTCAGATAATAGCAAATCACAAACATTGGAGGCGAACACAGTCACATCACATGGGTCACGCACATACCTACACTCCCACGATCAGCAGACTTATTAACATCCCAATAAGTCCTTCTCTGACCTATGTTCTCGAGGTACCAATCTAAATCCGGGCAACATAAGGATTAGAGTGCCCTAAGCGAACGTAAACCTCCCGTGATAGCAAGTATGGTAGGTATGTCATACACATAAAATCATGTACATATACTAAGTATACACACATCTTAGTAATCACCGTAATTTATTTGTGGTACACTTCTGATTCTCATACCGAATTATAATGTTGCACAATTCATAAGTTCCCGATTAATTCAGTTATTTAAGCCGTTAATAATTCTCGCATCGTAATAGTCACTCACGTCCTATTCCATAATTTCCATTCCATTCGAATTGCACTTCTAGGTTTCATTCCTCAATATATCCCAAATGTCCCAACTATATCAATTTATCATCAAGGGAATGGTATCTCTACAATTAAACAAGGTTACGGGACATGCGAAATCAAAACAGGCCAAAAAGCCTAAACTGTCAGCTCGTTAGAAGTCTCGTTCGAACGAGGCTGTTCGAACGAAGTGGGCCTTCTAACGATATCTCATTCGAACGAAAGTCATCGAATGAACATCCCTCTCGTTAGAAGTCAAACTATCAATTCGTTAGAAGCTCGTTCGAACGAGCTCGTTCGAACGACCTGGGCAGGTCTTCTAACGAGAGGCCAGTTTCGAGCCCAGATTTTCCCAAATTCGTTTTGCCAACTTTTCTTCACCTCTAATCACATTCAAACATCAATCCAACAATTGTTCAAGGTTTCTAATCATTCCTAAACATACTTAGGTCATATAATAACACGTTTATGGGGTTAATTCATCCTAATTATCACCCAATTATCAAGTCTCTAAATTTTTCCCAAATCTCAAGAACATGAACCCTATAAATTTGTAAGATCATAAATGGTCGGAATTAAATCCGTTTTTGTTTCATATAAGATATATTATCATCAGAATAATCACCTAAATACAATTCTACATGCGATTCCTCATCAAAATGTAAGTATCTAATTCAAATTTAATGGGTTTTCATCAATCTCCCAAAAACAATGAAATTTTCAGAAATGTCTAAGCATGGAAGAAACATTCCATGAAATTAACGTAATTAAACCACTTACCTTTGATATATCTCTGAATTTGATGTTGAGGATTGAATTGTTCTCTCTCTCTCTGTAGAATTTCTCCTCTCTCTCTCTCTACAACTCTTCTTCTCCAAGGTGACAATGGTGGCTAGGGTTTGCCTTAGGAAACTCTTGGAACTAATTCTAATAACCCCCGTAGCCCATTAGGTCATAAGGTGTAGTTAGTGGGTTTAGTGGGCAAAGGTTAAGTCAGATTTTAATTCCTAAATTTCGTGGGTTTTAATTCCCAAAATTCCAAAATTACCAAACTACCCTTATACGTTGCCGGTATGGCCTAAAAATGTCCCGGGACCCAAACTAAACCCCCAGCTAGTGTTTTCTGACTATTTCGACCCTTCCGGACGCGTTGGAGCACTCAAAACGACCATACGGTTAATAGAAATTAAATTTCACTATTTAATTAAAATCATTATATTCCTGACGCGACTGTCACACGCGTCTCAACAAAATTCCAAATTGTCGTATCTCAATCTCACGACAAATTTGATAATTCAATATTCCTATATAGACATATATATTCATTAAAATCAAATACCAACTCGCATCTCGCTAGTATTTTTATCCGGATTAATTTCCAATTAATACACATTTAATTCAATTAATCCCATAAATAAATATCATAAAAATACGGGGTATTACATACTTCCCCCCTAATAACAGAATTTCGTCCCGAAATTCGAAACTAGAAAGTACCTGGTAAGAACAACTCTGGATAACGTTCACGCATCTCATCCTCGCGCTCCCATGTGGACTCCTCGACATTATGATGTCGCCACTGAACACGCACTAACAGAACTATCTTTGACCGCATTTTCCGCTCACTTAGGTCCAAAATAGCAATCGGCCCCTCCTCGTAGGGGCTATCAGGCTGGAGATTGATGTCCTCCAAAGAAATATGAGAATGAGCCAAATCGTCTCTAAGATATTTCCTTAGCGAGGAAATATGAAATACATCGTGAATCCGATGCAAATGCTCCGGTAACCCAAGTCTATACGCAACCGGTCCAATCCGCTCGATGATAGGGAATGGCCCTACGTATCTCGGTGACAACTTCCCCTTCTTCCCGAATCGCATAATCCCCTTCATAGGAGATACTCTAAGTAAAACCTGGTCCCCCACTTCAAATTCCCTGAAGGACCTCTTCACATCAGCATAGCTCTTCTGCCTGTCCTGAGCTACCCGAATGCGACTCCGTATCAGCTCTATCCTTGCCGAAGTATCCTGAATCACTTCCGGCCCAAGTAGTTTGTTGTCCCCCACCTCCAACCAACATGCTGGGGAACGACAAAGTCTACCGTACAACGCTTCAAATGGAGCCATGCCAATGGTGAACTGGTAGGATTTGTTGTAAGCAAACTCCACCAGTGGAAGATACTGCTCCCATCCACCCCCAAAATCAATGATGCACATACGCAACATGATCTCCAACATCTGGTTTGTACGCTCGGTTTGCCCATCGATCTGTGGGTAATACGTCATACTCAACCACAATTCCGTGCCCATGGCCTCCTGAAAACTTTCCCAAAACCATGAAACAAATATCTTGTCTCGGTCAGACACGATATTTAGGGGCACACCGTGAAGTCTCACTATCTCTGCAATAAAGAGCTGGGCATATTGTCCCGTAGTGTAGTCTGTCCTTACGGGTAGAAAATGAGTGACTTTGGTCAACCTGTCCATAATTACCCAAATGGAGTCGTGACCTCTCTGTGACGTAGGCAACCCCGTGATAAAATCCATGGATATGCTCTCCCACATCCACATCGGGACCTCCAATGGCTGTAGAAGTCCTGTCGGTCTCTGATGATCCACTTTTACTAGCTGACAAGTGGCGCATTTAGAAACAAACACGGCAATATCTCTCTTTATCCCGCTCCACCAATACTGTCATCTCATGTCTTGGTACATTTTTTCCCCTCCGGGATGTACCGCGAACCGTGAGCCGTGCGACTCTGCCATCACCTCGTGTCGCAATTCCTCCCCTTCCGGAACTACCAATCTCCCATTGAAGCGTAATCCCCCGTCTGAGCTAACGGTATAGGACTCTGCTCCCTTTGCTAGTAATCGAACTATCTGCTCCTGACGGAACGAGTCATTTGCTTGGGCCTTTACCACCTTCGTGATAATCTGCGGTGTAATAGTCATCACAGACATGAATGATCGGGCCACTGCATCCTGGTGTCCCAACTCCTCCCACTTGGCCTTCCACACCCCTGCCACTTCATCTACTGGCCTACGGCTCAACGGGCCTGCTACCACGTTAGCCTTCCCCGGGTGGTATTGGATATCAAACTGATAATCCTTCACGAACTCAAGCCACCTCCATTGCCGCATATTCAACTCCTTCTGCGTGAATAGGTACTGTAGGGACTTGTGGTCCATGAACAATCGAAACTTCTCCCCCAAAAGGTAATGTCTCCAAATCCGAAGGGCAAATACCAATGCCGCTAACTTCAAGTCATGAGTGGGGTAATTCTTCTCGTGAGGCTTTAGCTTACGGGAAGCATAAGCTATGGCATGACTCTCCTGTTGCAATACACCTCCAAGTCCTTGCAAGGACGCATCGGTGTAGACTAGATACTCAACTCCCGGTCTCGGCAATGCTAACACAGGTGCTGAGGTCAACTTATCCTTCAACTCATCAAATGCCAACTGACAGGCATCACTCCAGATGAATGGCACACCCTTACGAGTCAGATGTGTCAAAGGACCCGCTATCTTCGAAAATCCCCGAATGAACCTCCTGTAGTATCCTGCTAGGCCCAAGAAACTACGGATTTCAGTCGGTGTCATGGGCTGTCCCCACTCCCTCACCGCGGATACCTTCCCCGGATCAACAGATATCCCCCGGTCAGAAATAATGTGCCCCAAAAACCGAACCTCCTTTAGCCAAAATCCGCACTTCTCATACTTTGCATACAGCTCGTTCTGACGTAGCGTCTGCAAAACATGCCTCAAATGCTCGGCGTGCTCCTCCTCTGTCTGGGAGTAAACCAGAATATCATCAATGAAGACAATGACGAACTGATCAAGGAACTCTCTGAACACCCTATTCATCAAGTCCATAAACACTGCTGGAGCGTTGGTCAAGACAAAAGGCATAACCCGAAACTCGTAAGAACCATATCTCGTTAAGAACACCGTCTTCGAGACATCCTCTTCCCTGATACGCAACTGATGGTATCCCGATCTCAAATCAATCTTCGAGAAGAAGGAAGCTCCTCTCAACTGGTCGATTAAGTCATCGATTCGGGGCAACGGATATTTATTCCGTATCGTGACCTTATTCAACTCTTGGTAATCCACACACAACCTCAACGATCCATCCCTCTTCTTTACGAACAACACAGGGGCACCCCATGGTGAAGTACTCCTCCGTATAAACCCCTGACCCAATAACTGCTCAATCTGATCCCGTAGCTCTCGCATCTCTACCGGAGCCATACGGTACGGTTCACGTGCTATAGGTCTCGTATCTGGTAATAAGTCTATGACAAAGTCTATCTCTCGACTGGGGGGTAGGCCTAGTATCTCCTGGAACACATCGGAATACTCCCTGATAACTGGGCTCGAATTTAAAGGAATCACAACCTCCTTAGAGGTATCCTCCTCTATGTAATACAAATGAGCGGTCGAGCCTCCCCCTGGGTGAGGCATCGCCACTACAAACATCTCTTGACCCGGAATGGCAAAAACAATGCTCCCACCGAAGCAATCAATCATGGATCTATAAGCTGCGAGCCAATCCATACCAATAATCACATCATGCTCATGCATATCTAATACCAACATGTCTGCAGGTAATACTAGACTACCAATCTCTACCCCCACTCCCCGACATATAAAGAAAATAAGTGACCCACTCCCCAACAGTGAGTCTACACACGTCACTGTGATCTCTGCTGTGGTTACCAACCCTAAGGCTTTCGCAAAATGTGTAGCTATAAAATAATGCGTTGCCCCCGTATCAAACAAAACTCGACCCATAGTGCCATGAATAGGAAATATACCCTCAATCGCGGGTGGTGCCTGTGGAGGTGCTGCCTGCTGAAGATGGTATACTCTTCCATACTGCAGCTGCCCCTGCTGAACTGGGACTGCTGGAATGGGTGGTAATGCTGCCATCTGTGGTGGCACCGGGAGGGAGGCGGGAAACACGGGTCTCTGCGGCTCCTGTCGAGCACCCTGCTGCTGCTGCGGGGCCCTGCCCCTATCAGGACAGTCCTGGCGTTTATGGCCAGTCTTGCCACAAACGTAACACTTCCCCGGGAAGTTCCCCCCTCTATGTCCCTGCTGCCCTCGGCCCTGGTGGCCGTTACTGTTCCTCCCCTGGTCCTGCTGGCCCTGCTGAAACTGTTGTTGTTGGCCATTCTGACCCTGCTGGCCCTGATGGCCGTTCGGACCATGATGGCCCCGCCGAAAACCTCCCTGTCCGTGCCTGAAATTTCCCGATCTGAACCTCTTGTGATCCCCCTGCTGGGAACCCTGGTCACCCTGTCTCTGCCCCTGAACAGATTGTGCCCCACTGGAACCATGTCCTCCAGTCCTGCCCTGATGGATGGACTCTCCCGATCTCTTGCCCTCAGCCATGTGAAAGCGATGATCCTGGCAGTGTAATAGTGCAGCGTTAACCACATCAGAGTAAGTGGCCAACGATAGATTCCCCAACAAATGTTGACGGATCCTCCAAGCTAACCCATCTGTAAATTTCAGTATCTTCTTCTCTTCCGTCGGTATCTCATCCGGAACAATAGTCAGCATATTGGTGAATTCGGCCTCATACTCGGCCACCGTCTTACCTTCCTGTTTAAGATTCATCAACTTCCTTCTCATTTCCGTGTGAACAGATGACGGAAAGTACTTGCGGTCAAACCGCACCCAAAACTCCTGTATAGTGAGAGTATCTCTCCCCTCCACGGTGGTAATAGACTCCCACCACTGCAGTGCAGAGCCCACTAGCTTAAAGGTAGCTAGTACCTGCTTCTGGACATCGGTGTACTCATACATCCTCAGGTGCCGCTGAATGTCCTTCCTCCATTGACTCGAAACCACAACATCGGAGCTTCCTGCGAACTCCGGTGGGTGTGCTTTCTGAAAAGCATCACATACACGTTCCCAAGCAGACGGGAATGCATGTGCCTGAACTGGCGCGGCTACTGGCGCCTGAGGTGGTGCCTGCTGAACTATGGCTAGTGCGGAATTTACCACCTGGGCCACAATGGCTACAACCTCGGCGGCATTCATCGTGCCCTGAACTGGTGCGGGCTGTGGTTCTGGCGTTGCATCCATGGGAACCCGTTGTGCACGTCGTGGAGGCATCTGAAATAAGAATGAAGTCTATATGTTCGCAATTATAAACTCAAAATAGCTGAAGAACATAGCATATACAAAAGAATACAACAGTCCTAAAATATAGGGCTGTACATCAAAGAAAGCTCAGCGGAAATATAATAAGCCGTACAGATCCTAAAGGACACTAGAACCTGATGCTCTGATACCACCTGTGACACCCCGACTAATTAAATACCGGGTAGCAACTCCTTTATTAAATTAATACAAAATGCCAAGTTGGTTCAGTTAACAGCATCACTGTCGAAAACATTTTAATGATTACTAACCACCTAGTATTTAAAAAGTGAGTTGCCAAATTTTAAGTTAACTCTGATTAACATGTAATAAAAGGGTAATGAAAGAATAACAACCATTCACCATAATGAAGCAATAGAATAACCAACAACATAATAATAAGTCCGGAGGAAAAACTACTCACAACAATCCCACAACTGAACTAAGTAAAACAATGTAACCTGAATTAATTTCATGCCAAAGTCTGAAAATCTGAAATAGGAAATGTTTCTAATAGAAATGGGCGACATGCCCTACAACTGATGAAAGATGAAAATAGAGTCAAGATAGATGAAGCGTCTACTAGAAAAGTCTTGTAACTTCTACAACCAGCTACAGCTCGTCACCTGAATGAAAATCCTATGCATGGTGTCCTTGTGGCTGGTCACCTAAAATGGTTTTGACAAAAATAGATTTGAAAGCAAACGGGTCAGAGCCCGAAAGTGGGGATTATTTTAAAAACAACAAGTGTTTTAAAAACATTAAATCAATGAATGCAAAATATATGTTATGACGTGCACTCACATGAAATACTCACCTCTCGACTAATATGTGCACTCCTAACGTACCGTACCCATCTAAGTAACAAATAAATCTAACCAAACCGTAATAAGTTCTACCCCTTACTACACAATTCCCATTATACATTATAGCGTTATCAAATAAATGGAGAGCTTTACTTAAACTCGGATTCTTGATTATTAGCAATACAATTCATTACAGGTTACCCCTTTATAGTTACTCAAAGCGTTTCCGTATTTATACTCACAATACCAACATGAAAGTTCTCATTATTCTAAGTGTATATTAGCCACGCCATAAATATACAATACAAGCACCCGAGACTAAACTGCGGTGCACACATACTCTGCTATCCATCCCAGTACATCACGTACATAAGAATCACGCATTCCGAATCTCTTAGGAATCGTTATCAGATAATAGAAAATCACAAACATTGGAGGCGAACACAGTCACATCACATGGGTCACGCACATACCTACGATCCCACGATCAGCAGACTTATTAACATCCCAATAAGTCCTTCTCTGACCTATGTTCTCTAGGTACCAATCTAAATCTGGGCAACACAAGGATTAGAGGGCCCTAAGCGAACGCAAACCTCCCGTGATAGCAAGTATGGTAGGTATGTCATACACATAAAATCATGTACATATACTAAGTATACACACATCTTAGTAATCACCGTAATTTATTTGTGGTACACTTCTCATTCTCGTACCGACTTATAATGTTGCACAATTCATAAGTTCCCGATTAATTCAGTTATATAAGCCGTTAATAATTCTCGCATCGTAATAGTCACTCACGTCCTATTCCATAATTTCCATTCCATTCGAATTGCACTTCTAGGTTTCATTCCTCAATATATCCCAAATGTCCCAACTATATCAATTTATCATCAAGGGAATGGTATCTCTACAATTAAACAAGGTTACGGGACATGCGAAATCAAAACAGGCCAAAAAGCCTAAACTGTCAGCTCGTTAGAAGTCTCGTTCGAACGAGGCTGTTCGAACGAAGTGGGCCTTCTAACGATATCTCATTCGAACGAAAGTCATCGAACGAACATCCCTCTCGTTAGAAGTCAAACTATCAATTCGTTAGAAGCTCGTTCGAACGAGCTCGTTCGAATGACCTGGGCAGGTCTTCTAACGAGAGGCCAGTTTCGAGCCCAGATTTTCCCAAATTCGTTTTGCCAACTTTTCTTCACCTCTAATCACATTCAAACATCAATCCAACAATTGTTCAAGGTTTCTAATCATTCCTAAACATACTTAGGTCATATAATAACACGTTTATGGGGTTAATTCATCCTAATTATCACCCAATTATCAAGTCTCTAAATTTTTCCCAAATCTCAAGAACATGAACCCTAGAAATTTGTAAGATCATCAATGGTCGGAATTAAATCCGTTTTTGTTTCACATAAGATATATTATCATCAGAATAATCACCTAAATACAATTCTACATGCGATTCCTCATCAAAATGTAAGTATGTAATTCCAATTTAATGGGTTTTCATCAATCTCCCAAAAACAATGAAATTTTCAGAAATGTCTAAGCATGGATGAAACATTCAATGCAATTAACGTAATTAAACCACTTGCCTTTGATATATCTCTGAATTTGATGTTGAGGATTGAATTGTTCTCTCTCTCTCTGCAGAATTTCTCCTCCCTCTCTCTCTACAACTCTTCTTCTCCAAGGTGACAATGGTGGCTAGGGTTTGCCTTAGGAAACTCTTGGAACTAATTCTAATAACCCCCGTAGCCCATTAGGTCATAAGGTGTAGTTAGTGGGTTTAGTGGGCAAAGGTTAAGTCAGATTTTAATTCCTAAATTTCGTGGGTTTTAATTCCCAAAATTCCAAAATTACCAAACTACCCTTATACGTTGCCGGTATGGCCTAAAAATGCCCCGGGACCCAAACTAAACCCCCGGTTAGTGTTTTCTGACTATTTCGACCCTTTCGGACACGTTGGCGCACTCAAAACGACCATACGGTTAATAGAAATTAAATTTCACTATTTAATTAAAATCATTATATTCCTGACGCGACTGTCACACACGTCTCAACAAAATTCCAAATTGCCGTATTTCAATCTCATGACAAATTTCATAATTCAATATTCCTATATAAATATTCATTAAAATCAAATACCAACTCGCATCTCGCTAGTATTTTTATCCGGATTAATTTCCAATTAATACACATCTAATTCAATTAATCCCATAAATAAATATCATAAAAATACGGGGTATTACAATAACCTTAGAAAATTCGTGGGTCTCCATGCCCAAAAATACGAAATGTCTAAAACGCCCTCCCGGGATGTTAATTAGGCCTAGAAACGCCCCGAGACCCAAACTAGACCCCCGGGTATAATATTTTAACTATTTCGACCCTTCCGAACACGTTGACGTACTAAAAATGACCATACGGGTGACTTATAATTTATTCACTTTTAATAGTTCAAATTAAATCCCGACACGACACAGGCGCATCCCGATAAATTTCCAAAATAATCCAATTAGATTCTCGTGATAATTTTACTAAATTCAATTACACCTCTTACTTTACCCATAAAGTAATTTAGAACAAAGTTCCAATAATTACTAACTCTCATCACACTAGTAAGCATTTAAATGATTTTCTGGATTAATATTAAATTAATATTTCTAATTAAATTTAATAAATCCCCAAAATTTAAAAGTCATAAAAATACGGGGTATTACAGGCGTCCTCACACACCTAACCTTTATATTTTAACCCATTAATCCAGAAATTATTTTTTTAGGCTATTTTAAAATTACCCAAATACCGCTACATGAGTCCGTGCTAGTCTAAATGTCCCACAGAACCCAAATACTACCCCATGTTACTCAAGGTTGACTATCTCGACCCATTCGGAACAAACCGTGAACTCGAAATCACCATCTGAGTCAATCTAGATAAATTTCTATTTCAACCTTAAAATAATCTACTCACATACTCTAGTTGAGATACTGCCAAAAATCCCATCGTTCTCTGTCACTAAGGCGTACTAACAATTTTCCGTATTTGATTTAATATACACACTTAGTAAATTTAACACATAAATATTAATGCTAATCTCTCCCAATCAATATTTAATAAATACACAATATTCAATTTCAATTAAATTACTGCATGCGTGTAATTTAAAAAATGCCAAAATTAATTAAATTTCAATTTATAAAATCACGGGGTGTTACATACTCCCCCCTTGCAATGGAATTTCGTCCCCGAAATTAATACATACATGAATCAAAAACTCGGGATACTAACCTTTCATATCATCCTCCCACTCCCACGTCGACTCGTCTGCATTATGGTGTCCCCACTGTACTCGAACCAAGGGCACCTTAGACCGCAGCTTACGTTCACTAAGATCAAGAATAGCAATCGGTATATCCTCATATGAGATATCTAGTTATAAATATATCTCCTCCAATTGAATGTACCTATAGGCCCTCTCACTCTTCTGATATTACTTCAGCGACGACACATGAAACACATCTTGAATCTGATGTAAATGCTCCGGTAAACCTAGCCTATAAGGGACTTCTCCCACTCTCTCAATAATCAGGAAAGGCCCAACATACCTTGGTTCTAGCTTCCCTTTCTTCCCAAATCTCTTGACTCTTTTAATAGGAGACACCCGTACCAAGACTTGATTCCCTATCTCCAGCTCTATGTGCCTCATGTCTACATTCGTGTAACTTTTTTGCCTATGTTGAGTTATCCGTATGCATCCCCGAAAGAACTTGATCTTGGCAGTAATATCCTGAATCATTTTCGGCACCAACAGCTTGTTGTCCCCTACCACTAACCAACAAGTGGGAGAAGGACAAGGCCATCCGTAAAGTGCCTCAAATGGGTCCATGCCAATAGTAATCTAGTAGGAGTTATTATAAGTGAACTCCACGAATGGAAAGTACAACTCCTACCCTCCCCCAAAGTCGAGTATGCACATCCTGAGTATGTCCTCTAATATTTGATTAACACTTTCAGTCTGCCCATCCATCTGCGAATGATACAACATACTCAATTATAAATCAGTATTGATAACCTCCTGAAATCTTAGCCAAAAATGGGACATAAAAATCTTATCCATGTAATAAACGATAGTAACTGGAACCCCATGCAATCTCACAATCTCAGCAATAAATAACTATGCGTACTACCTCGTCTCATAATCTGTACGGACTGTTAGAAAATGGGCCACCTTTGTTAATCGATCCATAAATAAATAGATGGAATTGTGCCCTCTTTGTAATGTCGGTAACCCAGTAATATAGTCCATCAATATGATCCCCCACTTCCACACTAGGATGTCAAGTGGTTGCAGCATCCCTGTCGGTACCTGGTGGTCTATCTTCACTAACTGGGAAGTATCACACTTTAAAACAAACTCTACTATGTCCCGGTTCATCCCCGACCACCAATATTACATGCGCATATCTTGGTACATCTTATCCCATCGTGATGTACAACAAACGTCGACCCGATATATTCGATTATCACTGCGCGTCTTAAATCCTTATCCTTCGAAACAACAAACCTCCCGTTAAAGCTTAATCCTCCCTCAAAGCTGATCCAATAGGAGTCCCCTCATCTGCTAATAATTGCCTCACCCTGTCCGAACAGAACTGGTCCCCGACTTGTGCTTTCACTACCCACATAACGATCTGGGGTGTGATAGCCAAAACTAACAAGCAAGCTCTGGCGATGTCATCCTGAGGTCAAAGTTCACCCTACTTTGCCTTCCAGGCCTCTATTATCTCTTCAGTAGGTCGTCGGCTCAATGCGTCATCCACCACGTTAGCCTTCCCAGGATGATACTAATATAAAATTGGTAGTCCTTCATAAACTTTAACCATCTCCTCTGTCGTATATTCAGATCCTTCAGCATGAACAAGTACTGCAGTGACTTATGATCCATGAATAAGATGAACCTCTCACCTAAAAGATAGTGCCTCCAAATCCTCAAGGGAAATACGATCGCTGCTAGCTCTAAGTCGTGCGTGGGGTAATTCCTCTCATGGAACTTAAGCTTTCGAGATGCATAATCTATAGCACTATCCTCCAACTGCAATACACCCCCAAGTCCCTAAAGAGATGCATCTGTGAAAACACGGTACTCCACTCCTCCCTTAAGCAGTGCGAGCATAGGCGCTAAAGTCAATTTTTCCTTTATCTCGACAAAAGCTAATTAATAATAATCATCCCAAATGAATGATATTCCTTATGAGTCAGATTAGTCAATGGACCTATAATCTTTGTGAACCCCTTTATGAAGCGACGATATTACTCGGCCAACCACAAAAGCTGCAAACCTCCATCGATCTCATGGGTTATCCCCATGCCCTTACCGCCGATACCTTACTTAGATCCATATAATTTCCTTTGTCCGATACAATGTGCTCCAAGAACTGCATCTCCCTTAGCCAAAATCTGCATTTCTCGAACTTTGCATACAACTAGTGCTCCCATAATGTCTATAGAACCGAACAAAGATTCTCTGCATGATCCTCTTTAGTGCGAGAATAAGCCGAAATGTATCTATGAACACAATCACAAACTAGTCTAAAAACTCTCTGAATACCTTATTCATGAGGTCCATGAATACTGTTGGCGCATTAGTCAACCCAAATGGAATTACCCTAAACTCGAACGATCCATACCGCACCAGAAATGCAGTTTTAGGAACGTCTTCCTGCCTGATACATAACTGATGGTATCCCGATCGCAAATATACCTTTGAGAAGAATGTTTCTCCTCTCAATTGATTGAATAGGTCATCGATTTTGGGCAATAGATACTTACTTTAAATTATGACCTTATTCAGCTCCTGGTAGTCTACACACAAATGAAGTGACCGATCTTTATTCTTCACAAACATCATCGGTTCACCCCACAGTGATGTACTATGCCTAAGAAATTCCTATCCTAAGAGTTGTTGAATCTGATCCTTCAACTCCCGCATTTCTAGTGGGGCCATACTGTATGGTGTACATGCAATTATCCTCATCCCAAGCGCTAAATCAATCACAAACTCGATCTCCTGACTGGTTAGCAACCTAGGTATCTCCTAGAAAACTTCTGCAAACTCCCTCATAATCCGAATAGAATCCATGGAGATAGCTACGTCTTGTGAGTCTCATCCTTAATGCAATACATGTGAGTGTTCGATCCTCCCTTACGTAAATGCATCGCCACTAGAAACATCTCCTGCCCTAAAAAGGAGAATGCAATGGTCCTCCCATAACAATCTGGCATCGTCCTATACCCAGCTAACCAATCCATACCTATAATTACATTATACCCCTCCATATCTAACACTAGTAGGTCGACTGCTAGATATAATCTCCCAAAGTCTATATCTACCCCCTACATATCCAGTGTATAAGGTATCCTCTACCTAAAGGTGACTCTACACACATAAGAAGGTTGTCGGTTGTCTCTAATAGACCGACTGCGCGTGAAAATCTGGTGGCTATAAATGAATGTGAAGATTGCATATCAAACAACAACTTACCCATATGCCCATGAATAAGGAAAATACCCTTTACTGCTGGTGGCGCCTGTAGTGCCTGAGGTATGACTGCATCCCGAACGTTATAGATATATCCATAATGTAACTGCCCCTGCTGCTATGAGGCTAGTGGAGCTGGTGCTATCGGTGGTAATTGTGCTTGCTTCCCCTACTGGGCACCCTGCGGTGGTCCCCTGACTGGGTGTGGGAAGTTCTTCTTCTGATGGACTGTCTCTCCATAATTATAGCAATAACCAACAAAGTCTCTTGTCTCTGGCACTGGTGGCCCTGTCAGGGCTATCCCTTTTTGGGGCTGGCTAGTTATTATCGCTGCTTCATAAATGGGTTCTTGAAGATTGCGTGTTCATTGAGTAATCTGACTCGTAGGGTGTACCGTTCATATGGGATGACTATTATCAGTTATATTTTTATGAGCTACATGACAAATTGACTTCAGTGCCTATGCTTGCACTACCTAGGGGAGGAGTGAATTACCATGTTTTCACAGATGCATCTCTGTAGGGACTAGGGGTGTATTACAGAAGGAGGATAGGGATATAGCTTATGCATATCGCAAGCTTAATCCCCATAAGAGTAATTTCCCCATGCACGACTTTGAGCTAGCAGCGACTGTATTTGCCTTGAGGATTTAGAGGCACTATCTTTTGGGTGACTAGTTCATCTTATTCACGGATCATAACTCCCTATAGTAGCTATTCACGTAGAAGGATCTGAATATGCAATAGAGGATATGGTTGGAGTTCATGAAGGACTACAAGTTTGATATTTAGTATGATCGTAGAAAGGCTAACGTGATGGTAGAAGCATTGGGTCGACGGCCTACTGAAGAGGTAGTGGAGGTCAGGAAGGTCAAGTGGGGTGAACTTTGACATGATTATGACATCATCAGAGCTTACATGTCAGTTTTGGATATCACACCCGAGATCATTATGTGGGTAGTGAAAGCGTAGGCTAGGGACCAGTTCTATCAGAACAGGGTGAGACTATTATTAGCAAATGATGGGAGTCCTACTCGATCAGCTCCTAGGGAGGCTTATGCTTCAACAGGAGGCTTCTGGTTCCAAAGGATGAGGATTTGAGACACGTAGTGATGATCGAGTCTCAAGGGTCGAGGTTTGCAATACATACCGATGGGAATAAGATGTATAAGGATATTCACAGGAAGTATTGGTGGTCAGGGATGAAGCGATACATAACATAGTTTGTCTCCAAGTGTGCTATTTACTAGTTAGTGAATATAGACCACCAAGTACCGATAAGGATGTTGCATTCACTCGAGTTCCCCATGTGGAAGTGGGAGAACATATCGATGGAATTTATTATTGGGTTATCGACATCACATAGAGTTCATGACTCCATTTGAGTGATTGTGGATTGGTTGACCAAGGTGGCCCATTTTCTACTACTTCGTACGGATTATGAGACGATGAAGTATGCATAATTTTTTATTACTGAGATTTTGAGATTGTACGGGGTGTTAGTTAATATCATGTCCGATAGGGATAAGATTTTTGTGTCCTATTTTTGGCAGAGCTTTTAGTAGGCTATGGGAACTGATTTGCGATTGAGAATGGCATATCATCCACAGACAGATGGGAAGACATAGTGGTTTACTTTGATGTTAGAGGACATGCTCAAAATGTTCATACTCAAATTTGAGGGAGGGTGGGAGTAGTACCTTCCATTGGTGGAGTTCTATTATAATACATCCTACCGGTTTATGATTGGCATAGCACCATTTGAGGCACTTTATGGACGGGCTTGTCGTTTGCACATTTATTGGTTAGTGGTGGGGGGCAATAAGTTGTTGAGACTTGAGATGGTTCAGGATACTACTACCAAGATCGAGCTCATTAAAGGATGCATACGAATAGCTTAAGATATGTGTAAGAGTTACACGGATGTAGACAAGAGACATATAGAGCTTGAGATAGGGGATCAGGTCTTGGTATGGGTGTCTCTTATGAAAGGAGTCATGATATTTGGGAAGAAGGGGAAGCTAGCACTGAGGTAAGTTGGGCCTTTCCTGATCACTGAGAGAGTGGTGTAGTCGCTTATAGATTGAGATTATTGAAGCATATACAACGGATCCACGATGTGTTTCACATGTCGTCGCTGAAGAAATATCAAATGAATGGGAGGGACTATTGGCACATTCCATTGTAGGAAATAGATTTATAGCCAGATATCTCATATAAGGAGATACCTGTTGCTATCCTTGACCGTAGTGAGAGAAAGTTACAGTCTAAGGTGGTGCCCTTGGTTCGAGTTCCATGGGGACACCATAATGTATATGAGTCGATGTGGGTGTGGGAGGATTATATACAAGAGTAGTATCCTGAGCTTTTTGACACATGTAGTCCGAATTTCAGGTACGAAATTCCTTTGCAAGGTTGCGGGGGAGTAAGTAACACCCCGTGTATTTATAAATTGGAATTTAACTAATTTTGGCACTTTTTAAATTACACGCATTTAGTGATTTAATTAGAATGGAATATTGCGTATTTATTAAATATTAATTGGGAGAGATTAAGATTACTATTTATGTGTTAAATTTACTAAGTGTGTATAGTAAATAAAATACGGATAATTGTTAGTACGTCGAAATGAGTGAGAACGATGGGATTTTTGGCAGTATCTCAACGAGGGCTTATGAGTAGTTTATTTTAAGGTTGATATAGTAAACTTAAGTAGAGTGATTCGGATGGTGATTTTGAGTTCACAGTTGGTTCAGAATGAGCCGAGATGGGCATAATTGAGTACCCGGGGGTAGTATTTGGGTTTCGGGGGCTTTTTAGACTAGTCGGTACACATGTTGGGGTATTTGTGTCAATTTAAAATAGCCCAAAAACCTAATTTCGGGATTTATGGGTTAAAATATGAAGATCAGGTGTGTGAGGCAATCCTACCATTAGTTGCAAGACCTAAAAGATGGAAGAGAGGAAAAGGCAGGGAGAAGGCTAGAGAGGCTACTTGAGAGGAAAATTCAAGGGATTCTAGCATCAAATCATCACACACGAGAGAGATCAGACCTTACAATCACTCCAAGGAAAGTAATTAACTTGATTTAAATTAAATTGAGGTGATTCATGTTCATATCATGATAGGTGTAGAACAAAACCATTTTTGGGAAAGGTGTTTACATAAAATGGGGTTTTGATGAAATTGATACCATGTGTAGATTAGATTACTAATTAATGATGGAATAAAATTTTATATTGTTGCGATTAATGTCTCTTAGAGATCCAAAGGTAAATTATCTTTATTTGGGGATTTTGAAACCAAATCTAGGGTTTAGATGTAATGTTCTTTTTATAAACCCAATTCATGAATTTGATTGATGACGTTAGAGAAATCGTTGACATTTGGATAAATGTTTACTTATAAAACCATCTAAGATCCATTACTTTGGGTTACCTAAAATTTAATGAGGGTTTGGTTTCGTATGGAAGTTGGGTCGAAGTTAGGGAAGAGGCTTCACTGTACAAGGGTATTGAATCGGTTCACAGGTCTCGGCGAATTCATTCAATTTTATTATGTGAGCTAGTTCGCAGTCTGGCTGAACCGATATGGTTTTCTAGCAGGTCCAAGATTGATTGTTTGGTTAAGGGGTGGTTTTCGGAGGGTTCGAATGAAAATTTTATCCTCGTAAGAATTATAGATAATTATTAAGGTTATTTAAAAAGATTGTATTACCTAGGGATGAGTCGGTAATTAAAGTTGGATGGGAAAAAGTGAGAGGAATAATTAGTGAGTAATTCTAATAACGAGTTAAGTGGAGTGAATTCGTAAATATTGAATGTATGGGCTGGTTAGGTAAGTCCGAGTATTATAGTGGAATACTACTATTTTATATATATTATAGATGAGAACTAAAATATATATAAGAGTCGGGGTGTGTGCTCAGGATAGTAGGCTAGTGCTTTGAGCAATAGGCACATTTTAGCTAGATTTGTATTGATATATATATATATATATATATATATATATATATATATATATATATATATAGAGAGAGAGAGAGAGAGAGAGAGAATAGGTATATACGAATATGAATAATATTTGTGTGTATGATATTTATGTGAGACTTACCCCTTTAGTTCTATCAGTGGAGGTTACACGATGTGGGTGATCTTCCCTGGAGAAACACTGCATGCTAAATATCAACTCCAGGTCATAACGCCAAGCATGTGCCATTGTGAGGGTTAAATTTTGAGGTAAGGTAATTTTGGGTATGGTTATGACTCACTATCGAATGACTATGGCCACCTCCAATACGTTTGCGATATAACTGAGTCGGTGTGACAGTCCGACCACCGATAACCGAGATGAAGTGAGCATGCCCCGAGTGATGATAGAAGTGTAGTGAAAGGCATCCAATGAGCTAGTACTCCGATGAAGGCATCTAATGAGTGAGTACTCAGTGGATGGTATCCAATGAGTTATTACTCAGGGGATGACGATTATACGTGACATATGTGTGATTGTTATAGTACAACTTTACGTATATAAATTAGTTAGGTAATTACATACGCGTTTAATACTTTATGAGTAAATGCTATGAATTACACGGACAAAGTTATGATAATGATAGATGATGAATTGATTAGTTAAGCTAATGAGAGAAATAGATGAGAAATGAACGATAGAAATGCTCAAATTATATTGGTGTATTCATGCGATTTATAATATGACTAATTAGATGGGTTAGTAAAACTCACTGGGTTAAGATGTAGTCACTAGGTGTTCACAATAGTTGAGAGGTAAGGGGTAATCTCATGAGAGTGTGATACCAGTTGAAATATGAAAAGTTTTACTCCATATTTATTTACTACATCTTAATACTTGAAAATAATTTTAAAAACAGATAAAAATGAAGGTATGAAGATGATGATTGAAGATGAAACGGCGATCACATTAAACACATAAGAGACAAAGGTTTTTTAAAGTGGTTCGGCTATGAATAAAGCTTATTTCCACTGTTATTTTATTCCCAGGGGTTTACAATAACATAATATATTGTAGAGAGAGAGAGAGGTGTGTAGAGAATTGCTTTCTGTCCAGATCCCCCCTTTGGATAAGGGAATATATGTATTTATAGTGATGGGAGTTAAAGAGATACAATGTCTTTATACATTCAAACATTTATATCTATATACAATGAATCTAACTGTTGGTCTTCTAGGATACTTGATCTTCCTCGAGTTGCTTGGTATGCCATGTGTCGGTTGGTATGCCGACCAACTCTCCTTGGGTGCCGACTAACTATCCTCGGGTGCCAAACAAGTATAAATATTTCCACGTAGGATGACAGGTGTCCTTTTCTGAATGGTCCTCGTAGATGGAGAATTTTTGTGTCAACAGAAGCCCCCCAATGCTCCATGCTTGATGGTTCACTGAAAGGATGGAGTATTTATTCTGCCTTGTTGCTCGGTGCTCATGAAATTCTTGATATTCCTTCTTGACTTGTTCAACATAAAGTGCACTAACTCCTAGACGACATACGATGCAGGCTGATTGATGGTTGCTAATTTCTCTTTTGAGGAACTTTGTTCGTCAAGCGAACGTGTGCTATGTATCACCCCTGGGAATTTGGATGCAGCCATGCCATAGTATGCAGCTTGTAGCTTGTCATAATCTTCAAGTATGTTGATTAGTTTTCTATCTGACCAACTGCCTTCTGTGTTGAGCTAGTAACAGTCTTTGAAACATTTACATATAAGTACAACTTCTTCTTCAGTGTAAGTCAGGACAGTAGTGGTAAAGATCTCAGTGCTGTAGATGCTGAATCTGACTCCTCAACTTCAATAGCATGTGCATAATAACTCCTGAATATGCCTCCCGAACTTCAATATGCCTCCTGAACTTCAATATGCCTCCTGAACATCAATATCAAAACTAATTCCTGAGCAAGAAAAATAACTCCTGAATGATGCTTGGTCGGGGACCCGACCATGTGAGTTTGTGGAGTAAAATTTGATGCTCGGCTGCATGATAATATGAGAATGTACCACCAAATGGGTAACTAAATCTGTAATAGAAGCCCCCAAGTGTGGAATATGAACTTTGAATGCTATCTTGGTCATGAAGTTCATTGGTCTTGCTAGAAACATAAGGCTGAGGAAATGTTCCCTGAAATGACTCCCTGAGATCTTTGCATGTTTGCATTTTCATTTTCTTGGAAATACTTTGTAAGATGCTTTCCTTGTTGTTTGCTGATGAATATATATATGTAGAAGGACAAATTGTCCTAATTTTCATAGACAATGAAACTTGCTCCACCTGCTGTTTAATTATAGTGACTTGTCGCTCTTTGGGCCTAAGCAATGGAATGATTTTCATCCCAAGTTCCTGCTTAGTTGTAGTAATCTTTCCAGGATTACCTTGTTGCCTAGATAGTGGCTGCCCCGAGAGGTCACCCATCTTCTTGCCCAGTTTGGGGTGTCCTTTGAGATCACCCATGATGGAAACATTGTTGGTTAATTTTATTGTTACCGACCAACCGGAGTTGGTGGTTGTTGCCGACCAATCGGAGTTGGTGGTTTCTGATATGCCCACCAACCGGAGTTGGTGGTTTGTTGAATATATAAAGAAAAGAATTTTCCTAACCAACAGTTCGTTGGGGATAAAATATAATAAATGCTGGAGACCTCCTTGGAGCTGAATATATGATTATAAATATTTTTTCGACTTCCATGATGAGATAAATATAGAACATAAATCCGAATAGATATAAAGAATGATTCAGAATAATAATAAAGTGTCTTGCTGATCTGTCGAGGCAAAATTGCATAATGCCGAACAAGAATAATATTTTCCAAAACATGAGAAAATGGCTGAGTACTTTGTCGGGCCTGAATATAAATAAGAATTACCCCGACCAACTATCCGTTGGGGGTGAAATAGAACAAATGTTGTGGTTCTCCTCGGAGTTGAATAAGTATCTTGTCGAGGAAAAGTTTTGCATAATGCTGAACAAGAATAATATTTTCTAGAACATAAGAATATGGCCGAGAACATTGTCGGGACTAAATATAAATAAGAATGACCCAGACCAACTGTCCGTTGGGGGTGAAATATAATAAATGTTGCAGATCTCTTCGGAACTGAATAAGTATCTCGTCGAGCTCCATGATGAGATGAATATAGAATATGAATCCCAGTGGATATATAGAATAATTTGTTCTTGAGCAGATATCAGAGCAATAATAAAATCAATAGTTCCTCGCTGAGGTGAAATTTCATAATACCGAGCTATGATAATATTTTTCAGAAGTGTAAGATTGTTTTCGATCATTCGTCGACACTGAATCTTGTACCTATAAAAATGAATAACTTGCCCTACCATATGTATAGGCCGAATTGATTACTGATGAAAATAATTTAGTCAACTAATCAATATATATCATATGTATATGCTCGGGCAATAATAATATCAAAAATATGAAATAATATATGTTTGACTGATCTGTCGAGGCAAAATTGCCTGATGTCGAGCAATAACAATTTGCAGAAGTTAAATATTGTGGTTGAGCTTTTGTATGGATTGAATCATGTCCCTATAGAATTTTAATAAGTTGCTCGAACTCCTATTGAGACTAGTTCATATAGTTAGTCATGAGAATAATTATTCAGCCAAACAATATATGATGTGTATCAGCATAATGCAATAAAGATTTCAAAATATGAAATAATATGTTTTGTGCCAAATGTGTGTCAATGTGAGAAGTTTTTATAAAAAATGCTAAACATTATAATTTTAAGTAAAATACCAAATATAAGTTGGTTTTTATTTATCACGTGATCTTTTAAAAATATTTTTGGGGTGAGCACAAGTTTTTGAAAAAGATTTATGCCCTATATTGTCCCCAAGCTGAACTCGTGTTCAAAGAAATATCTTGGGTGCTCAAAGTTGTTAACAACACAAGATTTTATTGCCGCCGACCAATGGTCTGGGTGTTGCCGACCAAGGATGAATGCTGTCGATCACCTTTTGTACCGCCGACCAACTATAGGTTTTGCAATATTATCGTTCCTGTCACCGATCAACAAATAGGAGGTCTGGAATGCTAAATCATCTGTCGTCGAATAACCATGATAACCTTGTAGTTGTAGAAAAATTAATTTGAGGTTGGCGATTCATAATAGATTGTTGTTGCTGTAATATAGAAGTTACCGAAGGTGATCCATTGGTGCAAGAATAGTTAGTGCCGACCAAGAATTATGATTTCCATAAAGCCAACCAGAAAATAATGGTCCGATGATGCTACCGACCAATAAAATAGGTGTGCTGATAATTGACTTTGCCGACCAGCTTCCTATAACGCCGACCAACAAATAGTAGGTCGGGAAGCTTTTCAACCTGTGAAACCTTACTGTCTACTAGCAATTGGTTCCACCGAAATACAATATGAGTCTCCGACCAAGAATAATTGTTGCTAATTCGTATTCGGAGAATCTCCCAACCTGTGCAGACCTGTGTTAATCCTGATTTTGGTACCGCCATGTCGCTGACCAAGTGATAACCTATTCCGACCAGCCATTAAAATTTGTGACTGCAAAGATAAACTTTCTGCCCACTAAGGATTAGGTGGTCAAGTTTCCTCAAATTTTTTTTCCAAACATTAATGGGTTATCCTTGCTGTTGTAGCAGCGATCGCCGACCACGAAGATCGATCTTGCTGCCGACCAGCAATAATAAACTGCCATTGGCTTAATATTTTATGATAGCGGATCTATATTTTGGCATAGAAGATTTATGATATGTTGATTCCCATCTTTCACTTTTTCTACATGGGATTATGAATTTCACCACGATTTGAGCGTGTAGAATACAATTGGTCCAACCCTCATCTCTAAGTCTATAACTGACCAACATATAGGAGATCAGAACCCTGAATCTGTACAAATGTTGCGTTAAAGGAATTCGGGTGTCACAAACTCGTTGCCGATCAGTGCAAAGCGTTATAAACATTTGAGCCGACAGTCGCCGATTAGTGAATACAAACGTTTTCCAAGAAATTATGGTGCCGTGAATATGTTGGTCAGGGAGGTAATCAGGGAAAATAACATAGCCGACTAGATTCGTCGGAGCCACCAACTGATGGCCATGTGAAGATTTATCATGTGAAGAATTTGTTATTTCTGGCTCTTCCTTGTGATAATATGGATCTATGGCAATGTCCATTCGTTTTCTCCCTTTTTTTAGATGTGAGTAACTAGTTTTTTAGGAGAGAGAAAGTGGTCTTGGATTCCCTTCCTATTCTCCATTTGCGGAGATAAAAAAATACGGTGAATGATAAAAATTATTACGAAATTTATATCAAAATCAATCAACGAGACTTATTAACATAGATGGTAGATGAACCAAATTAAGTATACAATTCATCAAAATGAATGAAAAGATATTCCAATTTGAAGAGAGAGAAAGTAGATCTGGGTCATACTTCCCAGAAGAAAATTTTGTTCTTGACCTTGTCTTATTCTCTAATTAAAAATATAATGGGAATTTGAATAATCATCAAATATCCTTCAAAATTCATTTCAGAATCAACAATGAAAATTATCAAATCTTATCATCGTCGTATATACAGGAAGATGTAATCATTCTACATGTTTATTACATGATATAAAATTTACACTTGAGAATCAAGCCAAAAGTTATGATTTATGAAATCCACCATTTTACAGATTTCTCAATAAGAATTACTCTAACAATTATGATTTTAAAATCATGATATGCAATATTTTGTAGATGAAAACTGGATAACTAATTTATATATATAAGCATAAAAATCATCACTAAATCAAAAGAGGTATGTATAATTGATTATACGTCGAGAAAAAAAAACTTAGCTTTTGATGGAGAACAATGCTTGTAACACGTTCCCACAGACGACGCCAATCTGTTGATGACTAGAAATAGCATCTATGTTATCTTATCGGCATCAATAATAGATAAAAATGAAGGTATAAAAATGATGATTGAAGATGAAACGGTGATCACTCAAACACATAAGAGACAAAGGTTTTTTAAAGTGGTTCGGCTATGAATAAAGCCTACGTTCACTGTTATTTTATTCCCAGGGGTTTACAATAACATAATATGTTGTAGAGAGAGAGATGTGTGTAGAGAATTGCTTTCTGTCCAGATCCCCCCCTTTGTCTAAGGGAATACATGTATTTATAGTGATGGGAGTTAAAGAGATACAATGTCTTTATACATTCAGACATTTATATCTATATACAATGAATCTAACTGTTGGTCTTCTAGGATGGTTGATCTTTATTGAGTTGCTTGGTATGCCATGTGTTGGTTGGTATGCCGACCAACTCTCCTCTGGTGCCGACTAACTCTCCTCGGGTGTCGAATAAGTATAAATATTGCCACATAGGATGACAAGTGTCCTTTTATGACTGGTCCTCGTAGATGGAGAATTTTTGTGTCAACAGAAAGGATTATGGGCTTTGACCCATAGCTGCAGCGAATGTAGAGGCTTGCCGAGTTCTAAGTAGCGCCTCATTCATTACTTCTTAAACTAGGCTCTATCTCAGTTATTGGCTGGGCATGTTGCCCCTTTATTTCTAGACTGAGTAATTTTCATTTACTTTGTTGCATTCAGATAGTTGTATTGGATTTTGGTAACTGATGGTTGTTTGGTATTCAGTTTTATAATATGCTTGTAGACTTCCTCACTTGGTGTGATTAGTTTATTTAGTTTTAATTTCGTTGGGTTATAATTGAATGGGTTGTTTTGGCATGTTAATTGAAGATTAAAATTTTACACTGCTTGTTAAACTAATAGGTGGTTAGTAATTAATTAACCTTTGACACTGATGCTAAGAATGAGCCATATGAGACTACTGTTTTATTTTGGTAGCGGTATGGACACCCATTATTTTAAATGACAGGGTGTCATAATTTTGGCTAGGGTTATGACATGTTTATATTTTGTATTTTGTTTTTTCCATTTTGAGGGTCTTAATGTGAAAAATACAAAAAGATTTTGTATGTGTTCTGAGTTGTTTTGTAAAATATTTTAAAAACTCATATTTTTTGTGTAGTTTAGTTTTACGAATATTGTGTGCCATATCAGTGTGTTTGAATACCATTTGTTCTATATTTCCATGTTCTAGAATATTTTATTATGATTTTCAATGCTTAGATTGTTCTTAATCATGCTTGCATAAATTAGTTAGAAATTATTTTCACGGTGGATTCACTTTGTATATTCCTCCACACACACATTGCACGAGCTCTTTTGGATTTTAACCTCATATGTCAGTTGAGATAAGTGAGGTTTTCACCCATCAATCTTGTCATATAAATAAGCATTTTGATTATAAGGGATTTGTTCTTGTAAGGACCATGGCCGTGAGTACAGGAAAGGTCTTCAAAGGAAGAAAATTTCCTTATGCGAAAGGGCAGCGTTGGAAAGAGCCTAAAACATTGAGAGGCAATGAAAATTGAAAAATGGCAATGCCAATTTTTTTTGCATTGATGCTTAAAAAATTAGATATAGTAATAATAAAAAGAGAGAAAAATGATATAAATTTTTTAGGGTGTTTAGTTGAAGATCAATGGGTTTATGCAATGAGACCTAGTTGAGCTAAAATGTTTGACGCTATTGATTCAAGAATCATTAAAAATTCTAGGCTAGTGTTCATTGTGTTTGTTTGTCCTTTTGAGTTCTTTATTTGACATGTGAGCCTAAATCGATTGTTGATAAATTATTGGGGTCAAATCGATCTACTTGGACATATTTGAGTGATTGGGTCATTTTCTCTTATTTTAAGTTCACGCCCTTTTACTCCATACCACTTTGCTTAAACACATTGATACTATGAGAAGGTGTAAAGCTTATGTGGTTGTGTAATTTATGGTTGTTTATATATATATATATGTGTGTGTGTGTGTGTGTGTGTGTGTGTGTGTGTAGATTTTGTGTTTTGAGTTGCATTTTATTTAATCCACTATGAAATAGGTATCGCTACAAGTAAAAATTAGACTTACCCAACCGACTCGACGCGTTCACGGCCCTTGTTTTTACAAGAAGAGGGATAGTACCCCCACAAGTATTATTAGTAATCATAGAGAAAAAGCCTCTCTAGTGGCACTTACAAGCTTAGGGGGAAAGTAGTAAATTTGGGGCTCTATAAATGGCTCCGTTACAAAGAGATATCCTAACAACATATGTATATACTAATTTGGAGACAAAGGCCCCAAAACGAAAAGACTAATATATCTATAGTTTACGGATTAGTCAGTCTTCGCAAACTAGGGTGCATTTGTAACAGGGATAAATTAATATTGAAAATTTTGCACCAGTGAGAATCAAAATCATGTATCTTTGAGGTAAAGGATAAGGATAAGTTAATGAGACCAATCTGGTGGAAACAATTTTCAATATGGGTTGTAGCCGAGGCCTTACCCGTATCATAGATCACCTTATTTCGCAATGTCCAGATGCTCCAAATGGCCACTATAGGCATCATTTTACAACAAAGGATCATGTCATCTTTACCCCTATCGTGTAACCACCAAGCCATTAAGATAGAAGCACAAAGTGTGAGAGTTAATATTTAGACCCATTAAATCAAAAAAATATTTCCATAAGCTTGAAGATATGGGGCAATGGAGGAATCGATGATTAGTAGTTTCAATATCCTTATAACATAGCGCACATCTTGAGGCCTATTTTATGTTGCACTTTTGGATAATTTCATCTATCGGTATATTTCTTTTTAACACTCTCCATACTAGATTGGACCATTTTTGGGGGATATTTTTGTCCCAAATTTGAGTAAAGACCGCACTTGATGCCGGGGGGGGGGGGGGGGGTGATGCTCAAAATCGCTACTGCAGAAGCTTGGGATAATTCCTCATTTTTTCATAACGACCAAGACCATTTGTCATCCTTTAGGATCATATTATCATTGGCAATGTGACCTAATGATCTCATTCTTTTCATTGATATGGAGCCCGATTATCCAAAATTGTTGTTTTGTAATCTATACCTAGAGTTCATAAACTTTCTCCATAAAGAATTTGAGGTTCTGAGTCTCCATAGGTATTTCAAGCTTGAGGCATTTGACAGGATTTCTAAAGTAGAAAAACTAGTCCACCACATTCTCTTGGGGAACAAAAGGTCTCCCAACTATTCCATTGGTGTTTCCAACTATTCCATAATCATGAAGAAACTTCAAAATTTGTCTATGACTCTTTTTATCAACCCTTGAAAATATAATCATGTCTTCAGCAAATGTGAGGTGGGTGATGAGTGTGCATCTCGGTGAGTGGTAGTATGGTTGGATAAGGCCCTTAGCCATCAAGGAGTTTAATCATCTGCTTAATACTTCTGATGCCAATACAAACAAGCTGGGGGATAAAGGATCACCTTGTCTGAGTCCTCTACTGGATTTAAAGTATCCTCTTAATTGTCTGTTAATTAAAATAGAGAACCAAACATTTGAGATGGATCTCCATATGAGGTCAATCAAGGTTTCCCCGAAGCCAAATTTCCTTAAGATGTTGATGAGGAACATCCAGTTTAGCCTGTCATATGCTTTATACATGTCCAACATTAGTATAATGTTAACCCCCCCCCCCCCCAAAAAAAAAAAAATTTGGGGAGGTTATGGACCATTTCTTGAGCAATTAAGATGTTATCTTGTATACTTATAGTTTTTACAAAACCACTTTGATTGTTATAAATTATTTTGGGTAGTATATTGGATAACCTCGTGGATAGGATTTTAGCCACAATTTTATAAGAGAAATTACATAAGATGATAGGTCTGAAGTCTACGCATGATATTGTCCATTTTATTTTAGGGATCAGGGTTATAGAAGTGATGGACCAACCTCTAGGCATTACCTCCCCTAAATCTTGAAACTTCTTAAAAATCATCATTGGATGCCTTCTAATGGCAGAATAATGCAGGTTCCTCCAACGTATCGTTATCACACCAATCTTACACTTGCAATATCTAGTTCCATCTATCACCACAAACACAAAGTCCACTGCTCCAAACACTATATCGACTAATTAGTAAATAGTCTTGGTTCAAGACATACGAGATCTCAAACATACATAAGATGTTAAATCTTGGATATCAAAATAATGGGTGTAATCTAGGGTCTAGAGGCTTTGTATTTTCTCTTGGAAAGCAAATTTTGAAGGCTTTAAGATGAAACTCCTGTGCCAAAAAAATAAACATAGCTTTTTGCAATTTTAGGCCGACATGCACTTTGATATAGTTTGTTCGAACAAAGAACATAACTTAATTTGAAAAACTACAAAAATCTCATTCAAACCAGTTATAATCTCATTCTTATGACAATGATAATATCATTTTAACAACCATCAAACGGCCTTTGAGCGATATCTTTCTGTCAGGCACAATGTTTTCGTTCGAAGTTAGTTTGAAGCTCAGTCGAATGAGAATGCATGTCTCATTTAAACAGAAGAAAAAATTGTTTGAATGAGAAACTAAAACTCATCTTAACAAACATGATAAACTCGTTTGAACGAGTATAAAAGCTAAAATACTTTTCTTTGAAAAATATTTTCTGAAAATGGCCTCAATAAATAAAAACTAATACCGAAAGTTTATTTAGGGATCAAACATAATATTCATTCATACCTCTTGAGATCCCATGGACATTGAAGATAAAAAAATACAAATCCTCTAAATGATGTTATCATCGATTTACTTGGTTGCTAGGATCATGTTGGTAAATCATAGGCTTGAATGAAAAATAAACTCAAAACCTAACATATGACTCAAACAAGCTTTGTACAAATGGAATAAATCCAATATACATACAAATTGACCCGATTGAAAATGTTGTTCTATAAATATCCCCCTTCACTATTTCGGGACAAAACACAAAAAAAAATTCTAAAACTCCTCCCACTTCGCTATTTTGGGACAAAACACAAAATCAAAAGCCTACTAGATCATCAACCTCTCTAAGACTCAATCCCAACCATAAAAGGAAAAAGTACAGAGACTTGATAAACACAAACTATTGAGTAGCTTTGCTCTTATGAAACTTTTCCGCAACATTAATAATCTTTCACAGTTAACACACCTTTCAAATGCAAAGATTTTAACCTCATATGAAAAATAATCATCCCCCTTTGTTGAACAATCCCCCTAATATAAGACATATCCCCCTAAGATAAATATTTCTCCCTCTTTTTGTTTGGGAATAGAAAAAGGTAAAGGTGCACAATATGAAACAACTTCTCCCCCTAAATGTAACATATGTGAACATAAAGGAAACATGTATATCATTCAATGATGTGAAGTGAAGTGGCAACAACAAAAAAACTCAGCAACACAAGCACAAATAATCCAAACAATGAAATAAATGATATAAATAGAACAAATTGTAATAACATGATGTTATATGATGTCAATAAGATAAAATAATAAGAATATGACTAACACAGATTGAATTTAATGCATAGACTCAAAATAATCATATCATATAAATAAATACGCAAAAATACTAATGACACACAAGAATATATAGTTATAAACACCTTAAAAGACACAAAAACATAAGCTTTTCACACTCGTATGACATAAATTTGTTAAAGCATAAGGATGGTTTTCTCCCTTGATGTATCAGCAATGGAGTCGCCAATATGGTGTTGCGAGCCCCAAGTCGGGAATTGAGAGGGAGAGTGGGGTATGATATGCATGTGTGCACAAGGGACGCTTATTATGCCGATCTGTGCACGTGTGTTAGCATAATCCTTATAGGGGTTCGTGAGTCCTTATCTATTGGTTTGCTATCCCCCTTAGGTCGAGTTTTTTTGTTTATTGTTCCCCTGGATGTTGTTCGACACCATATCCAGTTTTGGGTTGCATGGCCCTATTTAACCCTAAGCCTAATTCTTCATGTGAGGGGTTGTCTGTTGTTTCATTCTCCCGTTTATTTTACATAAAAGCAACATAAATTGGTAGGGTTAGCCCTTTTAGACATACCCTAAGAAAGGGTTGGGCCTGCGAATGATCTAGAGATTCGTAGTGTGGGTTTGGGAATCGGTTACGAGTGGGGAAGGTATTAGATACCTCACTAGTTATTTATTCTTCTTTATGCACATACTTATTATTTCTTCATACATTTATGATTACTTTTAGTTTATTTTAGAACATGTTGACAAACCTTAATTTGAGAACCCCTTAAAATCTAGTTAGGTGCTAAGGTATAAGAATAGAGTTAGCGAGAGGTATAGGAACATCATTAACCTGATATAGTTACACAAAACAACTTTCGTGAAAAAATGTGTATTCAGATAATGGGTGTATGTTAACATGTATATAATTGTTCAATAAAGGTCAGCTTTATATAATGGAAGGTCATTAATTTGTGTATGTATATACCCAATGAATCGCGTCTTTGAGATAGTTTGATATCTCTTTCTAGGTATGAGAATGGGTTAAACGATGAGATGGAAACATCTTTATAGTGACAATATATTGATATACATATTTTCAAGGCTATTGCTCGTCATAAGGACTCGGTAATGCGACGATGAAACTGTGTAGCCACGAGATCAAAATTTGCATAGTTAGATTTTTGTTGTGGGTCGAATGGAAAGGTTTCAACGTGTTGTGTCTACAAGTGGGAAGTCTTCGCTTAAGAGGGGTAGGAGTTATATGTCAGCCGAGGGTGAATCCATTAGGGTTCAGAGTGGGTGTGAAGCCAAAGTCGTCGACAAATATATATATATATATATATATATATATGTTTTTCATGCAATCACTAACTATAAAGTTTTGTTTAATCTTCAGCATAGTTATAAAATGTGAAGGATGTAATGTCTAGACATACTTCACTACCTGTGAATATGAAAAGGGGTGTGTGTGTTAAATATATAATGTTTTAGGACCTAGAGGCCGACTATAACATGACATTTTAAGATTGGAGTGGACCGAAAGCCAGTTAGAGAGATCTATGTAAAAAAATGTCAAAATGGGTATAATATTATAGGTGTCATAGGTCCTTGAGTTGATCCTAAGTGATAGAGAAATAGGGTTTGGACTACATATGGACTCATCGCTAAAGATAATATACCAAGAGATTTATTATAAAGCCTGGGCTTACTCGTGCAGCTCAATATTTGTGACAACTCGCTTATCAAAATAAGAGGTGGCCAGCCCGATACTTCAATATTAACAGGAATCATAGATGGTCCATTCTTAGCAACACCATAAAAACAATAATCATACGAGATAACCATCCATTTTTTTAGAAAACGGATTGTCAAAATATTATTTGTAAATTAAAAGAAACATTTAAACCATTCCATTAAAAGAAGGTGGATACCCAAAAGACTGGTTTTACATAAACAACATTACACATCCATATAACCAAATAAGCTGTCGGTTAACAGTCTCTTACACCCTATATAAAGCAAATAAATTAAGTTACATAATACATTGCATTAGGAAAGTACAAAATCTTAGGCCACACGCCCGAATAAATAACCCCATCATAACTAGAATACAAAAATGGAGGCGTCTATAGCAAAATATCCCGCAACATCCGCAAGGTGTTATAGCTCCAAGACACTGGAATAGGGAAGTTAATACGGGCGTCATTGCGGCGGAGCACCTGAGAGAATATAATATTCATGCACAACAAGAAATATGAACGGGTCAGGGCCCGGTTTAATATAATCACCAGATGAATAAAGAGTATGACAGTTATGAACAGTTAATCATCATCGATAATGATAAGAATCTATCTTCTCGAACTAAGAGCATAAACTAAAACAATTATAATGACCATAATCTTAATTCAATTATTCAAGAGGGTGTGAATAAATATTATTAATTGAGATTCACTATCTTTATATTTTATTTCAGTTCACTGTTCCATATCTCATTAGGAAACGTATTCAAAGCAATTTAATTTATAGAATGCTTTGTCATTTAATGAATCCCACTTTAATAAGAATAGTTATATTAAACAATATATAACGATTCTAAGACCGTCCTTCCGAGTTTCCCCATTGGACGCGCCCCTAAATAGCTATCATCTTCCAGGGCCTATCACACAAGACAACCTGGGCATCCTAAATCGTGTGACGACGGGAAGTGGCCATATACCTTCGATAGTGAGTCACAACCACACCCGGAATTACCTCACTTCAAAATAAAAATCACACAATATATATAATAACCGGTCCTACGGCCGAGGACTATATTCACCCTGCATTCACTAGCCAGGAGACTTCACTTCATGCGCGTACTTCCCCTATGATATCATTTAGAGAGGTGTGTATATACCAATTTATCATTCACAATTTTAAACTCATTTTAAAATGTACATCACATTTTATTCGGAGTCATATGAAATTGAAATCATCATTATAAACCTTAATGATTAATAAACCCCTTAATTTAGTCTCTGAAAATTAATAATGTTACTATAAGCCACCAAACATACTATACTTCACTCTTGTATCTCACATTCCCCGATCATATAATCCTAGATCTCTTAATATCAAACTAGCTTGCTAAGGGAAGAAACTACTTTAACATCTAATTGATAATCCCCAGAATAAACCCCATCTATTCCCTTCCTAATATAGGGTAGTTACCTAACTAATGTATGAATCTAGGACACTAAGTTTACTTCATAAGAGAAGGTTCCAAGGTCCTAAGCTTAAAAGAAAGGGGATAAAACTAAGTTAGGAAAATTTATTAAAACAGCAGGAATTCCGAATCGATTCGCCCTGGGCGAATCGATTCGGATAGGCCGAATCGATTCGGTCAAGAGGACCTGACCTTCTACATACTGCCGAATCGGTTGGGATAGGCCGAATCGATTTGGTCCACTCAGACGTGTATCCTACCCCTTTAGCGAATCGATTCGCTAGGGGCGAATCGATTCTCCTAGCCCAGAAATCGCAATTTCGGCTATGGAGTCTTAATGCTCCAATTTCCCCCAACATCAATTCTACTCAAACCTACATCATTAATTCCATCCAAAACAATCATAAATGCATTCTAACTATTTTGATCCACTCAATAACTATCTAAATCAAATTCTAAGGGTTCAAACATTACATTTCCCTTAAAACCCCAAAATTGTTAAATCATTTCAAATACACAACCATCGCTACAAATTATTCACCCTAAATCATATATTAGCAAGTAAGAAACTTGCCTTAAGCAGAAATCTTGGATTCCTTTATGGTAGAAGCAAGATCAAACTCCAAATCTTCAATTCTTCTCCTTTCTCTTCTTTTCCCTCAATTTCTCTTCTTCTTTCCTTCTCTCTAGGTTTAGTAGGAACAAACTTAAGAAATAAAAGGGTTTGCAAGACTAAATCGTTCCCTTAGCCTTAATTCTCATCTTTAAATGCTAGTACACCCTTAAAATGACTCGTAACTACAAAATTGAGCCACAATTAGTCAAAAGTGCCCGAAACCCAAAAATACAATACGACACTTATTTTGACTATCTCGACTATTTCGGGACTAACCGCGTCCTCTAAACTGGCATCCGGAGAACTATACATCATTTTCATATCCCATTTCATTTTAAACCGCAATTGTCGTTTTGAGCACACGACATAATAAAATATAACGCAATGCTATTTACATTCAAATAATAGGAATTAGGCACAATTTACTAAATTTTATCTTTTAACTCACTTAAAAAAATATTTACCCCATTTTCCAATATTTTATATAATCACCCCACATGGTGAATTAATATAAATTAAATTACTCCAAAAGTAAGGGCTATTACACTCTCCCCCCCTTATAAAGGAATTTTGCCCTCAAAATTCAAGCGTACCTTATAAAAAGGGATGTGGATACTTTTCTCACATATCGTCCTCACGCTCCCATGTTGATTCCTCGACGTTGTAATGACCCCACTGAACCTGGACCAAGGTAACCACTCAAGATCTCAGCCTACAGTCCCCGTGATCTAGGATTGCAACTGGTTGTTCCTCGTATGAAATATCGGTTCAATATCATCCTAAGGAATATGCCAATGAGCTCCTTCGCACCTCTTGTACTTTTTCAAAAATGAAACTTGAAACACATCATGAATCTGTTGTAAGTGTTTCGGTAAGGCAAGTTGATACGCCACTGGGCCTACCTTAGCAATAATGGGAAAAGGTCCAACATAGCGCGGCACAAACTTTCCTTTCTTCCCAAATCGCTTAATACCTTTCAACGGCAAAACTCTCACCAACACTTGATCTCCAACCTCTAATTCTACATGCCTCCTATTAGCATCAGCATAACTCTTTTGTCGATCTTGAGCTATTCGGATGCGACTATGAATAAAGTTCAATCTTGGAAGAAGTATCTTGGATCATTTCAGGTCTAAGAAATTTATTATCCCCTACTTCCAATAAACAAGTAGGTGATCTACACGGTCGACCATATAATGCTTCATAGGGTGCCATCCCGATAGTAAATTGGTATGAATTATTATAAGAAAATTCGACCAAGGGAAGATACTGTTCCCAGCCTCCTTTGAAATCAAGCACACACATTCGGAGCATATCCTTCAACATTTGGTTGACTCTTTCTGTCTGCCCATCTGTTTGAGGGTGATAAGAGGTACTCATCTTCAATTCGATTCCCATAGCTTCTTGGAAACTTCGCCAAAAATGGGGAAAAAAATTCTCGATCGGAGACTATATTAATGGGCACCCCGTGGAGTCTAACAATCTTTGCAATAAACAACCAGGCATAACGAGCAGTATTAAAATCTGTGCATACTGGTAAGAAATGTGCCGACTTAGTCAAACGATCGACGATAACCCAAATGGAATCATGACCGCTTTGCGATGCTGGCAACCCCGTGATAAAATCCATCGAGATGCTTTCCCACTTCCATACCAGAATTTCCAAGGGTTGTAACAATACCGTCGGTCGTTGATGATCTACTTTCACCAATTGACAAGTAGTACATTGGGAAACAAATTCAGAAAATGTCCCATTTCATACCTGTCCAGCAATATTGATGGCGCATGTCTTGGAACATTTTGTCATTACCAGGATGTACTGCAAACTTGGACCCACGAAATTCCGTCATTACAGCCCGCCTTAAGTCCCGTTCGTCCGGAACAACAAGTCTTCGATGGAAACATAACCCACCCTCAGAACTTATAGAGTAGGATTTCGCTCCCTCATTTAACAATTGGTGCATCCTGTCGTGGCAACCTTTGTCCCTTCTTTGGGCTTCAACAACTCTTGTCACTATCATAGGCATGATAGTCAAGACTGACATAAACGCCCTTGCAACCTCGTCATGTTGGCTAAGTTCCTTCCATTTAGCCTTCCATACCCTGGTTAATTCCCCCTCGGGTTTCCGACTCAAAGCGTCCGCCACCATATTCGCCTTGCCCGGGTGATAGTGAATATCAAATTGGTAGTCCTTCAAAAACTCTAACCATCGATGTTATCGCATATTCAAATCTTTCTGTGAAAACAAATATTGCAACAATTTGTGGTCCGTGAAAAGACAAATTTCTCCCCCAGGAGATAATGTCTCCAAATTTTCCAAGGCAAAAACAACTGCAGCGAGTTCCAAATCATGAATCGGTAATTCTTTTCATGAGGCTTGAGTTTATGAGAGGCATAAGAAATAGCCCGTTGATCTTGATATAACACACCTCCCAACCCTTGCAATGATGCATCCGTAAAGACCAAATATTCCAAACCCGATCTCGGTAATGCAAGCACTGGAGCAGAAGTTAATTTATCTTTCAGCTCATAAAAAGCAAGCTGAAAAGACTCATCCCAAACCAACCTCACCCCCTTCTGAGTTAAATTTATCAAAGGGCTAGAAATTTTAGAAAAACCTTTGATAAATCGACGGTAATAGCCGGCCAAACCCAGAAAACTGTGAATTTTTGTAGGTGTCGTGGGCTGACCCCACTCCCTCACCGCTCTAAGTTTACTCGAGTCGATGAAAATAGTCTGAGCTGTCACAATGTGACCCAGAAACTGTACTTCCTATAGCCAAAAACCACACTTCTCAAACTTAGCATACAATTCATGATCCCTCAACGTCTGCAGGACCAATCATAAATGAGTAGCATGGTCGGCTTCTGTTTGAGAATACACTAGGATGTCATCAATAAACACGATAACAAACTGGTCCAGGAAGTCTCTAAACACTCTATTCATAAGGTCCATAAACACTGCAGGAGCGTTGGTTATCCCGAAAGGCGTAACCAAGAATTCATAGGACTCATATCTACTTAGGAACGCAGTTTTGGACACATCTTAATCTCGTATCCATAATTGATGATACCCCATCCTCAAATTTATTTTTGAGAAGTATGATGCTCCCCTAAGTTGATCGAACAAATCATCAATTCGAGGTAGTGGTTATTTGTTCCTGATGGTAACTTTATTCAACTCCTTGTAATCCACACACAACCGGAGAGAACCATCTCTTTTCTTCACAAACAACACCGGAGTGCCCCACGGTGATGTACTACGCCTAATAAACCCTTGTTCTAACAATTTCTGAATCTAATCTCTTGACTCCCTCATCTCAACAGGATCCATACGGTATGGAGCTCTAGCAATCGGCCATGTTCCCAGTGCTAAATCAATTATGAACTCGATTTCCCCACTTGGTGGTAAACCCGATATTTCCCAAAAAACATCCTCGAATTCCTAACAACCGGAATTGAATATAAGGAAATGACTACATCACGAGAAGTCTCCTCCGCAATGCAATACAAATAAGTGTTAGAACCTCCCTCTGAACGAGGCATAGCCACCAACAACATCTCTTGCCCCGAAATGGCAAAAACTATACTTTTCCCATAGCAATTAACTATCGCACGATACTTTACTAGCCAATCCATACCCAGGATTACATCATACCCGACCATATCAAGGACGATCAAATCGGCCTCAAAACAAAAGTTACCAAGATTTATTTCTGCTCATTTACAAATAAAGAAAATGAGTGAACCATCACCCATAGAAGATTCAACACTAGTGAAGATACTTTTTGCAGATTTAATTAGATCCGTCGATTGAGGAAAACTTCTAGAAATAAACGAGTGTGTCACACCCGTATTAAACAATACACGACCCATATACCCCTGAATGGGAAACTTACCCTCAATAGCTGGCGGGGCTGGAGGAAGCATAACATCCTGTATATGGTAGACACGCCCATACTGTAGTTGTTCCTGTTGAGGAGGGATGACTGGGTTAGGCACTGTTGATGGTAAATGTGCCTGTTGATGCTATGGAACCCTAGGAAACTACCCCCAATCAATTGTGGACATGACTTCTTATAATGACCCGACTCCCCACACTAAAAGTAATGACCCATCATATTCTCCTGATTTCGGTCCCTATTATTCCTGAACTACCCAAAACCTTGGCCCGGTTGGCCTCGACCCCCATTGTTACCCCTACTTGCCTGTTGCTATTGTGGGACACCCTGACCGTGCTTGGAACCACCACTACCGACATTAAATCCACCGAAACATTATCTTTTGGACATATCCCCTTGTTGAGCATCCCTTTCCTTTTGTTTACCTCCCAATGATTGGGACGAGGGTAGTTCTCCACCTCCTGCACCATTGCCTCTTGGCTTACTAGCTTGTCCTACAATGAAAGTTTTCTTACTACTTTGAACATGCAATCGATGATCTTGACAATGGAGTAATGCTGCGTTCATCACATCCCCAAAAGTTTGTAAAGCTGGATTGCCCAGAAAATGTTGCCGTATCCTCCAGTGTAAACCTCCAATGAACTTTGATATTCTCCTTTGGAGTCACCTCGTCTGGCACAAAACTAGCTAAATGAGTCAATTCCTCCTCATACTCCACCACCGAACGTTCACCTTGCACTACATCTTAAAGTTTTCTTCTCATCTCCCTTTGAACTGCGGGAGGAAAATACTTCCGATCAAACAGAACCCAAAAATCATTGATAGTAATAGTATCTCTCTGCTCTGGCATGGTCATCGACTCCCACCAATGTAATGATGCTCCAACTATTTTAAATGTAGCAAGGATTTGTTTCCTCTCCTCACTACACCCCACCATGCGAAGATGGCACTGCATATCCTTTTTCCATTGATTAGCTACTATAACGTCAGAGCCACCTTGAAATTCTGGGGTATGGCCCTTTAAAAAGGATTCTCTAACTCTCTGCCACGGAGAATGTCCCGCAGGGGCTTGTACCTCCTGAACTCGTGGTTATTGGGCTTGTGGCAATTGCTAAACTACGGAAGTCATCATAGCGTTGACCACTTGGGCCACAATATTTGCTACTTCAACAGCATTTAAAGTTCCTTGTTGTGGTGGTGGAGGACCTACCTCCTCTTTTATAACTCTATTTATTCTAGCGGGGCGACCTCACTTAGGAGGCATCTGAGACGAAGAAACAATGGAATTAGAATACTATTTAGAACAATTTATTTTGCAAAAGATCACAAACATAGTCAAGAAAAACAGTCCCAACATTTAGGCTTTATATCAAAAAACGCTACGGTAGAATGTGACAAGTCCGTATAGATCCTAAAGACTCTAGATCTGATGCTCTGATACCATCTGTGGCAATCCGCCTATCAAAATAAGAGGTGGTCAGCCCGATACTTCAATATTAACAGGAATCATAGATGGTCCATTCTTCGCATCACCATGAAAATAATAATCATTCGAGATAACCACCCATTTTTTTAGAAAACGGATTGTCAAAATATTATTTGTAAATTAAAAGAAACATTTAAACCATTCCATTAAAAGAAGGTGGATACTGAAAAAATTGATTTTACATAAACAACATTACACATCCATATAACCGAATAAGCTGTCGGTTAACAGTCTCTTACACCCTATATAAAACAAATAAATTAAGTTACATAATACATTGCTTTAAGAAAGTACAAAAGCTTGGGCCACACGCCCGAATAAATAACCCCATCATAACTAGAATACCAAAATATAGGTGTCTATAGCAAAATATCCCGCAACATCCGCAAGGTGTTACAGCTCCAAGACACAGGAATAGGGAAGTTAATACGAGCGTCCTTGCTGCGGAGAACCTGAGAGAATATAAGATTCATACACAACAAAAAATTTGAACGGGTCAGAGCCCGGTTTAATATAATCACTAGATGAATAAAGAGTATGACAGCTATGAACAGTTAATCATCATCGATAATGATAAGAATCTATCTACTCGAAGTAAGAGCACAAACTAAAACAATTATAATGACCATAATCTTAATTCAATTATACAAGAGGGTATTAATAAATATTATTAATTGAGATTCACTATCTTTATATACTGTTTCAGTTCACCGTTCCATATCTCATTAGGAAACGTATTCAAAGCAATTTAATTCATAGAATGCTTTGTCAGTTAATGAATCCAACTTTAATAAGAAAAGTTATATCAAACAATATATAATGATTCTAAGACCGTCCTTCCGAGTTTCTCCACAGGACGCGCCCCCTAAATACCTATCATCTTCCAGGGCCTATCACATAAGACAACCTGGGCATCCTACATCGCGTGACGTCGGGAATGGCCATATACCTTCGGCAGTGAGTCATAACAACACCCTAAATTACCTCACTTCGAAATAAAAATCACACAATATATATAATAACCGGTCCTATGACCGAGGACTATATTCACCCTGCATTGACTAGCCAGGGGACTTCACCTCATGCACATACTTCCCCTATGATAGAATTTAGAGAGGTGTGTATATACCAATTTATCATTCACAATTTTAATCTCATTTTAAAATGTACATCACATTTTATTCGGAGCCATATGAAATTGAAATCATCATTATAAACCTCAATGATTAATAAACCCCTTAACTTAGTCTCCAAAAATTAATAATGTTACTATAAGCCACCAAACATAGTATACTTCACTCATGTCTCTCACATTCCCCGATCATATAATCCTCCATCTCTTAATATCAAACTAGCTTGCTAAGGGAAGAAACTACTTTAACATCTAAGTGATAATCCCCATAATGAACCCCATATATTCCCTTCCTAATATATGGTAGTTACCTAACTAATGTAGGACTCTAGTACACTAAGTTTACTTCATAAGAGAAGGTTCCTAGATCCTTAAAAGAAAGGGGCTAAAACTTCGTTAGTAAAATTTCTTAAAACAGTAGAAATTCTGAATCAATTCGGTCTTGAAGCGAATCGATTCAGATAGTCCGAATCGATTCAGTCAAGTGGACCTGACCTTCTGCATACTGCCGAATCTATTCGGTCCACTCAGACCTGTAGCCTAGTCCTTTAGCGAATCGATTCGCCTAGCCCAGAAATCCCAATTTCGGCTATGGTGTTTTAATGCTCCAATTTCCCCCAACATCAATTCTACTCAAAACTACATCATTAATTCAATCCAAAACAATCATAAATGCATTCTAATTATTTTGATCCCTCAATAACTATCTAAATCAAATTCTAAGGGTTCAAACACTACATTTCCCTTAAAACCCCAAAATTGTAAAATCATTTCAAATACACAACCATCGCTACAAATTATTCACCCTAAATCATATATTAGCAAGTAAGAAACTTGCCTTAAGCATAAATCTTGGATTCCTTTACGGTAGAAACAAGATCAAACTCCAAATCTTCGATCCCTTCTCTTCTTTTTCCCCAATTTCTCTTCTTCTCTCCTTCTCTCTAGGTTTAGTAGGAACACACTTAAGAAATAAAAGGGTTTGCAAGACTAAATCGTGACCTTAGCGTTAATTCTCATCTTTAAATGCTAATACACCCTTAAAATGACTCGTAACTACATAATTGAGCCACTCAAAAGTGCCCGAAACACAAAAATACAATACGACACTTATTTTGACTATCTTGACTATTTCGGGACTAACCGCGCCCTCTAAATTGGCATCCGGAGAACTATACGTCATTTTCATATCCCATTTTGTTTTAAACCGCAACTGTCATTTTGAGCACACGACATAATAAAATATAATGCAATGCTATTTACATTCAAATAACATGAATTAGGGCCAATTTAGTAAATTTTATCCTTTAACTCACTTAAAACAATATTTACCCATTTTTAATATATTTTATATAATCACCGCACATGGTAAATTAATATAAATTAAATTACTCCGAAAGTAAGGGTTATTACAATATTATGCCTATATACCCAAGAGGTTTTGGGATCAAAGTCAACATAGTTCCAATAAAAGGGACATATTTACGAGTGTAGGCAATGAGATATAAGGTATACACTATAAAAAATCATGGTATTCATGGATATTAGTCCTCTATATAGCATTTTTTTATGAGTTGGAATGTTATATTCATATGTTACAAATGTGTAATCAAACACAAGTGGTTGATAAGTATTCCAAGAAAAAACAGATTTGGGGGTGGCGTCGTTAGGACGGTAAGGTTTGATCGGATAAGTAGTGAAGAGTATTCTTATTTTAGACATTAGTTTTCACAATGTTTTAGAGTAATTCGGTTCACAAACACTGTCCTGAGAACGATTTGAAAAGTATTTTTTGTTGTCGTACTTAGTTGTATCGGTATTTGATTAACATTATTGTGACACCCCGACTAATTAAATACTAGGTAGTTACTCCTTTATTCAAATTAATGAAAAATGTCAAGTTGGTTCAGTTCATAGCATCACTGTCGAAAACATTTAATTATTTACTAACCATCTAATATTCAAAATAGTGAAGTGTCAAATTTTAATGTTTAATTTATCCATTAAACAAAATAATTTAAATCCTCATCCAACCATCACATGAACAATCCCATAAGGAAATAAACAGAATGAAATAACTGATGTCTGGAGTAAACACTCCAACAATAATAACAACGTAAATAAACCAATTACAATAACCTGAATACATAAAATCCCAAGACTGAAATAAATGAAAGTCTAAAACTGCGGTCACTGAATAGAATGGGCAACAAGCCGTGACTGGAATAAATGACTCCCAAAATAAGCAAGAATGGATGTGGAGGCATCTAGTAACGAGATCCTGTAACTTCCAAAGTATCTACAACACATAAATGGAATGGAACTCCTAAGCTTAGCATCCCTGTGGCTGGTCACCTAAAAGGTTTTTACAAAAAGAATTATATTTGAAAGCAAACGGGTCAGAGCTCGAGGTAAAAATATTTTAAAAGCAAGAAGTGTTTAAATTACAAAATTTAAGCAACACGTATATTAAACATGTTATTCACGTGCCCTCACTTGAGATCCTCACCCCTCAACTATTGTCCACGCCTACTGCATCTTTTAAATTCCACCTAGTTATAACACTACCTGACTAGTCTACTCTACCCTCATCAGACGGTTCTTACTTTAGATGCCACACGTATTGTTCAAACAAATTATATTCATAACCCACACATTCATTAATAAAATTAATTAGCTCAAGTATTAGCTAAGTTCACATTAATCTTAATTCAATTAAGTCCCTTAGTTATTCGCATCTATTAAGTAACAGTGAATCAGTCACAAGTACATATATAAGTCACTCTCCTTACATATATACATATTTGGCACCCCTAGGCTAAGCTGTGGTGCATGCATACTCTGCTATCGAATCACAGTACATCACGTACATAAGGATCACATGTTCAGAATCACTCGGGAACCGTTTCCACACAAATCACACATATTGGAGGTGAACATAGTTCACATACCCATGGGTCACGCACATACCTACCCTCCCATGGTCAGTTGACTTATCAACTCACAAATAAGTCATTCACAGTCCTATGCCCTTAAGGCACCAATCTAAATCCCCCCTAAGGCACACAAAGATAAGATGGTCCTTTCTCGAAAATTAACCTCCCGTGATAGCAAGTATGGTAGGTATGTCATACACATAATCATCCATATATTGAGTATTCACACAACTTAGGTAATCATCATAATAGTATAGGTATATTCCATCCATATATCATCAGTCTCCCGCATATAATAACATCATCCCATTTATTTTACACAATAGGTTTAGTGCGATAAGTCTCGACATATAGTTCCAAGTACATACCCTATCCCAAAAAGGTTCCTAAGTCTCCCTCTAGTCTTTAAGGTAATCTCAGTAATTGAAGTTCCCCTTTTTAGTATTTAACCTAAAATTATAATTGGAGAAAAATATATTCAGGTTCTCACAACTTCCAATCGTATACCACTAGTCGAAAGTTCGTAAGTTTACCACTTAACCTCAATTAAATCTAATAACTTTTTGGTCTTCAAATACCATCCTACTGGTCTTCCCTAAGTACCCATATGTTTAATCACTCATCACTAAAGAGCCGTAAAGGTTGGAAGTTACTCAATTATTTAAAGGGAAACATTTCACTTTTTCCATAGGGGTCGATCGATCGAAGAAATAGGTCGATCGATGGAACAGTCGATCGATCGACATTCTTGGGTCAATCGATCCATCAAGCCGTTATCTGCCAAGATTTCCTTTAACAGTTATGGGGTTTACCATTTTTAAACCTCCAATTCACCATTACAACGTCCCAAACTCCCAAATGAGTATACTAAACATTAAACCAACATTACTACACTAGTTTTAACGTTCAAGATTCATCAAAACATCACAGAATATCAATTTCTTGGATCAAAAGTCATGAATAATTCTACAACCCTAGTTCTTCATCATCTCTTCAAAAATCATCATGAATCTCAATTTAATTTCGTGATTGCCTAACTCTTAATTTATAAATTCGTTCATTTAATATATCCAGAAGACCACTACATGCAAACCTATCAAAGATCCATGATTTAGTCTCCAACATCAGATTTCTAGAATTATTCATATTTGTCTTTAAATATAAACTATCTTGTAAAATATATGCCTTAAATCATTGCAAGATAAATCACTTGCCTTGAATTAGAGATTCTGATCCTTTGAAGCAAACGGTATGGGAGTGATCCTCTCTTTTTGATCTATCCGGTGGTGGTGCCGGTGGTGCAAAAGCCTCTCAGGGTGGTTTCTCCTTTGGGAACTTTCCTCTCTTCCTCTATAACTACCGTTGGTGATTTTTGATTGTGATAACCCTAAGAGTTATAGTGTTGGCTGATATATTAAGTCTAAAATTCGTGGGTTATAATTCCCCAAAAAGTCAAAATGACTAAAATACCCTCCCGGGTTGCCAATTAGGCCTAAAATGTCCCAGAACCCAAACTCAACCCCCAGATAGAGTTTGTTTACTATCTCCGAACACGCTGGCACACTTAAAATGACCACACGGATGATGTAAAAATAATTTAATTTTAAATCCATTAAATTTGTTCTTGACACGACTGACACGCGCATCCCAACTTAATTTCCGAAATTGTCAAATTCATAACCGCGATAATATTAGTAAATTCATTAGTCATATATTACCATATTCACTTAGTAATATTCAACATAACTAACATAATCAAATACTAACTCTCGTCTTGCTAGTATTTAAATTCGGATTAATTTCCAATTATTGATCCCATTTAATTTAATTAATCCCAATAAATAAAATCAGTAAAAATACGGGGATTACATACTTCCCCCCTAATAACATAATTTCATCCCGAAATTTGGAAATAAAATATAGCTGGCACGAATAAATCTGGATAATGCTCGCGCTCCCAGGTAGACTCCTCGGCATTATGATTCCGCCACTGAACACGCACTAATGGTACTATCTTCGGCCTCAATTTCCTCTCGCTATGGTCTAGGATAGCAACCGGGCCCTCCTCATAGGAACTATCAGGCTGTAGATCAATCTTCTCTAAAGCAATGTGAGTATGGAACAAATTATCTCAAAGATATCTCGTTAGTGAGGAAATGTGGAACACGTCATGGATCCTATACAAGTGTTCTAGTAACCTAAGTCTATATGTAACTGGCCCAATCTGCTCGATGATAGGGAGTGGACCCACATATCTAGGCATCAACTTCCCCTTCTTCCCAAATGCCTAATCCCCTTTATAGGAGACACTCGAAGCAGCACTTGGTCCCCCACATTAAAATATCGAAAGAACCTCTTGGCATCGACGTAACTCTTTTGTCAGTCCTGAGCAACCCGAATACGGCTCCGTATCATCTCTATACTCAGCGAAGTATCCTAAATCACCTTCGACCCAAGTATCTTATTATCCCCCACCTCTGGCCAACATGATGGGGAACGACAAGGTCTACTATACAATGCCTCTAATGGAGCCATACCAATAGTGATCTGGTAGGAGTTATTATAGGTAAACTCCACCAGTGGGAGATACTGCTCCCAACCTGCGCCAAAGTCGAGGATGCACATACGCAACATGTCCTCTAAAATTTGATTCATTCGCTCGGTCTGCCCATCTGTCTGCGGGTGATAGGTTGTACTCAACCATAACTCTGTTCCCATAGCTTCCTGGAAACTCTCCCAAAATCGTGACATAAATATCTTGTTCCTGTCAGACATGATATCAAAAGGCACCCCGTGGAGTCTCACTATCTCAACTATGAAGATCTGGGTGTACTATCCGATAGTGTACTATGTCCAAGATGGCAGAAAGTGAGCAACTTTGGTCAACCAATCCACAATCACCCATATGGAATTGTGACCCTTCTACGATGTAGGTAATTCGATGATGAAGTCCATGGAAATTCTCTCCTATTTCCACATAGGAACCTTTAATGGCTGTAGAAGTCCTGCCAGTCTCTGATGGTCCACCTTTACTAGTTGACAGGTGGCACATTTCGAAATGAACTCGGTAATATCCCTCTTTATCCCGCTCCACCAGTATTGTCGCCTCATATCCTAGTACATCTTATCCCCACCAGGATGTACCACGAATCATGAACCGTGCGACTCTGTTATCACCTCATGTCGCAAGTCTTCGCCCTTAGGAATAACTAACCTCCCATTGAAGTGTAAGCCGCCGTCTGAACTAAAGGTATAAGACTAGGCTCCCTCTACTAGTAATTGTACTATCTTCTCTTAACAGAGCAGGTCTACTGCCTGAGCCTGTACTACTCTCGTAATGATCTGGGGCATAACTGTCATCACAGACATGAATGATTGGGCACTGCGTCCTAGTTTCACAACTCTCTCCACCTCTCTTTCCACATCTCGGCCACCACACCTATTAGCCTACAGCTCAACGCATCTACTACCACGTTAGCCTTCCCTGGGTGGTATTGGATATCAAACTGATAATACTTCACAAACTCGAGCCACCAATATTGATGCATATTCTTCTCCTTCTGCATGAAGAGGTACTATAATGACTTGTGGTCTGTGAATAAAAGAAATTTCTCCCCCATGAGGTAATGTCTCCAAATTCGAAGTGAAAACACGACAACCACTATCTCCAAGTCATGGGTGGGGTAATTCCTATCGTGAGGCTTAAGCTTATGGGAAACATAAGCTATAGCTTGACTTTCCTGCTGGACTACACCCCCAACTCCTAGTAAGGACGCATCAGTGTAGACTAGATACTCCACTCCTGGCCTGGGAAATGCTAACACTAGCGATGAGGTCATCTTGTCTTTCAACTCGTCAAAAGCCAACTGGCAAGGATCACTCCAAATAAATGGCACCCCCTTGCGAGTCAGATGCGTCAATGGACCCACTATCTTCGAGAACCCCCGAAAAAACCTCCTGTAGTATCCTGCTAGGCCCAAGAAACTATATATCTCCATCGGTGTTATAGGATGTCCCTACTCCCTCACTACTGATAGCTTCCCCGGAGCAACAGATATCCCCCTATCAGAAATGATGTGCCCCAAAAACTAAGATTCCTTAAGCCAAAACCTGCATTTCTCATATTTTGCGTACAACTCGTGCTGACGACTTCTCTGCAAAACCTTCCTCAAGTGCTCAGCATGATCCTCCTTGGTCTCGGAGTAAAGTAGAATGTCATCAATGAAGACAATTATTAGTTGGTCTAGGAACTCTTTAAACACCCTATTCATCAAGTCCATAAACACGGTTGGGGCAATGGTTAGGCCAAAAAGGCATAGCCCTGAACTCGTAGGAACCACATCTCATCAAGAAGGCGGTCTTTAAGACATCCTGCTCGTTGATAGGCAACTAATGGTATCCAGATCTCAAGTCAATCTTTGAGAAGAAGGAAGCTTCTCTCAACTGGTCAAATAAGTCATCGATTCGAGGAAACGAATACTTATTTTGTATCATGACTTTATTCAACTCCCGATAAATGACACACAACCTTAAATATCCATCCCTCTTCTTAACAAAAATTACAGGAGCCCCCATGGTAAAGTACTCCTACAAATAAACCCCTGACCTAACAGCTGCTCTATCTGATCCCGTAGCTCCCTCATCTCCACTAGAGCCATACGGTAAGGTGCGCAGGTTATCGACTGAGTTCCTGATTCCAAATCTATAACAAAGTCTATCTCTATACAAGGAGGTAAGTCCAGAATATCCTGGAACACATTAGCGAACTCCCTAACAACTGGAATAAAATTAAGTGGTATCACCACCTCCTTAGAGGTCTCCTCCTCTATGTAGTACAAGTGAGTGGACGATCCTCCCTCCGGATGAGGCATCGCCACTAGGAACATCTCCTGACCGGGTATGGAAAAAAATATACTCCTAATAAAATAATCGATCATGGATCTATATGTAACCAACCAATCCATACCGATAATCGCATCGTACTCGGACATATTAATACGTGCATGTCAACAGGTAAACTAAATCTCCCAATCTCTACACCTACGCCTCTACATATAAAGGAAATCATAGAAACTCTACTCAATGGTGAATCTACACAAGTGACAGTGCTCTCCGCGGTATCTAAAATCCCATAGCTCATGCAAATCTCTTGGAAATAAAATAGTGTGTGGCTCTCGTGTCAAATAAAATATGCCCCATAGTCCCCTGAATAGAAAACATACCCTCAATCACGGGTGGATCCTATAGGACTACGGCCTGTTGAAGGTTATAAACCCGACTATACTAGAGCTGCCCCTACTGAACTGGGACCACTGGAATAGGTGGCAGTGTCGGCATCTGTGGTCGTACTAGGAGGGTGGCGAAAAGCATCAGTCTCTGGGGTTCCTATTGAGCACCCTTCTACTCTTGCTGAGGGGTTCTGCCCCTTTCAAGACACTCCTGGCATTTGTTGCCATGGTTGCCACATATGAAACATGTCCCCGTAAAGTTTCCCCCTCTCTAACCTTGCTTCCCACAGCCCTGATGGACTTACCACCCCTACCCTAGCCATACTGGCCCTACTAAAACTGCTGTTGGCCCTAATGGACCTGATGGTTGTGCTGACCCTGCTGGCCATGCCTAAAACCTCCCTTGCCATGTCTGAAACCTCCTGATCTAAATCTCTTAGAATTCCCCTGCTGGGAACTCTGATCACCCTGCCTGTGCTAACCCTGAGCTGACTGTGCCCCGCTGGCACCATTACCCCATGTCCTTCCCTGCTAACTGGACTCTCCTACTCGCTTACCCTCTGATAAATGAAAGTGGTGGTCTTGGCAGTGAAGTAGCACTGCATTAACCACATCTGAATAGGTGGCCAATGAAAGATTCCCTAGCAGGTGCTGACGAATCCTCCACGTTAACCCATCCATAAACTTCTATATCTTCTTCTCTTCAGTTAGGATTTCATCAGGTACTATGTTTAAAAGATTGGTGAACTCATCCTTGTACTCTACCACGGTCCTCCCTTCCTGCTTAAGGTTCATCAATTTTCGCATCAACTTTGTCTGAACTGCTGAAGGGAAATATTTACAATCAAACTGTTCCTAGAACTCTTGAATAGAAAGAACATCTTTCTCCTCGGTGGTGGTAATGGACTCCCACCATTGCAATGCTGCTCCTACCAGCTCAAATGTCTCCAGTATCTACCTCTGCACATCTGTACACTCATACATCCTCAAATGTCTTTGGATGTCCTTCTTCAACTGGCTCGACATAACAACGTCGGAGCTCCCTGCAAACTTCGAAGGGTGCGCCTTCTAAAAGGAAACCCTGACGCGTTCCCTAGAAGATGGGAGCGCATGAGCCTGAACTTAGGCTACCATCGGTACCTGAGGTGGTGCCTGCTGCACAACTTCTTACGCGACATTTACCATCTGGGCTATAATGGCGGTACCTTCAGTAGCATTCATAGAACCCTGAACTGGTGCAGGCTGAGGCTCGGGCTGGGAACCCCTAGGAACTCATTGTGCACGTCAAGGAGGCATCTGAAATGAGAGAGAAGTCATGTAAGTTCACCGTTAATATCTCAAAATAGCTGAAGAATGTATGATACACAAAACAGTACAATAATAATAAAATATAGGGCTCTATATCTAAGGACGCTACGTGGAAACATAACAAGCCATACATATCCTAAGGACTCTAGAACCTGATGCTCTGATACCACCTGTGACACCCCGACTAATTAAATATCGTGTACCTACTCCTTTATTCAAATTAATGAAAAATGTCAAGTTGGTTCAGTTCATAGCATCACTGTCGAAAACATTTAATTATTTACTAACCATCTAATATTCAAAATAGCGAAGTGTCAAATTTTAATGTTTAATTTATCCATTAAACAAAATAATTTAAATCCACATCCAACCATCGCATGAACAATCCCATAAGGAACTCAACAGAATGAAATAACTGATGTCTGGAGTAAACACTCCAACAATAATAACAACATAAATAAACCAATTACAATAACCTGAATACATAAAATCCCAAGACTGAAATAAATGAAAGTCTAAAACTGCGGTCACTGAATAGAATGGGCAACAAGCCGTGACTGGAATAAATGACTCCCAAAATAAGCAAGAATGGATGTGGAGGCATCTAGTAACGAGATCCTGTAACTTCCACAGTAGCTACAACACATCAATGGAATGGAACTCCTAAGCTTAGCATCCCTGTGGCTAGTCACCTAAAAGGTTTTTACAAAAAGAAATAGATTTGAAAGCAAACGGGTCAGAGCTCGAGGTAAAAATATTTTAAAAGTAGCAAGTGTTTAAATTACAAAAGTTAAACAACACATATATTAAACATGTTAGTCACATGCCCTCACTTGAGATCCTCACCCCTCAACTATTGTGCACGCCTACTCCATCTTTTAAATTCCACCTAGTTATACCACTACCTGACTAGTCTACTCTACCCTCATTAGACGGTTCTTACTTTAGATGCCACCCGTATTGTTCAAACAAATTATATTCATGACCCACGCATTCATTAACCAAATTACTTAGCTCAAGTGTTAGTTAAGTTCACAATAATCTTAACTTAATTAAATCCCTTAGTTATTCGCATCTATTAAGTAATAGTGAATCAGTCACAAGTACATATATAAGTCACTCTCATTACATATATATACATATATGGCACCCCTAGGCTAAGCTGCGGTGAATGTATACTCTTCTATCGAATCCCATTACATCACATACATAAGGATAACGTGTTTCGAATCGCTCGGGAACCGTTTCAATACAAATCACATATATTGGAGGCGAACATAGTTCACATACCTGTGGGTCACGCACATACCTACACTCTCATGGTTAGCTGACTTATCAACTCACAAATAAGTCATTCATTGTCATGTCCTTAAGGTACCAATCTAAATCCCCCGGGAGGCAAACAAAGATAAGATGGTCATTTCCCAAAAATTAACCTCCCGTGATAAAAAGTATAGTAGGTATGTCATACATAAATTGTCCATATAGTGAGTATTCACACAACTTAGGTAATGATCATAATAGTATAGGTATATTCCAGCCCTATATCATAAGTCTCCCGCATATAATAACATTATCCCACTTATTCTACCCAATAGGCTTTGCGTGATAACTCTCGACATATAGTTCCGAGTACATACCCTATCCCAAAAAGGTTATTAAGTCTCCCGCTAGTTTCTAAGGTAATCTCAGTAATTAAAGTTCCCCTTTTTATTCTTTAACCTCAAATTATTATTGGAGCAAAATATATTCAGGTTCTCACAACTTCCATTTGTATACCACTAGTCGAATGTTCGTAAGTTTACCACTTAACCTCAATTAAATATAATAATTTTTTGGGCTTCAAATACCATCCTACTAGTCTTCCCTAAGTACCCATATGTTCAAATCATCACTAAAGTGTCCTAAAGGTTGGAAGTTACTCAATTATTTAAAGGGAAATATTTCACTTTTTCCAGAGGGGTCGATCGATCGAACAGTCTGCCAATTAAAATATCGAATCCTCTACAAATCGAATGTATCAGCGAACCTCTACCCATCGGTGACTTGATACACATAATAATACTGCCAAATGTCTCTAATAAACCACTGGCTCGTGAAGATCTAGTCTTAATAAAAGAATGTGATGCTCCGGTATAAAATAGAATCCTACCCTCAAGCCCGTGAATAGGAAACGTACCCTCTACTGCAAGCGGCGCCTGTGGTTCTTGAGGCATTGATATATCCTGAATGTTGTATACATGCCCATAGTATATCTGACCTTGCAGCTGCTGTGGGGATGGTGCTGGAGATATTGGAGCCTGCTGCCCTTATTGGACACCCTGCCGTTGTGCCTTGACTCGCTGTGGACAAGATCTAATCTTGTGACCCTACTGGCCACATGTGAAACACAAACCCTGTAACTCTCTTTGTCCCTGGCCCTGACGTTGGCCCTGATGGCCTCCCCCTGGTTCCCTTGTCCCTTATGGACCTGAGGAACTTGCTTTTACTGGGGACCCTCTGGCCCTACCTAAATCCCCCTGTCAGTCGGTAATTTGCCGAATCTGAAACTTTTTGTAGAGTTCTCTTGTCAGGAATCCTACCCCTGATGACTCGTTATCTGCTACTACTGGGGTGGTTCTCCACTACCATTACCCCCCAACCATACCCTACTGGATAAGCTCACCTCTCCTGCTCCCTTTCGCATAGAAGCGATGATCTTTATAATGTACCAGTGCGGCATTAACGACGTTAGTGTAAGTCATCAATGCAGGGTTACAAATTGAATGTTGCCTGATCTTCCTGGCCAACCCATCCATAAACTTAGCTATCTTCCTCTCTTCTTTTCTTACCTCATCTGGCATAAAGTTTGCCAGATGGGTAAAATCCTCCTCGTGGTTCGCTACTCAATGGTCACCCTGTACTACTTCCCCAAACTTACTCCTCATCTCCGACTCAACTATAGGAGGTAAGAACTTGTGGTCAAACCACACCAAACATTCAAAAATCGTAATCAAGTCCCTCTCCTCAGGTGATGGTCAGTAACTCCCACCACTTTAGAGCTGCTCTACAAAGTGTGAAGGTAGCTAACATCTATTTCTGGACTTAGCTACACTCAATCATGAGCAGATGGTGTTGAATGTTCTTCTTCTATTAGCACACTTCCACTACATCAGTACTTCCCTGGAACTCGGGAAGATTTCCCTTTTGGAAAGTCTCTCTATCTTGCTGCCAAGAAGACGACCTTGTCTCAGCCTGGATCGCTGGCGCCACTGGCTGCTACACCTGAGGCTGAGGGAATTGAGCTTCCCTAGTCCTCTAGCTGTCTTGACTGCCTGAGACACTATCACTGTCACCTGAGTAGTAAAAATATCTCTGGTGGTGGTGGTGGTGGCGCTACCTGGTGCTTCTAAGGGTCCTCCATAACCTCGTCTCTGGCTGCTGCCCTTTCGGCTCGCTCTCTCCTCTGCGGCATACTAAAATAGAATTAAATTATATAAGTACACAGTATATACAAAAATATGATAGCAGAAGCATGATATCCAAAGAACGCAAAGATAAAACAACAGTCCTAACAATAGGACTCTATATCAAAATAACGATACTCTGAAATCATATTAAGCCGTATAGATCCTATGGACACTAGAACCTGATGCTCTAATACCAACTGTGCCACCTCGAATAATTAAACATTGGTTGATCAGACCTTTATTAAATTAAAACAGGTTTCTTATATGGTTCATTCTTAGAATGACCGTCGAAAACTTTTTAATTACTAACCACCTAAGTGAAATTAGACCAGTGCTAAATTTTATCTTTCTTTAAAACAAATAAATGAACAAAGCAGAACTAAATTAAACATTCACAATACACTAGAGTCCAACTATCAAAATATATAAATGAATAAAGTTTTGCCGAATAAACCATCGGCTAAAATTGAAAACCAAATACTCCATAATAACAAAAGAACTGAATGACTGAAAAACTGTCAACGGACATGGAAACGAAAAATGAGATCTACACTAGATCTTAAAGGAAGAATCATCTACTTAAATCCTTCCAACATCCACAATGCTACATCTCCGAGTCCTTGGAATGGATTCTTCAAACCTGGCATCCCTGTGGGTGGAAACCTAAAAGGTTTTGAAAATATTTTGATAATAAGAGTTAGCACTCAAAAAGTTTTGAGAATATTTAGCAAGCATTTATTACATTAAAATTTGATTATTGATTACACATGTTAAGTTCGCGTACACTCTCTTGAGTTTCCTCTCCTCTCCTCTATAGTGCACGCCTAACGTTCTACTAAAACTAACTGGACTAAAGTATTCAACTGGACTTACCTACATGTCTAAGTTCCCGTACCGCCCATACAGTACATTAATTTATTAACATCACTCGTATGTTAATTATTTCTCGTGTAACATTTCATATATGTTATATTCCAATCTTATAATTTAGTCTCACTACTTAATTTATTTTCTCAGATATTCAAGATCTATCTTCAATCAGTTAATTAAGTCTCTCTACTTCATTTGTTTTTCAGATATATGTCTATAAGTAACATCTTCTAGTCTACTATCACCTATAAGTAGAATAATAATAAAACATATATTTCACCCACAATATATACTTTAATTGCATACTTTATAATCACATCTCCATATCACATGTTAGGGATTATTGGCTCGGAATCCTACATCGATCACCAATAGTGATTTATATATCCTGGCTCGAAATCATACCTCGATCGCTAGTATTTATTGATTATATTGGCTCGGAATGATACCTCGACCACCAATATTAATCGTATCTAGATTGGCTCGGAATCATTCCTCTATCACCAATACTTGCCATCTATATTGGCTCAAAATCCTACCTCGATCACCAATATTTATTTAGTATACTTTAGGTATTCACACAACCTATGTATTACTATCGTCGATAGGTATACACACAACTTGATCATACATGTTAGTACATAGTATATTTATCTCGCATATTCACCGTACGATTTACTTTTCGATTTATCTCATTATTGCATTAATTCGAGTATTGACCCAACTCTGAGGTCATAGTTACCGCTTAGTAAATTTTAATAGTTAAGTCTAATCTACCCTACTGGTCTATACATTAACCCATTTGATTCCCGTGATTTTTTTATCCGTCTCTCCGATTAATTATGATTAAATTCAACCCAATTTCCTTCTCGTCTTAATCCTCTCACTAAGACTAGACCATACCCCCATTATAAGACTATTGTAATATATTAGTCTCTCAATATTAATTTACCAAAGTCCTCAAAAATCTCATAACAACGATTAAGGGATTTAAGGAAAAAGGGAAAATTTTTGTAAGGACATAAATTTCCAATTGAGTCCATGCATTATTTTCACTTAATTCCGTGAAGAAAACTGTGTTTGTAATATGTCATAAGGAGAATTTTATTTTGTCACGATCCCACTTAGTTTATGACGTATTGAAGAAATTGAAGACGTTACGGCAAAGCTTCAAAGAATTACACCATGCCGAAGTTTAATTGGTGCAAGTTTAATTGTCTTCAAAGTTAAATTCATTCCGAGATCACTTAGGTATGAATGCGTATAATTAATCGTGCTCGGAATTATTTTACAAAAGATAAGGATGTAATTTTTATAAAGAAAAATGTTTTTAAATGTTTTAAAAGTGTTTTAAAGGTTTACACTACGTTTTATGATGATAAGCTCTTAAAAGAGTTTGACATTTTTGGATCTCTCTTTGGAAGTGACGTTTTAAACAAAAGGTCAAAAAAGTCAAACTTTCACGCTGTTGTTCAAACGACATCCAATCTCGTTCGAACGAGATGGGATGTCACTCGAATGAGTTCCTCAAGTCGTTCGAACGACACGTTTTTTGAGGCGGCGTTCAAATCCTAAATAAATAGTTTATTCATTATAATTTCGTAGGTGTGCATTCTGGAAAATAGTATTCGACCAGAAACTTATTTTGCACATGTTTTCTAAGGGTTAAAAGTCTTAAGCACATCCTTAGATTTTGCAAAGATCCGAGTTATCATTCTTATATGTTTAAGTGATATTGCTGCACCAAAGTTGTTTGTTCTACACATTGAACATCAAAGGGTTTTGCGGTGAAGAAAAGAAAAGGACTTCTTGTTCGACATCGTGGACGAATCAAAGCCATTCGGTGGACACCGAGACATACGTGGACACGTGTGTTATGGACAGGTATCGTGGAAGACAAAATTTTTGCATGGGCACTATTAAAGAATGGTTAACGATCAGAAGGAGCATCAAGACCCGTGGGGATCGAGTCTTTGTGTAAAGCTAATCTGTCTTTGTAAAACAATTATTCATAGTGATTGTCTGGCTTGGGCCGTCCGAGGTTGTTTTCCCGTTTTGGGTTTTTTCCTCGTACATCCGGCGTTGTGAGTATTCTTTACTTTACTTTACTTTACTTACTAGATGCATGTTTAGGATTAATCAAGATAAAACTGGTTTAAAGTAAGAATTGGGTTTTCACAACTTGGTTTGGGGCATAATTAAAAATTGGATAATTTTTTGTAGAAAAATTGGTTTGAAAGAAAACACACATATATTGGGCACTCTTCAAATTGGTATCAGATCTAGAAAACATTTTTATTTGTTTTATGTTCCCATGTGTTTTCAAAGATGAATTCTAGATATAATGAATTTTCACGAACTCCTATTTTTGATGGCACTAATTACACTTATTGGAAGATGAGAATGAGTATTGATGAGCGTGTTTGTCTTGCAGTTGAGAAAGGTTGGACATCCCCTGTCACTATTGTAGGTGAGGTCACTAGTTTAAAGCCTGTTAAGTCATGGACCGAAACTGAACAAAGACTTGCACAATATAATTCTAAGGGTCTGCACGTTATTTTTTCACATGTCTCATAGGAAGAATATAATAGAATTATGACTTTTGAAACATCAAAAGAGGCTTGGTATATTTTGGCACTCACTCACGAGGGCACTAGCACGGTTAGGGCGTCAAAACTTCAAAATCTCACTACACAGTTTGAGACCATTAGGATGTTAGAGAGTGAGACCTTTGATGAGTTTTATGCTAGGTTGTCCAATATTGTCAACTTGTCGTTTAACCTAGGTGAGAAAATTCCCGACAACCATGTCATTAAGAAAATCCTTAGGTCGTTGCTTAGTAGGTTTGATGCGAAAGTGACCATTTTAAAATCCTTGGGTAGGTTAGAGTCAACGAAACTAGAAGAGATTGTAGGTGACTTACAAACCTATGAAATCGACATGATTACCTCTAAGAAAGTGCCTAAGAAAGAAAAGGGTATTGCTTTGAAAACCCGGAAGGAGGAAATTAAAGTTTCGGATTCCAATTCCGATTTCGATTTTGAGGATGTTGCTTTGTTGGCTAAGAAATTTAAAAAATTTATTAAGTTTCGAAAGCAATCGAAAGATGCCAAGAAATTTGAAAAATTCAAGAACAACAAAGTAGATCCCGCCTCTAAGGATAAGTTTGAAAAACTTAAGAGAGATGAGTCGGATAAGTGTTTTGGGTGTGAGGGGTACGGTCACAAGGTTAAGGAGTGTCCCACTAGACTTAAGAAAGAGGGACAGCAACCCATTGTCTATAATGCCACCTAAAGTGATAGTGAACCGGAAGAGGGAGAGCGTTCCCCCATTGAGAGTAACTTTGTTGCATTTATGGCATGTCATGTGAGCGACGACGATACAACTCATGGGAATGACACTTCCGAGGAGGCTTTAAGTGAATCCCATATTAGTGAGGGTGAAGAGAGTGATGAGGAGGAGGTTGATGTGAAAGAATTGCAAAATTCGTTTAATGAGTTTTATGCCGAAACGGTGAAGGTAAAAAGGGCTAACTCAAAATTTCAATCTAAGTTGAATGAGCGTGCCATAGAAAATAATGATAGTTTGATTGAAGATCTTAGGGCACGAGAGAAGAAGCTTAGGGAGAAATTAGAGTTTGTGGAGAAAGAGAGAGATAATCTCCGTGGTTTGATGGAGTCCTTGAAAAAGGAGATTTTAGTGTTTGAGGAGTCTAGACGTTTGCTCGAGTCTAGGATTCACGAGTTGGAGGAGAGATTGAGAGACTCGTCTAGAGTCAAGTTTGATATGGAGGCTAGGTTGGAGAAGTTAGATAAAATCCTAGGCACCGTCCAAATTAAGTAAGATAGGGGTGGTATAGGTTTTGAAGAGAGAGTTGTTACCATTCCCCCCGCACGTGTGATAAACACTAGGATGGTTAGAAAAGGTCCACATAAAGGAATCATTTCTGCCACCGCTACACTTGCTCATTTTGTGGTAGGAAAGGTCACCTTAGGTATTATTGTTACGACCTTAGACAAGCTCCTAGTAAGTTTAAGAATAAAGTTGCCCCAATTTCCAAAACCCCCATGCGTCGTTTTACACCAACTCGGGTTAGGAAATTGGTTTTAGTGACTTTAGGAATTAAACTTCATGATTCTCACTTGGGTGCACTTGATCTTCTCATGCTAAATCTAACTGATGATAGGGTTTCCATGTTTGTCATATGCTAGTTTGCTTCATGATATATTCATTGCTAGTATTATGACATGTGTATCATTTTGTATTATAGTTTTCATTTGTTTGAGTCTTATTTGAAAAAATACTAAAAGATTTTGTTTTTGAGAAAACTTTTGAAAATCCAAAAAGATCTTGCTTTGCTTTGAGTCAAAATATGTTTGAAAAACTAAAAAGATTTTCGGTTTTTGTTTTTGAGTTTACATGTTTGATGTGGCATATTGGTGTGCTTGGACCCCCCATCGTTTCATTATTCATATGGCTAGGACATTTGGTCATTATTATCGATGCTTAGAATGATCTTAACCATTGTTTATATGGGGTTGTTTCGAAGTTGATATGCATTTTGATTCGACTTTGTATATATGCCAACATCGCACACATGCACGAGTTTATATGAATGTTTGACTTCTCTAGCATATTTGAATTTGGTGAGGCGTTCTTATCTCAATCTTGTCATCTATGCGTAAGTAAACTAAAGGAGAAGTGGGCATGTAAGAACCGTTTACCGTGAGGATTTAAAATTGGTAAAAATGATAAGTGATTCACTGGAAAGGGCTGCAAGAGTTCAAAATTAACTCGTTGTGAAAGCCACCGTTTAAAAGATCCCAAAAGAAAATGCAATATGCTAAGAAAAGGGCCAATAATATTTTCTCTAAGTTGAGAATGCTAGAAACCTCAAAATAACTTGAAAAAATATTATATTATTGAGGGAGTTTGGTTGGACAAAATTTAAACGGGTTTGCACATCTAATCCTAATGTTGAAACATTAGAATTTGACGTTATTGTTTGAAGAATCGTTAAAATTCTGGATTTGTGTGCATGTAGTATGTTTAGTTCATTAAGCTCACTCTTTAATTGTCATATGGCTATGATAAAGTTTGGTGGTTTATCGCTATCAATTAGAGCTTCTTGATCATTTCGATGTGATGGAATTGTGACTCATTTGTTGTAGTTTCACGCCCATTCATTCCATATCCATGTTTGAGCACATCGGTACTATGTTTGCATGTAACTCGGATTTTTAGTTTTTATGAGTTTTTTCATTTTTGTATTAAATCCCTACTGTTTTAACACTGTTTTGATTCTGTCAGGCCCTTCCTGGAATTTTTTTATGGAATTTTTTTCACTGGGCAATACTTTATAATATTTCTGGGAAAGTGGGAAATTTTGGTAGGTCGCACGAAGTCGTTCAAACGACAACTCATCTCGTGCGAACGACATATGTACTTCGTTCGAGCGACTTCCTCATCTCGTTTGAGAGAAGTTCCTGGCTCGTTCGAATGACAGGCTGAAAAAATGGCTTCTGATTGGTTTGCAGTCCACTGGTTTAATTTGATATATTTTTGGTACTGCGGGAAGCATTTCTGGACTGTCTGGTTTATATGCAAGTTCTTTTATGTTCCATATTGGTATTTTGCATATGAGTCCATTTATCACACCTGATTAATTTGCGTTATTCTTTGTGTGATTCCTTGGTTTACTAGCTACTAATTTGTCATTGCTTGATCATAATTAGCTGGTTGTTTCATGATTATCCAGCATGTTTTAATTCTCAAATTGGTATCAACTGGATTCAAATTGGTTTCATATTCTCATGCTAGATATTTCATATTGGTTTATCCTTTCACCGTATTGTCTATTCGAGACAAAAAGGGGAGAGATGTATGAGATGTAGGGGGAGATTTGTTGAGCGCTACTATTGATATCTGGATTTAGAGTTTGTTTGATTATATTTGTTTCAAATTGGTATCAAATAATTGCTCACATGTTTCAAATGATTTGTTGTTATTAGAAATATAAATTGGTATCATTTGTTCCTCCATACTTCATTGGGTATCTATTTATCTGTTTCATGTGTGTAGGTATGCTTCAGCGATTCGAGATTTCAAGTCTACATCACATTCAAACAGTTCATGCTTGCCGGTGCTACATATTCTAGTCCGTGTCCTGTATTTTTGATTTTGGGTTTATGGGATGGGATTTAGGCGTCATACGGCTTGACGACCAGGTTAGGCATTTCACTGGTTCAGTTTTGTCCCGGAATAGTCAAAGGGGGATATTTGTAAGGACATAAATTTCCAATTGAGTCCATGTATTATTTTAACTTAATGTCGTGAACAAAACTGTGTTTGTAATATGTCATATGGAGAATTTTATTTTGTCATGATCCCACTTGGTCTATGACGTATTGAAGAAATTGAAGACGTTGCGGCAAAGCTTCAAAGAATTACATCATGCCTAAGTTTAATTGGTGCAAGTTTAATCGTCTTCAAAGTTAAATTTATTCCGAGATCACTCAGGTATGAATGCGTATAATTAATGGTGCTCGGAATTATTTTATAAAAGATAAGGATGAAATTTTTATAAAGAAAAATGTTTTTAAATGTTTTAAAAGTGTTTTAAAGGTTTACACTACGTTTTATGATGATAATCTCGTAAAAGATTTTGACATTTTTGGATCTCTTTTTGGAAGAGATGTTTTAAACGAAAAGTAAAAAAAGTCAAACTTTCGCGTTGTCGTTCAAACGACATCCAATATCGTTCAAACGAGATGGGATGTCGTTCGAACGAGTTCCTCAAATCGTTCGAATGACACGTTTTTCGAGGTGACATTTAAATCCTATTTAAACACTGTTTTCATCATAATTTCATAGGTGTGCATTCTGGAAAATAGTATTTGACTAGAAACTTATTTTGCACATGTTTTCTAAGGTTTAAAAGTCTTAAACACATCCTTAGAGTTTGCAAAGATCCGAGTTATCATTCTTATATGTTTAAGTGATCTTGTAGCACCAAAGTTGTTTGTTCTACACATTGAACATCAAAGGGTTTTGCGGTGAAGAAAAGAGAAGGACTTCTTGTTCAACATCGTAGACGAATCAAAGCCATTCGGTGGACACCGAGACATACGTGGATGCTTGTGTTGTGGACAGGTATCGTGGAAGATGGAATTTATGGGTGGGCACTATTGAAGAATGATTGAAGATCAGAAGGAGCGTCAAGACCCGTGGGGATCGAGTTTTAGTGTAAGGCTAATCTGTCTTTGTAAAACCATTGTTCATAGTGATTGTCTGGCTTAGGCCGTCCGAGGTTGTTTTCCCGTTTTGGGTTTTTTCCTTGTACATCTGGCGTTGTGAGTATTCTTTACTTTACTTTACTTACTAGATGCATGTTTAGGATTAATCAAGATAAAATTGGTTTAAAGTAAGAATTGCGTTTTCATAATTTGGTTTGGGGCATAATTAAAAGTTGTATAATTTTTCGTAGAAAAATTGGTTTGAAAGAAAACACACATATATTGGGTACTCTTCAATTTTCAATTTTCTGGGTAACCAAATCGATTAGCCCTAGGCCGAATCGATTCGCTTACCGAATCGATTCTCGCTAGGCCGAATCGATTTGATTCTGTACAGTTTTTGCACTTCGTCTTCCTCATGAATTTTTACACGATTTACACCATTTTTACTTAACTTAATTCCCATGCTACTTCATTAAATTCATGGCCACATGTTCCTAACCATTTCTACATGTGTGTGGGTAATTTCTAACGTAAATCAATCATCAAAACCTTAGAATTATTGATAAATAAGGGATTAATTCATCAAATCATCAAGAACCCTAGATTTCAATATTCTCCATTAATACTCATATGAAACCCAGTTGTAAATTTGTAGAAATTTCTAAAAACTTAAATAACTTGTCCTCTATAGATTTTCATTCAATATACATGCAATATCCTACCCAAACATGTATAAACATAGGTTTTTCTTCCAAACATAACAAATAACTCAATATTATTCAAACCCTAGTCACATGGGCAATATAACTTCATATTAATTAGCAATAAACAACTTTCCTTTACATAAGGGATCTTATTTCATGGTGTTGATGATGGATTGATGGTTCTCTCTTCAAATCCATACTCCTTAGATGATTAGGATGCAAGATCTAGGTCCAATTCTTCAAGAACACCTCATAATCCTTGAAAAATGGTTTATCTCTTCTCTCTAATGGCGGCCTTTGGGTTTACGTGTTTCTAATCCTAACCCAAAAATCATCAGATATAGGACTCCAAATTTTGTAGATCCCTTAATCTCTATTTGCCAAATGACCGAATCACCCTCAATAGGTGCTGGTTTGGTCTAAAATTGACCCGGGACCCAGACTATAACCCCGCGTACACTATTCCAACTATTTTGACCCATTAGGAATCATTCGTGACCTCTAAATTATCATCCGAGTCACTTAAAATATATTTCCTAACTCGACCTCAAATTAGTCTACACGCGGCTCCAATTGAAATAAAATAAAATACGCACATATCACTTGTTAAGACCTATAAAACTAATCATCGATTATTTACTATTAACACTTAGTAAATATTATATCATAATATTAATCGGTATCTATATCTTCACTACACCAAAATGGCCAAATTGTCACCTTTCAGCCGGCCACCCTTGTCAAGGTCATTGACCATGACACAAATCTCGCGTTTTGTGTCACAGTCATTGACCTTGACACGACCATGACACAGAATTGTCACGATCAAAGACTGTGACAAGGCCGTGATAAATTTACTTGTCACGGCCTTGTCACGGTCTTAGACCGTGACAATTCTGTGTCACGGTCGTGTCAAGGTCAATGACCGTGACACAAAACGCGAGATTTGTGTCACGGTCAATCACCTTGACACGACCGTGACAAATTTTGCAGCAAAAAAAGCCCTAGGATTCTTTTTTCCCACCTCTTTTGGTTTTCCCCCCTCTCTCTCTCTCATCCGCGATTTTTGCTCTCTCTCTCTCTCTAAGGTATATTTTTTTTCCTCTCTTTCTCTTTCATTTCTATATGTATGTGTATGTGTATGTGTGTATATATATGTGTGTATATGTATGTGTATGTGTGTATATATATGTGTAAATGTTAGTGATAGTTAGAATGGTGTAAATGTTAGTGATAGTTAAAATTGTGTAAATGTTAGAAAAGTTCTAGAATTCATATGTTAAATTTAATTATATAAATATTTAAATTGATAATAATTTTATTCATGAAATTAATTCAATTAGGTAAAACCCTAGATAATTTTTTAACAGAATTTGATAATATTATATAAAGTTTAGTAAATTCACAAAATGTTGCCAATTGTATGTTTTTAGGAATATCATTAGTTACTTTCGTGCCCAACTATGTAGAACCCATACACATGCATGTTGTTAGAAAGTCTTAAATTTAATTCTCACATGATAATATTTGTAGAATTTTTGTACTTGGTTGGATTTATCTGTAACACCCCGTATTTTTGTGATATTCATTTTATGGGATTAATTAAATTAAATGCGTATTAATTAGAAATTAATCCGGATTAAAAATACTAGCGAGATGCGAGTAGGTATTTGATTATATGTGCATATATGATTATATATGAATTTTGAATTATGAAATTTGTCGTGAGATTGAAATACGGCAATTTGGAAATTTTGTTGAGACGCGTGTCACAGTCGCGTCGGGGAAATATTTTTTAATTAAAAAGTGAATTTTATTTCTATTAACCGTATGGTCGTTTTGAGTGCACCAACGCGTCCGGAAGGGTCGAAATAGTCAGAAAACACTAGCCGGGGGTTTGGTTTGGGTCCCGGGGCATTTTTAGGCCATACCGGCAACGTATAAGGGTAGTTTGGTAATTTTGAATTTTGGGGAATTAAAACCTACGGAAATTGGGAATTAATATCTGATTAGGCATTAACCCACTAAGCCCACTAATACCCAAATAGGCTACGGAAGTTATTGAAACTTGTTCCAAAAGAATTTCTAAAGCACAAACCCTAGCCACCATTGTTACTTGGAGAAGAAAGCTTGTAGAAGGAGAGATAGAAGGATTCTGCAGAGAGAGAGAAAACCATTCATCAAATTCGTCATCAAATCAGAGATTCCAATAAGGCAACTGATTTAATTTCGTTTTTATAGAGAATGTTTCTTCCATGTGTAGGAATTGATAAAAATCTGATTTGTTCTTGGAAGTTAATGAAAAACCCATTAAATTGGAAATAGAAATTACACTCTTGATGAGGAAATTGCATGTAGATTTGTAGTTGATGATTATTCTGATGATATTACAATTAGTATGAAACCAAAAACGGATTTAATTAGGCTCCTTGATGATTTATAAATTCTAGGGTTCATGTGTTTGAAATTGGGGAAAAATGTGTAGAGATTTGATATTTGAATGATGTTAGGATGAAGTAACACCCCCAAACATGTTAATATGGGACCTAAGGATGTTTAGGGATGATTAGGAACCTTAAACAATCGTTGGAGTAATGTTTGGATGAGATTTGAGGTGTAGAGAGATGGGAAAAACGAAAATAAGAAATCTGGGCTCGAATCTGGTCGCTCGTTAGAAGACCTGCCCAGGTCGTTCGAACGAGCTTCTAACGAGTTGACCATTGACTTCTAACGAGGGTGAAGTTCATTCGAAAGGTTCGTTCGAACGAGACCTCGTTAGATAGGCTAGTTCGTTCGAACGAACTCTCGTTCGAACAGCCTCGTTCGAACGAGACTTCGAACGAGTTGACAGTTTAGGCTTTTAGCCTGTTTTGATCCCGAGTGCCCCGTAACCTTGTGTATTGGTAGAGATAGCTTTCCCTTGATGATAAATTGATATATTTGGGATGTTTGGTATATAATGAGGAGTCAAACCTAGTAGTGTAGTTTGAACCTAAGGGAAGATATGAAGTAGGACGTGAGTGTCTATTACGATGTGAGCTATTGACGACCAAATTTATTATATTAACCGGGGAACATATAAAGTGTGTAGTATTATATGTAGGTATGAGAATGAGAAGTGTACCACCAATATATTTTGGTGATTACTAAGATGCGTGAATACTTAGAATATGTATTGATTTTATGTGTATGACATACCTACCATACTTGCTATCACGGGAGGTTTGCGTTCGCTTAGGGCCCTCTAATCCTTGTGTTGCCCGGATTTAGACTGGTTACCTCGATGAACATAGGTCAGAGAAGGACTTATTGGGATGTTAATAAGTCTGCTGATCGTGGGAGCGCAGGTATGTGCGTGACCCATGTGATGTGACTGTGTTCGCCTCCATTATTCGTGATGTTGTTATCTGAACGATTCCTGAGAGATTCGGAATGCGTGATCCTTATGTACGTGATGTACCGGGATGGATAGCAGAGTATGTGTGCACCGCAGCTTAGTCTCGGGGTGCTTGTATTGTATATTTATGATGTGGATAATATACACTTAATTAATGGGAACTTTCATGTTAATATTGTGAATAAAATTATGGAATTGCTTTGAGAAAACATAACGGGTTAACCGATAGTGAAATGTATTACATATTGAGAATCTGAGTTTAAGTAAAGCCCTCTATTTATTTGATAACGTTAGAATGTAATATGGGAATCGAGTAGTAAGAGGTAGAACTTATTACGTTTTGGTTAGATATATGTGTCATTTAGATGGGTAATGTACGTTAGGAGTGCACATGTAATCGAGAGGTGAGAATTTCATGTGAGTGCACGTCCTAACATGTATTTTGCATTTAATGTTTTAATGTTATTAAAACACTTGCTGTTTTCAAAATGCTTTCCACTTTCGGGCTCTGACCCATTTGCTTTCAAATATATTTTTGTAAAAACCATTTTAGGTGCCCAGCCACAAGGTCACCATGCATAGGATTCTCATTCAGGTGACGAGCTGTAGCTATTTGTGGAAGTTACAGGACTTTGCTTGTAGACGCTTCATCTATCTTGACTCGATATTCATCAGTTATCAGTTGTAGGGCATGTCGCCCATTTCTTTTAGAGACATTTCATTTATTTCAGTTATTCAGACGTTTGGCATGTAATTATTCAAGATTCAGACTTGTAGTATTATTTCCATTTGTTGGGATTGTTGTGAGGAGTTTTCGTCCGGATTTCTTATTATTATTGTTGGTTATTTCATTACTTCGTATGGTGAATGGATTATGTTGACTCTTCCATTATTCTTTTACTGCATGTTAATCAGACTTAACTTAAAATTTGTCACTTACTTTTAAATACTAGGTGGTTAGTAACTATTAAAATGTTTTCGACAGTGATGCTATTAACTGAGCCAACTTGGCATTTTGAATTAATTTAATAAAGGAGTAGCTACCCGATATTTAATTAGTCAGGGTGTCACATTATCCCTTTATGATAATGAAATTTAAGCTCCAATTATAATTATCTCATGTAATAATTTTATTGATAAACAATAAATGTAGTTGTCACGGTCGTGGTGGGGGGAGGAGGTGGGGGTGGGGTGTGTGTATGGTGGGGTGTGTGTGTGTGCGTAGGTGTGTGTATGGTGGTGTGTGGTGGGGGAGGGGGGTAGTGGGGGTGGGGGGTGGGGGTGGGGTAAATTCACAAAATGTTGATAATATTATATAATGTTTAGTAAATTCACAAAATGTTGCCAATTGTATGTTTTTAGGAATATCATTAGTTACTTTAGTGCCCAACTATGTAGAATCCATACACATGCATGTTGTTAGAAAGTCTTAAATTTAATTCTCACTTTAATTTGTAGAATTTTTATACTTGGTTGGATTTATCCCTTTATGATAATGAAATTTATGCTCCAATTATAATTATCTCATGTCATAATTTTATTGATAAACAATAAATGTAGTTGTCATGGTCGTGGTGGGGGTGGGGGTGGGGTGGTGGGGGTGGGGTGTGTGTGTGTGTGCGTAGGTGTGTGTATGGTGGTGTGTGGTGGGGGAGGGGGTAGTGGGGGTGGGGGTGGGGGTCGTGGTGGGGGGTGGGGGTGGGGGTGGGGGTGGGGAGGTGGGGTGTGTGTGTGTGTATGTTATTATCTGTACTAATAACATTTTTTTACAGCAAAAATGTCTCCTTCAGATATTAAGGCAAAGATGATGATGCTGTTTATGATGATGTCGTCTGGGTTCGGTGGTAGCGGAGGCGACGAGGGCTCCTCCGCCCCTAGGCTCCCCAAATATGGAAAATTTGGGATTACCGTCGAGAACAAGTCGGAGCTATTAGCGAGATCCCTCGAGCTGCTAAAGACGGTCATCGGCCCGGGGTTTATGAGTTGGAAGGAGGTTCCATATGAGGTCAAGTTAGCTGTTTGGGCGGCACTACAGGTAATATATTTATATTTATATTTCAATTTCAATTTCAATTTCAATTTCAATTTCAATTTCAATTTCAATTTCGATTTCATATTTATATTTATATTTATATTTATTCGCAACTAACATTGTATTTGTTGGACATGAACAATTCAACTTGGATCCAAAGCTACGCGATCCCGTCTTGGAGCAGATTAGGGAGCAACTCAAGTCGTGAAAAAAAAATATGCGGGCACGGTACTTTGGGAAAACAAGAGAGTCGATTATCCAATGGCGTGAATCCGTCCCGCCCAAGGAGCCGATCTCATTGGCACAATGGCAGAAGTTCATTGACAATGAGATCGAGGATCGACAATTGGCATCTCGCCAATCAGGGAGGGAAAATCGGGCAAAAAAGACTGACGTGCACTACTCCGGCCGGGCCTCTTATGCCGAGGTGGAGCATAGGATGCAGGTAAGATTTAATTTTTCTATAACTACAGAAATATATTATTCTTCATTATTTTACTTTGCGGGGCCGATACTAATTTTACTTTACTTTATTTTATTACAGGGGGTAGGGAGTGGGCCAGGGGTAAGCCACATAGGCTCGATACTTATGTGGTTGTTCAGACGAAGAAGGGGAAGGACAAGGAGGTGTCCCCGAGCGTCGCGACCACGATTGTAAGTAATCCGACAGTTTAATTTTTGTTAATTACGTTATAATTTTTTAGTTTACTTATTTTACTAATCATGTGCTTTTTGTCGTTTCAGGCAAAGCGTGAGGAAGTGCATGAGTCGCAGTCTGATACCGACAAGGCATCTTTGTCCACAGACGCACTCAGCCAAGTGCTTGGCTCTGATCGCAAGGGGAGGATAAGGGGAGTGATCTCACCGGTGGCCAAATCTAGGATCATCGGATTGGAGACGAGCGACACCGGGTTGGCTCGAACGGTGGATTCACACGACGCGAAGCTGTCCCATTTGGAGGCGACGATCCAAGATATGTATACATTCATGAAGCGTACGTTGGGCGGAGACCATAAAGGGAAAGGGAAAGGGAAGGATAAGGCGGTGGAGGAGGAGGTGCGGGAGGACGAGGCGCAGGATGACGAGTATGTGGACCTCGCTGCTTCATCACCGACACGTTCGTACTTCGATGATCCACTTCCCTATTTGGCGCCCTTCAACAGACCATTGTCGACACTTGGTTGGCCGAGCGTGTTCATATTAGACGTATTTGATGGCCAACGGATAGGGCGGGGGTTGAGGGACCCGAATATCGTCGAGGGTGGAATAGTTCATGGACGTGCGCTTCAACAGATGGAGTCCAGGGTGCTCGTCATGCATGTCATACCCGAGAAGGAGAACTCCCTATTGTGGTTGCGCGAACAATGCGGCACGACGTATATTAGTGGGTGCGTCAATTCGTATGTCGTGTGGCCTACTCACCTCCTCACATTTACCCAAGACATGTAGTAACATTATTTTTAAGTTTGTCCATTTTAATTATATTTGGATTATATCGTCATGTATATTATTTCTATTTTGAATATTTGGATTATATCGTCATGAATATATATTTGCATTATCTTTAGTTTGTTTGGATATATGATGTTTGGAACAGGTACGACGTTGCTATAATAGGTACAAATATACTGCTGGGCAGTGGCAGTGGCCATACTGCCCAGCAGATTTTTTTTTAATTCTGCCCAGAATTGTCACGGTCATTGACCGTGACACGTCCGTAACAAAAAGTTGCCACGGACGTGTCATGGTCAATGGCCGTGACAATTTTTTTAAAAAGGGTAACCGTGACAAACGTGTCACGGTCATTGACCGCGACACGATCGTGACACGACCGTGATAAAAAAGTTGTCTCGCCTCGAAATGTCACGGTCATTGACCTTGACAATTTGGATTTGTCAAGGTCAATGACCTTGACAAATGGGCAGATTTGGTGTAGTGCTTGATTAATATTTATTAATCACATTTATCACTTAATCACATTAAATTACTTCATTCGCGTAATTTAAATAAAATGTATTTTCTGAATTAATTCTCGAATCAATTAAATTATAAATACGTAGAAATACGGGGTATTACACACTATTGTTGTCCTGAAAAGACACTATTATTGTCCTTAAACACTACTATTGTCCAAATAGTCATGGGCTGAATTTCAGGCCAAAGAATTTGATCAACAAGCATAACATCGGTACCTCTTTAAATAGCTACACCCGTTTGAGAAATATTTACTCCCAATTAATGCACTGGTTACCGGTACCAAATATTATGCACATTATTGATCATCTTCTTGGCACTTGGGATAAGTAATGACCACCAAGGAGAATTTGTAAAACTTGGTAGAATTGATCAACTAGACAAAAAAAATTATCTCACGAGCCAACAAAAATTATCAACTATATTACTTACTTTCACAAAATTAGATTGTTAGGGAGCATTAACTTTAAGACTAATACGACTCAGTTTAGAAGTCAAATTTATTGAACAATCGTGTTAATATAATAAACTAAACTAATATTTTGAAAATTAGAACAATAGAATTCTTAACGAACCTTCAAATAGGAACAATCCGGTCATCCAACTATGCATAAATTATGAATCACAAAAAAACTATTTCTTACTAACAACAATGTCGTGTTTCATGAAATTCGAACAATGCTTTAAGTAATCCCATATGACCATCTAATACAACCGGTTACTTCTTCCCCTCTAAGCCAACTATCGAGAAAAATGTTAGGATTATTATTACTTTATCCCCCACTTTAATGACTAATTTTGAGAGTTACACTCGAGGTTTGATCCCCCTCCGCCCCCACCCCAAGAGTTGTAAAAGCAAACAAAGTGTCTCAAAACCCTTGATTTATTTGATGAATTATAGTAATAACATTAAATAGTAGATACAAAGACTAAAACTCTTCATGATGCATGTGACAGATTGGTGCGATCCTCTAATATTTTCTCCATAACATTTTTTATGTTTTTTTTGAATTCCAATTCACACTTTATTATCTGTATAAGGCCTCAAAAACTCCATATGGACATAGCTTGATATGATAAGTCCATATGCTTGAAACTCTGATGACTGTGTCCTAATCTAATAACTTTACAAAGGTTTAAAAATATTCACTAAAAGTTAGTTTGGTTGGAGGAATGTAAAATTGTAAGGGAATCTAGAAGTGTTGAAATGGTTTTCTTCTGGAAAGGAAGCTGAATTTTCCTCATTTTGATTGGTTGATTTGGAAGAAAAATGGGACTTGTCCGAAAATAAAAGACATGCTGAGATTCTATTTGTAAAATTTCTCAAGTCAAATCTCTCCAACTTCCAAAAATATTTACAATGGCTTGATATATGCTCACCAGCAACTTTAAAAAAAACTATGTCAGTGAGTGAAAAAGAGTAAGCATAAGTATCATTAAAATTATTTTTTTTGTTCCAGCATGTTTTTGTATTGTATTACCAACTTTATTTTGATCCTATGATAGGTCAATAATGTGGTGCTGTGGAGGTGAAGTTGTGTGTATTGATGACATATATCACCTTATAAATAAGCATGAGGTCTCAAGTGATGTGAGTATTAGAATTGATCATTCAATTATTGTTATTGAATTGTAGTATATAATTTTGCACAAATAAATCACGATAAAAAATTATCATTGAGATCTTGTAGTGTAAATTAGTTTTATTAGTTAACTGACAACAATTTTAGTTGTTTGAATATTATAATGTAGTTGTTGGCTAACAAATGCAAATAATTGATGCATTTGGTGATATGATGTCTACATTATCAAAAAGCATATGGAAGAAAAAAAGAGATCATATATCAAGACATTGTAAATTTCTCAAGTCAAAATCTCTCCAAGATCAACCTCGATCGATTTATTTGCTAAGTATCAGTTTGATTTCAATGCGTGCATACACAAAGGTTGATGACTTTCCCTTCCTTTTCTCTCTCTTTATTTTATTAGGCCGCATTACTGTGCAGGATAGTAGTTATTATTTATTAACAGGGTAGTTGAATATGCTTTGGTGTAATGGTTTATGCTTCAAATTGAAGGCTTAGGTTTTAACTCAAACTTTTACATTTGATCTGGATAGATATTTTAGAATGGTATGAGTTTTAAGTACTAAAATAAAATTTAATATTACAAAAGGAAAATTAGGGGAGGACTACATTCACTTTAAGTTATACATGCATGATGTTCAATAAGTAAGCATAGACACTTCACTGGATGTGAAGTGTCCATGCATGGATCACACACAGATACAAACACACACAAGTCAAGCACATACAGGAAAGTGTGTTTAGTGATAACTATTATTCACAAACAAGTAGTTAAAAGGGTGAAAACCCAAACCAAACCCCCAAACGGCCCCGTAAGAGGCATGGACATCTCGCACATGATCAATGCAACTTGTAGGAACTGATCGCGTAGTCACATGTCTCTCAGTTTGTGAATATGATGATAATTTGAAAATATTTAGATTAGGGTTAAAACACATGCCGTTAAAGGGTGAAAACCAACCCTCAAATGGTCCCGTGAGAGTCACTAACACCTCGTACGGGACCAATGTAACTCGTAGGAACTGACCTCGTAGTCACGAGGGTCTTCCGATTTGAGAATATGACGATAATTTGAAAATATACAGATTAGGCCTAAAAATAAGTCGTTAAAGGGTGAAAATCCAAACTAGCCAACAAATGACCCAGTAAGAGGCATGAACACCTCGTACGGGGGGCAATGTAACTTGTAGGATCTGATAGTAAAGTCATGGGTATCTTGGTTTGAGAATATGATGAAAATTTGAAATATCTAGATTAGGCTTAAAAACATGCCTTTATAGGGTGAAAACCTAAACCAACCATAAAATGGTCCCATAAGAGGCACTAACTCCTTGTAAGGGACCAATGCAACTCGTAACAACTGACCTCGTAGTAACCGGTCTCCCGATTTGTGAATATAATTATAATTTGAAAATATCTAGATTAGGCTTAAAAACATGACTTTAGAGGGTGAAAATCTAAACCAACCCTCAAACGGTCCTATAAGAGGCACTAACACCTCGCACGGGATCAATGTAACTCGTAGGAACTGACCCATAGTCACGGGTCAGTCGATTTAAGAATATGATGATAATTTCAAAATATCTAGATTAGGCTTAAAAATAAGTCATTGAAGGAATACCTCGCACGGGACCAATGTTACTCATAGGAACGACCCTTAGTCACGGGTCTCCCGGTTTCAGAATATGACGATAATTTGAAAATATCTTGATTAGGCTTAAAACAAGCATTAAAGAGTGAAAACACAAACTAGCCTCCAAATGGCCCCGTAAGAGGCTTGAACGCCTCGCACGAGACCAATTTAACTCGTAGGAACTAACCGCACTATCACGGGTCTCCCAGTTTGAGAATATGACGATAATTTGAAAATATATAGATTAGGTTTTAAAAAAGCCGTTAAAGGGTTAAAACCCAAACTAGCACGCAAACGGCCCTGTGAGAGGCATGAACACTCGCATGGGACCAATGTAACTCGTAGAAAAGGAACGTGTAGTAACGGATCTCCCGATTTAAGAATATGAAGATAATTTGAAAATATATAGATTAGGCTTAAAAACAAGCCATTAAAGAGGGAAAACCTAAACTAGCCACCAAACGTCCCTGTAAGAGACATGAACACCTCTCAGGGGACTAATGTAACTTGCAAGAATAGACCGCGTATTCACGGTTTGCTCGGTTTGAGAATATAATGATAATTTCAAAATATCTATATTAGGCTTAAAACATGTCGTTATAGGGTGAAAACCGAAAATAACCCTCAAACGGTCACATAAGAGGCACTAACACCTCGCACGGGACTAATGTAACTCATAGGAACTGACCTCATAGTCACGGGTGTCCTAGTTTGAGAATATGATGATAATTTAAAAATATATAGATTAAGCTTAAAAATAATATGTTAAAGGGTGAAAAGTCAAATTATCCCCCGAACGGCCCCGTAAACCTAACCCAACCCTCAAGCGGTCCCGTAAGAGGGACTAACACCTCGCACGGGACCAATGTAACTCATAGGAATTGATCTCATACTCACGGGTCTTTCGATTTGAGAATATGACGATAATTTGAAAATATCCCGATTAAGCTTAAAAAATCTATTAAAGGGTGAAAACTCAAACTAGCGCCCAAATGGCCCCGTAAGAGGCATGAACACCTCGAACGGGACCAATATAGCTCGTAGGAACTGACCATGAAGTCATGAGTCTTTCAGTTTGAGAATATGATGATAATTTGAAACTATCTAGATTAGGCTTAAAAATAAACCGTTAAAGGGTAAAAACCCAAACTAGCCCCCAAACGGCCCCGTTAGAGGCATGAACATCTTGCACGGGACCAATGTAACTTGTAAGAACTTATCACGTAGTCACGAGTTTCCCAATTTCAGAATATGATGATAATTTGAAAATATCTAGATTAGGCTTAAAAACATGTCGTTAAAGGGTGAAAACCTAAACCAACCCTCAAACGGTCCGTAAGAGGCATTAACACCTCGCACGAGATCAATGTAACTCGTAGGAACTGACTGAGTAGTCACGGGTCTCCCAGTTTGAGAATATTACGATAATTTAAAAATATCTAGATTGGGCTTAAAAACAAGCTGTTAAAGGGTGAAAAAATTTCCCCCAAACGGCCCCGTGAGAGGCATGAACACCTAGCACGGGACAATGTAACTCGTAGGAACTGATCGCATAGTGACGGGTCTCCCGATTTGATAATATGATGAGAATTTGAAAATATCTAGATTAAGCTTAAAAATAAGCCGTTAAAGTGAAAACCCAAACTAGCCTCCAAACAACCCCATAAGATGAATGAACACCTCGCACGGGACCAATGTAACTCGTAGGAACTGATCGCGTAGTCACGGGTCTCCTGATTTGAGAATATGACGATAATTTGAAACTATATAGATTAGTCTTAAAAAAAGCCGTTAAAGGGTGAAAACCCAAACTAGCCACCAAACGGCCCTGTAAGAGGCATGAATACCTCTCACGGGAGCAATGCCACTTGTAGGAACTGATCGCATAGTCACGGGTCTCCCGATTTAAAAATATAATGATAATTGTAACTTGTATATGCAATTTTTCAACTTGAACATGATTTTTTTTAAATTACTTGGTTACTAATATCAACTCTTTTTTGTATCCTACTTTTTGCAGGATAACATTTTATCATTAGCTTTTGTCCACGTGGAACACACGAAGAAGTCAATGTTTTTCAATAAGGGACTTATTTATTTAATGTCCTTAATATTCAGGATCCTATTTTTTTGTGTTATGACCGCGCGGGCTTTTGTAGTTTTATTGTTAACTTTTATGTCCGTGTGGACTTTTGTAATTTTATTGTTATATTTTATGTCCGTGCGGGCTTTATATTACACAGATTTTATATTAGCAAGTTTTAGAATGTACTAAAAATAGAGGAATCTCCGCCCAATTTTTTTTTGGTTGGTGAACTATTAAGACTTGCAATATCTTGAAGTTTGTATGTACATTAGTTTATCAATAACGTGCGAGATTCGCAATTTGCGTATTTTCTTATTTTTAAATAATTATTTTTCTTCTTTTATCCAAAAATTTGGCACAGTTCAAAATCGTGCCAAAAATGTATCAAATTTTGGCACGGTTTTAAAATATGTCAAGAGTGTACCAAAATGTACTCAATCTGGCACAATTATAAACTGTGCCAAAAGTGTGCCAGAAATATCAAATTCTGGCACGTTTTAAAAGTGTGCTAGAAGTGTTCATGTTTGGCCAAATCTGGCACACTTTTAAATCGTGCCAAAAAAATGGCCATTTTGGAACGCCTGATTCTGACACAGTTTTAAACTTTGCCAGATTGCTATTTTTGGAGTAGTGTGTGAAGAGAATATATGTAATATTAATCTATGCTAACAAAAATAAAAAGAATGACTACAAAATATATAAACTAATGTATGATAAACTTGGACATTGGATCCATTTATCACGTTTAACTAATATTTTGCAATAATTTAAACTCCTCGTTCTCGATTTTACAACTCAAATTAAATCGACTCTCGTCGTATTTAATTCGAAAAATAACACGGTTAAGTTTACAATAAAATTTAACGTCTCTAAATTAAGTTCACTTTTAAATTTCAAAGTATAGTCTTTAAGCATGGACTATCAAAACAATCAAGTGCAAGCATAATCAATCAAAAAGTACACACACTTAAAAATGAAAATATGATTTTTTTTCAAACAAAGCCAAAGGTTTAAAACACACTTTCATGTCGTTTTAAATGAACACCGAATTTTTAAAACATTTTAGAACATTTGAAAGGACATTGTCCGTCAAAATTTAGTATGTTGTATACCGCTACAAGTTTGTCGAAGAATTGGGAAGCCTACATCTACAATGACAATTCGAATTTCAAGACGCCTTCAACAATCATGCCCAACATGGACGAATTTGGTAAAATGTGTTTTTGTTCCATTTACATTTTACATAAAAGTGTTGGGATATTTTTTATTAAATAATTTTTGAAAAGATTTTAATGATTTTAATCACAAAAAGTTTTGGATAAATGCTCCTGATCCCGTGAACATTTTTAAGGTTTGAGGATTCCAAGTTATGTAAAACATTAAAAGTCCTTTTTAAAAGGCATCAGTGACGGTCGTTCAAACAATGTCACATCTCGTTTGAACGACATCGCTTGTCGTTCGAACGACATGTGTTTTTAGCCTACACGTCACCACCTTGATTTTAATATAAATAAGGGTGTCAGGCTACTGTTTTTCGTGTGGATAAATACTGGTTTTCACAGAATACAATTCTCTATTCTCCAACCAATTTTTGAGGGTTCAAAACTTTATTTTTTCGATTCACAAATCCCATACTTTTGTGTGAGTTGTTTATGAAACCCAAAGCATAGTTTTGCTGGGAGTTTTGCTGCTGATTCTAGGAGCCCTGGAAAGGTACTTGGCTGACTATAGGTTCCACTTGCGGGAGGAATTGGGCTGATAGACTGCGTGTCATAGGGAGTGATGCGGTGTTCCTGGGCTGACGACTATGAAATGACACTTGCGGGTATTTCGTAAGTCAATTGTATTTTCGTTGTAATCCGATTGTAAACCATTCCTTTACAAATTATAGTGGACATAAAAGGTTTTTACCCTGCGGGGATTTTTTTCCTGAAATCTGTCGTTGTCGGCTTGTTCATCGCATGCTTTAGTTTGAATTTGAATTTGAATTAACACATAGATGCATGTTTAGGGGCTGATTTAATTGGTATTTGGTTTGAGCAAATTTAGACACCCAATTAAATAAGTTTGAATTGGAAATTGCGAATCAATATTGCACACAACATTTTCAATATCGGGAAAAAAGACGAATTTAAATCACACACAATATTAGTCAACCATGATAAATTTCACCTAATCCTAGTAAAGAAATTATGCTAGCATAATTAAAGACATAATAAAATCGCAAGAATGAATACTAATTTTCATTAATAAGACAATCTTACAAATGTTTTGTCTCAAAATAATCTTGATCAAATTCCTCCCACAAAGATACAATTCTTGGCCCTCAAATATAAATAAAACTCTCAAAATTACACTACCAATTTTTTTTCTAAAGTGACTCTCCAAAATTCTCTTCACAGGAAATAATGAGCCGAAGGGTCTTATTTATAGGCTTAGGAATGAGGTATTATATTAGGGTTTTGGTGGAAATCTTCCTGATTGTTCGAAATATGTTGGAAGCTATCACTCCACCTCTTTATTCTTTGGATCGGAATAAGGGACCGAATTCCCCCCCCCCACCCCCACTCGAAATCTCTTATATTTCCTTGCTGAACACGTATGCCAAATTTTATCCAAATTGGAGAATAAAAATTCCCGACCTTTTTTACGAACAACCTTTTTCTAACGACCATAAAATTTAGCTTTTTCACGTCTTTTCAAGTTGACCATCAATTTGCACCAAATTCCATCATTACCTATAAAAATTTCACTAGGCAACTTTTTTCGCAAATGAGCACAAGAATATTATAAAATCATCGAAATGCCCATTTTTTTAAAGAATTGCCATTTTTAATTCAAAATCGATCATTCTTGAATTCTATCCCTTTTTAGTAAAATGATACTAATACTTTTTAAATAAAATAAAATAGGTCTAACATATTATAAATTTGGGTATGAAATATACAAAATAATGCAGTCATCACCTATACACCCACAAGTAAAACATCGGCCCAAAAAATCTCCCTAACTCTGACCACGGCCCTGCTAGCCTCCCGTGTTATTTCCTTTCCCCTGATGACCCTGAGGAGTATGCGATTTTTGTTGTTACAGACCCTACTGGTCCTATCTGAAACCCTGACCCTCAGGTCGGTAAGCACCCGATCTAAATCTCTTGGCATCATCCCCCTGTTGGGAATCCTGCCCCTGGTGTCTAGACAACTGTTGCCGCGGTGACCTGTCCCTCTTGCTCTACCTGCTTGACTAGATTTTCCCACTCCCTTTTTCCCTTTCAGATGGAAATGTTGATCCTGGCAGTGAAGGAATGAAACATTGATGATGTCAATATAAGTATCCAACACTGAGTTGTCAATTAAATGTTGCCTGATCCTCCAGGGTAGTCCATCCACGAAGTTCATATTTTTCTTCTTTTCGTTGTTTACCTATGATGTATAAAGTTATCCAAATTAGTGAACTCTTTCTCATACTCTTCCACAGTACGATCTCCCATCCCCGCATCATTGAACTTCTTCCTCATCTCTGTATAGATAGTTGATGGGAAGTATTTTCGGTTGAACCGCTCCCAAAACTCCATAATCGGCATCGCTTCTCTTTCCTTAGAAGTGGTAACTGACTCCCACCACTATAGCGTTGCTCCCACGATCTTGAACGTTGCTAAAATTTGTTTCTGAGTGTCACTGCACTCAATCATTCAAAGATGACAATGTCAGTCCTTCTTCCACTGGCATTCAACAATAACATCTGAACTCCCCTGAATTCCGATGGGTGGCCCTTCTGTAAATCCCCTTAACACTCTGCCAAGTAGATGGCCCCTTCTGGGCTTGGATAAATGGTTCCACTGGTGGCTATGCCTGGGCCTGAGGGAAGTGAACTACCATGGCACTCACATCACTATCTCGGTCACCTATACAGTCGTCACCATCCCCTAAGGTGGTTGTGGCTGCTGTATCACTAGCTCCTGTTGAGCCTCTCTCGTCTCATCCCTCGTTGTTACTCTAGCTAGTCTCCCTCTTTTTGGTGGAATCTTAAATCAGATCGAATTATATAAGTTTACCATCAAATACAAAGTAATCGACATAAGAACTTAAATGTGCGAACGTAAATGAGGAATGCAACAATCCTATAATGAGTCTCTGTATCAAAGAACGTTAAGAAAAAATGTAAAAATCATCACAAGTCCTAAAGATACTAGAACTTGATGCTCTGATACCAATTGTGACACCCCACTTATTTAAATATTGGGTGATCAATCCTTTACAAAAATAAAACAGGAATCTCATTTGGTTCATTCTTAGCATCACTATCGAAAACTTTTTCAATTACTAACCACCTATGTTTTAAATAAATCATTGCCAAATTTTATCTTTCATTAAACAATCATAACATGCGAAAGCGTAAACTAAACCATTCACACAATAATTGAGTAAAAAATATCGCAAGACATAATATATAAAATGCTAAATAAACCATCAACTCCAAGTCAATATAAAATCCACCACAAACATAAACCTGGATACAAAGTCTGAACTGAAAGAAATGTAATAGCTGAAGGGGAAACACACCCAAATGAAAAACTGAATAATAGATCCTACTCTAGGAATGAATGACTGAAGCGTTTACACAAATCCTGCAAGGCTCCACAAGTGTTGCAGTAATGCATCCCTGGAATGAATCTCCAAGCATGTCGTCCCTCTTACTGGACACCTAAAAGGTTTTGAATATATTTTCATACGGGTCAGAGCCTAAATTATTTTGAAAATATTTAGCATGCATTTATCACAATCTAAAAGCAGTTATTAGATACACACGTTAGTTCGCATACACTCCCTTGAGTCCCTCACCTCGCATATATAGTGCACTCCTAACGTCTCCTACTTATCCCACCTAGTTATGCTACCCATCCCAACTAGACCTTATAAATATCTAACTAACCACTAACAGGTTTACATCACCCGTACCGCCCATACAGTATGCTAACGTAACAACTAATAATTTATATTTCTCGTATGTTATTATTATTAAACCGTTATTTTAAGTTCTCATATTTTCATTATCTCTGGATATAAATTATCTATCTTTTCTACTATCACACATAAGTCGATTAAATATTAATTTAGATGTACAGTATCTATACTCCCTACTATTACACCTAAGTAGGATAAATCATCCAAGTATATATATATATATATATATATATATATATATATATATATATATATATATATATATATATATATATATATATATATATATACACTACTCAACTCAACTCAACAAAACATTTTCCTAATTATTTGGGGTCGGCTACATGAATCCTATTTTTCCATTCCACTGTGTCCAGCGCAATATCTTTGGTTAAACAACATGACATCATGTCCTTTTTTATAATATCCCACCAAATCCATTTAGGCCTACCTCAAACTCTTGTGTTACCATCAATACTAACTAAATCACTCTTCCTTACAGGAGCATCCACTGCTCTACGCTTGACGTGTCCAAACCATCTAAGTTGATTTTCTCTCAATTTATCTTCTATAGGAGATACTTTGATCATTTCACGAATTTGTTCATTTCTAATTTTATCCTTTTGAGTTTAACCACAAATCCATCTTAGCATTTGCATCTCTACCACACTCATTTTCGGCACATTTGGTTTCTTGGTTTCCCAACACTCTGTCCCATCTAACATGGCACGTCTAACGATCGTCCTATAAAGTTTTCCTTTTAACTTCAAAGGTATACGCCTATAAAAAAAATTCCAGTATCACTGATCCACTTAACCCAGTCTGCTTTAATCCTATGAGTGACATCATCACTAATATCTCCATATATATATATATATATATAGCATCTCCCGGACTGTCCACCGCAATGCACACTTTCATACTCAGCTATCAAGCCCAAGTACCTCTTGTACTAAAACAGGAACTATCGGTTCAGAATGTCATCCTCGAAACATAAATCAAACACCACATATTGGAGGCGAAGATAGTTCCAAGTCTTTGGGCTATGCACACACCTAACATACCCAATTGACCATTAATACTATCGTACACTTAGATAGTGATTGTACCTAGGTTCTATGTTTTGGGGCACCAATTCAGACCTCGCTGGAATCGCCAAGGTGTGATTGCCCACTACGGGGGACCTCCATGATAGCATGCAGCGTAGGTGTGTTCACACACATAGGAAAGCACATAATAGGCATACACACCACCTATCCATATGTTGCATATAGGTATATTCTCAACCTATAAATGCAACCCGTATAGGTATACACACAACCTATAAATATAATCTGTATAGTTATACACAACCCATAACTATAACTCCTATGGGTGTACAATCCACCTATAAATATAATCCGTACGTAGTATAAAACTCTCGAATACTCAACGTAGTACTGATACACAAATATCACTTCTTAGAGTACGTTTTCGATTGTCACTCACTACTCAAAGGTTCACAACTGTCACATAAGTTATTTCAGTAGTTAAACTATCACTAACCTACTAGTATTAATCTTAGGGAATCGTTTATTCTCCCCATAACCTCAAGTCATAAGTTCCCTATACTCAACACAGTCGATTAATTAGCTTAGGTCGTATAGATCATTTTACCCTTTTTGAGATCTACTCGGGCCTTAATCATATGCCCTATGATCTTCTCTAAGTCCCTATAGAGTTGTAATAACATCACCAAAGTTACCCATATTCATAGGCAAAGGAAGCCATTGAAACAAACAAAAGAGGTGAAAATCAGCATTAGTCGATCGATCGACAAAATCTGATCAATCCTGGGTTTTGATAGCTTCATTGCAAACACGTTTTTCTCCATTATTAACACCTTAAACCTTCATGAAACCTTCTATAATTTTTACCCCACATAATCAAGCATCTAATATATGTCTAGAAACAATTTCTAATGCAAATAACATATTAATACCATACGAAATCCATTCAAGAACTCATCAAACCATTAATTCCTCAAAATCCTAGATTTTATGTTCTTCATGTATCCTTATCAAAATTCCCAGGTTTCTTTCCTATTTTTCTTCACATATTAACTGATTTAGAATTGTTTACATAAAAATATTTATTCTACATGAAAATCCTACCCCAGGTGATGTGTTTTAATCATTAAAATTCCAAGAACTTCATTTAAATCAACATATATAAAACCCTACACTACATGGGCATTATAACTTTTCAAAAACATACAAGATAAACACTTGCCTTAATCCAACAAGTCTAAATTTATTTATGAGATGATGGAGTTGATCTCTCTTCACTCCGCTTACGATTTCGGCACGTCGGTAATGAAAATTGGTGTGGGAAAGCCTAGATTCTTGTCTTATTCCTCTCCTATGGACTCTCCTCTCTCAAACTTGTGTTAACCCTAGCCTCTAACTCAAATGGGCAGATATAACCCTTAGAAATTCGGAGTTCTTTCTATCCTAATCTCCCAAATGATCGAAACGCCCTTAAACGGTGTCAGTTTGGTCTAAAATTGCCCCGGGACCCAAACAGTACCCCGAGTATACTATTCTGAACCCTTTTGGAATCAACCATTACATTTAAATCACCGTCCGAGTCACTTTGTACAAATATCCTATATCGACCCCAAACAGTCTACACGCGACTCCCTATTGAGATCCCACATAGTCCCGTCGATATCACTCGCTACGACGTATAATAATTATCACACAAATTATTCCACCAACAATAATCCTTATCTACCAAATATTTAATTTAAGCTAATTACGACACACGTGTAATTTAAAACTAAATTGAATTAATTAAAGTCTAAATACTAAACCATACGGGGTATTACACTTGTTGTGTGAGGCGTAGTGGGATCTGTATCGTTTTCTTTCAAGGAGGAAGGAAGATATAACTATAATACGTAATGGTGTCTTTAATAGCTAATTGTAATAGTGTTGAAAAACAAAAGGTTTTCTAGTGAAAGGGAATTTTTTCTCACCTCCTACCTTGTGGTTTGTTTCATTTAATTTTGATTCTCTATCTTATATGTTTAGGTTCACCTAACTAATCGAGATAAAATTTGGATTAAATTGAATTTGGCTTGTGTGTGATTTAATATATGATTTCTACATATAACTGGACCACCCCATAAAACCTATTTTACAAATTGGTATTAGAGATTGTTTCTACAAGTTATTTAGACGAATCTTGGTGGTTATATAGAGAATTCATACAATAGTCCACCTTTGTTTGTTGGCTCAAATTATGCCTATTGGGGAGCGTGAATGAGATCATATCTAAAGTCGATCGACGATCACGTCTAGCTTGCTATTGAAAGTGGGTGGACTCCTCCTATGATGACTAATGAAAATTTCATTAGTCTCAATGCAGTCGCAATTTGGACTGAAGAGGATTTTAGACTAAGTTATTTGAACTCTCTAGGTCTAAATGCTATTTTTTGTGGACTCACTCCCGATGAATCTTGTCATATCATCTAAAGTAGTTTGGGATATCCTCCATCTCAAGCATGAAGGAACCAATTATGTTAAAGCCTCTAAGATTCAAAACCTCGCCACACAATTTGACATTATAAACATGCTTGAAACTCAAAATTTTGATTAATTTTATGAACGTTTGTCTGATATTGTTAATCTAGTTTTAATTTGGTTAAGCAAATTCCAGAAATGAGAGTTCTTAAGAAAATTATAAGGTCTCTCCCATCTCGTTTTAGTGCAAACATTAACATCCTTAACTCTATGGGAAATCTAGAACAATTAGGCTAAAAAGCCTTGTAGGTGGTCTTCATACTTATGAAATAGACATGTTTCTCAAAAACCAAAAAGAAAATAGAAAAAAATAGATTTAAAAGCTAAATCTAAATAAAAAGAGGCTTTCGACTCAAATTTTAAATTTGATCTCAAAGATCTTGTTCTATTTTCTAAAATTTTCAAAAATATTCTCGTGTTCAAAATTCAAAATTCTTCTAAAGTGGAAAATAAAAGTTTTTGAAAAAAATTACAAATAGGGTAAGATCTTTTTTGAGAATGATCAAAAGAAATCTAGACGTGAGTATCCAAAGAAAGGTGAATCAGAGAGATGTTATGAGTGCGTGGGAAAAGGTCACAAAGCCCATGACTGTCCCACCAGGCTTAAGAGACATGGAGAAAGCAAATATGCATATAATACTAGTCTAAGCGATTGTGATGTTGAGTCCGTGGATTATGGGGAACCACTACATGAACCTAATTTATGTACTTTCATGGCTACTCACATTAGCACTACTAGTACGTCTCATAACGACGAGGACATTTCTAAACGTGATAGCCTTGACAATGTGCCGAACCATTCTACAGAGTGTGAGGGTAGTGATGTGAGTGGGGGTGATGATTTTGAGTAAGGGAGAATGTGTTATCCAATCTATATACTCTAAACTTTAGTCCGAGCCATTAAAAACTAAAAATAAAAAAAATCTTCAAGCATTATTGAATACTCGTGAGAAAAATGAAACCCATATTTCCCAAGTCGAGGAAGATCTTGAACATGCTGGGAATGTCATGGTCAATTTAGAGGACACATCTAAGAAGGTTGAAATGATGTATCTAGGTCATTCACTAGTTGTTAATGAGAGGCGTGGCATATGTTATGAGGGTGCATTCACTTCCCATACTGCACCCGAACTCGTTGTTAAGTTTGTGTTAGATCCCTATGGGATTCGACCTAACACACCAAGGATAACTCATCCTAGGTTTTTTAACCAAGGTCAACCCAAATCAATCTATGTTTTTACCCATTGATAATCACCCAAAAGTGTTAAATATACAACTAAAATAGATGCATTTTAAATTCTAGTTCTAGGTAAAATTGTTCCTATGTAGGTATTTTATTTATCTTACATCTAAACACATACTTGCGGATTCAAACTCATTAATTCAAGGAAATTTGGAGAAGAAATGGTCGAATATGCACTTTTAAAGAAAAAATGGTAAATTCAGATGACTAATTTTGGCCTCGGATAAATCACGAAAATTGTACCTTCAATCAAGGTACTTCTGGGTTCAAAAGGCGTGTCAATCGGAGTTCAAATGAAGAAGTTGTGACTGTGCAAAGTTTAAAATCGAGAGAAAGTAAAATTCAAAGCCCCGAGTCATATCTGAAGTCAAACCCCATGACTCGTGCACAATTAAAATATTATTGGCATAAAAATTAGGGCCACTTCGGCTTTTTTGGTTCGTCATTTGGAGGTCGTATGCAGAATATATTGATATTTGGGTTTTATTTGGAATTAAGGAAAATTGGGAAATTAACTGAGCATATATATTATTTCACATCATATATTAACGGAGGCATAATGTGTCTCAGTGGTAACTAGTGTTTTGCTAATCCAATTGGCCTGGATTTTGATGCTTAGGAGAGGTTGTCCGCATTTTTGCGAATTAAACCAATGTGTCACATGTCTCCATCCAGGTGGCCCATGTTGTAGCACGTATTCCCTTGGATATGTGACACCCACTCGTGTCTTAGACCCGCTCCATGCGCCACCCACAAACTTTCTTTTCTTTATTATTTTTTCATTATTCCTCCATTATTTCCCATTTCTTTTTTATTTCTTTATTTAAAAGGAACCAAAAACTTTTATTATCTCCCCTCATTCCTTAATCAGATGCCCCCCTTTTATTTTAATAAAATTTGCCCATAGTCCTTTTTCTATTTTAAATAAACCATCCTTTTGTAAAATTCCCAAAACACCCTCAAACACTAAATCCTTCCTATAAATGAGACATTTGGTCTTTGTAATTAGGATCTGACTTTTTAGGGAAGAATACTATTGAGAGAGAGTGTCATTTTGATAGGGTTTTGTACAGAAACAATTATTCAAGTGCTTTTGAATTAAATTGTGATGTTTCAATACTGTGTAAAAGTGAAGTTTGAGTTTAATTCAAGAGATTGGTTTAATAATTTCTTCTCCCTACACCCACTTATCTAATTTAATTATGAATATGTCCATCCATTACCTGCCTTAAACATTAAACATGGTAGGCTAATCACCCTATTCAAGGGATGATATGGAGCCCCCATTGATTACATTTGATTTAGTTTGATATCTTTATTTTTATTAGCTTTCGTCGATTAGTAATTTCTAAATACTACTCTTGTTTATGCATTGAGAAATGGTAAACATTTTTTGAGAAAACATTGAAAGTTAATTTATAATTTCGTCTTAAGATTCAATCTAGATACAGGCTTATCTTCCGATTGAAATTATAAACTGACTTTCTACTACTCTTGTTATGTTTTTGTTAGTTAAAATTAATTATTTGAATTTACCTAGCAGTAGTTCATTTAATTAAGTTTCATATATTTGGTGTAGAATTTCAGATTACTTTTCTAGACTAATATTTATTTTATTAATTAGTGTGATGAGAATCAACTTTTAAATTAAATGAATAGTTTGGAAGTTAATCAAATTAGTAGTTTTCAAACTGGTGTGAAGTGTATGAAATGGATGTGGATTTAATTTCCTGTCTTCTTCTCATTATAATTACATTGCATTCATCATTATAATTAGTATTATTATCCTAGATTCCATTTCCTAATTCACTATTTTAGATAAATCAAAACCCCTTGAAAAATAAGTTTGAAAGAAAAAAAATGAAAAATGACTTTTAGTATCCTCAAGAGATTTCTCTAAATTTTAAAAGAACAGATTGACCCCATACTTGCCATTATACTCGATCTTAGTGTGTATTGTTCAAGGGATATTGAAGCAAAAGATTCTTACTAGAATGACGAAAAGGAAAGGAATGAAATTTTATCTTATCACCCATTGCAAACAAATAGGCCACCTTAGGGAGTTTTGTTTCAATCTAGGAAGAGTATCTCACACACATTATCTCATACACCTCCATAAAGAAATTGCTAATCTTAGAGAGCAAGTTGAGTTTGTTGTCAAGGCTTCCCAATGTCGAGGAATTTCAAAGGATGTCTATGCCTTTTGGGAACACCTCTAGCAGAAATGATTGAGGTGGGAACTTGTTTCTAATTTAGTGTGTTTTGCATGAATATTATCATTTATCCCTACAACTAAAATGTATTCTTATGTGTATATCTTGAAAAATCATAAAGATTTTCATTTCTTTTAGAAAAAAAATTCTAAAAATTTCAAAAATCTTTTTTTTCTGATAAAAACCTTTTGAAAATTCAAAAACATTTTTGTATTTAGTTTTATGCCATATATGGATACGCATTTAAGGTGTTCGAATCATAATTACATTATGTTCATTCATATGAATCTTGGTGTTCTTTGACATGGCATTTTCTTTCTTTGCTTAGTTAGACATGTTTAGCACTGCGATGTTCATTGTTTATTACGACCTTCATTATATACTCATTATATAGCATTGATTGCACACACGCATGAACTTTTTGAACATGGTACTTGCTTGTCATATGTCGAAAATGATGTTATCATCTCAATTGTGCTTAGTAACGAACCAAATGTACTAGGAACTAATTCTATAAATAAAAATAATTTCCCAGATTTTTGTACAAAAAAATTGATTTATGTTTAAGCAATGGAAAGGGGCTACAAAAGAAACACTCTTCTTTGCATTAAAGTCTACAGTTGACAAGAGACTAAAAGAGAATTTCGATGCATAAATTAAAAATGAGAAGTCTAACTTTTTTGTTTCATTAATGCTTCATTATACATGAGCAATATGATTCCCTCAAATTTTTTTAGAGTTTATGCTCAAAATGTGAGATTATGAGGGTGTTATAAGTTGAAGATCAATGGGTCTTCACAATAAAATTCTTTTGAAAATATTAAATAGTTTGACATTAGTGAATTGAGAAGCATTGAAATTCATGACATTTTGTATGAGTTGAGTCTATTTCTTTTACATCAAAGGTCGAATTAAGTTCTTTCTTTAGGAGTATCTATTTGACTCCCTGCACCATCGTTACGTATGTTTATGTTGACTTTCTCATGCATTGACTGTACACAATTTCATTCATATTCGTGAATCAGATATTTTAGTTCTACTCCATGGTGTGAATGTTTGTATTTGTACTTATATGTATATTTATATACTTAAAAGTTTTAGAAAAATTCGAAAATAGTTTGTTGGTTTAAAATAGTTTTTTGGTTTGTTGATGTTTCATTGCATATGCTTAACCGTTTATTCTTTGTGATGATTTCATATTTGGACTCTCGTGATGCTAACTTTTCAGGTTTAGTTTCTAACCCTTTGCCTATTACGGACAAAAAGGGCAAGAACATATTGAGGAGGTGTTTTTCTTTCTTTAAACTCCATGCATCACAGTATTTGCTTGTTTCATGTGTATAGGTCTTTTTTAATAATGATTATATCATGGACTACACAATGAAGATTTTTGGCATAGATAATTTTACAAATGTCTTTTCCTTTTCGGGTTTAGGAAGGACATTATTTGAAATTGCCTTAGGGGTTATTTTTTTGGTCTTGTGTTTTGTATCGTACTAGCCAAAGCGGGAGATTTTGAAGAGTGATTTTTATAATGCTCATATGTTTTTTTAGTTTCGCATATTCTGTTGCACCTCTACATTATCATGTATATTCTGAAGAGATTCAAGTGAAAATAAGTTAGTGACCGAAAGCAATAATCAAAGATAAAAGAGTTGAGATTGTCACTACAATCTTGTAACATGAAGGTACATGAGATTGATTTTATGTAAACAATTTATTTAGGCGAATTTTAAAAGTGGCTGAAAACATAAATATTTTTCCAAAATGCCTTTAAAATGTTTTTTAAAAATTTCTCAAAGACGTTAGGACGACAGTGGATGTTGTTAGAATGAGTACACGATTATAGTTGGAACAACTTCGAACGAGACAGATTTTGGCCAATGTTGGCCATTTTGGAATATCATTGGAAAGTTCATTTGTTGGGTGCTCAAACGAGATAGGGTACTTTGTTCGAAAGATATGTACCTCGTTCGAACGAGCTGGAAATTTTTTATTTTTTTACCTAATTTAAAATGCAATCATTCAAGGTTATCTCTTGGAAATTTTTCTCCCTATAAATAGAGATACGGGCTTGAAATTTCTATCAAGCCTTTTGGAAATATTTTTTTACTCGAACTCTTTTGTTTTTCAAATCCAAAATCCTTAAATGATTTGAGATCATTTTATCAAACCCTGAAGAACAAATCTCTTGTTCTTAACCTTATGGAGTTAATTATCCACTATCGAAGTTAGGAAAATAGTTTCTTTATGCTTATCGATGGACACTGAGGTAATCGAAGCATTTTATGTTAGGGGTTGCTGTATATGAATTGCTTTCTATTAATAACGAGAAAGGAAGACATAACTGCAATACTTAGTGGTGTCTAAGTATGTAAGTTTGTCCTAGTCATTCTCTAATACCAAATTTGTAACACTACTAAAAACAAAAAGGATTTTTTCTTGAAAGAGATTTTTTCTTCATCTCCTGTATTATGGTTTCTTTCTTTCAATTTAGATTCTATATCTTGCATGTTTAGGTGCACCTTATCAATCAAGATTGTTGATTGGGTTCATGAAGATGTGAGGATCTCTTTTAAAGCTATACCTTATAAAGGTGCAAAAACTAGATTTTTAATAGGATTTTTGTTAGATTTTTCTATTTCTTGCTTTGTAAGCCACCAGTGAAGGGCTTTTATTCACTTATTTTATATATGGTTCCTTTTTAAAAAAAAACGCCCCCCCCCCCCCCACAAAAAAAAAAAGTCATTTTATAGGCAAACAAAATTTGACTGATTGGCTATAGCGACATGTCTTGTGTTGAACATCATGAGTATGTGCAAGTCTAAAGAAATTGGGTTGCCTCGCTATAGTGATGGGTGTGGATGTGATGTGTTGAGACTTTAAGCATTCTAGGTGTACGTATGGGACTAATAGAAAGTTTGATTGGCTATAATGGCATTGCACAATTAAGATAATTGAATATTAGAAATTAAGTTAAGTTAAAGGATCAAAATGTAATTAAATGTTTAAATAAACAAAATTGGACTTAGGTAGTAGGGTGGCTTAGTTTATGTGGATAGTTAGTATTGTTTCAGTTTACACACGTCTTATTATATCAAATGTTGTTTTAAATATTCTATTGTAATATTTATCTCTTATAATGCTTATGACTCAATTCACAGAATCTATGTGGAAGGAGTAACTAGTATTCTTATGGTGGGATCTGGCACGTCACTGTTGGCTAACATTTCAGGTTAGGTTGCTTTGTAGATGCATAGTATTTAGAGATAAGGACTCGCAACTCGTGTTTATATTTACTTCTTTAGTGGTTTTGTTTTCCTTTCCAATCGTACTAATTATAAGACAGTTACTTATGGATTTTAAGTGGTTATTTGATTCCATAGTTATTTACGATTTTCATCTTTGAGATTGTGGTGCTTGGATTATTTATTTGAGTACTATTCTCATTTGGAGGTGGAATTTATTTATTAGAGTTTAGCGTGGTGATTGATTTTTATTGTGGTGGATGTTTTTATTTTATTGGATTACTTCAAATAATATATTATGGATGTTGTTTAATGTCTCATATTTCTATCACATACTAAGAATGGTATTTAATTCCAATGCCCAAAGTAGGTTGGCAACGGGGACTAGCGACCTCCAATGCAAAAATACGCAAGGTGTTAAAGTTGATATTAGAGCATGTTCCTAGGTCTCGAGGGCTTCAAGTATGTTTTATCTTCCGTGTTGTTGATCTTTGATTATGTTTGTTGATTTGTACTCCCTAGGTTTTGGGTCTAGCATACATGTTAGTCATGGATTTGTGGAGATAGGGAGTTTGTGTTTGGGCCATTTTGGGCATATAAGGTTAGAAGTGTGTAACCTAGGGTTGAGAAATTTTTGAGTGTTGTTATTAAAGATGAGACTTGATGTTGAACCATTTGAGGACTTTGAATTATGTGATAACATTTGAGATAGAAGTTAGGAGTGGTTAGTGGGCTAGTTAGGTATGCTCGTTATATATTTAGTTACACCTAATATATATAATTGATATATATAGCTATATTTTGTGTGTGAGGAGTGTCAACGGGGAGTGTGCACGTGGGATCGGGTGTATGAGAATTAATTTAATCTTGAGGTGGTTCTAGTGTTGGATAGGCGTATATGATCCTATTTTCACATGCATACTTATGTTATGATGTTTAAACTTTATCGGATTTCGAGGAGGAATTTCTTGTGCTAGTAGGGCAAAATATAATTCCCCGTATTTTCGGCACCGATTTCATGAGGATTAATTGTGAGTTTTTTTAGAATTTATATTGAATTTAAGATATATTACTCGAGTTTTATTATCTCATTTATATTATGTATTAGCACATTCTTTTGTTATGGTTTATTTAGGGAATTTTGATGGCGAGTTAATTTGGAGACTTGTGATGAACAAAACACACTCAAAGTAATAAAAATAAGTTCCCATGGGTTATAGACCCCTTTGGGCTAGTTATTAGTTGATAAGTATATGTATTTGGAACCCATTTGAATACCATAGCTGAAGCCCATGTGAGAAAAATGGGATTGTCATTTTTGAAAAGCTAACCATCCACCTCTTAGTTTATATATGTATACCCTTTTCAAATCAACGGTTCTAATTCATTCCCAAATTTTTTTGCCCGCCTAAACATTTCACTATCCCTCCCAAAGAAAATGCATTCCAAACATCGACTTTATCTTTTTCCAAAGCATTACGTACGATTTCTCTCTCTCTCTCTCTCTCTCACCTAACCCACTATGAATCCATCTCTCCAGTCTTTCACGACCACACCCACAAACTATTTTCTAAGATCTAAACATTATTCTCCAACATGGGGGGTTTTGGGTTTGCATTTTTTTTGAGTTGATGTTTCATATAACCTATTTTTGCAGGTAATATGAGCTCTCGCTCAACCTCTTTCTTCTTAGAACTCAGTGTCTTATCTACCCTAGCCTTTTAGAGATTTCAGGTATACTCTCTCTCACCATCTGCTTCTGGGTTAAGATTTGTTTTGTTAAACATTATGGGTTTTGGTTATATGTTCATGATTCTTGGTATAAACATTATAGTGTTTTGTTGTTCGAAACTTGGGGTTTCAAAATTTGGCTTTGCATTTTTGTATGTTGAGTTCGTTTTTTTCCTTCTTACGTTGGGAATCTCGGATTTTATCATTTATTATAGATATTTTAGGGCTTTTACTTCTGAATTTTAGGGTTTTAGGGTGTTGTTTGTATTTTTTTGTTTGGGTTGGAATTTTTTTGTCCTGAGATGCTGTTATTTTTTTGTTTAATGTGTTTTTGTTAAGTTTTACGTACTTTAGTTTCTATTTTCTTGGGGGTTCTAGGGTTTTGTTTTTACTCAATTTTGTGGTTTTAGTAAAAGTAATCTTTGAAAATGAGGGTGAATCTACATTCATATAGCATGAGAGGGTTTGTCAAATGGTTTATTTCATTGGATCATACTAAACCCATATGTTGTTTCATGGTTTTTTTCTTATTGTAATACCCCGCATTTTTATGATATTAAATAATTATGGGATTAATTATTATTGTTGGATTAATTAAATTAAAAAGTTCAGGAAATTTAATTGTTAATTAATCAGAATTTAAAATAATTATTAACTAGCGTGCCAAGGGTAAATACTATTTGATGGAAATCATGGATTATTACCGTGAGTAGATGTAATATGGAATTACATATATTTTTTATAAATTATCGGAGTACAAAATACGAAAGTTTGGTATTTAAAGTGAGGACGCGCGTGTGAGTCATGTCGGGACTAATTTGTGACACCCCGCCTAATAAAATACCAGGCGATCGCTCCTGTACCAAATTAAAACAGGAGTCACATATGGTTTATTCTTAGCATCACAGTCGAAAACAAAATTAATTACTAATAACCTATTAGGCTGGCGTCAAAATTTTATTTAACTAATCTTTTTAATCAAACCAATTAAATAAAGCCATCACACAGTTTAAAAAAATGAAACTGAAAAGAAATAAAATAACCGAACACTGGTCAAGAATAATACAATCAGAATGAATGTCGCTCTAAAAGGCAGTAAAAGAATAAATAAATACAGTTGGGTTATTAGCCCGAATTTTTATACAGTACTTTCGATCTAGATTACAAGGATAGAAGCGTCTAAAGTGAACTTGCATGCATCCACAGCTGCTGCAGCAGACGTCTTACTCGAAGGAACCATCATCCATGCGTCCCTCCTGGACACCTGTATATATATATATATATATATATATATATATATATAGCAAGAACGGGAAAAAAATAGGAAAATGGGTCAGAGCCCGAGTTGTAAAAATATTTTGCAAGTGCATAAACGATTTATTTTTTTTAAATAGGTTATGTCTCATATTTAAATTGGTATCGCACTCCCATGAGATACCCCTCACCTCTCTTCTAATAGTGCACTCCTACGTATCCCTTTAAACATCCTAGTCAAGCTACTTTGCCTAACTAATATGTCACCCCCAGACCTAAAGGTCCTAAGTAAGCTGAGTACTAAAGGCTAAACTTCTCTCCATTCCCATCACAGCGCAAAATTCGTGTGTGGGGTGTCTCGTGAAGGGAAATCCAAACAAGGAACCCCCCAATACACTACTACTTAGCAGTGTTGTTCGTCGAGATCCATTAGGCCCTCAGTACACAACATAAATAGGTATACTCATATAATTATATACATTATCATACTCACTTTTATATGCATATCATTATACACGCCCGTATATATTCTCCCAGGATGGGAATTAATCCTTTTTCATTTTTATCTCTTTACTCTAATAGAGATATATAATATCTTGTTCTCATAAACAAGTAAGGTATTATACACACAAGCACAATAACCATCCCAACGAGCTATAACTCGAGGATGCAGTCTATCTTAGTGACGATCCAATTCCCGGGTTTACTCACTATACCATGGTACCATGCCAGACTCTCTCAATGGTCATGGTAAAAACACACAACGGTGGAGGCGGTCATGTTCCCCCTGCAAGTAGAGTTACACACACCGCACTCGAACACGGGACGATATGACCTGGGGACTATACTCTCCCTGCTACTCAAGCCAAGGAATTCACCCACATCGCGCAACCTCCTCGGATCGCACGAGAGAATATATATAATCTGGATGTTCCAACCCTATACCAAAGGAAAGCCCGTGGAAATCAGGCTCTAAGATACACATACATCAATCACAAACAGATATATATGTATTCGTAACGTAGTATATATATACTGAAATCACGTCGTATATATATATATATATATATATACATTTATTACTCATCAAATGTATACACGGCTATGATTGCCAATATCATAATATTATTTAAGTATTCTCCAAATTAAATACTAATCCCATAAGTATTTTCTTACATAAATCTACCTCGTACCTTGATCACTGTTTGGGATTTATGTACTCTCCAAACAGCCCAATTCATATACGTATGATAAGTATACCCTCAACTCATCTTGATCCTATAACCCAAATTCCATCCTAGTCACCTCGTAGGAGTTACTCACTAATTCCATATACACTTACTTTTTCCTACTCGCACGATTATTTAGCTATAGTCGCTCGCTCGCTAAAATACTCCCTCGGGTGTCGCTCACTCCGAACATCCATAATTAAATAAATCTTGGATTTTACCCAATTAATCCAAGGTAAACATTTCACTCCAATAATAATTATTTAAGAGTCATCTCTTATTTTTCCGAAAATCCCAATTGTCTACTTCCTCCCTTTGTTTATTTTCCTCGAAAATATACCTTAGTGCCACACAATTATAACACCCTCCTAGCCCCCATAAGTTTCCCCCAAATGGCTAGTGATAATTTCCTAGATGAATACGTATTTCCTCAAATAAATAAACTAGGAACAACTAAATCGAAATTTATCCCACATAATTAACCCTAGGCAAAATTGCCAAAAATCCTGAAGGGTCAATCGATCGACCCTTGGCCCTCGATCGATCGATCGTTTCGGGCAGCTTCTTCTCCGAGAAACTATTTCAGCCATTAAAGCTTCCTCCAAACTTCTATTACCTCTTCTACCCTTCTCCAACCTCAATCAATAACATATATACGCATAAAAATGCATTTAAACATCCTAAAACCCAAATCCAACAACTAATTTCAAATGATTTCTGAATTTCTTGAATTTATTACTTTCCGTGGTTTATCCGTAAATCTTGCGGAAAACCCATTTCTATTCACAAAACCCATCCGATTTTTTTTTATAGTTATTCACTACAAACTATAATATGAGATTTATTCTCAAAGTAAATAAAGCAAGTAAACACTTACCTCGTGGATAAAATCCGACGATCCCGAGTCGAGTCCCGCGGAGTTTGGCCGGAACCTTCCTTTTCTTCATCTGTTCTCTCCTCCTTTCCTCTCCTATTTCTTTTCTCTCCTTTTCAATTCTTCTTTCCCCCTCCCATGCCTTATATAGGAAGAAATAAGGGTTTATCTCTCTAAAACCCAAAAAATGACTCGTTTACTCAATTACGAGTTCCTATTAGCCCAAAAAATTTCGGAGCCTAAACAATACCACCGGATACTCTATTCTAACTATATCGATCGTTCTGAGAATAATCGCACAATCGGAATCTCCATCCGAGACACTTGACCGCAACTCACTATTTTAACCCAACACAACTTAATGCGGGTTTTCCCATTAAAATATTATCCTTGGTCGCTTTACCCAATGGCGACATAATAAAATACTTCGACCCGTTTACTTAATCATAAAATTAAATATTACATACATCGAAAATCATTAAATCCTTGAAAACCTCAAAAATTACTATACATGATAATTTCTTGAATTCCAAATTACACTTACTATTGAATTTTAATTATCCTCAAAAGCGCGGGGTATTACATACTTTCCCCCTTACAACAGAATTTCTCCCTCGAAATTCAGATACAATCGATACTACCCATACTAACCTAGGATCGTTAATCACTCCACATCCTAATGCCTCAAAGTGGAATGGTACTAACCCGATGGCTCTAAACCATACACTCATTCAACACTCACCTCTAACTAGGTTTATGATACTATACTGCTTCCTCAATCGTAAGGTGACTTTAATAACGTCACATTGCACCCATTGTTGCTAGTAACACATATCGAGAAAATGAGCCTATAGCCGCCGTTCTAATGTCTAAATCGCACCAGAAAAAGAAAATTAAATTACTCTAACGCTTAACTACTCCCGTCAGTCTCATCTCTTATCTTTTGCATGCTACTTCTTATTGACCTATACAATTAGATTATTATGTACCTCGTACGACGTTCCATCCAACACACTCCAATTCCATTTGTGACTGCCTCATGGCGTAAACTTCAACTTTATATACTACGCCCTATCTATTTCAGGCGATATATAACACAACCTTACGAGGGTACCCATACACCTTTTTTTAACCCGTGCTTATTTGCACAACCATTATAAACGTGACATTACGTAACACTCTTTCTAAATATGTGCCTTATTTCCTCGGTGTAATACTCACACATGGGTTTTCCTAACCCGAGGAATTTAATTCTTCTCAAGTTAGTCAACCAATCTTATTGTGGTTCATTTCTCACAATCTTCCTATATCGGCTCCACTAACTCCGTTGAACTTACTCCTTAATAATCCTACGATCTATGCGTTATCCTACCCATGCGAAACGAGTATAATCCTAGGTATATCGCTAGTGCCCAAGACCTCTCTCAATTTCTGACATTTTCTTGATTTCATGCGTGGGACGTCTCGCAAAGTGAAATCCAAACAAGGAACTGTAATACCCTATAATTTTAATGACTTTTAAAATGCGTTATATTTTAAATTAATGGATTAATTGGATTTTATTATAAATTAATACATTTGGGTTTTATCCAAATTGTGGATATTAAAACGAATGATTCTGTATATTACTTAAAGATATTTAGGTAATATATGAATGGGATGTTATTGATATTGCTATGAGTTATAAATTCAGTAATTTGAATTTTTAGTCAGAGCGGTATGGGACGTGTCGGGACTAATTGGTTAAATTAAAAAGGGAACTTATTTTTACATCAACCTTATAGTCTTTTCGAGTGCGTCGTTGCATCCGAAAGGGTTGAAATAGTCAGAAATGTCTATTGGGATGTTGGTTTTGGGTCTCGGGTCATTTGGAAATGAAAAGACAACCCAAAAGGGCATTTTGGTCATTTTTACAAGGGGGGTGAATAGTGATTTCGGATTTTGTCTTATTATAAATATTTGGAGATTAGTTGTACGTGGGTTCATTCATCTCATCTACACAATATTGAGAGGTCATCTTCTTTAGAGAGTGAAAGGTTGTCTGGAAGAAGAGAAGTTTGCTTGGGAAGGAGGAGAACCAAAGGCCAAAGGTCACCACCAGCAACCACCACCGAAAGTTGGCCGGAGAAGGGGAGAACCACCTGTGATATACAACCCCAAAGGATCAGACCTTCATTATAGGAAAGTATTTGATGATTGCAATCTAAGTTTGTATATTGTCCATGTTAGGATAGTTATAAAAGGATGAGATTTTACATATTTGGAAGATGAGAAGATAGAGTTGTTAATGGATTTTTGGAATCTGAAAATATATAGGAATCAAACTCATGTTGTAGGTAGTTAGTAATCCATGAAATATTCATCAATTGGTTGAAAAAATCCTGAAAATCATTGTTGTGTTCTTGAAGATATCATGTATATAATTTTATGGAAAAAGAGGATAAACATATTCTTTTAATTCAAACTCTTGATGATTCTAGGATGTTTAGAGCATTATAAATCATTAACATATGTTGTTATATCATGTAGTAAGGTTTAGAAGGAATTTGGGTAGTTAATATGAAGGTTTGAATGATCAAAAGTGATGAAACCCGTAGTAGAAGAAATGCAGAAAACTGGGTTGTTATCTGGGCGATCGATCGATCGACCCCCTACCTTCGATCGATCGACCTCCCCAGAATCCTTGAAGTTGTTTCTTTTTAATGCTTGTTCGTATTCCAAACCTTTTCTAAATCTTTGGTGATTATTAATTGGATATAATGGGAGTTAGGAAGGTTCAGTAAGCCCTAGTTAAGAATTGAATTGATTTGATTGGGATTTAATTGATTAGAATTATGATAAATATAGAAATTTCGGTTTCTAGATTCATGCGTTGGATTCTAATTTTTATGCATGAGGATTAAGGATAGGTCCGGTAGGGGAGATTTAATATAACACCTGGGTAGCCTTAGGGTTACAATTTGAGCATCAAGGACTGAGTTTAAGCTCATTATTGATTGCGCAAGGACTAAGTGTAGTACAAGCGCTTAGAGGTATGGCTCCTGGATAGAGATGGGAGTTCAGACCACATTTGGTTGAAAGAGGGGATGAAGTTATCCCGGTTGCGTATTTGAAGTTGACGAACCTCCACGACCGACAAAGTTAAGTAGTAGTGTATTGGAGGGGTTCCTTGTTTGGATTTCTTTTTGCGAGATGCTCCGCGCATGAACCTTAACGACGTCGGGAGTGGAGAGATGTTATAGGATGCGAGGATGTTGATTTTGTTGATAAGTCATATAGTGTGAATGAAAAACTATAGACTATGAGCCATGTGATGATGGTATTCAATCCTAGTTGATAGAAGATGTGTTTATAAGAGATTAGAAACAATCGGTTATAACCCTAACTGAGGGAGAGTTTAATTCGTAGTATTTCGGGAGATAAGATGATATGGACCAGTAGGATATTTGTGACTTCTTACTGAATAAATATATTGATGAAAAACCTATTCAAACCTTGAGTAATGAGTGAGACTCGGGGAGCATAAAATTAAAGAAGTAAAGTCATAATATGTTAATACGTAGGATTTAAAGAGATATAATGCTAGGTATGGGAATTATCGTAGGGTAGTGTGAGTACCTTGTTGATATTATATATTAGGTAGATGATAATGCCTATTTTATTGATTGATGATTTATGTGTATGACATACCTAGCTTACTTGATATGGATGGGGAGGTTTGCACGTGAGGGCAGTCATATCGTGATGAATCCATGGGATCTTTGATTTGTCGCTCAAGAACATAGGTCTATGAAAGACTTATCAGGGAGTTGATAAGTCTGCTGACTATGGAAACATAGGTATGTGCGTGTCCCGTGGGTATGAGAACTATGTTCGCCTTCAATTTGTATGTTGTTGTTTGTGGTTCGAGGAATCCTTACCGAAACTTTAGTCCCCCTATTCGGCGACCTGCAATATTGGGAGTGATATCTGAGTAATGCATGCATCGCAGCTGTGACTCGGGGTGCCGTATTATATATGTATATATATATAGTGAATTGTATGAATGTATATAATGGTTAAATCAATCTACTGTGTGATAATTGTAGATAACGGTGAATAGAGAAAGAGAATTGAAATAAGTTAATGAATATTTATTGAAGAGCTTAATTCATATTAATGAGAAATGATTCGTATAAACGAGAAACGTACAAGAATGATTATATTACATATAGTATGGGACATATGGGGTTATGATATGGGATGGAATCATATTGTGGAAATTTGTGAAGAGAAACCATTAACTAGAAGGTTAATAGGAAACGCTAAGTGTACAGTCTAGATGAGAGGTGAGAATATCAAGTGAGAGTCTGGATACTAACATGTACTTAATAAATGATTTATTGCACTTCTTAAATACTTGTTGTTTTAAAAATCATTTCGACATCGGGCTCTGACCCGTTCCCTTCCATATTCTCTTTTCTATTATATCTTCTATAGGACGCAACCTTAGTGGATTATGACGAGCGATAGAGCTATGGAGTATTACTTAGACTCCTATCTTCATTTGATTCACAGTATTCTTTTCGTTAGGGCATGTCGCCCAAAGGAATTCAGTTATCTCTTTTCCATCTGAGTCAAATACTCTTGTACTTGAGTCATTTTAATACATTTATTATTATTGGGATTACTGTATTGGTTAATTATTTGGGAATGTTTATTCCAATTGTATTTAAATTCTTTCGCATTAGCTGTTTGGTTATTAGTGTTTTAGAATAATATGTGTTGTGTTATTCGTAAACTAAAAATGGATTTTGTTGAAATTAAAATTTGGAAAGTTTTTTAACACCAGCTTAATTGGGTGTTGGGTGATTGGTTAATGTTTTCGACAGTGATGCTAAGAATGAGCCAACTGTATATTCTGTTTTAATTTGGTATGGGACTGGCCACCCGGTTTTTAATTAGGCGGGGTGTTACAGGAACCCTCCTATTACACTACTTCCTCACGTTGTCGGTCATCGAGATATACCGGCCTGAGGCACACCAGCGGGACATTCTAAATCCGATCTTTCTATCCTACTAACGTACTTCTACCACTCTAACCTTTCACCTTGGCGAAAAGAAAACCTAACTAATTAAGGTGCCTACTCCCTTCAAACCTGTCATGAACATTACACCCAAAATACGCTTCTTCCAAAATTTGCCTTTTCATTAAGGCCTGACTATAAGACTTAAATCAATTTCTTTACCTTGCCTCACCTATATACTTGCGGTGAGAGAACAATTTCAGTGCTTTTCCACAGCACTTCCATCTCTAAGCATACCATCATCACACGTCTCTCAGTCCATAGTGTTTTCTCCACACTTGGTAACTCATTAACAAAGCCAACATCCTTGCATCCCATAACATCTCTCCACTTCTGACGTCATTAAGGTTCATGCGTGGAGCGTCTCGCAAGCAAAATCCAAACAAGGAACCCCTCCAATACACTACTACTTAACTTTGTGGGTCGTGGAGGTCCGTTAGCTTCAAATATGCAATTGGAATAACCCTATACCCTCTTTCAACAAATGTGGTATGAACTCCTATCTCTGTCCAGGATCCATACCACTAAGCGCTCGTACTAACACTCAGTCCTTGCACAACCAATAATGAGCTTAAACTCACAGCTGAATAATAGTGACCTTAAATCATACCTATAAGGTCGCCACACACTCGATTTATGACACTGAAACATCTGATCACCGAAGTTTCACTTACCCATAATAACAAAGGCGAACTCAACTTGTATCTAAGTGAGATATCATAACAACCTGTTTCACCCTGGAAATACGAACACGATAGTCTTGCAATCATTAACCTGTTATCATTCCGATCAATAAAGAATATTTTATACTCAGAATAATACCATACTCGTATTTTACACATAAAACGAACAGAACAAACTAGATATATACTCAAATATCAACACCCGCTTTTATAGCGAATGAAAGAAAATAGAACTCTTCTACTGCGGAAAAACACATAGACCAACATTATATAATATTGATACCACCACAAAGCTTAAATTACCCACACGAATCCACGATTCTATCTATTCACACCAAATATACCTCCTTCATCTGAGGTAAAAATCATAATAATAACTTCGCTAGTCTCAGTCGAACCAAAACTATTTTAATCGATACTCCACTTCGGCACCCTATTCTTGTCCTTTAATTTCTATTAGGCAAGGACTACCCGTGTGGTTCTATACTCCACATAGAGACCTTTACCCATCTCTGGCCACCCTGACCATATTAAGATTATCAGTATCTCGGACACTATAGCCTCGATCCTGATAATCTTTTACATAGTTCCCTTAACTTCTTCGTTATAAGGAAACTCTACTAACGGCTTCAACAGCCCTGGTTCCATGAATTCCCCGGGTGGGTGTCCATTAATGAGTTCCATGGATACAAATTCTCCACAAGTGTTAGCAACACTTATTCAGCGAGCCTATCATTCCACTGATGGACCATGTCTTCATTGTACCTACCTTACTTCGGTACAAAGCTTACTTATCCTTATCACTCTTGATTCACAGTCGGCATTTGACCGATCCTTATGTGAATAATCTAAAAACATCATTCTCTTCATTATTGATAAACCAAAGGAACTCGCGATTAAAACTGTTTGTAAGATTCCTCTACGAGCAAAACATCCTGCTCCCTCAAATATGGTGACTACTGTTCCCACCATTTCAACATTGCTCCCATGAGTGAAAAAGTTTCCTCAAATTTTCACATAATGGTATTTTCTATAACCTCCTCTAAGCCAAAGCTCCCGAGCCTTTTACTTCCACTGCGTAAAGCTACACCGACTCCGTATAACTTAAACCTCAACGTATGGTCCTTATTGAAGACCCTTCGAAATTCTTTCCAATTCAACTTTACTGGGTAATTCAAGTTTAGAACCACTTCCTACTACAGTGGTACTTGGATACTCAAGACTACTATACTCTAGTAGTCGCCACAAAAATCCTTTGGAAATGCCACAAGGGGAGTGACCTCTGCTGCGGTCATAGTCCCTGACTTAACTAACTGTTCCAGCTAAGCCCTAACTCCTGCTTCTTTCATCCCGACCATCCTTGGTCTCCCTTCCTCGATCAGAACTGGAACCTCAAATGAGCGCACAAAAGATTAACTGTAATCTTATGTAATAGCAGGAGAACGAAATCTCACAAAAGGAATCAACAATCATAGTCATAAGGATCTATAACAAATCAAGAGCAACCCTGAAAGCGTAGTACGTCCACACAAATTCCTAAGGACACTAGAACCTGATGCTATGATACCATCTGTGACACCCCACCTAATAAAATACCGGGCAATCACTCATGTACCAAAACAAAACAGGAGTCGCATTTGGTTCATTCATAACATCACAGTCGAAAACATAATTTATTACTAATAACGTATTAGGCTGGCGTCAAAATTTTATTTAATTAAACTTTTTAATCAAACTAACTAAGTAAATCCATTGCACAGTTTAAATAAATGAAACTGAAAAGAAATAAAATAACCGAACAGATTCAACAATAATACAATGAGAATGAATTCCGCACTAAAAGGCGATAAAAGAATAAATAAATACATTTGGGTTATTAGCCCGAATTTTTATACAACACTTCCTATCTAGATTACAAGGATAGAAGCGTCTAGAGTGAACCTGTATGCATCCACAGCTGCTGCAACAGACGTCTGACTCGAATGAATCATCATCCAGGCGTCACTGTGTCTGGACACCTATATATATATATATATATATATATATATATATATATATATATATATATATATATATATATATATATATATATATATATATATATATATATATATATATATATATATATATATAGAGAGAGAGAGAGAGAGAGAGAGAGCAAGAAAGGGAAAAAATAAGAAAACGGGTCAGAGCCCAAGTTGTAAAATATTTTTCAAGTGCATAAATGGTTTATTTTTTTAAAATAGGTTTTGTCTCATATTTAAATTGGTATCGCACTCCCATGAGATACCCCTCACCTCTCTTCTAATAGAGCACTCCTAGCGTATCCCTCTAAACATCCTAGTCAAGCTACTCTGCCTAACCAATATGTCACCCCCAGACCCTAAAGGTCCTAAGAAAACTGAGAACTAAAGGCTAAACTTCTCTCCATTCCCATCACTGCGCTAAATTCGTGCATGGGGTGTCTCGCGAAGCAAAATCCAAATAAGGAACCCCCCCGATACACTACTACTTAGCAGTGTTGTTCATCGAGATCCATTAGACCCTCAATACACAACATAAATAGGTATACTCGTATAATTATATACATTATCATACTCACTTTTATATGCATAACATTATACACGTCCGTAATAGAGATATATAATATCTTGTTCTCATAAGCAAGTAAGGTACTATACACACAAGCACAATAACCATCCCAACGAGCTATAACTCGAGGATGCAGTCTCTCATAGTGTCAATCCAATCCCCGGGTTTACTCACTATACCACGGTACCATGCCAGACTCTCTCAATGGTCATGGTAAAAACATACAACGGTGGAGGCGATTATGTTCCCCTGCAAGTGGAGTTACACACATCGCACTCGAACGCTGGACGATATGACCGGGGGACTATACACTCACTGCTCCTCAAGCCAGTGGATTCACCCACATCGCGCAACCTCCGTGGATCGCACTAGAGAATATATATAATCTGGTTGTTCCAAACCTATACCAAAGAAAAGCCCGTGGAAATCAGCCTCGAAGATACACATACATCAATCACACACAGATATATATATATGTAACGTAGTATATATATACTGAAATCATGTAGTATATATATATATATATATATATATATACACACATTTATCACTCATCAAATGGATACACGGCTATGATTGCCAATCTCATAATAATATGTAAGTATTCTCCAAATTAAATACTAATCCCATAAGTATTTTCTTACATAAATTTACCTCGTACCTTGATCACTATTTGGGATTTATGTACTCTCCAAACATCCCAATTCATACCCATATGGTAAGTGTAATACCCCGTATTTTCATGGCTTTTAAATTTAAGGATTTATTAAATTTAATTGAGATAAATTAATTTAATTTTAATCCGGAATGTTGTTTTAAATATTTACTAGCGTGACGAGAGTTAGTAATTATTAGAAATTTGTTATTTGTTGAATATTACTGGATGAGTATAGTAATATATGAGATTTATTTTTATAATATTGTCACGTGTGAATAAAATGACAATTGTGGAAATTTAAGTCGGGACGCGCCTGTGTCGTGTCGGGACTAAATGTGGATTAATAAAAGTGAATATTTTATAAGTTGTCCATATGGTCATTTTGAGTGCGCCAACGGGTCCGAAAGGGTTGAGATAGTCAGAAAAGTATACCCGGGAGTTTGATTTGGGTCTCGGGGCGTTTTTAGGCCTAATTAGTACCCCGGGAGGGCATTTTAGTCATTTTGTATTTTTGGGTAATTAAACCCACGAAAATTAAAGGGGTTATATCAGATGTTTAGGTTATCTCCTAGGGTTAGATAACTCAAAACACTAGAACGGCCATTGGAGAGGAGAGGAGAGAGCTCTCAAGGCATTCCAAGGCTCAAAACTCAACCGTTTGCACCGCCGCCACCGCCAACGCGTAGATCGCGAGACGGGGAACGCAACCACACCAAATTCAACACCAAACCAGATTTCTGAAAATCCCAGGCAAGTGTTTATCTTGCTTATTTCGTTGATGCATCTTTCATATTGTTTTAGGAATGATTATGATTAATTGTATGGAAGAAAAACCCAATTTGAGATAGGAAATTGCATGTAGTGATGATTTATATGATATTCTGAAAACCCTTTGTCATGTAAAGGATTAAGAGTTTGATTAAGAAAAGAGTTCTAATCAGATACAAACACAAAAAGAAAATTTATTTCGGACGATCGGACCGTTGGAATTGGATAAAATTTTACAGAGAATTGGCGGAAGACGAGAGGAAGCAACAGAAAAAAATTCAGCTCGATCGGACCATTCAATATTTTTTAATATTTTTTTTGCTAGACAGTTTTATGTTTTGAGGACTCTTAAAGATAATAAAAATTCAATTAAAACTCCATTTTAATTCCGATTTCGAAACCATTTGAAATTCTCATCTTTGAAAATAAAATTCAAAATCCTTTAATGTAAGGCGAAATCTATATTTTTGGGACATTTTGCATAAGGGATAGTGTAAGTATATATTAAAGGGAAGAGACACGTAAGAGAGAGTTACGTTGGAACATAAATAGATATCTACTGAATTGTACATTTGGAATAATAGAGCCCATGAGGGTTACGTAGTAAGTTGGAAAAACCCTTCGAATTAAAGTTAGAAACAAACCTTTATACTTGATAAATAATAATGGGAAAATAAGGATAAATGTTATGAATGTGGGTTATTGGATAAACCTAAATTTATATAATAAAAGTGGTATATTTATATGATTGTGTATGCATATATTATATACTTGTGAAAATCATGTCCGCGCTACTTGCTATCCCTGAGGTTACCGCGCTGGGATGATCTTATCTCGTGTGCCTTATGGGGGATATTGACTCGTACCCTAGAAGATAGGAATCCTAGGTACAGGCTATCGAATCGGTAGTCACGGTCCTAAGAGACGTGAGGGTATGTACTGACCTCTTGGACTTGGAAACTATGCTTCCCCTCAATATTGTTTGTGTATGTATTTATACAGTTCGAGAGTGATTCCGAACTTGTATTCCCTTTAGTACGATTGATACGGGGATTGGATAGCAGAGTATGCCCGCACCATAGTTTTTATGTGGGGTGCTGTTAGGATATATATATATGAAATTCTGAAATCTGGAACTGCCTACTGTGATTTGATATGTAGGACATGGTTGATGACTCAAATTATAAATAATTGTTTTGAGAAAGTATAATATGACACTGGAAAACTTTATTGATTAATAAAGTTAAAAGGAGAACCTTGGTTACAAATTGAAATCTTACGTTTTAAATACTTGTGTTGTTCAGTTGTAAATCCTGCGAATAACCTAAGATAAGTTAAATCATTGGGGAAAGATAGTGTGGTATATGACGAGATAGACCATTGGGAAGGTTAGTGCGGTAGGTGTGCACATTAGAAGAGAGGTGAGAATTTCTCAAGAGAGTGTCGCACTAATATGTTGTTGCATTAGCCTGTAATCAATGTAAATACTTGCTAAACGAATTTTTAAATCATATACACTATCGAGCTCTGACCCGTTTCTATTTCCTTTTCTCTCTTGTATATATATGTATGTATTACAGGTGCCCAGCCACAGGGGCGTCTTACATAGGATCCTTTGGAAGGAACGTGCTGCAGCTTAGGTGGGAGTTGCAGGCCTATTGTTTAGACGACTTCATCCATTTGATTCTACTCCTAGTTCAGTTTTATCCAGCAGGGGCATGTGTCGCCCTCTTTCTATTATTTAGTTGGTATAGTTAGAGATTGAAATTTTTACTTTTAGTTTCTTTATTTCGGGATTTATTACTGTCAGGATGTTTTCCTTTAGGGTTGTAAATGTCGAGATTTATTATTGATGATTAAATTCGTGTATGTTCAATTCTATTTTTATTCTTAATGTGTGACTCTTTAGATGTTAATGGTTTAACGTTTTATAACCGGATTTAATAAAATGAGAATAATGTTTTAAATGGTTTTGACACTTAGCTTAATTATTTAGGGTTTTTAAATTGGAAAAGTATTTTTACGACAATGATGCTAAGAATGAACCAACTGTTCACCTTGATTTTAATTTAATAAAGGAGTGATCGCCCGGTATTTAATTAGGCGGGGTGTCACAGGTGGTATCAGAGCATCAGGTTCTAGTGTCCTTAGGATCTGTACGGCTTATTATGCTTTCAGCGTTGCTTTGTTTGTTATAGAGCCCTATGTTTAGGATTGTCGATTCCTTTGACGAGATTTCGTTATCCTGCTATAATGTGTATACACTAGTGAATTCTAATTTCGTTCGGATGTGTGCGTGTGCCGAGCGATGACGGATGTCAGAAGAGGACCGTTAAGCGTACATCAGGAGGCAGTGTTCAGTTGAGATTATGAAATATATCCGAGGATGATGACCGTAGTCGAGGTCACCTCCATTATGGCACGAGAAGCCACGACTAGAAAGGCGACTAAGGTGCAACAATGATTTTCAAATGCTGTTATAGTCAAATGAGGTGCGAGGGTAAACTTACCCAACGTATTACAAAAAACGTGTTGAGACTGTCAGTGGGAAATTTTAGAAACGAGAAAATTGTATGTGTTTACCAAAGGAGGTAAAGTATCCAAAGGCTTAAATATAGGACAGAGTGTGGCAAACTGAAAGTGAAAATTTAGAGAAAATTTTCTTGGCTTTCGGGACAAAATTATAATGGTTGGAGTCAACCACCAATTTTAGAAGTGGAATGCTATGCCTATAGAAGAACCTTAGGTACAGTGTTGACCGTATGTTCCTTCCTCAACTGTTCAGGATGAGAAGCAAACGTGGTTCTAAACTCATCGCAGGAGGGCATGACAGAAGTCCAATTGTGAATATGAATCCTAATCGTTAGCAAATTTTGTATCGAAAGAGGTAGATACTAGTGGAGGAAACGACTCCAAGTGGGAGACAACCTTGTAATAATAGTTGATAATACTCGAGGAGGAAATTCTGATGGACGACCGATTCAGAGGTTGACAATTATTTTATCAATATAGATGATAACGCTTCTTTGTGGGGGAAGTTAATGGAATCGAAGAATTTAGTCGAGAATAAGACTGAATACAACGGTGGTGGTATAGCACCACAAAAGGATGTGGATACACATCAGGAAAACCATTTAAATGCTTCAGATAGTTAAATTCTTACCAAGTGATGGTAAATTCAGTAAGTACTATTATAGATAGTAACATGATCTTTATGGCCTAAAAAGCTAAGGGAACAACCGGGATGGCTAACAGGAATCGAGTCTACTAAAGTCCGGGAGAAGGACAATCCTAACCTGGTTAGTAGGACAGGTGATAAGTGGATTATGTGTTGAGGTATTTTGGTGCGGAGTGAAATTTCTCGCGATAATATGTTCCATAGTGAGAAAAAGGGACAAGAATATGGTGCCTAGTAAAGGACGACGATTAAAAATAATTTTGTTTTGGTTTGGGCTGACGTGTTACGTCCGAAAACTATTTGTGCAGTCAAGACGATTGCCAGGATGGAAGTTTAAGTTGTATCCTTAGAGGATGCGGCGTGTTTATGTGACACGAGCGAGTCACCATATTTTGTTCATTGCTAGATTAGCATGTGAGACGAGTTTAATGCATATCATTATAAATGTTACCATTATGTGAATATTTTTCCTTAGTATAGCGGGATTTTTCTTTGGTGCTATCCGCGGGGGATGAATGAGTATATTAACAGTGTTTTATACTTTATTGAGGTTACTCGTTGTAGTGATGCGATACACGAGTATGATATTATCTTTGTTAAAATGTTATAGAAATGGGTAGTATGATAGTGGGCATTTATTGCAAGGCTATGGGAGTAGTTACATTAGTGCAACACGTTTTGTTTTGGCGAGGCTTTACCTGTAAGAAGGTTGGACTCGCACTTATATTATCTATCCTAGAGACTTCGGAGGAGATAGTGGGCTCGAGATATTCGATACCAATGTATGTATAGATTTTGTCAGTATGATTCAGTATGTACCGGGATTTACCGTTGAGCGAAAAGACTTGACTCGGTATTATGTTTAGCACTCCGGACTTAGTGATAGGAAGAGTGTAGTGTTATATTTATCCGTAAGAGATGTGGGAGTTAAGAGTTATACCCCTAATGTTAGAAAAAGGAGATTTAGAGAATTTCAATCGTATGTATCCGAGATTTATAGAATGTAATTACCATCAACCAATACGGGACGATAGTGAAATTGGTGAAACGTTCTTTGTTAAGCATAATTACGGGAGAAATTGTAACTTTTCTGTCAAGGGACGGAATAAAGGGGTATATACTATGGACGGAGGACCTAACGGATTTCGATAACCGACAATGCTAGATAGTAGTGTATCGGGGGGGTTCCCTGTTTGGATTTCTCTTTGCGAGACATCCCATGCATGAAACTTAGCGTAAGGTTGGAAATAAGGAGACGTTTGGTCACTATTCCATGAGTTCGGTACCCTGGTTGAAATGGGATCAAGTAATTATGTATGTAAGTTGGAAGTTGAATTTTGTTTTAAGGTCATTGGAGCCGGATTTTTGTGGTAGGAAAGCATTGAAAGTTATCCCCACGAGTTAAGGGGTGGAACGATGATAAGGAGAATTTAAGAATTTTGATTTCTAGGGTGATTAAGAGTACCCAAATGTCATAACCGCGTACAGAACACAAGGTGAATAAAGAGTTGGAATGATTTTTAGCATGGATTATCTGGAAAGAACTTTATATTATACAAAAGAGATGACCTGTAATTATTTTGATGAATAGAGCGTTAGTGATTTATTTTGGTTGTTGTACCTATTTGGGAAAATTGTTGTACTTATCTGAGGAAGGTTGAGAATTATTATTCCTCTTTTATTGTCATGGAATTTGAATGCCCTATTCCTTCTATTCCGTTGAATTTAGTTAGTCCTACATATGAGTAGCACGCCGTTCGCTCTCCCAGGGCGGTCGGAGTGTTGCAAAAATATGGGCATCTTGGTTAACTACAGTTAAAATAGTCTGAGTCGAAGGGACGTGGTAATAGACGTGTGAAATATATGTTTGTGGGACTAGTATAATGAAGTGGAAGTGATAGAATGGATTAAACGTCACATGAGGGGCGATAATCCATACATAAGTGTGCAATTAGAATAGCACGCCCTAACTTGATTGGAAGGCTGTGGGAAGCCATTCAAGAATTGGTATTCCTTGAATAGAGTAGAATTTAATTGTTATGAAGGACACCCGGAGCGGAGTTGTTATTAGTCAAGTGTGAGAGCGACTTGCGCATACAAAGAGTAATGATGTTAGTATAGTATAAGAGATCCAGAAGTGCGCTTCGTAGAGAGAAGAGCACGGGTCGAAACTTTCGGCATACTCCAAGGAAGGAAGGGGAGTATTACGTGTCACTTAAGGTGAGACATTTCAAGGGAAGAATTGATTTTTATCGAGACGTACTGAGTAGTCTCTACATGCACTGCCCATAGGTAAGGTTTGGTTGAAAGAGGAGAATCAACCAAAGAATTTTGTGTTTATCGAAAATTCCTGAAATTGGAAGAGGTTGGTAAAGTCGGTAAAGTTCTTGGATGGATTGCCATCCTCAAAACAAGATCAAGGGTTTATCCCGAACATGTGAATTAAGTCGCCGAGAAGGAAGTGATTGATATTCCTTTGGGCTGGCTTACAATATTAACTAGTATGCCCCAGACTTCCTTTGAAAGGAAGGATCGCGCCAGTGCATGGTCCGGCGCATTATAAATTTCTGAATCAGGATGAGATTGGTGAATCCCACCTTTGATATGGGATTTCAGGAACCAGCGGAGATAAGATTTTGTTTCGAGTAGGATGTATCACCCTTAGCCAGGGAATAAGCGCATGGTGATTAAAGATTAGTGGAGCCACGTGAAGGAGATTTTGGAATCTTGGTACGATGATTTCAAGAATGCTCTGTAGAAGCACTCGTACCTGTTTGTCGCGTACGAGGTACTTATTAAGGTTTTGTTATGGAAGAACCTCGACTATTCTCCTTCCGTATGTTTAGAGGAGAGTAGATAATCAGAATTTTTGGATCGGTCGAGAAAATATCCGATAACTATGGTGGAATTCCACGACTGTTTTAGGCAGTCAAGAGTGGTCAAATGTTCGTATGATCTTCTCAGAATGGGAATTTTGTGTATGAATAAATCCGAGTAGTTGTCATGTAGTGAGGTGCGGCCTCCTAATGATAGTGAGATAATGGAATTTATAACGTATAGACATAACCTATTCAAATGTTGTCAGTTGGGAGTGCAATGTGAAGTGTCTCCAATGAGAATGTAAAACAATGTTGCTGTGAGGAAAAAGCTATAGTGATTGAGCGCCGTACTATGTAGATAGTTTGCGTACTGACAAGGATATCCAAAATTGTGCTACCTGGTAGGCCTTATTTTCCGAATTTCGGGACGAAATTCCGTTATTAGGGGGGAAGTATGTAATACCCCGTATTTTCATGGCTTTTAAATTTAAGGATTTATTAAATTTAATTGAGATATACTTGTATGATTGTGTAATACCCCATATTTATATGATTGTGTATGTAATACCCCGTATTTATATGATTGTGTATGCATATATTATATACTTGTGAAAATCATGCCCGCGCTACTTGCTATCCCTGAGGTTACCGCGCTGGGACGATCTTATCTCGTGTGCCTTATGGGGGATATTGACTCGTACCCTAGAAGATAGGAATCCTAGGTACAGGCTATCGAATCGGTAGTCACGGTCCTAAGAGATGTGAGGGTATGTACTGACCTCTTGGACTTGGAAACTATGCTTCGCCTCAATATTGTTTGTGTATGTATTTATACAGTTCGAGAGTGATTCCGAATTTGTATTCCCTTTAGTACGATTGATACGGGGATCGGATAGCAGAGTATGCCCGCACCATAGTTTTTATGTGGGGTGCTGTAATGATATATATAATATACGAGTAGTTAATATATATATATGAAATTCTGAAATCTGGAACTGCCTACTGTGATTTGATATGTAGGACATGGTTGATGTATCAAATTATAAATAATTGTTTTGAGAAAGTATAATATGACACTGGAAAACTTTATTGATTAATAAAGTTAAAAGGAGAACCTTGGTTACAAATTGAAATCTTACGTTTTAAATACTTGTGTTGTTCAGTTGTAAATCCTGCGAATAACCTAAGATAAGTTAAATTATTGGGGAAAGATAGTGTGGTATATGACGAGATAGACCATTGGGAAGGTTAGTGCGATAGGTGTGCACATTATAAGAGAGGTGAGAATTTCTCAAGAGAGTGTCACACTAATATGTTGTTGCATTAGCCTGTAATCAATTTAAATACTTGCTAAACGAATTTTTAAATCATATACACTATCGAGCTCTGACCCGTTTCTATTTCTTTTTCTCTCTTGTATATATATGTATGTATTACAGGTGCCCAGCCACAGGGGCATCTTACTTAGGATCCTTTGGAAGGAACGTGCTGCAGCCTAGGTGGGAGTTGCAGGCCTATTGTTTAGACGACTTCATCCATTTGATTCTACTCCTAGTTCAGTTTTATCCAGCAGGGGCATGTGTCGCCCTCTTTCTATTATTTAGTTGGTATAGTCAGAGATTGAAATTTTTACTTTCAGTACCTTTATTTCGGGATTTATTACTGTCAGGATGTTTTCCTTTAGGGTTGTAAATGTCGGGATTTATAATTGATGATTAAATTCGTGTATGTTCAATTCTATTTTTATTCTTAATGTGTGACTCTTTAGATGTTAATGGTTTAAGGTTTTATAACCGGATTTAATAAAATGAGAATAAGGTTTTAAATGGTTTTGACACATAGCTTAATTATTTAGGGTGTTTAAATTGGAAAAGTATTTTTACGACAGTGATGCTAAGAATGAACCAACTGTTCACCTTGATTTTAATTTAATAAAGGAGTGATCGCCCGGTATTTAATTAGGCGGGGTGTCACAGTAAGTATACCCTCAACTTATCTTTATCCTATAACCCAAATTCCATCATAGTCGCCTCATATGAGTTACTCACTAATTCCATATACACTTACTTTTTCCTACTCGCACGATTATTTAGCTATAGTCGCTTGCTAAAATACTCCCTCGGGTGTCGCTCACTCTGAACATCCATAATTAAATAAGTCTTGGATTTTACCCAATTAATCCAAGGTATACATTTCACTCAAATAATAATTATTTAAGAGTCCCCTCTTATTTTTATGGAAATCCCAATTGTCTACTCCCTCCCTTTGTTTATTTTCCTCGAAAATATAACTTAGTGCCACACAATTATAACACCCTCCTAGCCCCCATAAGTTTCCCCCAAATGGCTAGTGATAATTTCCTAGATGAATACTTATTTCCTTAAATAAATAAACTAGGAACAACTAAATTGGAATTTATCCCATATAATTAACCCTAGGCAAAATTGCCAAAAATCCTGAAGGGTCGATCGATCGACCCTTGGCCCTCGATCGATCAATCATTTCGGGCAGCTTCTTCTCCGAGAAGCTGTTTCAGCCATTAAAGCTTCCAACAAGCTTCTATTACCTCTCCTACCCTTCTCCAACCTCAATCAACACTATATATACGCATAAAAAGGGTTTTAAACACCCTAAAACCCAAATCCAACAACTAATTTCAAATGATTTGTGAATTTCTTGAATTTATTACTTTCCGTGGTTTATCCGTAAATCTTGCGAAAAATCCATTTTTAATTCACAAAACCCATACCGAAAATCTTTATAGTTATTCACTACCAACTATAATATGAGATTTATGCTCAAAGTAAATAAAGCAAGTAAACACTTGCCTCGTGGATTAAATCCGACGATCCCGAGTCGAATCCCTCGGAGTTTAGTCGGAACCTCCCTTTTCTTCCTCTTTTCTCTCCTCCTTTCCTCTCCTCTTTCTTTTCTCTCTTTTTCCTTTCTTCTTTCCCCCTCCCATGCCTTATATAGGGAGAAATAAGGGTTTATCTCTTTAAAACCCAAAAAATGACTCGTTTACTCAATTACGAGTTCCTATTAGCCCAAAAATTTTTGGAGCCTAAACAATACCCCCGAATACTCTATTCTGACTATCTCGATCGTTATGAGACTAATCGCGCAACCGGAATCTCAATCCAAGGCACTTGAACGCAACTCACGATTTTAACCCAACACAACTTAATGTGGGTTTTTCCATTAAAATATTATCCTTGGTCGCTTTACCCAACGACGACATAATAAAATATTTTGAATCATTTACTTAATCCTAAAAGTAAATATTACATACATTGAAAATCACTAAATCCTTGAAAACCTCAAAAATTACTATACACGATAATTTCTGGAATTCCCAAATTACACTTACTTATTGAATTTTAATTATCCTCAAAAGTGTGGGATATTACATACTTCCCCCCTTATAACGAAATCTCTCCCTCGAAATTCAGATACAACCGATACTACCAACACTAACCTGGGATCGTGAATCACTCCACATCCTAATGCCTTAAGGTGTAATGGTACTAACCCGATGGCTCTCAACCATACACTCATTCAGCACTCACCTCTAACTAGGTTTATGATACTATAATGCTGCCTCGATCGTAAGGTGACTTTAATAATGTCACATCGCACCCATCGTTGCTAGTAACACACACCGAGAAAACGAGCCTATAGCCGCCGCTTTAACGTCTAAATTGCACCGAAAAAAGGAAAAGGAAATTACTCTAACGCTTAACTACTCCCGTCAGTGTCATATCTTATCTTGGGCATGCTACTTCATATTGACCTATACAATTGGATTATTGCGTACCTCTTAAGACATTCCATCCAACACACTCCAAATCCATTTGCGACTACCTCACGGCATAAACTTCAACTTTATATACTACGCCCCTTCTATTTCATGCGATATATAAAACAACCTTACCAGGGTACCCAAACACCTTTTTTTAACTCGTGCTTATTTGCACAACCATTCTAAATGTGACATTACGTAACATTCTTTCTAAATATGTGCCTTATTTCCTCGGTGTAATACTCACACATGGGTTTTCCTAACCCACAGAATTTAATTATTCTCAAGGTTAGTCAACCAATCTTATTGTGGTTCACTTCTCACAATCTTCCTATATCGGCGCCCCTAACTTCATTAAACTTACTCCTTAATAATCCTACGATCTATGCGTTATCCTACCCACGCTAAATGAGTATAATCCTAAGTATATCCCCAGTGCCCAAGGCCTCTCTCAATTTCTGACATTTTCTTGGCTTCATGCGGTGGGACGTCTCGCAAAGCGAAATCCAAACCAGGAACCCTCCCATTACACTACTTCCTCGCGTTGTCGATCATTGAGATATAACGGCCAGAGGAACACCAGCGGGACATTCTAAATCCGATCTTCCTATCCTACTAACGTACTTCTACCACTCTAACCTTTCACCTTGGCGAAAAGAAAACCTAACTAATTAAGGCGCCTACTCCCTTCAAACATGTCGTGAACATTACACCCAAAACACACTTCTTCCAAAATTTGCCTTTTCATTAAGGCCTGTCTATAAGACTTAAATCAATTTTCCTTACCTTGCCTCACCTATATACTTGCGGTGAGAGAACCATTTTAGTTCTTTTCCATAACACTTCCATCTCTAAGCATACCATCATCACAAGGCTCTCAGTCCATAGTGTTTTCGCCACACTAGGTAACTCATTAACAAAACCAGCATCCTTGCATCCCATAACATCTCTCCACTTCTGACGTCGTTAAGGTTCATGCGTGGAGAGTCTCGCAAGCTAAATCCAAACAAGGAACCCCTCCAATACACTACTACTTAACTTTGCCGATCGCGGAGGTCCGTTAACTTCAAATATGCAACCGAAATAACCCTATCCCCCTTTTCAACAAAATGTGGTATGAACTCCTATCTCTTTCCAGGCGCCATACCATTAAGTGCTCGCACTAACACTTAGTCCTTGTGCAGCTAATAATGAGCTTAAGCTCACAACTCAATAATAATGACCTTAAATCATACCTCTAAGGTCGCCACGCACTCGATTCATGATAATGAAACATTTGATCACCGAATTTTCGCTTACCCATAATAACAAAGGCAAGCTCAACCTGTATCCAGGTGAGATATCGCAACAACCTGTTCCACCCTGGAACTAAGGACACGATAGTCTTGCAATCATTAGCCTGCTATCGTTCCTATCAATAAATAATATTTTATACACAGAATAATACCATAATCGTATTTTACACATAAAACAAGTAGCACAAACTAGATATATACTCAAATATCAACACCCTCTTTTATAGCATATTGTAATACCCCGTATTTTCATGTCTTTTAAATTTAAGGATTTATTAAATTTAATTGAGATAAATTAATTTAATTTTAATCCGAAATGTTGTTTTAAATATTTACTAGCGTGACAAGAGTTAGTAATTATTGGGAATATATTATTTGTTGCATATTACTGGATGAGTATAGTAATATATGAGATTTATTTTTATAATATTGTCACGTGTGAATAAAATGACAATTGTGGAAATTTAAGTCGGGACGCGCCTGTGTCATGTCGGGACTAAATGTGGATTAATAAAAGTGAATATTTTATTGGTTGTTCGTATGGTCATTTTGAGTGCGCCAACGCGTCCGGAAGGGTTGAGATAGTCAGAAAAGTATACCCGGGGGCTAAGTTTGGGTCTCGGGGCGTTTTTAGGCCTAATTAGTACCCCGGGAGGGCATTTTAGTCATTTTGTATTTTTGGGTAATTAAACCCACGAAAATTAAAGGGGTTATATCAGATGTTTAGGTTATCTCCTAGGGTTAGATAACTCAAAACACTAGAACGGCCATTGGAGAGGAGAGGAGAGAGCTCTCAAGGCATTCCAAGGCTCAAAACTCAACCGTTTGCACTGCCGCCACCGCCAACGCGTAGATCGCGAGACGGGGAATGCAACCACACCAAATTCAACACCAAACCAGATTTCTGAAAATCCCAGGCAAGTGTTTATCTTGCTTATTTCATTGATGCATCTTTCATATTGTTTTAGGAATGATTAGGATGAATTGTATGGAAGAAAAACCCAATTTGAGATAGGAAATTACATGTAGTGATGACTTAAATGATATCATGGAAACCCTTTGTCATGTAAAGGATTAAGAGTTTGATTAAGAAAAGAGTTCTAATAAGATACAAACACTAAAAAAATTATTTCGGATGATCGGACCATTGGAATCACTTGAAATTTTAACATGTTGTATCGAACGGCGAGACAGGACTGCTGACAAAAATTCAGCTTGATCAGACGGTAGGATTTCTAAAACTATTATTTTTACTATAAGGATAAATGTTGTGAATGTGGGTTATTGGATAAACCTATATTAATATAATAAAAGTGGTATATTTATATGATTGTGTATGCATATATTATATACTTGTGAAAATCATGTCCGCGCTACTTGCTATCCCTGAGGTTACCGCGCTGGGACGATCTTATCTCGTGTGCCTTATGGGGGATATTGACTAGTACCCTAGAAGATAGGAATCCTAGGTACAGGCTATCGAATCGGTAGTCACGGTCCTAAGAGACGTGAGGGTATGTACTGAGCTCTTGGACTTGGAAACTATGCTTCGCCTCAATATTGTTTGTGTATGTATTTATACAGTTCGAGAGTGATTCCGGACTTGTATTCCCTTTAGTACGATTGATACGAGGATTGGATAGCAGAGTATGCCCGCACCATAGTTTTTATGTGGGGTGGTGTTATGATATATATATTATACGATTAGTTAATATATATATGAAATTCTGAAATCTGGAACTGCCTACTGTGATTTGATATGTAGGACATGGTTGATGACTCAAATTATAAATAATTGTTTTGAGAAAGTATAATATGACACTGGAAAACTTTATTGATTAATAAAGTTAAAAGGAGAACCTTGGTTACAAATTGAAATCTTACGTTTTAAATACTTGTGTTGTTCAGTTGTAAATCCTGCGAATAACCTAAGATAAGTTAAATCATTGGGGAAAGATAGTGTGGTATATGACGAGATAGACCATTGGGAAGGTTAGTGCGATAGGTGTGCACATTAGAAGAGAGGTGAGAATTTCTCAAGAGAGTGTCGCACTAATATGTTGTTGCATTAGCCTGTAATCAATTTAAATACTTGCTAAACGAATTTTTAAATCATATACACTATCGAGCTCTGACCCGTTTCTATTTCCTTTTCTCTCTTGTATATATATGTATGTATTACAGGTGCCCAGCCATAGGGGCGTCTTACTTAGGATCCTTTGGAAGGTACGTGCTGCAACTTAGGTGGGAGTTGAAGGCCTACTGTTTAGACGACTTCATCCATTTGATTCTACTCCTAGTTCAGTTTTATCCAGCAGGGGCATGTGTCGCCCTCTTTCTATTATTTAGTTGGTATAGTCAGAGATTGAAATTTTTACTTTCAGTACCTTTATTTCGAGATTTATTACCATCAGGATGTTTTCCTTTAGTGTTGTAAATGTTGGGATTTATTATTGATGATTAAATTCGTGTATGTTCAATTCTATTTTTATTCTTAATGTGTGACTCGTTAGATGTTAATGGTTTAAGGTTTTATAACCAGATTTAATAAAATGAGAATAAGGTTTTAAATGGTTTTCACTCTTTGCTTAATTATTTAGGGTGTTTAAATTGGAAAAGTATTTTTACGACAGTGATGCTAAGAATGAACCAACTGTTCACCTTGATTTTAATTTAATAAAGGAGTGATCGCCCGGTATTTAATTAGGCGGGGTGTCACAGGTGGTATCAGGGCATCAGGTTCTAGTGTCCTTAGAATCTGTACGGCTTATTATGCTTTTAGCGTTGCTTTGTTTGTTATAGAGCCCTATGTTTAGGATTGTCGATTCCTTTGACGAGATTTCGTTCTCCTGCTATAATGTGTATACACTAGTGAATTCTAATTTCGTTCGGATGTGTGCGTGTGCCGAGCGATGACGGATGTCAGAAGAGGACCATTAAGCGTACATCAGGAGGCAGGGCTCAGTTGAGATTATGAAATATATCCGAGGATGATGACCGTAGTCGAGGTCACCTCCATTATGGCACGAGAAGCCACGACTAGAAAGGCGACTAAGGTGCTGCAATGATTTTCAAATGCTGTTATAGTCAAATGAGGTGCGAGGGTAAACTTACCCAACGTATTACAAAAACGTGTTGAGACTGTCAGTGGGAAATTTTAGAAACGCGAAAATTGTATGTGTTTACCAAAGGAGGTAAAGTATCCAAACGCTTAAATATAGGACGAAGTGTGGCAAATTGAAAGTAAAAATTTAGAGAAAATTTTCTTGGCTTTCGGGACGAAATTATAATGGTTGGAGTCAACCACCAATTTTAGAAGTGGAATGTTATGCCTATAGAAGAACCTTAGGTACAGTGTTGACCGTATGTTGCTTCCTCAACTGTTCAGGATGAGAAGCAAACGTGGTTCTGAACTCATCGCAGGAGGGCATGACAGAAGTCCAATTGTGGATATGAATCCTAATCGTTAGCAAATTTTGTATCGAAAGGGGTAGATACTAGTGGAGGAAACGACTCCAAGTGGGAGACCAACTTGTAATAATAGTTGATAATACTCGAGGAGGAAATTCTAATGGACGACCGATTCAGAGGTTGACAATGTCATATTTTGTTAATATAGATGATAACGCTTCTTTATGGGGGAAGTTAAAGGAATCGAAGAATTTAGTCGAGAATAAGACTGAATACAACGGTGGTGGTATAGCACCACAAAAGGATGTGGATACACATCAGGAAAACCATTTAAATGCTTCAGATAGTTAAATTCTTACCAAGTGATGGTAAATTCAGTATGTACTATTATAGATAGTAACATGATCTTTATGGCCTAAAAAGCTAAGGGAGCAACCGGGATGGCTAGCAGGAATCGAGTCTACTAAAGTCCGAGAGAAGGACAATCCTAACCCGGTTAGTAGGACAGGTGATAAGTGGATTATGTGTTGAGGTATTTTGGTGCGGAGTGAAATTGCTCGCGATAATATGTTTCATAGTGAGAAAAAGGGACAAGAATACGGTGCCTAGTAAAGGACGACGATTAAAAATAATTTTTTTTTGGTTTGGGCAGACGTGTTACGTCCAAAAACCATTTGTGCAGTCAAGACGATTTCCAGGATGGAAGTATAAGTTGTATCCTTAGAGGATGTGGCGTGTTTATGTGACACGAGCGAGTCACCATATTTTGTTCATTGCTAGATTAGCATGTGAGATGAGTTTAATGCATATCATTATAAATGTTCCCATTATGTGAATATTTTTCCTTAGTATAGCGGGATTTTTCTTTGGTGCTATCCGCGGGGGATGAATGAGTATATTAACAGTGTTTTATACTTTATTGAGGTTACTCGTTGTAGTGATGCGATACACGAGTATGATATTATCTTTGATAAAATGTTATAGAAATGGGTAGTATGATAGTGGGCATTTATTGCAAGGCTATGGGAGTAGTTACATTAGTGCAACACGTTTTGTTTTGGCGAGGCTTTACCTGTAAGAAGGTTGGACTCGCACTTATATTATCTATCCTAGAGACTTCGGAGGAGATAGTGGGCTCGAGATATTCGATACCAATGTATGTATAGACTTTGTCAGTATGATTCAGTATGTACCGGGATTTACCGTTGAGCGAAAAGACTTGACTCGGTATTATGTTTAGCACTCCGGACTTAGTGATAGGAAGAGTGCAGTGTTATATTTATCCTTAAGAGATGTGGGAGTTAAGAGTTATACCCATAATGTTAGAAAAAGGAAATTTAGAGAATTTCGATCGTATGTATCCGAGGTTTATAGAATGTAATTACCATCAACCAATATGGGACGATACTGAAATTGGTGAAACGTTCTTTGTTAAGCATAATTACGAGGGAAATTGTAACTTTTCTGTCAAGGGACGGAATAAAGGGGTATATACTATGGACGGAGGACCTAACAGATTTCGATAACCGACAATGCTAGGTAGTAGTGTATCGGGGGGGTTCCTTGTTTGGATTTCGCTTTGCGAGACGTCCCACTCATGAAACTTAGCGTAAGGTTGGAAATAGGGAGACGATTGGTCACTATTCCATGAGTTCGGTACCCTGGTCGAAATGGAATCAAGTAATTATGTATGTAAGTTGGAAGTTGAATTTTGTTTTAAGGTCATTAGAGCCAAATTTTTATGGTAGGAAAGCATTGAAAGTTATCCCCACAATTTGAGGGGTGGAACGATGATAAGGAGAATTTAAGAATTTTGATTTCTAGGGTGGTTGAGAGTACCCAAATGTCATAACCGCGTACCGAACACAAGGTGAATAAAGAGTTGGAATGATTTTTAGCATGGATTATTTGGAAAGGACTTTATATTATACAAAAGAGATGACCTGTAATTATTTTGATGAATAGAGCGTTAGTGATTTATTTTGGTTGTTGTACCTATTTGGGAAAATTGTTGTACTTATCTGAGGAAGGTTGAGAATTATTATTCCTCTTTTGTTGTCATGGAATTTGAATGCCCTATTCCTTCTATTCCGTTGAATTTAGTTAGTCCTACAGATGAGTAGCACGCCGTTCGCTCTCCCAGGGCGGTGGGAGTGTTACAAAAATGTGGGCATCTTGGTTAACTACAGTTAAAATAGTCCGAGTCGAAGGGACGTGGTAATAGACGTGTGAAATATATGTTTGTGGGACTAGTATAACGAAGTGGAAGTGATAGAGTGGATTAAATGTCACATGAGGGGCGATAATCCATACATAAGTGTGCAATTAGAATAGCACGCCCTAACTTGATTGGAAGGCTGTGGGAAGCCATTCAAGAATTGGTATTCCTTGAATAGAGTAGAATTTAATTGTTATGAAGCATACCCGGAGCGGAGTTGTTATTAGTCAAGTGTGAGAGAGACTTGCGCATACAAAGAGTAATGATGTTAGTATAGTATAAGAGATCCAGAAGTGCGCTTCGTAGAGAGAAGAGCACGGGTCGGAACTTTCAGCATACTCCAAGGAAGGAAGGGGAGTATTACGTGTCACTTAATGTGAGACATTTCAAGGGAAGAATCGATGTTTAGCGAGACGTAGTGAGTAGTCTCTACATGCACTGCCCATAGGTAAGGTTTGGTTGAAAGAGGAGAATCAACCAAAGAATTTTGTGTTTATCGAAAATTCCTGAAATTGGAAGAGGTTGGTAAAGTCGGTAAAGTTCTTGGATGGATTGCCATCCTCAAAACAAGATCAAGGGTTTATCCCAAACATGTGAATTAAGTCGCCGAGAAGGAAGTGATTGATATTCCTTTGGGCTGGCTTACAATATTAACTAGTATGCCCCAGACTTCCTTTGAAAGGAAGGATCGCGCCAGTGCATGGTCCGGTGCATTATAAATTTCTGAATCAGGATGAGATTGGTGAATCCCACCTTTGATATGGGATTTCAGGAACCAGCGGAGATAAGATTTCGTTTCGAGTAGGATGTATCACCCTTAGCCAGGGAATAAGCGCATGGTGATTAAAGATTAGTGGAGCCACGTGAAGGAGATTTTGGAATCTTGGTACGATGATTTCAAGAATGCTCTGTAGAAGCACTCGTACCTGTTTGTCGCGTACGAGGTACTTATTAAGGTTTTGTTATGGAAGAACCTCGACTATTCTCCTTCTGTATGTTTAGAGGAGAGTAGATAATCAGAATTTTTAGATCGGTCGAGAAAATATCCGATAACTATGGTGGAATTCCACGACTGTTTTAGGCAGTCAAGAGTGGTCAAATGTTCGTATGATCTTCTCAGAATGGGAATTTTGTGTATGAATAAATCCGAGTAATTGTCATGTAGTGAGGTGCGGCCTCCTAATGATAGTGAGATAATGGAATTTATAACGTATAGACGTAACCTATTCAAATGTTGTCAGTTGGGAGTGCAATGTGAAGTGTCTCCAATGAGAATGTAAAACAATGTTGCTGTGAGGAAAAAGCTATAGTGATTGAGCGCCGTACTATGTAGATAGTTTGCGTACTGACAAGGATATCCAAAATTGTGCTACCTGGTAGGCCTTATTTTTCGAATTTCGCGATGAAATTCCATTATTAGGGGGGAAGTATGTAATACCCCGTATTTTCATGGCTTTTAAATTTAAGGATTTATTAAATTTAATTGAGATAAATTAATTTAATTTTAATCCGAAATGTTGTTTTAAATATTTACTAGCGTGACAAGAGTTAGTAATTATTGGGAATATATTATTTGTTGCATATTACTGGATGAGTATAGTAATATATGATATTAATTTTTATAATATTGTCACGTGTGAATAAAATGACAATTGTGGAAATTTAAGTCGGGACGCGCCTATGTCATGTCGGGACTAAATATGGATTAATAAAAGTGATTATTTTATAGGTTGTTCCTATGGTCATTTTGAGTGCGCCAACGTGTCCGGAAGCGTCGAGATAGTCAGAAAAGTGTACCCGGAGGCTTAGTTTGGGTCTCGGGGTGTTTTTAGGCCTAATTAGTACCCCGAGAGGGCATTTTAGTTCTTTTGTATTTTTGGGTAATTAAACCCACGAAAATTAAAGGGGTTATATCAGATGTTTAGGTTATCTCCTAGGGTTAGGTAACTCAAAACACTAGAACGGCCATTGGAGAGGAGAGGAGAGAGCTCTCAAGGCATTCCAAGACTCAAAACTCAACCGTTTGCACCGCCGCCACCGCCAACACGTAGATCGCGAGACGGGGAACGCAACCACACCAAATTCAAAACCAAACCAGATTTCTGAAAATTCCAAGCAAGTGTTTATCTTGCTTAATTCATTGATGCATCTTTCATTTTGGTTTAGGAATGATTAGGATGAATTGTATGGAAGAAAAACCCAATTTGAGATAGGAAATTGCATGTAGTGATGATTTATATGATATTCTGGAAACCCTTTGTCATGTAAAGGATTAAGAGTTTGACTAAGAAAAGAGTTCTAATCAGATACAAACACTAAAAAAATTATTTCGGATGATCGGACCATTGGAATCGCTTGAAATTTTAGAATGTTGTAGCGAACGGCGAGACAGGACTGCTGACAAAAATTCAGCTTGATCAGACGGTCGGGTTTCTAAAACTATTATTTTTACTAGAAAGTTTTATATTTTGAGGACTCTTAGAGAGTTTTATATTTTGAGGACTCTTCTAAGTAATAAAAAAATTCAATTAAAACTCCATTTTAATTCCTATTTTGAAACCGTTTGAAATTCTCATCTTTGAAAATAAAATTCAAAATCCTTTAATGAAGGCGAAATCTATATTTCGGGATATTTTGCATAAGGGATAATGTAAGTATATATTAAAGGGGAGAGACACGTAAGAGAGAGTTACGTTGGAACATAAATGAATATCTACTGAATTGTACATTTGGAAGAATAGAGTCCATGAGGGTTACATAGTAAGTTGGAAAAACCCTTCGAATTAAAGTTAGAAACGAACCATTATACTTGATAAATAATAATGGGAAAATAAGGATAAATGTTGTGAATGTGGGTTATTGGATAAACCTATATTCATATAATAAAAGTGGTATATTTATATGATTGTGTATGCATATATTATATACTTGTGAAAATCATTCCCGCGCTACTTGCTATCCCTGAGGTTACCGCGCTGGGACGATCTTATCTCGTGTACCTTATGGGGGATATTGACTCGTACCCTAGAAGATAGGAATCCTAGGTACAGGCTATCGAATCGGTAGTCACGGTCCTAAGAGACGTGAGGGTATGTACTGACCTCTTGGACTTGGAAACTATGCTTCGCCTCAATATTGTTTGTGTATGTATTTATACAGTTCGAGAGTGATTCCGAACTTGTATTCCCTTTAGTACGATTGATACGGGGATTGGATAGCAGAGTATGCCCCCACCATAGTTTTTATGTGGGGTGCTGTTATGATATATATATTATACGAGTAGTTAATATATATATGAAATTCTGAAATCTGGAACTGCCTACTGTGATTTGATATGTAGGACATGGTTGATGACTCAAATTATAAATAATTGTTTTGAGAAAGTATAATATGACACTGGAAAACTTTATTGATTAATAAAGTTAAAAGGAGAACCTTGGTTACAAATTGAAATCTTACGTTTTAAATACTTATGTTGCTCAGTTGTAAATCCTGCGAATAACCTAAGATAAGTTAAATCATTGGGGGAAAGATAGTGTGGTATATGACGAGATAGACCATTGGGAAGATTAGTGCGATATGTGTGCACATTAGAAGAGAGGTGAGAATTTCTCAAGAGAGTGTCGCACTAATATGTTGTTGCATTAGCCTGTAATCAATTTAAATACTTGCTAAACGAATATTTAAATCATATACACTATCGGGCTCTGACCCGTTTCTATTTTCTTTTCTCTCTTGTATATATATGTATGTATTACAGGTGCCCAGCCACAAGGGCGTCTTACTTAGGATCCTTTGGAAGGTACGTGTTGCATCTTAGGTGGGAGTTGCAGGCCTGTTGTTTAGACGACTTCATCCATTTGATTCTACTCCTAGTTCGGTTTTATTCAGCAGGGGCATGTGTCGCCCTCTTTCTATTATTTAGTTGGTATACTCAGAGATTGAAATTTTTACTTTCAGTACCTTTATTTCAGGATTTATTACCGTCAGGATGTTTTCCTTTAGTGTTGTAAATGTTGGGATTTATTATTGATGATTAAATTCGTGTATGTTCAATTCTATTTTTATTCTTAATGTGTGACTCTTTAGATGTTAATGGTTTAAGGTTTTATAACCGGATTTAATAAAATGAGAATAAGGTTTTAAATGGTTTTGACACTTAGCTTAATTATTTAGGGTGTTTAAATTGGAAAAGTATATTTACGACAGTGATGCTGAGAATGAACCAACTGTTCACCTTGATTTTAATTTAATAAAGGTGTGATCGCCCGGTATTTTATTAGGCGGGGTGTCACACATATGAAAGAAAATAGAACTCCGCTACTGTGAAAAAACACATAGACCTACATTATATAATATTGATACCGCCACAAAGATAAAATTACACACACGAATCCGCGACTCTATCTAGTCACACCAAATATACCTCCTTCATCTAATAATAACTTCGCCAGTCTCAATCGAACCAAAACTATTTTAATCGATGCCCCACCTCGGCACCCTATTCTTGTCCTTTAATTTCTATTAGGCAAGGAATTTCCCTGTGGTTCTATACCCCACATAGCGACCTTTCCCCATCGCTGGCCACCCTGACCCTGTTAAGATTATCAGTATCTCGGACTCTATAGCCTCGATCCTGATAATTTCCTACATAATTCCCTTAACTTCTTCGTTACAAGGAAACTCTACTACCGGCTTCAACAACCCTGGTTCCATGAATTCCCCGGGTGGATGTCCACTAATGGGTTCCATGGATACAAATTATCCATAAGTGTTAGCAACACTTATTCAGTGAGCCTATTATTCCACTGAAGGACACTGTCTTTATTGTACCTACCTTACTTCGGTACAAAGCTTACTTATCCTTATCACTCTTTATTCACGGTCGGCATCTGACCGATCCTTATGTGAATAATCCAAAAACTACATTGTCTTCATTACTAATAAACCAAAGGAACTCGCGGTTAAAACTGTCCGTAAGATTCCACTACGATCAAAACACCCTGCTCCCCCGAATATGGTGACTACTGTTCCCACCATTTCAACATTGCTCCCATGAGTGAAAATTTTTCCTCAATTTTTCACATATGGGTATTTTCCGTAACCTACTCTAATCCAAAGCTCCTGAGCCTTCTACTTCCACTATGTAAAACTACACCAACTCCATATAACTAAAACCTCAACGTATGGTCCTTATCGAAGACCCTTCGAACGTCTTTCCAATTGAACTTTATCGGGTAATTCAAGTTTAGCACCACTTCCTACTATAGTGGTACTTGGATAGTCATGACTACTATACTCTAGTAGTCGCCACAACAATCCTTAGCAAATTCCACAAGGGGAGTGACCTCTGTTGCGGTCCTCGTCCCTGACTTAACTAGTTGTTCCAGCTAAGCCCTGCCTCCTATTGCCTTCATCACGGCCTTCCTTCGTTGCCCTTCCTCGATCAGTACAGGAACCTCAAATGAGCATGCAACGGATTAATTGTAATCTTATGTAATAGCAGGAGAATGAAATCTCACAAGATGAATCAACAATCATAATCAGAAGGCTCTATAACAAATCAAGAGCAACGCTGAAAGCGTAGTACATCCGCAAAGATTCCTAAGGATACTAAAACTTGATGCTCTGATACCATCTGTGACACCCCGCCTAATAAAATACCGGGCGATCACTCCTATACCAAATTAAAATAGGAGTCGCATATGGTTCATTCTTAGCATCACAGTCGAAAACCAAATTAATTACTAATAACCTATTAACTGGCGTCAAAATTTTATTTAACTAATATTTTTAATCAAACCAACAAAGTAAAGCCATCGCACAGTTTAAGTAAATGAAACTGAAAAGAAATAAAATAATTGAACACTCGGTTCAACAATAATACAATCAGAATGAATGCCGCACTAAAAAGTGGTAAAAGAATAAATAAATACATTTGGGTTATTAGATCAAAGTTTTATATAGTACTTCCTATCTGGATTACAAGGATAGAAGCATCTACAATGAACCTGCATGCATCCACAACTACTGCAGCAGACGTCTGACTCGAAGGAATCATCATCCAGGCATCTCTGTGTCTGGACACACTTATATATATATATATATACATATATATAGCAAGAAAGGGAAAAAATAGGAAAACAGGTCAAATCCCGAATTATAAAAGTATTTTGCAAGTGTGCAAATGCTTTATTTTTTAAAAATAGGTTTTGTCTCATATTTAAATTGGTATTGCACTCCCATGAGATACCCCTCACCTCTCTTCTAATAGTGCACTCCTAGTGTATCCCTCTAAACATCCTAGTTAAGATACTCTGCCTAACTAATATGTCACCCCCAGACCCTATAGGTCCGCAGTAAACTGAGTACTAAAGGCTAAACTTCTCTCCGTTCCCAACATTGTGCTAAATTCATGCGTGGGGTGTCTTGCGAAGCAAAATCCAAGCAAGGAATCCCCCGATACACTACTACTTAGTAGTGTTGTTCATCGAGATCCATTAGACTCTCAGTACACAACATAAATAGGTATACTCATATAATTATATACATTATCATACTCACTTTTATATGCATATCACTATACACGTCTGGATATAATCTCCCAAAATGAGAATTAATCCTTTTTCATTTTTATCTTTTTACTCTAATAGAGATATATAATATCCTGTTCTCATAAACAAGTAAGGTACTATACACACAAGCACAATAAGCATCCCAAAGAGCTATAACTCGAGGATGCAGTCCCTCATAATGCCGATCCAATCCTCGAGTTTACTCACTGTGCCACGGTACAATGCCAGACTCTCTCAATGGTCTTAGTAAAAACACACAACGGTCGAGGTGGTCATGCTCCCCTGCAAGTGGAGTTACACACATCGCACTCGAACGCAGGACAATATGACCTAGGGACTATACTCTCCCTGCTACTCAAGCCAGGGAATTCACCCACATCGCGCAACCTCCCTGGATCCCACTAGAGAATATATATAATCTGGTTGTTCCAACCCTATACCAAAGGAAAGCCCGTGGAAATCAGCCTCTAAGATACACATACAACAATTACACACAGATATATATGTATTCGTAACGTAGTTTATATATACTGAAATCACGTTTTATATATATATATACATTTTTCACTTATCAAATGCATACACGACTATGATTGCCAATCTCATAACAATATTTAAGTATTCTTCAAATTAAATACTAATCCCATAAGTATTTTCTTACATAAATGTACCTTGTACCTTGATCACTGTTTGGGATTTATATACTCTCCAAACATCCCAATTCATACCCGTATGGTAAGTATACCCTCAACTTATCTTTATCCTATAACACAAATTCCATCATAGTCGCCTCGTAGGAGTTACTCACTAATTCCATATACACTTACTTTTTCCTACTCGCACGATTATTTAGCTATAGTCGCTCGCTAAAATACTCCCTCGGGTGTCGCTCACTCTGAACATCCATAATTAAATAAGTCATGGATTTTACCCAATTAATCCAAGGTATACATTTCACTCCAATAATAATTATTTAAGAGTCCCCTCTTATTTTTCTGGAAATCACAATTTTCTACTCCCTCCCTTTGTTTATTTTCCTCGAAAATATACCTTAGTGCCACACAATTATAACACCCTCCTAGCCCCCATAAGTGTCCCCCAAATGGCTAGTGATAATTTCCTAGATGAATACTTATTTCCTTAAATAAATAAACTAGGAACAACTAAATCGGAATTTATCCCATATAATTAACCCTAGGCAAAATTGCCAAAAATCCTGAAGGGTCAATCGATCGACCCTTGGCCCTCGATCGATCAATCATTTCGGGCAGCTTCTTCTCCGAGAAGCTATTTCAGCCATTAAAGCTTCCAACAAGCTTCTATTACCTCTCCTACCATTCTCCAACCTCAATCAACAGTATATATACGCATAAAAAGGGTTTTAAACATCCTAAAACCCAAATCCAACAACCAATTTCAAATGATTTCTGAATTTCTTGAATTTATTACTTTCCGTGGTTTATTCGTAAATCTTGCGAAAAATCCATTTTTAATTCGCAAAACCCATACCTAAAATCTTTATAGTTATTCACTACCAACTATAATATGACATTTATGCTCAAAGTAAATAAATCAAGTAAAGATTTGCCTCGTGGATAAAATTTGATGATCCCAAGTCGAATCTCGCGGAGTTTGGCCGGAACCTCCCTTTTCTTCCTCTTTTCTCTCCTACTTTCCTCTCCTCTTTCTTTTCTCTCTTTTTACTTTCTTCTCCAGCCCTCCCATGCCTTATATAGGGAGAAATAAGGGTTTATCTCTTTAAAACCCAAAAAATGACTTGTTTACTCAATTACGAGTTCCTATTAGCCCAAAAAATTTCGGAGCCTAAACAATACCCCCAGATACTCTATTATGACTATCTCGGTCGCTCCGAGACTAATCGCGCAATCAGAATCTCCATTTGAGGCACTTAATTGCAACTCACTATTTCAACCCAACACAACTTAATGCGAGTTTTCCCATTAAAATATTATCCTTGGTCGCTTTACCCAACGACAACATAATAAAATACTTCGAGTCATTTACTTAATCCTAAAAGTTAATATTACATGCATCGAAAATCATTGAATCCTTGAAAACCTCAAAAATTTCTATACACGATTATTTCTTGAATTCCCAAATTATAATTACTTATTGAATTTTAATTATCCTCAAAAGTGTGGGGTATTACATAATTGTATGGAATAAAAAGATAAATTATTTTTGTATAACTCGTATTGTACTTTTGAGTGCACCATTGAGTTCGGAAGGATCGAGATAGTCAGAAAACTCTACCTGAGCATTTTATTTGGACTCCGGGGTAGTTTTAGGCCTAATCGGCACCACGTAGGGGTATTTTTGTCCTTTGGAATTTTGGAGTAATAATATGGACGAAAATTGGGAAATAAAAGATAGATGCACTATGGTTAGATAACAGTTATCAAATCTAAACCTACGAGAGAGAAAAGAGAGAGACATGGAGAAAGGTAGAAGAGACTATTGGTGTTCTTGGTGCCTAACTCAAGAACACACACCCAAAACTATACTAAAGTGTAGATCGCGAGACGAGGAATGCACTCATACCCATATCAACAGAGGATCAGACCGTCAAAATTAAGGCAAGTGTTTAATAGTTCCAATTTATAGCAGTAAACATGTCCATATTAGTGTAGGTAGATAATATTCACCTTTGATTTATGAGTCTTGATGAAATTGGAGATTTAAGGGTATGAATTGAAACCTGAAAAACGAATTAGGATGAATCCCTCATGTAGATAGGTTAGAAACCCCAAATTGATGAATAAAGGTGTTGGACGAAATTTATTTTATGATTTTGTATAAAAAATTGAGAAACTAGGGTTTTGTTCATAAATTGGGGATATTCATGAATTATCAAAAGTCATTAATGATTTTATAATTCTAAATACTTAATTACTTCCCATAATTGTTATAGTAATGATTGTTAAGGATTGCTGGGAGTTTGGACAAGAATCTGTAGAGGTTTTAGTTTGAAAAATTCTTGAAAAACGCAGCAGGTATCAAATATTGGAGACGACAACGTCTCGTTTGAGCGACATGTTAACTCGTTCGAACGACATGCTAAACTCGTTCGAACGAAACCCTTTCTGGTTCGAACAACAGTTCCCTGTAAAGTCCAAATTTTTATATTTTTCCCCAAATTGTGTTACACATTTAGTTTAATGAGAAAAACTGCCACTTTTTAGATATTAGCTTACTGCGGAATTTTGGAAAAACATTCCTAGGACTATACATAGGGATTTGTTAGGTGAGATAACCTTAGAAACTTTTGAGAGAGGAAATAAGCGAGTGAATTTCATAATTGGTAGTAACGAGAATTGTACTACGTGTAGAACAATATGAATATGGGTTGGGTGAATACCTGAATTTTTATACGGCTTAGGGAATGCCTATTATGTTATAATTATTATAATTATGTGTATAAGCATACCTACGCTGCTTGCTATCGGGAGGAGGTTTTACGGAGTGGACAGTCTTGTCCTGGGTGACCCGATGGGGGGGGGATATTTGACTTGTACCCAGAGAATAAGAACTTGGATACGTGTTATCTGTTACGTAGGATAGTTTTGACGGTTAAATGTGAGAGTAGGTATATGCGTGACCCATTTAGTTGGTGAGTATGCTCGCCTCCAATATTTGTGTTATGAGATTTATGGTTCGTGGGAGACGCCGAACCAGTTGTCCTTTATGTAGCGAGTGATGCAACGGGACACGATAGTAGAGTATGCAATTGCACCAAGTGGTGCTAACAAAGGGTTGCAGGTTTTATTATATATATATATATATATATATATATATATATAATACTTGAGAATGAATGATTCTAATGTGTGAAATTATAAAATTTATAAGTATGGATAAGTAAAGTAATTTCATCGGATAAAAGATTTTCTATCAAAATAGTGAATATAATCGGGGTAACTGGCACAAACGAATATTATTAGCGTATTGTATGCGCGATACGAGTTACTCCTTTGAGATATATTTAGGAGTTTATGTCAACGACCTAGTTGGGAATATTATAGATGACTAGGTTAGGGTAGATGTACGCTAGGTGTGCATATTAGTAGAGGGGATGAGGATCTCAGGTGAGAGTCCAGAACTAAAATGCACATAATAATTACATTAATGCAGTTTTAAATACTTGCTAAAACAAATATTTTTACAAATCGGGCACTAACCCGTTTCTTGTTATTTATCTTCTCTTTTGCTATATATATATATATATATATATACATATATATATATATATATATATATATATATACTAGGATATGCCCGTGCCTGAAGGCACGTTAATAATCGCAAAATGGCAAAAAAATTGAGGAACCAATTTGCCAACAAAATGGCAAAAAAATTGCAAGAAGGAAAAAATTTCATTTGCCAATAAAACAAAATGTAATTTTAAAAAAATTGACTATAATCGCCTTTGTTTATACGACTAATCATCCTTCTTAACAAATAACAAATAATCCAACAACGTTCAAATAGTTTAAATTTATCAATCGAATTCACATTATGTTTCAAATTAACAAAGTAACCATTCTAAAAAAAGGACAATCTCCTTTGTTTATTAAACTATCCACCATGCTTAAGGGATAACAACCAATGGTACAATATTCAAAATGTCCAAATTCATCAAACAAATACTTAAACGAAACAAACTTCTTTAAAAAAACTACATCAACTAATACATTTAATCATAAAATTTATTATAAAACACAAAAGTGTACACGATTCAGAAAATTTGAACAAAACTTCATCTATTTATAGAACTATCCACCTATTTAAAAAACAAAAACTACTCAGCAATACAAATAGTTCATTCCGGACATTATATAAAACAAATCATCGATTTATAACTATAATAGATAACTTTACCAACAAAATGATGATAAATATAATACTTAACACTATAATAAATTTTCAATCTAATCAAAAATAAAAACCGTCGAACAATCAAACAACTCGTGAAACATTTTTAATAATGGGGTGGGATGAAGCTCAAAGCCGAATGAAATCCCAAACTCGGCCTTATAATTGGCACGTTCTTTTAATTTTCCGAGTACTTTATATACATTAAATGACAATTTCATTCCAATTGGGACGTAACCAAAAAAATATCAAATGACACTTGCATATACGTACAGGTAAAATGTTACCATGGTAATAAATGTACATGTAAAATGTTACATTTCAGATTAAGCACTACTTCATGGAAGCAAACTCTGTTGCAGGTTCCTTAATTGCTTTAGCTTCTAAAAATGGTGTTCCTTGGGTTCAATTCATAAAAATCATCTCCCAAATATGATTAAAGTTACTTTATATCAAATATTTTTTGGTTAATAAAGTTAATTTGTATCAAAATAATCTCCATCATAGTAGATTAAGTAATGTTAAGTTACTTGTACTAAAATAATTTTCATCAAAGTGCATTGAGCCATGTGCTCGGCATTGTGGTATAACAGATATGTTGACGTTTAAAGTACATTTGGTTGTGTAAAGAAAAGAACCGTCTTGATAGCTAAAGAGAGGTAAGGTAAGACTAAAAATTCACAAAAAGGTAAATATCCTATCTAACTAAACAATTTTTGAATTATTAATATCATTTATTTTAAACTAAAATAGTAAATAAAATTTAACTCTAAATAGTTAAAAACATATTTTAATATATTACCTTTTAACACGGTAAAAACTATTTTTAATCCAACCCAAAAAATACCCGAGGGATTTTACCCCGCTCAATATCAAACCTATACAAAAAATCTATACAAAAGTATGTGGGTTTTCTTGGGATATGGGTATGTAAAAGGTTAAACTAATGGCATAGATATGATGAAATACCTAAAGTCCTGTGATGAAACACCTCAAATCCACCTCTTAGTTTAATGCTTTCAAACATCACAAAAACTACATATGAAAAACACAAACCTTAAACTGAAACAAAGACGGATCTTGATGAGAAAAAATTCATCCCAAAAAAACACTGATGTTGATGGAAAACAAATTGCCCCAAATTGTGATGTCTCTTTCTTAAGAAAGAAGAAAATTTTACTTCTTTCTTCGTCATTCAAAACCTCCTTCACCTACGCTCTGGCGGAGATGGATACAGCGGTGATGGGGACTGCCTTTCTTCAACAACTTCCAGTTGTTCCTGTTGTCAAGATATTTTTAAAAAGTTTAAAATCGAACTAAACCAAAATAAAAAAACTAAAAAACATGAAACTGAACACAATAAAACATATTAAGAAACACCTTCTTCCCTTCCTCCACAAATCTACAATCCATGTAACCAAAACCCCTTGTATCATATCATCACCATCCTGGATAACGCTCGATGGGTTGGCAAGATAATGACCTCGTGATGAACATCGATGGCAAACTCTGGCCCATCCGAGAACTGTGGTATGTTCTTGCGCGAAGATGTGCTGAACCCAAAGAACTCAAGTGAGACGGTTAAAAGTTCAAAAATATGTAAGAGTCCAAATATACATAGATGCAACGTAGAGATAGTCCAAATGGGTACTTACGGTGGTTTGATAATACCCATTTCAAATGGGATCAGTTAGCATAGTTTTTCCATGATAATACCCATTTAAAATATACATAGATGAAAAAATGGATAGTTTTTCCATGATAATACCCATTTCAATTTCAAATGGACTATTGTCCACGACACCCATTTTGAGTACACTGTTAACAAATCTGAGTTTTGTGTATGAAATAAAAAATGTTGAGACTGAAATACATGATTACAGTAAAAAAAAAGAGCAAATAGTGGTGAAAATGAAAGAACCTGATTCCTTGTGTCGTGCGCAACTATTATGAGACACTGGTGTCGTGCGTAGCTAAGTCTCAATTTTGAAATGGGTATTATCAACAAATCAAAATCCTTAAAATCCTCAAAATCAATTCAAACCAAAACTAAGTCTCAATTTTGGATTTTGAACTCCGAATTTGAAAGGCAACGCAGTAGAGATGTGCTAATACTCAGTTGCTCAGACACAGTAGAGATGTCCTTGAGTGTAAACACGTTAGGAGTACGGACTCAGTTGCCATATGGCTCAAACTCAGCTTTCTCCCTACCAACATAGTGGAGTCATAAAGCCTAGATTTTCCACCGGAAGACCATCTAGAATTCATGGGTGGAGCAGAAAAATCCCTCTAGATAAAAAAAAAGTAGAGATGTAGTAGAGATATGAACTATACATATGAGATCCAACGTCATTGTTAGCAAACAAAACATATGTATTTAAGAATGCAGAGATCCGTGTACCTGTGAGAACCCGTGTACTTGTGAGAACCGGGGAGAGATAAAAACCCATGTACCCAGAGTCGGGTTTGGTAGATCTGGTGACGGGTTTAAGATCGAGGGCGGTGGTTTGAGATCTGGTGACTGGTTTGTTGACGGGTTTGAGAAGATGTTAGAGATCAAGGGATGTGGCGTGGGAGGGATGAGAGGTGGTGGCGTGGGAGCGATGAGAGGCGTGGGAACGATGAGAGGCGTGTCATGGGAGGGATGAGAGGTGGTGGCGTGGGAGCGATGAGAGGCGTGGCGTGGGAGGGGGATGCGGCAGCAAGGGACACGGGAGAGAGATGGGTAAGAGAGAGAAAGATATTGTGAATTGAGAATGTATTGGGGTAATTTGACTCGCCAGGGTTGGATTCAGCTCTTTGTATTGCAAAAATATGCGTGTTTGAGAGGTAGAGAGAAATCAAAGAGGTTCAGAGAAGTAATTTACTTTTTCACCCATATTTTTGAATTTTGAAAAATAGGGGGAAATAAATTAGTGTGTAAAAAGAGGGGGAACTCAAATGTTTGAAGGGCAAAAGAGGTAATTCATGAAAAGCTCATATAGATGACATCATGAGCCAAACTTGTGACATACACAAGTTTCCTACTTTATTATATAGATATATATATATATATATATATTATACCAGGTGTCCAGCCACAGGGTCACCACTAGACATAAACGCGTGGATCATTTGACGAGCTGCAGCTGTTGTGGAAGCTGTAGGTTATTGATATTAGACGCTTCTATATTTTCATTCAGTTCATAGTTCAGACATTTCAGTTAGGGCATGTGTCGCCCGTTTCCAGCTTAATTATTTCTGAGGTTGTATTTTCTTATTAACTTATCTTTTCCTGTTGGATTGAGTATTATGATTCGATTGGTTTTAGACTTTGAACTGGAATGTTTTATCCAGTCTCATTTATTTTAGTATGTGATTCATGTTCAGTATTTATTCTTTTGGAATGGGAATGGCTTATATCTTAAAGTATGGAATTTATTAATGGATTAATTGTGTATAATTAGTTGGGAAAATGTTTTAACACTTAGCTTAATTATTTATTAGGTGATTAATAATGAAAATTATGTTTCGACAGTGATGCTAAGAATGAACCAACCGGGCACTTTGATTTAATTTAATGAATGACTGATTACTCGATATTTAATTAGGCAGAGTGTCACAGTTATTTTCACTATAGGTAAGTGGAGGAGTGATATTTTCAATAGATTTCTAAAGCAGCAAATCTTTTATAGCTGCACAAAAGTGGTAGTGGATTTTTGTATATCAATTAGTTGAAAAAATATGTTTAACTCTTACTAATATATGATATATATATCTTTATAATTTTTGCAGGTTGTGAACTCAATTAGGAATTTTAGTATACTTATTAGGTGTGCTACTTTTCTAACATGCCCATTTCCTAGGTCACATTTGTTAAAAGCTTTAGAACACTGTATTTTTAATTCTCTTTATAGAGGAATTCATATTTTTTTTGTTTAGGGCTTCTGGGTCGAACATGAGCTGCTCACTTTTTTTATTTTGTCCCATAACTTCACTTTAAGAGGCATATCACACAAAAATTACAGTCCAACTGGTAAGGTTTCAATTATACTATATTTTTTCTTTCATAGTTATTTAAATTAATTAAGCATATATATAGCCTATACAATTTAGTACTCTAATTTGATTATTGGGATATAAAGTGGCATGCTTATGTTGTGATTGAAAATAATTTAAAGCGCAGATTCAGTTGTTATACTTGCTTCAAATTTAATTATAACCTCTTAAGTAAGTACTCTACTAAAAACACCATTATACGAGAGTAAAAAATAGGTACTCTATGTTGATTACTTTTTTACTCTCCTCATGTTGTCATTATAACCACTGTTGATGTAAAAAACTAGATTGCTCTAATTATTCAATCACAGATAAATAAATAAGACAAAGATTTTTAAAGTGGTTCGGCTAGGAATAAAGCCTACGTCCACTGTTATGTTATTGCCGAGTGTTTGTGGAATTCTTGATTACAAATTCTCTCAAGAAATTTCGGTCCCCTTGAATGAGGATGATACATGGTATTTATAGCCTTGAGGCTGTACATGAAAGGTTCGATACATTAAATGACATACGTATGAAAGGGTAATACATTTAATGCAGAGTGCGTGCCAAGAATATAAGCATTCAATGAATATCTGAGCTGTTGATTATCTGGCAATTAATGATACGACCGAGGTGCAGCTCGGACCGCCATAGCTGTTTGCTGATCGGGAGTTCCTCGGAACATTAGAGTACTTCGGTGCGTTGGAGTTCCTCGGTGTGATAGAGTTCCTCGGTGTGATAGAGCTCCTCGGTGTATTCTCGTTGCTCGGAAAGAAACATGGCTGGTCGGGAAATGATCTTACTCGCTGCTATTGTGCCACGTAGATTGACACGTGTTTTCTTATTATTCGTCTATATCAGCATACTAATTTTGGTATCAACAGAAGCCCCCAATGCTTCATGCTTGATGGTTTACTTGAAAGGATGGAGTATTTATTCTGCAATGTTGCTCGGTGCTCGTGACATTCTTGATCTACCTTCTTGATTTGTTCAACATAAAGTGCATTATCTTTTGGACGACATATGATGCCGTTTGTAGCTTGTCATAATCTTCAAGTATGTTGATTGGTTTGCTAGCCGACCTACTGCCTCCTATGAGCTAGTGGTGGACTTCGAAACATTTTCATATAACTTCTTCTTCAATATTGGTTGAGATAGTAGTAGCAAAGATCTCAATACTGTTGATGTTGATTTTGATTTCTACCTCTACTCGGGGGTGAGCAAGAGGTTCTCGGGGACGAGCAAGAGCTGCTCGGGGACGAGCAAGAGTTGCTCGGACAGACCATCTGTGATGAACATCAGAATGCTGAAATATCTTAACTTCATAAAATTCCCATTATGCTTTGGATGATCTTCCTGCTGGCGAGGAACCTGTTTCAAAATCAGAGGGAGAGAAACCAATAGAGTAGGAATCTCAATGTAATAGTTAGTACACAATTTAATATCAATGTAATAAATTTGCATAATTCATTTTGAATTCAGTGAAAGAATTTCATTTTTGTTTGCAAATTTGAATTTGCTATTGTCTTGTAAATATCAAACACTTTATTATTTGTGCTTGCATAACAATATTGTATGGTGCATCGACCAAAAAAGTTACAAGTATCAATGTTGCTTGATCACTTAATAATAAAGTAATGAAAAAATGTTTAGAATTTTTCCAACCAATCAAGGTTGTTAAATTATGCTTGTCGACCAACTACAGTTAGTGGGTTTTTATCCCCGACCAACCATACTTGGTATAGTTTGGAATATTTTGTTCTTTAAAGAACTTTTTGTAATAATGTTACCTCCCGACCAACATAAGTTGTAATGCGAGAATATATAAAGTCTTACCAACCGTAGTTGATCATGCTGGTGTATACCTCCTAGCCAAAGGAGTAGTAGGGTTCTTTCGAACTTTTTGGCTCCTTAGAGCATGTCCTCCTAACCAAAGGAGGTTGGCTACTTATAGCACTTTTGCTCCTTAGAGCGTGTCCTCCTAACCAAAGGAGGTTGTCTACTTATAGCACTTTTGCTCCGTAGAGCGTGGCTCCGTAGAGCATGGCTCCTTAGAGCAGTCTTCTTGGTTGATCCTGTAACATCCACAGGTTGATCAGCGAGCAATTTTTGTTTCTCGGGAGTATTAAGATCAGTAAACTCTGCTATAGCTTGTATTAATGGCATGTCGGTATGCATGGTATGGGCCTGGAAACACAGCCTCCTTCTTCTACTTGCTTTAATTAATGCCACTGCCAATTTTTCCAGCTTTGGGTATCTGATCTCTGCACCTCTTCTTTCGTTTTTGGGGATCGCAACCCTAAAAGGGCTTTGATCTTGTCTGGATTTGCTTCAACGTCTCGCTGGTTGATGATGTACCCGAGGAACATTCCTTCTCGTACTCCAAATGTGCACTTCGTCGGGTTGAGTTTCATTTGATAATTATCCAGTTAATCAAAAGTTTGACTCAAGTCAACCAAATGATCAGCAGCTTTCTTGCATGTCATCAACATAGACTTCCATACTGCAACTGATTTGCTCGGCAAAAACCTTGTTCATCAGCCGTTGTTATGTCGTTCCTTGTCTTCAGGTTTCATTTTGATCTGGTTGTAGCCAGAGTAAGTATCCATGAGCAGTTCGTGTCCCGAGGTAGCATCCACTGCCTTGTTGATATCGGTGAAATCAACACACATTCCTCATTTATTGTTTTTCTTCTGCCCGATGAGGAGATCTAGATCTCTCTCTTGCTCGGTCTTCATTTCCTCTTGTATAGCTTGATTCTTCTCGGGGCTGGATACTCTTCTTCTCGTATGTCATGTCAATAAGTGGCTCAGCTTCTATCCACTTAGTAAAATAATCTACTGTGATGACGAGGTATTTGAATCTTCCTCGAGTCGTCGGCAATGGTCCAACCAAATCAATCCCCACATAGAAAATGGCCAAGGATAAATGATGGATGTCAATAATGTTTGTGAAGTTCTTCTGATGGAGGAAAAGCGTTGGCACTTGTCACATTTCTTGGCATAGGCTATACAATCAGCTCTCATCGTCGGCCAGTAGTATCTCTGCGTCATCACCTTTTGCAAAAGTATTCGACCTGCTACATGGGCTCCACAGGACCCTTCATGGATCTCTTTAATCAATTCACCTCGGAGGTATGTACACATCTTTACAAACCTGCCATAATTCCTCGTCGAGCAGCTTTAAACTTCCATTTCTTGGCAGCGAGCTTATCTTCCGAATACCATTATACCGAGCAGCTTTAAACTTTGGTTCCTTAGCAGCGAGCTTATCCTTCGGTAATTGTTCCTCCTTAATATATGCTCTGATAGGATCCATCCAAGATGTTCCTAAATCAAGGGTAATAATATTCATCGTCAGGTCTTCATCTATGCTCCGTCTTTCTAATGCTTCAATCGCAGCTCGGTACGAGTAGCTGATGCTAATCGGGCCAAGGCGTATGCTCTCACATTCTCCATTCTTGATATTCTTACTAGTTGAACAGCAACAAACTCTGATACCAACTCCATCACCTTTGCTTGATACTTGATCATCAATTCTCCTTTGGATGCATATATTCCCAACATTTGGTTTACGATCAATTGAGAATCACTGAAGACAATAACCTGTTGTGCCTCCATAGTATTTGACAAATTAAGACCTGCAACCATGGCCTCATACTCAACCTCATTATTAGAAGCTTTGAATTAGAAACGTAGGGCGTATTCCATGTCGACCTCGTCTGGGCTGTTCAAAACGATCCCTGCCCCACAGCCTGTAGTGCAAGATGAGCCGTCTACATATAGCCTCCATATAGGCAACTTGTCTTCTAATTTCTGGTCTGACAGAGTTCCTCGGTGGAATATTTTTCGCTTTCTTTCATCATGTCCTGATACTTCTGAATACACCTCTTGAATTTCGATATTCCTCCTGAACTTCAATATTCCTCCTGAACTTCAATATACCTCCTGAACTTCAATATTCCTCCTGAACTTCAATATTCCTCCTGAACTTCAATATACCTCCTGAACTTCAATATTAAAAGTAATTCCTGAGCAAGAACAATAACTCCTGAATGATGATTAGTCGGGGTTGAATTTGATGCTCGGCTGCATGATGATATAAGAATGTGCCACCAAATGAACAAATATATCTGTAATAGAAGCCCCCAACTGTGGAATGTGAACTTTGAATGAGATTTATCGACCAATACCAACCGGAGTTGGATTTTATCTACCAACCGGAGTTGGATTTTTTTTTTACCAACCGAAGTTGGATTTTATCTACCAACCGGAGTTGGATTTTGTCTACCAACCGGAGTTGGATTTTATCTACCAATCGGAGTTGGTGGTAATTGATAATAAATGATGAAGAATTCCTCGGAGCTGACCAACAGATTGTTGGGAATAAGATAATACAAATAATGGAGACCTCCTCGGCGGTGACCAACAGATTGTTGGGAATAAGATATAATATAAATGCAGGATACCTCCTCGGCGAAGACCAACATATTGTTGGGAATAAGATAATATAAATGCAGGATACCTCCTCGGCGATGACCAACAGATTCGTTGGGAATAAGATAATATAAATGCTGGAGACATCCTTGGAGCTGAATAAAATATAATAAATGCTGGAGACATCCCTGCTGAAATGAGAATAGAATATGCATCCAAATAGATATAAAGAATAATTAAAAATAATAAAGTGCCTCGCCGATCCGTCGAGGTAGAATCATATAATGCAGAACAAGAATAAGATCTTTCAGAACATAAGAATATGGCCGAGATCGTTGTCAGGCCTGCATATAAATAAGAATTATCCGAACGAATGTTGTAATTCTCCTTAAAGCTGAATAAGTATCTTGTCGAGGCATAATTGCGGAATGCCGAATAAGAATAATATTTTCCAGAACATAAGAATATGGCCGAGAACTTTGCTGGGCCTGCATATAAATAAGAATTACCCCGACCAACAATTCGTTGGGAGTGAAATATAATAAATGTTATAGTTCTCCTCAGAGCTGAATATGATAATAAGTATCTCGCCGAGCTCCATATTGAGATGAATATAGAATATGAATCCCAAGGGATATATAGAATAATTTGTGCTTAAGCCAATATATATGGGCCTGAATATAAATAAGAATGACCCCGACCAACTATCCGTTGGGGGTGAAATATAATAACTGTTGTAGCGTTTCCTCGGAGCCGAATATATATAGAGAGAAGAAATTTTTCGAGCTCCATGCTGAGATAAATATAAAATATGAATCCGTACGGATATAGAATAATTTGTGCTTCAGCATTCGTCGGCATTGAATCTTGTGCCTGTAAAAATTAATAATTTGCTCTACCATATGTGTAGGCTGAATTGATTAGTCATGAGAATAATTTACTCATCCAATCAATATATGATATGTATCAGCATAAAAATTTCAAAATATGAAATAATATGTTTTATGCCAAATGTGTGTGAGATGGACAAATTATTATCAAATATGCATCATAAATAAGACGTAAAGTTTTTTGTAAATTTATTTAATCTCCAACAACCAATTAAGGTATTAGTTGTTGTTTAAAAATATTTTTGGGGTGATCATAAGTTAAAAAGACTTAAGCCCCCTGCTTGTCCCCAAGCCGAACTCGTGTTTAAAGAAATATCAGGGGTGCTTAACATTTTTTTTAATACCCCAAGATTATACTGCTGACGACAAACGACATGGATGTTGCCGACCAACATTTCAGGATATCTCAAATTATAGAATATATGGTTGGATGACCAGAATATCTCGAATCTTGAGATCAAAAAAATAACATTCAATGTAAAATTTAAGCCTTAAGAATGTTAATTAAATGAAATAAATAAATAATCCTCTAGATCGTGTGATTTCGACAAAGAAACCTTGTGATGTGATGAACGAGGGGCCAACATATCAAATTTGTTCCCAGTCTTGATATGGTCATGATTATTTTACTGATCCTCTTTTACAAGAGGTGGGTAATGATTTTTCAGGTGAGAGAAAATTATTTTTTCATATTGATCCCTTCCTATTTCCAATTTGGAGAGATAAAAATATGGTCAATGATTAAAGTCATTACCAAATTTATATAAAAAATCAATCAATTTGACTTTATTGACATAGATGGAAGATGAACCAAATTAAGTATATAATTCATAAAAATGAATACAAAGAGACTTAAACTTGTGAATGCAAAGAGACTCAAACTTAAAGAGAGAGAGAATATATATGGGTCATGATTTCCATGAGAAGACTTTTCATTGTCTTTAACCTTTTCCCATTCTTTTATTAAAAATATGATAGGAATTTGAATAGACATCAAAGATCTTACAAAATTTATTTCAAAATCAACAATGAAAATGATCAAATCTTATCATCGTCGTATATATTGGCATATGTAATCATTTAAAATATTTATTTCATGATATAAAATTAAAACTATAGAATCAAGCAAAGAATTATGATTTATGAAATCTACTATTTTTCAGATTTCTAAATAAGAATTAATCTAACAGTTATGATTTAAAAAATCATGATATGCAACATTTTGCAGATAAAAATTGGACAATTAATTTATGCATATAAACATAAAAATCATGATTGAATCAAAAGATTTATGTATAATTGATTATACGTAGAGAAAATAAAAACTTAGCTTTTGGTGGAGAACAACGCTTGTAACACGTTCCCACAGACGGCGCCAATCTGTTGATGTAAAAAACTAGATTGCTCTAATTATTCAATCACAGATAAATAAATAAGACAAAGATTTTTAAAGTGGTTCGGCTAGGAATAAAGCCTACGTCCACTGTTATGTTATTGCTGAGTGTTTGTGGAATTCTTGATTACAAATTCTCTCAAAAAATTCCGGTCCCCTTGAATGAGGATGATACATGGTATTTATAGCCTTGAGGCTGTACATGAAAGGTTCGATACATTAAATGACATACGTATGAAAGGGTAATACATTTAATGCAGAGTGCGTGCCAAGAATATAAGCATTCAATGAATATCTGAGCTGTTGATTATCTGGCAATTAATGATACGACCGAGGTGCAGCTCGGACCGCCATAGCTGTTTGCTGATCGGGAGTTCCTCGGAACATTAGAGTACTTCGGTGCGTTGGAGTTCCTCGGTGTGATAGAGCTCCTCGGTGTATTCTCGTTGCTCGGAAAGAAACATGACTGGTCGGGAAATGATCTTACTCGCTGCTATTGTGCCACGTAGATTGACACGTGTTTTCTTATTATTCGTCTATATCAGCATACTAATTTTGGTATCAACAACCACTTAAGTAGGTACTCTGATTTGAATATTTTTTGTTTAAGATTCAGTTAATTTGTTCGGTTGTTTATTTAATTGAATTAAGTGTTTGTTGAAGAACTAATTTCATAATTTGTAGATTTGTGATGTTTTACTTTACAATCAGTTACAATACATCAATTTAACCCTGTCGTACTCTATTGGGAATGGTAACTTTAATCGTATTTTATTTCTATTTTATTTTCTCAATTTTGTTAAGAGCAGTTTTAGTAAGTTCTTAGTCCCATTGAAACTTAAATATTGTGTTTTGATGATATACTTTACTATATGGAGGTTTGTAGGTATGGATTTTTTTAGAAGATTTGTTTTTTTTTTTGAAATTTGATGAGGGGTTTTAGCAGATTTAGTTTAGTTTTTGTTCTTTTAGCAGTCTTTTCATAAAATGCAAACATCGATTGCTATTACAACATGTTCTGCTTCAGCTTATACACATTGCAATACATTGAATGTTGAATGTTGAATCCCTACCTCAGTTTATAGGCATTGAATGTTGAGTCCTTTCTGCTTCTGTTAATGAACTGTTTATGGTTATAATGCCATTTCTCTAAACTATGTCAGTCTAGGACTCCAACATTCAAAATTTTATCCTGATGATTTTGTCCCCTCTCCAGATAAGTTGGTAATTTTGACATGTTTTTCACAAGCTCTTCTTTCTTAATTGCTTGCTTTTGTTGAGATCCATAAGATCGGTGGCATATTGTTAACGTTTTTTGTAACTTTATAATGGAGGTTAGCATACAATAAGTTAGCGTATTATGGTTTGTATAAGACCAATGGGGAGTGCATATATTATTTACTGTTTGAGTTCCTCTTAACATTGTCTTTTCCATTTTTAGTCTCAGAACCACCACCGGATTTTGAACCGTTCTATTCATTATTAATCTATGTGTTGTATAATGTTAAGTTCTATATTTTCTTTATTGCAGGTAAGGTGTTTGACAAATGTCCAAATCGAGTCGGTTCCATTTTCTCTTCTTAAGCCCCCTTTTTCTTTTCTACCCTCTTTTTTTTAACAATTTATGTTTTCTGCTTTGATCAATTCAAGTTTATTGGTTTGCACACAAAAGGTATTTGTTCTCCCTAAAATTGTTGATGTTTTTAGATCTAACATTGTCTTTACCTAGATTTTATTTAGTTTTTCTACCTCTCTCCTCGTGAATCAATTCATCTGGGTTATTCAATAGCATAACAGTAGAAAAGGAACCACATATGTTTTTACGGATATCCTCAACATGTCATATCCATATCTGTTGTGAGTATGTAAAGACATTTTGGATTGAGAAACTTCTCCCGCTGATCCAAGTTCTATTAGAATAGGTGCACAATGATTTTCATTATATAATAATTTATTAATGGGATTTGTTTATGCTTTCATTTTAATTAGTTGTTGAAATAATCGGGTTGTGCAAGAATCGGGCTTTCATTTCTTTGTGCTTTCATTTTCATTATATATATTCATATTCCTTGAATATGTCATCCATATTACTCATGTAACCATCCATTACTTCCTTAAATAGAGCCTTCTGTCACCTAAGAAGGAAGTTGATATGCCTTAACAAAAAAAAATTAACAGACCAAGATTAAGGAATTAAAGCTCATGTATCAAGATTAAGGTATGTGCTTTTTTAGTTTCTTAGAGTTAATGGGATAAAGCCCTTACACAAAGTGAAATTAGTGGGATTAGTGGAATTATTTAGAGCGAAACTCAATGTGGAATTAGTTGGATTACCACATGATTTGATTTTTTAGTGGCATGCTCTATAAATACAGTACCACACTCAGGCAAAACAGTTGCCACATTATTTTGCAAGTCTTTTTTTATCTATCTGTTAGGGGTGAAAGTTGTAAAAATATACACAGGTGTATGCGATCAAGTCCAAGGAGGATAATAGAGCGGGCAAAATTTCAATAGAATTTTAGGATAACATGGTTCAGGTTATTAATCTCTCTTATGTTTGATGTTTGATGTGTTATGTTTATTAATCTCTATTATGTTTAATGTGTTGTGGATTTTTTTGGGTCAGGAGTTCTTGATAGATGTAGATGTGTGAATGGATCTCCGAGCAACCACTAAATCTGACAACTTATCATATACTATTAGTTATACCGATATTTACCCAATTGTTAGAGATGTTGTCAAAAGGTGGCGCAACTCATTACATTTACGACTCCTGCAAAGTTCCCACAAATATCTACTGTGCGGGTGAAGGTTGGGAAGCCTCATGTTGCTGTTATCGATCCTGTCGATCACTTGGGCGTCGAGATTATCAGATATAGAAGCAATGATGCTCCAGTTTAAGTTTTTACACAATTTTCTGCAACTGCTACCGTTTACATTCAGGATTAGAAAGTGTCTTTTAGTGTTCCTGCCATTCTCATGACAGTTCTAAATAGATTTTCTTTTTAAGTCGAAATAGAAAGTTAGGTACAGTTTGTGAAAAAAAGGTTTCTTATTATAAGGTTGTTTCGAATGTTTTTTTTAGAAGGTAAAATAGTAAATTGGATCTACTTTTATACTTCATCAGAAATACATCTTATCCCTCCTATATTATTTTAATGTTGGCTTCATCTTACATTCTACTTTTAGATTCCAGTAGTTACACATAAACTGATTGGTTTTTGAGAGCTTAGTGCCATTTCCCTACGTGTACACCTCCATGTTGGTTTTGAGAGCTTAGTTACACATTCTGGAGGTTGAATTTTTGACTCAATTTAAACAAATGTTTGAGTATATGGTTGTATTGGAAGTTAAAATTTTGACTCATTTCCCTTTAAGCTCATATATTGTATTTTTATTTCTATTTAGTGAACTGTAGGGCAGATTTGAGATGATATGTGACAGGTATTTGCTAATTTTTTGATTGACTATATTATTTTGACCTTGCTAACTTTCTTTCAATGTTAAGTAGGATTTGACTTAGATTTTAAGTACAACATGTTTTTACATTGAATTTGGTTCATGAAAAAAATCGTTCATCAACAAAACAAGGTGTAATTTGAAAAAATATGGCCATAATCCCCCCAAAAAATTGTATCATCAAGTCAAAAGGTTCTTTTTACATAACAAAATATATGAACAATTTAAAATTGAGGGGCAAAAGCCATGACTAAATTTTTTGAAAATAAAATACTTGCTTACTACATATGAAACTGAGTCCTCAACAAAAATTAACATGTCAATAAACTACCGAAGAAAATTTTATTGATTTAGTGTTAATCATTATGTGAATAAATAATTTGAATGAATTGATTCCATCTTTTTGGCCCTCAATGACGTTGTAATCCCTTGCCCTTGCTTCCCAAGTCCGTGTCCAAGTTTCCACTCAGTGGTTTCTCCGCTACCTCTTTCAGTTACACCAACAGTGAATCAAACTCGGGTTTGTACCAAGGCAAGGAGTGACATTGTTCATATAAACATGGATTTATTCGCTACCTCTTGTAATTATCCATTTGTCTTTTACAACCTATAAGATGAAAGAAGAATTAACTGTTAGTCTTACATTGTCCATTTAGACATTAATTCAATATATAAACAATTAGTTTACAAATGACACTCGCAACCATGATATGAAAAAATAGACTAAATATTAACGCAATTAAAGAGAGAAAATTTGCAAGTGCCAAATCCTCGACGCTATTGACAGTCTTCATAATCGTATGGCTTGTACTAAACTGATCTGAACCCACCTTTTAGTGACTGTCTTCAAGAATTGCAAGTGAGAATCGTTAAAATAAGAATTCCCATTTGGTCAAGCTAAAAATTGACAGTTGCAATAAGTTACATACTTAACTGCAAAATACCAATTTAGTAATGATTAGAATATAGATAATATATTTATTTTTATGTATTGAGTGATGAATGAGGTTCTCATTATTACCTAAAATTAAGGGAGTGTGTCCATGTCTCACCTTAGTTTAGTGAACATATACACATTAGTGAAAACATGGGTAGATTTATTAAATCATGAGGGGAACACAACAGAGTTCCTTATTACAAAGTTACATACAGGTCACATAGTAAAAAGGAGAATATCCGTACTGATTAGAGTACAAGAAAAAGCGTTTACACCGTCTTAAACACAACCTTGAACAGTACATCAGTAAGAGCCAAACGCCTCCTTCCATTCTATGCAATTTCAACGCCAATGTTTCCACAAACAGGTCTGCAAAAGGAGCCCACCCCGGGGCAGGAAAAAAACTGATATGAAGAAGAGTACAAAGGTAAAGGTATTGAAATATGCCAATTCTAAAATCTATGGTCAGGAAGAGTACAAAGTTAAACACCATAGTAATCAAGACATAAAGGTATTATAAGAGAAGAAAGGTATTCTAAAATTTGTTATCACGCAGATTACTTGCTTTGTTCAAATAGTTTTTCTGAGCCAACAATTGGGGAATATCTCACTATACAGAACTTCATTGATATTTTAAAATACATGGGAAGAAATTTTTTTTTAAAAATCTTAAATGAGAATATAATACCTCATTTCTCAGATAGTGTTTGTCGTCATCATCGTCGTCATCTTTAGGGGGTGCAAACTGCCTGGTAAGTCAAAATCTTGTCCAGGGATCTGATGGTGATCTCTGTGGTGGATAGGGAGTTGGTGGTTTTGATTGCCTTAGCTCATTCTCTTTATCTATAAACTCAATATAAGCCATTGGTGCAGCATCACCAACTCATATTCGAGTTTGGAGCATTCTCGTGTATCCGCCTGCTCTACTTTTGTATCGATAAGCCACTTCTGAAAATAGCCTGTGAATGACATCATACCTTTGCACAAAGGCAGAGGCACTCCGTGCAGCACAAAGAATACTCTCTTTTCCATGCAGTACCATGTTATCAGCAAGCCTACGGACTTTTTTAGCCTTGTCAACAATGGTTTCAATGAGGTCGTGCTTCACCAACTGCAAGACCATTGTTCTGAGCATAGAAAGGCGATGACCCGAGGGACGATTCAGCTTCCTCAACTGCAAATATTGTACAAAATATTTCCATGTAACCAGCGAGAAGTGTCCAGAGACCATAAGATGACTGAATATTCCTCTTGCAGAGTAAAATATTGGTATCATACTCAATAAGGCAACCCACAAAAATTTTCATATTCTCATTGGCAAACATTCCACAAAGTGTGCAAATAGATCTCATTTTATCCTCCCCATCTCGTATCTCATGCTTTTTCCCCACTGCACCATTGAAAGAAAATGATCTTCAGAGTGCTTACAGTTGAGCGATTTGTGACTGATAATGACAAAGAAGGTGAGGTCACATCTGAGTTTGACTCAGAATTAGAAGAATGAAAACTCGCGAAGACTTTCTTATAAAAGCCCTTCTTTCTATTGACCTTCTGAAAGAGACTGGAATAACAAAGAGACCATAATTTCCAAGGGCTTTTAATCGGTTCAAAATAAACTCAGATGATGAACCAACAACATGTATAGCTTCCATAATCGTCTAAGATAAGCACAATGTTTTCAACATGATAAGAGAGAGTTAAAATTTTCGAACATTCGAGGCCAATGATAGAATCTGCAAAGTTGTCCAACATCGAATACCGATGAAGATTTTCTTAAAAACACTCTTCTTAAAATTGATCTTCTAGAAGAGAGTGGAATTAAAGAGAGGCCATAATTTCAATGGGATTTTAAGCAGTTGGAAACAAACCCGGATGATGAACTAATAACATGAATAGCTTTCAGCATCGTATAAAACTTAAAGGATAGAATATGTTGCACTAGGTGTTCATTACACACCATCATGTACTGAATTAGACAAATAGTTGGATTGTCAATACATTAAAAATTATATAAAGCTAATACATCACGTACTGAATTAAAATTAAGGATGCAACATTACCTTTTCACAAATTGAATTATGTATCACCATGTTCAACCATTTTTCCCCGTATCAACTTTCAATATCTTTTGCAAGGAGAGAACCTGCAAAATTAATCGTGATAAATTATAAGAAATCTATTGAAGAATTATTGTGATACCTAAACTAAAATGTCACAGTTTCATGAATTATTTTATAATGATACCTAAACTAAAATTTCATGAATAGATAAAAAGCCCAATTTTTTTTAAAAAATTACAAATTTATAACAGAACCAACCACTTATGATATGATACTTGTTAAATGGTTCTAATAAAAATTTAACAACACCAATATAGGGGCTCATTCAGAATTGTCAATACATTAGAAATTGATAAACATATCCTAAAACATATATTTTTATATATAGATACTAACTAATTGCGAAATTGATACACCGGTTTATATACAGACCCGAACAACAGTACCAATCCACCCCAACACGCATAATAAAAACCAGTTTTTAATAAAAAGTGAAACAAGCTGTAACACACCGCCCACCCGGGGAGAGCGAGCAGAGTGCCACTATCGATAAAACTAACCAAATCCACAAAACAAGGTATAGAGCATCTAAAAACCCATAACAAAAAAGAGAAACCACTAATCTCAATTCTTCTAATAAATACAACAAATGTCTCTCGAAATAATACAACGATCTATCTCGAAATAAAATAAATCTCCAATGCTCTATACATCAAAATAAATACAAGTCTTCTCATCTTGTATTCTCGAATATTCTTCTCAAAATATCCAAGATAAAATCATCCCAATTGGTCCATAGCACCCCAAAATCAGCTCTAACCTGCCAACTAAAAGAAAATATGTGGAAGTACACAATACGATAGGAAAGATGCTCAACAAATATATTAGCGATGAATAAAACGTAACAATACGAGTACAAATATTCAAGTCAAATGCGAACCTCAATAGCATTTCATCAATATAATTTCTCAACAACACATTAATCAGAGTCACTAGGACTCACCATACCGCGCCCATACTTTATAAAGTAGCCGTAAATTGGAGTCTTGGCGGGTGCCCAACATCAGCGCCACATTAAAATCTCAGTACAATATGCCCAACACAATAATAATACCACATGAATCAAAATTAAATTCCAACAACATTTTTCAGATTTCCAAATGAATTTAGCAATTCAAATATGAGTTCAATTAAACATGAAATCAACGGGACAACTCTCGAGAGATTCAAAGAGCATATTGTGTAAAACTCCGTACCTTAAACCACCAAAAGGAACCAAAATAAATCTGCCCATAAATCATATTACACCATCAAAACAGTCCTCAAAGATCATCAAATCCCCTACGAGAACAAACACAAAAACAACCCCAAGAACACCTCCAAAAACCTAAGGTTGAATGCATAAATTAAAGGGGCTAAGTGTATATAAAAAGAGAGGAAAAGAAAATATGTTTGCTGCCAAAAAGTTGTACCTCAAAGGATCACGCACAACCTTATTTTAAAAGACAAAGAAGTAGGAGTTTAAAACAAAACAAACTCTTTGCAAAACCTGTTGTGCACGAAAATGATTGGGATCAATCGATCGACCCCTGGCTTCGATCGATCGATCGCCCAGGTATGCTGACAGTCCGGCTTTTAAATTATAAAGGATAAAAATATTTAAAAATCATTTAAAAATCCGTTTTAAGTATGATTTCGAAACCGTTTGAAAATCTCGCCTTTAAAAATAATTCTCAACAAAATTGAGAAATAAAAATAATTTTATCTGAAAATTCATTTTCCCTCTATATTTGGAAAATACCTCCAAGAATTACGCGGGTTGTTACATTTCCCCACTAACAATGGAATTTCGCCCTCGAAAATCACCGAATGCCTAACTCTAAAAAATCAGACCACTACAACTATCTCCAAAATAATCTCATCACCAAAAATAAATTCCCCACATCTAATCTAGATGCCTAAAACAAAACGATTATCTAAAATTCTATATCCAAATACGCGGAACAAAAACGCAACAGACCCAAAACCCAATCCCATAGGGTGGTCATATACCTAAGCTCTGATATCATTCTGTAACAGCCCACCCGCTCGGGGAGAGCGAGCGGAGCGCCACTATCGATAAAACTAACCAAATCCACAAAACAAGGTACAAAGCATCTAAAAACCCACAACAAACAAGAGAAACCACTAATATCAATTCTTCAAATAAATACAACAAATGTCTCTCGAAATAATACAACTATCTATCTCGAAATAAAATAAATATCCAATGCTCTATACATTAAAATAAATAAAAGTCTTCTCATCTTGTATTCTCGAATATTCTTCTCAAAATATCCAAGCTAAAATCATCCCAATTGGTCCATAGCGCCCCAAAATCCGTGCTAACCTGCCAACTAAAAGAAAATATGGGGAAGTACACAATACGACATGAAAGATGCTCAACAAATATATTAGCAATGAATAAAACATTACAATACGAGTATGAATATTCAAATCAAATGCGAATCTCAATAGCATTTTATCAATATAATTTCTCAACAACACATTAATCAGAGTCACCAGGCCTCACCATACCACGCCCATACTTTATCAAGTAGTCGAAAATCGGAGTCTTGGCAGGTGCCCAACATTAGTGCCATATTAAAATCTCATGACAATATGCCCAACACAATAATAATACCACACGAATCAAAATTAGATTCCAACAACAATTTTTAGATTTTCAAATGAATTTAGAAATTCAAATATGAGTTCAATTAAATATGAAATCCACGGGATAACTCTCGAGAGATTTAAAGAGCATATTGTGTAAAACCCCATACCTTAAACCACCAAAAGGAACCAAAATAAATCTGCCCAGAAATCAGATTACACCATCAAAACAGTCCTCAAAGATCATCAAATCTCCTCCAAGAACAAACACCAAAACAACGCCAAGAACACCTCCAAAAACCTAAGGTTGAATGCGTAAATTAAAGGGGTTAAGTGTATATAAAAATAGAGGAAAAGAAAATATGTTTGTTGCCAAAAAGTTGTACCTCAAAGGGTCACCCACGACCTTATTTTATAAGGCAAAGAAGTAGGGGTTTACAACAAAACAAACTCTTTGCAAAACCTATTGCGCACAAAAATGGATGGGATTGATGGATCGACCCCTGGCGTCGATCGATCGATCACCCAGGTATGCTGACAGTCCGACTTAAAAATTATTAGGGATAAATATATTTAAAAATCATGTAAAAATCCGTTTTAAGTTCGATTTCGAAACCGTTTGAAATTTTCGCCTTAAAAAATAATTCTCAACATAATTGAGCAATAACAATAATTTTATCTCAAAATTTATTTTTTCTCTATATTTGGAAAATACCCCAAGAATTATGCGGGTTGTTACACTTCCCCACTAATAATGGAATTTCGCCCTCGAAATTCGCCGAATGCCTAACTTTAAAAAATCAGGTCACTACAACTATCTCCAAAATAATCTCGTCACCAAAAAGAAATTCCTCACATCTAATCTAGATTCTAAACACGAAACGGTTATCTAAAATTCTATCTCCAAATACGCGCCACAAAAATGCAACAGATCCAAAACCCAAGACCCGAGGGTGGTCATATACCTAAGCTCTAATACCATTCTGTAACACCCCGTCCGCCCGAGAGAGTGAGCAGAGCGCCACTATCGATAAAACTAACCAAATCCATAAAACAAGGTATAGAGCATCTAATAACCCACAACAAACAAGAGAAACCACTAATCTCAATTCTTCAAATAGATACAACAAATGTCTCTCAAAATAATACAACTATCTATCTCGAAATAAAATAAATATACAATGCTCTATACATCAAAATAAATACAAGTATTCTCATCCTGTATGCTCGAATATTCTTCTTAAAATATCCAAGCCAAAATCATCCCAATTGGTCCATAGCGCCCAAAAATCCGCGTTAACCTGCCAACTAAAATAAAATATGGGGAAGTACATAATACGACATGAAAGATGCTCAATAAATATATTAGCGATAAATAAAACGTAACAATACGAGTACGAATTTTCAAATCAAATACGAATCTCAATAGCATTTTATCAATATAATTTCTCAACAACACATTGATCAGAGTCACCAGGCCTCAGCATACCGCGCCCATACTTTATTAAGTAGCCAAAAATTGGAGTCTTTGTGGGTGCCAAACATCAGTGCAATATTAAAATCTCATGACAATATACCCAACACAATAATGTTACCACATGAATCAAAATTAGATTCCAACAAAAAATTTCAGATTTACAAATGAATTTAGCAATTCTTATGAGTTCAATTAAACATGAAATCAACGGGATAACTCTCGAGAGATTTAAAGAGCATATTGTGTAAAACCCCATACCTTAAACCACTCAAAGGAACAAAAATAAATCTGCCCATAAATCATATTACACCATCAGAACAGTCCTCAAAGATCATCAAATCTCCTCCGAGAACAAACACCAAAATAGCCCCAAGAACACCTCCAAAAACCTAAGGTTGAATGCATAAATTAAAGGGGCTATGTGTATATAAAAAGAGAGGAAAAGAAAATATGTTTTCTGCCAAAAAGTTGTACCTCAAAGGGTCACCCACGACCTTTTTTTATAAGGCAAAAAAGTAGGAGTTTAAAACAAAACAAACTCTTTGCAAACCCAGTTGTGCACGGAAATGGTTGGAATCTATCGATCGACCCTTGGCGTCGATCGATCGATCGCCCAGGTATGCTGACAGTTCGGCTTAAAAAATTATAAGGGATAAAAATATTTAAAAATCATGTAAAAATCCGTTTTAACTCCGATTTCGAAACCGTTTGAAATTATCGCCTTTAAAAAATAATTCTCAACATAATTGAGTAATAAAAATAATTTTATCTCAAAATTTATTTTTCCTCTATATTTGGAAAATTCCCCAAGAATTACGCGGGTTGTTACACAGGCATAATAGAAACATGTTTTAGTTAAAAAGTGAAATATACATGTAAGCCTATTTCTTATTATCTGATTAAAAAATCGACATACATGTATATTTATATGGAACTTGAATAATTGCAAAATTGATACACCTATATATATATAGACCCCCAACAACAATATCCAATCTACCCCAACAACAGTAAAAATAGAAACATGTGTATTGACATAAACAGGTGTAAAACTCCATATAAATAGGTGTAAACCTGTAAAACTCCATATAAACAGGTATAAATATTGACATAAAAGTCCATAAAATAGACATGTAAACATAAAACTCCATATAATAAACATGTAAAATTCATATAAACATGTGTAAAAGGATCAAAAAATTTTAAAAGAATGACATATCTAGACAACCGACATTTTTTAAAAGGATCAAAATTTTTTAGAAGGATCTCACACATGAATCGTCAGACAAATGCTTAATAACACGCATAAAATAAAACAGAGGATTATAAAAACAAATATTTGTTATATCTTGTTTTAGAGTTTTAAAAACCCCAATCTCATTGAACAAAGAGAGCTAGAGAGGGGAAAGGATCTCCCCTATAAACAAAACCCCAATTTCAATGGTGAGCGAGGAAATGATCAATAACAGATATGGACATATCTAAAGTGGAGAGAGGAAATGATCAATAATATGTATGAAACCATAAGTTAGTGAACAAATATAGTAACCATAAGTGAGTAAACAATTACTACCTTCAATAGTGGTCATTGTGTGGCGAAAGTAGTGCACCGATAACGGTGTTGAGATGTCTTTAGTGAGGGAGGGGGTGGAGAGCAAGAGAGGGATGACTGAGATGTGGGTTTTGTGGGTTTGGAATGGATAATACCCACCTACTCCTTGTGAGAGAGACATTAAAATGGGTTAAATACAATTTTACCCTTCTTTTTGAATTTCTATGTAGAGGGGGAAATAAATTGGAGTGTGTCAAAAGAGGGGGGACCTAAATAGTTGAGGGGAAAAATAGGTACTGCAAGAATAACTCATATAGATGACATCATCTTTTGATCTTATGACATACATAAGTTTTGTAACTTATTATATAGATATATGCATGTGTGTGTGTGTGTTCATGTGTGTATTATTTTGTTATACTTAGGTTTTGAGAGAATGTCATATGAGGCTAGATAACATTAAGTCAAAATCTAAAACATAAGGAATGGGAAAGAGAGAGAGATTTTTACAAATTCAGGGGTTAAAGCAGAAGTTGAAGGGGGGAAAAGTGGCGCTGAAATTTTCTTGAGCACACGCTTCATTTTCAAGCCATTTTCTGCATAATATATCTGTAAATTTGACTTTCTTGCCAAAATAAGGTCCTAGTTAAATTAAATGAAGAACACGTGGCCTCTAGTTTTGTAATGTTTTAAGTTTCCATGTATATATTAAAAAAATTATCCCAATAATGCACAAGGTTGAAATTTTGTGAAACAAACCCATCACCTTCTGGTTGACATAGTATATCTTCAAAATTTAATTTGTTCCTAGTAAGTTCTTACTTAAATTGAATTAAGAATGCATGCAAACTGGTTTCATAAATACTGGATCCATCATGAGTATCTTATTAATATTTTCCCAACAACGTGTAGGGATGAATTTCTTAGAGGTTTATGGCATTATTTTGTGTATGGAGATTTGAGAGGCTGAAATCATATATGTTCAAGAACGTCCAAGAACGGGACATTCTTATTTCTGCTATACGAACACAATCAAGTATTAATCATTTTCAAGGGAATTATTTTCATACGAGAATATGACTATTGTTATCTTTAAGTGTTGTTTAATTTAAATGTTGTCTAAACCTTAAGTACATATGCTTTCGTAATATAATTAGCAAATTTAATTTGTAAAAGCGAGAAGCTAATTATGGAACTATTTTATTAAAGATGAAAATAGGATTTAAGACTTGAAATATCATATGCTTAGATAGTTGTACCTTATTATGTTGGGTTGCTAGGGTGAATCAAATGTTAAAAATACAAATATGTAATTCGATTAATGTTTTGACTTGCAAAATTTCAATATTGATGTGAATGTTGTATAATGATGTTATTTCTTAGCAAATGTTTTTATTACGCGCATTTGAATTAAATTATATGTCGAATTGAAAATATACCACTCGTATTGGAATTATGAAATTTGACAACTTGCGTATCTATTTCGTAGAACATGACTATTACATGATTAAATAGATGTAATTACATTGGAATTGGATTTTTACGATTGTTATATATAGTTAATAATATGAGTTTTAGTAAATATTTTTTGTATTAATAATTTTGCACTGCGTGAACTTTGGGAGTGGTTGTAATTTCACCCTTGTTTAGTAGGTTAATTGATAGTTATGGGAGTAATTGGTTGACTTATTATTATTGTCCACTTTCTAGGTATGGGACTAATGAGTGTACTTTCATATGATAGAGTATTTTCATGGGTGGGACTAGGTAGCATGCCATTACATTATTCCATTAGCGTAGGTGGGATACTGGGTTGTGATTTGGGTTTAGGTATTGTTCCTAGGTTAATGACTAGGTGGTACTTATGGTTTGGTGATCTATAGGGATGGTTTTAGTTGTGATGCCCAAAATATGGGCGGGCCTAATTGAAAATGAAGAGAATTTGATTAAGAAATATAATTAATTCCTAAGATAATAAAAGGATATTAAAGTGGATTTTTGTCATGAGTATGTGCAGGACTAACGAAAATTGCATCGATTGGATATAATGTCATAGGTGGATATTGGCATCACGAGGGATAAAAAAATTGGTTTGAATGGCTATAGTGATGTGTCGTACATGGAACATCATAAGTATGTGCAGGTCTAATGAAATTGAGTTGAATGCACGTAGGGATTAGTGTGTGTGTGTGTGTGTGATGTGTTGAGACTTTAAGCGCGCCATGCGGATGTGTGGGACCAATTGAAAGGTTGATTGCTTATCGTGGCATCCCACCAATAACATAATTAAATATTGGAAATTAAGTTAAGTTAAAGGATTAAAATCTAATTAAATGTTGAAATAAACATAAGTAGACTTGGGTAGCTAGGTGGCTTAGTTTATGTGTATAGTTAGTATTGTTTCACTTTACTTGCATCTTACTATATCAAATCAAGTTTTAAAGTATTCTATTTTGATATTTATCTCTTATAACTATAATACCCCGAGATTTTTGGGACAATAATTTATTTATTTTGTGAGAAATAAATATTATTTTAATTAGAGGATAATTAAATTGGCATTTGAGGCCAAAATTTGAAGATGTTAGAAAGTGATTCGAATGACGATTCTGAGTGTGCCATTGTTTCCGGAAGGGTCAAGAAAGTCGAAATGACTGTACTTGGGGTCTATTTGGGTTCCGAAATATTTTGAGTTCGTTTGTCTCGAATTAAAGTTACCGAGTCATTTAAAGTGTGTATTATCATTTAAAGTTGTATATCTTGGGAGACAAGGCTTAAAAGCCTACGGGAGATAGAAATCTCCTTATAGAGAAAGAGAAAGAAAGAAATAGAGAGAGGAAGAAAAGAGAAGAGAAAGAGGAGAAAAGTTGGGAGATTTCGGCAAATTCGTGACTTCGAGGGAGATTCAGACTCTATGAACTTGAGGCAAGTAATTAAACTTTCTAAATAATTGTTGTGTGTCATTTATTTAATGATTTGTGGATCAAAATTGTGAATTTTGGGTTGAATATGTAAAACCTAGATTTTGTGTAAAATCTTAGATTTGTTGTGAATATAATGGATTTGAGGTTAGAAATTAGTTGAGGTGTGTTATTTGATGAGTATTAATGATATATATGTGTTTGGGTTGAAGAAAAATGGTTGGAAGATGAGTAAATTAATTTTTGGGAACTTTGGGTTTTGAAGAAATTAACCCATTTTCGTAGCTTGCTAACCAAACCGAATCGATTCGCCCCTTCCGAATTGATTAGGTAGGAAGCAGACTTACAGGTACTTTGGACCGAATCGATTCGGATGGGCCAAATCAATTCGCTGGGGACGAATCGATTTGGAAATGAGGCTGTTTTGAGAGGTTTTTTGGGAGTGAGTTTCGTCCGGTTTCATTTGAGTTTGTTGATTGGGAACCTCTATAGGAGTTATGAGAAGTGTGTTTTGGAGACTTTTAGTGAGTTTCCCTTATAGTAAATTGTTGTAGTCATATTGACTTGATTCGAGAGAATAACGATTAGGGAATATCGTATCGACAAAGTGGGGAAACCCACTATCATTAAGAATTCTCTGTGTTAAGGTCTTATAAGCGAGAGTTAGGATGCGCTTAATGATAATGGATTTTAGTATTAAATACCAAATGGGATAAATTCAAAGGTTCATGTCATGGATTAAACTATATTATGGATTGAAAATTATAAATGCTGATTGATGTGCATACGAATTGAGAAAATATCCTTAATGCAAATTAACTTGGGAGATGTTTCATATAAATGAGAAATGCCGATCGATGTGCATATGGATATAGGGAGTATCCTTAACGTAAATAGAATTGAGAGACGATTCATATAAATAGAAGTGAGGTGTGAACTTCAAGTGAGAAATAGTATAGTGTATACTAAGTGGGGAAGTTATGTGAGTTATTGACGAATAGTATATCGAGAGTAAAATATACTAAATAATGAGATTATTTGAATTACGCCTTAGAGCGTATTATGAGTATGTAAATAGTTTGGAATATATACTCGGTGTGATGGTATACAATTATATAATGTGATGATGTATGTATATCTCGTGTGTATGATATATATATATATATATATATATATATATATATATATATATATATATATATATATATATATATATATATATATATATATATATACCCCCTCCTTGCTATCATGGGAAGTTGCGCGATGAGGTTGAGCGCCCTTACGCCACAGAGAAACCCGACACAGGTTGAAAGTATCGTAGTCAACATTATAAAAGCACATGGACTCCAAACCTTCAAGATAAGAGAAGAATTCTTCATACATGGGGAGAGCCATTTGGGGAACATAAAATGAGAATCAAGAAGAGAAATATGGGTGTTAGTGAAGAAAACACACCATATACCCCTCATTTTATACTCAAACTCCTTGGAAGAATACAAAATTCTTGGAAACATGATTAATTCTAAACCCTACAGAAGTACACTGATGTTCAAGAAAGTGCAATCAAAGCCTAGGGGTGATTTGACTTGACCCCCATGCCAATGGGCATTACTCGGTAGGAGTCCCTTGTTGCTCTGGAACCTTTGGGTAAGTGAATTCTGCAATAAAATCTGCCACAGCTTGGCCTTTTAAACAAGACCTTGGTTCATATACAAGATCATATTCCCCAACTCCACATCCCAATACATCAATCTTCTGAATTTCTCTGTCTTATGAAAATCTTTCCTCAGTGGCATGTTAGTGTATACCGCTATGGTATAAGCTTGAAAATATGGCTTCATTCGTCTACTAGCCTCAATTAAGAGCAATGATTACTTCTCTAGCTTAGGATATCTGACCTCTGCTCCTAAAAAATCTTTACTAGTTTAATAAACCGACTTTTGAACTTCATTCTCCTCTCTGATTAAGGCAGATCTAACAGCTAATTCAGAAGAAACAGCCAAATATAAATACAACTTTTCTCCTAACACTAGTCGGGAGAGTAGCGGGAGTGCTCCCAGGTACTTCATTAATTCCAGGAAAACTTTTTCACAATTATAGTTCCATCAAAAGGTTTTTCTAAGCACCTTAAATAATGGTAAACATTTGTGTATTGCTCGGCACACAAATTTGTTGAGTGGTGCTACATGCCCTGTTAGCCTTTGAACATCCTTTTTACTGGTCGGGGATTGCATTTTTATTGAGGCCTTGATCTTATCTGGATTAGCTTCACTGCCCCTTTGATTTACTATATACTCGAGGAACATTTCCTCCTGAAATTCGAAGATGCATTTGGTTGGGGTTAACTTCATCTGGTGCTTCTCCAACTGATCAAACATCTGGCTGAGGTCGGCAATATGATCAGTATCTTTTTTTTCTCTTGTCAGCATACCGTAAACATACACCTCCATGTTCTTGCCTATCTTCTCCTCAAATACTTTGTTCACCAGTCTTTGATAAGTGGCACCTGCATTTTTTAGACCAAATGGCATAACATTATAGCAATAAGTTCCTCGGGGAGTAATAAAGGAAGTACTTTCTCTGTCTTCTGGCTTCATTTTGATCTGGTTATAACCAGAATATGCATCCATAAAACTCAGTAGCTTGTGCCCCGAAGTAGCATCCACTGATCAATTCGTGGCAAAGGAAAATGATCCTTTGGGCACACTTTGTTCAAGTCAATAAAATCCACACACAACCTCCACTTATTTTTTTTCTTCTTGACCATAAGTATGTTGGCTAACCACTCCGGATACTTCACATCTTCAATAAAGGAAGTTTTTTGAAGCTTCTCCACTTCTTCATGTATATCTCAGTTCTTCTCCGGGCTGAAAACTTTTCTTCGATGCTTTACAAGTTTAACCTCCTCATTAAAATTAATCTCGTGGCACAGGAAATTTGGGTCTATGCCAGGCATATCTTCGTGGCTCCATGCAAGCACCTGCTTTCTTTGTCTCAAGAAGGCCACCAACTCCTGTTTGATAACCAAATCCAATGACGCTCCTATTTCAGTCGTTCGTTCTGGTTTATCATTGTCCAGAACAATTATTTATGTCGCCTCCATCACGTGGCCTTTTACTAGCTCAGATTCATCTTTTGGATATAAGGTTTTAACCTCAGATTTGTTGTTTGGTTCAGACATATCCACTTGATAAGTGGTTGTTTTCCTCTTTACTTCTACCATATCTTCCTCCTCGGTAGATGAATAGGAGCATTCTTGAGATACTTTTTGATCTCCTTCTACTATTCCAACTCTAAAGTTGGTCGGGAGCTTCAGGCAATGATGAACAATAGAAGGTACAGCTTTAAATTTCTTTAGACCTTCTCTTCCCATTATCTTGTTGTAAGCAGAATAAAAAAAATTCATTATAAAGAATCTCACTTTCTCTGTCCTGCTCGTCAGCCATGTCCCGATCAACATATCTAACTTGATTGTTCCTAATGGAAATACCTTCTCACCAGAGAACTCAATGAGGGTCCTGTGGTAAGGCTCCAGTTGGCTCAATTTTAAATCCAAACTATCAAAATAAAGATAGAACATAATGTCTGTCAAACTGTCGTTATCCACTAGTCTTCTTGCTACCAGTACCTCTTTCATTCTGACTTTGATCACTAACGAATCTTCATGAGGATACAATACTCCGAATAGATCGTTCTTAGAAAATCTAATTACGAGCTTATCCTTCTTGACTTTCCTTAGTCGACCTTCCTCAACAAGGTTGATTCACTGGATATAGGAACAAGTTTGAGCCTCATTGAGGTAAGCCTTCCTTTTAGCTATATGGTCTCCTCCTCCTACAACTCCACCTGTAATCATATGGCAACCAAATGATCCAAAGCTGAGTGTGAATACCTTGCATTCAGGTTGCCTAGGCTTCTTGAGGAGATTAGGGTCGTCTTCTGGATCATCGTCATGGTTCCTCTTCTTCTCTTTTCTAGGTCTAGAGGGAGATTTAGATCTATGTTAACCTCTACCACTAGCTTTTCCACCATCCTTTTGATCAACAAATCTGTCTAAATTTCCTCGTCAGATGAGTGCCTCTATCTCATTCTAGAGAGCAATACACCGGTTGGTCGTATGACCATGGTCTTTGTGAAATTCATAATACATGGACTTATCCCTCTTATTAGCAGGTGACCTTAACTTTTCAGGCCAACTCAAATCATTTTTGTGCTTGATTTCTTCCAAAACATGATGTATATCCATCATTAAGGGAGTGTAATTAGTATATTTTCTGAGTCGTTCTAGGATTTCTTTTGCTTTTAAATTCTTGCGCTCATTGTGATTCTTATGCTCATTCTTATTCGACTTCCCTTCAGACTTCAATTCTCCCTTTACATCTGAATTCTTTTCAGCTTCCATAGCTTCCTCGACATTCATAATCTTTTCTGCTTTGGCCATAAATTTTATCATCGTCTTTGGTGGATCTTTTGCCAAACTATAATATAGTTTGTCAGGGAGCAAACCACTCAGGAGGGCAGTGATTGCAGTCTTCTCCTCGTAATCAATAACATCTAATTTCTCATTGTTGAAATGAGTGTTATAATCCCTGGTTCTTTGTCCCACCTTCTGTCTCACACTAAGCATATGAGCTACTCGCTTCACTGGTTTGTCTCCAAAGCATAAATTACCAATGAATAGCTCGGCAAGTTGTTGGAAGCTAGAAATCTCCCCCCGAGGAAGATTATTATACCAGATTTGATAATATCCAGTGATTGTTCCTGAGAAGGCCATGCACCTCATCTCGTCAGAGACAACACAGATATCGATCGCTACTTGGTATTATTTTATATAAAGAATTGGATCAGTCTTCCCATCATACTTGGTAGTAACCACTGGAGCTTTAAACTTGGTGTGTGTAGGGAAATCTACAATGGTTTGCACAAAGGGAGATCCCTTAATAAAACTTCTTTGGAGAGGATTCTTGGCCTTGGACATTTCTCATAATCTATCTTCCAAACGCTGAACGGGATCCTTCTAAGAATCATTGCCAACACCAGATCTGTTGGTGGCGGCTCTTTCATTCCAACCAACTGATTGTGCTGAGCTTTCCTCTTATAAACCTTCTTTTTAAATGGACCGATCAGTTCGTCGGGCATTCGATCTGGACTGGGCTGAACCTCCCCTCAAGTCACTTGGTCGTCAAGTATTTCCCGATGCAACTCGAAGGGAAATTCTATTTCCCCTGGGTCCCAAACGATCAAAAGGAGGGGCAATACTTAGACTTTCTAAGACACTCATCATTTCTGGAATGAGGGACTGTCCATCTTAGAAATTATAAGTCCTGATAAAATAAGTAGCTCTAGGACGGTACGAAGGATCCCTTAGAGTTCTGGAATGGCTATGATTAACACTCCTTATCGGAGGCGGTGGCATACTCCTTGTACTGGACTGTGGAGGAACTCCAAATTGAAGAGTTTCGGCCAATTATCTTATCGTATCCTGCATAGCCTCTTGACCTTTGTCCAGACTAGCGAAATTCCAGTTAATTCGTCATTACTTGGAGTGGCAAAGGGATTAGGTGGAATTCCCTCTTTTATGTTACTTGTTTAAGTTATATCAGCCATGTATGATGAATTAGTGAAAATGTTTAGCAATACGTTCTCACGGACGGCGCCAATCTGTTGATGCAAAAAACTAAACTAGGCCTAATTAATTGATCATAGATAAATAAGTAAAACAAATAAGACAAATGAGGTTTTTAAAGTGGTTTGACTCAATGGAAAACCCTACGTCCACCGTTATGTATTGCTTGACTGCCTTGATTTGTTTTTCGGTCCCCTTGTAGTGAGGGTGTTACAATGATGGAATTGCTCCATTTGTTAGGCATTTACATCAATACATAATGAGAATTAAACATAAAACTATTGACGTTTTATTGGATATACTGGTTGGACTCCTTATTGTTGGTCGGTCTTCCCAATTGGTTGATTTTCCATGTTGGTCGGGCGTCCTCGTTGGTCTGTCTTCTCTGTTGGTCGGTCTCCCTTGTTGGTCGGGGATTTGTATCATGCTGACTTGGACTTGTGCCACATTAGATGACACGTGCTGGCTTATAATTGATCCACATAACATGGTGAATGTTGGGATCAACATATAGTTTTTCTTTTTCCAAAATAAAAAGACAAGTTTGTTTTTGATAAAAAAAATAAACATCCCAAACATTAATTCTGTAAATTAATTTAAACTATAATTTATTTTATACCATTACGGGATGCCAGGTTGTCTTCAAATTTGGAGATGCTTGAGTTCGGTTCGTCTTGACGGTGCGTTAAGATTTGCAACTGGATACACAAAACTTGTCTAAAACTATGCTATGAACAATGTAAAATAAAAAATCTCCTATGACAAACATACTAACACCCTTCCTAACCCTAAAACGGAATGGCATAAGTATCTTTGTCTTTAAACTTCTTCTTCTTACCTTTGGCAAACTTTGTCTTCATTCGTGTGTTTTGAATTCCACTTTAAGTGCCTACATACAGGAGACAAAAAACATATACCTCATGACACATCAAGTTTTAAACAAAGAAAAACTCATAAATCAATTTCTACCCCATAAATCAAACTCATTTTAATTTTCTCTCCCCCTTTGTTTTTATTCGAAATAGACAAAGAAGTGAAAACATAAGCATGAAATATTAAGCATCATGTAGAATATAAGATATAATAACAAAGATACAAATCAAGCCCGTGAAATGATAATCTCAAAGGAAAATAACCGACTATTTTTGAAAATTTTTCAATATTTTTCAAAAAAAGCATAATTACAACAAAATATACCATTTATGATATATGCAAAATATATCAAAGAAAATTTGGCACACATATAGAAGTACAAACGACCACAAAACATGATACAAAATACATAAGCTTCACATACTAGCATAGTATCGATGTGTCCAAACATGTGGGATGAATGAATGGGTGTGAACTAGTAACAAAAGAATTATAACCCAAACACTCAAATATGTTCAAGAAGTTCTAATTGATCGCAAAACTTTATCAAAGCTTTAGCCTCAATTGACAAATAAATATGAACTTAATGAACAAAACAAGTACAACGCACACAAGCCTAGACTATTGATGATTCTACAAGTTAATAGCGTCATGACAAAATAATCATACTAGGTATCATATTTTCTATTCTTTTCTTTTCTTTTCTTTTCTTTTCTTTTGAAGTGATTTCTATTGAATGATTAATCAAACTAAACTACTTTGGCCCCTTTTGGCAATTTAATCTTTTTATTGCCATAAATTTTTCTTGGGCTCTTTTCAAACAGTGGCTTTCACGACGAGTTTCCTTTTTCGTGTACACTCATATTTTTTCAATACTAAACAAACTTTCAGAGGAAACGATTCTTACATGAACAAATACTCTATAGTCACATAAACATGTAAATGATAAAATTGATGGGAGAAAATCTCATTAAGCTCAAATAAACATGTGAATCCAAAATCCAACAAGCTCATGCATGTGTGTGTGGAGGCATATACAAAGTCGAATCCGTAAAGCAAATCAAGTTCGAAACAACTCCATAAACATGGTTAAGATCAATCTAAGTATCTAAAGTCATAACCAAATTTCCCAGCCTTATGAAAATTACGTAGTGAATTGGATTCAAACACACCAATATGCCACACTAAATATCTAAAACTAAAATACACAAAAATCGAATTTTTTTGTATTTTTCAAAAAATTTATCAAAAAAAAATCTTTTTGTATATTTCAAAAATTTTATCAAAAAAATATGTTTGTATTTTTCAAAAATGGCTCGATAAAAAAAATATAATACAAAACATATACATGTCATAACATTAGCAAACATATATCATGAAGTACAACTACTGTATGACAAACAAAACCATGCAAGCAATCATCTATAAGATATATCAAGAGAATAATCGTGTGCAAACATGTGAGAATCCATAAGTCTACCATCTACCTCCTCCAAAATGGATTTCCTAACCCAAATAGTTGTGAAATAATGAATAGAGGTTTTGGGAACCAACGGGACACTTGACTTCAACTTCTTAGGACCTCTTCTAAGATCAAAACAAAACGTCTAAGGGGACATTTCCTACCACAATGTGAACATGTGTAAACGTGAGGAATGTTACCTATGGATTGAACTTTTCTAATGTCCTTGTATGCGGTTGACCCTCTAAAACAAACAATGGTCTTGGCTTTATCACTCGAAGCATTAGAAACATATGAGCCAAAGCCATTACTAACAACACTACTAGATACTTTTAAATCATCTTTTAACTTCAAAATTTTAGACTAAAGCAAAGAATTTTACTCTTCCAATTTTAGGGACTCCTTATTCATATTTTCAATCATTCCTAGAAGGTTATCTCGTTCCCTCTCAATGAAAGCAAGCTTATCCCTAAGAGTCTTCTTACATGCCTTAAAATTATCAATCAAAAAACTATCCTCAATAGAACAAACATTAACCCTAGAATTTTTTGAATCCTCTAATTCTCTCTCTAAAAATTAGATTCTATCATCACTCTCTCTCTTGGACAATTCTAATTTTCTAAAATCACGGTCCATGTCCACAAGTCTCTAACGAAATAAATTTATTTGATTTTGAACAGTTAATTGGTATCAAAGTGGGTTGCTTCAAGTTATCGAGTGATCCTGAGTTTTCAAAAAAGCTGTTTTGGGTGTTTTATTTTTTCTCTCAATGGATTCTCATAGTCTTGACGGCTTAAATCGTTTGAATTTGAAGTTTGCGAAAAGAATTGAAATTATTGAAATAGAAAATTCTTGTTTTAAAACCAAATAATTTTTTTTCGTTAGACGCAAATAATCCTACGGTAGTAACGAACAAATAATGCAACACCAATTTTAAACATATCTTTTTATCCTAAACATGCAACTATGTGATAAAAACAAATAAATTAAATAAAGCAATCAACAAAGGCCATGTTTCAGGAAAAAAAAACTTTCGGGCAAAACCTTTTATTCACTTAGAAATTTACAAGATTGTCAACTTACAAACTACTTGATAACTTCCACAAGCATAAAGCGCTCGCAAATATCTAATGAACAACTACGATCCTCGCAAGAATCACATGACCACAGTCCTCCATCAGGTTTAGCCTTCGTCTTTAGCAGTGAGTCCCCTCATGGATCACAAGTCAGCCATGTAGATCCTCTCCACAAGGTGTATTCAAAGATATAAAATTTTCTAAGGTGTAAACAAATTCACAAGAATAATATTCGAGGATGTTTTGATGTGAATTAAACGGTGTTTTTTCATCACAAAAGATGAAGAACTTTCGCAAAAGTTATGCATAAACGGAGGGGTCAAAAGTCTTAAACAATTTGAACATGAAATAGGTATTTATAGGACGTTCACAAATTTTGAGGCACTGCGGTTATTCAAATGAGAACCAGACCTCGTTCTAATGACATTGCCATGTCGTTCAAACGACATAGGTTTCATTTCTAACAACCTAAAGAAATCCAAAACAATAAGCCTCGTTTGAACCTCATTTGAAAATATAAAAGAAACGACCTATTAAATGACTTTATATCTCATTTGAACAAGATAAAAAATAAAATAATTTTCTTTTTCGAAAATAAAAAGACCTGTTCATTTTTGATAAAAAAAAATTAAACATCCCAAATATTAATTCTGTAAATTAATTCCAACTTTAAATTGTTTTATACCTTTATGGGATGTCGGGAAGTCTTCAAACTTGAAGATGCTTGAGTTCGGTTTTTCTTGATGGTGTGTGATGATTTGTGACGGGATACGCCAAACTAGTATAAAACTATGCTATGAATAATGTTAGAAAAATTGTTCCTATGAAAACACTATACAGAAAGGAGTAAATTATGTAACAATTGTATTATGATAGAGATCACATTAAGCTCGTTTTATTTTAGTTTGTGCCCATAAATGAATGAACATGGCAAATATATGTTATGGTATAACTCGCCTATGATGAAGTCAAAGTGAGATAGAATTATGGACAAATGCTTTTGGATTACATGTTTCAAGCTAAATGACCCGAGACTAAATACATATTAAATTTTATTTTGGTAAAGTAGAAATGGAATTAAGCACGTATGTAAGACCATCGTTCGAGTTATAAATCAAATAATGAGGTCAGATTCTAACAGATTAGAGTGGAGAACAAATTCCCCAGTTTGATGCAATCATTATATGCCAATCCAAAATCAGTACAAAAGTTATATAAAAACAACTCAAACCATCTTTATCGAAAACACTAATAACCTAACCACTTGAAATTTGAAATGCATCTTCTGACACTCCGGTACAATTTCGTTCCACACAATAAAATTAAGGTACGATTGATTGTGAAATTGAAAATTTTTTTTAAAAAATTGTTCATTTTTATATGAAAATTGGAAAATAGTGGAAAAAGAAAAGTGATTTGGTGAGAGATATTATCTTACCTTACTGGTTTCCCATGAAATCAAACTGTTACTCACCCCAACGAATAAAGAATTAGATTTCATGGAAAACTCAAAAAGTAAGAGACATCTTATCGAGTCACTCATCTATTCTTCTACTTTTTATCTAATATTGTAATCAGACGATCCTTTAGTGGACAAAATTAACCAAAAATTCCCTTTAATTAATTAAGTTTAGTGTAGGCGCACATGACACAGAAGATACTATCTCCATTTTGGTTCCGAGCCTCAGCATAGAAATATCCTTAACACCAGCATCTATCCAAAGAGTACCAAAAGCACCCTATCTTAACCAAAATGAAATCATCACCTACCTTTCATCCATCTAACTATAAATAACACACCAGACCAATGCAATCAATCTTACCATAACCATAACATGGATCCCTGGCTAGTATCTCCATCACTTACCTCACCACAATTACACTCCAAACAATTATTAGTGACTCACATACTTGTACGCATATCTTAAAATATGGCATTTCCATTTAACAGAATAAAACTTACAATTTGAGAAATCATTCCTAAATCTTCCCCAAGGTTAGTTTTTGTGAGCAAGAAAGAATAGTGAATTAATAGTGCACTGAGGTCCAATAAGATGTTTTTAAGTCATCTTTGACATCCTGTGTATTGAAATTATTTTTGTACATGTTCTTATTAACGATTTTAATTATAACCTTTTCATTATTCTAGTATTCAAAAGTAATTCAACTCATTTAAACAATTAGATCCAAATAAGTGTATCCCTAGTGTACTACATTTTACAATGTAGGCATGCAACATCCTCATTCCACGTACAAAAATGACCAGCGTTGTAGGTAATATTGCTTTAGATGCTGAAATTGTTCCCTCATCACCATCACACAATGAAAGCATCATCCTATCACTATTCCATCCTCTAAATCAAGGAAAAATCTTCTTTTACTTAGAATTTAGAGAGTTCTACATAAATCAGTATTGTAGTCATGGAAAAAATTCCCAAATTGGAGGTCACGTGTGTGTGCAAGATATATCTATAGAACATGAGAGCCGAATTGCCAAGAAAATAAACCAATGGAAAAGAAAAGGGCTCTCAAATAAAGATTTCTCCCCAGAAGAAGGGAATAATGGTATCTTTCCTTAAAAGCTAAGGTCAAAGACACAATATAAATTATAATCAAATCACTTAATTATAATATAAACTATAATACCCTAGATTGTCTTCTAGTCCAAGTAAGGGTGTGAACAAACTCGAATGGACCTGAAAAATTGGATGGGACTAAACCGAATATTTTGATGCTCTTAATGTTTGGTCCAAATTTGATTTACTCTTTTAAGAACTGAATTGATTCGGTTTAGCCTTCCATTTGAATCTTCAAATTCGGTCTTTGAACATAATAGACTAGTCAACTTTTTTTTTTGATCGAGGGGAAGGCCGAAGGCCAAAGAGAAAGCAACAAAAGAATAACTAGAGCGCCATTCCTTGCAAGGAGTTTACAAAGATTGGATCATCGAGGGCATTGAAAATATTATCATCATAACGTGAACAAAACGAGTTTGCAAGCCCGTCAGCCGCTTTATTCTCATCACGAGAGATCCACTGAACAGTAAGTTACCTCTTTTTCAGAATTTGCCAAATGTCTTGGAGGACCGTTCTCCAATCTTTTGAACACTGAATTCCGTTGACTATTTTAACTGCTTGTTGGCTATCACGTTCGATTAAGCCTACCGACCAGTTTCTTACTTCAAAAACAAAGTAAGCGTTTCTGCACGCTAATAATTCAGCTCCTAACGGGTCATCAACCTTTAATCTAATAGCTGATCCATTATCCTTATGAAAAGAACCATCAATATTGCATTTAATTCCATTGGTACTAGTTTTGGAAAACTGAGTAGTTAAGACCTCATTATCAACTTTCTCCTATCTTTGGTTGCACTTGGTACCTATGGCAGTGGGCCAACTATCACAATTAATATTAGCCACCAATGAGGAGCTAGGGGATAAGGCACCACGGTTCCCTAGGTTCAAATCCTTAGCTGCTGTTGCACGATTATTGGGAGCATCAAAAGTTGTAATTCTCTACTCATGAGAAGTCACACTCACCTTACTTTGTCCGGCGCTAGCCCCCCTAGCCTCATAACCTGTCATGTTAACAGAAAGGGAGGAGATAGGAGTGATGGACAAGTTTGCACAACCCCGCATAAAGCCGTCACCAAATTTATCAGCATTCATGTCCTGCTGACAAGGGTGTCGGGAAGCGATTTTTTTTTAGTAGGCAGTGAATAAACAACAGTTAGGATATAATTACATCATAAGAAATATAGGCCATAGCGGCAAGACTAGAAACATCGAGAACATAATAAATAAAGAAAAACATAAGGACCGAAGCATCGCCACGGGGGAGCACAACTACATCATGGGATTATCCAGGATCCAACGCATTGCGGTCGGGATGTCCACAATCTCAACTATCGGGTATTCTTGTAGCTTGGCCTCCCGAGCGAGCCAATCAGCTCCACGTATCTTCCCCGGGTGGGCGTAGGTGAAATCCACTCCCACCATTCTCATAATCTCGTAGCAATCCAATCAGATGTTTTCAAAGTTGGTCTCGTGATATTGGACTCCCTTAAATATATCAATGAGCTCATGAGAGTCTGTCTCGATCATAACATCCTTCCAACCACACATTTTCACCATGTGGAGACAATGGAACAGTCCTTCCATGAGAGCACGCAGCGTAGACGGGGAACCCCTGAGGCGACCATAGAGGCCACACTTCCATTTACCCATATCATCTAGGACATAAGCTCCAAAGGTGGCAGTGAGGAAGTTGGGGTCAATACAGGCTTGTAGAGCAATGAAGGTGTTTTTCTGGTCCCCACGGCCAAGGAGGAGGTTGAGGGCATCCGGTATCTCATCGCACTCCATGTAGTCATGCTCATGAAGGCGCCCAATGCGAGCGAGACCATCAGCCCATATGTTGTTCGTACGCCTAATATATTTGGCCTTGATATCCATCTTCCGCATAATATCCACACATTCCTAAATGATTTTCGCAAGCAGGTGGTTACGATGCCCCTGACCACTTAAAATCTGCACCGCATCACTACAATTGCTACAGATCGTGCTACCAATCCAGCCCTTGATCCTGGCAAGGTTAAGACCATGAAGTATCCCAATGAATTATGCCTTGAGGGGGAAGTAATCCCCCCTGATCTTCTCGTTAAATCCGAGGATCCAGCGATCATCGTTGCTACTCACCATTCCTCTGAATCCTCCCAGCTTACTAAACGGGTCGTAGCTACCACCAGTGAAAATCTCAAGCCCTGTAAAAGAGACAAAACTTGGGAAAATGTCAGTATTTCTACCCCGGTTTTGGTCCAGAGACACCTTGGTTTTGGAACAAGCATATAAGTTCAAAGCCAAGGCATTAGAGGAAGCACAAACCATTTTCGGGGTAATATTGGATTTTTCAAAATATGCTTTATTCCTAGCATTCCATATATGCCAAAGTGTAGAAGTAAAAATAATCACTTCATACCGCGTGTTGTTACCCCGTATATTATCTTTAAGCCAATCATGGAAATTCAGGTTAAGCATGGTGGCCCATTTATCTGGTGTAAGGATAGATTTCCAGGTTGCCGAAACTAGATGACAACTACGAAGGACATGATCAATATCTTCATTAAACTCACAAAAGTAACAGTTCTTCAATTCCGTTAATCAGCGGTTAAATCTTTGACAATTAGTTAATAGTTTATTATGAAATATGATCCATAGGAAGGTTTTAAATTTAGGCGGGACTTTAATTTTCCGCAATTGTTTCCAATTAATTAAGGCAGACGTGTTAAGGTCCATCTTGGTATTAGCTTTATAGCAGGAATTGATCATAAATTTACCATTAGAGGACGGCGCTTTAGAGACAGCGTTAAGTATGTTAAACATGAATACTTTCATGAGAATCCAGAGTACTTCAAGTTCAACGAGTACTGAGTTGAATTGAATGATGGGTTGTCGAACTTAGGAGATGTTATCCACTTGTTAATTTAATTTTTAGCAAAACAAAATGAATTATTTATTTAGGCTTGTTTTTTTTAAACTTTATTTTTTCTAGTTTAATAGTTGATTTTGGTTACAACCTTTGATATGAATTTTTAACCAATGGTAAAAATTTAATCAATGAATATATCAGAGATTGAATGAAGTAAAAATATAATAGGGATAGCTCAGGGTGGCAACTACTGCCCGGGGGTCATTTTTGGGGCCCAAAATTCCAGTCAAAATAGGTTGATTTTTTAATTTGAAAATAAATTTACTTATTTTGGCTCCATTTTGTCTGGACACTTGAAGATGGTCTTAGTGGGTAAAACAAGGTTATTGCCTCATTTAAAAGTCTCGGTGTAATACCCCGTACTTTTATGGATATTTATTTATGGGATTAATTAAATTAAATGTGAATTAATTGAGAATTAATCCGGATAAAATACTAACGAGATGTGAGTTGGCATTTGATTATAATGTGTATATATGGCAGTATATGAATATTGAAAATATTAAAATTGTCGCGAGACTGAAATACGGCAATTTGGGAAATTTTGTTGGGATGCGCGTGACAGTCGCGTCAGGAAGGTAACTATTTAAATTAAAGAGTGAATTTTATTTTTATCAACCATATGGTCATTTTGAGTGCGCCAACGAGTCCGGAAGGGTCGAAATAGTCAGAAAACACTAGCCGGGGGTTTAGTTTGGGTCCCGGGGCATTTTTGGGCCACACCGGCAACTTAAAAGGGTATTTTGGTAATTTTGGAATTTGGGAAATTTTGACCAACGAATTTTGGGAATTAAAAATAGGGTATTTGGGAACCCACTAAACCATTACCAACACTTAACTAATTAGAGGGCTACGGGAGTTATAGGAGAAGTTAGGAGAGGTTCCCAAAAGAGAAAAACCATAACTATCATCTTCAACCTTCAACCTTGGGAGAAATTGTAGAGGAAAAGAGAGAAACATCCAACATCCAACATCAAATTCAGAGAACAATCCGAGTCAAGTGGTTTAATTACGTTAATTTCAAGCGAATGTTTCTTCCATGCTTAGAAATCTACATAATTGCATTGTATTGGGAGATTTATAAAAACCCATGAAATTGGAGTTGTAAATTCAGGTTGTGATATAGGGATTGCATGTAGAATTGTTATTGGGTGATTATACTAATAGAAATATGACTTTGATGATACAAAAACGGATTTATTAAGGGAAATTGATGACTTTAAATTTCTAGGGTTCTTGATGATATTTTGATCTAAATAAGGCCTTTGGGTGATGATTAATTAGTTTTAGAACGTTAACAATGTTGTAGGATGATTATTTGATGATATTATAACGTTAGAATGAAGTTTTATGCATTGTAATGGATTTTTGGGACGATTTGAGGACTACAAAACGAAGCAGTCCGTAACTTATCTGGTGCAATCGATCGATCGACATTCATCAGTCGATCGATCGACCACCATCGATCGATCGATGTTCAAGGTCGATCGATCGACCTTCCCAGAATGAGAAATATTTTCCCTAGTTAAATTTTAATGATGTTAACCCTTAGAAAATTATTAATGGAGATTTTATGAATATCCTTAGACTTAAGGAAGACCAGTAGGTATGGTTATAAAGTCTGTACCTGCGTTAGAATTCAATTTGAGGAATTATTATGAAATCTAATAAAATTCGATGAGTGAGATAATATTAGGGTTAAAGGAGTAAATTCGAATAATTTGATGAAATGAGATTTGGGGCAGAAGTAAGGATCTTAAGAATAATGATATTATTTGTGGGAATAATAGGAGACTTAGTAATCCCTTTGAGATAGGTTTTAAGTACAAGAAACTATGACGTGAGATGTGTCGACAGTCTACATTATATATTATCGGATGATTTAAAAATGTATAAAATTGGAATAAGGGTATAAGGATGTAGAATATACCTTTATTAATAATGAGATATCTAAGAAGTGTGAATGCTTAGTATATGACTTATGTGTATGACATACCTACCATACTTGCTATCACGAGAGGTTTGCGTTCGTTTAGGACCATCTAATCTTTGTGTGCCTACGGGGGGATATAGATTGGTACCTCGAGGACATAGGTCAGAGAAGGACTTATTGGGAAGTTAATAAGTCTGCTGATCGTGGGAGCATAGGTATGTGCGTGACCCATGTGATGTGACTGTGTTCGCCTCCAATGATTGTGATTGTTGTTATCTGAGAACGATTCCTGAGAGATTCGGAATGCGTGATCCTTATGTATGTGAAGTACCGGGATGGATAGCAGAGTATGTGTGCACCGCAGCTTAGTCTCGGGGTGCTCGTATTGTATATTTATGATGTGAATGATATACGGTTAAATGAACAGACTTGTCATGTTTAATTATAAGAATAATTTATAGTAACTCCTTGAGAAGATAAATAAGGGGATAACCTCCAGTGAATGGTAATGCTAATAATTGAGAATCCGAGTTTAAGAAATGCTATCTATTCAAGAGATAACATTGGGAATTTATATTGTGAATCGAGTAGATGGGTTAGATCTTATGTCGGTTTAGCTAGATATGAATACCACTTAGATGGGTACTGTACGTTAGGAGTGCACAATTAGTCGAGAGGTGAGTATTTCATGTGAGAGCACGTCCTAACATGTATTTTGCATTCATTGTTTTAATGTTATTAAAGCACTTGCTATTTTTAAAATACTCTCCACTTTCGGGCTCTGACCCGTTTGCTTTCAAATCTATTTTTGTAAAAACCTTTTAGGTGACCAGCCATAAGGACACCATGCATAGGATTTCCATTCAGGTGACGAGCTGTAGCTGTTTGTGGAAGTTACAGGGCCTTGCTAGTAGACGCTTCTTTTGTCTTGACTTTATTCAGTTTTCATCATTTGTAGGGCATGTCGCCCATTTCTATTAGAGACATTTCATATTTCAGTTATTCAGATTGTTGGCATGAAATTAATTCAGGAGATACTGTTTTATTTATTTCAGTGGTGGGATTGTTGTGAGGAGTTTTCCTCCGGACTTATTTTATTTATTGGTTACTTTATTGAGACTTTATGGTGTATGGTTATGATATTCTTTCATAATTCTTTTATTGTATGTTAATCAGACTTAATTTAAAATTTGACATCTTACTTTTTAAATACTAGGTGGTTAGCAATGATTAAAATGTTTTCGACAGTGATGCTGTTAACTGGACCGACTTGACATTTTGTATTAATTTAATAAAGGAGTAGCTATAAGGTATTTAATTAGTCGGGGTGTCACAGGTGGTATCAGAGCATCATGTTCTAGTGTCCTTTAGGATCTGTGCGGCCTATTATGCTTCCAGCGTAACTTTCTTTGATATAGAGCCCTATGTTTAGGATTGTTGATTCCCGTAGTAAAATTTCGTTCTCGTGCTATGATGTATGTGATAGCGAATCGTATTGCGATCGGGTGTATTCGTGTGCCGAACAATGTAGTACGTCAGGCGAAGACAGTTGGGTGAACAGCAGGAGGCAAGGATCAGTTGAGATTAATAAATTAATTAAGGGAAGACCGTAGTCGAGGTCACCCATACCAGGGTACGGAAGTCCTGGACGGTCCAGACAGCCAAGACGCGACTTGTGACTTCCAAGCACAACAATAGTTGAAGGTAGGGTCAATTGAGACTCACCCAACAAGGTTGGATTGAGAGAGAAAGAGTTGGGTGGGACATCGAGAAAACCAGCGGTGGAAATACTCGAAAGGCGAAGACGACATGTGCTAGCCAAACGAATGCAATGTATCCAAAGGCTTGGACTTGTGTCGGAGTATGGCCAATCGAGAGTGAAAATTTGAGGAAAATTTTTCTTGTCTCGTGAGAGCGGAGTTTCAATGGGGAGAAACAATCACCACACTTATAAGTGGAATGTGACGTCGAGAGAAGGCGTACACGAATGGTTTGACCATAAGTTCCTTGATCAGATGTTTAGGATGAAAATCGAATGTCGTTCTTAACTCACACGAGAGGCCCGGACAGAGGTCACTTTGTGAGAAGAAATAAAATTATTTAGTGAACCCTACACCGGGTGAAGTAGGTGAAACGGAGAAGGGGATATTAAAGGGAGAATTTACATAGAAGAATTGCTAGTCCTTCTGGAAGAATTCTGCCTGGACGGTTAAAGAAAATGGTATTGTCGCATAGTGTTAATTTGGAGGTAAACATCCCCCGATGGGGAGATACAAGAATCGAAGGCTTTATATAAAGTAAGACTGGGGCAAACAGTGTTGGTGAAGCACCACAATGGGAAGACCCAACGAAGAACTAGTTAAAATGATTCGGATAGCTTAATTACTACCGGGCAAAGATGATTTCAGTGAGAGATGTAGAAATTAGTAGCGTGTTCCTTAGGGCCGTCAAAACTAAGGGAACAACGGAGGTAGTCGTCTGAGTCGAGACTACCAACGTCCGAGAGATGGACCACCTTAACATGATTTGTGAGACAAAAGATAAGTGGAGTATGTGTAGAGGTATTTCTGTGGGGAGTGAAAACCCGTACATTATAAATGTTTCCCGATGCAAGTGTAGGGATAAAGGTATTATGCCTCGCGAGGGCGAAAGTTATTGAAATATTTGGTGTGGTACGGACAGGTGTTAAGACTAGAAACCATTAGAGCAGCCATGACGATTGTCAGGATGGAAGTAGGAGTTATATCCTCAGATGATGTTGCATGTTGGTTGTGATATAAATAGGTTACTACAATGGTTATTGTTGTTATTGTCACTTTTTCTTGAGAGTTGAGTTTAGTGAGTATTGCCAATTTTGTTTATGTGAACATTTTTCGCTGATTGTGTGGGGTTCCTTGTATTATTATCCGTATAGGATGAATGGGTATATTGATAGCAGTACATGATTGATTGATTGAAATTACTCATTTTAGTGCTGTATTATACAAGTATGATATTATCCAAATTGTGTTTTTATATAATTGTACCGATAGTGTGCTGGTATTACAAGTTTATCGAAGTTACTACCTTGGGGTAGAATGTTTTGGTTCTGGAGAGGCCCCATTTTTGAGAGGGCTGGGCTCAAAATCGTACTATTGTATATATGTATATATATATAAATATTGCTGTGATTTCAAAGGCATAATGGTCTCGGATACTTAATCCTAGTAAGTGCGGAGATTTAATTGATATGATTAGTATGTAATTTATTTACTAGTTAGCAAAACGGTTTAGCTGGTTATTATAATTAACACTCAGGATGTCATAATAAGTATAGTGCATTATTTTATCGCCATTTGGAGATCTGGGAGTTTATACTCATAGTTGTGTACCTGGGGACGGGATTTTGAGAGCCCCGAGTATAATTGCGTAGTGTATATGGAATGTGATTACCATCAATGTCAAGAAAAAGTGTCTTTCGGAAATAGTTCCTTGTTTAAGTTAAATTGAGAAAGGAGATGTAACTTTGTTGTTAAGAGACGAGAACATAGGGGTACGTGTTATGGACTGAGGGCTTAATAAATCTCGATGACCGACAAGGTTAGGTAGTAGTGTATCGGGGGAGTTCCTTGTTTGGATTTCGCTTTGCGAGACATCCCACGCATGAAACCTAGCTTAAGGTTGGTAGTAGGGGGATATTTAACCATTCGTCCATAATTTGGAATCCCTCGATAATTATGAAAATAGTTAGTTAGGAAAATTACGATATAAGGTCAGTAGAGCCAGTGGTGTGGTGAAGAAGTACTGAAAATTTTGGTTTTATTTCGGCAGGTTGAAGGATGCATTGAGGTTAAGAAGTATTTAGGATTTCTAATTCAGAAGCGATTGAGAACGCCCAAGTGGTATAGCACCGTTGTATTTACAGTGACAATAAAGAGTTTGGCATTTGTATGAAGCGTATATAATGTTTAAAAACCATATGGTTGGGTTATAAGGGGCATAGACATCTTGATTTGCTAAAGTTTAAATCAAAGGAAGAGGGAACATAGACGGGTGAGATTATTACTTATGAGATTAAACGTCATAAGAAAAGGTGTAAGTGAATATCATGTGTAGTCAGTGTAGCACGTTCAAATTTGGAGGAAAGGCAGTAGAAAGCCATTTAATAAAAGGATATCTCTTGAGAAGGCGAATAAATTATTATGAGCAATTTGGAGTAGAGTTCCGATCAATCAAATGTTGAGGGTGACTCAAGAGTAAATAGAGTGAGAATGTTAATAAGGTATAAGGAGTCCGGATTTTCACAAAGAGGTGAGAAAGTGTAAGGGTCGAAACTTTGGCATACGCCAAGAGAAGCAGAGGATCGTTAAGTATCACTTAACGGGAAGGAACATTTACAAGAAAGTCAGTATTTAAAGGGGTGTAGTAAGTAGTAGAACGGTTCGGTGTTAAATGATTAACCAATTAATTTTGTATCCAACCGATGATACCAGGGATGGAAGAGTCAAGTTAGTAAATTCCTTGAGGGGTAACAAATTCGTTCAAATACGTGAGTCATGTTGTTTAGAAGGATACAAATTGTTATATACTTGAATGATTTACACTATTAGATAGTGAACATGCCGGTACCTGGTTCGACGTAGTATTATTTAGAACTGGGATGAAATCCCCGAAATCCACATTTAGGTGGGGTGACAATAAGTAGTGGGAAATAATGATTCAAACTAAGGATTGTATCACCTATAACCCGAGGTGCAGGCGCAAGGTGATTAACGACTGATGGATTGTATGAAAGAAATTTTGGATTCATTACGATATTTTCAATTCCAAATCGGGTATAACTAGTGAGGTATATTGTAGTCATGAGGAGGAGATATTACCTAATGGTAGAGTTGGGGGAAAAGAACCCATCTATTCATGGTGGACAAGGTGCTTACAGAGGTTTGTGTGACACCAATAGGCTGAAGCGGTTTTCCCTCGTGTAAAAGTCACAACGTCGGGATATTTCAAGGAATGGACAAGCGTAGTCAGATGTGTTATTGATTCATCCCAGGATGGGAGTTTAAAGTTTTGATAAACGCGGGAGTTAGTAGTGAGGTGCGGACTCACAATACTAATAAAAATAATGCCGATAATGATGTATAGGCTATTTTTATTCGAATGTTGTTTAATAAGAGCACAACATGAGGTGCATTTATCGAAGATTATTCTAATAAGTCATCAAGTATGTTAAACAAGCTTATTGTGAAGTGAGGGTTTTAGTGATTTGGGCTTTTCTTTATAATTGTTTTGAATACTGGAGGATACCTAATTTTTCCAGGTGTGCCTTACTTATCCGAATTTCGGGACGAAATTCTGTTATTAGGGGGGGAGTATGTAATACCCCGTACTTTTATGGATATTTATTTATGGGATTAATTAAATTAAATGTGAATTAATTGAGAATTAATCCGGATAAAATACTAACGAGATGTGAGTTGGAATTTGATTATAATTTGTATATATGGCAGTATATGAATATTGAAAATATTAAAATTGTCGCGAGACTGAAATACGGCAATTTGGGAAATTTTGTTGGGACGCGCGTAACAGTCGCGTCAGGAAGGTAACTATTTAAATTAAAGTGTGAATTTTATTTTTTATCAACCGTATGGTCATTTTGAGTGCGCCAACGAGTCCGGAAGGGTTGAAATAGTCAGAAAACACTAGCCGGGGGTTTTGTTTGGGTCCCGGGGCATTTTTGGGCCACATCGGCAACTTAAAAGGGTATTTTGGTAATTTTGGAATTTGGGGAATTTTGACCAACGAATTTTGGGAATTGAAAATAGGGTATTTTGGAACCCACTAACCCATTACCAGAACTTAACTAATTAGAGGGCTACGGGAGTTATAGGAGAAGTTAGGAGAGGTTCCCAAAAGAGAAAAACCATAACCATCATCTTCAACCTTCAACCTTAGGAGAAATTGTAGAGGAAAAGAGAGCAACATCCAACATACAACATCAAATTCAGAGAACAATCCGAGGCAAGTGGTTTAATTACGTTAATTTCAGGCGAATGTTTCTTCCATGCTTAGAAATCTACATAATTGCATTGTATTGGGAGATTTATAAAAACCCATGAAATTGGAGTTGTAAATTCAGGTTGTGATATATATGTATTGCATGTAGAATTGTTATTGGGTGATTATACTAATAGAAATACGACTTTGATGATAGAAAAATGAATTTATTAAGGGAAATTGATGACTTTAAATTTCTAGGGTTCTTGATGATATTTTGATCTAAATAAGGCCTTTGGGTGATGATTAATTAGTTTTAGAACGTTAACAATGTTGTAGGATGATTATTTGATGATATTATAACGTTAGAATGAAGTTTCATGCATTGTAATGGATTTTTGGGACGATTTGAGGACTGCAAAACGAAGCAGTCCGTAACTTATCTGGTGCAATCGATCGATCGACATTCATCAGTCGATCGATCGACCACAATCGATCGATCGATGTTCAAGGTCGATCGATCGACCTTCCCAGAATGAGAAATATTTTCCCTAGTTAAATTTTAATGATGTTAACCCTTAGAAAATTATTAATGGAGATTTTATGAATATCCTTAGACTTAAGGAAGACCAGTAGGTATGGTTATAAAGTTTGTACCTGCGTTAGAATTCAATTTGAGGAATTATTATGAAATCTAATAAAATTCGATGAGTGAGATAATATTAGGGTTAAAGGAGTAAATTCGAATAATTTGATGAAATGAGGTTTGGGGCAGAAGTAAGGATCTTAAGAATAATGATGTTATATGTGGGAATAATAGGAGACTTAGTAATCCCTTTGAGATAGGTTTTAAGTACAAGAAACTATGACGTGAGATGTGTCGACAATCTACATTATATATTATCGGAAGATTTAAAAATGTATAAAATTGGAATAATGGTATAAGGATGGAGAATATACCTTTATTAATAATGAGATATCTAAGAAGTGTGAATGCTTAGTATATGACTTATGTGTATGACATACCTACCATACTTGCTATCACGGGAGGTTTGCGTTCGTTTAGGACCATCTAATTTTTGTGTGCCTACGGGGGGATATAGATTGGTACCTCGAGGACATAGGTCAGAGAAGGACTTATTGGGAAGTTAATAAGTCTACTGATCGTGGGAGAGTAGGTATGTGCGTGACCCATGTGATGTGACTGTGTTCGCCTCCATTGATTGTGATTGTTGTTATCTAAGAACGATTCCTGAGAGATTAGGAATGCGTGGTCCTTATGTACGTGATGTACCGGGATGGATAGCAGAGTATGTGTTCATCGCAGCTTAGTCTCGGGGTGCTCGTATTGTATATTTATGATGTGAATGATATACGGTTAAATGATCAGACTTGTCATGTTTAATTATAAGAATAATTTATAGTAACTCCTTGAGAAGATAAATAAGGGGATAACCTCCAGTGAATGGTAATGCTAATAATTGAGAATCCGAGTTTAAGAAATGCTATCTATTCAAGAGATAACATTGGGAATTTATATTGTGAATCGAGTAGATGGGTTAGATCTTATGTCGGTTTAGCTAGATATGAATACCACTTACATGGGTATTGTACGTTAGGAGTGCACAATTAGTCGAGAGGTGAGTATTTCATGTGAGAGCACGTCCTAACATGTATTTTGCATTCATTGTTTTAATGTTATTAAAGCACTTGCTATTTTTAAAATACTCTCCACTTTCGGGCTCTGACCCGTTTGCTTTCAAATCTATTTTTGTAAAAACCTTTTAGGTGCCCAGCCACAAGGTCACCATGCATAGGATTTCCATTCAGGTGACGAGCTGTAGCTGTTTGTGGAAGTTACAGGGCCTTGCTAGTAGACGCTTCTTTTGTCTTGACTCTATTCAGTTTTCATCATTCATAGGGCATGTCATCCATTTCTATTAGAGACATTTCATATTTCAGTTATTCAGATTGTTGGCATGAAATTAATTCAGGAGATACTGTTTTATTTATTTCAGTGGTGGGATTGTTGTGAGGATTTTTCCTCCGGACTTGTTTTATTTGTTGGTTACTTTATTGAGACTTTATGGTGTATGGTTATGATATTCTTTCATAATTCTTTTATTGTATGTTAATCAGACTTAATTTAAAATTTGACATCTTACTTTTTAAATACTAGGTGGTTAGCAATGATTAAAATGTTTTCGACAGTGATGCTGTTAACTGGACCGACTTGACATTTTGTATTAGTTTAATAAAGGAGTAGCTACCCGGTATTTAATTAGTCGGGGTGTCACACTCGGTAGATATATTGAGCTAGAGTGAGGGTTAGAGAGGGAGAGCTAAGTGGGAGAGGGTATGAGTCCGTAGGAGTACTGCTACCGGTGAGGGATATTTTAGAATAATTCGAAGACGAATGTGAATATACCATCGGGGAAAGTCAAATAGCAGAGACGAATGAACATTGTCAGACCACCGAATAATAGATCTATAGTTTAGTGGTCTGAAAAGGTAACCAGGGGACCATCTTCGCTATTCGAACGATCACTGATCATGATGTATGTTGGTGACACATGCAGTGAGGATATACACTAGGAAAAATTTCAATTTTTAATTATATTTTATTTTAGTTTTTAGTTAGAATAAATGAATATTCCTTTGGAATCTAGGTTAGGTTATTTTACTCAATTTTGTAATTCTTTTAATTACTTTAGTTGTTTTAAGGGAATTAGATGGAAGCTTCTATAAGGATCCATTAGTTAGTGTTGTCATAGATGAGTTGTCATCACAACTCATGACAACTTATCTCATGAAAATTCATCCTTAGCTAGTAGCTTCTAGAAAGTTTATTTTGACATGTGATGTATTTGGGAGTTAATTATAGCCCATTGTTATCATAGATGAATTGTCATCACAACTCATCACAACTCATACTTAGCTAGTAACTTCTAAAAGGTTTCATTTTGACATGTGATGTATTTGGGAGTTAGTTATACCCCATGTGACATCACATGGACTTACACTCTCTCAACCAATAGGATCTTAGAACATCCCTTCTAGAATTTTATATCCCCCCTATAAATAAGGCCTTCGACCCACATTTGTATACACAACTCAACTTTTAGAAATGAGGAAAGAGTAGAGTAAGAGTTTCCTCTACATTTCTTTGTTATTGTGTAGTGTAATTAATGCGCTTTCGTTACCCACTACACATCAAACTTAAATTCTTGAGACTTTGTCAACTATCCATTATTTTAAATGGGCACCACGTTCCCTATGAAGACGGGCCACTATCTTTGTGAATAGGAAGTGTGGGCATAGGCGGAACAATCCAAAATGAACATGTGTACCTTTCAGTTCAATGTGCACATTAAAAAATAGGGGTAATGTTGTAAGGCTATGTATATAAAGCCTCATATTGTGTTGAAACGGTGATTGGAATCTTCATGTACAAGCACTTTTTGTAACTCCCTAGACAAATAAAATAACTGCCTCCTCGCTTTACCCCATAAACGTAGATTAAGCCATGTCGAACCACGTATTTACTGTGTTTTGTCTCCTTTTACATTCTTTCATTTCTAGCACTATAAATGAGTGTTTCTATTATAATTGTCTTTTGTGTGAATGAAAATATTTTTTACTCTACATAATTAGCGCCATCTGTGGGTGTAGAGGGGGCTTGAAGGTAATCTTAAGATTAGGGACAAATCCCTAATCAGCAACAGTGTTTGAGATTAAGCAACCAAGGCAACTCAACAAGGGAGCTTGGCGCGGCAGCTCATATTTTAGCTTGTTGTATTAGTCATATTGTATTTTAATTATTGAAGCTATAATGGTTGTAATGACGTAACGATAATAATAAGTGGGTTTATATGAGGTCGAATGGTACTCGCGAGAGGCCAGGCTTGGCAGGGCCTGGGAGAGCTTTCATGCTCTATCGAACAACCTCACTGTGGGAACTTTAGAGGGACTTGGTTTGGAGGATTGAGAAGTGAGGCACCGTTGGGGCTTGTCTAGACCATCTTAGATACACCTGGTAAAACACCGAAGGATCTTGACCGTGGAACCTCGGGCGGAGTAGATTTGAGTTCCATCGGGCGTTGAGTTATGAACCAAACAACCCTCTACTTAATGTCACATCTACTGTAGGTGATGTCACTAGCCAGCTAAACAATGTCACACCTGCACTTGAGTAAACCACTGTGGTATTTGGGGTTGTCAGGCAGTTGGTGAGCCACCTCTACAACAACCGCCTCCTGACACATAGTGGTTAGGCAAAAGGCATGTCTTGGCATTTAATGCTCATGACGTCGGGATAACTAGTGCATCAGGCATTTAATGTTGTGACATAAAGCATGAGGGACGTCTTTCATAGTCTTTAATGACTGAGTTGCCTCGGGGGTGGTGTGGGGGGCTATTTAAGAACCCCAACCACCTTTGAGGAGGGGAATATTTTTTAGAACTCTGGAGTTATTGCTAGAGATACACATCAGAGAGAGAGTTATTGCAAGAACCAGAGGGTTTACCCACCCACCATTGTTACTTATTACGAAGCTTTTAATACTTGACAGATATTCTTCAGAGTGTTAGGAGTGTTTCTACCGGCCTACCAAGGTGTATCTAGGGTGCTTATTTCTCTCTCCCCCTAGCTAGGTTACTTCTAAGGTTAATTACTATTTCTTGAGTTATACGCGAGAGTTTTGTGAGTTTAAACTGATTCTTATCTCCATTGAACTTGTGTCGGGATATTCTATTGCTAATCTAAGGCTTTGGCCACTTAGCTTATTATTACCATACCAAAATAGGGGTTACGCCTCCACCTATAATCTAAAGTACCCTCCTACATTTGGCGACTCTGCTGGGGAGGCATTCTCCTAGGTAAGGAATATGGCGCAAGACAATGCTACTCGAAGACTCAACTTTGATGATATCCAGCACAATGAACAATAGGCCGCGAGAGAGCTGGCGGCCCTAAGGGATGGGGCTCCTCGAGTAGAGATACCTCTGGTTCCAATGGCGTCAGGTGTTCCAGGGGTGGCACACCCTTCCATGAGTGCGGGGTTGGCACCCGCCCAGATTTCGCTCCTCATGAGCATGTTTTACGAGTTTTTGCAAACTCAAGTAGCTTCAACTATGCTGGGAGGTTTGGAGGCTAATGCTTTCGTAACACCTGGAGTAGCTCCGACGGCCCCACCAGGTGCAGGTATTGCTGGAACGGTCCCAGCAACCATACCCTCCATCGTGAATCCAGCAGTGGGAACCTCCGAAGTATCAACGGCGCCAACAATAACGATGGCTCCAGCTCTAAGGGGTGTTCTACCTGTAACCCCATTGGTGATTGCCCCATCGCCCATGGACGATATGAGAAAGGAGATGCAAAAGGAGATGATGAAGCTCATGCAGGCGTCCTCGCAATCTGTGGGCGAGGTAGCTTTTGTCTACGATGACTTCCGAACACCTTACCCTCAGGAATACAACGACGAGCCTTACCCAAAAGACTATATTCCCCCTATCATTGAAAAATACACAAGAAAAGGTGGAAACCCGAAGGAGCACATCAAACATTTCGTTGAATACTTAGGAGCATATTGTAATGATAAGAAGCTTAGATTGAGGGAGTTTTCCAAATCCCTAACCGACAAGGCATACACCTGGTACTCCCATTTGACTCCCAACAGCGTTTCTACGTGGGAAGAGATGCATGTATTGTTTGTCCAAAAGTTCTTCTTGACAGAGGATGATTTCACCCTGACCCAACTTGGTAGGGAGAGGAAAAGACCGGGAGAAGAGGTGGTGGCCTATATTCGAAGGTTCAGGGAAAGTTCTCTCGATGTAAGGGAAGAAGCCAAGGAAACCAAGTTGTTGCAGATTTGCGCCGAGGGACTACTTCCAGAGTATATTTGCCACCTTATCAACGAGACGCGTGAGGGAACTTTTTCAGCATTCCTAAAATCCATGAGAAACATATCTTTGGGGGTACGACCCAACCCGGCGATGCCTCCCATGATGTTCAGGCAGCCGCTGCAACCCGCGGGGGGAAGGTCCCAACCCCCACGAGTAGGATACATCAAGAGGGAGGATGGGGGCAAGGCGCTGAAGAAGGACAACAAGAGAAAGTTTGGAAGAGACAGAGAAGACCCACCACCATTGCCTTGTACGATAGAAAAGGCTGTGAGCTATTATAACGCAATGGTCCAAGGCGGAACGGTTTATGAATCAAAGGGTGTGCCAACCGAAGAACCCCTGCGACGAGGGTTGATCCTAAATACTGCCAGGTCCATCGAAAGATCCAGCATCCAACAGAGAGCTATTTCACGCTGCGAAGAATCATCGACAAGTACATGAAGGCAGGGACATTGCGAATTCCCCCGCAGAACATTAACAACAACCCACTTCCAGCTTATGGGACTAATCTTGTGATGGCCTATGACGAGGAGGCATAAAGAGAGGGAGGAAGGTTAACGATGAAGCATAAAGAGTTCGATGAAACTCTGGAGCATTGCACCAGGGGGATGGCTAAAGTAGTCCTAGCCTACGATGAAGAAATCACTAAAGATGTTGGAAGACGTGTATAGCATTGAAGGCGAAGAAGCAGACCCGGTCATAGAATATAGTGCAGTTTCAAAATCTCCAAAGTTCACTTGGTTCTTTAAGCAAGTGGGGATCCCGAAGGAGATCAGGATGGAAGTAACCCAGGCGATTTTGGACATTGCAAGGAGGAACGTGATCCCCTCGCTGAGGTGGAGGGGACCCATGGCTAGGCTGGTGAAGAAGTTTCTGTTCGAGGTAACCTTCAGTGATGCAGATAGAGCTGTAAGGTTCCCTCACAACAGGCCTTTGTATGCAACCGCTAGCGTCAACGGGGTTAGCTTTGCAAGGGCTCTTATGGATGGGGGTGCTTCCATCAATATTATGCCGATCAACTCCTTCCACACGGCTAACATTCCAGAAGAAAGGTTGGTCCCCATGCCTTTGGTAATCTCAGGTTTTGACAATCAATCTTCCAAATCTATCGGGTATGTAAATGTTGGGATTGTGATGGGAAATCTAAGTTCCCACATCAAGTTCCATGTAATAGAAAGTGCAACTTCCTATTATTTACTAATAGGGAGAGTGTGGATGCACAACCAAGGGTTAGTTCCTTCAACTTATCATTAATGCGCCAAGGCAAATATCAAAGGAACAGAAGTGACCATTAGGGCTACAAAAAGGCCTTTCGCCATCGAAGAAGCACACTTGGTAGATGCGGCATTTTATATTGAGATCGAGGAAGATGTGTGGTTCCTGACAAAGAGAATGGAGGGAGCATGGGTTCCCTCGATTAGAGAGAGAATGAGGCCCTTAAATGAGCAAGGTAAAGAGGACGCAAGTGGCGAAGGGGTGAGGACCGAAGAAGCCCATCAGGCGATCCCTCGACCCCAAAATATCTCGAAGCAACTTAATGATAGGATGAGGCCTAGTGTCGACCCAGTGGAGCATGAGGTCCAACGACAAAGTGTGTTGAGTCATTTCTCAGGGGAAAGAATTACTGAGGCTTTCAGAGAAAAGAAGAGGAAGGCCGTGGCAATAGCTACCAGCAGGAAGTGAAAGAAAATCATCACGAAAGAGGTAAAAGTGGTGTACCACTTGTAACGGTGTGATCGAACGGCCAAAGAGACGGAGAATGAGGTTGACCCGATATATGAGTGTTTCTTGGTGGACCAACAAGGCCAATGCATGGTAATAGACAACTCCAACATACAGGAGTTCGTAGAAGATATCGCCGAAGAACCAGACTACATGGCAGATCAACCAAAACCCCAGGCACAAGAGTTGGAGCAGCTGAACTTAGTAAGAGAAGGGGAAGACCCAAGGCCTATCTTTATCTCGAAAGGTCTCGATAAGGAGAAACGAGAAGCCTTAGTTGAGTTGATTCGGGAATTCATAGATGTCTTCGCTTGGAAGTACACTGAAATGGAGGGGCTCGATGAGGAGGTGAGTTGCCACAAACTGAACGTGATACCTTCGGCTATTCCGGTGAAGCAGGCAATAATGACTTACAAACCTGAACTAGACTTGAAGATTAAGGAGGAGGTCCAACGTTTATTGGAAGTTGGATTCATCAAGCCAATACAACATCCCCTTTGGCTATCCAGCATTATGCCAGTGGGGAAGAAATATAAGAACCAAATAAGGATCTGCGTGGACTTCAGAGACTTGAATAGGGCTTTCCCCAAGGATGAGTTTCCCTTACCCTCCATAATCAGTTTAATAGATGCCACGACCGGTCATGAGATGTATAGCTTCATGGATGGGTACGTGGGATATAATCAGATCAAGATGGACCCCACCGATGCGGAGAAAACGGAGTTCAGAACTCCGTTGGGCAACTTCATGTACAAGGTGATGCCATTTGGACGCAAGAACGCTGGAGCTACATATCAGAGGACGATGATGGCCATTTTTCATGACTTCTTCCACAAATTTATAGAGTTCTACGTGGATGACCTGGTCATCAAATCGAAGAAGGAGGAGTCCCATCTGAATGATTTAAGGAAGGTGTTTGCTCGGTCCAGGAGGTATAAATTGAGGATGAACCCGTTAAAGTGTGTCTTCAGAGTAACAAACGAGAAGTTTCTAGGCTTTGTGGTTGATCGACAAGGGGTGTAGATGGACCAGGATAAACAGTGGGCAATCTTGGAGATGCCATGTCCAAGAACGGCGAAGGAGCTGAAGAGTTTTCTTGGTAAAGTCTCCTACCTTAGGAGATTTGTGCCTGGATTGGCCGAAATAACACACCCACAAATGCAGCTGTTGTGAAAAAATAAGAAATTCAGGTGGGAGGAGGTTCACCAGAAGTCTCTTGATGGGCTGAAGAAACTGCTCGTTTCACCACAAATCATGGTTCCTCCCCAGGCAGGGGTACCGTTGCAGCTATACCTTACGTTTACCATGAGGTCCGTTGGAGCCCTGCTGGCACAAGAAGTGGATGGGCAAGAACGATAGGTTTACTACCTCAGTAGGATCATACATGGGCCAGAGATTAGATATACTATGTTAGAAAGGCATTGTTTAGCCTTGGTCTTTGTAGCACAAAAACTAAGACATTATATGTTGGCTTTTATAATTCATATTGTAACTAGATGTGATCCTATTAGGTATTTTTTTGGCAAGAACTATATTGATGGGAAGGGCAGCTAGATGGTTCCTCATCCTCACAGAATATGACTTGAAGTGTGTGGTTCCACGTGCGGTCAAGAGCCAGGCGTATGCCGATCTATTGGCAATCTTTCCATCAGGAACGTTTGAACCTCCTAAAGAAGACATTCCAGGAGATAATTTGCAGGCTAATTACGTGGATACAATCAATGAGGAATGGACAATACAGTTCGATGGATCTTCGGCGGAAAAGAAGGGGGGAGCAGGGGTTATTCTTTCAAAAAGGACGGAGGAGATTTGCCTTTCCTACAAGCTAGATTTCCCTTGTTCCAATAACGAAGCACAGTACGAGGCGTTGGTACTGGGGCTGCTAGAGGCTCTTCGAAGGGGAATTCGCTCACTCTGCATTAAGGGTGACTCGAACTTAGTGATTCAGCAAGTAAACGGAGAATAAGCGTTGAATCACATGAGCCTGGCGCCATATAAAACAATCATTCAAAGGCTTCTCAACCAGTTCCATCGGACCAAGATTAGAAGACATCCCAGAACGATGAACCCCCATCCAGACGCCTATGCCACTATCGCCGAGAAAATGTTCATGAAGAACGATGAGACTATCGTTGTGATCCAACGAAGAACAGCTCCTTCGGTGGTATAGTCAATACTACCGATGGAGGAAGATGCGGACTGGAGGGGAGAGATTAGGAAGCAACTGGAGTCTCACGAAGGAGCTATGGGATTAAGAGAGTTGGCACAATACTTTACGAACCAGGGAAATCTTTACCACAGAAATGCTGGGGGATGGTTGTCAAGATGCATTAGCCCAGAGGAAGCACAACGAAGATTAAAAAAAATGCATGAGGGGCACTAGGAAACGACTGAGATACCTCTATACAGGAGAATTCAAAGAGAGGGGTATTTCTGGCCGAGAATGAAGCAAGATGCGGCAGAGCTGCAATGGAAGTGCGATAAGTGTCAGCTATTCTTCAAGGCAGCTGAGTGCTATTTTATTGAAGCTCAAACGAACTGGAGGCAGCCCTATATCGACTTCATTCAGGATCGAGTTATCCCAACGGAGAAAATGGATGCAATGGGCCTGAGGCGAAGGGCTCCAAGGTTCTATGTTCAGGAGGGGCAACTTTATCGAAGGGGGTACTTCAACAAGCCATTGTATTACATCACGAAGGAAGAAGCAGCTGAGGTCCTCAAACAAGCTCATGATCCAGCCCACATAGAAGGGGACAAGTTGTATGATCAATTGATGACGTTGGGGTATTATTGGCCAACAATGGAGAAAGACTCTGCTGAGTTCATTCGAAAATGCAAAGCTTGCCAACTTCATGGAAATATGATCCATGCCCCATCGGTAGACTTACACTCTCTCTCAACACCCTATCCATTTCATACTTGGGCGTTCGACCTAGTGGGGGCAATAAACCCTTCTTCGAGAGGCAAGATATGGATACTGGTAGCAACAGAGTGTTTTATAAAATGGGCCGAAGTGATACCACTCAGAAGAGCAACGGCTGGGGTTGTGAGCAACTTCATCAAAGAATACATCATTTGCCGTTTTTGGGATCCCAAAGGTTATTCTTTCAGATAACGGGACTTCCTTCGTCAATTCCGAAGTAACAATGCTCACGAACAAATACTCCATTGTTCATCACACCTCAACGGTGGCATACCCAAAGGGAAATGGTCAGGCCGAAGCAACTAACAAAACCTTGGTTAATATTTTGGCCAAGATGATGGAAGACTTTCCAGGGGCGTGGGATGATAAGATACTAGCTATTTTGTGGGCCTATCGAACAACAAAGCAGAAACCCACAGGATACACGCCGTTCTCCCTTATTTATGGGGCTGAGACAATCCTTCCAGTTGAGTTGGAAGTTCCCTCCGCTCGATATGCCTTGCAAAGTAGCATGCTCCCTCAAAATAGACATGTACAGTTGGAAGCGTTGGATGAACACAAAGATAATTTGATGCAACACTTTCAAATGTATACGAAACAACTCTCCAGGGCATACGATAACTTGGTGAGACCAAGGAAGTTCATGGAGGGAGACCTCATATTGAAAGCAGCAGTGAAGCATATCAGGGGGCTTCCTCTACCGAAGTTTGCAGCCAACTGGGAGGGACCTTTCATTGTGAAGGAAGCTCATGATTCAGGTTATTGTTTAATTTCGAAGTTAGAGGAAGACAAGCCATTTAAGATTAACAATAAATGGCTGAAGGTTTATCATGTGTAAACAATCAAGTTTGAACCAATGTTATAACTAGCTGTTGTTATGAATATACAAGTTTTGGTTACAATTTGAACACAATGAAAGAATTGCAGAAATATAGAAATCTATAGCATACAAAAACAGTCACAACACATGGATGAATTGAAAAGTATATATTCTTCATTCATAAACAATCGAGCATTACAAAAAAAATTGGGGAGCTATCGCCCAAGAATTACATAGATAGGAGCAGATGGAGGATCTGTATACAAGAGGCAATTAGTCTAAAAGAAACGATAAATCTAAGGAAGAGAAAAAATCTCCAGGAAGGCCCGAAGAAGCTGCTGTGAAAGACCGTTGAGCGTTAATAGAAACCTCCAGCCTCGTTTTCACTTGTGTACATTCGATGAGGAGTCTCTCGCGTTTCAGTTTGACCAGACACAAGGCTTCTTCGGCATCCTTTACCTCTTGCTCCACTGCTTCCAAAAGGGGCGCCAATGCGACCAATCTAGTTTCCTCAGCTCGCTGGTCCTCCTGATGCTTTCGTAACACTTCCCTCTGGCCGATCAGAACTGGTTCTTCAAAGTTTTCAAATGTGTTATGAGCTAGTCAAAACGGAAACCATCACGCCCCAGCTCCCTCAGAAAACCCAGAAATTGGTTAAGGAGGGATCTGGTAACGTTTGTTGTAGGAGTACTGGCAATTTCAGCAACAACAATCGCCATGCCTTGAAGTCTGTGACTCATCACATGAATATTGGAACATATGCAATCCGGTGTGAAGGTCTCAGGGTGATGATTCACTAGTTGTTCGATCACCAAGAGCTTGTTAACAGGCATTTGAGGAGATTGTCGAAGCACTATCAGGAAAAAAGAGTGAGGAGCAAGGTCAGGAGGGGAGGTCGCACCCAGATTCGCTCTTCGCTGCAGCACCAGTCGTGGAACCTTGATCATCATGACCAGAGTTTTCCGAAAAAGCAGGTTCTCGATGAGGTGAGCCCATAGGCGAAAGAACTGGGGGAGAATCTTCCTGAGCAACCTGAGAAGATATAAAAGTCATAATAAGTTTATGATAAAATCATATCAAGCATTTTCGTTGTTAAGTCACCGTTATAAGGTGGAGTTTATGATAAAATCTTAACAAGCGTTTTCGTTGTTAAGTCACCGTTATAAGGCGGAGTTTATGATAAAATCTTCACAAGCGTTTTCGTTGTTAAGTCACCATTATAAGGTGGAGTTTATGATAAAATCTTAACAAGCGTTTTCATTGTTAAGTCACCGTTATAAGGTGCAGTTTATGATAAAATCTTAACAAGCGTTTTCGTTGATAAGTCACTGTTATAAGGTGGAGTTTGTGAAAAATCTTAACAAGCGTTTTCGTTATTAAGTCACCGTTATAAGGCGGAGTTTATGCAAAATCTTAACAAGCGTTTTCGTTGTTAAGTCACCTTTATAAGGTGACAACTCACGAGAAATAACAATATATATATATATATATATATATATACACCTCACTTACTACAGGGACAAGAATGGGAGCCGTTGTGGCAGCTGTAGGGATAGGAACCGTTGGGGATGGGATCATTACCTCAGAAGTCATAACGGGGTCCCTGGTTATATAGGCCTCAATGCTCGGCAAGACGCCCTCACCAACATAAGGCACCAGGGCCAGCATAAGGGGTTCATCGGGAGAAGATGATGGGCTCCCAAACAAAGACCCAACATGAAGGGGTGCAGAAGCACCACTATACTGGGCAGAAGCACCAACCTGGGCCTTGACCGCATGAGGACCACCAAGATAAGTAGGTGGTACAAGATCAAGAGAAAACTGTGACATGAGGGCAAGTGTTAGAAAAGAAGAATAAGTACCAAAAAAACTGAAGAAGTATCTCTACGCGCTACTTACCTCGGTTATGGTGCTGAAAAGGGGAATGGCGGTCAGAGGTCTCATCAGCATCGTTGGAAGAAGAACGCTTGCTAACAACGAGGATATTTCAACCTGGGGCACCCAAAACATCTCGAAGTTCAGCAAGACAAATAAGTAAAAAGGGTGGGACCGAAAAGAAGCTATAACATATAAGTTGTAGAGGAAATCATACCTCGAACAAACTTTCCTCAACAAGAACAATGGGCAGAGGAACCTCAGATGAAGTATGTAAATCAGAGGGGACTAAGAGTGTTGTCTCGGGTTGCGTTACCTCTGGGGGCGAAGAATCACTCGTAGGCTCAGCGGCATCACCTCCCACAACAACTTCCCTAGCACGATGGGAGCCTGAACGGCGAGAATAAGTGAGCCCCGTCATAGGGGAATGGGGAGGAGTCACATCGGTACGAAAAACACCGAAGCCCCCCCCCCCCCCCATAAAAGGGCTCACGGGAGGACTGGGGGGGGTTTGGTCTTTCCATTTCAATCCCCTGCACCACAGTTGTCAAGAATAAATAAGTAAATGCAGCCTGCCTTAAGCAAAAAAGAGAATGAGTAAATCAAGTATACATACCTCGGATCCAGAAGGGGAACGAGAAGATATGACCACAGGCGAAGAAGGAGGAGTAGCAACAACAGAGGGGGTAGGAGTGAGATGCACCTCAGGAGTTCGCTTATTCTGAGACTTGGTACTTAGAGTCTTCTTCCTTGTCCCCGCTGCACCAGTACCAACATCTTGAGGAACCCTTGAACTCTTTCTCCTCCTTGTCGATGGCCCCGTGGGATCAACCACCACCGCGGGAAAAGCAACCAAAGGAGGAACAACGACAGCGTGCCGTTGATACTCAGCATTAATCCGATCTATCTCTGCCTGGGCTTCCTTCCTTAGGCGCTCAGCCATCTCAGCAGACATGGGGGGTGGAACGGAGGTTATGGGGAGGGATGCCACGGGATTCTGGGGCTTCTGGGACTTAGACTTTGGATTTGATGTCCCACTCTTGGCCGTTTTCACCTTCTTGGCAGGTGGTTGAGAAGGCCCCTCGCCGGTAGTAGCTTCCGTTGAGGAGGCAACCTTCTTCGGAACTGCAGGAGTTTTGGGTTTAGGTGTGATAACTGGGACCATGGGACAAAGTGGGGGAAGCTCAGTGGGAGGTTCTTTGGGGGTTGTACTTAGAGGGAATTCCATCCCAAGTACAGAGTTGCCTTTCAGCCCCAACTCTAAGGCAGAAAATGAAGAAATGGTAGGATACATGGGACCTCCCTCAACAAACTCAGCAATTGCAGCCAGTTGTTTCGGCTAGTATTTTGTAGCAAACAAAGGGGTCACATCCCCTTGCTTAGTAATACTGGGAATGGTGACTTGCCCAACCATGGTTGAACATATCCCCCATGCAGCGGTTGAAGAATATAGAGAACACGCCTCGCTAAAGGAGACCTTGGGGTTTGACGATTGAAACACTGGACGTGGAGCCCCTGGTCAAACCCAAACTGGCGGCTGCATAGGTTGAGCTTATAGTGATCACTAGTATATCCCCACTCAGTGTAAGAAGGCAGATATCCTGGGGAAAACAGAAGGACCACGGCGAGCGAGGGATCCTATATATCCGGGGTAAGGGCCTGTACCACTCTTGCTTCATGTTGAAAAAATTCACAAGTGTGAAAGAAGACTTCCTCCAGATAAGGACTCATGACAAAGTTCTCAAAATGGTCAATCACAGATATTAGCTCCTTTTGGCTTTGTCTCCTGTGATAAATAAAGGATCGTGGAGGCAGAATTGTTTCCCCCGAAGGAGGACTGTTGGTTTTGGCCGCTACGGCAGGAAAGCGAAAGTAAAGGAAGCTGGTTAGAAGGACGCTGTTGGCAAAATTGGCCAAGTTATAATGGTCGAGAGAGCGTTCCATGTTGAACAAAGTTCTATCCATCCAGGTGTAGAGGGATCCCAAGGCAATTGCAGCAAGTGGAAGTTTTATGCCTCGGGCCAAGCGAACGGACATGTTGATAAGGTCCCTTCGGGGCTGGTCGTTGGGTTTGCCCGTCCAAAGGAAACGGGAGAGAATCAAAAGAATATAGGCAGGAAGTTCCAATGGTGTACCTTGACCAGGAGCATCTGTTGAAGAACTTCCTTCACCAGAACCCTTGAAGAAATAATTAATCAAGGGAGATAAAGTAGCTTTGTTGGACGTACCAATGCAGCTTCGACATATGCGATCTAACTCAAAACAATCGGATGTCTTTTGAGCATCAAGAGACTCATCGGTATAGGGCTCATGACCTATTGCATCGAGGCCCAAGAGCTCGCACATGTCTTCCAAAGTTATGGTGAATTCTCCCCACGTAGCGATGAATGTATGAGTAGTAACGTTCCATCGAGAGACTAGTATAGGAAGGGCAGCATTGTTCTTCGAAAGAGTTAACTCACCAAACTATTTAGCCCGTTGCAACCCAAGCTTGGTGAGAATATCAGCATAAGAACTTTGCATATGGGAGTTCCAGGCAGCAAAGTGGGCAGGAGAGCCCCCTGGGGCTTCGAAATCAACATGGGACCATAGGAAGTCCCCTCGCTCCAAGCAAAATCGCAGAGTCCCCTCTGAAGGAAGAAAGCCCCACTAAAAAGAATCCTCGTCTTCATCACCCAATAGTAAGGCATCAAACTTGGAATAAAAATGCACAGCCTTGCAGGCAACAACAAAGTCATCACCCTCCCCAAAAATAGGAGAGCGACGATAAAACCTCAGCTGTTCCTGGCGGGCAGCATCCAGGGCGGAGGCAGTAGTGGTGGTGGCAGACGGAGCACCAGTAGCAGAGATAGCAAGGTTGCTTGAGGTTGCCATGGAAAACGATGATGAAGATAGTAGAAAAGCTTCAAGCAAGAGCAGTTTGAAGAACGAGAGTAGAAGACCACGACCACAGGTAGCGGTTTAAAGGATGAGAAGGGAAGAAGGCAAACAGGAGCTCAGCAACAATGGAGTTCTTGCAGGTTTTTCTCTCTCTAAAAATGGAAGTGTGAAGAAGATAGTAACAGAGTAAGAAAAAAGAAATAGAGGGTTTAAGTATTTTGGATATAGCCGTTTGAAAATTTTGGAGTTGTCATTTCAGTCTCCCACCATCACACGTGCAAGGTCGCCTGCAATCATTTCCAATGAACACGTGGCACCTTGGGAAGTGCTTTGACAGTTGAGAAGACATCGCCACGTCATTTACAAAGTGACACCTGGGGAACACAAACCGTTGCCTTCCTATGCCAGACTGAGTTTTGGCGCCAAGGAAATTTTTGTCAGACATATCCAATAGACTCCTAACGAAGAAGATGTCCTAATGGTTCCAAAAAAAGGCTACGATGTTCTCTCGTCATCAGTCCAGACGTTGTTTAGTTATAACTAAGGAGAAGAGGCCTGAATCTTTTCACATAAAGAAATGCCCATCGGTTTGAGGCATTTCATGCAGACATTTCTTGTTCCAACAAATCTCTCCACGAGGGGGCAAATGTAGAGGGGGCTTGAAGGTAATCTTAAGATTAGGGACAAATCCCTAATCAGCAACAGTGTTTGAGATTAAGCAACCAAGGCAACTCAGCGAGGGAGCTTGGTGCGGCAGCTCATATTTTAGCTTGTTGTATTAGTCATATTGTATTTTCATTATTGATGACTGCAAGCTATAATGGTTGTAATGACGTAACGATAATAATAAGTGGGTTTATATGAGGTCGAACGGTACTCGCGAGAGGCCAGGCTTGGCAGGGCCTGGGAGAGCTTTCATGCTCTATCGAACGACCTCACCGTGGGAACTTTAGAGGGACTTGGTTTCGAGGATTGAGAAGTGAGGCACCGTTGGGGCTTGTCCTGACCATCTTAGATACACCTGGTAAAACACCGAAGGACCTTGACCGTGGAACCTCGGGCGGAGCAGCTTTGAGTTCCATCGGGCGTTGAGTTGTGAACCAAACAACCCTCTACTTAATGTCACATCTACTGTAGGTGATGTCACTAGCCAGCTAAACAATGTCAGACATGCACTTGAGTAAACCACCATGGTATTTGGGGCTATCAAGCAGTTGGTGAGCCACCTCTGCAACAACAGCCTCCTGACACACATTAGTTAGGCAAAAGGCATGTCTTGGCATTTAATGCTCAAGACGCGGGGATAACTAGTGCATCAGGCATTTAATGTTGTGACATAAAGCATGAGGGACGTCTTTCATAGTCTTTAATGACTGAGTTGCCTCGGGGGTGGTGTGGGGGGCTATTTAAGAACCCCAACCACCTTTGAGGAGGGGGAATCTTTTTGAGAACTCTGGAGTTATTGCTAGAGATACACATCAGAGAGAGAGTTATTGCAAGAACCAGAGGGTTTACCCACCCACCATTGTTACTTATTACGAAGCTTATAATACTTGACAGATATTCTTAAGAGTGTTAGGAGTGTTTCTACTTGCCTACCAAGGTGTATCTAGGGTGCTTATTTCTCTCTCCCCCTAGCTAGGTTACTTTTAAGGTTCATTACTATTTCCTGAGTTATACGCGAGAGTTTTGTGAGTTTAAACTGAGTCTTATCTCCATTGAACTTGTGTCAGGATATTCTATTGCTAATCCAAGGCTTTGCCCAATTAGCTTCTTATTACCATACTCAAATAGGGGTTACGCCTCCACCTATAATCTAAAGTACCCTCCTACAGTGGGAATGACAGTTTTCAAAACCATGAACAATAATTGAGTAACTCATGCCATTAATGGCCTCAGGAAGCAACAATAAGCCCTTCAAGTCCAACTCACCAAAATTCTAAGCCCCCCTATCATTAGAGCAACAAGTGGGTCAAGTGCCACCGGTGAAATAAAACATGGAAAATGAGGTTTCCATACTACCTCCGCCTCCGCCGGCACTCTCATCCATCGTTCATCGGATATCAGTGACCTGATAAGCTGACCCTCTACCAATCATCATAAACATTAAAGATGTGGGGTATGCATCTCCGTTCTGTCACGAGGTGGAGGACTGCCCCATGTCATCCAATTTCAAGCTCCCATCGATGGATTTATTCAATGGAATAGCGGATCCTAGAGACCACATTGACCAATATGAGGCCCATATGGACTTCCTTAACAACCTGGACCAGATCAGATGTCGAGCATTCACTACGACATTGAAGTGGTCGGTGAGTTCCTGGTTCAACCGTCTGCCACCCAACTCCATCATGTATTTCAGAGAACTCTTAAAATGATTCTTCTGACACTTCATTGGAAGAAGGGTCCATATAAAAACAACTAACCACTTGTTCAACGTCCTCCAAACAGAGGACAAATCCCTCAGAGAGTATGTGAAGAGGTTTAATGATGAGTTGCTCCGGGTCGATCATCCGGATGAGAGGGTGGCCATCTCGACCTTCTTGCATGGGTTGTGCAGTAGCGGCACCATCTATTACTTGTTAAAGAACCACCCTCCCTCCAATATAGATGAGTTGATGAAGAAAGTGGAGAGACACATCCATGCAGAGGACACCGTCAACAACCAACGATCCACTCATCGAGTGGGAGAATTAAGAGAGGGGAGGTCAATGAATGACCAAAACAAATAGAGATTTACTCTATAGGGGAATTATTGGGTGAACTAAGCCCAAACCAAGCAGTATACCCCACTCAATAAAATCGTGGGACAGGTTTTGAGAACTATGACCGATCTGAAAGTAGTCGAAAAGACCCAAGAACAAACCTCTTAAGCCAAAGTCCAACTTTTATTATCGGTTCCACCTAGATTACGGACATGATAAGGATGATTACTTTCATCTGAAGAGAGAAATCAAGGTGTTGGTGCAGAGGGGTCATTTGGAAGAGTTTATGGGTGAAAGAGGTAGAAGGACAGACGAGTGGTAGGATGAAAGAAGACACGATCGATGCAGAAGCTGATTGAAAGAGCAAGAGTAAAAACGAGGGAGTCCAAAGGAGTGGCGATTGCTGAGAAAGAGAAGAAGATCAACATGATCTCCGGTGGGTTTTCAGTTGGAGTAGAGTCGACATCGGCTCGAAGAGCATACAATGGATAAAAGAGGGAGTTGATGGAGGTGAAAATGGATAAACCCATTAAAGACTGAGAGGATATAACCTTCACGCCGAAGGATTCTCGGGATCTGATCACTCCTCACGACGATCCCCTCTTAATCAAAGTATTGACATCGAATGGGACTATTGAAAATATCATGATCGATACGGGGAGCTCGGCAGACATTATTTCCTATGACTTCTTTAAGTAGATGAAGCTAGGGGAGTCATTTAAAGCTAGTGAAGGGCACACTCTTGGGCTTGTCGGGAGAGAAATTTTATCCTCAAGGATCGATTGAACTGCCATTCATAATAGGGAGGGAACCAAAGTCAACTACATTGCTGGTAGAATTATTGGTAGTCATATCACCTTCAGTCTACAATGTTCTGATCGGATGGATAACCCTAAGTATACTTGATGCGAATCGATGAAATCCCTCACCCTTCAGTTTCCAACACCGAATGATACGGGGATGGTGTAGGGAATCTAGTCGCGTGCTAGGAGTTATTACTTTTAATCATTTAAAAAGAAGGAGATGTTCAACATAAATGGGTAAAATCCCAAAGAAGAACTGACCATGAGGGCCACGATTTAAGATTTGATCCCGATTCCACTATATGACAATCGTCCGAAGAGGGTAGTATATGTGGGATCGTCACTGATATGAAAAGGAAGGATTGGGTTTCATTCCTAAAGAGGCATGACAAGACATTTGCATTGAGCCATAAGGATATGTCGGGGCATTGAAGCCTCAGTAATGACCCGTCATCTAAAAATTTGATTCGACCATCCGATCGGTACGATAGAAGAAGAGGGCATTCACCCCCGAGAGGAATCAAGTGATCCATGTTGAAATAGGAAAGCTATTTGATGTGGGCTTCAATCAGGATGTTAAGTACCCCAAGTGGTTGTCAAACTTGGTGATGATCAGAAAGATGAACGGCAAATGGTGGCTCTATGTGGATTAATCTAATCTGAATGAAGTCTGCCCAAAGGATTCATATCTGTTGCCAAGGATTAATGCACTGGTAGATGCTACGACAAGGCACGAAGTCCTATCATTTATGGATGCTTAATCTCGATATAACTAGGTTAGAGTGAACCCAATCAATGGAGAGAATACCTCATTCTAACAGATCGGGGGACGTATTATTACCATGTTATGCCATTAAGGTCGAAGAACGTCGAGGCCACATACCAGAGACTCGTCAACTGGATGTTTGAGGACCATATAGTGAAAACAATAGAAGTGTATGTTAATGAAATATTGGTGAAGAGTATAAGGGGGAGGATCATGTAACCAACATGGAGAAACCTTTAAAATCCTTAACCGGTACCAGATGAAACTAAACCAGAAAATTATGCCTCTGGGGTGGCACCAAGAAACTTTTGGGGCTTTATAGTTATACAGAGGGGAAAAGAGGCAAACCTAGAGAAGATCCAGGAAGTACTGGACATGAGAAGTCCAAAACCCCTTAAATAAGTACAATTATTGACAAGGAGGGTAGCGGCACTAAACTGATTTGTGAGCAAGGTAAACGACAGGTGCATTCCTTTTTTTAGAACATTGAAAAATGCATTCACCTGAAAAAATGAATGTGAACAGGCCTTTCAAGATCTAAAGACCTATTTAGCCTAGGTCCCACTTTTCTAAAGCTTGTTTCTAAAGAAGAATTATATCTACACTTTGTTGTCTCCTCCACGGCGGTTAGTTCGATCCTGATCAGGGATGACATAGGTGTCCAGCGACTGGTTTACTATATCAATAGGGGATTCAGGGGATAGACTCCAGATATCCAGTGCTAGAGAAGCTAGCTCTCGTGCTCGTCATATTGTCCCGAAATCTGAGGTCATACTTCCAAGCGCACTCTCTAGTCGTCTTGACTAGTTACCCACTCAGACAGGTTCTCCACAAGCCAGAAGTCTATGGACAATGGATGAATGGTCGGGTGAACTCTGGGAGTTTGATTTACACTATAAGCCAAGAGTATCTGTTAAAGAACGGGTGATTGTCAACTTCATTGCAGAGTTTACAAGCACGAAAAGGAGTGACACCAGTCAGAGAGTTAGCGAAGGGATGCAGGTGTGAGTTTTCCTAACAAAGAAGGTTGTGGGGCAGGATTTATCAAAGAGACACCAGACTGCTCTTTCATGGAGTATGCATTATGATTCAACTTCAGTGCATCGAATAATGAGGTTGAATACGATGCCATGATCTTCGGTGCATGACTTGCTTTGTCTCCTAAAGTAGACCAAATGGAATTCTTTAGCGACTCAAATATAGTTGTACAGCAAGTGATGGAAGAGTATGAGGCGAAAGGGGAAAACATGATGGCATGCCTGAAAATATTTCAAAAATGGAATTATAGTTCCAGGGTTGCATTGGGATGTATGAAAAACGACCTCTATGACTATGGCCAGGGTTTTGACTACTTCGACAACTGATTTAGGTGGTTCGAAGTGGCTCTATTATGTATCAAATGGTCATTTGTGTTTTGTGACTATCAACAGCGAATTTAGTTACGAAGTAAATGTTAGAAAAGTTGAAACTCTCAATTTTCCCATTACAGACACCGTGCGACATTGGATAGTTAGATGTAGGGGTTCGTATCATGTTCCGTTTGTAATTGACCCATACATGGATGAGGTCTTTTACAATGTGGTCGATAGGAGTAACTACCACCTGGTGTGGGGTCACCCCTAGAAACTTGATTGGGACACCAGTCGCAAGAGCGCGTCAAACACTTATATGTATGATTACTATGATAAGAAGATAAAGACACAACATATGTGTGAGTTTTGCCCTTAGCATGCCATTGATTACATTTTAAAGGCACATTGTCCAATATTCTCCATTATCGTAAGAATCCAACAAATCATGAGGAGTTACAGTGGAAGGTTTTGAAGTTGCGTGAGAAAGGTTTTCTTAGGAGAGTATGATGTCGTGTGTGTGAGCTTTTGTTACTCCGAAGGACAGGAGTTAGAGGACATGTGTTGATGCTAACAACAAAATTATGGTGAAACGCTGATTCCATATCCTTTGAATGGAGGACATGCTTGATTAAGTGATTAGTGTGTGTGTTCTTTCTCCAAACTAGATCTACGGAATGCCTAGACATGACCAATGTGATGGGATATAAACTAAAAATCATGTTTTTTGTAATGGATTTAATAATCAATTAATCATATTTAAATGAGAATCAATGTGTTCAATGTTTGTATTATATTATTTATTTAATACTATGCAGGTGTGTAAAGTTTAGCTTACACACCGAGAAGAAGATTAGATGATCAGGTTTCGTAGAATATAATCTTTTTTTTCAAAATTTAAGATGGAACGCCATTAATAGTAATAAAGCATAATATTTTAGTAGGTATTTCTTGACTATGTAAATTGAATAGCTTCAAGTCATTATGTTAGTAAACTTTGTGTGTATTGGATAGGACCATCTAAGGGTAATTTACCTTTAAACTACTTATATAAGACAATCAACACCCCATAGTTATTTAGAGTGCGTATACTCTTAATCCAAAAATAATTAATAGACACTTGCATACATTTAGTGTTTATCACTTTGATTCATAAATGTGTGAGATTATTTTATGGTTTAATAAACTTGGTGAATTGGGTGGCAACATTACGTTTAGGGTGAAAATTAACTATTAAAGTAGTCCATGTCTTGGTATAGGAAATGATGGTACCCCCTCGAGTGAGGGTATAAATTAGAATAATATCAAACATCGGGTAGATTTTGTATTAGCTATATCAAATAATTTAAGTGGAGAGTCTCAAAATTTTAAGAGGTCAACTAAATATACTTAGTACTAACTTAATTCAACTAAACGGGTGGAGACTGATAAGAATATAATAATGTGGATCTCAAAATAAATTTAGAGATACAGTTGGGACTTCAATTAGAATTCCTTACTAGTCTGAATTATAATTCATGGAATTAGAAATTTAACACGGGTAGAATTAAGGGTCCTACTTTTATAAAAGCTTATTGTAACCAATATATGCCTCTAAATCTCTTGTACCAATTGATATTGCAACCCAAAATTTTTGAAATTAGATAGTACACAGATAAAGCTGACAATGATCTCAAGTTTAAGGGTTGGCCCTTTTCTTCATGATATGGCATATGGAGGAATACATTCGAAGATCGTGAGGTTCTATCGAGCCCATGTATAGACTCATCTACCTCTTTATTTTTTAGATGAGATCAAACCAGAGAGATCTTGAAGTTAAACCCTAATTCTGCCTTATAAGGTTTTATGTATCTCATTAAAAAAATGTAGTATAATCTATACACTCAATGATTTTTGGGATTGGTTCCCAATAAAAGGGATGAACAGACAACAAAAGGCCAAGTTTTATGAATGATTTCTATGAAATTTGGATACATCTAACATCTATTCCACCTTTATACGAGTAATAAAATATGCCCCCTACGAGGGCGATGTGGATCCTCATTGACGCCGGCTCGTGCTTCTGCACCAGGACATAATTATAGTTTAATTAAAGATGGAGAGGTGTCATTACCATAATCACAAGCTTTAGATGAGGCACTACGATCCATTTTACGTGCTTCAGTGTTGTGTAACAGTGCATACGGGGCCAATCTTTTTATTAATTCCAAATAGCACCGTACATTCCATGTAATCACTCCCCCATTCTAGGGCATCCACATACCTCTTATTCCTTTGCTTCTAACCCTACACAACTAGTTACTCCCATGTAGCGATTGTTGATGGCATTCTTGTTTCCAAGATGGTTGACCCCCTCTCTCGACCATGCACGCTATCATAGTCACTTTAACCCGAGACTAAGAATACATTGATTTCTTATGTTCCTCTTTAGCATGTCGTCCCCTGATTCGGCAACAAGTATTAGGCATATATATTTAGCTTGAATGATGTAAGATCATCATCCATTAGGGACTCATTCGTCATTTATGTCTTTTTCTTCTTGTTCATTATTTCTTTAACCATAGCTAATGAAGGGTGCTTCTCCTTATTTTATGATTCACTATTACACTTTTGCGAATGAGAATATGAGAGATAATGGAATGGAAACCTTAGTTTCTTCTAGTATTGTTATGTGTATGCTTCCGCGTAAATTACATCAGTTAGCTTTATGTTTTACCCTTATTCATATAACAATATTAGTATATGTATTATACTATTTCAACAAATGGTCACATGTCTAACTTACCCTCCTATCTATCCTCTCTATCCTCTCTCTCTAAACACACGTAGTAACCCTAATCTTTAATTCCCTTTCCACTTTCTGCCTTTTCTTTTATGTGTCTAAACAACAAGCACTAATCACTATTTCTCTGAGTGCTGCTCACCGATGAGATGATGAAGTGAGGATGTCACTGTCAAACGCCCCATCATTAGACCTAAGATCATCTGTAGTGGGCAGTCTAAATGTTTACATTTAGAGTCTTTTGACTCACAGTGGGTAACTAAACATATAAATTCAAGTGAGAGAAAATTTAGCGGGTGTGTAAACTTAGATGGACGATACAGCAGCTAGGCAGACAAATATTAGCCGCCCAGCCTTGGGCGTGAACCTTTTATCCGCCCAACCTTCCCCAATTTTAAATAAATAAAAAATAACCAAACGGTAACATTTTAATGGCTAAAATTTCTACCAACGGTTACTTTTATTTTCTATATATACATTAAACCCCTCGAAGACTTTAACACAACACTAATTTATATCCTTCGACATATCAATTCAAATAATTTCTTTGGATTCTTCTTCTCAAAGTACTCCGCCAAGTTCGAGCCGACTACCAAATTTCAATTCACACGACAAGGTCTTTCTTTGTATGGCGTACTTTAAATATTCTATAGATGGTGCTATGGGGACTAACCAATCAGGTTCAACCTTATGGGAAAAAAATTGTAACGAATATAACTCAAGCGAGGGTGTTATTTACAAACGCAGCGAGAATGCATTGCAGGGAAAATTTCGAAAAATTAACACAGAGTGTTTGTTGTATGCGGCGAAGTTGTCCAAAGCTTACGGTAAGGGGAAAGAAAGCGGCACGTTGGAGGTTTCGTGGGTAATTACAATTAATTTCGTTTATTTTATTATTTATAATTAAATTCATAATTTTGCAAAACTAATGCGATAATATTTTTTTATATAGCTCCAACGAGTTCCGGATAACTTTCGATTAAAAGAGGTCATAAATTCAATTACGACCACTGTTACGAGGTGCTGAATGTAACACCTCGTATATTTTATGCATTTTAAAAATTAATTAATTTGGGTAAAAATTTAAATTACTTGCGTGTCATAATTTAATGAAATTTATTACTGGAATATGTATATAAATATTAATTGAGAGAATAAATGGTTAATATTTATGGGAATTAAATTACTAGGTAAATAGTAAGAATTATTTACGTCATAAGTGTAATAGTGACGTAGGATTCACTTATCTCAACCGGGAGTTGGTTATAGACTAAGTTAGGTGTGAGATAAGAAATTTTGTAAATTAATTCGGATGCAAATTCTGAGGGCACGGTTGAGTTCGTATGGGCCGAAATAGTCGATGAAAAGTACCCAGGGGTAGTAAATGGGTCTCGAGGCATATTTAGGCGTAGTCGGGCCCACACGGGGGTAATTGGGTCACTTGGGCTTGGCCCGTTAGGCTAAAAACGGGATTTAACTTTAATACCTAATTGGGAGAAAAGGAAAATGGCAAAAAACACAAATATAAATCCTAAGTTTTGAGAGAACTATAGGGAGTACTTAGAGTGCATTGGGGATCCTTTTGGAGACTAGATTAGGGACGAATTTGGGGAGTTCATCATCAACCTCGCGAATGACACACTCGAATCCGACCCTACGAACCCACAAGGCAAGTGGTTAACTTGCTGTAGCATTTATTTATATTTTTCAATTCATATTTGGGTGAAGTGGAGATCTAAAATTCGTTTTTGGTATAAATTCATATTTGTAATTTGAAAACCAAAAGGAGAATTGGTGTAGGAATTTATTGTGTTACATGATTCTGAGTAGATATTTAACCTAGATGAGAAAAACCCAGTCGAAATTGAAGAACGAAATTGGGATAAATGGATAAAATTGGGACTGCATAAAGAAAACCCAAAAATTTCCCAATTTTTGAATAAGTTGAGATTTGTGGGAATTAAGTCATGTTTGAGGTTTTAGGGCAGGTCTTAATCATATCCCCATGTATTAAAAATGTCGTCTGCATTTGGTTTGAACTATAGAAGAGGTGGAAATCGGGAGAAATTCGTTAATGGCTGAAACAGAGTCGGAGAAGATGAAGACCCATTCGATTGATCGATCGATAAAAAGGGTCGATCGATCGATCGTCCAGTGTTTTTGGCAGGTCGGCCAGTTTTCTTTAGATAAGTGAAATTAATTAAAATTTTAAATCCCCATACATTATTTAGTGAGAAATAAATATGGAACATAAATTCCTAATAATTTTAAGGGAAAGTAATTGGGATTGGAAGGGATTTATGTGTAACACACTATGGTTAATTTTGGGGGAAAATGTTCGAAAATAATTAAATACGGATCGAGTGGGCAAGTCCGGATATATTGGTTGTCTATTGGTTGAGTGATGCCAAGGTATTAAATTAATTAAGAATTAAAGCTAATTAATTCGGAGTCGGGGATTTAGACTCTGGTATTATTTTTATTCTCGGGCCATGAGAGCGAGTTCGAATATATTGGTTGGGCGACACCAAAAGTAACTTAATTAATTAATAATCAGGGTTGGACCATAAACTCATAATATTTGTATAGGCTTGTGTTACAGACTTAGCACACGGTAAAGCCGAGGTATTTTATATATATATATATATATATATATATATATATATATATATATATGGTGTGTGCATAAATATCAGTGATTAGATATTACAAATATACATACTCTAGTGCTATCAGGGGAGGTTGTGCGTAGTGGGTGAATCCCCTAGCTTGAGGAGTAGGGCGAGTATATTCCCAGGTCATAGCGTCCGTTATATGGGTGAGGGGCAATTCACTTTTAGGGAAGGAATATGATCGCCTCCACTATGTATGATTTCAACCAAGTTAGTGAGCGATCCTGACTTGGGGTAGCTAGGTTATGTGAATACACCTAGTGGAATAGCACTTTAGAGAATATACATCCGGTGAGTTATTACTCTGGAGGATGGTTATTATTATTTATTATTTCAACTTATGTGTGAATGTTTTAATATGGTTATACGTATATAATGAGATAAATAATTATATATGGGTAATTTAATACAAACCGAGAATTGTATTATGTGTATAACGGTTGTGGAAGTTATATGAATTTAAGAAAGGGAATGATTAATTAAGTTAATGCTAATTATAACTTAGAAATCATAATTTTTGCATACTCGGTTAGAGTAGGGTTGTTCAAGGGGTTATATCGGATATCTAGTATGGGATAAATGACTAGGGGAAATAATGAAGGCGTTAGTTGTGCACATTAGAGGAGGGGTGAGGATGTCCTCAAGGGAGTGAGGCACTAACTAAAATATGAAGAGAATTCATGCATATTTATTACTGCAAGTTAATCATTTGCTAAATGTTTTCAAAAATGTTTTGGGTTCTAACCCTTGCGTTAAATATTTTTAAAAACCTTTTAAGTGTTCAGCCATAGGGACGCTAGACTTGACTCATTCCAGGGATTCATTGTTGTAGCATATGTGGATGTCGTAGGATTTGGATAGGCGCCTCTATTGCTTTTATTCTTAGAGTAGGGGTTTATCATCATATACTCGATTATGTGGCTCACAGTTTTTTTTAGTATTCATTCAAATACTTTACGATTGTTATTACCTGTCTTTACTTTTGTTGGATTTTAGCCGATGGTTTATTCGGTCAGATTATTATTTAGATGTGAATGGTTGAATTCAGTTAAATGTGATTGTCTAAATTATTTTGTTTCCGCGTGAGTATTTCATTAAATTAATGAAAGATAAAACTTGACATCAGTCTAATTTTCACTTAGGTGGTTAGTAATTAAAAAGTCGACAGTGATGCTAAGAATGAACCAACTAAGAAACTTGTTCTAATTTAATTTAGGACTGATCACCCGGAGTTTAATTAGGCGGGGTGTCACATATGGTATCAGAGCATCAGGTTCTAGTGTCCTTAGGATCTGTGCGGCTTACTATATTTCAGCATAGCGTTTATTTGTTATAGAGCCTTATTATTAGGACTATTGATTCATTTTCCGCTTTTGAGATATCATATTTCTGCTATTAAATTTTTGTATAAATTGTGTACTTATACAATTCGATTTATTTTCAGATGCCACCGAGGAGATAGTGAGTGTAGAGGGCCGAGGCCAGGGATGAGTTGAGAAAAGCTCATTAGGAGCCATAGGTACCCCCCCCCCCCCACGTGAGTTGATATCCACTACTCAGGTGTCCGTGATAGTGGCTCAGGCAGTCGAGACAGCGATGAGGGCTATGGCACCCCATTTTCCTCAGCCCCGGGCACCGCCTCCAGTGGCACCAGTAGTTCAGGCCCAAGTGGAGCCACCTTCTTAGCAGCGAGTTAGGGAGACCTTTCAGAAGGGTTACCCATCCAAGTTCTGAGGTAGTACCGACGTAGTAGAGGCTTATAACTGAAAGAAGAATATTCAGCACCATCTGCGCATACTTGAGTGTACCGATGTGAAGAAATAGATGCTTGCTACTTTCGTCTGTCATGGGAAGCTTTACAGTGGTGGAGTAAGTTACCACCGCCGAAGATGATATCCGATTTTTGGGTGAGGTTTGACCGCAAATACTTCCCACCGGCAGTACTGGCATAGATGAGGAAGAAATTCGGTGAGTTGGTTCAGGGTGATCGCTGAGTGGATGATTATGAGGAGTATACTCATTTGGCTAATTTTGTACCAAACGAGGTAAGAGACGAGGAGCGAAAGAAGTCAAGGTTTATGGATGGCTTAGCCTGGAGGATCGGGCAGCATTTGATCGGAAATCCAGCATTAGTGACGTACACTGATGTTGTCAATGCCGCTTTAGTGCACTGTCTGGATCATCGCTTCCATGCAAAGGGAAGCAAGAGGGGAGGGGAGCTGAGCTAGCAGGGCAAGGCAATTATTGGTGATACTAGCAGTGTACAGCAGCAGTCTGGCAGTCAACAAGGGAATCATGCTAAGAAATTTAAGCCTGGAGGCTTTCGACCGGGAGGATAGGGGTTTAGGCCAGGCCAGCAGGGCCCAAATCAGTAGCAGCAGGTTCTTCAGGGTCGACAGGGCCAAGGGAATAATGGAGGAGGTCAACAGGGCTAGCCTCGTCAGGGCCAACGACAGGGAGACGGTCAAAGGCATTGTTTTATGTGTGGTCAGACGGGACATTTAAGAAAGAGTTCCCATAGAGGGGTAAGGGCCAGAAGTAGGGTGTCCAAAAGGGGCAGGAGGGTCAGATACCGCCAGCAGCACTAGCTCCACCAGCCCCACAGCAGCATGGGCATATGCACTATGGCCGTGTGTACGATGTCCGGGATGTTCCAATTCCACCAGCACCTCAAGCGCTGCCAGTAATTGAGGGTATGTTTCCTATCCATGGGTCGGGTAGGATAATTTTTGACACTGGAGCATCGCATTCATTCATTAAAACTAAATTTGCTAGAGTCGTCGATTTGCTAGAGACTGCGGGTAGTCTCCGGATGTGTGTAAAGTCACCAGTAGGTATTGGGTCATTGAGACACTCGATTTGTAGGGGGTGGATATTTTAATTGGGAGACTGAGTTTAGCGGTGGACCTCTTAGTGTTAGATATAGAGGGGTATGATGTCATCCTAGGTATGGATTGGTTGGCAGATTGTCGGGCGATAGTAGATTGCTTTGAGAAAACCATCGTGTTCTATATTCTGGGATTGGCGATGTTCCTAGTAGTGATGCATCTACCCGAGGGAGGATCGCGCACACATTTGTATTATATCGAGGAGGAGACCTCACAGGAGGTGGTGGTTCCGTTGGATTCGATTCCGGTAGTGAGGGACTTTGAGGATGTGTTCCAGGAAATACCAGGGTTGTCACCCAGCAGGGAGATCAAGTTTGTAATTGATTTAGCACTAGGTACGAGGCCAATTGATCGAGAACCTTACCATATGGAACCTTCTGAAATGCATGAGCTGAGAGAGCAAAATCAGCAGCTGCTGGTTCAGGGTATCATTCGGCGGAGTACGTCACCGTAGGGTGCACCAGTGTTATTTGTGAAGAAATGGGATGGTTCACTTCGGTTGTGCGTAGACTACAGGGAACTGAACAAGGTGACGATACGAAACAAGTATCCATTACCTAGGATCAATGATTTATTTGACCAGTTGAGAGGGGCGGCATACTTCTCAAAGATTGATTTGAGGTCAGGGTATCATCAGCTACGTATTAGAGAGGAGGATGTCCCTAAGAACGCTTTCCTGTCGTAGTATGGATCCTACAAGTTCAGAGTGATGCCATTCAGGCTCACTAATGCGCCAGCAGTGTTAATGGATCTCATGAACAGGGTTTTCGGAGATTATCTCACCAGTTTCTTATTGTGTTCATTGATGACATTCTGATCTAATCGCGCACGGAGGAGGAGCACGCAGAGCACCTGTGTATGGGTCTACAGATGCTACAAGACCACCAGCTTTATGCTAAATTCAGGAAGTTTGGATTTTAGCTATGGGAGGTACAGTTTATGGGTCATGTGGTGTCGGACTGGGGTATTACTGTGGATCCGAGTAAGGTATCGGTGGTGAGGGAGTGGGGGCAGCCCATGATACCGACCGAGGTTCGTAGTTTTTTTAGATTGGCAGGGTATTACATGTCTTTCATTAAGGGGTTTTCTAAGATCGCGGGTCCTTTGACGAATTTGACTCGTAAAGGGGTACCTTTTACTTGGAGTGATTATTTTCAGTTAGCTTTCGATAAGCTAAAGGACAAGTTGACATTTTCACCCGTACTTGCCTTGCCGAGTGGAGGACTAGAGTATCGAGTTTACACCGACGCGTCCTTACAGGGACTTGGGGGTGTGCCAGCAGGAGGAGAGGGCTATAGCTTATGCGTCCTGGAAGCTAAATCCCCATGGGAGGAATTACCCCACTCAAGACCTAGAGTTAGCAGCGGTCATTTTTGCCTTGAGGATATGGAGGCACTATCTTCTGGTAGAGCAGTTTACTCTATTCACGAATCACAAGTCACTTTAGTATCTCTTCACACATAAGGATCTCAATATGAGGCAGAGGCGGTGGCTAGAATTGGTGAAAGACTACCAGTTTGACATCCAGTATCATCTTGGTAAGGCTAACGTGGTGGTAAGCACGTTGAGCCAGAGGCCTACAAAAGAGATTTCAGAGGTTTGGAAAGTGAAGTGAAGAGAGCTTTGGCATGATGATGAGGTAGCCATAGCGTGAATGTCAGCTTTATCCATCACTCCCAAGATCATTATGCGAGTTGTGAGGGCAAAGGCGGAGGACCAGATCTGCCAGGATAGAGTACGTTAGCTACTGGACGAGGGAGCAGAGGGTTATTCGATCAGTTCAGAGGGAGGACTATGATTTAATGGGAGGTTGATTATGCCGGAAGGTGCGGATTTGAGGCACACTATTATGAAAGAGTCCCATGGTTCAAGATTTACGGTACTTCTCGGTGGGGATAAAATGTACCAGGATATAAGGAGGCAATATTGGTGGGCAGGAATGAAATGGGACATAACGGAGTTCGTCTCGAAATGTACCACGTGTCAGCTCGTGAAAGTTGATCATTAGAAACCTCAAGGGATGCTACAGCCACTAGAGATTCCCGTGTGGAAGTGGGAGAGCATCTCCATGGACTTCATTATTGGGTTGCCTAGATCTCATAGGGGTCACGATTCCATATGGGTGATTGTGGATCGACTGACCAAGGTAGCCCATTTCTTACTGATTCACACAAACTTTGAGACGATGTGTTATGCGCAGCTATTCATAGCGGAGATAGTTAAGCTGCACGGAGTGCCGATTAATATTGTGTCTAACAGAGACAAGGTTTTTGTGGCCCATTTCTGGCCAAAATTTCAGGAGGCTATGGGCACAGAGTTACGGTTGAGTACCGCCTATCATCCCTAGACAGATGGGAAGACTGAGAGAGTAAATTAGATGCTAGAAGACATGCTAAGGATGTGCATTTTAGACTTTGGGGGAGGATGGGAGCGATATCTACCTTTGGTAGAGTTCGCGTATAACAATTCTCACCAGTTTACGATTGTCATGGCACCGTTCAAGGCACTGTACGGGAGACCTTGTCGTTCACCTGCCTATTGGTTAGAATTTGGGGACAAATAGTTGTTGGGGCCGGAGATTGTCCAGGAGACGACTGCCAAGATAGAGCTAATTCGGGGACAGATTCGGATAGATCGAGATAGGCAGAAGAGTTATGTTGATGCTTTACGGAGACATGTGGAGTGGAAGGTGGGAGATCAGGTATTGGTCTGGGTGTCCCCTATGAAAGGAGTGATGAGGTTCGACAAGAAAGGTAAGTTAGCACTGAGGTATGTAGGACCTTTCCCTATTATTAAGAGGGTGGAACCAGTAGTTTATAGACTGGGCTTGCGAGAGCATCTTCAGCGGATACACGACGTGTTCCATGTGGCACCGCTGAAGAAATATCGAAGGAGTGAGAGGACCTTTTGGCATGTCCCACTCGAGGAAATTGATTTACAACCAGACATCTCGTATGAGGAGAGACCGGTAGCTATTCTGGACCGTAGTGAGCGCAAGCAGCGATCCAAGGTTGTTGCATTAGTGAGAGTACAGTGGGGTTATCACAACATTGAGGAGTCTACCTGGGAGCAGGAGGAGGATATACGGGAGCGGTATCCAGAGTTATTCACGGCAGGTACGAATTAATTTCGGGGATGAAATTACTTTGTAAGGGGGGAGTATGTAACACCCCGTATTTTTTATGCATTTTAAAAATTAATTAATTAGGGTAAAAATTCAAATTACTTACGTGTCATAATTTAATGGAATTTATTATGGGAATCTGTATATAAATATTAATCGAGAGAATAAATGATTAATATTTATGGGAATTAAATTACTAGGTGAATAGTAATAATTATTTACGTCATAAGTGTAATAGTGATGTGGGATTCACTTATCTCAACCGGGAGTCGGTTATAGACTAAGTTAGGTGTGAGATAAGAAATTTTCTAAATTAATTCGGATGCAAATTCTGAGGGCACGGTTGAGTCCGGATGGGCCGAAATAGTTAGAAAATAGTACCCGGGGATAGTAAATGGGTCTCAGGGCGGTTTTAGGCATAGTCGGGCCCACACGGGGGTAATTGGGTCACTCGGGCTTGGCCCATTAGGCTAAAAACGGGATTTAGCTTTAATACCTAATTGGGAGAAAAGGAAAATGGCAGAAAACACAAATCTAAATCCAAATTTTGAGAGAAAACTATAGGGAGCAATTAAAGTGCATTAGGGATCCTTTTGGAGACTAGACTAGGGAGAAATTTGGGGAGTTCATCATCAACCTTGCGAATCACACACTCGGATCAGACCCTACGAACCCATAAGGAAAGTAGTTAACTTGATGTAGCATTTATTTATGTTTTTGAATTCATATTTGGGTGATGGGGAAATCTAAAATTCATTTTGGGTATAAATAGGTACAAATTGGGGTTTTTGTAATTTGAAAACAAAAAGGAGAATTGGCGTAGGAATTTATTGTGTTACATGATTCTGAGTAGATATTTAACTTAGATGTGAAAAACTAAGTACAAATTGAAGAACAAAATTTGGATAAATGGATGAAATTGGGACTGTACAAAGAAAACCCAAAAATTTCCCAATTTTTGAATAAGTAAAGATTTGTGGGAATTAAGTCATGTTTGAGGTTTCAAGGGAGGTCCTAATAATATCCTCGTGTATTGAAAATGTTGTCTAAGTTTGGGTTGAACAATAGAAGAAGTGGGAATTGGGAGAAATTCGTTAATGGCTAAAACAGAGTCGGAGAAGATGAAGACCTGTTCGATCGATAAAAAGGGTCGATCGATCGATCGTCTAGTATTTTTGGCAAGTCGGCCAGTTTTCTTTATATAAGTGAAATTAATTAAAATTTTCAATTCCCATACATTATTTAGTGAGAAATAAATATGGAATATAAATTCCTAACAATTTTAAGGGAAAGTAATTGGGATTGGAAGGGATTTATGTGTGACACAATATGGTTAATTTTGGGGAAAAATATTCCAAAATAATTAAATACGGATCGAGTGGGCGAGTCCCGATATATTGCTTGAGCGATGCCAAGGTATTAAATTAATTAAGAATGAAAGCTAATTAATTCGGAGTCGGGGATTTAGACTCGGGTATTATTTTTATTCTCGGGCCATGAGAGCGAGTTCGAATATATTGGTTGGGCTACACCAAAAGTAACTTAATTAATTAATTAATAATCAGGGTTGGACAATAAACTCATAATATTTTGTATAGGCTTGTGTTACGGACTTAGTACACGGTAGATCCGGTGTATTTTATATATATATATTTGGTGTGCGATCGTGTATATATATATATATATATATATATGGTGTGTGCATAAATATCACTGATTAGATATTATAAATATACATACTCTAGTGCTATCAGGGGAGGTTGCGCGTAGTGGGTGAATCCCCTAGCTTGAGGAGTAGGGCGAGTATATCCCTAGGTCATAGCGTCCGTTATATGGGTGAGGGGCATCTCACTTTCAGGGAAGGAATATGGCCGCCTCCATTATGTATGATTTCAACCAAATTAGTGAGCGATCCTGACTTGGGGTAGCTAGGTTTTGTGAATACTCTTAGTGGAATAGCACTTTAGAGAATATACATCCGATGACTTATTACTCGGGAGGATGGTTATTATTATTTTTTATTTCAACATATGTGTTAATGTTGTAATATGGTTATACGTGTATAATGAGATAAATAAATATATATGGGTAATTTAATACAGACCGAGAATTGTATTATGTGTATAACGGGTGTGGAAGTTATATGAATTTAAGAAAGGGAATGACTAGTTAAGTTAATGCTAATAATAACTTAGAAATCATAATTTTTGCATATTTGGTTAGAGTAGGGTGGTTGGAACTATGACCGCTTCCTGTACATTGTGTTATGGTTGTTTTGCCAAGGCGGTGTGAGATTCCGACCGTTGGTACCCAGGATGATATGTGAGTGATTCCCTAGTACGCGATAGCATTGAGAACCCGCATCCTCTAGTTATATCTCGTTGGGGTGGTTATTATTATACTTGTGTGAATAGTATACAAATTCTATTTGATTATGTGATATCATATTTGTCTCTAGAGTAAAGAGACATAAGAGGATTGCTTGAATCTCATTTCGGGAGATTTTATCCGGACTTAAATTGTGAGGAATCAACTAGGAAAATAATGAGGAATTAATTATGAGTAGTTATAGTACTTTGGGTAACGAGGGCATAATGGACCTCAACGACCAACATTGCCAAGGAGTAGTGTATCGGGGGGTTCCTTATTTGGATTTTGATTGCGAGACGTCCCACACACGAAACGCAGTGCAATGTTGGGAGTGAGGAGAAGTTAGTTCTTAGTGCTCATATTTATATATTAGTATATCTCGACGATCGACAGTGCCGGGAGTAGTGTATCGGGGGTGGGTTCCTTATTTGGATTTCGCTTGCGAGACGTCCCACGCACGAAACGTTGTGCACTGTTGAGAATTCAGAATAATTATTTAATTAATTAATCTGTTATAAAATAAAAGAGAATTTGGGTTATACGCGTCATGCATTGAGGTCATAATGAATCTTGATAATCAATACTGCCAGGAGTAGTGTATCGGGGGGGTTCCTTGTTTGGATTTCGCTTGCGAGACGTCCCACGCACGAAACGCAGTGCAATATTGATAATTGCGAGAAGTTTAGTCCTTAGCACTTGGATGATAATAACTCATATATATATCTATATATATATATATATATATATATATATATATATATATATATATATATATATATATATATATATATTGATGGCATAACTAGAATATGAGAAATTCTAGTAAGAAAATGTTTATGTAAACTTTATATGTTAAGTAAGTGAACGAATAATTGAGATCGATAATATTAGAAATTGAAGGATTATGTGTTAGATGGAATTTAGGTGAGTATCAATTGGTATTAAGTTACATTACCTTGCCTAGACAGATTCGAGCACTTATTTGGAGATCATGTGCATACGTTTAGTGCGCGCTTTAGTTAAGAGGTGAGTTGGATTTTATGGAGAGTGAGACTCCACTTTAATCATGTCATAATGCATTTATAATTATTATGCATTTTAATACACTTGATATAAAATGTTTTCAAACCTCGATCTCTGACCCATTTATATTTTCTCTTGCTACGTATATATATTGTATTATTTTAGGTGTTCCTCCGCGAGGACGCCATTGATGTATCCATCCAGTGCATTTGTGGAGCTGTGGAAGTAGCGAACTGTTGCGGTATCTTGATATAGTCGATTCCTATGTTTCTTGTATCTAGATTAGGATTCAGTTTGCATATCGGGTTATACCCAAGTGTTGTAGTGAGGCACTTTTATATTGTCTCTTTTAGCTTATTCTATTGTCCGTGACCCGACAGCATATTCGGGCATTTTATTTGTACATTGTGTTGTACTCCTTTATTTTGCTTATATATCATTTGTGTTGTGCGTACATCTCATATTTAGAGTTATGTTGTTGGTTGTTTTGCATGTTTTGTTTTAAATAAAATGTTTTAAAATTTTTGACACCCTCTTTTTGTGGTAATGGGTTATTAGCCGCGCATATTTTTAGAATCATCAGTAGATGCTGAGAATGATCAACTTGAGATTCCTGATTATTTTATTATAGGGCTGTCCAGTGGTTATTATTTTGAGCGGGGTGTCACAGGTGGTATCAGAGCATCAGGTTCTAGTGTCTTTAGGATCTGTGTGGGTTACTATGATCTTCCGTAAGCGTTCTTGATGTAGAGCCTTATTATTAGGACTATTGTGTTCATACGTTCATATTTTCTTCTGTGATGAGAAAACAATTAAAAGGCGTTCTGATACAATTGTTCTTGTTTCAGATGCCACCGAAGAGAAGTCGCTCAGGCAGGGAAAATAAAGGGGCTGAGGGTGTGGAACCCCAAATGCCTCAAAGGAACATGACTACAGATGAAGTTGTCAATATTATGGCACAAGCAGTAACTACTGCCATTTTCTTCGATGGCGCAACAACCTGCAGTTCCAGCAGCCCAAACTAATTCAGGATCGTCTTTATGGGAAAGAGTGCGGGAAGATTTTAGTAAGGGGAATCCTCCAGAGTTCTCAGGGGGAGTTGATGGGATGGATACAAGTCGATGGAAGAATAGTATGCAAAGGAACCTTCATATGGTTGAGTGTAGTGAGGTGCAGAAGAAATTTTTAGCCACCTTTAGGTTGGAAGGTGCAGCTCTCCAATGGTGGGAGTCTGTCACCACATTTGAACAGAGAGATACATTGCCCATAACAGATTTTTGGGAACTTTTTGATCGAAGGTATTTCTCTTCCGTGATTCAGAAGGAAATGAGGAGGAAACTGATGGATGTGTTTCAAGGTAATAGAACGGTGGCCGAGTATGAAGAAGAATTTACTCAATTGGAAAATTTAGTACCTGAAGAGGTAAATACGGAAGAGAAGCGAATATCAAAGTTTATGCAAGGTTTAAATGGGCAAATTCGACAGCATTTGTTAGGGAATCCAGCGTTAGTGACTTTCGTCGAGGTAGTGAATGAGGCACTGTTACAGTTTCAAGAATATCACCTTCGTTCGCATGGGGTAAGAACTTTGGAAATTCAGGTTCATCTAGTAGGTTTGGTAATGAGAATACCAGTAATGCTAGAGAGTATAATCCAGAATATAGAGGATCGCAACAGCGTTATGTTCCTCAAGATGGGCAGATAGGATTTGCGGGTAAATGTTTCTTTTGTAAAGAATTTGGTCATGGGAAGAGAGATTGTCCTAAATGAGTTAGAGGACCACATTTTGAGGAAGTTTTGGAGGTGCAACCCTTACAGCAGATTCGAGGTCATTTTAGGCCAGGGGACTTTGTGTGGGAACCCAATGATGAGGAGATGAAATCGGACTAGAGATGGATGATGTAAGTTATTTTCCTTTGGGAATAGGGAGAAGCATATGGGAAATCCCCATTCCTCAAGACTCTTCATGGAGCTGGAGGAAAATTCTTAAAGCTAGAGAGGAATGTAGACTCATGGTTAAGGCTTATATTGGAAATGGCAGGAATACTTTCATGTGGCATGATAATTGGCACCACCTTGGCCCTCTTCAACCTCTTTTTGGGGATAGAACCATATATGATGCTGCTAGCAACTCCAAGGCTAAGGTCTCCGAATTCGTTGATGGGTTCAATTGGAAATGACCAGCTTCTACCACTTGGGAGCTGAATGATATCAAAAACTCTCCCCTGCCTTCTATAAATCCTATGATCTCTGATAGTGTAAAATGGACTCCTAACAGGCTGGGTATTTTCTCTATTGCGTCTGCATATGAGTCCACCTATTCTATGGGGAATGAAGTTCAATGGCATGGGCTGGTTTGGAACAAGATGAGTATCCCAAAGTGTTCTTTCATTCTTTGGTTGGCCTGCAGAAAGGCTTTAGTGACTAAAGATAAACTCTTTGATTGGGGAGTTATCAATAATAAAGCCTGTTTACTTTGTAACTCTGGGATTGAGACTATTAAGCACATCTTAATGGAATGCCCATTCTCCAAAATTGTTTGGGATGAGATTCTATTCAGGAACCAATCTTATAGAGCTATGGGAAGGTGGGACAATGAGATCAGGAAGGTTGTTGCTGATAGTAAAGGGATAGACCTAAAATCCAGGATTAAGACCACTTCCTTCTCTGCCACCATCTATTGTCTGTGGCAGGAAAGAAATAGTAGACTCCATAACAAGGGATTGGCTACAACTTCCAAGGTGATTAGGAGCATCGAGGAAATGGTGCAAGGAAAATCTAGCTATTGGAAAAAATTTCGAAGATCTTACTCCAACTGGATGACTTGTAATTTATGGGGATTACCCAACTCTCTCTTGTATGACTAATTGTTTAGATGGTTGGTCTCTAGATGAATGTATCTAGCTGACTCTTTGGCCTTTTGGCCTTTGTATATTTGGTTCTTTTGTTTCTAATACACTTTAATTACCGAAAAAAAAGGATTAAGCTATATGAAGTCTTGCTAGTATGGTGTGTAAGATTGAAAAGAGTGGTTATTGCTATAACCCTATTATGTATGGAATGACCCTAAAGGGAATTTTAAGCGAGTGAGGCTCTTAGGTTATTATCTTTTGAGAGAATAGATTTTCTTGTGATGTGCTAAAAGAGAGCTATGATTTTTTTGTGAATGTAAGAATTGTTGAAATGTTTTGAGTAATAATGGTAAAGTTATTTATTTTGTAGTCGTGCTAGACTTATATAATTCTTGTATTTCCAGCTGTGGAAGAGCCTAGTGTATGGCAATATATTAAAATGATGTGAAAGATTATTACTGAAATGATTCGGAGTTTAGTAGATTATAGTTGAGCGAGAGCTTTTAGCTCATAATTATGTTAATTTTTAGAACTATATATTATTATGAGTATGAGAATTGTTAAAACCTTGTGCCTTGGGCATAAGGTATTTTATTTAAATGTCGAAAGACATAAACTATTTTATAATGAATTGTTTTCAAAATAAAACATTTTATAGGCCTTTGGGCCATATAAAAATGATTTACGCAAAAATATTTAAAACTCTAGTCCGGATCTAACAAATTCTCAATTCCTGGCATCGCTACATATTAGTGTATCGAGAGGAGTAAAATCTTTGGACCTTTCCAAAATTGTCATATTATTAGTATGCTGGTATAATTTAACATATTCCTAATTGTTTTACTATTCAAGGCAAGAGAAGCCTAATTATGTTTATATGAGTAGAGCTCGAATAAAGGGTGTATGGGCACCCTAGTAATTATAATTGATTTTATAAAACTAAAATAATTCGTCATGGGAAGTTAGAGCTTTGGGTATAGGATTAGTGAGGATAAGTGTAGTAGGAACTAGTTGGGCTTTGGAGTATTAGGATTAGCTAAATTTCGAGGACAAAATTCTTGTAAGTGGGGAAGTCTGTACTACCCCGAGATTTTTGGGACAATAATTTATTTATTTTGGGAGAAATAAATATTATTTTAATTGGAGGATAATTAAATTGGCATTTGAGGCCAAAATTTGAAGATGTTAGAAAATGATTCGAATGACGATTCTGAGTGTGCCATTGTTTCCGAAAGGGTTGAGAAAGTCGAAATGATTGTACTTAAGGTCTATTTGGGTTTCGAAATATTTTGAGTTCGTTTGGCTCGAATTAAAGTTACCGAGTCATTTAAAGTGTGTATTATCATTTAAAGTTGTGTATCTTGGGAGACAAGGCTTAAAAGCCTACGGGATATAAATGGCACCCCCTTATGAGTCAAATTCGTCAATGGACCCACAATCTTCAAAAATCCCTTAATAAAGGGTGATAATACCCGACCAACCCCAAAAAACTGCGAATCTCAATCGGTATCATGGGTTGCCCCGACTCCCTTATCGCCGATACCTAACTCGGATCAACAATGATACCCGGGCTGATATAATGTGGCCAAGGAACTATACCTCTCGTATAAAAATTCCACACTTCTTGAATGTGGCATACAACTGGTGGTCCTATAGTGTTTGCAAAACCATACATAAATGCTCTCCATGCTCCTCCTCAGTGCGCGAGTAGACCAAAATGTCGTCTATGAACATGATGGCGAAATGGTCGAGGAACTCTTTGAATACCCTATTCATGAGATCCATGAACACTTATGGCGCATTGGTGAGATAAAATGGCATCACCCTGAACTCGTAGGATCCATACCGTGATAGAAAAGTGATCTTAGGGACATCTTCCTCCCGAATACGCAACTGATGATATCCCGATCTCAAATCAATCTTGGAGAAGTATATTTCCCCTCTCAACTAATATAATAGGTCATCAATTCTCGGTAATGGATACTTATTCCTTCTCGTGACCTTATGCAACTCCCTGTAGTCGACACACAAGCGGAGTGAACCATCCCTCTTCTTCACAAACAGCACTTGAGCACCCCACGATGATGTGCTCCGCCGAATAAAACCCTGGCCCAAAAGATGCTGAATATTTTTTCTCAACTAACGCATCTCTAAAGGGGCCTTACGGTAAGGTGATCAAGAAATTGATCTCGTACCCGGTGCTAAATCAATCACGAACTCAATCTCCCGACCAGGTAGTAACCCTAGTATGTCCTGAAATACACACTCAAATTCCCTCACGATTGGAATCGAGTCTATCAAAATCACGCCATGTGAGGTCTCCTCCTCAATGTAATATAAATGAGTGCGCGACCCTCCTTCTGAAAGAGGCATCACCACAAAAAGCATCTCATGTCCCGGAATGGAGAACGCTATGGTCCTCCTAAAATAATCCATCATCACCCTATATCCTGCTGACCAATCCATGCCCAGGATAACATCATATCCCTCAAAATCTAACTCTAAGAGGTATTCTACTAAAATTAGTTTCCCAATCACAATATATACTCCTTTACAGATCGAGTGTATTAGTGATCTACCCCCATCGGTGACTTTACACACATAAAAAGACTATCGACTGACTCTAACAACCTAGTGACTCTAGCAAATTTGGTTCTAATGAATGAATGCAATGCACCAATATAAAAAAGAATCCTACCCTTATGCCTATGAATAGGAAATGGACCCTTAACTATGGTGGAATCGAAACATCCCAGATGTTATACACACTCCCGTAGTGAAACTGACCCTGCTACTGTGGGGCTGGTGGAGATGGTGCTGATGGAGGCATCTGTACCTATTGTACCTGCGAGGCACCCTACTACTAGCCCCTACCTTTTTGTGGGCACTCCCTCCTCAAATGGCCTAGCGGGCGCAACTAAATCAATGCCTCTAAAAGTCTCCCTGATGATGGCTCTGCTGGCCTTGACAAGGATGTCCCTGATGTTGGCCTTGTTGCCCTCCTCCATTATTCCCTGGGACCTGGAGGCCCTGTGGAACCTACTGCTGATCAGGTCCCAGTTGGCCCTGCCTAAATCCATGACCTTCGGGTCGAAATATTTTAGCAAGATTCCCTAACGGGTATCATGCCCCTACTGGGAGCCTGTCTGCTGTGCTCCATTAGCAACACCCCCATTTCCCTTGCCCTACTGTCTAGGCTCACATCCCCTCTTGCTTACCTTTAGGTGGAAGAGATGGTCCTAGAAGTGTAACAAGGTTGCACTGATGATTTCTGAATATGTCACCAAAGAAAGGTTCCCAATAAAGTATTGCCTGATCCTCCAGTCCAAACCATCAATAAATCTTGCATTTATCCTCTCCTTGTTGCTCACTTAATCTGGCACCAAATTAGCCAAACGGTTGAACTCCTCCTCATACTTTGCCACAGAACGATCACCCCGAATCACCTTGCTGAATCTTCTTCTCATCTCAGCCTTAATTATTGGAATAGAGTACTTGCGGTCGAACCCCACTCAAAACTCGGTGATGGTCATCATATATCTCTCTACAATAGTGGTAGTACACTCCCACCACTATAAGGCTGGCCCATTCAACCTGAATATGGCTAACATTTGTCTCTCTACCTCACTATAGTCAACCATGCGCAGATGGAGTTTTATATCTCTCTTCCACTGATAAGCCAAAATCACCTCAGAACTCCCCTGAAACTCTGGGGGATGGCCCTTCTGAAAGGTCTCCTGAACCCTCTGCCACTCTGACGGCCTCGGGTGGGCGGAACAACTGGGGCCACTGGCTGCGGTGGCTACGGCTGAGGAAACTTTGCTTACATGGCTACAATGATTGCCTGGGCCATAATATCTGTTACCTGAGATGTAGCCACAAACCCTGGTTGGTCTTGTGGCTGCGAAACCTCTGGCTCCTGTTGAGCCTCTATCGCCCCGCCCCTGGATACTGCCCTAGCAGGTCTACTTTTCCTAGGTGGCATCAGAAATTCAAAACGAGTTGTATTAGTTCACTGTTAATACAAATCTTAATAGCAAAAGTACGATATCTCACAAGCATAACGATAAGTCAACATTCCTAATAATAGGGCTCTATATCAAAAGAATATTACGCCGAAGTTGTAGTAAGTCGTACAAATCGTATGGACACTAGAACCTCGTGCTCTGATACCATCGGTGACACCTCGCCAAATTAAATACAAGGTGATCAGGCCTTTCAAATTAAATAGGATTTCCACATGGTTCATTCTTAACATCACTATCGAAAACTTATTAATTACTAACCACCTAATGATTAATTAAGTCGGTGAAAAAATTTTCTCTTTTAAATAACCAAGACTAAGTGAAACAAGAGACATAATAAAACCATAACAATATAATAGATACTGAGTAAATAACAAATATTTGAATCAAGTTCTAGTCAAATAAACATTGACTAAAAACAACTAAACCCAAATGAATCCGCCACATAGAAAATATAACCAATACAATCTGAACTCAAGTAAAATGTACAATTGCGATGAGAAACATGCTCGAAAGTACAACTGAGATGCCATCCCTAACTAGGAGTGATCAAAAGAGGTGTCCATTACAACTCCTACAGCACCCACATGTACCACAGCTACGTACCCTGGAATAAGATCAAGTCTGGCACCCCTATGGTCGGACACCTAAAAGGTTTTAAAAATATTTGATAGCAAGGGTTAGAACCCAAAACTTTTTGAAAATATTTAGCAAGTGAATTAAATTGCAATAAATTGAAATGCGTGAATGCTTTTCATATTTAAGCTAGTGTCGCACTCTCTTGAGGGCCGACTCACCCCTTAACTAATGTGCACACCTATCGTTTTTCTATATAACCTACCTAGTCATATATCCCGTAACTAGGTCTTGTTATATAGTTTCATTATCTCACCCTCGTCTAACCCAAGTATGTTTAATATATGATTTATAAGTTATATCACATTAAATCATTATTTTCATTTAGCACCATATAACATTTTCACGAATTATATAATAAAAAATACAATTCACATCATGTATTTTACTCGTAAATAATTATTTACACCATATATATATATATATACTTATCATCATATTACAACATTCACACACATTCCGTAATTATATAACCATCCTCCTGAGTAGGCACTCACCAGATGCTCTCTACAATGCTATCAATCTAGGTATACTCATCCACTCGAACACTCTGACACGGTTAGCTCCCCGAATCAGTGAAATAAAATAAACGTAGCGGAGGCGATCATAGTTCCCTCTAAAAATGAGACCGAATCATACACAATACATCTCACCCCTAAATACGAACACTATGATCGAGGGACTATACTCACCATGCTCCTCAGGCCAAGGGATTCACCCACATTGCGCAACCTCCTATGATACCACTAGAGGGGTATGCTTTTACTAAATATCTAATCACCGATATTTATGAATACACACACACAATATATATATATATATATATATATATATATATATATATATATATACACTATCACACTTCCATATATATATATACATAATAAATTTAATTCCAGTTATACCGTGCACAATACTTGTAGCACTAGCCTAAAATATATCCGAGTCTGTATTCCAACTCCAAGTTTAATTAATTATGCATTAATCAATTTAGAACCTTGGTGTTGCTCAATAAATATACCCGGATTCGCTCATTTGGCCTGAAAATACAATATTCATAATTTATTATTCAAAATTCTCCTTAATAAGGTCGCACACTTATTAATCTAAGGTTTTCAAATTACTCAATTTCAACCTTAATGTCCATTATGAATTATTTTTCCTAATTGTCCCATTAAATTTTTCACTCCAAAATCAAGACCTCATAACTATAACCATTAAAATTTCACACAAAATCAAGACCCCATATTTGTTATCACCAAAACAGAAACCCATGACCAAAATAGGGGAAAGGAGAGAAGCCGCAGGATCTGCCATCTCATTCGATCTATACGCCTATTGTTTGAACGATGACGATGTCGCTCAAATGAAGCCCAGGTCGTTCGAACGATCCTGGGTTCTTTCCTCCTCCTTCTTCGTCCAAATCTGATCCTCCATTGACAATTTCTAACAACTCTCTACCCAGATTTCTTCCCACGATCCCTTCTAATATTATACCAAGTCTAAGATTTCATGGTTACCCTTTCTTATTAACGATACTAACATAGATCGAAAATTAAATAATCAAATTCTTAATCCGTTTCTAGTTCATATTTCTAAATTAATCAAAACCCAATTTAGTTATCAAACAAACCCAAAACCATATAATCTTATCACACCTACTATGATATGAATTGAAATTTGCAATTATTTGGAGCAAGTTTAATGACTTGCCTTAAAGGGTTTGTAGGGTTTGAATCTATTTGGTGTAGATCATGATTTGATGAAGAATGTCCACACTTGTTCTTGATTTAGGCTCCCAAAGTTTCTCTAATTGCTACCTATTTTGTCCTCTACTTGATTAGGTTTTCTAATTGAGGTTTGGCTACCATTCCCTCTCACTTATAGGGTTTATTAAGTCTATCCCATTTTTAGGCTTGTGGGATTTATTAAAAGAGCCCAAACACCATATGTGGGCTTGGTTATGCCTAAAAAGGCTCCGAGACCTATTTACTACCCACGGGTACTCTTTTTCGACTATTTCGACCCATCTGGACTAAACCGTACACTCAAAATTGCCATCGGAATTATTTTACTAAATGTTAATATTCATTTATTAACTTAGTAAATTTAAATCCCATAAATATTAATCCTCTACTCACCGGATTAATATTTAAATAATATTAATAATAACTAATTCAATTAAATAACGACATACAAGTAATTTAAAATTTATCGAATTAACTAATTAATAAATGCTCCAAAATACGAGGTGTTATAATTGGCTGCGACCAAAACTGGTGGAAGTTATGAAGCATGCTTCCATTGTTGAAGTCTTCCCATTAGTGGAAGGTATGGTGTGAAAGGTCACTAGGTGTAAGTTATTCATTTGGGTTGTAAGATGTAATATCTCTTTGTAAATCTTACCATAGTTCATTTGTCAGTCTATCAGGATGAGATTTTTTCATGTTGTAGATTTTTCCTCATACTCCTTGGTGTTTTCCATCTTATGGGGTGCAAGGTACTGCAATTTTTAACTTTGATCTTAGAAAATATTCTAAATATTCCACCCACGTTCCTATTTTAGTTAGATATGTACTAGACATAGAAATGTGATGTTTCGATGGAGTTTTGTTGAAACACAGGGTTTCCTATTTTAGGTCACAAAGGGGACAAAAATGTAGAAATGTGGGGCTTTGATGGAGTCCTTTTAAAACACGGGGTTTCCTATTTTAAGTCATATATGGGATATAACTTAGAAATTTAGGGTTTCAATGGTGTTTGTTGAGGTTACAAGGTGAGCTGTGGTTGGGACGAGTGTATCCTAATTTTCTACTTTGCTTTTCACAAAGATTAAAAATATTCAAACCCCTTTTTTATTTTATGTCACATAGGAGACTAGATGTAAAAACATGATATTTTAATGGTGTCTGTTAAAACACGGGGTTTCCAATTTTAAGTGGTATAAGGGATCAGATTGGTTTGAAGTGAAGGGCTTCCTATTCTAAGTCGCGTAAGGGACCAAATTTATTTGAAGCACAAAGCTTCTTATTTTTAGTTGCGCCTGAAACCAAATTTGTTTGAAGCGTGGAGATTCCTATTTCTGGTCAAGTAGGAGACATAATTTGTTTCAAGCACACGACTTCCTATTTTAGGTCGCACAGAATACCATTTTTATTTTAAGCACATGGCTTCCTATTTTTGGTTGTTTAGAGGATAAATTTTATTTGAAGCATGTTGCTTACTATTTTAGGTAGGATAAGGGACCGAATGGGGTGATATGATTATTTTTATTTTGTTCAGACAAGGCTTTAGTTTGGGTTTTCTTGGCTGGAATCCTAGGCCATTGTGGGATCCTCATAGGAGTCTGAGGCTTTGTTTAGTTTCGCTCAGGAGGAGTATTCCCTTAGGGGTCTAAGTCCATTATTGATTTCTGTTAGAATAGTATAATATTGTGGTAAGATGCTAAAAAATGTCTAAGTCTTTGGGCGAGTAAAGTCCATGGATTGTGAGTGTTTTCCCAAGGAATTTCGAGGCTTTAGTTGGGTCCGGTCAGGATAGTGTGAGTCTTTGGCTTGGTTTGATTAGGTTAATGTGAGGCTCTTATTTTGTTTTGTCAAAGTAATCTGAGGCTCGGGTTAAAGATTTTATTATGGTAAGTCTAAGGCTTTAGCGATGTGCTCAGGTTAGTGTGAGGCATTTTTTGGTTCAGGTGGAGTTTGAAGTTTTATAATCGTTTTCTCAAAGGATTATAAGGCTTTGAAAGGATATTCTTAGGCAGTGTCCGAGGCTTTAGTGAGATACTGAGGGTAGTGTGAGTTATTATTTTTCTCTGGGGATGTATGAGGCTTTAGATAGGTATGCTTAGTGGTGTCTGAGGCTTTTCAAAGGTTTGCTCAAGCAGTGTCCAAGTCATAAGTGAGGCGCTGAGAGTAGTGTGAGGCTTTTCTTTCTTAAGGTGGATTCTGAGTCTTTAGATATTTTCTTATAAGAGTTTGACATTGTTGCATTGGTTTGTTCAGTTAGTGTTTGAGTCTTACGTGAGATGTTGAGGGTAGCATGCTTCTTTATTCTTGCGCGGGTGGAATCTGAGGCTTTAGATAGGGTTTCTGAGAGGATTTTAAGGCTTTATAAGGTTTTATTAGGTCGTATCCTAGAATTTGGAGAGGTTTACTTAGAGGGCTCTGACGCATTTGATATGTTCGACTAGAGTCCAATGGTTTAGAGAGGTTTCTTCAAAAGAGTTTGAGGCTTTGGGTAAGAGTTTTCTTAGGTGGAATCCAAGGCTTTGGAGAGGTTGGCTAAGAGGAGTATGAGGATTTGGTTAGGAGTTTTCTTGGGTGGACTTCGAGACATTGGAGAGGTTAGCTCATAGGAGTCTGAGGCTTTGGTCAGGAGTTCACTCGGGAGGGTTTCAATGTTTTAGAGAGGTTGGCTCTTAGGAATTTGAGAATTTTAATCAATTTGGGTGGATTTCAAGGATTTAGAGTGGTTTTTCCAGAGGAGTCTAAAGCTTTCGATAGGTATTTAATTAGGTGGTGTCCTAGGAATTGGATAATTTGGCTCGGAAGAGTTTGAGGGGATGGAGAGGTTATCATAGAGGACTTTGAGGCTTTTGTTTAAAGTTTTCTCGAGTTGAGTCTGAGGCTATGGAGAACTTGTCTCAAAGGATTATGAGGCTTTGGGTAGGAGTTTAGTCAAGTGCAGCCTAAGGCTTTAAAGAGGTTGACCCAGAGTAGTTTGAGTCTCTAGTTAAAAAATTTCTCAGGTGGAGTCCTAGGCTTTGGAGAAGTTGGCTCAGAGGAGTCTGAGGCTTTGGCTAGGAGTTTGATCGGGAAAGGTCTATGTGAGGTCCCATAATTTTTAATAATGAGGTTGATCAAGTCCATTTTTTAAATAAAATGGTTTGTCAATTCAATTTAAATATTATCCTTAGCATGAAAAAGAATCAATAAATAAGGATAAATCAAAGTAGAGAATGATATGAGAAATCCTCAATGATTACATATTATGGATAGAATTGATTACCGCCACTATGTAAAGTAAACAAAAAAGTGTCTCACAAGAACTAGTACATGATAAATCTCCCAAAATCACACTATTTATAAATCTAAGTGTAAATGCTAGGAATACATTAAACCCTACATCCATTTATTGATTAAAAAATCTAAAAGCGAATTTAACACCAACATGTCCAAAGCTCGGTGGCGATTGGAATGAAAGACCGTGTACTCAAGTGAGAAACTAGGCCAGGTACATTGGAGCAACTAAACAGTGCGATGGGTCAGGCCCACCGCAATAAGATAATAGCTACACAATCAAGTAGTAAAACTATCAATCGTGAGTATAAATAACAGTTCTATAGTTATTAAATTAAGTGTTATATAAAAATATAAACTCGGACTAGTCCTCCATTTGTTGAAGGGTCTCACAACGCATAACGTGCCTAACACATATATAATCCATTTAAATATTTCATTGGTAAATAAGGCTTGTGAACATATCTAGGACCTCACGTATGTGAAATAAAATGCAATTCATAATATAGATAAATCCCCATCATAAACCCAAATCCAACCTCACCTTATCCACCCCAAACACTACCAATAATAAAATCATTGTAATCTTGTCTAGAACCCAGTTCCCATTGTGGTCACCAACTCCCACAATACGGAACAAACCTTATCCACCCAATATATTCATAATACCAATATAAGAAAAGTGGCCCCAAGCGTAGGGTCAGAGTAATATTTATCCACCCTCGATAAAATTCCACAATTTAAATTTCACACGACGTCTTTTATACGTTATCTTTAAGTTCTCAAATTTTCTAAAATTACTTCTAAATGTCATACTATTTTTAAAACAGCGGGGGTAAGGCATATATTCTCAACAAATATCAAAATAAAGAATTTCATTCCACTCACATCTCATACAAAAATATATTTTAGGCATATTTTCCAATGCACATAAATTAAGACTGCATTCATTTAGAATATTACAAGTATTAAGCTATCAGAATAATTTGTTAAAATGGGACTCTCATAATCACATTTTGGGAAAACTTAACATACAAAACATGCCAAGAATATGGTTTCTTAAAAAATACGCGAAACGTCTCAATTTATGACTTCTACACAAATTAAAAGTACTATTTAAAAAAATTCGAGAATATCTCAGATCTTTAACAAAATTCATAAACCCAAAAATGAAGAAGTTATATTTATTAGAAACCCAATTCCCAAAAAATAATAATAAAATTTAACATAATAAGACATGAATTTAATTTACTATCATGATTTTCAACACATATAATTCATTAAATGTTAGTTTTAAAATATAAATCATACCAAGAATATAAAATTCATAATCAAATTCCATTTTGTGAAATTAGACTGAATTAATCAAGTACACAATTTCATGAATTAGATTCCTTAATTTATTCACCAAAAATCAGAATTTATAAAGGTGTGGTAAAAACAAGATAAAACTTAATTATCTCTACAAAAATTTTAGAATTTACAAAAATAACCCTTTAGGTATAAAATACTACTTATCTCATGAGAGGAGAGAGTAGAATTATTTTGTCTCAATGTACGAATCCACAAGAAAATATTATATGAATAATTGTAGAAGAAGTCCCACCAAAATTGCTCCTCGGTTGTACCAATAGTTGTATAAATATTTCTCCAAAAGTGTTCCAGAAAATTGTAAGATTGTTTTTAAATTAAATATATAATTTTAGAAATGTAATGATGTAATTTGGGGGCAAAATGGATTAGCTTTTTTTGTTAGGTTTTGTATTGATAATGGAAATGCAGAAGGAATTTTGTACTGGTTATTGAGAGAAATGAAGAAGAATGAGGTGAAACTCATTCTTAAGTTGGATGCATTGATTTAAATGTTATAATGCCTAACTCATTAATTATAAATGTTATAATTGTTAATCCACCAATATTTTAAAATGTTATAATAGCTAACCCATTAACCATTATAAATGTCACAATTGTTAAACCACCAACGATATCTTCATAATATACGACATTAATATTATTACATGATTACTAACCTACCATTTTATTATTAATATTAATAGTAATGTTGTAGTCTTTTTTATTTTTCAAATTTCAATTTTCAATTAACTATTAATAAATATCACTAAATTAGGAGGTATTAGAGTTCGAGGTTTTGAAGAGGTTGGCTCAATAGAGTCTGAGTCTTTTGATATGTTCAGGTGGAGTCTAAAGATCTGGAGAGGATGGATGAAAGGATTTTGAGGCTTTGGTTAAGAGTTTTCTCGGGTGGAGTGTAAGGCTATGGAGAAGTTGGCTCAAAGGAATCTGAGTCTTTAGAGAGGTTGTTTAACATGTGTAGTGCTGCCCTATTAGTCCGAGCTTTTGACCAACTCTAATTCCTTAAAGATATAAGTTTAAAATCTCTAATACATGTAGTAATAAGTGTATTCCTTCAGCAAAACCCTCATTACAATAAAACAAAACTTAAACAAAAGGATGGGTACAACTAAATGTGCAATCTATTTGAATTATGTCGGTACTAACTAAAACTCTACTTATACTCTCATAATCCACTAAACCTCTACGAGCATTCATCCCGAGGAAACAAGGAATATAAAATGTATGAGCACAAGTAGCCCAATAAAAGTTAAATTAAATGTCATCATCCCACATGTCAAAGTTAGTATTTGAGAGGACAATATATATACACTAACAAAGCTATGTGAAACAATATTGATAAGATGATTTTATCATAAGAGCAACTAGTAAGGGAAATAAATGATTTATTCCCATTCCCTCAGAATACCTTTATGACCCAAGGTTTAATCTCCCCTAGTTTACCCCCCTCTGTTTCCACCATGGTAAAATATCCATTGGTCCATCTCGTAACTCCCAACATTTATTTTTAGACTTAGACCTCTCAATCTCCACGACTTTATTCAAGGCTTATATTCACCCAATCATGCCACGGGCTACGAACTCCTCTCCCACCTAATTCCAGGGTGAGCAATCCATGGTTTGTTGTTAACTCCACGGCCTTGGCCGAGATCTGCCAATGTGTAAAACCCACAGATAATTTAGGCTCAATCTCCCTGGGACTAGGCATTTTTATCTTAAGCACAAAGCACACGGCCTTTTCCAGATATGATGACTCGGCCTGGAAAAGCAATAGTGCATTGTCAATACCAAAGCCCGTCTCAATCACCCATAAACATCCATAATCTAATGATGCCTAAGTCTGCATCCTCAAATAAGGAGTTAGAACTCCTGGTCTCCAAACACCAAGGGTATTTTAGTAAAACTAAGGTTTTAGACCCTAAATAACACATAATTTGACTCCTTAAAGATCAAGGGACGAACCCAAAACAAAACCTCATAAGATCAATAATGACATCATCAAATCCATTCCACCTCAAAATCCGCAATCCTAAATCAAAACCCTAGAATAAAATCTCTAAAAACATGGATATATAATTAATAGTGAAATTTCATGGCCAATTAGAAAACTAATAATCATGATGGACAGTAAAAGTCCATGACCTCTAAACCCTAAAAATTATAAATAGTAAAACTCCTTAGCCTTAAATCCATAAACTCCGAAATAAAACAAGTGTTCATCTCATTCCAAAAAATCATGGAAATTGTTGTTTTATACAGGGAATAATATGAAGAGCACATATCCCTTACCTTAAACACCTAGCCTGATGAGTAGTAGAATTTCGTCTCCTTCTGGCTCCTCTTTCTCGACCGTGAAAAATAAAGGTCCTCAATCTTTTTTTATCACCTCTTCCATTTCTTCTTAAAATCTCAATTTCTCTCTCTAAATTATGAATTAGGGTGCTTCTGGAAACTCTACGAAGTGATCTAAGGGTTGCTATTGATAGAAAATGCTACGGATCCTAGAATTTCCACTTATGTTCGTAAATTCCCACAAATACCCCTCTATAAAGGCTTTTAGAATCTTTAAAACTTAATTTGCAAGAAATGAACTAATTGGGCCACATCATCACTCAAATCTTGGTCCCTCTTAAGAACCTAAGGTGACACTCTATGACTGAATGTCTATGGCCCTGATCATGTCCTTACCATATAACTTTGAGTTTCACCTTCTAAGGTGGCAACCTTATATGGTTTTAGGGTCATTATAGGTTGGGTAAGAGGATTTTAAGGCTTTTGTTAGGACTTTTCTAAGGCCGAGTTCGAGGATTTGGAGAAGTTGAGTCATAGGAGTTTCCTCGGGTATATTTCGAGGCTTTAAAAAGGTTTTCCCAGAGGAGTCTGGGGCTTTGGTTATGAGTTTTGTAAGGTGGAGTTTGAGTATTTAATGAAGCTGGCTCAAAGTTGTTTGAGGCTTTTGACTTATTTGGGTGGATTTTGAGGATTGAGAGAGGTTGGATCAATGGAGTTTGGATCAATGGAGTTTTCTCGGGTCGAGTGAGAGGCTTTAGGAAAGTTAGCTCAGTGCATCTTGAGGCTTTGTTTAAGAGCTTATTGTGTGAAGTATGAGGATTTGGATAAATTGGATTTGAGGAGTTCGAGGCTTCAATTAGGAATTTACTCAGGTGGATCTCGAGACTTTGGAGAAGTTGGCTTAGAGGAGTCTAAGGCTTTGGTTTGGAGTTTGCTTGGGTGGAGTCCGAGGCTTTTGAGAATTTTCCTTAGAGGAGTTTGAGCATTTTGTTAAGGGTTTACTGGATTGAGTCTGAGGCTTTAAAGATGCTGACCCATCTAAGTATGATGCTTTGGTAAAGAGTTTTCTCGGGTGGAGTATGAGGCTTTTGAGAAGTTGGCTCATAGGAGTTTGAGACATTAGTTTGGAGGTTGCTCGAGTGGAGTCTGAGGCTTTAAATAGGTTTCCTAAGTTTGAAGATTTTGTTTGGTGTTTTCTTGGGTGGAGTGTGAGGTTTTACACAAGCTGTCTCAGAGAATTATTAGGATTTTCATATGTTCGAGTGGATTCCGAGGCTTTGGAGAGGTTGGATAAGAGGAGTTTGAAGCTTTAGTTAAGATTTTACTCGGATCCTGTAAGGAAAAATTTCCTAATTGAGTCAATTTATATATATTGTCTTAATTTCATGTTTGAATAAAACTTGTTTAGTTCATATGTTAGGATTTGAGTTATTTATCCTTCAATCTTGATACGTGTTATTGAAGATTGTAGCGAACAAAGTTAAAGAGACATTGAGTATACATTGTGATTCGATCCTTATTTTGTCTTCATCATCCAGGGGATCTCAATTAGGTATGAATAAATGTTTATGTTTGATCCCTAGTTGATTTTTGGGATTTGGTTTATAAAAATATTCTATAAGTTTTTAAAAATGTTTTTCAAAAAACACAAAATGTCATTATAATGACTTTAGTCTTGTAATTCAAATGAGTTTATGCACCTCGTTATAATAGTGATTCAACGAACTCTGAATTATATGTTTTTAGCCTTCTCTAGAATCTCATTTGAAGTCGCATTATAAGGTGCTCGGACGAGATCCACAGCTTCATTCAAAATAGATCGGTACCCTCCTTCGAACAAGATCCAATCCCGTTCGAATGAGCCAGATGTTTTCCAATGCAAATTTCATTTATCATGCTTATATCATTTTTGCAAAACCTCCTATAATTTGGAGCGCGGAGCACCCATTTTATTGGAGACTTTTACCTTGTTTTTCAGTTCCCACACTCTTCAGGAAAGATGTTCATATTTTGGTGATCTTCTGTGATCATGTTTTCAAAACCCTTATTTACACCCATGTTTGAGATCCAAGAATCATACATACATATATCATCTTGACATCTCCTTATTTTGCATCAATGTGGTTTGCTCATCATACTATGAGCATTTCTTATGGTGGATATCGTGTTTGTGGCTGTTAAAAGGTGTCCAATAATGGTTGCGAAGAAGGTTACAGGGATCAAGGAAGCGCGTCAAGTCTTGAACACATCGAGTCTAAGAATAAGTCTCAATTTGTCCTATAAACTTCCTATATTGTAGTGGACTTGTGTGGTTTGATTTTTCGAGGTTTTTCCCATTGTGGGTTTTCCTCGTCCATCATTGTATTGTGATTTACTTATTTTATTCGTTCTTATAATTAACTAGATGCATTCTTAGGTCAAGACTAAAATTGGTAAATTGTTTTACACAACACTTATGGTTTCATATTGGTCAAAATTAATTAAAAATTGTGAAAATAATATTTGGCGGTCTTTCCAAACAAACCCTAGGGCACTTAGCTTTATGAAATTGATATCAAAGCTGATTACATTAGTTTGATACGTTTGATCCCTATTTTTATGAACGTTTGGGTTTAGATTGATTTCAAATGTTAAGAGGGTTTTGTTTCCCGTTCTCCATTGTTTGATGGAACAAACTATCCCTTTTGTAAAGCGTAAATGTGATTTTTCCTTAAATCAATCAAGGGGGGCGTTTGGAACTCATTTGGGTATGGGTGGAGTTGTCCCACTGAAGGTGGTTCTCCTAAATAATTCATATCTTCGACACCAGTTGAAAAAAATGCCTCAACTTTTAATTCCAAAGGTATCAATTCTATTTTTTGCAATGTGACCGTTGAAGAGTTTAAATGCATTATGACTTGCGATAGCATTAAGAATGCTTGGGATATTTTACGATCCACACACAAAGTATCCTAGACTATTAGGGTTTACAAGTTACAAAATCTAACGACAAAGTTTGAGATGATTAAGATGTTAGAGAATGAGTCTTTTGATGAGTTATTTTCCAGGCTGCCGGATGTTGTCAATTCCTCATTTAACTTAAGGTCAATGCCTGAAAGATCCTCGAGCCTAGAGTTGGGTGAAAAATCTCAAGGTCAATGCCTGAAAGATGTAACGGCAAGGTCACGATTCTAGATTCCTTAGGTGGTGTCAATAATGTGAGAGTCGAAGAGCCTTTAGGTTACCTTCAAACCTATTAGATGAAGATGTGTCCTTCTAAGAAAAAAGATGAAAATAAAGAGAAGGCTATTTATTTTAAATCCCGAATGGAGGATTTGTCGAATTTTAATAGTGACGGTGACCATGATGCTGAAAAGATACTAAATTTGGCAGGAAATTGAAGATGTTTTTAACCTTATAGATGATAAGAGTTTAGAAAAGAAACCTAAGAACTTCAATGACTATGATAGGAATAATAGGGATGGTCCTAAGAATGTGGATGATCGGGACAAGTGTTTTGAATGCCAAGTTTTTGGGCATTATTCTCGTGAGTGTCTCACTAAAATAAGGAAGGAGGGAAAGAAATCAAAGGTATGCAATAACATCCATAGTGATAGTGAGTCAAAAATGGAATGTGATTCCTCCATTGAGCGTAACTACACCACATTCATGGTTATTCATAAGAGTTTAGATGAAAATTATTCTCCCGATGAAGATAATCATGAGAATGATTGTTCCGAGGTACAATATTTTTATTCCTAAGATAGCGAAGCGGAGAGTGCTGAAGAACAAGAAGAAAAGGATGAGAATGAGCTTCAAGTGTCCTTTCAAGTGTAGTACACAGAGTTGTTGAAGTTAAAAAAGGCCAACTGACCTTTAAAAGTTAAGATGAAGGAACATGTAGTAGGTAATAATAATGCTATATTAATTGAGGATCTTAGGGCATGTGAGAGGACGCGTAAGGAGAATCTTGATTGTGTTAAGGGTGAGAGATATAGATTTTGTGGTTTGATGTAGGTTTTAAAGAAGGAGATTCTTGAGTTTGAAGATTCTAAGCATTTTTTCGAGTCTAGGAATCTGGAGTTAAAAGAGAAATTGAGAGAATCGAGTAATGTCAAATTTTATTTGGAATCTATGTATGAAAAGTTGCATAAAAATTTAGGCACCATCCGTGTCAAAGATGACACATGTGGGATTCGCTTCAATGATCCGGATGCTTCTCCTACTAAATCCAAAACCATTCTTTTAAGGGAGCCAACCGTTGTTAGGGACGTTAGAAAAGGTCTACCAAAGGCTAACATTCCTCGTGTCTACACTTGCACACATTGTGGTAGGATAGGTCACTTTAGGAGTTTTTATTATGATCTTAGAAAAGGTCATAAAAAGTCTAAGGATATTGTCACCAAGGTTCCTGAAGACCAAGTTCACCGTGTTACACCTATGTGGTTTATAGGATCCGATTTGGATGCACTAAATTTTAGGATAGTTGACTCTCGTACGCTTTCACATGATTTATCCCATGCAATATCTTATGAGTGATTGTGATTGCATATTTGCCATACACTAGTTTTGTGCTTCATATTATATATTTTTGTGACACCCCTCCAATTAAAATAATGGGTGGCCATCCCGTTATCAAAATAAAATAGTATTCTCATATGGCTCATTCTTAGCATCACTATTGAAAGTTAATTAATTATTAACCACCTATTAGTTTAACAAGTTGTGTCAAATTTTAATCTTTAATTAAAATTCCAAAACAACCCATTCAATCATAACCCAACAAAAATAAAACTATATAAACCAATAAGTGAGGAAGTCTAGAATCATAATATAAAACTAAGTACCAAATAGACCTCGATTATCAAAATCCAATACAAATATCTGAATGCAAAAAATTAATTGAAAATAACTGAGTCTAGAAATAAAGGGGCAACATGCCCAGCTGAGAACTAAGATAGATCCTAGTCTAAGAAGGAATGAATGAAGGGGATACTCGGAACTCTACAAGCCTCTACATCCACTATAGCTACGTATCCCCAAAAATAGTGATCATTTATGGCGTCCCTGTGGCTAGACACCTAAAAGTTTTTGGAAAATATTTTGAAACAGGTCAAAGCCCAAATTCCTTTTAAAAATATTTGCAAGTACTTAAGATGTAGTAAAAATTTCCATATTCAATTCAGTGTCTCGCTCTCATGAGATTACCCCCTCACCTCTCAACAATTCCCACACCTACCACATACATTTTAACCCGCCTAGTTACACTACCCCGTCTAACAAGTCCTATTGTAAACCACATGAATACGCCACTCTAACCCGATCATTGTCTATCGTTTATTTCTTAGCTAATCCTATCATTAGCTAATTAATCATTTCATCATTTATCATTCTCATAACTTTATCCCAGCTATTTATAGCATTTTATCTTAAATGATTAAACTTGTATATAATTACCTTACTAATATATATACGCAAAGTTATACTACAACAAGCACACATATATTGCGTATAATCATCATCCCCGAGTAATAACTCATTGGATACTATCTCCTGAGTACTAACTCATTAGATGCCTTCCCCTGAGTACTAACTCATTGGACGCCTTTATCTACAATGTTATCATCATCCGGGACATGCTCACTTTATCCCCGTTACCAATGTTCGGACTCTCATACTAACTCGATAAAATTGAAAATGTATTGGAGGTGTCCATAGTCCTTCGATAGAGAGTCACAACCATACACAAAATCACCTCACCTCGAACTCCAACCCTCATAAGGGTACATATGTGGTGCTATGACCTGGAATCGATATTAGCTTGTTGTGTTTTGCCAGGGAGGATCACCCACATCACGCAACCTCCACTGATAGCACCAGAGGGGTATGTCTCACATAAATATCATACACATAGATATTATTCATATTCAGATATATATATATATATATATATACATTAATACAAATCCGATTAAACCGTGCCTCTATCGCTCAAAGCACTAGACTAGTATCCCGAGTCTACACCCCGATTCTTATATTTATTTTAGTTCTCATCTATTAACTAAATAAAATAGCATTATTTTGCTACAATACTCATACTTACCTAACCAACCCGTACATCCAATATTTATGAATTCACTCCACTTACATTGTTATTAAAATTACTCACTAATTATTCCTCACTTTTTCCCATCCAACTTTAATTCCCAACTCATCCCCAGGTAATATAATCTTTTCAAATCACCTTAATAATTATCTCTTAATCTTACGGGGTTAAAATTTTCTTTCGAACCCTCCGAAAATAACCCTAAACCAAACAACCAATTGGATCTGCTGGAAAACCAAACCGTTTCGGCCAGACTAGGAACTAGTTCACCCAGTAAAACCAAACCGGTTTGATGGGACCTGCAAATCGATTTGCTACCGTTGTACAGTGAACCCTCTCCTCCAACTTTGACCTAGCTTCCATATAATACCAAACCCCCCATTAAAACGTATATAACCCAAAGGAATGGGTCTTAGATGGTTCTAGCAGTAAACCACTTTCCAAATATCAACGATTTGTCTATCGTCATCAATCAAATTCACGAATTGGGTTTATAAAAAGAACGTTACATCTAAGACCTAGATTTGGTTTCAAAACCCCCAGATAAACATAATTAACCTCTGAATCTCTAAGATATTTTAATATCAATAATATAAAATTTTATTTCGTCATCAATTAGTCATCTAATCTACACAGGGTATCAATTTCATCAAAACCCCATTTTATGTAAAAAAAACCTTACCAAAAATGGTTTTGTTCTACACCTACCATGATATGAATATGAATCACCTCAATTTAATTTAAGGCATGTTAATTATTTTCCTTGGAATGATTGTAGGGCCTGATCTCTCTTATTTGTGATGGTTCAATACAAGAACTCCTTGAGTTTTCCTCTCAACTAGCCTTCTCCTTGATTTCTCCTCTCTTCCTTATCTCTTTTAGGGTTTTCAACTAATGGTAACGTGGCCTCACATACCTAACCTTTATATTTTAACCCATTAATGCCAAAATTAGGTATTTAGGCTATGTTAAAATGACCCAAATACCCTACATGAGTCCGGACTAGTCTAAAAAGCCCCCGAAACTCAAATACTATCCATGGGTACTCAATTCTGCCTATCTCGACCCACACGGAACCAACCGTGAAAACAAAATCACCATACGAGTCACGCTACATGAATTTCTTATCTCAACCTTAAAATAATCTACTCACAAGCCCTAGTTGAGATACTACAAAAAATCTCATCATTCTTACGCACTACGACGTATTAAAGATTCTCTGTATTTTGTTTACTATACAAACTTAGTTAATTCAACACATAAATATTAATCTTAATATCTCCCAAATAATATTTAATAAATTTGAAATATTCCATTTTAATTAAATTAATGCACGGGTGTTATTTAATGGGTGGCCAACCCACTACGAAAATAAAACGGAAGTCTCATATGGCTCATTCTTAGCATCACTTTTGAAAGTTAATTAATTACTAATGACTTATTAGTTTAATAAGTAGTGTCAAATTTTAATATTTAATCAACATGCCAGAAGAACCCATTTAATCATAATCCAATGAAAATAAAACTAAATAAATGAATCACAACAAGTGAGGAAGTCTAGAAGCATAATATAAAATTGAGTACCACACAACCATCGGTTACCAAAATTCTATAAAACTATCTGAATGCAACAAAGTAACTGGAAATAATTGAGTATAGAAATAAATGGGCAACAGATCTAGCTAATAACTAAGATAGAGCCTAGTCTAAGAAGAAATGAATGAAGAGGCTACTTGGAACTCCGCAAGCCTCCACATCCACTGCAGCTACGTATCCTTGGAAAGAGTGATCATCCATGGCGTCCTTGTGGCTAGAAACCTAAAAGTTTTTGGAAAATATTTTCACACAAGTCAGAGCCCAAAATCCTTTAAAAATATTTGCAAGTAATTAAGATGAAATAAATAAATATGCAGTAAAACTTTCCATATTTAAGCTGGTGTGACACTCTCATGAGATTAATCCTCACCTCTCAACTATTCTGCACACCTAGCGCATACATCTTAAGCCACGTAGTTACACTACCCGTCTAACTAGTCCTATTGTAAACCGCACAAATACACCACTTTAACCCGAGCTTTGTCTATTGTTCATTTGTTAATTAATTATTTCATCATTTATCATTCTCATAAATTTATCCCTATTATTTATAGAAGTTACTCTTAAAGTATTAAACCCGTATATAATTACCTTACTAATATATATATATATATATATATATATATATATATATATATATATATATTGAAAGTTATACCATAATAAACACACATATGTTGTGTATAATCGTCATCCTCCGAGTAATAACTCAATGGAGACCATCCCCCGAGTCCCCGAGTACTAACTCATTGGATGCCTTTCTCTACAATGCTATCATCATCCCGGGAATTCTCACTTCATCCCGATTACTGGTAGTCGGACTCTTACACTGACTCGATAAAATTGCAAACATATTTGACGCAGCCATAGTTCGTCAATAGCGAGTCATAACCATACCCGAAATTACTTTACCTCAAACTTCAACCAACACAAGAGCACATGCGTGGCGCTATGACCTGGAGTCGATACTTAGCCTGTCGGGTTTTGCTCAAAACACTAGCCTACTATCTCGAGTCCCTACCATGACTCTTATATTTCTTTTAGTTCTCATCTATTAATTAAATAAAATATTAATACTCCTCTATAATGCTCAGACTTACCCAACAAGCCCGTACATCAAATATTGATGAATTCACTCCACTTAACTCATCATTAGAACTACTCACTAATTATTCCTCTCACTTTTTCCCGTTAAAATTTAATTACCATCTCATCCCTAGGTAATACAATATTTTTAAATTTCCATAATAATTATCTTTTATTCTTACGGGGTTAAAATTTTCATTCGAACTCTTCAAAAATCACCCATTAACCAAACAACCAATGTTGGACCTGCTAGAAAAGCAAACCAGTTCGGCCTGGATACGAACCATATCACCCAGTAAAACCAAACAAGTTTGACGGGACCTGCGAACCATTTCGCTACCCCTGTACAGTGAACCCTCTTCTCTAACTTAGACCCAACTTCCATACGATACCAAACCCCCATTAAAACGTATATAACCTAAAGGAATGGATCTTAGATGGAACTGTAAAAAATTATCCAAATATCAACGATTTGTCTAACGTCATCAATCAAATTCACGAAATCGATTTACAAAAATAACATTACATCTAAACCCAAAATTTTGTTTCAAAATCCCTAAATAAACATAATTAACCTTTGAATATCTAAGAGACTCTAATCCCAACAATATACAATTTTATTTCATCGTCAATTAGTCATCTAATCTACCCAGGGTATCAATTTCATCAAAACCCCATTTTATGTGAAAACCTTTCCCAAAAATGGTTTTGTTCTACACCTACCATGATATGAACATGAATCACCTCAATTTAATCTAAAGCAATTTAATTACTTACCTTTGAATGATTGTAGGGTCTGATCTCTCTTTTGTGTGATGATTCGACGGTAGAATCCCTTAGGTTTTCCTTGCAATTTGCCTATCTAGCCTTCTCCCTGATTTCTCATCTCTTCCTTCTCTATTTTAGGGTTTGCAACTAATGGTAGGGAATCCTCACACACCTAACCTTTATATTTTAACCCATTAATCAAGAAATTAGTTTTTTAAGCTATTTTAAAATGACCTAAAATTACAAATAACTAAACTGATATAGAAAAATGCTCTCCCTTCTCACTAAAAAAACCCCAACCAAACACGACCCTAAATTGAGTACTCCCGCCGGCAAGTCGCTACCTTCCTAAATCAACCAGCTCAGACATCCAGTCGCCAGCTTGCTTTTGCCATGCCTACCCTACCTCCGGCCACTCGTGGTAGTTGCTCTCCAGTGCGTTTCTCCCCTGTAGATGTCGTTAAAGACCTAGTGAATAAACATAGCCCTAGTAGTTGTCAGGGTTTGGATGCTGGTATGAAGCCTGGTCCGGCAGGTGTCTTTTATGAAAAAGCGTGCGAATCTGAGGAGTTTGAAGAGGGGCAAGTGCTTGCTTCGGAAGATAGTATTGAAAGAGAAAATGCTAATGTTTCTAGAATTAAAGAGATCAATGAAGAAAAGGAGGTATACAAAAAATCTCTCGAAGAAAAAGGTTTCACCCAAGAGGACATTTTTCATTTTAGATGTGCCAAACTCAAAAATGAAGCCTCAAACTCTGATGGATGTAAGTTAGTGGAGGTAAAGACTACGAATTCAAGGGTGGATTTTGAAAAGGATGGCCTTTTAGCCTACTTTCCCCTCACAAAGGTGGACAAGTCATCGAAACAAGTTGTAGCGGATAAGAGATATCCCAAAGGTGGACAAGTCATCAAAACAAATTGTTGATAATAGAATCACAGTCTCCCCACCTCCAGAGGTGGCAAAAATGGCTATGCTAAGGGGGAAAGCAGTATGGTTGGGTGTTTTCTGGGGAGAAGTTTGCCTTACACCTTGGTTTGCAGTATAGCCCATAGGCTATGGGATAAATTTGGCCTCAATCAAATAGTGGGACACAACAATGGACTCTATTTCTTTATGTTTGATAATGCTAATATGAGGGATGAGGTGATTGACAATGGACCTTGGCATTTGGTGGGGAACCTAATTATTATCCAAAAATGGACACCAAACTTCTCTTTCAGCAAAGATTCTACCTCAAAGATACCTTGGGTGAAGTTCCATAACATTCATGTCCAATTATGGACAGAGGAGGGGCTTAGCTATGTTGCTAGCTCAGTGGGAGTTCCTATGTATGCTGATACAGTTACTGAAGGCATGAAGAGAATAAGTTTTGCAAGGATTTGTGTGGAGTTAAATGTCAGGGAAGAATTCCCAAACAACATTGATGTCACCATGGAGGATGGATCCATTGCAGTAGTTGGAGTGGAATACCAAGAGAAACCTCTATCCTGTGTCCATTATGGAATATTTGGTCATGCCCTGATCAACTGTCCTAAGGGGAAGAAAGCTTGGGTGGCAAAAAATAATAAAGAAGAGGTATATCCAATTTTATGCCAAGCTGAGATTCAAAAGACCTTGGAAGAAGGATGGACCAAAGTGCAAACTAAAGCCAATAAGACAACCAAATCTTTTGAAACAGTTAAGTTAGACAAGAGTGGGATGGATGTAGATGGTATGCCTAGTGAGGTAGTTAGTACAAGTAAGAATGAAGTGGGAGAGAATACACTAAACAAGGTTACAACCTCTAATCAGTTTGACATTATTGATGTTTTGGAGGACTCTACTCTTGTTACAACCCCTGCCCCTTCAGGGTTGGCCCTTAAAATTAAAGCTGTGGATGAACTTGATCAAGGAAGGTTTGGAGGTGTCATCAGAATGGATGGGAAAGAGGTGTGCAGTAGCAACAACAAGGTGAAGAAGAGTTCGGGCAGCAAATACAAAAAGTTTAGATGACCAGGATGGGTACATGGAATATAAGGGGTCTTAATGCTCCCCATAAACATATGGAGGTAGTTAAGTTAATAAGAGATAATAATTTAGACCTTATTAGTCTTGTGGAGACTAAGATTAGAAGGAACAACATGGATACTGTCAAGAATATGTGCTTCTATCATTGGGAGTATATTCATAACTGCCCTATGGATGGGGGACTGGCAAGAGTGATAGTGGGTTGGAACCCCAATATATTGAAGATTGATGTGATTGATTCTCATAGACAAGCTCTATTCTGCCTTGTAAATATTGTTGGTACTAGTAACTCTTTCTATGCGACTTTCATATATGGTGAAAACCTGCCTGAGCAGAGGAGGTGTTTATGGACATTCCTAAATGCAAATAAGATGGTGATCAATGATAGGCCTTGGTTACTCATGGGGGATTTTAATGTGGTCAGATGCCAAGAGGAAAAAAAAAAGATTTTGGATATTGACAGAGCTGCTACTGATGAGTTTAATCAGTGTCTAAATGAGTTGAATGCTGATGATATGGTTAATAGTGGGCTGTGGTTCACCTGGAATAAGAGTCATCTTGGAGTCAATAATGTTCAGACTAGAATTGACAGGGTCCTACACAATGATATATGGATTGCTTTTTTCCCCAACTCACAAGCTATTACCCTGCCTTATGGTATATCTGACCATAGTCCTATTATCACCATAGTGGATAACACTATCAATAGGGGCCCATTACCTTTCAAGTTTTTCAACTTCTGGATGAATCATGTGGATTTTTCTCCTACAATCATTGATGCTTGGGATGTTGAGGTGGATGGGAATCCAATGCAGAGGCTCTACAGCAAGCTTAATAGAGTTATAGCCTCTTTAAAGCACTTTAATAAGAAATTCTTTAATAAGATTTCTACTCAGGTTGCTGAGACAAGGATAAATCTTGATGCTATTCAAAGCGAGCTGGACAGAGATGGTGATAATATGGTCCTGCAGGCGGCTACTAATGACTTGAGAATCAAATATGCATAATTAAGGAATGATGAGGAGTCTTTCCTTAGACAGAAGGCTAGAACTAAATGGTTTCAGCTGGGCGACCAAAACAATACTTTCTTTCATAAGAAAGTAAACCAAAATAGGGCTAGAAGGAAAATTGTGAGCATTGAGAATGATCTAGGTGTGAGAATTGAAGGCATTGAGCAGGTGTCTACAGAAGCAGTGAGCTTTTTTCAAAACTTGTTAGGGAATAGGGTGCAGTGTGAGAATGCAAATGCTGTCCTGGGGGAGGTGATCAAGAATAAGCTAACCCCTGAGCAGGCTTATCTCCTGGAGGAAGAGGTCACTCATGAAGAGATAAAAAAAAAGCTATGTTTAGCATTGGGTCTGACAAGGCCCCGGGCCCTGATGGGTTTAACAGCTACTTCTTTAAAAAGAATTGGGAGCTCATTGGGAGAGAGGTGTGTGAGGCAATTAAGTTCTTCTTTGACACGAGGACTTTCTTCAAGCAGTGGAATTGTACGGCTCTGGCTTTAATCCCAAAGGTAGCAGCCCCTAAAAGTATGAGGGAGTTCAGACTCATCTCTTGCTGTAACACCTTGTACAAGTGTATTTCCAAAGTGATCACTTACAGGCTAAAGAAGATGATACCTGGCCTTATTAGTATTAATCAAGCTGCCTTTGTTGTAGGTAGATCCATTGCTGATAATATCTTGTTATTACAAGAGTTAATGAGGAATTATCATAGGGACTCTTGGCCTCCGAGTTGTGCAATCAAGATTGATATTCTGAAAGCATATGATACTGTGAGCTGGGACTTTTTGTTAAAGTTGTTGGCCCATGTTGGTTTCCCATCCAAAGTCATTGGGTGGATCACCAAATGTGTGACTACTACCAGATTCTCCATTAACCTGAATGGGGAACTAAAGGGTTTCTTTCATGGGAAAAGAGGGCTCAGGCAGGGGGACCCTCTCTCTCCCTACCTTTTCTTGCTTGTGATGGAGGTTTTCTCTGGGATAATTACTAAAACAACTGAATCAGACCTGTTCAGTTATCACCCTAGATGTAAGGAGATATCTTTGACTCACCTAAGTTTTGCTGATGATTTAATTGTCTTTGCTGGGGGGGATAAAGATTCCTGCAGTATTGTGAAGGAGACAATATCAAAATTTAGCTCCTTTTCTGGGCTGATGATCAATTTAGAGAAGAGCAACCTTTTCACTGCTGGGATTAATGTGGATGGGATTCAAGACATTTCAACTATTCTTGGCATTCCGCATGGGACCCCTCCATTTCGATATCTTGGGGTTCCTCTCATCACAATTAGGTTGAAGAAGGAGGGCTGATCTCACTTGGTGGAAAGAATAACAATGAGAACCAGATGTTGGACTAATAAGTTCTTGAGTTTTGCAGGTAGGCTCCTTCTGGTGAAGACTGTGATTTTTAGCATTCAAGTGTATTGGTCTAGCATTTTTATTCTGCCCCAAGAGTATTATAAAGAAGATTGAGCAAATAATGAGAAATTACTTATGGAAAGGGGATGAGGCTAATAGCAAAGGGGCTAAAGTTGCTTGGGTGGATCTTTGTGTTTCTCTAGATGAAGGAGGGCTAAATATAAAGTGTTTAGAGACTTGGAACACAGATGCTATGGCTAAACATTTGTGGAATCTTTGTAGTAAGAAAGACAGCTTATGGATCAAATGGTGTAATACTTACAAGATCAAAGGAAGGAGCATATGGGCTTTGAGTATCCCAAATGATTCTTCATGGAGTTGGAGGAAAATCCTCAAGAACAGAGAGAAGTTTAGAAGTCAAATCAAGACCTTCATTGGGAATGGTGCGCAAGCATTTATGTGGTTCGATTATTGGCACCCAAATGTCCCTTTAGATGCCCTATATGGGGATAACATTCTCTATGACTCTGCTAGCAGTCTAAAAGCTAAAGTGTCAGATTTTATACACCATTTGGAGTGGAGATGGACTTCAAGAGTGACATGGGAGCTGAATGAAGTGAAGAATGCAAATCTTCCTACAATTCATGGGGGAATTGATACTATTGTATGGCTTCCCTCAAATCATGGAATGTTCACCATTGCGTCTGCTTGGGAACTTTTAAAGGCCCATAAGCCTATGGTCAATTGGAGCAAGTTTGTGTGGAGTAAGGTTTGTATCCCTAAATGCTCTTTCATAACTTGGTTGGTGTTTAGGAAGGCCATCAACACTAAAGTTAAATTACATGATTGGGGAGTTTCTGTGGATGACCCGTGTGAGTTATGTGGGACTGAAAGGGAAACATATAACCATTTGTTCTCTCAGTGCAGCCTTAGTAAAAGTATATGGGAGGAGGTGATGCTAAGGAACCAGTGCTATAGGGATACCCAGGGTCTGAATAGTGAGTTGGTTTTGGCTATTGTTAACCACTCTACGAAGACCCTTTGTGACAACATTAGATCCCTATCCTTTACTGCCACTATCTATTGCATTTGGATGGAGAGGAATGCTAGATGCTTTAAGCATGTCTCTAATTCCCTTGATTCCATTATCAAGGGTATGGAGAACATGGTTAGAGCAAAAGCTCTCACGTGGAAAAAGGATAGAAGGAGTTTTACTAACTGGATGGCTTGTATGTATTGGAACATCCCTGAAGATAGGCTTCTAATTTAGGCTTTTATTGGTTTCTGCCTTGTTGGCCTGTTTGCCTGTGGGGTATGCCCCTGGGTTCTTTTGTTCTGTGGAGGGTTCCTCCTTTGTATATCCTTTAGTTTTTTATAAACAATTAAATTCCCCAAAAAAATAAAATGACCCAAATACTGCTACATGAGTCTGGGCTAGTCTAAAAAGCCCCCAGAACCCAAATACTACCCCATTTTACTCAATTCTGCCTATCTCGACCCATTCGGAGCAAACCGTGAACTCAAAATCACCATCTGAGTGAATCTAGATAAATTTCTATCTGAACCTTAAAATAACCTACTCAAAATCCCTGGTTGAGATACTGCCAAAAATCCCATTATTCTCAGTCACTAAGGCATACTAATAATTTTCCGTATTTGATTTAATATACAGACTTAGTAAATTTAACACATAAATATTAATGTTAATCTCTCCCAATTAATATTTAATAAATACGCAATATTCCATTTTAATTAAATTACTGCATGCGTGTAATTTAAAAAATGCCAAAATTAATTAAATTCCAATTTATAAAAACACGGGGTGTTACATACTCCCCCTTGTAAAGGAATTCCGTCCCCGAAATTCATACATACATGCATCGAAAACTCGGGTCGCATATCATCCTCCCGCTCCCACGTCGACTCGTCTGCATTATGGTGTCCCCATTGAACTCGAACCAAGGGCACCTTAGATCGCAACTTATGTTCATTAAGATCAAGAATAGCAACCGGTATCTCCTCATATGAGATATCTAGTTATAAATCTATCTCGTCCGATTGAATGTGCCAAGAGGCCCTCTCACTCTTCTGATATTACTTCAGCGACGACACATGAAACACATCTTGATTATGATGTAAATGCTGCGATAAACCTAACCTATAAGCGACTTCTCTGACTCTCTCAATGATCAGGAAAAGGCCTAACATACTTTGGTGCTGGCTTCCCCTTCTTCCCAAATCTCTCGAATCTTTTAATAGGAGACACCCGTATCAAGAATTGATCCCCTATCTCCAGCTTTATGTGCATCATGTCTGCATTCACATAACTCTTCTGCCTATCTTGAGTTATCCGTATGCATCCCCAAAAGAGCTTCATCTTGGTAGTAGTATCCTGAATCATTTTCGGCACCAGTAGCTTGTTGTCCCCTACCACTAACCAACAAGTGGGAGAAGGACAAGGTCATCCATAAAGTGCCTCAAATGGTTCCATTCCAATAGTAATCTAGTAGGAGTTATTATAACCGAACTCCACCAATGGAAAGTACAACTCCTACGCTCCCCCAAAGTAGAGTATGCACATCCTGAGTATGTCCTCTAATATCTGATTAACCCTTTCAGTCTGCCCATCCATCTGCGAATGATACGATGTACTTAATTATAAATCATTGTTGATAGCCTCCTAAAATCTCAGCCAAAAACGGGACATTAAAATCTTACCCCTGTCAGAAATGTTTGTAACTGGCACCCCATGCAATATCATAATCTCAGCAATAAACAACTATGCGTACTACCCTGTCTCATAATCTGTACGGACTGTTAGAAAATGGGCCACCTTGGTTAATCGATCCATAATTAAATAGATGGATTTGTACCCTCTTTGTAATCTTGGTAACCTAGTAATAAAGTCCATCAAGATGCTCTCCCACTTCCACACTAGGATGTCAAGTGGTTGCAACATCCCTGTCGGTACCTGGTGGTCTAACTTCACTAACTGGGAAGTATCACACTTTGAGAGAAACTCTGTTATGTCTTCATCCCCGACCACCAATACTACATGCGCATATCTTGGTACATCTTATCCCATCGTGATGTACAACAAACATCGACCCGTTAGATTCGATCATCACTGCGCATCTCAAATCTTTATCCTCCGGAACAACAAACCTCCCATTGAAGCTTAAGCCTACCTCAAAACTGATCTAGTAGGAGTCCCCCCATCTACTAATAATTGCCTCACCCTGTCCTGGTAGAACTGGTCCCCGACTTGTGCTTTCACTACCCACGTAACGATCTGGGGTGTGACAGCCAAAACTGACATGCAAGCTCTGGCGATGTCGTCGTGAGGCCGAAGTTCACCCTACTTTGCCTTCCAGGTATCTGTCATCTCTTCAGTAGGCCATCGACTCAACGCATCCTCCACCATGTTAGCCTTCCCAGGATTATACTAATATCAAATTGGTAGTCCTTCATAAACTTTAACTATCTCTTATGTCATATATTCAGATACTTCTGCATGAACAAGTACTATAGTGACTTATAATCCATGAATAATCTGAACCTCTCACCCAAAAGATAGTGCCTCCAAATCCTCAATGGAAATACGACCGCTGCTAGCTCCCGGTCGTGCGTGGGGTAATTCTTCTCATGGATCTTAAGCTTGTGAGATGCATAATATATATACCTATCCTCATACTTTAATACACCCCCAAGTCCCTGAAGAAATGCATCTGTGAAAACACGATACTCCACTCCTCCCTTAAGCAGTGCGAGCACAGGTGCTGAAGTATTCCCAAATGAACGATATTCCTTATGAGTCAGATTAGTCAACGGACCAATAATCTTCGTGAACCCCTTTATGAAGCGGCAATATTACTCAACCAACCATAAAATCTCCAAACATCCATCAATCTCGTGGGTTATCCCCACGCCCTTATTGGCGATACCTTACTTAGATCCACATAATTTCCTCTGTCTAATACAATGTGCCCCAAGAACTGCATCTCCCTTAGCTAAAATCTGCATTTCTCGAACTTAGCATATAACTGGTGCTCCCATAATATTTATATAACCAAACAAATATTCTCTGCATCCTCCTCCTCAGTGCGAGAATAAACCAAAATGTATCGACGAACACAATCACAAACTAGTCTAAAAACTGTCTGAATACCCTGTTCATGAGGTCCATCAATACTGTCGGCGCATTAGTTAAACCAAATGGCATTACCCTAAACTTGAACGATCCATACCGCGCCATAAATGCAATCTTAGGAACGTCTTCCTCCCCGATAATAACTGATGGTACCCCGATCATAAATATAACTTTAAGAAGAATGCTTCTCCTCTCAATTGATTGAACAGGTCATCAATTCCGAGCAACGGATACTTACTTTGAATTGTGACCTTATTCAGCTCCCGATAGTCTACACATAGACGAACTGACCCATCTCTATTCTTCAAAAATAGCATTGGTGCACCCTACAATGATGTACTATGCCTAAGAAATCACTGTCCTAAGAGTTGTTGAATCTAATCATTCAACTCCCGCATTTCTAGTGGGGCCATACGATATGGTGTACGTGCAATTAGCCTTGTCCCAGATGCTAAACCAATCACAAACTCGATCTCCTGACTGGGTAGCCACCTGGGTATCTCCTAGAAAACTTCTGCAAACTCCCTCATAATCAGGATAGAATCCATGGAGATAGCTACGTCTTGTGGGTATCATCCTTAATGCAGTACATGTGAGTGTTCGATCCTCCCTTACGTAAATGCATCACCACTAGAAATATCTCCTGCCCCGAAATGGAGAATGTAATGGTCCTCCCATAAAAATTTTCCATCGCCTTGTACCCAACTAACCAATCCATACCTATAATTACATTATACCCCTCCATATCTAACACTAGTAGGTAGATTGCTAGATATAATCTCCCAATGTCTATAATTACCCCTACATATCGAGTGTACAAGGTATCTTCTACCTAAAGGTGACTCTAGACACATAAGAAGGTTATTGGTTGTCTCTAATAGATTGGTTGCGCATGAAATTATGGTGGCTATAAATGAATGTGAAGATCTCATATCAAACAACACCCTACCCGTATGCTCATAAATAGAGAAAATACCCTCTACTACGGGTAGCGCTTGCAGTGCCTGAGGTATGACTGCATCCCGGACGTTATAGACATGTCCATAATGTAACTTCCCCTGCTGCTATGAGGCTATTGGAGTTAGTTCTATCGGTGGTAATTGTGCCCCTACTGGGCACCCTGAGGTGGTCCCTTGACTGGGTGTGGGAATTTATTCTTCTGATGGCCTATCTCACCATAATTAAAGAAACAACTAACAAAGCTTCTTTGTATTTGGCACTGGTGGCCCTGTGGAGGCTATCCCTTTTTGGGGCTAGCTGGTTATTATCGCTGCCTCATAAAGGGGTTCTTGAAGATTGCAGGTTCATTGAGTAATCTGACTTGTAGGGTGTACCGTTCGTATAGGATGACTATTTTCAGTTAGATTTTTACGAGCAGCATGACAAATTAACTTCAGTGCCTGTGCTTGCACTGGCTAGGGGAGGAGTGGAGTACCGTGTTTTCACAGATGCATCTCTGCAAGGACTGGGGGTGTATTACAGAAGGAGGATAGGGATATAGCTTATGCATATCGCAAGCTTAATACCCATGAGAGGAATTACCCCATGCACGACATGGAGCTAGCAACGATCGTATTTGCATTGAGGATTTAGAGGCACTATCTTTTAGGTGAGTGTTTCATCTTATTCACGGATCATAAGTCCATACAGTACCTATTCACGTAGAAGGATCTGAATATGCGATAGAGGATATGGTTAGAGTTCATGAAGGACTATAAGTTTGATATTTACTATGATCGCGGGAAGGCTAACGTAATGGAAGAAGCATTGGGTCGACGACCTATTGAAGAGGTAGTAGAGGTCTGGAAGGTGAAGTGGGGCGAACTTCGACATGACGATGACATTATCAGAGCTTGCATGTCAGTTTTGGCTATCACACTCGAGATCATTACGCGGGTAATGAAACCGTAGGCTAGGGACCAGTTCTATCAGAACAGGGTGAGACTATTATTAGCAGATGAAGGGAGTCCTACTCGATCAGTTCCCAAGTAGGCTTACGCTTCAACAGGAGGCTTCTGGTTCCGGAGGATGAGGATTTGAGACTCGTAGTGATGATCAAGTCTCAAGGGTCGAGTTTTGCGATACATCTCGATGGGAATAGATATGCACAGGTAGTATTAGTGGTCGGGCATGAAGCGATACATAACAGAGTTTGTCTCCAAGTGTGCTACTTACTAGTTAGTGAATATACACCACTAGGTACTGACAAGGATATTGCATTCACTACAGATCCCCATATGGAAGTGGGAGAACATCTCGATGGACTTTATTATTGGGTAATCGACATGAGAGAGAGTTCATGACTCCATTTGAGTGATTATGGATTGGTTAACCAAGGTGGCCCATTTATACTAGTTCTTACGGATAATGAGACGATGAAGTATGCACAATTGTTTATTGCTGAGATTTTGAGATTGTACGGGGTGTTAGTTAATATCATGTCCGACAAGGATAAGATTTTTGTGTCCTCTTTTTAGCAGAGCTTTCAGGAGGCCATGGGCACTGATTTGCAATTGAGAATGGCATATCATCCACAGACAGATGGGCAGACTTAGTGGTTTAATTAGATGTTAGAGGACATGCTCAAAATGTGCATACTCAAATTTGAGGGAGGGTGGGAGAAGTACCTTCCATTGATGGAGTTCTCTTATAATACATCCTACCAGTTTACGATTGGCATGGCACCATTTGAGGCACTTTATGGACGGCCTTGTCATTTGCACACTTATTGGTTAGTGGTGGGGGCAATAAGTTATTGAGACCGGAGATGATTCAGGATACCGCTGCCAAGATCGAGTTCATTAAAGGACGAATGCGGATAGCTTAAGATATGTAGAAGAGTTACGTGGATGCAGACAAGAGACACATAGAGCTTGAGATAGAGGATCAGTTCTTGGTATGGGTGTCTCTTATGAAAGGAGTCACGAGATTTGGGAAGAAGGGGAAGCTCGCACTGAGGTAAGTTGGGCCTTTTGTGATCACTGAGAGAGTGGGAGTAGTCTCTTATAGCTTGTGCTTACTGAAGCATATACAGCGGATCCACGATGTGTTTCACATGTCGCGCTGAAGAAATATCAAATGAATGGGAGGGACTATTGGCACATTTCATTGTAGGAAATAGATTTATAGCAAGATATCTCATATAAGGAGACCCCGGTTGCTATTCTTGATTGTAGTGAGTGAAAGCTACAGTCTAAGGTGGAGCCCTTGGTTCGAGTTCCATAGGGACACCATAATGTAGACGAGTCGATGTGGGTGTGGGAGGATTATATAAAAGAGTAGTATCCTGAGATTTTTGACACAGGTAGTCCGAATTTCAGGGACGAAATTCCTTTGCAAGGTTGTGGGGGAGTATGTAACACCCTGTGTTTTTATAAATTGGAATTTAATTAATTTTGGCACTTTTTAAATTACGCGCATTTAGTGATTTAATTAAAATGGAATATTATGTATTTATTAAATATTAATTGGGAGAGATTAAGATTACTATTTATGTGTTAAATTTATTAAGTGTGTATAGTAAATAAAATACGGAGAATTGTTAGTACGTCGGAGTGAGTCAGAACGATGGGATTTTTGGCAGTATCTCAACAAGGGCTTATGAGTAGTTTATTTTAAGGTTGATATAGTAAATTTAAGTAGAGTGATTTTGATGGTGATTTTGAGTTCACGATTGGTTCGGAATGAGCCGAGATAGGCATAATTGAGTACCCACGGATAGTATTTGGGTTCCAGGGGATTTTTAGACTAGCCGGGACACATGTTAGGGTATTTAGGTCATTTTAAAATAGCCCAAAAACCTAATTTCGGGATTTATGGGTTAACATATGAAGGTCAGGTGTGTGAGGCAATCCTAGCATTAGCTGCAAGACCTAAAAGAGAGAAGGAAGAGAGGAAAAAGCAGGGAGAAGGCTAGAGAGGCTAATTGAGAGGAAAATTCAAGGGGTTCTAGCGTCGAATCATCACACACAAGAGAGATCAGACCTTACAATCACTCAAAGGCAAGTAATTAACTTGATTTAAATTAAATTGAGGTTATTCATGTTCATATCATAATAGGTGTAGAATAAAATAATTTTTGGGAAAGGTTTTTACATAAAATGGGGTTTTGATGAAATTGATACCATGTGTAGATTAGATGACAAATTGATGATGGAATAAAATTTTATACTGTTGCGATTAATGTCTCTTAGAGATTCAAAGGTAAATTATCTTTATTTGGGGATTTTGAAAAAAAATCTAGGGTTTAGATGTAATGTTATTTTTATAAACTCAAATCATGAATTTGATTGATGACGTTAGAGAAATCGTTGATATTTGGATAAATATTTACTTCTAAAACCATCTAAGATCCATTACTTTGGGTAACCAACAATTTAGTGGGGGTTTGGTATCGTATGGAAGTTGGGTCGAAGTTAGTGAGGAGGCTTCACTGTACAAGGGTGTTGAATCGATTCGTAGGTCTCGACGAACCGGTTCGATTTTGCTATGTGAACTAGTTTGCAGTCTAGCCGAACCGATATGGTTTTCTAGCATGTCCAAGATTGATTGTTTGGTTAAGGGGTGATTTTCGGAGGATTCGAATGAAAATTTTATTCTCGTAAGAATTATAGATAATTATTAAGGTTATTTAAAAAGATTGTATTACCTAGGGATGAGTTAGTAATTAAAGTTGGATGGGAAAAGTGAGAGGAATAATTAGTGAGTAATTCTAATAACGAGTTAAGTGGGGTGAATTCATGAATATTGTATGTACGGGCTGGTTGGGTAAGTCCGAGTATTATAATGGAATAATGTTATTTTATTTTTATTATAGATGAGGACTAAAATATATATAAGAGTCGGTGTGTGTGCTCAGGATAGTAGGCTAGTGCTTTGAGAAATAGGCACATTTTAGCTAGATTTTTATTGATATATATATATATATATATATATATATATATATATATATATATACAGAGAGAGAGAGAGAGAGAGAATATGTATATACGAATATGAATAATATTTGTGTGTATGATATTTATATGAGACATACCCCTTTAGTGCTATCAGTGGAGGTTACACAATGTGCGTTATCTTCCCTGTAGAAACACTGCATGCTAAGTATCAACTCTAGGTCATAACTCCAAGCATGTGCCATTGTGAGGGTTGAAGTTTGAGGTAAGGTAATTTTGGGTATGGTTATGAATCACTATCGAAGGACTATAGACAACTCCAATACGTTTGCGATTTTATTGAGTTGGTGTGACAATCCAACCACTGGTAATCGAGATGAAGTGAGCATTCCCCGAGTGATGATAGCAGTGTAGAGAAAGGCATCCAATGAGCTAGTACTCCGATCAAGGTATCTAATAGGTCAGTACTCGGGGGATGGTATCCAATGAGTTATTACTCGGGGGATGACGATTATACGTGACATAGGTGTGTTTGTTGTAGTATGGTCGGCAAAGGCCCTTAGCCATCATGGAGTTTAATCATCTGCTTAATACTTCTGATGCCAATACAAACAAGTTGGGGGATAGAGGTTCACCTTATTTGAGTCCTCTACTGGATTTAAAGTATCCTCTTAATTGTCTGTTAATTTAAATAAAGAACCAAACATTTTAGATGGATCTCCATATGAGGTCAATCAAGGTTTCCCTGAAGACAAATTTCCTTAAGATGTTGATGAGGAACATCCAGTTTAGCCTATCATATGCTTTAGACATGTCCAACTTCAGTATAATGGTACCCCTCCAAATTTTTTTGGGGAGGTTGTGGACCATTTCTTGAGCAATTAAGATGTTATCTTATATACTTATAGTTTTTACAAAACCACTTTGATTGTTATAAATTATTTTGGGTAGTATATTGGATAACCTCGTGTATAGGATTTTAGGCACAATTTTATAAGAGAAATTACATAAGCTGATAGGTCTGAAGTCTACGCATGATATTGGCCATTTTATTTTAGGGATCAGGGCTATAAAAGTGCTTGACCAACAACTAGGCATTACCTCCCCTAAAGCTTCAAACTTCTTAAAAATCATCATTGGACGCCTTCTAATGGCAGAATAATGTAGGTGCCTCCGGCGTATCGTTATCACACCAATCTTAAAATTGCAATATCTAGTTCCATCTATCACAACAAACACAAAGTCCACTGCTCCAAACACTATATCGACTAATTAGTAAACAGTCTTGGTTCAAGACATACGAAATCTCAAACAGACATAAGATGTTAAATCTGGGATCTCAAAATAATAGGTGTAAACTAGGGTCTGGAGGCTTTGTATTTTCTCTTGGAAAACAAATTTCGAAGGCCTTACATATGAAACTCCTGTGCCAAAACAAAGAAACTTGTATTTTTGCAATTTTAGGCCAACATGCACTTTGATACAGTTTGTTCGAACAAAGAACATAACTTCATTAGAAAAACTATAAAAATGTCATTCAAACCAGTTATAATCTCATTCGTATGATAATGATGATATCATTTTAACAACCATCGAACGACCTTTGAGCGATATCTTTCTGTCGGGCACAATGTTTTCGCTCGAAGTTAGTTTGAAGCTCAGTTGAATGAGAACGCATGTCTTATTTGAACAGAAGAAAAAATCGTTTGAATGAGAAACTAAAACTCATCTTAACAAACATGATAAACTTGTTTGAACGACCATAAAAACTAAAATATTTTTCTTTGAAAAATATTTTCTGAAAATGGCCTCAATAAATAAAAACTAATACCGAAAGTTTATCTAGGGATCAAACATAATATTCATTCATACCTGTTGAGATCCCATGGACATTGAAGATAAAAAATTAAAAAAACTCGAAATGATGTTATCATCGATTTACTTGGTCGCTAGGATCATCTTGGAAAATCATAGGCTTGAATGAAAAACAGATTCAAACCCTAACATATGACTCAAACAAGCTTTTTACAAATGGAATAAATCCAATATACATACAAATTGACTCTATTGAAAATGTTGTTCTATAAATACCCCCTTCACTATTTCGGGGCAAAACACAAAAACAAATTCTATAAATCTCCCCACTTCGCTATTTTGGAACAAAACACCAAAACAAAAGTCTACTAGGTCGTCAAACTCTTTAAGACTCAATCCCAACCACAAAAGGAAAAAGTACAGAGACTTGATAAACACAAACTATTGAGTAGCTTTGCTCTTATGAAACTTTGTCGCAACATTAATAATCTTTCACACTTAACACACCTTTCAAATGCAAAGATTATATAACAATATAAACCGCATATGAAAAATAATGACCCCCTTTGTTGAACAATCCACCTAATGTAAGACATATCCCCCTAAGATAAATATTTCTCCCTCTTTTTGTTTGGGAATATAAAAAGGTAAAGGTGCACAATATGAAACAACTTCTCCCCCTAAATGTAACATATGTGAAGATAAAGGAAACATGAATATCATTCAATGATGTGAAGTGAAACAGCAACAACAAACAACCTCAGCAACACAAGCATAAGTAATCTAAACAATGAAATAAATGATATAAAGAGAATAAATTATAATAACATGATGTTATATGACGTAAATAAGATAAAGTATTAAGAATATGACTAACACGAATTGAATTTAATGCAGAGACTCAAAACAAACATAGTGTATAAATAAATACGCAAAAATACTAATGATGAACAAGAATATATAGGTATAAACACCTCAAAAGACACAAAAACATAAGCTTTTCACACTCGTATGACATAAATGTGTTAAAGAATAAGGATGGTTTTATCCCTTGATGTATCAGCAGTGGTGTCACCAATATGGTGTTGCGAGCCCCAAGTTTGGAATTGAGAGGGAGAGTGGGGTATGATATGCACGAGTGCACAAGGGATGCTTATTATGACGCTCTGTGCACGGGTGTTAACATAATCCTTATAGGGGTGCGGGAGTCCTTATATATTAGTTTGCTACCCCCCTGAGGTCGAGTTTTTTTGTTGATTGTTCCCTAGGATGTTGTTCGACACCATATCCAGCTTTGGGTTGCATGGCCCTATTTAACCCTAAGCCTAATTCTTCATGTGAGGGGTTGTCTGTTATTTAATTCTCCAGTTTATTTTACATAAAAGAAACATAAATTGGTAGGGTTAGACCTTTTGGACATACCCTAAGAAAGGTTTGGGCATACGAATAATCTAGAGATTCGTAGTGCGGGTTCGGGAATTAGTTACGAGTGGGGAAGGTATTAGACACATCACTAGTTCTTTATTCTTCTTTATGCACATAATTATTATTTCTTTATACATTTATGATTTCTGTTAGTTTATTTTAGAACATGTTGACAAACCTTAATTTGAGAACCCCTTAAAATCTAGTTAGGTGCTAAGGTATAAGAATATAATTAGCGAGAGATATAGGAATATCATTAACCTGATATAGTTACACATAACTACTTTCGTGAAAAAAATGTGTATTCGGATAATGGGTGTATGTTAACATGTCAGCTTTATGTAATGGAAGGTCATTAATTTGTGTATGTATATACACAAGGAATCGCGTCTTTGAGATAGTTTGATATCTTATTCTAGGTATGAGAATGGGTTAAACGATGAGATGAAAACATCATTATAGTGACAATATATCGATATACATATTTTCAAGGCAATTGCTCGCCATAAGGACTTGGTAATGCGACGATGAAACCGTGTAGCCACGATATCAAAATTTGCATAGTTCGATTTTTGTTGTGGGCCGAATGGAAAGGTTCCAACGTGTTATGTGTACAAGTGGGAAGTCTTCGCTCAAGAGGGGTAGGAGTTATATGTCAGTCGAGGGAGAATCCATTAGGGTTCAGAGTGGGTGTGGACCCAAAGTCGTCTACAAATATATATATATATATATATATATATATATATATATATATGTTTGTCATGCAATCACTAACTATAAAGTTTTGTTTAATCTTCACCTTAGTTATCAAATGTGAAGGATGTAATGTCTAGACATACTTCACTACCTGTGAATATGAAGAGGTGTGTGTGTGCTAAATATATAATATTTTATGACCTAAAGGCCAATTATAACATGACATTTTAAGATTGGAGTAGACCAAAATCCATTGAGAGAGATCTATGTAAAAATTTTCAAAACGGGTATAATATTATAGGTGTCGTAGGTCCTTGAGTTGATATGAAGTGATAGAGAAATAGGGTTTGGACTACGTATGGACTCATCCATAAAGATAATATATCGAGAGATTTATTATAAAGCCTGGGCTTACCCGTGCAGCTCAATATTATGACTATATACCCAAGAGGTCTTGGGATCAAAGTCAACATAGTTCCAATAAAGGGGACATATTTACGAGTGTAGGCAATGAGATATAGGGTATACACTATAAAAAAATCATGGTATTCATGGATCCTAGTCCTCTATATAGCATTTTTATTATGAGTTGGAATGTTATATTCATATGTTACAAATGTGTAATCAAAGACAAGTGGTTGATAAGTATTCCAAGAAAGCAAAGATTTGACGATGGCGTCGTTAGGACAGTAAGGTTTGATCGGATAAGTAATGAAGTGTATTCTAATTTTAGACATTAGTTTTCACAAAGTTTTAGAGTAACTCAGTTCACAGACACTGTCCTGAGAATGGTTTGAAAGTATTTTTTTGTGTCGTACTTAGTTGTATCGGTGTTTTATTAACATTATTGTGACACCCTGACTAATTAAATACCGGGTAGTTACTCCTTTATTTAAATTAATGCAAAATGTCAAGTTGGTTCAGTTCATAGCATCACTGTCGAAAACATTTAATTAAATACTAACCACCTAATATTTAAAATAGTGAAGTGTCAAATTTTAATGTTTAATTTAACCATTAACAAAATAATTTAAATCCTCATCCAGCCATCACATGAACAATATCATAAGGAAATCAACAGAATGAAATAATTGATGTCTGGAGTAAACACTTCAATAGTAATAACAACGTAAATAAACCAATTACAATAGTTTGATTACATAAAATCCCAAGACTGAAATAAATGAAAGTCTAAAATTGTTGTCACTGAATAGAATGGGCAACATGCCCTAACTGGAATAAATGACTCCTAAAAGAAGCAAGGTTTGATGTGCAGGCATCTAGTAACGAGATCCTATAACTTCCATAGCAGCTACAACACATCAATGGAATGGAACTCCTAAGCTTGGCATCCCTGTGGCTGGGCACCTAAAAGGTTTTTACAAAAAGAAATAGATTCGAAAGCAAACGGGTCAGAGCCCAAGGTGAAAATATTTTATAAGCAACGAGTGTTTAAATTACAAAATTTAAACAACACATATATTAAACATGTTAGTCACGTGCCCTCACTTGAGATCCTCACCCCTCAACTATTGTGCATGCCTACCGCATCTTTAAAATTCCACCTAGTTATACCACTACCTTACTAGTCTACTCTACCCTTATCAGACAGTTCTTACTACCTGACTAGTCTACTCTACCCTTATTAGACAGTTCTTACTTTATATGCCACGTGTTTTGTTCAAATAAATTATATTCATAACCCACACATTCATTAATCAAACTAATTAGCTCGAGTATTTGTTAAGTTCACTTTACTCTTAACTCAATTAAATCCCTTAGTTTTTCGCATCTATTAAGTAATAGTGAATCAGTCAAAAGTACACATATAAGTCACTGTCATTACATATATATATATTTGGCAACCCTAGGCTAAGCGCGGTGCACGTATACTCTGCTATTGAATCCCGGTACATCACGTACATAAGGATCACATGTTTCGAATCCCTTGGGAACCGTTTCAACACAAATCACATATCGGAGGCGAACATAGTTCACATACCCATGGGTCACGTACATACCTACACTCCCATGGTTAGCTGACTTATCAACTCATAAATAAGTCATTCACATCCCTATGCCCTTAAGGTACCAATCTAAATCCCCCCGAAGGCACACAAAGATAAGATGGTCCTTTCTCAAAAATCAACCTCCCGTGATAGCAAGTATGGTAGGTATGTCATACACATAATCATCCATATATTGAGTATTCACACAACTTAGGTAATCATCATAATAGTATAGGTATATTCCATCCCTATATCATCAGTCTCTCGCATATAATAACATCATCCCATTTATTCTACACAATAGGTTTAGTGCGATAACTCTCGACATATAGTTCCGAGTACATACCCTATCCCAAAAAGTTACTAAGTCTCCCGCTAGTCTTTAAGGTAATCTCAGTAATTAGAGTTCCCCTTTTTAGTATTTAACCTCAAATTATAATTGGAGCAAAATATATTCAGGTTCTCGCAACTTCCAATCGTATACCACTAGTCGAATGTTCGTAAGTTTACCACTTAACCTCAATTACATCTAATAACTTTTCGGGCTTCAAATATCATCATACTGGTCTTCCCTAAGTACCCATATGTTCAATCAATCATCACTAAAGAGTCCTAAAGGTTGGAAGTTACTCAGTTATTTAAAGGGAAACATTTCACATTTTCCAGAGGGGTCGATTGATCAAAGAAATAGGTCGATCGATCGACATTCTTGGGTTGATCGATCCATCAAGCAGTTATCTCCCCAGATTTCCTTTAACAATTATGAGTTCTACCATTTTTACGCATCTAATTCACCATTACAACATCCCAAACTCCCAAATTAGTATACTAAACATTAAACCAACATTACTAAACTAGTTTTAACGTTCAAGATTCATCAAAATATCACAGAATATCAATTTCTTGGATCAAAAGTCATGAAAAATACTACAACCCTAGTTCTTCATCATCTCTTCAAAAATTGTCATGAATATCAATTTAATTTTGTGATTTCCTAACTCTTAATTTAGAAATTCGTTCATTTAATATATCCAAAAGATCAACTACATGCAAACCTATCCAAGATCCATAATTTAGTCTCCAATATCACATTTACAATTATTCATAATTTGTCTTCGAATATAAACTATCATGTAAAATATATTCCTTAAATCATTGCAAGATAAATCACTAACCTTGAATTAAATATTCTGATCCTTTGAAGCAGACGCTATGGGAGTGATCCTCTATTTCCGATCTATCCGGTGATGGTGGTGGTGCAAAAGCCTCTAAGGGTGGTTTCTCCTTTGGGAACTTTGCTCTCTTCCTCTCTAACTACCGTTGGTGATTTTTGGTTGTGATAACCCAAAGAGATATAGTGTTGGATGATATATTAAGTCTAAAATTCGTGGGTTATAATTCCCCAAAAAGTCAAAATGACTAAAATACCCTCTCGGGCTGCCGATTAGGCTTAAAATGTCCCAGAACCCAAACTCAACCCCCGACTAGTGTTTTTTGACTATCTCGACCTTCTGGACACGTTGGCTCACTTAAAATGACCACATGGGATGATGTAAAAATAAATTACTTTAAAATCTATTACATTGGTTCCTAACACGACTGACACGCGCGTCCCAACTTAATTTCTGAAATTGCCGTATTCAGAACTCGCGACAATATTAGTAAATTCATTAATCATATATTACCATATTCACTCAGTAATATTCAACATAATTAGCATAATCAAATACTAACTCTCGTCTCGCTAGTATTTAAATCTGGATTAATTTCCAATTATTTATCCCTTTTAATTTATTTAATCCCAATAAATAAAATGAGTACAAATACGGGGATTTACAATTATTTGACATATGAATATGTTATTTCATCTCAACAGAGAGAGGTACTAGGTAAAAATTAGGCTTTAAAATATGAACATTTAAAAGTGCGTATCTGGTCCCCTAGCGGGGGTCGATTAAGTTTTGTAGGCATATATATATAGTTTATTATCACAATATATATTTATGATTTGATGCAAATTTTCTTCATAGTTTTTACCCTTGTAATGTGAGTCAAGTTTTTCCCATGAGAGTGTCCCCTATGAGGTAACATCATTGGGATAATCTTCGTTTGGAATAGATGAATTTTATGGATTGTGCGCAAAGGTTTGCCTCTATCTGAATGAAATGAATTTTTTGACCAAGCTCAAGTTTCTCGGACGCTCGGAATTGAAGAAAGATAGAAAAATGAATCAATTATGGGTTCTGGGGTGCATTTAACAATGTGGTGGACCTCTATATATAACCATCAGGTCACAGACATCAACTGTGTGGGTGAGGTCTTGATTAACCATGCGGTTGTTGGCAAAAGGCAGTGTATGGTTGAATTTGTTGTTGTAGGAAGCATGCATGGTTGGATAATTTTTTGAAGGATAACTTTCCTCACAGGAACAACCATGAGGTCCATATTTTAATCATGTAATGATTAAAATTTTCAATCGTATGGTTCTTTGGATGAACCGAGCAGTTAAAGCCCATCAACCGTATGATTGATGTAGTCCACCTCGCAATTCTGAGTTTTGACTTGGAATTTTTGATATTTTCATTTTTACCCCTTTTATTTTTATGTCCCCTCATATCAGTGTGACCTAATATTTTGGATATTCACATTTTTTACCGCACGAAAATTTTGAAAGTTTATGGTTCATGAGTGTAACCTCGATTACAGGTCGAGGTGACACCCACACTCCTGGTAAAAGGGGCACGTACTCTTTCTAATTATAAAATTATTAATTAAATATAATATCAAAACTTGTGGATGTATGCCCATTGTCGAACCACGTACATCATATTTTTGTATGTGATTCTGCATGGTTTTGCTTTGGTCAGATTTAATTGTGTTGATTTAATAGTAGTAGGATTTGTCCACTTATAAGATCATTAACCATGTTTTAAATCATTTAAAACTAGTTAATACACGTTTTAGTAATACTTTTATGTTGGTTAGATTAGAATGATAAGGACCGAGTTTGTGTTTTAGAGGCTTTAGGTTTGAGCTATGGTCGTCAAAGTTATTTTGGGGAAGTAGGGCACCCTCATGTACCCTTCGTAATGATCTGACCTATGTCGAATCTAAGGGCTAGGCAAGTAAGTTTAATTTTGTTATTGGTTTTCGATTTAGATTCTAGTTTGGGTTGAGGATGATTTAGGTATTTGGAAAACACTTATAACAGGTACGTGAGATATTAAAATATAAGGATTGGAAACCCCAGATGTTTGGGTTTAAACTTATATAAATTGTTATCATTTAACGTGTATAGTATATCGGTGATTTATGGTTTTGCCTTAACAATCCCTAGTATAGGATTGGGTGTTGTTTTGTGTAACTTATGTGCATCCATACTAAGTGTGTGCACACTCATAGTTAACTGGCTAAGAGGGAATTTAATGGGGGCGCATGGCAATGATCCCACTTAGTACCAAGGTTATTGAGATTGTATTTACTTAGGTCTTATTTACCCTGACCCTATATGTTGAGGTACTCGTCCATTCAATTGGGAAAATTGGGCTTGATCCTCTCGTATAACCTTGGGTATATGGTCGTACATTTGGTGTGATGTCATATAACTATACCTTCTACTGTCACGAGTGATCCCGAATACATTATGGATATGCCTTTATACATTTATTTTTGTGCTTGAGCACAGCCCTTATGTTTTGGATGTGAGTGGGGCATACTCACTTGATTATTGGATTATGTGATTCTCTACATTATGACTTCAGACTATATTAAAGACATATACCTATGATTATATATTTTGAAACCATTTAAGTAACAAACACTTAGGGAAAATATAATTATGTAACATGGATTTCACCCGGGAATGGGATTAGAACTTGGGGTAAATTAAAAAACAACTATAATACGGGAGGAATAAGAATTATTATTGTGGCATATATGTAGTAATATTCTTAGTCACTGTAAAATTTTTAGGTTTAATCATGTTTGTGGAAATATATTTACAGGTCCTAGGCCGCATCCTTCACCTTCCACCTGATCTTTCTTTGTTGGAAATTTATCCACCTTCCAGTTCTAGATTCCATCTTTCTATTTTTAGGTTGTAGGTTTTGAGCTTGTAGCTCACCTTTATATATGCATTTTATTTAAGTTATTCAAACATCCTCTTATATAGTCACTCTTGAGTCGAATTTTGTATGGGAGATTACTTATAGTGGAGAAAGTTTCATTTATTCCAAGTCTATATGTGGGATTCATTTGAGTTAATACTAATGAGGATCTTCTTATTTCACTATGGGTTGGATTGGTATAAAAGATGTGTTGTGTATTATTTTATTATTCTATTTTAGCATCTTTATCATTTTATTTTTGTTCAGCTATGATGAGAATATTACTATTTTTTGGTTGTTGTATTATTTATGTTTAGAACTAATCCGTATATTTATGAACTCTATGGGGGTGCCACATTTGGTAACAGAGCGAGTTTCTTGTGTCCTACTGTCTTGAGTGCATCCTTCTCTTTTCTGTATTGCCTTTTTAAAAATTGTGTAGGCTTTGTATTCTTATATCATAAGTTACTAATACGCTTTGTTTATCTCATTTTAGATGGAGTCTATGTGGATAGGAGGATCAAATCTTAGGAATACCATTACTACCGAGTCAGAGGAATCACAACCTCAGGTACAGTCATAGTGACATGCATCATCCCTTGCACTGACTGATTTGGCTGCCATCATAGCACAAACTGTTGGTGCTACTATGACCGCTATGCGCGACGATCAGTCATCACCGCCACCACTAGAAGTTTTACATGTCCATGTCGACTTCGGATAAGGCAATGCGTACCTTCATTAAGGTAAATTTTCTTGATTGGAGGAGATACATTGAGAAAAACCTACATCTTATAGAGTGCTCTAACGTATAGAAAAATATGATGTGGAGTTGTAACCTAATATAAGATGTACTACATTGGTATGAGTTTATCACCACATATGTTGAGAGGTCGAGGATCACCATCAAACAATTCTATAGGAAGTATGAAGGAAAGTTTATCTCACTAACTATTCAGACGAGAATGAGTATCGATTTTTTGAAACTGCTATAGGGCAATTGTGGGTACCTTAATTAATTATTCCGGCCCAGACGAGTAGCCCGATCAAGTCCAACCCAAAGTTTAGAGGCCTCGTGCATAACTGATTCAGTTATGACCCATTCAACCCCTAAAATCTCTTAAGAGATATTCTAGGGATTATGGGTTAACGTGGAGAAGTCCAACACCCCCACTCTCCAAAAAATGGCATGTATCTATTAAACCCTCAGCCCAAGGCAAAGGACACACAATTGTAACACTCCCCTAGAGTAAAGAGAAATATAATACAGAGATATCACCACCGTGGACGTAGGCCATTTTGTCGAACCACGTATATCTTGTGTTGTGTGTGATTGCAGTTGTTTTATGTTCTTTATTTATTCTGGTGATTGGATTTGCTTATTATTTTGTGTTGAGATTTATTGTCACCACAATTGGCGTCGTCTGTGGGAAGGATTATTTTCCTTCAAGAAAGACTTCACCAATAAGAACCTAGAATGTCTGGTCATAGCAGCAATGCCCCTCAAGCAGGGGATATTCAAGGACAACTTTCCCCTCATATGGTTAGATCTGAAGTTCAACGCTCAAATCCTAGGCCTCCCTGGAGCGGCAAGCTTAGGAAGAAAGTCAGGGACCATCCAGGTCCATGCTGGTCTCCGAGGTGATCGATTCCTATGAGGCCAAGCTCCAAGAGCAAGGAGAAGATACTCGCAAGCAAGAAGTTGAGAACGCTCGCCTCAAGAGAAGACTAAAAAAGATCGAGAAATATCTCCATCAAAGCACAAGGCAACATCATTATCGCACTCCCAGCCCTCAGGTGAGCAGGTCTCGTAGCCGAGGAAGGAGCCCTAGACGTGGATATCAAAGATTTGAGGGACACAAGTCAGATGATGACTTTCCTGAGCAACAATAATCAGCTCACCGTTACAAGAGCCCAGGTTGAGGAAACGACGACATATGAAATTTGGTTCGGATAGAAATGGACCAACACCCAGCACATCGGGGTGCCAGGTCGATCGGGGAGCTAACTAGGTGAGCTCTTAGGACCGAGATAAAATCCATTTTCTCAAAGGAGATAGAAGAAGAAGAAGTCCCCAATAAGTTCGCGATGCCTAGATTCAAGATCTATGATGGAAAAATTGATCCTATCGACCATGTTAAGCAGTACATGAAAGCTATGACCCTCTGGAACCATAAGGACGCGCTAATGTGTTGGATCTTTCCGTCGAGCTGGCATGACGTGGCACAAAAGTGGTTCGAGAAACACCCTCATAGATCCCTTAGAAGCTTTGAGTCCTTGGCAGAGCTCTTTAAAGCTCGCTTCATTACCAGCAGCTCCCATCCGAAGAGGATGGATGATTTGTTGATAATGAAGAAAATGCCCCAGGAGAGCCTCAGAGACTACGTGAAGAGATATTGGGATCTATTTAACGAGGTCAAAGACTGCTCGAAGCAGGTCGTCATTGCATGCTTTAAGATTGGTTTGCCTAGCTCCTGCCTCTTGCACCAGTCCCTCATTAAGAAAGAGGCCATGACATTCGATGACGTAATGGCTCGTATTGAAAAATATGCCAAAGTGGAAGATGTGACCCATCTTAACGCAGGGGAGAATGGTCGTGCCAAGTTCGCAGGCAAGAGAAGTGACAAGACTAAGAATCAGAAGAAATGAAGTAATAATGGGGGCAAGAGAGGCCCTAAGAAAGAGAATAAGAGTGATGCCAGTAAACACAGTTTTTAAGGAACCAATCTACAAGATTCTAGCAAAGATCAAGGACGAACCGTTCGTTAAGTGGTCTAGGAGGAGACCCATGAAAAAGGAACAATGCACTAAGGTGTGCATTCCATAAGTAGGGCGGGCGCAAAATGGAGCATTGCAAAGGTCTCAAGTCTCACCTTGAGGAGCTAACCCAGGCTAGGCACTTAAATGAATTCGTAGAGAAAATTGCAGAGAAGGTAGCTGCCAATGGAGATCGGAGACTCGATAATGTGCTCGAGGAAGACATCGACCATGAGTTCGCTGTAATTCTTGGGGCGTTCGACCTAAAGCAGATTCAGGGAAATATAGATCGGATGGAAGTGAAAAAGCTTATGGCAGTAATGCAAGTTTTTCAGATCGATCCAACCAAAATACAAGCTGGGAAGCGTTGGCGAGTAGAAGATGTCGAGTACTACAAGAATATAGTTTTCACAGATGAAGACTTGGTGGGAGTGAGAACCCCACATAATGATGTAATTATCATTACACTCAGGATAGCTAACTATGACATCGACAAGTGGCTCATCGACCAAGGTAGCTCATCTGAAGTATTGTACCTCGACTTGTTCAGGAAGTTGAAGTTAAGCATCGCCGACCTAAAGGAAGCCAACGTTCCTCTAGTTGGTTTCACGGGGAAAGTAACCATCCCTTTGGGGAAGATTTTCCTACCAGTAAGGGTAGGAAATATCTCAAAAATGATCCAGTTTCTCATAGTAGATATTGATTCACCCTACCAAGCCATCCTCGATAGAGGATGGCTGCACACGATGAAGGTCGTACCGTCCACCTACCATCAAAAGCTCAAATGTGTGACTGATCGAGGAGTAGTAGAGATCCATGGGGACTAAGCAATGGTGAGGAGATGCTTTATAGCATCCATCCACCCAAAACCAGAAAAGAAAGTTGAGAAAGACAAGGAGAAGGTTGAAGAATAAGAAGGTTTCATACCTTCCAAATAGCAGTTAAGATATGGAAGACCCGTAGTGGAGGAGACCAGGTTCCTTCCCTCTGAGAGGGTGATTGAGAACCTGGAAGAAGTCGCAGCCAGTAGCGATAGAAAAGATAGGATGTTTTTTATCGAAGCCTCTCGCACAGATCGAGAGAAGAGGGAACTGACAGTACTTTTGTGGATTAACTTGGATATTTTTGCGTGAGAACCCTACGAGTTGCCTGGGATCGATCCCAGTGCGGTTTATCATCAGTTGCATGTTGATTTAGCTTTCATGCCAATCGTATAAAAGGCACAACGAACTGCCGCGAAGAAGGCCAAGGCTATGGAGAAGGAAGTGGAAAAACTACTGGATGCAGGATCCATATGAGAAGTTCAATTTCCTAAGTGGCTATCCAACCCAGTAGTGGTCCCAAAAAGCAATGAAAAGTGGATAGTCTGCATTGACTTCACCGACCTTAACAGAGCATGCCCTAAAGATAGTTTTCCTCTCCCAAAGATTGACCAGTTGGTGGATGCCATAATGGCTTATGAAAGAATGAGTTTCCTAGATGCATACTCGGGGTCTCACCAGATCCCTTTGCAGGAGCCAGATCAAGACAAAACTGCATTCATCACCATAGTTGGGTTATATTGCTAGAAGGTCATGCCCTTTGGGCTCAAAAGTGCTGGAGCAACATACCAGCGATTGGTCACCAAAATGTTCAAAGACCAAATGGGAAGCACTATGGAGGTCTATATCGATGGTATGCTCATCAAGAGCAAGATGGAAGAAGACCACCTCTTTAACCTATCAAGGACATTTGAAATCCTCGGGAAATACCGAATGAAGCTCAATGCAAGTAAGTGTTCCTTTGGTGTCCAATCAGGAAAATTTCTTGGGTACTTGGTCAGCAAGAGAGGTATTGAAGCCAACCTAGAACAAATTGAAGCCATCAATAGGGTACATCCCCCCGTACGATTAGAGACATGTAGAAGCTCACGGGGATGCTCGTCGCCCTAAATCGGTTCATCTCAAAGTCGTCTGAAAGGTGCCAGCCATTCTTCCAGTTGCTGAAGAAAAGTAGAGAAGTGGAATGGAATGAGGATTGCTCGAGGGCATTAGAGGGGATCAAAGCTTACCTCAGCAAATTGCCCTCGCTCATAATCCCTCAAGAGAATGATTCTCTGTACCTTTACTTTGCAGTATCCAGCCATGTTGTAAGGTATGAACTGGTATGCGAGAAAATAGGTATCCAACACCTAGTCTATTATGCGAGCAAGAATCTTTGGACGCCGAGTAGAAATACCTACCACTAAAAAATCTCGCCTTTGCGCTAGTGGTAGCCTCAAGGAAATTAAAACACTACTTCTAATCCCACTCCATCATCGTACTTACATCCCATAATCTTAAAGCAGTCCTTAGAAAGGTAGACTTGTCAGGATGATTATCAAAATGGTCAGTTGAGCTTGGTTAATTTGACATTCAGTTGAAGCCAAGGAATGTCATCAAGGGGCAGGTCCTCATTAATTTCATTGCAAAGTTTATAGGAGAACATACTCACGACCATCCCCAAACTATTCATCAACGTGAAGTTCCTACAGCGTTCACCATCTGGAAACTATTCATTGATGGAGCCTCTAGTTCCAAAGGGGTAGGAGAAGGCATCGTGCTGGTTACCCCCGAAGATGCAATATTCGAGCAAGGGATCAGGTTTGGATTTGAAGCCTCTAACAATGAAGTGGAATATGAAGCACTAATAGCAGGCCTAAAAAATCACACGCGCTTGGAGCAAAGCAACTCCAAGAGTTCAATGACTCACAGTTGGTCTCCAACCAGATAAGCAGTGATTTCAGTGCTACAGATGAGCGGATGGAAGCCTACCTCACCACAGTGAAAAAACTGATGGCCCACTTTGAACAAGTTAGCGTCCAATAGTTTCCTAGAGTACAGAACAACCATGCCTTAAGCTCAGCGATCAATTTTAACTTGAAGAGAACAATTTTGATTGACTTCCTCGCCTAGCCAACTATTAACCAGATCGATGAACTGTCGAACATGGGACATGTTCTCCAGATTGAGACAACCCCCAGTTGGATGGACCCCTTAAGGTATTATTTGAAGGATGGTGCGCTACCAAACGATAAGAAGGCCGCTCATCAGATAAGAGTCAAAGTTGCTCGCTTTCACTTTTCTTTTGAGGGAAAACTATACAATAGATCCTTCACTGGTCCTTACCTCCAATGCGTCCACCCAAATAACGTCAAGCAAGTTCTGCACGAACTCCATGAGGGAATCTATGGGAGTCACATTGGGGGCAGATCTCTAGCCTTCCGAGCAATGAAAAAAGGCTACTTATGGTCGTACATGCAGAAGTACGCTGGGATATATGCTCGCAAGTGCAAGAAATTCAACCTTCACTCTCCTATGGTTCACCAGCCAGCCCGCGACTTGAAGTCACTTACTAACCCATGGACCTACGCCCAATAGGGTATAGACATCGTTGGCCCCCTTCCTATCGCAGTCAATAATCACAAGTATTTGTTAGTCGCAACAGACTACTTCACCAAATGGATAGAGGTAGAACCACTGGCGAACATTAGCGACGCAGACATGATAAGATTCATATCGAGGAACGTTGTCACCCATTATGGAATCTCCAGGACCATCATCACTGATAATGGAACCCAGTTTGAAAGTTACCTATTCTAGGGTTTCTGTAGCGACCATGGGATTAGGCACTACTTCATCTATGTGTCATACCCTCAGAGCAATGGACAAGTTGAAGCTTTCAATAAAAAAGTGATCGATGGATTGAACAAGCGCTTGGAGAGAGCCAAAGGGGCATGGGTAAAATAACTTCCCTACATCCTATGGGCTTATCGCACTACCTCGTGATGAGCAACTGGGGAAACACCATTCGCACTAACATATGGTATAGAGGCAATCGTCCCCCTAGAAGTTATCCTCCCTATAATGAAGTCCACCCTGGTCGACCAAGGACAGAATGACGCAACATTGCTCACTGAACTTGACCTATCTGAGGAATGAAGAGAGTTGGCTCTAGTGAAACTAGCAGCCTACCAGCAACAGCTAGCAAGGTACTACAACAATAAGGTCAATCCAAGAGCATTCCAAGTTGGTGACTATGTCCCAAGGAAAGTTCTTGGCAGCGCTGTAAAACCATCGAACGATAAGCTAGGGGTAAACTGGGATGGACCATTCAAGGTTATAAGGGACGGCCTGCAATGAGCCTATCACTTAGAAACGCTGAAAGGCAGGGAGATACCTAGATCTTAGATTACAGGCAATTTGAAGAAATTCTACTTCTAGCTTTTCTTTGTTCTTTTTTAACCCTATGTTGAAATTTCCAATTCATTTATGATTAATAAAGAGTTGTTTTCTAGTGGAATTCTATAAAGTGTTGATTTTTCTCAACTACATTATAATTCATGCACCTTTTCCATGTTACAGGCTCCCATCTTAGCATATAAAGCAGGGTATGACCCTCCTCAGGCCTTCGTCATCAAACATGAATGACCTCCTAGCATTGTCCCTGATAATATATGAAGCCCTACAGGGGACCCTTAGGCAACATGGCCAACCCAGGTTGGTCGCCAACAATGTTTGGCTCAAAAATCCTTCTCGGATAGAACATCCAATACAAGGTGTGTCCTCGCCATTGCCACACTTAGCCTAAGGAAGTGTGATGACATGACCTAAAAGGTAAAGTGAGGCAGAATGGTATCCTATAAGTATACTAGACTGGGAGGATACTCACTAAATAAACCAACTCTGCCTATATCAAATCTGGTCGGCTAGAAGAGCCCAAGATAGTTAAGCAAGAAATCAATGAAGTAATAATACACAACACATGTTTATTCGACGAATTACCCAAAATATAACTATTTTATTACATCATTACATATACAAAGAGTTACATATGCTGAGTAAAATAAATCCTAATGAAGATTAGATCGCTGAGCAAGATAGTGAGCCACTTGCGCTTTTCGTCCATCGTCTAAATGAGGAGCTAATTCCTCCTCAACTTCGTTTGAATCTAGTTCCATAAGCTGCCTTGGGATGGAATCTATGGGAACCCATCGATCGTCCCTCCTAAATGGATTTGTCATCAAAGTTGAAAGGGAGATATCATGATGATACCAGAGGACAGAGTTCCTAGGAACCTTCAACTCCCTAAGATCACTCAGCCATCCTCGAATGAAAGATAGCTCTTCGACCTCCCTCAATTTTGTTGGGGCATCGGTCCAACCCTGATTATAACCATCAACCCACACCTGTTGAGGACCTTTCTTGAACAGGTGCCTCAACGAGGTAACATCCCTTTGAAGGTCGGAAGCTATCACATACGCCCTGCAAATATCACCTCTAAGATCGGTAATCTCCCTAGTTGAGCCACTATCATCAATACCATCTTGCGACCCAGTCAATGAAGAAGAACCAATCAAAAGTTGAGGGGCAATGCTCGGAACATTCTCCCTAAGTTTCTAGACCTCTCTACTTAGAGCATTATTCTCTTATTGAAGCACCTCTCCTACTTTATTAACTTCGGAAGCATCCAAAAGCTTAGACTTCAGAGCATCCACTTCCTTTTGAACAGAAGCGCCGACCTCCTCCATCTCCTGAAGCCTATCTTTTAACTTGGTAATGAGCTCTGACTGGTCCTTATAGTCTTGATTCCTATACCTAAGAGACTTGCAGATTCTTACAAAGGCTTTGTGAACTCATTTGCTCACATCAGGACCAAGAATTTTTCCTAACTAAGAGGTAGCAGGAATATACTCCTCAACATCGATGAACTATAAATCATATAAGCATTGGAAAAAAAATAAATCAGTATGCGGAAAGGAACCGAATTTAATTTCATTAAAAGAAGGTTCAAAGTACATCATCAAAAGGAAATTACAACAAAAATATAAGGAGCTCCCTAAAGAAGACTAGTTAGCGACCTCAATCTGTTCTAAGGACGCTGTTTTCTTCCCCTTATCCACAGAAGCTCCAGACACTCCTCCCTCAGATGGAGTAGTCACCATCCCTTGGTCAAGGGGAGAATTAGTAGCAATGGTTGGGACAGATGGGGCACCTTCATTGGCAACAGGAAGAGGCACCTCATCCACAACAGGCTTGGAACCAGGGTCATGCTCGTCAAAGATGGGGGAATCAATATCCACCTCGACAGCACGTAAGGCTTTGTCCCAACCCTTCTTAAAGTTGATACATCCAATATAGCCAATCTGAGCCTCAGCATCCTTGTACGCTGTGACCCACTCTGCGTTGTACGAGCTCTCCTTGAGGGCGGTAGCCTCAGATTCCACCTTGTCCACCTTCCCAGCAAGCACCTTGTTCTCTTCAACCATCGCCATCTTGATCTTGCAGACCAAGTCATAGGACTACCTCAGCTTCTGAAGCTCCTTGGTCATCGCCTCTTTCGTTTAGTTGGCTTCGGCCAAGGCGATATCAGAAGACTTTTGAGCATCACTGGTAGTCTTTAAACTATCCTCCAACTCAGCATTCTTCCTGTCCAGCTTGGCGTTTCTCCTCGCCAGCTCATCATGGTTGGGGTAGAGGACAGTGAAATCAGACACGAACTACAAAGAAAAAGGAAATATTAGGAAAAGAGGTATTGAAAAGAACATTGCAAGAGCAGAGAAGTAAAATCAAGCTTACCAAGGCTAGCATCTGTCCTCTAACGATCAGCCGGCAAAACTGCTCTCCCGAGCACCGCCGGAGCCAACTGAGGGGAAAGGGCAACATAAGCCCCCTTGGGCAGAGCAAACACGGGCACCAAAGACTGACCCGCCTTTGTCCTCACTTCTTCTCTCCTCTTTTCTTCTTCTCTTTCTTTCTTCTCCCTTTTAACCATGGTTCAAAGTAGCGCCCGAGTCAACTCAAAATCGGTCGATTTGACTCGGAATCACAGGGGACGACACCGATTATGAGTCACGTTTAATATATATATCGTAAGAAATCATAAAAAAATGCCGATATAGCACCGATCCCGAGATATCTCGGTGATATCTCGGTCGATTCAATGGTATCTCCCCGAGTTAGATGATATTTTGTAAAAAGAAAAGAGAGAAGAAAGAAAGAATTGAAGACACCTTACCGTTTTCACTCAACATACTCTCCATCTTTAAATAAGCCGGAATCCCCTATAGAATCATCAAGAAGCAAAGTCTTTTTTGTTGTTTATCTTGGTTGAAAACCCTAATGAAATGAAAGTAAAGAGGCTGGTTTGTTTTGTTTCAGCTATTTAGTGTCGGCTGATTTTTGTTGGTCTGCTGATGCATTTTCATTTTTTAATATACAAATAATGTCTCCTTTTTAAAAGAAGGTAGTGTTCAAATAATGGTCGACCATGTCTTTGTTTATCCCCCCTTTTTTTGGTTATTGAAAGGAGGGTACAAATTTAAAAAAAAAAATTAACATTTGTACTTGTTTTAAAAAAGTAACATATGTTACCTCATATTTGTATCTTGTTTTGTTAAAAAAATTAATATAAAAGAATATTAAAAAAGTAACATGTGTTACCTCAAATTAAAAACAGGACCGTAGGGTTATGTATCCTATTTTTATATAGTAATGTATAAAAAACTAACATTTGTATCCTATTTTGTTAAAAGCAGATTAACAAAAAGTAGTATGTATCATGTCTTTTTTAAAAATAACATACTAGAAAAACATGTCTATATAATATAAAAAAATAACATACTAAATTTCTGAAACAATAACACTCGTATCTTTTTTTATAGAAAAATAACATTTACATCCTTTTCTAAAAAAACAACCAACTCAAAAAATATATAAATGTTATTTTTTGGTAGGTTATTTTTTTACAAAAAGGATTAATATTAAAAAAAAAACATTTGTCCCTTTTTTGTAAAAAAAATAACTTTTGTATTCTTTTTTATAAAAAATAACCAACTAAAAAAGGATACAAATGCAATTTTTTAGTAAGTTATTTTTTTACAAAAATTATGAAAATAAATTTCATCCTTTTTGTAAAAAAAATAACCTATTAAAAACATTTGTATCATTTTTGTAAAAAAACAACCTACTAAAGAAATAACATTTGCCTCTTTTTTGAGTGGGTTCACATTTCTTTCCTTACCCTACGAGAGGAAACATTGTAATCATTTATATTTATCTTCAATGTAATTTTTTAAATAAGTTATACATGTCATTAGATTGTTTTTCTATATTAATATTGGTCTATTATGGAATATATTCAATACAACCAATTATAAAATGCAATGCATGTTAAAATATTGTTTTGAACATGTTCGATTGGTCCACATTATTAATCTTATTTTTTTTAAAATTTTCATTATTTTAAAAAAAGTGAAAGTTGTAAAAAATTTGTTGCAAAAAAAAGTTAATGAACATTTGTAAAAATAATATCATTCATAGCCTCTTTTAAAAAAAATATTTGTAAAAAAATAAAATTCGTATCCTCTTTCAAAAAAAATAATGTTCGTATCCCCTTTTTTTTTAAATAACATTTGTTAAAAAAACAACATTCTTACCCTCTTTTAAAAAAAATATTTGTAAAAAAATAATATCCATATCCCATTTTTCAAAAACTACCCTTACTCACATCCTTACTATGATTGATGTCCCATTAGATAGGGAGATGAAGATGATGAAAACAATGCAATCATTTCTATTTATCAAGTTATATGTTTGTTGTTTTTCTATGTTAAGATTGATTTATTATGGAATATTGAATCTGAAAAGGTCGTCGCGCATCAGTATAAACAATTGTACAAAGTTATGGACATTAAAAAAACAAAAGGAAATTCTCCAACTTCTCTCTATAATCACCTTCTCCAAAACCCCAGCCCGTTCCTTTCTAAACACCCCGTACTACCCGACCCACACCAGCTAATCCTCCATGGCTACAACGTTGAAACTTTCAGGTGACCGTCTTACCATGCCTGCGCAGTTGGGAGCTGAGATCGAAATGTTAGAAGACGGCCAGTGCTCTGGTGACCTCATTGATAACCCAGGGGGGTTAGAAGCAGCGAAGCCACTCCATCAGGCTCCCACATCATCGCCCGACCTTCGTCCAGTCTTAACTTCCATCGCCGGCACCGGGGGTCAGGTCCATGCCATTTTGACTGATGTTACGGGGATCGGTAACATTAGTAAAGGTTACGTGGCCGGAGATATTATCCATCGCCAGTCTAACGGTCGGAACGGAGGTAAGGTGCTGGATTTGAGTATTGCTGACGTAACTAAGGAGCATCGATCAGACAAAGGATTTGGTTCCGGCTCTGGGCTCAATGGTACGAAGACTGGAAAGTTCTCAACTGACACGGGAAAGTTGACAGGTAAACAGGCGAGCGCTCCTACTTCCCACCAACTGCCGAGTCAGAATGATAGGACTTGGAGCTCTGTTGCGACAGTGAAGAGACAACCTAGGATCCGTCTCACTTACCACCAACCCACTGTTGTGGATTCTACTGTCATGGTAACGCCTCCCGCTGCTGTGGCTACCGGTGGCCATAAAAGGTGGGAGAACATCTTAGTGGGTTATTTTCTGGGAAATAAACTGCCTTTCTCCTACGTGAATAATGCTGCCACCAGAATGTGGAGCAAGTTTGGGATGACCAAAGTTGTAGCACACGATAATGGTTTCTTCTTCTTTTTGTTTGATAACCCCTCACAACAGGACGAAGTTCTTGACAATGGCCCGTGGCACTTTGCGGGGATGTCCATTATTCTGAAGAAATGGGATGCTAGATTTCTCTTCCATAAGGACACTGTGAAGAAGATTCCCATATGGGTGAAGTTCCACGACATTCCCGTCCAGCTGTGGACGGAGAAGGGACTCAGTTACATAGCGAGTTCGGTGGGTATTCCTTTGTTTGTCGACGCTGTCACGGAGGAGATGAATAGGATCTCTTACGCTCGAGTTTGCATTGAGGTGGAAGCAAAGGAGACATATCCCAGTAGCATCAACGTTGTTATGGAGGACGGTGCAATTGTTCCGGTGCGTGTTGAGTTCCAAGCCAAACCACCCTCCTTCCCTAATTGCCTAGTTTTTTGCCACAATATCAGTAAATGCATGCTAAGCACTGTTCCGAAAACTATTGGAGAAGCTGGTACTAAGAAGACAAAAGCTCATGCAGGTTCTGAATGGATCGAGGTAACGAAGAAGCCTATCCCAGTTACTACCTCTGGCCGGGAGATAGGAGAACCGTCGGGAGTGATGAATTAGGATCAGGATGAGATTAGGAGTACTGAGAGGGACGGGGGGACTGCCCCTAGCGTGGTCTCCCCCATGATACAGTTATCCAACCAGTTTAGCGCCGTGAAGAATGAAAATGAGTTTGAGGCAACTCCGGAACCTTCGGCGCTTGCTAGGAGAGTAATGGTCGTGGATGAGCTTACTTTCAAGCATAAGGGGGAGACGACAAAGGCTAACCATTCCGGTGGAAAGAACAGGAGAAAGGGGAAGGGGAGCAAAACTTGATGTTAAAGATTGGGTCATGGAACATTAGGGGCCTCAATTCCCCTCATAAACAAAAGGAAGTTAGTAAGTTAATGTTTGATCAGCAGCTTGATATCGTTTGCTTGGTGGAAACTAAAGTTAAGAAGGAGAATTTAGGTAATGTTAAAAATAATTGTTTTTTACATTGGGATATCATTGATAACTACCCTTTAGGGGGGGTGTTGCCAGGGTGATTGTCGGTTGGAATCCTAGTTGTGTGGCGGTTACGCTGGTCCAGTCTCACCCTCAAGCCATGCTATGTAGGGTGGAGGTTTGTGGCAGTACTAGAGAGTTTTTTGCGACCTTCATCTATGGGGAAAATCTAGATCATGGGAGAGAGTCTCTTTGGGAGTTTCTCGAGCTCAATAGGGGTAGCACTGAGGGGAAGCCTTGGATTCTTATGGGGGATTTCAACGTTGTGAGATCCAGTGAGGAGAAGAGCGGGATGCATGGCATTGATGTGGGTGCTACGGAGGCTTTCAACCAGTGTATTAATGATATCCAGGTTGATGACATGACTACGAATGGGCTTTGGTTTATGTGGAATAGGCGACAAGGGGGGAGGAACAATGTCCAATCGAGAATTGATCGGGTTCTTCATAACGACACGTGGAGTACCCACTTTCCGGAGTCTCAGGCGACTGTTCTTCCCCAGGGTGTTTCGGATCATTGCCCAATCATTATCTTGCTTGCTCCTAGGGAGCCTAATAGGCCCAAGCCGTTTAAGTTCTACAACTTTTGGATGGGCCATGTTGACTTCCAGGATGTTCTGACTGAGTCTTGGCACAGGGACGATGTGGGTAACCCCATGGTGAGATTGAGCATTAAAATGCATAGATTGAAGTTTAACCTCAAAGACTTTAGTAAGAAGTTCTACAGCCAGATTTCTAGGAGGGTGGAGGAGGCTAAGAGGTTGCTTGATGACGTGCAGACTAGACTTGACAATGACGGGAGCAACTTGAGCATTCAATTGGAGGAGAGAGAAAAGTTGACAGTTTACTTGGATCTCAGAAGCGCCGAGGAGTCCTACTATAAGCAGCGGTCTAGAGTAAAGTGGCTACAGTTGGGGGATGGGAATAACTCCTTTTTCCATAAAAGGGCTAATCTTGCTACTGCTAGGAGGAAGATTATTAGCATTGAGGATGAGAATGGGGTGCGGGTCGAAGGCTCACAGGAGGTGGCTAATACGGCAGTGGGGTTCTTTCGCAACCTTCTGGGCAATCGTAGCACATGTGCGGACCCTGCTCCCATTCTGGATGCGAATGTTGAGAAAAGAATCAGTGATGTGGATGCTACGACTATGAGTGCGCCCATTGATGATGATGAGATAAAGGGGTCAATGTTCGCCATTGGTTCGGATAAAGCCCCAGGACCTGACGTCTTCAATGCGTTCTTCTTTAAGCAGAACTGGGAGGTGGTGGGGAACGACGTCACTGAGGCTGTTAAGTTCTTCTTCAGGTGTAGCTATCTGCCTAGGCAATGGAATTGTACTGCCCTGGCTCTTATCCCGAAGGTTGCCACCCCTAGCGGTATGCATGATTTTAGACCCATATCTTGTTGCAATACCATTTACAAGTGCATCTCGAAGATTCTTGCCAACAGGATTAAGCCTATCCTCCCACATGTGATCAATCCGTGTCAGGCCGCATTTGTTAAAGGGAGATCTATTTCTTATAACATCCTTCTTCTCCAGGACGTTATGAGGAATTACCATCGTGAGCTTAGCCCGCCTAGATGTACCTTGAAGATTGATTTGATGAAAGCGTATGACACGGTGGATTGGGGTTTTCTTTTCACCTTGCTGACTCATCTGGGGTTCCCGGCCATTTTCGTTGGGTGGATTACTGAATGCATGACTAACACTCGGTTTTCTATCAGTCTGAATGGGCACCTGCATGGCTTCTTTCAGGGAAGGAGAGGGTTGAGGCAAGGTGACCCCCTTTCTCCCTATCTTTTCCTCCTGGTGATGGACTCTCTCTCGTGCATCTTGGACAAAGCCTGCACTAACCCTATGTTTACCTTCCACCCTAGGTGCAAGGAAGTGGGGCTTAACCACTTATGTTTCGCCGGCGATGTGATAATTCTTTGTGGGGGGGACATTCCTTCCTGCACCATTATGAATAAGGCGGTTGATGATTTCTGCAGCATTGCGGGCCTCACGCCTAATCTGGGTAAGAGTAGTTTTTATAGCACGGGGTTGGAGGAGGATCGGATCTCGCAGATCGGGGATATTCTTGGTTTTGGCCACAACAACCCCCCTTCTTGTACCTCGGGGTTTCTCTCATCACCACCAGACTCAAGAAGGAGGATTGTAGTAGGCTTATCGACAGGATCACGGGAAGGATTAAGTGTTGGACTAACAAGCTCCTTAGCTATGCCGGTAGATTGCATCTTATTAAGTCCGTATTGTTCGGGATCCAGGTATACTGGTCTAGTCTGTTCATTCTACCTAAGGGGGTCATTCTTAAGATTGAGCAGCTGATGAGGGATTTCCTATGGACGAGTTCCGATCTAAAACATTCGGGGCCAAGGTGGCTTGGAAGGATCTCTGTAATAGCTTAGAGAGCGGTGGCCTGGGTATCAGAAGCATCGAGAGGTGGAATGAGGCGGCCATCATTAAGATGCTTTGGAATCTCTGTAGCAAGAAGGACTGCCTTTGGGTCAAGTGGTGCAACGTGTATAAGTTGAAGAGAAGAAGTTTGTGGGCTATTAACTTAGCCAGCGACTCGTCTTGGAGCTGGAGGAAGTTGATGCAGTTGAGACATTGGATCAGACCTCTCATCAGATGGAGTATCGGTAACGGCAGGGATACCTTTTTCTGGCACAATAACTGGCATCCTCTGGGGCCCCTTCATCCCTTATTCGGGGACCGGGTTATCTATGACGCTTCTAGTAACCATAAGGCTTTGGTAGCTGATTACATTGTCGAGGACAGGTGGAGATGGCCAACGGTGGTTACCTGGGAGCTCCTGGATATTAGGAATGCGGCTTTGCCCAGCATTAGGCACAATTATGCTGACGAGGTGGTCTGGATCCCCAACCAGAAGGATTTTTCTATCAGATCAGCCTATGATGAGATAACCCCCAACCTCCCAACTGCTCCCTAGCATAATATTGTGTGGAACAAGACTAATATTCCTAAATGCGCTTTTGTCATTTGGATGATTTGTAAGGACGCTATTCACACTAAGGACAAGCTCCATAACTGGGGCATCTCGGAGGATAACGTGTGCTGCAGCTGCTCCAATGGGGTCGAGTCCATTCCTCACGTGTTCAATGAGTGCCCAGTTGCTACGGAGGTCTGGGAGGAGGTGAGAACCAAGAATCAGGAATACAGAGAGGCTTTGGATTGGGATGGCGAGATGACTCATGCTATTTCTTGTTACAGTGGGAATAGTTTTTATAATCGTATTAGGAATATTTCCTTCTCTTCTACTGTGTACTGCCTATGGATGGAGCGTAACGCTAGACATTTTAAGCGTGTAGCCAAAAGCAAGGATACCATTGTCAGAGATATCGAGGTTATGATTAGAGCGAGAGTCGCAATGTGGAGCAGGGGGACGAGGAGATTTGAGAACTGGATGGCTTGCATGAACTGGGGTATCCCGGAGAGTGCTCTTGATTAGGGGACTGCGGGGTGTGGGGCTTCTCGCACCTTTTTTTCTGTTGTTTTGTTTTTCTCTCCTTTGGGGTATACCCCTAGGGGAGGCGCTGGGTTTCATCCCTATGTGTACTTGTTGTAGTTGCAGTTGTTGATATATATACATAATTTTTCCCAAAAAAAAAGTTATGGACATTAAACGATGATTTTAAATTTATTTAACTAGTCCACATCGTTAATCTTTTTTTTTTTTTTAATTTCTGAATTTTTTTGCGCTCTCTAAATAGCGTATCGCCCGATACCGCGACCAAGTTGAAAATTGGGTGTTCGATACTGAGACTTTGAACCATGCTCTCGACCCTCTTTCTCTCTTCCACTTTCTTACTCTCTTCTTCTTTCTTCCTCTCTCTCTCTCTTTCACCATCTCTTCCTCTTTCTTCTTCCTCTCCTGCTCATTAGCAACAGTCTAGGAGCCAGTGGCAGTATCCCCACTCCCATATTTCTTCTTCTTCAACCTCCGAGCAAGAAACACATTATCTTCGTCGTCATCCTAGATCAGATTTTTCCTTAGAGGGGCCATAGCTTCCTCGCTGGAGCTACTTGAATCCTCTGAGTCTTCCGAAGCCTCTGAACCCTCCTCGCTATAGCTACCCTCAGCTCCACCTCTATCATCTCCCTCACTCTCTTCACCAAAGCGTTTTTCCTCCTCGTCCAACTAGATTGGTTCAGCGAAAACCTCTTATATAATATCTAACTGAGGAATACTGTCCATAGGTCGGGGAATGAAGCTTGACCCAATGTCTTGTACTCCAAAAGGAATGCTGCTGATCGTGGATGCTCACCGTCAGCTAAGTATTCCCTAATCTTTCAAGCCTTGACCAATTCAGCAGCTCGAATCTCGCGAAGAGCGGGTTCTGAGTTCTTTATCTTCACTGAAAGAGGAAAAGAGAAAATATATAAGAAAGGAAGCATACTAACAAAAAGTCAATGAGCAGAACAAGAGCTATGCTTACCTATATATTCCTCCCCATAAAATGGAATCACAGGTCCCCCGAACCTCTCCCCTTCAGTTTGGGAAGGGTACTGCCAGTTCCTCGCAATAAACCCCTCTTGCCAATAGTCCTTGTGGGAATCAGGTAGATTGACTACCAATACCCTATCAGGACTCCTAGCCTTCAGATTAAGGAGACTAGAGGTTATTCGAGATAAAGAATAGCAGTAACAAATTTCAGCAAGACCTAGGTTAGTGTCATATAGCTGATTGATTCTATGAACACCATTGATAATCTTCCAAACATTTGACGAACACTGTGCAGGAACTATGTAAAAATAACTAAAGAAATGTAAAAATAAATGATTTGGGGGAAAAGTAAGACCCCCCCTGAGATAACAGAAGAACATGTATCCAATGACCGTCCTCAATGTCTCTAACATTACGAGAAACAGGGGCACATTCAATATCTACCCAGTTTGGAATATTGTATAACTTTCTAAAGTCAGCTATCGACTTATTGCCTATTTTTGGCATCAGACAAGAAAAAACCTAACAAAGATAATGAAGAAATTCCAATAGAAAAAAAAAAGATAGGGAGTATGAAGAACTAACAAACTAAGAATCATCTTGAGACGATGTAAATCCCCAAGAAAAGAAGATGGGAGGATAAGGAAGAAGCTTGAAGATGAAAGACGGGACCTGGAAGTGAGAAAGCATAGTAAGAAGTTGGATAAATCTAGAGAATGCAAAGAAATTTGAAGTGACGTCAGGGAATGGCCTCTCCAAACTAGTTTAAACCCTCTCAATCATGACGCCTAGGAAACGAAGCAAATCTTTCGCCTAAATCTACTCGAGAAAGACGTTTCGATCCCAAGGTGCTACGCGATTCACAAAAATGCCATTAAGGTTATTATTTAAAATTATTGAACCCAAATTGTGGCCCAAAAATTTTAGGGAAATTATGGGTACCTCGATTAATTATTCTGGCCTAGATGAGTATCCCGATTAAGTCTGACCCAAAGTTTAGAGGCCTCGTGCATAACTGATTCAGTTATGACCCATTCAACCCCTAAAATCTCTCAAGAGATATTATAGGGATTATGGGTTAATGTGGAGGAGTCCAACACCCCCACTCCCCGAAAAATGGCATGTATATATTAAACCTCAGCCTGGGGCAAAGGACACTCAATTTTAACACTCCCCTGGAGTAAAGAGAAATATAATACAGAGAGAGAACCACCGTGGACGTAGGCCATTCTGCCGAACCACGAATATCTTGTGTTGTGTGTGATTGCAGTTGTTTTATGTTCTTTATTTTTTCTGGTGATCGAATTTTCTTATTATTTTGTATTGAGATTTATTGTCACCACAATAACCATAGAAGAGTATGAGTGGGAGTTCATTCGTCTTTTATTATTTTCCCTAAAGAGGTTGATAATAGAGGCGAAAAAGATGGACATATTTATCAAGGGCTTTATTTAGATGATGAAACATGTGTTTCTTGACAATCCAACCTTCACTACTTACAATCAGGTAGTAGATACCACTCATATGAATTTATAAGATCACCATGATTACCATCGAGATAAGTCTCATACAAATATTAAGGCAGGGACCAATAAAGGTGTGATGATGAGAGAGAGCTCAGGAAGGTTCACATCAGTGGAGAGGACCACTGCAAGGGGCAGATCCCCCTAAGAGGTTATGTGGTTCGACAATCAATACCGTTAGGGACACCATGGACAAAGTTATTTGGTTTATCAACACAAAGATCATCATGACTAGTACGTCCATGGGAATTAGGGCCACAACCATAGGGGATAGGGATGATAGGTCTAGGGTTAATTGGATCGACCCTAGGGACATGGACAGTAGGGCCACTAGTTGGGTCACAGATATAAGGGTCCCTTTAGAAGGACTTTTTATACATGTGGCGAGTAAGGTCACTCCTTCAGGTATAACCCTAGGGGAAACCAGGCTGGTCATGGTCAATTCTAGTAAGGGCGGCATCAGCTACTACCAGCCCCACCGTAGTTTCAGGCATTGCCAGCACCACCAAGTACATGACACTTCAATTATAACCTAGAGATCCAGTGCAAGTTTGACCTCAATTGCATATAGATGTGTCTTTACCATCTATCAACAAGACCCGTAGGCCCCACCACAGGCCATCAATGGTATGTTATATATTAACGATTATTGTGTACAAGTATTATTTAACACTGGAGTATCACACTCTTTTGTAAGCAGTTCATTTTCCATAACTTCGGGGTTATTATATAACTTTACCGAGGTTTTATTATAAGTAGACTCCCTAATGAGTGGCAATGCTACTTTACATCAGTTTTGTAGGGAAGTTGTAGTCGAGATTGGCCAGTTATGATTTTTGGTCAAAATATTAATTGTAGATATGTAGGTAAATGATATTATATTAGTTATTTATTGGTATTTCAGTCACTCAGATCTACTGTAGCAGAAGGGTTCAATATTTTTATTAGGTAAGAGATGTTTCTCATAGCTATGCCTAGGCTCGAGGGATTTCTACTACACATTTAAATTACATCGATGTGAGCACATCATAGGAGGTCACTATATCTTTAGATTTGATACCAGTAGTCTAGGGGTTCTCAGACGTATTTGATGAGGTATCGGGGCTACCACCCGTCTGTGAGATAGATTGCGTGATAAATTTACTATATGGCACCAGGCCCATAGTAAGGGCACGAAAGAGGATGGCTTCACTGGATATGAGGGAGTTACTAGAGAAGATTCAATAGCTCTTGAGTTTGGGGTTCATACGGAAGAGTCCATCTCCATGAGGAGCTCTAGTATTATTTGTTAAAGAGAATGAGGGTTCACCCATACTATACGTCGATTATTGATAGATAAACAAATTCACAATACTGAAAAAATATTCATTTCCAAGTTCCAATGACCTCTTCAACCAATTGAGGGATGTGCCTTTATTTTCAGAGATTGGCTTGGGCTCGAGTTATCATATGTTGCAGATTCGAGACGACAATAAACTAAAGACGACCTTTCTAATGCAGTATGGGTCATATGAGGTTGGCAAAATCTCTAGTTGTGTTCATGGCTTTGATGAATAGAGTACTCCTTTATACCTAGAGAAGTTCGTCATTGTGTTCATTAAAGACATTTTAAGATACCCTTGATCCGAGAATGAGCATGCATGACATCTGAGGACAGTTTTGTAGACATTTCTGGAATATAATTTATATGCTAAATTTTCCAAATGTGGATTCTAGTTGTGGGAATCCAATTTTCGGGACATATTATTCGTTGGCTGGGATTTCTGTTAATCCTAGAAAGTTGTCATCCGTAATGGACTGAGGAAAACCCAAGAGTCCTACTGAGGTTAGGAGTGTAATATAAAAGGTTTATTTATGGGGATTTTGAGGACGCTAACTCAACACATCTAGAAGGGGGTACCATTTGTTTGTGATGCTTCTTGCTATAGAGATTTTGGGGTCCTGAAGGATAAACTCATGACTGTGTCGGTACTTATCTTATAACAGGGTGACGTGAAGTATATGGTCTACATAGACACATCACTTCAGGGACATGGAGGAGTTTTGATATAAGAGGAGAGGACCATAACTTACTTTTCCTGTAGGCTTAATCTTCGCGAGGAAAACTACCCCACCCATGATCTAGATTTGGCAACAATAGTCTTTGATCTACGTATTTGGAGGCATTTGTTCTTTGTAACACCCTGAGGATGATACTAAAATAAAGTAAAATAAACAATGCGTCAAATTTAAACCCATTTTTCATCAAAACTATTTAACCATAGCCATCGGCTTAAGAAACATTTGGGAAAGAATAATTAATGAAATAAAGTATTTATTCTGATTAAATCTCAAAAGTCCTTTTAAAGTTATTTTTCCAAAAATATACAATTCTTTAACTATAAACTACAAAGTTGTCTTCTCTCCCCTATAACCCGTATCCAAATTACATCGCAACAATCAACAGATAAAGCACTGCTCGAATCAAAATTTTCCCTACGTATAACTATAGGAGTGAGTGGGAGACTCGGTTTGGTCATATAAAGGCCCCAAGTGAGCTACATATATTCATGCATGCACATATTTAAGTTTGTATACATATAAACACTAACTATTATCTCAAGAACACATATCACATCATATGATCTTACCCCGTCACTACACATCCCAAGTCCCCATATGTCAAATCCCCACCTCACTTCCCTAAGTACAATGTGGACTCTCGATCACCTCGTGTGTCAAATCTTCCCAACACTCTATGGACTAACAAATAGTACATCCATAATCATATACATGATAGTGTCTCTTCCCACCTCTTCTCAACATAATGGCTTGATATCCCAATGGTCCAGGGCATGGCACACGAGGTAAAAGATAAAAAATTAGCTCGAAAGTATACCCCGTACAACAAGTGGTTTCACTAAAGGATGCTTTAGAATTCTCCACTACAATAATAATATCAATCTTGAAATATATCATCTTTATCAATATTCCAAAAATTAGGTAATTATTATTCTACCCGATTCTACAACCCAATCACATGTGTAATATAATGTAATTACGAATTTCCCATCTACTCGGCATGAAAAAAATATCACATAATCATGTGTGAAACAAGGATAATATTTACATACAAGTATATTATATAAAGATGAAACACATAACATATAATATATGTATACAAATGCGGGTGAACATGAAATGAACATAAAATAGCCATAGGAGAACTGACCTGCCTTAATTCGTAAAATAATCCAATGAAATTGTAAGAAATCCTAGCCATGTGAACGATTGGGAAAATATTCATAAGATATTATTGACAGCTCCAAAAGTTACGAAACCAGATCCCACACGTTACTAATTCAATTATCTACCACCTATAATTTTTTTGGAAGTCATATCTTCACATTTATGATGCCGAAAATAAAGATACATGTTTATTTAAAAACTAGAACCTCTTTTACTCCATTCATCTTCCTATATTCGTAGAAATATCCTTCTCCTTCATATTCCTTACATTTTATCTTTTTACATAATGTTATATATCCTCCTATAGCCTTCCTTCAAACCCTAAAAGTTGTAATATTACATATTTATACTAAGAGATGACTACTAAAAATGTGAATCCCATTTTTATCACTTAGGTCTCCACTGAAGTGTTTAAATTGGCTCCAAATACAATTATGTATCCATTAATAAATAGACCAAATGGGTTCATAACTCATGGGGACTTATTTTTGTTATTTTAACTATATTTTTCCCACTGACAAGTCCCCAAATTAAGTCGCCATCAAAATTATCTAAATAAATCATAATAAAAATCTCACTACATAAATTAAGAATAATTTACTTAACTAAATATGTTAATCCAAAATATAATTCAAATCATAAAATTCAAGTAATATATCTTAAGTTCAATAAAAAAATCCAATTAAATTTATGAAAAAATCCAAATATATACTTATAAAATGGATACCAATAATACATTGTATTATAATATCAGACCACAAGAACCTTCAGTACTTGTTCACTCAAGGACATTTTAAAATGCATCAAAGGAGGTGGTTGGATTTTGTGAAGGGCTATCACTTCTCAATTTAGTATCATATAGGGAAGTAGAATGTAGTAGCAGACACATTGATCCATCGACTGACTGTGAGTATAAAAGAGTTATAGGTAGAGCAGGGGGATACATTGTGTATCGTAGATGCAACAGAGCCATTTTAGCACTTTTAATTATTACGTCCAATATTGTGTCATGGGTGATTAATGTCAAGGCTTTGGAATACTTTTTCAGTAGAAGGTGGGGGAACTGCTATTCATGGGAGTTGTTTTCATTCGATTATGTAAAATGGAAGGTTAAGGTTTGAGGGGTGACTAGTTAAGGCACACTATTCATGATTCCTTATAAATTCCAGGGGAGAAAATAAGTACCATGGCACGAGGATGAAGTATAGGTGGTTCATTATGAAGAGAGATATAACAGAGTTTGTGTCTAAGTGTGGGACCTACTAGTTATTAAGGGCTGAGCACCAAGGACAAATTGGAGTGTTACAGTCATTGGAGATCCTGGTGCAGAAGTGGGAGAGTATTTTTTTATAATTTATCATTGTATTGTCTAGGTAATAAAGGTGACATGATTTTGTTTTGGTAATTGTTGACAAATTGACCAAAGTGGATAATTTTCTTTTATTACATACATACTATATAATAGAGCAATATGCCTCGATGTCTATTTCAAAGATTTTTCTTCTTCATGGGGTATCGCTCGACATTATGTTTGACATGGACAATACTTTTGTATCCCAGTTTAGGGGGATTTTTCAGTAGGCTATGGGGGTATAGTTACACATGACTACCGTGTTTCACCCTCAAATGGATGATCAGACAGAGAGGGTGAATCAAATTTCAGAGGACATGATACGTGCATGCATATTGGACTTCTAGGGAAGATGGTATTATAATTTACCGTGCGTGAAGTTTGAATGTAACAATAGTCACAAACAGACTACGAGTGTATCACCAAACGAGTCTCTACATGGGCGATCGAGACGTTGTACGAGTTTTTGGATAAAGATAGGGGATAACTGGATTTTTAATTCATATTGTGTTTGGGAAACCTCAAACAAGGTGATCCTCATCAGGGAGCATATGAAGGCTTACCAAAGTAGGCAAAAAGCTACTCAAATAGGAGGAAGCACCAACTACAGTTTCATGTGGGAGATCAAATGCTTTAGAAGGTCTCCCCTATAAAGGAGTTATGAAATTTTTCTCCAAGTGGAAGTTGGCACCTTGATACGTAGGTCCCTTCACGATCTTGGATATGGTAGGATTGGTGAGATATCATTTGGCCTTACTTCACCATCTTTCGCGTGTACACAATGCTTTTCATGTGTCAATGCTGAGGAAGTTCTTGAGGGATGAGTTATTGTACCAGCACATTGTCCATGATGGGATTCAGATGCATCCAGAGGCTAGTTACGAGGCATGACCACGTCATATTCTTGAGCAAAGAGAGAAGACTTTGTTATCGAAGGTCGTACTTAGCTCGTGTCTAATCGGGACAAAATGACGAGGCAAATTCTACTTGGCAGAGAGAGGACAACATGAAAGAGTTATATCCTCAAATCATTGAGTCCGGTAAATAACCTCAAATTTCAAGGACAAAATTCCTTGTTTGGGGGGGGGGGGGGGGGACCAATGTAATTTCTCATATTTTCCTTGTGTTTAGTTAATTATTTATTGATTATAATTTTCCTACTAATTAGATATTTCCTTTATGGCATATGATATGTCATTTAGTGTGTGCGAGGGTATATATATATATATATATAATATATTGCGTATGTAGTAATGTTTTGTAATTATTTTTTGTTTCATGTGAATGCACTACCTTTAGAAATTAATGAACATACTTTAATCCACCAAGTAAATATTTAAGTGACTTAGTGTTATGGGAAACTATGGAATGGCCACGGGATAGGTGTAGAGGGTTTCCTTCATTGGATTATTCGATTGGTATTGGGTCCCACTGATTGTGAAGTAGGTTCTTATTCACACTTAACTAATTAATAATTAAGATTTAACTTAGTCAATATGTGAAAACTAATAAATTGGTTTAATGAGATATTTAATTTATACGTTCTCTTTAGAGTTTGGTTTTTCGTACATTTCGAAAGTCTGTTTTTAGTTAAAATAGTGTAATTCAAGTCCATTGGGTTAGTATATGGGTTGAGCCAAGTTTCAGGCCAATTGGAGGCTATTTTGGGCTTATTGGGACAAGGAGGCCTAAGCCTAATTTCGGTATTATTGTTTGTATTTACCTAATTTTTTAAACCTAATCTCACATAACAAAATAGGAGCGGACCCTAGCATCCAAGGAGAAAGAGGGACCTACTAGGATTGAAGAACTAGGGATTTTGGGATTTACTTCTAACAATCATCCCAAAGCAATTCTATTTTGATTACGAAAGTAACTATGTTTAGGTTAAAATAATGACAGTATGTTATAATTTTTAATTAAACTCGTGTAATATGAATTGTAATCATAATTTAACCTAATTTAGTAATTTGATTAATTGCATGTTAAACCTTAGTTTATGTTATGAAGAATTACTGTAGTTTGATATTGAATCATCAAATTGAACCATGAATTAATGTAATATGGACTTAAAAGCACTATTTATGAACCTTAAAAATGTTTATATGTAAAACCCCTTACATTATCTTAATTATGGAATTGAATTTTTAGATTAATTTGATCAATCTTATTAAAATCATGAACATATTAATTTCTTAAAATCCATAATTACACCTTTAAACATGTTTTAAATTATATAAAACTTATCAAGACGTGTTAGTAATACTTCTATGTGGGTTAGATTAGAAGGAGAATGGTTGATTTCAAGTTTTATAGGCTTTAGGTTTGTGTTGAAAATGGCTATGGTCGTGTTTCTTCAAATTATTTGTCGAATATGCATCCATAAAAGCTTTCCACATAACATGGCTACTTTTTGTACAGCATGGGATGGAAGTGTGTGAAGCCATTAAGTATTTCTTTGACACTGGCTCTTTTCTTAACCAATGGAACTGCATTGCCCTTGCTTTGATTCCCAAGGTGGAAAATCCTGCTAGTATGAGGGAGTTTAGGCCGATATCCTGCTGTAACACTCTTTATAAATGTGTTTCTAAGGTGATTACTCTGCGGCTCAAGAAAATGATGCCAAGCCTCATCAACAATAATCAGGCTGCCTTTGTTCATGGTAGGTCCATTGCTGACAATATTTTACTATTACAAGAGCTTATGAGGAACTATCACAGGGACTCCTCCACTCCTAGATGTGCAATCAAAATTGACATTCTCAAAGCCTATGACACTGTTAGCTGGAACTTCCTGATCAACCTCTTAGCCCATGTTGGGTTTCCCACTAAAGTTATTAGGTGGATCACGAGTTGTATTACCACTACCAGATTTTCCATTAATCTGAATGGGGAGTTACATGGGTTATTCCATGGGAGGAGAGGGCTACAGCAGGGTGACCCTCTCTCCCCCTACCTGTTCCTGCTTGTGATGGAAGTGTTCACTGGGATAATCACCAAGGCTACTGAGTCTAGCCTTTTTAAGTACCACCCTAGATGCAAGGAGTTATCAATTACCCACCTCAGTTTTGCTGATGATCTGATTGTTTTTGCTGGAGGGGATATGGAGTCTTGTAGCATTATCAAGAATGCCATATCCGAGTTTGACTCCTATATCGGCCTTATCATAAATCTTGACAAGAGTTGCCTTTACACTGCTGGGATTAACTTAGAGGGGATTCAAGAGATTTCCTCTATCCTTGGCATTCAGCATGGGAATCCCCCTTTCAAATACCTGGGGGTTCCCCTCATTACTACTAGATTGAAGAAAGAGGATTGCCTTTGCTTGGTGGAGAGGATAACCAAGAGAATCAAGTGCTGGACTAATAAGTTTTTGAGTTATGCAGGTAGGCTGCTCCTGGTGAAGACTGTGCTCTTTAGTATCCAAGTTTATTGGGCCTGCATTTTTATTTTGCCTAAAAGCATTATAAAGAAGATTGAGCAGATCATGAAGAACTACTTATGGAAAGGGGATGACACTAATAGTAAAGGGGCTAAAGTAGCTTGGGAGGACCTTTGTGTGTCCACTGAAGAAGGAGGGCTAAATATTAAGAGTCTTGAGAGCTGGAACATTGCAGCAATGGCAAAACATTTATGGAATTTATGCAGCAAAAAGGATAGCTTATGGATCAAATGGTGCAATACTTACAAGATCAAGGGCAGGTGCATGTGGGCCTTGAGTATTCCAAATGATGCTTCATGGAGCTGGAAGAAAATCATGAAGATTAGAGAGAAGTTTAGAATGCAAATCAAAACCTGCATTGGGAATGGTTCTCAGACCTTTATGTGGTGTGATTTTTGGCATCCTAATGGACCTTTGCATAACAGATATGGTGACAACATTGTATTCGATTCTGCTAGTAACCTCAAAGCTAAAGTTTCTGAGTTTATCCACCAATTGGAGTGGAGATGGCCCTCTACTGTGACTTGGGAACTTAATGAAGTCAAGAATGCAACTCTACCTATAATCTCTAGGGGAAATGACACCGTTACTTGGCTTCCTTCTAATAATGGGAAATTTTCCATTGCTTCTGCTTGGGATATGCTGAGATTTCACAATACTCCCGTCACTTGGAGTAAGCTTGTTTGGAGTAAGGTGTGCATCCCTAAGTGTGCTTTCATTGCTTGGTTAGTGTTTAGGAAGGCCATTAACACTCGAGTTAAGCTGCTAGAGTGGGGAATCTCGGACAATGACCAGTGTGGGTTGTGTGGTGCTGAGAGGGAAACATATAACCACCTTTTCTCTCAATGTATCCTTAGTAAAGGTATTTGGGAGGAAGTAATGCTTAGGAACCAGTGCTACAGGGAGTTTCAAAGTTTGGATAGAGAGATGGCTAAGGCCACTGCTAACCACTCTACCAAGACTTTATGTGACAAGATAAGATCCCTTTCTTTCACTACTACTATTTACTGCATTTGGATGGAGAGAAACTCTAGGTTCTTTGAGCATGTCTTCAATTCCATAGACACCATTGTGAAGGGTATTGAAAACATGGTTAGAGCCAAAGTTCTCACTTGGAAGAAGGATAGAAGGAACTATGCTAACTGGATGGCTTGTATGTATTGGAACATTCCTGAAGACAGGCTGCTGAGCTAGTTTTGGTAGTCTCCTGCCTTGGTGTTTTGTTTCCTTTGGGGTATGCCCCAGGGAGTTTTGTTTTGTGGGGACTCCTTTTTGCTGGTTTCCTTTGCTTTGTTGTTATTGCCTTTGGGGTATGCCCCTGGGCTTCTATTTTCTGAGGTCTTTCCTCTTCTCTTGTAAAGTTCCTTTTCTGGTTTATACACATAATTTTCCCAAAAAAAAAGAATTGTTGTATTTGGGCTTTGAAATCTTGGATAATATTTATTAAATTATAATTGTAATGTCTAATATTGTTTTGTATCTTACACTTGAGCTCTGTGCTGATATCTAGGAATCCTCAGCCTTTGTTCAAATGTATTGTCGCATAGCTGCACAAAAATTTTCTTCTTTTGTGATTCCCATAGGCAAGGTAATCCATTCATAAAGAAGGTATTGCTAAGTAACTGCCTTCAGGAACTAATTGAATTGCACGAGGAAAGTGAGGAAAAAGTCACTGATACTTAACAAGCGGTTTTCATTGACATATGCACAACACATATGTGATATGTTTTTTGCCCCTAATAAACTTATGAATGGGACATTGAGGAAGAAATAAGTTCGATAATATGCAGATGGAACTGAAAAGGGGTTGTGGTCGGCCGGGAGCATGCCATGGGTTGTTGGAGTGTGAACTAGCATCTGATTTGGGCAGAGCAAGATCGCACCAGATCTAGCCAGTGGAGCATCTGATTTTCCACATTTGGTTTAACTTCTTAACAGCATGTTAATATAAGTACTATCCTAAAAATTTGTATAGAAATCAAGTGGATATTTATGGTTGTGAGAAATAAAGCAGGGAATGAAATTGTACTCTGCTTTTGGTGATTAGATTTATCGCTCGGGGTCTAGGTTTGGCAATTTTCGTGTAGCACATCAAGGTAAAAGATATTAAACGTGTGCATTTACATTCTATGATTCTTAATGCTCTACTTCTATAAGCATCTCATTCTAAGATATGATTTAGTTTTATAAGCTATAAACATTTCAAGTTTTATAATAATGTTATACACATTTTTATTATTTTTACTAATATTTGATATTTATCTTTGTTCAGTTGCAGAAGTCATGTATCAATCCAAGTATTTGGATTGGACCGGTATTAGCGTTCTAAATTGTGATTCGCAACTGAATTACTTAAATAAGGCTCTGGACACATTTAATACAACAACTGTTTCAAAAGTCATATTACTCCATGTTTAAAGTGAGTGCCATAATGTTCAAGTCATATTCAATATTGTACTGTTAAACAAATCATAAGCTTTTATTCTAATATCATAGTGTCTTCTACAGAGCAAACTAGCATCTTTACTAGGACCAGGTACGTTGGTTGGGCGTACCTGATGCTATCTGCAGATCAGGATCATTAGCATCCTAACATACTAAAAACCTGATGGTCTGATAATTTTATACTTTGCAATCTGCAGCATCAGGTATGCTGGTTGTACTATGCTATCTGCAGTAAAGATGCTGGTTGGTTGTACTATGCTATCAGGTACGTTACATCCTAATGTTATAAGACCAGGATCAGGTATGTTTGTTGGGCATACAAAATGATCATACCAACATCAGGTAACTGAGTCTATCTTTACTAGGATAGATAACATCCTAATCTTTACTAGGATCAGGTGCGTTGATATTAGAATAGTACACTATGATCTTCTTTGGTCTGATAAGTAGCAAACTAGCATCAGGTACGTTGGTTGCGCATTGTAAGTTTCCAATTTTATCCAAATTAGTAAGGACATGAGAGAGGTCCCCATGCATGCAAAGAACCGTTTCATCTATTGAGGCTGCCACAGGTAGGCAGTTAAAGCAATCTATCAAGACCTTCCACTCAAATATATATATATATATATATATATATATATATATAGGTTTCTATTTTGATGTTAACTATGTAACTCCCAAACAACTCTCAAAGGAAATCAATTATCTTTTCCGCAATGGATGGGTTCCCTACATTGAATTCGAGATTGAGCACGAATTCGTGTACCATGAACACAACACTTCCCCATGATACTACGATGGGAGATACTAGACAGTGTGGAAGGTGCCTATACTCGGGTACTGATTCATCTCACAAGTATTGAAGAATTCAAGGACTAATTTCTTCAGTTTTCTTTATGCCCTAACATCTTGAATTTTTAAACAACTTACTGTACAATTCGAGTTTTCTAACCTTTAATTTTTTTAAGTTTAATTATTTTTATACACTTGATATGATTCTTTGTTATAAACATTTTATTTGTGTTGCAAAGTGGAATCGTCTGGGGATTCCAGTTTGCTCTTTCAACTATATGATTTGTTATAGTAAAATTTCAATTATAATGTCTACGATAACAATTTTCTTGGATGCTTTTCTTAGTTACATTCTTTTTCACCGAGGCATGAATTAACACTTTTACGATTTATTTTTTTCAATTTTATATTCTATTTGATTTTAACCAAATCTGATTTTTTGGGGGGTTGTGGGCAAGTGTGGGATTGGTTTCAATGATGGTATGATTGCATTAAATTTCCTTATTATATAGAACTCTCTTTGTTGCACTTATGTAAAATCGATTATTATTGAGTTGTTGATAGTCAAACAAACCTGCACTCTCTCAACTTTTGTATATATATCATTTTCTAGATATAATAATTTCACCATAAGAATTTAGTCCTTTAATTTTTCTTTGTATGCACGCATTCATGATGGTGTTTCTTTTGACGTTTAGTGTGAGTTGTTGTGGGTTGATATGCAAACGCTTCATTATACTTTCGTTTGACAATTTTTGGTACGCTAAATGTTTGAGGAAACTATGTCAATCACACTTTCTATTTGATGGTTGTAATGTTGTTTATACAAGGTTCAAAACGGACTATTAGTATTGTCGTCGTTGGTATATTTATTATTTATTAAATATAGTGGATAATCCTATAAACAAAGGAGAGTTTGCCCATATTCACTAAATATTTTACACATTCGATACTTTGTTGGGGAATGAAAATTTTGACATTTTGCATTTATGTACTTCAAAATTTTTTGCCCCTTTACGATTACATATTTTGGAAATTTTCACCGTGCCTTCAGGCACGGGCATTCCGCTAGTGTGTGTGTATATATATATATATATATATATATATATATATATATATATATATATATATATATATATATATATATATATATATATATATATATATATATATATATAATTCAATTTAATATCTATATAACTAAGGGGTATTACATACTTCCCCCTTAAAAAGGAATTTTGTCCCTGAAATTCGGATAAGCCTGGTAATAAAAACTTCGGATCCTTACCCATATGATAACATTTTGGTGCCTCCACTATTCACCTGCTAGTGGTATCACTTTTTCTAAAGGCATACTCGCTACGGCCCAAGATTAATGATAATTCGATTCAAATCATTTCATACTGTTATACTCTATCATTCATAAGGTCTCACCTATACAATGATATGCAAAACTATCGTGAATCCGCTAACAATGCTCCAATAAGACTAGCCTATACTCTACTGGCTCTATCATCTCAATGTTGGAAAAGGCCCCACTTCCCTAGGTTTCAACTTCTCTTCTTACGCAAATCACATAACTCTCTTCTTAGGAGATACCCACAATAATTTATTACCATTCACGTCAGTCTTTAACTCTACGGTTCATGATGACGTAACTCTTATGACATTTCTGAACTATACGAAAATAATTTCGATTATCTCTATCCCAGTCGGCCGACTCTAAATCACGTCCGACCTGCGAAACTTATTATTTGTCCACCCTTAACCATCCAAAAGTGAATGAAAAGACCTCCCGCCTCAAGTCTCATAAGGAAACTTTCTAATAAAAGCTGGTACAAGTCATTGCGTGCAACTCCACCAATGGTAATCACCCCTCCCAATTACCTTAAAGTCTATACGCATCTCTCGCATTTTTCAACATCTTAGTCACTTTTCTCATTTATTCCTCGGTCTACAAGTAATATGTCTTATTCAAAATGCACTTCCTCCCCACTGCCTCCTGATATACCCAATCAAAGGTGGGACTTAAGGATCTCATCCTGATTTACAACAACTGTTGGGCGACATCTTGTTTCAGTTCGTTTCCTTCGTCAAACAAAATGTTGGGTACGTAACCCGACAATGTAACTAACCCAATTTAGCAATAACTATTCCACTTAGGTCAACCAACCTCACAAATAAAAAGGAAATCTTGACCTATTCACGATGTTGGTAACCCAACAATGAACTTTATCAGTCTGCCTATCCATTATGTCACTAGAATCACTAATTATTGAAAGATTTTAGTTGATCGCCTTGGACCAATCTTTTCCCATCAACAAGTGGTGCACCTAGAGATAACTTCACTATTACTCACTCCACACCAATACATAAGCTCAATATCCCACGTTATGTGGTATCTCTTACTCCCTTTCATGGGATACTTCAAAAATCATGATGCATGCGGTTGCTCCAAATTGTGAACTTACTGGGTCCTCCTCGCCTAGTAAAATCAACATCCTACTATTCCCAAGACACCCTCACCATTCAATTGAATAATGCTTCGCTCTATTCTTCTAAAATTGTTAGATCTTCCCTTGGATAGAGGGATTCCTAACTTGTGTCTCCATATATACACACACACACACACACTAGGGTATGGCCGTGCCGGAAGCTATCCATCCTGGTACCTCACGTACATAAGGATTACAAATTCCGAATCTCTCAGGAATTGTTAGAATAAGCACCACACACAAAAATGGAGGCGAACATAATTCAACATATCCATGGTCACGTACATACCTACGCTCCATAGTCAGCTGACTTATTAACTCACAAATAAGTCATTCTCTTGAACTATGTCCTCGAGGTACCAATCTAAATCCGGGCACACAAAGATTAGATGGCCCTAAGCGAACGTAAACCTCCCGTGATAGCAAGTATGGTAGGTATGTCATACACATAAAATCATATACATATACTAAGCATGCACACATCTTAGTAATTACCATAATTTATTAGTGGTATACTTCATTCTTATACCAACTTATAATGTTACGCAATTCACATATCCCCGGTTAATACTAACATTTAAATCGTCAATTATTCTCACATCGTAATTAGTCACTCACGTCCTAATCCATAATTTTCATTTGGTTCAAATCATTCTTCTAGATTTTACTCCTCAATATATCTCGAATATCCCAACTATCTTAATTAGTCATCAAGGTAATGTTATCTCTACAATTAAACAAGGATACGGGGCACTAGAAATCAAACGAGGCCAAAAAGACCAATCTGTCAACTCGTTAGAAGTCTCGTTCGAACGAGGTCGTTCGAACGAAGTGGGCATCTAACGAGATCTCATTCGAACGAAAGGCATCGAACGAACATCCAACTCGTTAGAAGTCAAACTGTCACCTCGTTAGAAGCTCGTTCGAACGAGCTCATTCGAACGACCTGGGCAGGTCTTCTAACGAGATGCCAATTTCGACCCCAGAATTTTCCTATCTCGTTTTTCTTTATTTTCTTCACCTCTAATCCCATATAAAAATCGTCCCAATAGTATTTTAAGGTTTCTAATCCACACTAAACATTCGTAGGTCATAACTTTACATTTATATAGGGCCAAATCTTCCTAAACATCATCTAATTGTCATAACTCCCCAATTTTTCCAAAACCTTATGAACATGAACCCTAGAAATTTAAAGTCTTCAATTTCCATAAATAAATCCATTTTTGGTAACATAAAAAGTAGTATTTATTTTAGTCCAATCACCCAATAACAAATCTACATGCAAACCTATATCAAATCTGAATTTATAACTCCAATTACATGGGTTTTTACAAGTCTCCCAATACAATGCAAATTTTATCAATTTCTAAGCATGGAAGAAACATTCACTTGAAATTAACGTAATTAAACCACTTGACTTGGATTATTCTCTGAATTTGGTGTTGAATTGATGAAGGTTGCCCTATCTCTTTCTTTCTCTCCCAATGTTGAAGGTTGAAGATGGAGGTTAAGGTTTTCTCTTTGGAAACTTTTCTAACTTCCTCCTCTAACTCCCGTTGCCCTTTAATCACTTAATTGCTGGTAATGGGTTAGTGGGTCATTAATATCCTAATATTAAACTCCCAAAATTCGTTGGTCATAAATCCCCAATTTTTAAAATTACCAAAATACCCTTTTAAGTTGCCGGTATGGTCCAATAATGCCCCGGGACCCAAACTAAACCCCCGGCTAGTGTTTTCTGACTATTTCGACCCTTCCGGACTCGTTGGTGCGCTCAAAATGACCATACGGTTGATAAAAATAAAATTCACTTTTTAATTTAAATTATTATATTCCTGACGCGACTGTCACGCGCGTCCCAACAAAATTTCTAAATTGCCGTATTTCAATCTCGCGACAATTTCAATATTTTCAATATTCATAAATTTCCATATGCACACAATATAATCAAATACCAACTCACATCTCGTTAGTATTTTATCCGGATTAATTCTCAATTAATTCACATTTAATTTAATTAATCCCATAAATAAATATCGATAAAAATGCGGGGTATTACAGTTGGTGCCACAGATCCATAGGAGCGATCGTGGTGCTGTTGCAGACAAGTGAGGATGTGGGCTCAGTCCCATAGCAATTATCCTCAGTCCTCACCCCTTGCATCAAAAGTTTACCGGCTTGATTGTAGACTTTACACGCGTCCCGGTCAAACTTTACTTCAAAGTCAGTGTCGCACAGCTGGCTAATGCTGAGAAGGTTTTCTTTCAAACCTTTGACGTACAAAACATTTTCTAGCTTAGGGAATCCAGGTAACTCGACAGTACCACGTCCTATAATGCTAGACTTGCTCCCATCTCCAAAGGTGACTCTACCATCCTGATACTCCTCAAGAGTCGTAAAAAATGAGGCATCACCTGTCATATGTCTGGAGCACCCACTATCAAAATACCACTGTGAGGTATTGTCTGCTTTGAGAGCAACATGAACAACGAAGGCCTTTTTATCTTTCTTAGGTACCCAAGCAGAGATGACCTTTTGTTTTCCTTTGTTGTTGTTGGTTTTAGCTGGAATGTGAGAAGCATTCACTAACAGCAAAGACATCCGTCGGAATTCTTCCATTAAACTCTGGGACGTGGCAGCTAAGAACTCAACTTTCTCTCTCAGATTAGAAAACTCATCAGTATGACGACGTGGAGCAGTAGTACGTCGTGTCCTACCCATGCTATAGCAAGACTCCCTAAGGTGGCCTTTTCTTTTGCAATAAATACAAAAGAACACAATCAAAGGCAGACCATGGTTTGCTTTTCTTGGTCGAACTCTCCTTCGAGGTTTTTGACGATGGCCATAAGGGGTCGTAGTAAACTCAGGAACCGGTCCAGGGGTAATTTGGGACGTGGAGGCACCATCATAACCAATTCCTTACCGATCACCAAAACCTAAAGCGGGGCCGAGGAGCATCTTTCCCATTTTTCCAAATCTGTCCTCGATTTATACCTTGACTTCCCGTGCTTTCTCAAGATCATGAGTCAGCTGGGCAACAAGGGCTTCAAGTTTCTTCTGAGTCTCCACGGAGGAAAGGAGCTGACTCGTAAGACTAGCCACTTGTTTAGTCAAGTCCCCTTTCTCTTTCTCAAAAACACTCTCTCTCTCTCTAAACCAACTCTCTTTCTCGACACAGGCAGATTCTCTCTCTCTCAGGGTGGTGAAGGTGGAGGAATCTCTCTCTCTCGCCTTTCTTAAATCTTCCTCTAAGCCGGTGATCTTAAGAACTAGCGCTTTGTTACGTTTTTTAGTTTTAAATGACTCAGAATATAACTCAGCGTAGGCGCGTTGAATATCACTCTCGCTCTCACTTGAGTCATCCTCCCCCTCACTCACATCGATCTCACTATCGAGGTGTCCCTGTGAAGCATCATCCTCATCGTCGTGAAGAGAACTAGGAGTGCTCACTTGACTGGCCATGAATGCGGTGAAGTTACACTCATGCGGTGACTCATCTCCTGAATCCACCGTCTCGACCTCACTGTCGTCGCTAAGAGTAGCATTAAGGACAACTTTCCCTTTCTCTCTATTCAGACGAGTGGCACACTCAAAGGCTCTATGACCCCTACCAACTCACTCAAAGCATCTCTCACTTTCTTTCTTAGGAGGATTTTTGGAATCTTTTTCTTTTTTCTTTTCAAACTTATTTTTCTCAAATTTATTTTTATCTTTAAAATTGCCATTTTTCTTAAATTTGAGAATCCTCTTGAATTTTTTTGCAAAAAGAGCCAAATCATCTAAGTCAAAATCACACTCAGAATCTGACGTGTCAGTCTCTCTTTTTCTAGATGACTCTACCCTCTTTCTAGCCGATCACTCCTTCTCTCTTGGGCATTAAATGCAATTCCCTTAGCAGTTTTAGGGAACATATCAATTTCATATGTTTGCAAATCTCCTACAAGTTCTTCCAATTTTAGCGTATTTAAATTACCCATAGAATTTAGCACAGTGACTTTAGGGATAAAACGCTTAGGCAAAGAACGAATAATCTTTTTAACAACTCTAGCATTAGGAATATGTTCACCAAGATTAAAGTTAGTATTCACAATGTCAGAAAGTCTAGCATAAAATTCATCAAAGCATTCAGATTCATGCATGGTGATGGTTTCAAATTGAGTTGTCAAATTTTGTAACTTAGACTCTTTCACAGCATTAGTTCCTTCATGGGTGAGTTGTAAAACATCCCATGCCTCTTTTGACGTGGTGCACGTCATTATGCGTTTGAACTCGTCAGGTGTGACAGACCCAGAAATAGCACTTAGACCCTTAGAATTAAAAGATGACCATTTAAATTCTTCTTCAGTCCAAGAAGTGACAGGTTTCAAGTTGATCACATTATCAACAGTTACGGAGGGAGGTGTCCACCCTCTTTCAACTAAAATCCAGACTCGTTCATCAATGGCTTTTAATGCAGATCTCATACGGGCTTTCCAATAGGGATAGTTCGCCCCGTCAAAAACTGGCATTTTATTATATAACTTCTCCATTTGAACACGCACTTTTTCAAAAAAAAATCAATTTTTTCAAAAAATTAATATCTTAGAAAATTTTTGCGGAAAATAGGAATACGCGATAGATTAGCGTAACCTGCTCTGATACCAATTTGAAAACGTATGCGCTTGCGTTGAAATGAGAAAATTATATATTAAATGCCCTTTACTCAAACAAACCCTAAACATGCAACTAGGTGTGATTTAATCAAGGAGTAGATCATGAAGATTAATCAAACACACACAATTGAGGAAAAATCCCCCAAAGGGGCAAAACCATTTATTTTCATTATAATATTGTAACTGTACAATTTCGGATTACAATGAAAATACAAGTGACTAAGAATTACCCTCAGGTGTCGGATTCTGTAGTCGGCGGCTGGAGTTATCCCTTTCCAGTAGGGCTGCAATGAAGAAGAAGGACGGTCTTCTCCACAATGGTATGAATAGCAAAAGTGCGGTCCTGGGTTGCAAAGTGATTCACAAGTGTTTGGAAATTTGTGTGAATCAAAAACCTAGAGTCTTGGTACTCAATAGGTGAAGACTTAGAGTTTTTGTACTCTGAAAATCGTGTATAGAAGTCTTAGAAAACCACTTCCCGTAGTGGGATTAAATAAGAAGTCTTGGGCCTTAAAAATCTAAACACGATCTATTGAAGTTTATCCCAGGCGGACCGGTGCGGGTCTGAGGCGGATCGGTCCGGGTAGGCGGATCGGTTCATTTTAATTTTGGCTTCTTCGGTTTGCTTCCGGTCTGGGGTGTACCGGCCTTTCAGCAGGCGGATCGGTCCGGCTGAGGGGCGAACCGGTTCGCAGGCGGATCGGTCCTTTTTCTCTGGGCGGACCGGTCCGGCTGTGCAGAATTCTGATTCCTCCTCTTCTTTGATATTCGGATACGTTGATGACTATATGTGTCTTGAATTTCTTAAACGGTGTAACGGCGTACGACAAAACAAATTAATGATGGATAAAAATGTAATTACAATAGTAATATTCCATCAAACTTAGTTTCAGCCATATGTGACAATTAATATATTGAGCTACATGAACTAAACAACCATCAAGCACACAAATCCAGAATATTGATTGTTGATGTAAAAAACTAGATGCAATCTAATTAATTAATCACAGATAAAAATGAACAAATAAATAAGATAATAGATTTTTAAAGTGGTTCGGCTATTAAAATGGCCTACGTCCACTGTTCTTGTATTGCTGATTATTTTCCTTGAATCTCGATGGTAGGTTCCCTATGAGATCCAAAGTCCCCTTCTTATGAGGAGGTTACAATGTATTTATAGCCTTGAGGCTGTACATATGGAAAGGTAATGCGCTGTTATCTGGTAGACATATACATCTATACAATAATAATGCGCATTTAATGCGTAGTCGCCTTTTGGTTTTCTTGATTGGATGCTCTGCACGCTAAGTAGCTCGGACGTCTGAGCATCTCGGTGAAAGTATGTTGTTCGTTGAAAGTATTTGTATTTGCTACGTAGATTGACACGTGTCTTCATATGATTGGTCCACGTTAGCTGAGTAAATTTGGTATCAACAGAAGCCCCCAATGTTTCACAGTTGAGGTTGAAGAAAAGTGTGGAACATTTTTCTTGAAAGCTGCCCGGATTACTGGTCTTCACAGATTAGGAAAATTTTCATTGTATATAATTCCTTTTGAGCGCATAATATCAAACTTCGTAAATATTTTGAATTTTTCATGATCACTTTGATATTTGTGCCTTTTTCTTCTTTTAGATGCCGAAAACGCAAACGTCTTCCCTTGTAATCAATACTTTTCTCTATTCCCAAGGTAAAGTATTTAAGTGCGACAGAAATCCTATCGTCTTCTACTTTTCAAATCTGTATTTCTGAAGTCTTCATTTTCTCTCTATCTTATGCCTTCGTTCTTTCCATCATTCATTGTCAACTGATCTCTCTTTCTTCTGTAAGATTTTCTTCCCTCTTCTTTTTTTACTTTATTCGCCATGGTTTACTTGTTGAATCGTTGGATAAATTTTGATCTGATTTTTCAATCCCTTCGTGGGTTATTTTGGAAGAACCTTCTTGTCTTTTTGATTTATTTTCTTTGGCGGAGGGACACTGGTTCCCAACTCTTTTTGTAGCCGAGTGTGGCTTTTATTTCCCTCCAAATCCCCTATGTTTGGAGTTTTGCCAATATTTCGATATTGTACCTGCAAGAGTAGCTCCAAATACATGGAGGGTAGTTAATGGCATATATAGGTTGAATTAACTTCATGGAACTCATTTGGGAATTCCAGAAATTATATATTGTTATATATGGGTTACCAGTGACACTACTTTCTATTTAAAAATTAGGTGTTCAAATAGAGCTTTAGTTGTCAATCTTCCTGACACCAATATGGACTACTTTGAACGTGGGGTTGTGATGAAAAATTGGCCCCATTAAATGGAAATAATGTGTACCAAGGTCCCAGATGTCCGCTTTATGGCAATGGGATATGTTGTTTTTATTTTTGAAATCTTATTTTCTTTGTATTCGATGAAATGTCTTACTGACATTAATTTTGTTTTTACAGTTGACAGTAAAAGGAAGCCCCCAAAAGATATTGACGTTAACATAAAAGATTTAAAACTTATCTGGAGCTTGCATCAGTCAATCGTTGGAGAGCATGTGAGGTCCGCCTCATATTTGTTGAGATACAGAAGCTCCACTTCATCTTTCATTGCTCGTCCTGTGGTGGTTGATCCTGATAGGATACCAACTTCTGAAACCAGTGTGAGAGGAACTTCTTCTAATTTAAGTACTCATATTACTGATCTGATGAAGAAGAGGAAAGCTCCCGCATTTTTTAACAAGTTTGCCTTTGCCACTGATGAGGCAAAGAAGAAAAAATAGGATGCCCCAGTAAGGGGACAAAGAATGTAGATGTACCCCCCTCTACTGCTATTAAGGAAACTAGAAAGAAGCCCAATGTGCCTCTAAAAGAGGCAGCACCTTCGAGTGAAACTGTTGCCATTTCACAAAGAGAGACAACACCTTTAATTGAAAGTGCTCCTCTAAGGAGAATGAAAAGAGTCATACTGAGAGACCTGTTGTCTCTGTTTCTCAACCTTCAAATGCTGAAGGTAATTTTCCAGCTCTTATTCCTCTGAGCTCTGCTATGGGCTTGATCAGATCTTGGATTGTCCCAGAATTCCCAAGTATTGAAGACACCTTTTCTCGTGAGAGAATAACTACTTTGGCTACTCAACACATTACGTCAGTATGTATCGTTAGCCTGAGTCCTTTATCTTCTAGTACTATATTCATATGTAGAATTAAACTTCTTTCTTTTTTCAGCTCGTGACGTGTTTCAATAGTATTTTAAAGAAATATGAAGCCATCAGGGCTTCCACTTCCTCGGGTGGAATAGAAGATTGCTAGATTAACTCAATCTTTGAAGGAATCTCGTCAGAAGTACAAGGAAGACAAAAATGCATGGGAGAAATAATTCCAGTCTGTTGAAATAAATCGAGATCAAGTTGTAACTACCTCCAAAGAGTTGGAGAAGAAATTAAAGGGCACTAAACAACGTGAAAAGGAGCTTGAAGTCAAGCTTAAATCTGTCGAGGAGAATGTCGCCAAGCTTCAAGATACTGAACGATGTAAGACAGAGGTAGAAGAAAAAATGAAATTTACCAAAGAGCTCCTTAGGGAAAAGACTTCCTCGGAGAGAGCAAAAAGGAAAATTGTTGTTAAGCAATCTTTTAGTGATGGTTGGGACAAGGGTTGGAATAAGGGCTTGGGCGTTATGTCTTCTCAAATGGAGTATGCCAGTGTTAAGTATTTTAGGGATGGATGGATAGCAGCTTTGAAGAAATTAAAGGTTGCTAAAGATTCTGAGTTATTCCAGGAGTACACTCATGACCCTCCTCCCTCTCCTGGGGAAGAAGAAGAAGATGAAGTTGCATCAGATGAGTTTTCTATGATGATAGAAGAGAAAGTCCCTGTTGTTATTCAAATCTCCGAGAAAGTCCAACAAGCTAGCACATCTACCGACCAACTGCCATTGCTCTCCAAGCAACTAACCCTTCATCCAAATCGTCCGAGGAGGTTGTAGGAAATAAGGAGAAGGTGTAAAGTTGTTCGGGTATTTTATTGAGTTGTTTCTTGGATGTAACCCTGAAATGTATTTTCTTTTGTCATGATGAATAAGAAATGAACTTTTGTTATTCGTCTGGAATTTCTCTCTTAATTGCTCTGTTCGCATCATTATTGATTTTTTTTATTTTCTCTTAGCTAGTTTGTGGCCAGGATGGAACTTTTATCGGCTAATGATACAGAGTTGATGAATAAATGCAATGATTATTACAAAGCTGGTCATGCAGACTTTACTGAGGCCCAAATAGTTAACATCCTCGGATCAGATGCCTCTGAACGAGTAATTAATGCTTACTAGTACTTGAAGTGCCTACTTGATCGTGATGTATCCAATAATGTGTCTTATTACGAAATGATTGAAGATCTTCAAGGAACGATCGAGGAACTTCAGCAGCAATACAAAGAATTAAGCAAACTCCTTCATGAGGGTTACGAGCAAAAGTGTCGACAACTGAGTGCTGATCAGGGTTATGATAAGTATCTCTCTGCTCATAAGAGAAGAGAAAGTGTTCTATGCCATGAGGTCGAAGAACATAGGCACATTGCCAAGCTGTTGGAAGAAGAAAATGTTACGCTGTAGGAGGAGCTAAAATAACTTAAAATTGTTTCCTCTTCTTCCTCGAGAGTCTTGGTTCCAGTCAACAATGAGGGTTATTCCTTTTTAGAGGTTAAAAATGCTAACTTGAGAGAAGAGCTAGAGACTTTGAAACGAGCAAAAACCGACATCCTCCTCAAGGGGTAGAGGTAGAGTTGTTCAAAAAAGTGTTGAAGAGACGAGAACTGACCAGACTTTATTAAATCAAGCCACTCAGATAAAAGCCAAAACTCAAGCCTTGGTCGAAATGTCACAGAAAATGCAAGTTCTCACCGACCAACTTTCCAACCAAAATTCAGTATTTGAAAATAAGGATCTTTTAGTAAAAAAGCTCCACGAGCAAATTGATAGATTGACCTATCAATTTCACAAGAAGCCAGGGAGTTTTGGATGGCTGGGTATAATGAATCTCTGTATCATCTTGATGCTCGTTTACAGCAGTCGAGCAACAAAGGATATAAGCAGGGATGGTTGAATGCCTTATGTGTTTTGAAATTGGAGCAAGGTCATTTCTTATGGGATTATTATGAACCTAGAGTTCTTGATTTACCCGTGCCTCCCTTCAATCTTGACCTTAGCTAGAGCACTTGCTTGATCGACCATCCATAATGAATGTCAGAATGCTGCGAGATATGAACTTTATAAACTCTCCTTATGCATTAGATGATCCTTTAGCTGGGGTGGAACCTGTTTCAAAAGTAGAGGGAAAGAAACCCATGGAATAAGACATTTGTATGTAATGAATCAAATTTCATATCGTATGTAATCTGCATGGTTTTAATAAAGAAAGATGTAGTTTCTTTTACAATTTCATTTCCTTGGAAATATTTTGTAGAATGTCTTTGTTATTCACTGCTGAATATATATATATATATATATATATATATATATCTGTAGAAGGATGAAATGTCCTGTTTCATTTTTAGACAATGGAACTTGTCCCATTTGTTATCTGATTATAGTGACTTGTCACTCTTTGGGCCTAAGCAATGGAATGATTTTCATCCCATGTTCCTGCTTAGTTGTAGTAATCTTTCCAGGATTACCTTGTTGCCTAGACAGTGGATGCCTCAAGAGGTCACCCATCTTCTTACCTAGTTTGGGGTGTCCCTTGCGATCACCCGTGATCAAACAGGCTTTCGCACTGTATGAATTTTATTTACCAACCAATCGGAGTTGATGATTATTAAATTTCCGACCAACCAGAGTGTGTGGTTATTGAATTGCCAACCAACTGGAGTTAGTGGTTGTTGAATTATCGACCAATCGGAGTTGGTGGTTACTGAATTGCCGACCAATCGGAGTTCGTGGTTGTTGAATTACTGACCAATCGGAGTTGGTGGTTACTGAATTGCCGACCAACCAGAGTTGTTGGTTACCGAACTGCCGACCAACCGGAGTTGGTGGTTACCGAACTGCCGACCAATCGGAGTTGGTGGTTGTTGAATTACCATTTGAATTTGTGTTTGTGTAGTGTGTAGCACTAATATTCCGAAGAAAATTCAACAAAGAAGGAAATATGGGTGAAACATCACTTTATTCATATTTAAATAAATGTATTACATATGGATTTTAATTACTGATAATACTTGCGCAGATGCTCTGCATTCCATGCATTCTTGAATTCTTCTCCCTCCAAAGTTTCAATTCTGTATGTCCCGGGACGAACAACTTCAGTTACTCTATAAGGTACATGCCATTTGGCCTCCAGTTTGTTATGCTTTTGGATCACCTTCTTCAGCACATAATCCCCCTCTTTTAAATCGCACTTCTTCACCTTTTTGTTATAGAACAAGGTTGTTCGTTGTTGGTATGATGCATTCCTTATTGTTGCTTCTTCCCTAACTTCTTCGAGCATATCCAGGTCTAAACGTCTCATCAATTCTCTTACAGGAGAATTGAAATTAAGCACCCTATGTGTGGGTAGACCCAATTCAGCTGGTATGACAGCCTCACTTTCGAATGTCAACATATACGTAGATTCCCCAGTTGCTGTTCACGGTGTAGTGCGATAAGCCCACAACACAGAGTGTAGCTCGTTAATCCAGTTTCCCTTTGCATCATCCAGCTATTTTTTAGACCATTTAGTAAGGTTCTGTTTGTCTCTTCAGTTTGCCCGTTGCTCAGGGGATGGTCGGGCGCTGAATGGATCTTCTGTACATTGGATTGAGGATAATATGCAGTGAATTCCTCGTTGTCAAATTGGGTTCCATGGTCAGTAATAAATGCATGTGGGAGACCATATCTCCAAATAATACTCTTCCAAATGAAATGATAGACCTTGTCATACGTCATATCAATTAGAGGTTCAGCTTCCACCCATTTGGTAAAATAATCCACAGCAACTACGAGGTATTTGAATCTCCCTTTGGTCATTGGAAGTGGCCCGACCAAGTCTATCCCCCACATGGCGAATGGCCAAGGGGACGTAATGGGTGTTAAAAATGCTTGCGGAGTTCTTCGGATGGAAGAGAAACATTGGCATTTATCGCACTTCTTAGCATAAGCTGCATAGTCAGCTCTCATCGTTGGCCAGTAATACCCCTGTGTTGTTATCCTCTGCAAAAGCGTCTGACCTGCTACATGAGCTCCACAAGAGACTTTGTGAACCTCTTCAATCAAGTCTTTAAATTTGGAGGGATGGACACATCTATGTAGTCCTCCTATAATGCCTCTTCTATACAAAATTCCACTGGTCAATACGTAACGAGCAGCTTTAAACTTTAGTTTCTTAGCTGCGAGTTTATCAGTTGGCACAACCCCTTCTTCGATATAGGCCCTAATGGGATCCATCCAGGATGGTTCCAAATCGAGGGAAATGAAGTTCATCATCAAATCTTTGTCTATGCTCCGTTCTACCAGGATTTCTATTGGGATTATTCTTCGTAGCTCGGTGCGTGTTGCTGATGACAACCGAACTAGGACGTCGGCTCTTGCATTCTCCAATCTCGATATTCTGATCAACTGACTGCAGAAAAAGTCGAGACAACCTCCATAGCTTTTGCATGATACTTGACCCTTAGTTCTCCCTTCGCTGTAAATGACCCGAGAATTTGATTTACGATTAATTGTGAGTCACTAAATACAACGACCTGCTCTGCTTTCATGGTTTTGGCCAGACTTAGACCCACGATCATAGCTTTATATTCAACTTCATTATTAGAAGCCTTAAATTGAAAACGTAGAGCATACTCCATATCAATTCCATCAGGACTATTTAAAACTATTCCTGCTCCACTGTCTCTGTCACACGAAGAGCCATCCACATATAGATTCCATATAGGTACTTCATTATCAAACTCTTGGTCAGATAGAATTCCTTGGTGTAATATATGATACTTTTTTTGTCTTCCCCCGACACTTCTCTCTGCTCATTGATTATCTTCTATTGCTTATCCACGGATGGAAGTTGGTCTGGTGTTATCTTCGATGATCCCGTAACATCCACGGGGTGGTCTGTATTAAACTCCTGCTCTTTGGATGCATCAGAGTGAGTAAACTCTGCGATAAAATCCGCTACTGCCTGCCCCTTAAGTGATGACCTAGGTTCATAAACTATGTCATATTCACCAAGTTCTATTACCCAGTACATCAATCTTCTCGATTTCTCCGGTTTATGCAGAGCTTGTCTTAATGGCATATCAGTATACACTACTATAGTATGGGCTTGGAAGTATGTCCCCATCCTTCTTCTTGCTTCGATTAGTGCTAGTGCTAACTTCTCCAGTCTTGGATATCTGATCTCTGCTCCTCGGAAGGCCTTAATGGTGTAATAGACTGGTTTTTGCACTCCATCCTCCACTCTTATCAATGCTGAGCTAATTGCGTTATATGAAACAGCCAAATACAAGTATAGCCTTTCTCCCATCACTGGTCTAGATAACAATAGAGGTGTCCCCAGATATTTCTTTAACTCTTGAAAGTCCTCGCATTCATCATTCCACTAAAAAGTTTTTCGAAGTGCTTTGAAGAATGGGAGGCATTTGTCTGTTTCTCGTGACATAAATCTGTTAAGCGCTGTAACTCGTCCTATGAGACTTTGCACCTCCTTTTTCGTAGCTAGAGATCGTAGCTCCAATAGAGCCTTGATCTTTTTGGGGTTCGCCTCGATACCTCGTTGGTTAACAATATATCTGAGAAACATACCTTCTAGTACTTCGAATATGCATTTTGTGGGATTCAAATTCATTTGATATTTCTCTAGTTGATCAAAAGTTTGACCTAGGTCAACTAAATGATCAACAGCTTTCTTACTTTTCGTCAGCATATCATCGACATAAACCTCCATGTTATGACTGATTTGCTCTGCAAACACCTTATTCATCAGCCGCTGATATGTTGCACCTGCATTTTTAAGTCCAAAAGCATAACATTATAGCAATAAGTCCCCCTTGGGGTGATAAAAGAGGTACTTTCCCTGTCCTCAGGTTTCATTTTAATCTGGTTGTAACCAAAGTAAGCATCTATGAAACATAACAATTCATGCCCCATTGTAACATCCACCAGCTGATCGATTCGGGGCAAAGGAAAATGATCCTTTGGGCAGGCTTTATTAAGATCAGTGAAGTCCACACACATTCTCCACTTATTATTTTTCTTCTTTACCATCACCACATTTACTAGCCAATCAGGATACTTGACGTCCTCAATAAAAAAGGCTTTATGTAGTTTCTCTACTTCTTCCTGTATAGCTTGGTTCTTTTCAGGGATGAACACTCTTCTTCGCTGCTTCACTGGCTTGACTTCCATGTTAACGTTAAGCTCGTGGCAGAGAAAACTCGGGTCTATCCCTAGAATGTCTTCATGACTCCATGCAAAAGTCTATTTTCTGCACCTTAGAAATTCTACCAGTTCTTGTTTTATCTATGCATCCAATGACACACCAATTTGGGTTATTCGTTATGGGTGTTCATCATCCATAATGATATTTTCGGTAGCTTCCATGACCTGGACCTTCACGACCTGAGACTCATCTCTAGGGTCTAATGTTTCAATCTCTGCATCTTCTGTTTCATCCACTTGATATGTAGTAGTCTTCTTCCTGGATTCTTCTAGCTCTTCATGCTCAGTAGATGAATAGTATCATTATCGAGCTACTTTCTAGTTGCCTTTCACAACTCCCACTTCGAAATTAGTTGGGAACTTTAAATATTGATGTACAGATGGTACTGCTTTGAACTTCTTTAGACCTACCCTCCCCATGATGATGTTGTAGGCTGATTGGACATTTTTAACCATTATGAAAAAGCGTACTCTTTCTGTTTGGCAAGCAGGCCATGTACTAATAAGCATGTCCAACTTGATCATCCCAAGTGGAAAAACCTTTTCTCTAGTAAAATCGAGGAGGGGCCTATGATATGGCTCCAACTGGGCTAACTTCAGATTCAAACTGTCAAAGCATGGGTAGAACATGATATCTGTAGAGCTACCATTATCCACCAGTACCCGTGAAATCACCACCACCTTTATTCTCATCTTGATCACCAATGGGTCGTCATGAGGATATAGTACACCTTCCATGTCATTTTTAGAAAAACCGATGACCAATTTATCCCTATTTACCTTCCTCGGGCGCTCGTCGTCAGCCAAGTTTATGCGTTGTATGTAAGATCAAGCTTGGGCCTCATTGAGGTAAACTTTCCTCTCCGCAGTAAGATCTCCACCTCCTGCATCTCCACCTGTAATGACATTACATTCAAATGATCCAAAATGGATTGAAAATACCTCACGCTCAGGCTGCCTTGGCCTTTCGGGGAGATCGGGATCATCTTCTGGATCGTCTTCATGATCTCTCTTCTTGTCATCTTTTGGTCTGCGAGGAGATTTAGATCTTTGCCTTCCTCTGTCACTGGTCTTTCCACCATTTTGGCGATCAACATACTTAGCCAATTTTCCTCGCCTGAAGAGTGCTTTAATTTCATTTTGGAGAGCTATGCAACGTTTGGTCGTATGGCCATGGTCTTTATGGAACTCATAATATTTGGACTTGTCCCTTTTGTCAGGGTCTTCCTTCATTTTCTCTAGCCAAGTTAACTCCTCGCTGTTCTTAATCTCCTCCATAATGTGATTTATATCTACCTTCAGGGGAGTATAATTTACATACTTCCTCATCTGCTCCAGCGTTTGTTTACCTTTCGACTGCTTATTACCACCATTGTTCTTCTGATCCTTCTTCTCGATTTTACTAGTTTCAACCTTGGTCTCCTTAGTGTCTGTATTCTTCTTCGCAGCCATGGCTTCCTCAGCGTTCATGATCTTGGTTGCCTTTGCCATCAGTTCTGCCATGGTCCTAGGAGGATCTTTGGCCAAAGTATACTACAACTTGTCTGGTAATAGTCCACTCATCAAAGCAGTAATTGTTGTCTTCTCCTCATAATCAATTACCTCAAGTTTCTCATTATTGAAATGAGTAATATAGTCCCTGGTACTTTCTTCTATCTTTTGTCTAACATTCAGTAAGTGTGCTACTCTTTTAACTGGTTTTGCTCCAAAATAGAAATTCCCTATGAAAAGCTCTGCTAGTTGAAGGAAAGTTGCAATCTTCCCCCGGGGGAAGGTTGTTGTACCATATCTAAGCTGACCCGGTGAGAGTTCCTGAAAATGACCTGCATCTCATCTCATCTGGAACCGCATAGATATCGGCAGCAGCTTGGTATTGCTCTATATAGAGGACATGATCAGTTTTCCATCATATTTAGGTGTCACTATAGGAGCTTTAAATTTTGATGGTGTGGGAAAATCCACAATTGCCTGAACGAATGGTGTCCCTTGGACCAAAGTCCTTTGTAGAGGATTTTTGGCCTTAGCCATTTCCCCTAACCTGTCTTCTAACCTTTACATGCATCGTTTCCCTCCTCGGGTCTATTTGTTCGAGCAACTGATCGCGTTGAGTTTTCCTCTTGGGACTTTTCATTATGGGCCATTGGGCGTGATTGGGCAGAGCCTTCCCTTAGATTGTATGGATGTTGAGACTTGCTCGACGCGATCCTAGAAGGATTTTTATTCCTCCTGGGGCCCAATCAATCAAAGGGAGAGACCTTACTCAACCTTTCCAGAGCGCTGGTCCGTTCTAGAGTTAGAGTGACATTCCGTTGAGAATTTTTAGCTCGTACTGATGATGTCCGTCCAGGTTGATACGAAGGATCATTAGTCCTCTCAGTACGATATGAGCTAGTGCATCTAGATTGAAACCTCCGGAAATAGCATTCGTCTAGTTCTTGAAGATGGAAGATGGGTATTTCTCTGAGCACTTCGTTGTCCTGATTGAGCCGTCACTCCATCTCGAACAGTTTGTATAAGTTGACGCATGGTTTCTTGCATGGCCATTTGACCTTGGGCTAAATTAGCCATTACGCTAGCCAGATCTTAAATATTTGGTGGAGTAGAGGGGTTTGGAGGGACCCCAGTATTTCTATTACTGGATTCAGGAATCTCAGCCATAGATGATGAGTTGTTTGGTGAAAAACGCTAAGTATAGTCGCTTCTCACAGACGGCACCAATCTGTTGATGTAAAAAACTAGATGCAATCTAATTAATTATCACTGATAAAAATGAACAAATAAATAAGACAATGGATTTTTAAAGTGGTTCGGCTATCAAAATGGCCTACATCCACTATTCTTGTATTGCTGATTATTTGCCTTGAATCTCGATGGTAAGTTCCCTATGAGATCCAAAGTCCCCTTCTTATGAGGAGGTTACAATGTATTTATAGCCTTGAGGTTGTACATATGAAAAGGTAATGCGCTGTTATCTGGTAGACATATACATCTGTACAATAATAATGCGCATTTAATGCGTAGTCACCTTTTGGTTTTCTTGATTGGATGCTCTGCACGCTAAGTAGCTCGAACCGCCTAAGTTGCTCGGTAGGCTTAAGTAGCTCGGAGCGTCTGAGTAGCTCGGTGAAAGTATGTTGTTCGTTGAAAGTATTTGTATTTGCTATGTAGATTGACGCGTGTCTTCATATGATTGGTCCACGTCAGCTGACTAAATTTGGTATCAACATTAACGATTCTACAAAAAATAGGGTCATGATGCACTGTTTCAATAGTATGATTCGAGGTGCCAACCCGTTTAAATTTTCCAACAAAACTCCCTCAAATTTATTTTTCTTTTTCAATCTCTTTTGAGGTCTCTATTTTTCTCAACTTAGATAAATCCTATTGGCCCTATTTTGTCATATGATTCTTTTTATTGCATTATTTTTCTTGGGCTCTTTTAAACGGTGGTTTTCACAATGAGTTAATTGTACTTTAGCAGCCCTTTCTCGTAACACTCATTATTTGTTTCAATATAAGAAATATTAGTCCTCACGGTAAACGATTCTTACATGCAAACCTCCACCTTAGTCAACTTATGCATAGATGACAAAATTGAGATAAGAACATCTCACCAAACTCAAATATGCAAGAGATGTCAATACCTCATATAAACTCGTGCATGTGTGCAAGGACGGCATATATACAAAGTCGAATCCAAATGCATATCAACTTTAAAAGAACCCCATTAAAACAATGGTTAATGTCATTCAACGCATCAACAATTATGACCAAATATCCCAGCCACATGGATAATGAAATGGCGGGGGTCCAAGCACACCAATATGCCATATCAAACATGAAAAACTCACGATACAAAACTAAAATCTTTTTGCATTTTTTAAATAAGATTCAAATAAATGAAAAATATAATACAAAGAGATATACGTCATAACCCTTGACAAGATATATCAAGATGACACACTAGGGTACAACAAACCGATGAACACACTCAATGATTAGGCAAAAATTCTTCACATTTATCCCCCTAATTTCGGTATTTTTATGATCCCGTACGGTGTAAATAGCTTGAATTTGTCTCATATTTCTGCAACTAACCCTTTTTGGCAAGTATTTCGTATTTTGTGTATCTCTTATGTGTTTTACAGGTATTTCATGCAAGTTAGTGCCAAAGAGAACTCAAAACAATGAAAGAAAACTAAAAAATGGGGAGTTAAAGGGAATTTTATAATATTTTAGCCTTAGTCCAGAGGTAGGGCCAACTGGAAATTTGAATAGCTTTTAATTACAAGAACACTGGAAAAAACGGCACCTCAATCAGAGTCCCGGTGTGAAAGTTATGAGCAGTCAAAGATATAAGAAAAAGTCAAAGAAATTCGGACCGATCCGGATCGGACCGATCCGAAATACAAAAGTTCCAGTGAACCCCAGACCGAAGACGGATCGAAGTTGATGAAAATTAAAAGAACCTATCCGGTCATTAGTCACGCTCCAGATCCGTTACAAAATTATTCACGCTTTCTAAGTGTGACAAATTTCCAGATACGGGATTTTTATTTTGTGCTTATCTTTTAGCCAAAAGAGTTTTATGTTTTGGGGACTCTTCTAAAAGACCTATAGTCTATATATTTAGTCATTAGGAATATTTTTATTCAGGTTTCATTGATGTAAAATCTCCATAACAAGTAGGAACATCTAGGAGAAGAATTTACATATTTTGCAGCTTTAATTCAAGAGCTTTTCCAGTTTTTCTTCAACCTTTGATTTCTTCTTGTATGTTCTTGTTCTTCCATCTTGGTAACTTTTATTTCCAGCAATTTTATTATTATTTCTCATATTTCATCTCTCTTTCCACGAAATTATGAGTTCAGGCAGTGTAGATAACGTAGTTTTCATTAATTTCACCATGTTAGACTAGGTTTTTAAAGGTTGGGATGCATGAACCTAACCTGACGTGGTAGTTGCATGTGTAAAAAAATAATCCTCTAAATTTAATGGTTTATTAAGACCGTATTGTTTATAAATACGACAATTGTAGATCATTGGATCTCGTTTGCTTTCGGGTAACCGTGATGCTTCAGAATGCAATTCGAGTGTAACTATCGCAATATCGATTTACTCGTCCTCTGATTAAGTATTGTGCGGGATTGAACCTCATATACGTAATGCTTGGGAGTACTAAATTCTGGGTCTAATTAACCACTTAAATTTACGATTAGTTTCATACCATCGGTACACTAGGGTTGAGGGATTGTATTCCCGACCAGTTTTTCTCATCATATAATTCAAGTTTTAGTTTAATCATTTTCAATCTATTAAGTAATTTAGAGTTTGCATTTAGTTAATTAGTTATTTCCCATCTCATTCATCTTTTTGTTTCTTTTTAGAGTCAAGTTAGGGTTAATAGTCTTACCTTTGTCGTCACGTTCACTCGTCCTAGTTCCCTGAGGATTCGATACCCAGACTAGCCACCATACTTTGCAAGAGTGTACTTATAGTTTTGGTTTTTGTATTATGGTTGGAAGCCCATAACAACGACTAGCGTATTACGCGGACGCTCGGTTTTCCACCTCGATCAAAATGGCGCCGTTGCTGGGGAATTAGGTAGACTTTAGGTTAGGTTGGTTAACTCCAAATTTGACCTTACAAAAAAATCCAAAAATAAAAAATCCAAAAAGATGGGTGTCACGTTTTTGTATTGCTCAATTTGAAATGTCTCACTTTAACTCTTCTAATGGTTTTAATTCTTAGGATAATAGTGAGAAGGAGGAGGAGGCGCTCAGAATTTATGAACATTGGATCTATATCACAAAAGATGAGTCTCATAAATACAAGCCCAGTGCTAAGGCCATCCAAATTTATCAAAATGAATTGCTTGAAGAAAAAAGACGTGAAAAAGACTATTGGGAAAAAAATCGTTATTGGCAGCAAGAGTTAGATGCATTATTTGAACCCAATGAGGATTTTCCTTCCGATATTTTTGAAGTTGAAGAATGTTTTCAACCAAATGAGGAATCCAAGGTGCTAGAACCAAGGAAGCCTACTTTGGAAGAACTCCTGCTTATTAGCAAAAATCATCTGGATAGCCTTACTGCTATAGAATTGCAAATTAAAGTAACTGGCAAAGAGATTGATGCATATCTGGAAAGTTTACAGGAAGATGAGACCTGTGTGTTACCTCAAAATTTTGACGGACATCCCATAGAAAGTGAGTCTTGATCCCTCGAAACTAAATCTTTAAGTGGTGATGAACCAATTGAGATTGAATTTATGTCCTCACCATTCTCATTCAATGTTATCAAACCATTAGATTTATCACAAGAGTCGGAAGAAAGTCTTAACGACATTGACCTGATTCTTGAATGAGAATGTTTGTTTGAGATACTTCATCTTATGGGCTATTCACTTACACATGCATTACCTCCCGTTCCAAATGAAAAAAAAAGTGAGAGATGATTTGAATTGTGAGTCCCACGAATCGAGTGTATCTTTCGAATTAGTTAAAGCTTTTGTCGACGAGGACTCTTAGTGTGAATTGGTTTCCAAGATAGATTCTTCCTTTTTGGGTGCCCCTCTCCCCATACTACTTGAAAAATCCTTGGGAGAGGATTTTATTCTTCTTGGATCCCAATGGTACTTGACCCCCCCTTAGCATTCAAACCGTTGTCCATCATCATCACCCAATTTTTTTGATTGGTGATGGACCATTTTTTTCACCTTACATATGCCTTCCTTTATTCAAATGAAATTCTTATTTTCCATAAGGCATAAATTAAAATTTTGAGGGTATACCGATTATCCCTCAAAATCAAATTGTATTTTGGGTGGACCCTCAAATTTGTCGACTTTTAGTGTATAACTTATTAGAATTTCAAATCGTAGGTTGTAAAATAGTTAGCTTATTTCTTCTTCTTTTTTCTTTAGTTTAGAGTTTTTGTTATTCTTTTTGCTATTCTTGGTTCTAACATGTTTTGTAGATTCAATAGACTTGTACTTTTCGGGGATCGCTCCATTTTGGGTAATATCTTTCTTTTCATCTCTTTATGTTGTGTTCTTGATTCGGATTGAGGACAATGCAACATTTAAGTTAGGGGGTGTGGGATATTCTTCCCATTTATTGTTTAGTTTCATTGATTCGATCACATGTTCTTTCCAAGTGTGTGTTTTTTTTAGAAAATTTCCAAAAAAAATTGAAAATTTTTGAAAAAACCCAAAAATATTTTTTTCTTCGTAATAAATAAAAATTGGAATTCAAATTTTTCAAAAATATCATTAAAAGTCGGTTTAAAGTTTCAAGTTGTAAAATTTAAAATGCACAAAGTCGAAATTGACCAAGGATGGGAATTGTGCGAAAATTGACAACTTAACGAATAAGTGTCGAGATTAACAAAACCCGACGAGATTTCGAGCCTATCGATCTTTTTGAGTTTTCAAATCAATCCGAGTTAATGGTTAACTCATAGTTCTAATTCAACGTTTCAAATAAGTCATTTATGATCTCAATTCTTTGTTTTGATCGGTTATGGGAAATGGAATGTTGTCTCGAAAAGCGCGATACAAATCTCTAAATTAAATTCATCTCAAAATGCATATGGTAACGCAATTAGTATTTTGGGACAATGAAGTAGGCCATCGTTTGTCACCCAAAAATATTGGCCATAAAAAGTAGCAAAAAATTACACCTTTTGCAACCCAATTTGAGCCTAATAAATTTTTTCCGTTTGGTTTGATAACCCGAAAAACCCCAAGTAGCCCGGAATTGTGAAAATTGGTAATGTCATAATTTAAGTCCGAAAAGTGCAACAAAAAGGGGCAAGAAAAGAAAAGAAGTGAAAAATAGAAAAAGAAGAAGAAAATGAGCTAAAGCCCGAAAAATCACTAACGGACATCATAAGCAAAATTTTCCAATTTCGAAATTCTTAAGCTTTTCCAATTTTACCCATTACACCTTAAAACTCGAAAAAGTCCTAACCGATTACAAATTGCGAAATTAGTTACCGCATGGAGAGTTTAACACCAAAAGATAATAAAAGAGATTAAATGCGTGAAAAAGAGGCGATGTTCGCATTTCCCAATGATTGTATTCTGATGATGAGATCTATTCACCATATATTTTCGTCTTTCAATTTGTGTGCGTGACTTTGCGTCCATTACATTTACTCTTATAAATCAAGCATACTGAGAGAATAGCCACATTCCGAGTGATTCATTTGTGAGAGCATCCCGTCAGATTTTGAAATCAAAGCGAATTTTCAAAAAGTAATGTAATGGTCAATCGGTGAAAATCCGCGGTTAAATTTCCGGCTTCGCACACATGCACTATGATTTGAGACTCTTGCACATGAATTGATGATGACTATTTTCTGGAAAAGTTTGAATTATACAATTTTAAAGTATTTTGATTTTTCTTTGAGTCGAATTTTGTGGGTATATTCACTGGAAACCCTCACGAGACACCACTCGTCCTACTAGGGTAACTTAGGGGTTTAAAGCCTTATTGCATACGCTAAATGCAATCGCTTGCCTGCGAAAAAGGTATTCTATCCCAATGAAGTTTTTGAAGGGTCCTTAACTCATACTCTCATTCTTTTACATTGCTCGGGATGCGCAAAGTTCTAAGTTAGGGGGGTTTGATTAGGCAACAATTCTTCACATTTATCCCATTAATTTCGGTATTTTTATGATCCCGTGCAGTGTAAATAGCTTGGATTTGTATCATATTTATGCTACTAACCCTTTTTGGCAATTATTTCGTATTTTGTGTATCTTTTATGTGTTTTATAGGTATTTCATTCAAGTTAGTGCCAAAGCGAACTCAAAACAGTGAAAGAAAACAAAGAAATGGGGAGTTAAAGGGCATTTTCATAAATTTTTAGCCTTAGTACGGAGGTGGGGCTAACTGGAAAGTTGAAGAGATTTCAATTATAAGAACACTGGAAAAAATGGCACTTCAATCGGAGTCCCGGTGTGAATGTTATGAGCAATCAAAGAAAATCGGACCGATCCGAAATACAAAAGTTCCAGTGAACCCCATACCGAAGACGAATCGAAATTGCTAAAAATTAAGAGAACCGATCCGGTCAATAGTCACGCTCCAGATCCGTTACAGAACTAGTCACGCTTTTTATGTGTGAGAAATTGCCAGATACGGGATTTTTATTTTGTGCTTATCTTTTAGCCAAAAGAGTTTTATGTTTCGGGGACTCTTATAAACGACCTCTAGTCTATATATTTTGTCATTAGGGCTCTTTTTATTCAGATTTCATTGATGTTAAAGCTCCACAAAAAGTAGGAACATCTAGGAGAAGAATTTACATATTTTTCACCTTTAATTCAAGAACTTTTCCATTTTTTCTTCAACCTTTTATTTCTTCTTGTATGTTCTTGTTCTTCCATCTTGGTAACTTTTATTTCCAACACTTTTATTAATATTTCTCATATTTCATCTCTCTTTCCAAGGAATTATGACTTCATGCAACGTAGATAATGTAGTTTTCATTAATTTCACCATGTTAGGCTAGGTTTTTAAAGGTTGGGATGCATGAATCCAACCTGATGTGTTAGTTGCATGTGTATAAAATTAATCCTCTAAATTTAATGGTTTATTACGACCGTAATGTGTAGAAATGCGAAAATTGTGATCTTTGGATCTCGTTTGCTTGCGGGTAACCGGGATGCTTCAGAATGAAATTCGAGTGTAACTATCGCAATACCGATTTACTCATCCTCTGATTAAGTATGGTGAGAGCTTGAACCTCATATACGTAAGGCTTGGGAGTACTAAATTATGGATCTGATTAACCACTTAAATTTACGATTAGTTTTATACCATCAGTACACTAGGTTTGAGGGAATATATTCCCAACCTGTTTTTCTCATCATATAATTCAAGTTTTAGTTTAATCATTTTCAATCTTTTAAGTAATTTAGTGTTTTCATTTAGTTAATTAGTTATTTACCATCTCAATCATCTTTTTATTTATTTTTAGATTCAAGTTAGGGTTAACAGTCTTACCTTTGTCGTCACGTTCACTCGTCCTAGTTCCCTGAGGATTCGATACCCAGACTAGACACTATACTCCGCAAGAGTGTAGTTATAGTTTAGGTTTTTGTATTGTGGTTGGAAGACGATAACAATGACTAGAATATTACACGGATGCTCGGTTTCCCACCTCGATTACTCAACCATATTATGTAGCATGGGAGGAACCACGAGCAATGACACGAGTATCACCGAGCCTAATCCCTAATGCCTCTAAATCTGATTTCTTAACCCAAGTAGGCATGCAGCGACGAGTGGAGGTTTTGGGAACCGAATTGACTTTATTCTTATATTTTCTAGGCGCATTCTTAAGATCATAGAAAAACCGTCAAAGATGACCTCTCCTACCGCAATGAGTGCACGTGTAGATACGGCGGGGAGCGTTTGCTATATGATGTTTATTCCCTAACGTTCCTAGGTGGCTCTCTCGCTTTCTTACTTTTGGCTTTGGGAATGTGTCCAACATGTTTATTGAATCCAATACCACACTTATTATCTTTGATTTTGACTATGCCCAAGATCTTATCTAACTTTTTCAACCTAGCCTCCAAATCAAACTGAACTTTACTTGAATCTCTCAATTTCTCCTCAAGTTCACCAATCCTTGACTCAAGTAAACGCCTAGAATACTTAAACTCAGGAAGATCCTTTTTCATAGCATCTATTAGACCTCTAATACTATCCCCCTCTCTCTCTCTACATAGTCTAGCTTCTAGGATCCTCAATTAATTCCTCGGAATTGTTATTTTCTATGGCACGTTCTTTCAGCTTAGCTTCTAACTTCAAGTTTGCCTTCTTTACCTTAAAAGTTTATTCATATAATTCATTAAAGGCTTGTAAGTCTCTCATCCTCACTCACATCACCCTCACTTTCTTGGGCATCACCTCCTATGGCTACAGAAGAATCATGCAAAGAATTATCTCCGTGAGAATATTTATCATCATCACTCCCATGATTAGTCACTAAGGTGGGAAGGTCTCGCTTACTAGCATATAAATTTTCTTCTTTCGAGTCACTCTCACTAAGGGTAGAACCGTGAAATAACTGTTTAATAACATTCTTCCTTAGTTTAGTGGGTCACTCATCTATCCTATGACCAAACCCCTTATAGCAATGACACTTCTCAGAGTCATCCTTCTTAATTATGTTCTTAAGAGAAGAATTCATGTGAGATTTCCAATTAGACCCTTCAAACACGTGTGTTCTAAAATCATCAAATCCACTGAAAGGCATACCTAAAGACATTCGATCACAAACACATTAAAATAGTGCAACAAGCTCTCATACAAATTTGAGAATGCACTTTAAGGCCCTTTAATGTGTGCTTTAGGTAAAAGAAACTTTTTAAAAATTTCACAAGTTTTATTATGCACTAAATATGAGAACCAATTAGTTAACCCAATTTTCTCTTCTTAAACCGTAAACATGCATCCAAGTGATTCAAACCATTAAATGAATAAAGTGAGCAGGTGAAAGAAACAGTTCCAAAAAAAACCTTTCGAGTAAAAACCTTTATTTCACTATGAATCGTAAATCAAAACTTACAAATACATAGAGAAATATGCAATGAATCTATCGCAGAAAATCCACATAGTACATAACCTAAATCAACAAAGGAGCTAAAGAAGCCTATAGAACCGCAACTCTCGTCTTCAATAAGGCATACCCTCGAGCATCCCCAATGATCGTAGTCGTCAGATGTGTAATGATTGAAGAACTATGTATCAGTAAACGCGTTCAAGATCACAAGCTTTTAGATTTGTAAAATTTGATCTTGAATAAATTCCAGATGATGGAAAATTTTTGGGAATTATTGCAAATTGTCCTTCTCAAAAAGTTTTAGCAAATCTATGTATTTATTTTTGAGTTCAAAGAGTCCAAAATAACTGAAACACAAAATTCGAGGCAACAGGTCGTTCGAGTGTCATCCCCATGTCGTTTGAACAACATGTGAATGCCTTTTAAATGACATATAATTTCGTTTGAACGACTGCTGAAACTAGATTTTATTTATAAAATAATTCCTCAAAATTTCTAAAATTAATTTGACTCAGAAATACTTAAAATACGTTTTTACAAATTATTTATTAATTTTTGAATATTAAAAATATTTAAAAACCATTTTAAACAATCCATCTTTAAAAACAGGATTTTAAGTCACACAACTTAACTTAAGCATTCATACCTGAGTGATCTAGGATAAACTGAATGTGAAGAATTCAAACTTGGCATGATATCATCTTCAAAGCTTTCATCGTAGATTCTTCAACTTGAAATTTCTTAGGCTTTATAGCATCTCAATACGACAACTAACCTAGACATAAATTTTTTTGTCTGGAATTAAGCCAATTACAAATAGATTGACTCTATTGGAAAATTGTTCCTACAGATCTATTTTGAGAATATAGTTTAGAGATAGAAGACTCATCCCTAGTATGTATAAACTTGTTAAGTAAATTTAAGAGGGGTGATGTTCTAATTTCTCATGGTTAGTATGAAAAGGACCATTTTAGCACATACAGATGAATGTTGTATGTATATGGCTTGTGGGAAAATTTAGGACATATTATGTTTGGCTCTTGGGGAATATATTTGGGGTATAATTTAAATGGTTTGTGACTGCGTACTACAACCCTAGTAAATGGCGCAAGATTTTGAGGAGATATTATGCCTTGATCAACGTTCATTCGATCACCATCATGCGACGTAGGCACAGATGATAAGAGGCACGAGGAGATACCCAAAGGCAGGTCCATTTGTGTGGTTATTTTGAGACTTTTTATCATTATATATGTGTACCACATAAATAAGGAGACGAACTCTAGTGGGGTCAATGAAGGAAAGAATTTTCATCACCGAGAGGGCAATAAAGCATAGTATGAGGATCGGGAGGGGTACTACTAGTCATGGAAGAACCATAGAAATGAATATTGAACCAACAATCATGGGTTCACGATGGAGTCTTTAGAGGATTTTTCTATGGTTGTGGATAAGAGTCTTTTGACGAAGAGGTGTTTGAGAGAGTCAATGATTATGTTCCATACGCTCAGCTGACACATTAGGAGATGGGAAGATAGAATCTACCATGTTGGAAGGTGTAATACCCCGTATTTTTAATTATGGGAATAATTAAATTAAAAATGTGAATTAATTGGTAATTAATCTGGATTTAAATACTAACAAGACGAGAGTTAGTATTCGATTATTATAATTCTGATGAATATTACTGAGTGAGTATAGTAATACATGATTATAAAATTATTAAAATTATCACGAGTGGAAAATACAAAAGTTTTGGAAATTAAGTTGGGATGCGTGTGCAGGTCGTGTCGGGATCAATTTAATGGATTATAAAGTAATATATTTTTATGTCATCCTTATGGTCATTTTGAGTGCACCAAAGTGTCTAGAAGGGTCGAGATAGTCACAAAAGACTACCTGGAGGTTTAGATTAGGTCTCGGGACATTTTTAGGCCAAACCTACAACCTGGGAGGGTATTTTAGTCATTTTACTATTTAGTGAATAGTGACCTACGAAATTTAGGTTAAGTATATCATCTAACCCTTAGGATCATTAGGTTTATTGTCTGCTCAAAACTTGAGAGAGAGAAGTAGAGAGAAAGGAAGGGTTTCCAAAGGTTGCTAGGGCCAAACAACAATCTTGCACCACCACCACCGCCGGATTTATGACCGGAAAGAGAACACCGCCACCATATCATCTTCCCCAAAGTATCAAAGTTTCTAATTCCAGGCAAGTGATTTAACTTGTTATGATTCAACAAATATATTATCAATGGTAGTTTAAAATTGGAGACTAAACTTGAAATATTGAAAATTTCATGAATTAGGAGAATTTAATCTTGAATATGGGTAGGTTTGGCATGTAGATAAATTGTGGGAAGATTAGAGAATTGAATCAGATCCTAAATGATATGAATCACAGATCAAATCTGAGTAATTGGCTATCTCTAATTGAGAGAAGTTATCCTAGTGTTTAACCATGAAAACTTGATGAACAATTAAATTTGTATCTAATTTTCGTGATGATTTGATGATTCTGGAACGTTAGAAATCATGTGTTTATGTTGTTATAACACCAAGTACGTTTACTTTGGAGATTGGGATTTTGTAATGAATTTTGGAGATAAAATATAGCAAAAAATACTAAAAATTCTGGGCTATAACTGGTCGATCGATCGATCGACATTCATAGTCGATCGATCGACATTCATAGTCGATCGATCGACATTCTTGAGTCGAACGATCAACTCCCCTGCATTTGTGATAAAATTTCCTTTTAAGGTTTAACCAAATTCTGACTTTTAAGAATTAGTGGTGTGGGCTATTTGAACATATTGGGACTTAGGGAAGGTCAATAGGTGTGTATTTGAGGCCCGGTAAAATATTAGTTTGGGTTGAGAATGATAAACATACGAGTGTCCGACAAGAGTGTTATGGTTGGAAATTATGGAAACTTGAATTTGATTTGGATAAACAATAACTTAAGCTTAGAGATAGTAGTAGGGGGACTTTAATTTACTGAAATAACCTTAGGGACAAGTGGGAGACTTAGTAGCCTTTTTGGGGATAAGTTTAAGTACTCTGATTTATACGACGAGAGTTGTCGCGCGAAACATGACTACGTAAAATAATCGGGATGAAATTATATTACGTATGAGACTTGTAATATAGGATAGGAGTATACCTATATTTATATGATGATTATTTAGGTTATGTGATTACCTAATATATGGATTATTATGTGTATGACATACCTACCATACTTGTTATCACGAGAGGTTGTAGGAAGAGGACAATCTTGTCTTGTGTGCCTTGGGGGGGATTTAGATTTTCTCCCTGAAGATCGTAGGAATGTGAAGACTTATTTGTGAGTTGATAAGTCAACTGAACATGGGAGCATAGGTATGTGCATGACCCATGGGTATGTGAACTATGTTCGCCTCCAATGTGTGTGATTTGTATTGATACGCTTCCTGAGTGATTCGGAACTCGTTATCCTTATGTACGTGATGTACCGGGATTCAATATCAGAGTATGCATGCACCGCAGCTTAGCCTTGGGGTGCCATATGTGTATATATGTACTGAGAGTGATTTATATAAATACTTGTGATTATTCACTGTCGCTTTATAGATGAGAATGGCTAAGATATTTAAATGACTTAAAGATGTGGGAACTTAAATAATTCATAAGATAATTGATTCAAATAATGAGTATTTGAAATGTAATTATGACCTACTTGGGTAATACAGGTGGGTCAATGTAGTAATCCCTATAGACAGATTTAATACAGACTAGTTAGGTAGTAGCATAACTAGGATGGTTTAAGGGTATGTGTTAGGTGTGCACAATAGTGAGGGTTGAGAATCTCAAGTGAGAGAACATGACTAACATGTATATAATATTTACTATTTTTAAAATATTTTCACCTCGGGCTCTGACCCGTTTTCTTCCAAATTTATTTTTTTTTTGTAAAAACATTTTAGGTGCCCAACCACAGGGACACCAAGCATAAGAGTTCCATTTTATTGACGTGTTGTAGCTGCTGTGGAAGTTACAGGATATCGGTATTAGATTCCTCCACATCTATCTTTGCTTCCTTTTGGACTCATTCATATCACTCAAGGCATGTTTCCCATTCTTATCTAGAGATAGCAATTTCAGACTTTCAGTTATATTAGATGTTGGTTTTATTTATTCAGACTTTGTATTTGGATTATATTTTGCTTTGGGATTAGTATTGGAGTGTTTCCTCCAGACTCAGTTTATTTCATTACAATCACTATTATATGAGGTTGTTTATCTGTATGTTGAATGGGTTGTTATTCATTGCTTGGTTGTAAGTTAATTTAATTAATAAAATTTTGCATCTCACTTTTTTAAATATTAGGTGGCTAGTAATTAATAAAATGTTTTCGACAGTGATGCTAAGATTTAACTAACTTGATATTATATATTAATTTAAATAAAGGCGTATCTACCCGGCTTTTAATTAGATGGGGTGTCACAGGTGGTATTAGAGCATAAGGTTCTAGAGTCCTTAGGATTTGTACGGCTTGTTATGCTTTCTGCATAGCGTTCTTCGATATAAAGCCCTATGTTTTAGGACTTTCGTATTCTTTAATTACGCATTTTATGTCTTTCGACATTTTGTGATATTAAATGTAGACTTATAAAGATTTTCTCTCATTTTAGATGCCTCCTCAACCTGCATAGCGAGTTCCGGGGAGTGCCCAACCCGAGCCTCAGCCAGCACTAGTTCATGGTACTATGAACGCCGTTGAAGTTACTACTATAGTAGCTCAGGTGGTAAATGCAGGTTTAGCATTAGTGTAGCAAGTGACACCTCAGGCACCGACGGTAGCCCTAATTCAGTCTCATGCATTCCCATCTACTTAGGGACGTGTCAAAGATGCCTTTCAGAAGGCACGTCATCCGGAGTTTATAGGGAGCTACGATATTTTAGTGGCGAGCCAATGGAAGAACGACATCCAGAGGCGTTGAGGATATATGAATGCACAGATGTAAAAAGGCACATACTATCTACATTTAAGCTAGTTGGAGCAGCGCTGGAGTGGTGGGAGTCTATTACATCTGCTGAGGAGAGAGATATCCTTACTATTCAGGATTTCTGTGTGCGGTTCGACCACAAATATTTCCCTTCCGCCGTTCAGACTGAGATGAGCCGAAAATTACTCAACCACGCCCAGGAGGGGAGGATCGTAGCTGAGTATGAGGAATATTTTACTAGGCTGGTTAACCTGGTACCAGCAGAGGTGCCTACTAAGGAGAAGAAAATACAGATGTTCATGGATGACCTTACCTAGAGGATTCTTCAGCATCTTCTAGGTTACCTCTTATTGCAGACCTATACTGATGTGTTTAATGCAGCATTACTTCACTGCCACGACCACCGCTTCCATTTTACAGGGAGCAAGCAAGTAGGGGAGTCCAGCCAACAGGGAAGGACATGAGGTAGTGGTGCCAGTGGGGCACAACCAGCACAGGGCCAGTAGAGGTAGGGTGATCAGAATTACCATTAGGGGATTCAAAGAGTTTCATATCGGGATGTTTTCGACGCAGTCAGGGAGGTTATAAACATGGTGAGTAGGCTCAGAATGGCCATCAAGGCCAACAGGGACAACAAGGCCCTCATGTAACACCCTGCCTAATTAAATACCGGGTGATCAGTCATTTGTTAAATTAAAATCATCGTGAATAGTTGGTTCATTCTCAGCATCACTGTCGCAAAATAATATTTCCAATTGAAACACCCTAAATAATTAAGCTAAGTGTCAAAACCATTTAAAGTCTTATTTTCATTTTATTAAAGTTCAATACGAAAACCTTCCTTAATAACAAACAGTTTAAGAATCACATAAATAATAAGGATGGCAATTAACACACAAGAATTAAACCATCTAGATAATCCAAACCAAGTATAAGAAACATAAATAAACTCATCCTGACAATAGTTAACTCCCAAGGAGTACAGAATACTGGAAATATAAATGAACATAAATCTCTGACAAATCCAAACGGAATAGGAAATCGGGTGACACATGCCCTAACTAAGCAGGACTAAAGTCAGAACAGAATCAATGACGAGGTCGTCTAAAGAAAAGGCATGCAACTCCCACATAAGCTGCAGCACGTCAACTCCAAAGAACCTAAGCATGACGCCACTATGGCTGGGCACCTGTAATACATATATATATATATATATATATATATATATATATATATATATATATATATATATATACACACAAGAGAAAGAGAAATAACAGGAAACAGGTCAGAGCCCGAGTATAAAACAGTTTAAAGTAGTTTAGCAATTATTTAAAATGCTTATTGGCTAATGTGACAACCATGTTAGTATGCGACACTCTCTTGAGAATCCTCACATCTCATCTAGTGTGCACTCCTACCGTTCTACTGATCTCATAAGTCTATCTAACTTATTTTCCATAAAGTTTTATCTTGAGAAGCACTAATACTTTGACATTTAGTTGTAGAAAATTAATCTCTTCCATTTTCTTACGTTACTTAGAATCACTCACTACCGTTACAAAATTCACAAACACTAGTTATAAAGCTGAGGCATTTATTCATTTCTTAATTACTTTTACACACAGTAGAAAGTTTCCATATATATAAGTTTATATATAAATATATATATATATATATATATATATATATATATATATATATATATATATATATATATTAGTCACTCATATAATATATATACTATCGGCACCCCACATAAATCTATGGTGCTAGTATACTCTGCTATCAAGTCCCCGTATCACTCGTACAAAGGGAAATACTAGTTCGGAATCACTCTCAAATTGTATTAACACAATACACACACAAATGGCGGTAAAGCTTAGTTACAAGTCCTAAGAGGTCAGCACATACCCTCACGTCTCTTAGGACCATCAGACTATCATTTTCAGATAGCCTATATTCGTCGATACTATCTTCTAGGGTACGAATCAATATCCCCCATAAAGGTCCAATTGAGATAAGACTGTCCCGGCGCAGAAACCTCCGTGATAGCAAGTAGCCTGGGTATGATTTTTTACACAGATTCATAATACTTAATATATGTACAGTCACACATTCATATATATAGATATTCACATTTTCCAAATTAGGTGCGTCCACGACCCATAATTATAATTATCCATTCTTAGCACAAATTACTCAATTATTTCGCATAATGGATTCGCCTCCTTTTATTCTCATTTATAAAAAAAATTTCTTACTTACTTCTCATCTCTCGAAGTATTCTATCTCACTAAGTATAATTTCAGTAGGTAACCCTTACTAACCTTCTGGTCTAAATCTTTCACGAGTCTCAAATCTTTAGTTGACATGCGTACAATTTCTTACGTGTGATGAAACTCCCCGTTAACCATAAATTTCATCCCACATTAAATTTCACTCAAAGGAGTTTACTTAGACCCTACTGGTCCTCTTCATAACCCATTATACTCTAAAAACAATAATCAAGGGTTCCAATATAATTTAATCCGATTAGACAAAAAAAAGTGAAAAATATGCAGTTTTCCAGGTGGGATCGATCGATCGAGGAATGGGGTCAATCGATCGATCGATCCTCTTGATCGATCGATCGATCATGCAGTTCTTGCCCAGAATCTGCAAAATACAACCTACGGGTTTAAAAAAAACTCTTCTCCAAAACACCATTAATGATCCTCAAACTTCCAAACAAGATTACTAACAGTCATATATACCTATATACATGATTTCCTACGTGAAACATATCCAAATTCATCAAAGGTATTGGATTAATGGGGTAAAATAAACATTATTATCAAGAACCCTAATTTTTCATGAAACATTCTTTCTTCTAATTCTTTTCGAGATTTCTTGCTTCTAAATCCATACAAATTCGTGGGTAATCCTCTACATATGATTGAGATGTCCATAATATATTTAGTTCCCCTAAAACATGCGATTTAAAGTCTCTAAATTATCAATTTCTTCCATAAAACGTGTTTTTAACAATCCTAAACTAACATGGGTGAAACCTTAATTAAAAATAAAGCAAGATAGATACTTGCCTGGAATTCAAGGGTCTGATTTATTGATGAAAAAGGTATGGTTGTGTTCCTTGTCATGCGATCTATGTTTTGGTGGTGGTGGCGGTGCAATTGAGTGAGTTCTAGGCCTTGGATTGCTTGGAAAACTCTCCACTTTCTTCTCTAATGGCCGTTCTTAGGTTTTGTGATTGATAACCCTAGAAGACAACTCCTAATGGTTGATATAGTTTAGGAAGTTTCGTGGGTTTAATTACCCAAAAATACAAAATGTCTATAATACCCTTCGGGATGTCAATTAGGCTTAAAAATGCTCCGAGACCCAAACTAAGCCCCCGGGTACACTTTCCTGACTATCCTGACCCTTTCGGACACTTTGGTGCACTCAAAATGACCATACGGGTGACTTATAAAATATTCACTTTTATAATAATAATTTAGTCATGACACGACACAGGCGCGTCCCGACTTAACTTTCCATAATTTCCATATTATTCACTCGTGAAAATATTAATAAAATCAATCTCATATATCGCTTTACTCATCCAGTAATATTAAAAATAAATATTCGAATTAATATTAAATTAATATCTTAAATTAAATTTGATAAATCCTCCAATTTAAAAGCCACAAAAATACGGGTTATTACATACTCCCCCCCTAATAACGGAATTTTGTCTCGAAATTCGGAAACTAAGGTACCTAGTAAAAATAGATCTAGATATTTTTTGCGCATACCTGCCTCGCGCTCCCAAGTGGATTCTTCCACGTTATGATGCTCCCACTAGACTTGTACAAGTGAGAATACCTTCGACCGTAATTTCCTCTCGCTATAGCCTAGAATAGCCACTGGTCTCTCCTCATAAGAACTGTTGGGCTACAAGTCAACCTACTATATCATGATGTGGGTGTGGACCATATCATCCTGAAGATATCATGTCAACAACGAGATGTGGAATTATTGTGAATATGGTTAAAATGCTCTGGCAACCCCAATCTGTATGCCACCGGCCCAATTCTCTCGATAATGGGAAATGGGCCCACATACCTCGGAGCCAACTTTCCCTTCTTCCCGAATCTTATTACTCCTTTCATAGGATATACACGCAGTAATACTTGGTCCCCCACGTTAAACTCTCGAAAGGAACGCTTCGTATTGGCGTAGCTCTTCTGCCGGTCCTGGGCTATCCGAATGCGACTCCTAATAAGCTCAATCCTAGCTGAAGTCTCATTAATCACCTCTGGTCCAAGCAACTTGTTGTCCCTCACCTTTATCCAACAAGCAGGATAACGACGTGGTCTGCTATATAATTCCTCAAATGGGTCCATGCCGATCATGAATTGATAGGAGTTATTATAAGCGAACTCTACCAATGGAAGATAAGGATCCCAACTTCCTCCAAAATCAAGGACACACATGCGTAGGATATCCTCCAACATCTGATTGGTACGCTCTGTTTGTCCATTTATCTGTGAGTGGTAAGCTGATCTGAATCTCAACTTTGCATCCATGGCCTCCTAAAAGCTCTCCCAGAAGCTCGACACAAAAATCTTGTCTCTATCAGACATAATATCCAGGGGCACCCCATGTAGCCTAATGATCTCGGTAATGAATAACTGTGCATACTGGCCCATGGTGTAGTCTGGTCGTACTGGCAGAAAATGAGCTACCTTAGTCAACTGATCCACTATAACCCATATGGAATCGTGACCCCGCTATGAGGTGGGCTACCCAACAATAAAGTCTATGGAAATACTTTCCCATTTCCACGTAGGTATCTCCAATGGCTGAAGTAACCCTGGCGGACTCTGATGGTCTACCTTTACCATCTGACAAGTAGAACATTTGGATACGAACTCAGTAATGTCCTTCTTCATCCCACTCTACCAGTACTGCTGCCTCATATCCTAGTACATCTTATCCCCTCTGGGATGTACTGTAAATATAGACCCATGTGACTATGTCATCACTGCATGATGTAAGTCTTCTCCTTATGGGACCACTAATCTCCCATTAAATCTCAAACCCCCATCAGAGCTCACTGAATAAGATTCATCACCCTCATTTAAGACCCATACAATCTGCTCTTGGCAAAACTTATCTGCTGCCTGAGCCTATATCACCCTCATGACAATCTCGGGTGTGACTCACATAACCGAGATAAAGGAACGGGATACCACGTTCTGGTGACCACTTCTCTCTCCATACTTTCACTACGTCACCTTTCGGTCTACGGCTTAATGCATCAACAACTACGTTAGCCTTTTTTGGATGATATTGTATCTCAAACTGATAGTCCTTCACAAACTCCAACCACCTGTGCTGACGCATGTTCAACTCTTGCTGAGTGAACAAGTATTGTAGTGACTTATGGTCTGTGAACATACAGAACTTTTCCCCCAATAAGTAATGTCTCCAAATCCGCAATGCAAATACGATCGCTGCTAACTCCAGGTCGTGGTTGGGGTAATTCCTTTCATGAGGTTTAAGCTTACGAGAGGCTAAAGTTATATTCTTATCCTCTTACTGAAGTACTCCTCCAAGTACCCATAAAGAGGCGTCAGTGTACACCAGGTACTCCACTCCCAGCTTGGGCAAAGCAAGAATTGGAGCTGAAGTCAACTTATCTTTCAGCTCATCAAAAGCCAATTGACAAGCATTATCCCAAACATATGATACTCCCTCGTAAGTTAGATTCTTCAATAGACCCACTATATTTGAAAAGCCTCGAATGAACCTCCTGCAGTACCCGGCTAACCCCAAGAAACTACGCACCTCTGTTGGTGTCATTGGCTGTCCCCACTCCCTCACTGTCGACACTTTGCTTGGGTCAACCGATATCCCTAATTCTAACACATCATGCCTCAGAAATTGTACGTCCCATAGCCAAAACCCGCACTTGTCATACTTAGCATACAACTGATGCTCTCGTAGAGTTTGAAGAACCCGTATCAAGTGCTCAGCATGCTCCTCCTCAGTCTGTGAGTAAATCAAGATATCATCTATAAAGATAATGACAAACTAATCCAAGAACTCTTTGAACACTCGGTTCATCAAATTCATGAATACGGCTGGAGCATTTGTCAGCCCAAACGGCATGACTCTAAACTCATAGGATCCATATCTCGTCAAGAAAGCAGTCTTTGACACATCCTGCTCTCTAATTCGTAGTTAATGATATCACGACCTCAAATCTATTTTAGAAAAGAAGGTTGCGTCTCTCAGCTCGTCGAACAGGTCCTCGATTCGGGGCAACGAATATTTATTATGTATCGTGACCTCGTTCAATTCCCGGCAATCCACGTATAACCTCAGTGGACCATCTCTCTTCTTTACAAATAACACTGGAGCGCCCCAAGGTGAGGTTCTCCTATAAATGAGGCCCTGGCCTAACAGCTGCTCTATCTGATCCCGTAACTCCCTCATCCCCACTGGAGCCATATGGTACGGTGAACGTGCTATGGGCCGAGTGCCCAGTATCAATTCTATGACTAAATCTATCTCTCGACTGGGGGGTGGGCTCGATATCTTCTGAGATACATTCGAAAACTCACGAACGACTGGAATCGAATCCAGGGGAATCATAATCTCCTTAGAGGTATCGTCCTCTATGCAATACAAATGGTGGAAGATCCTCCCTCTGGGCAAGGCATCGCCACCAAAAACATCTCCTTCCCCAGAATGGCAAAGACAATACTCCTACCGAAACAATCTATCATGGCTCTATACGCAGCGAGCCAATCCATGCCAATAATGACATCGTGTTCATGCATATCTAACACTAACATGTATGCACGTAAAATCAAGCTACCAATCTTTATATCTACTCCCCGACATATAAAGAAAATCAAAGACCCATTCCCCAGTGGTGAGTCTGCGCATGTCACTGTACTCTCTACCATGTCTAATAACCCTAATGCCCGTACAAAATGAGTAGCTATAAAATAGTGCGACGGACCTGTATCAAATAAAACCCAACCCATAGTGCCATGGATAGGAAATGTACCCTCAATCGTGACTGGTTCCTGAGGTGCTGGTGCCTAGTGGACATTATAGGCACGTCCATACTGTAATTGCCCCTACTGAACTGGGGCTACTGGGATGGCTAGTAGAGCTGGCGCTGGGAGGGAGGCTGGAAAGAGTGGCCTTTGTGGCTCATTACGAGCACCCTGCTGCTGTGGGTCCCTATCCCCCTCTAGGCATTCATGACGTTTATGGCCATTATTGCCACATCCAAAACATCTGCCCCTGAAATTACCTCCCCTTTGTCCCTACTGACCATGGCCTTGTTGGCCATTTCCACCCAACCACTGGCCTTGTTAGCCCTGTTGAAAACGCTGTTGGCCCTATTGCTGACGTTGTGGGCCCTACTGACCCTACTGACTGGCCCTGCTGTCCCTGTCTAAATCACCCAAATCCATGTCGGGAATCACCTGATCAGAATCGTATGGCAGGGTCCCCCTGATGGGAAATATGCTCACTGTGACGAGTCGGGCCTTGGGCTGCTGGTGCCCCACCAATTCCATTACTAGCCCTTGTCCTACCCTGTTGGCTGGACTCCCCTGCTCATTTTCTCCCCTACTGATGGAAACGATGATCCTGACAGTGCAACAAGGCAGCGTTAAGTACGTCCATGTAAGTACTCAATGATAGATTGCTTATGAGGTGCTGATGAATCCTTCAGGCCAATCCATCTAAAAACAACATTATTTTCTTCTCCTTAGTGGGTGCCTCATCCGGCACTATAGTGAGAAGTCTAGTGAACTCCTTCTCATACTCAAAAACGGTCATACTCTCCTTCTTGAGATTCATTAACCTCTGCCTCATCTCAGTCTGTATGGCGAATGGGAAATACTTATGGTCAAACCATACCCAAAATGATTGAATCGGTATGCTGTCCCTCTCCTCCAAGGTGGTGGTGGACTCCCACCACTACAAAGCGGCCCCCACTAGCTTGAAGGAAGCTAGTAACTGTCTCTGCACGTTTGTGCACTCATACATGCGCAGATACCTCTGTATATCCATCTTCCATTGGCTGGCGACTATGATATCTGAACTACCTGAGAATTATAGGGGATGGGCCTTCTGAAAGGTATCCCTGACTTTCTCCCATGCAGTAGGGAGATGTGCTGCTACTGGCACCACTTTCTGAACCTAGCATGGAGCATGTTTCACCACCACTAATGCGGCATTCACCGCTTGAGCAACGATGGCGGCTACTTCAGTTGAATTCATCATTCCCTGAGTCAGAGTTGCTGGTTGCTCGGGTTGGGCATTCCTGTCTCGGGGTGCTCGTCTCGGAGGCATCTGAAATGAGGAGGAACTTTATTAGTCTACAGTTATTATCAAATCTCAAATATCTGAATACGTAAGCATAAGTACAAGAATACAAATCAAAGACGCTAAGCTGGAAACGAAATAAGCCGTACAGATCCTAAAGGACACTAGAACCTGATGCTCTGATACCACATATAACACCCCGCCTAATTAAATACCGGGTGATAAGTCCTTTATTAAATTAAAATCAAGGTGAACGGTTGGTTCATTCTGAGTATCACTGTCGCAAAATAATATTTCCAATTGAAACACCCTAAATAATTAAGCTAAGTGTCAAGACCATTTAAAGCATTATTTTCATTTTATTAAAGTCCAATATGAAAAAACTTGATTAATAACCAACAGTTTAAGAATCAAATAAATACTAAGGATGGAAATTAACACACACGAATTAAACCATCTAGATAATCCAAACCAAGTTTAAGAAATATAAATGAAATCATCCTCACAATGGTTAACTCCCAAGGAGTACTGAATACTGGAAATATAAATGAACATAAATCTTTGACAAATCCAACGAATAGGAAATCGGGCGACACATGCCCTAACTAAGCAGGACTAAAGTAAGAACATAATCAATGATGAGGTCGTCTAAAGCAAAGGCCTACAACTCACACATAAGCTGCAGCATGTCAACTCCAAAGAACCTATGCATGATGCCCCTGTGGCTGGGCACCTGTAATACATACATATATATACAAGAGAAAGAGAAATAACAGGACATGGGTCAGAGCCCGAGTATAAAATAGTTTAAAGTAGTTTAACAAATACTTAAAATGCTTACCGGCTAATGTGACAACCATGTTGGTATGCGACACTCTCTTGAGAATCCTCACCTCTCATCTAGTGTGCACTCCTACCATTCTACTGATCTCAAGTCTATCAAACTTATTTTCCATAAATTTTTATCCCGAGAAGCGCTAATACTTTGATATTTAGTTTTAGAAAATTAATCTCCTCCATTTTCTTATGTTACTTAGAATCACTCAGTACCATTACAAAATTCACAAAAACTTGTTATAAAGTTGAGGCATTTATTCATTTCTTATTTACTTTTACACACACTAGAAAGTATAAATATATATATATATATATATAATAGCGTCATGTCTCTTAGGACCATCTGACTATCATTTTCAAATAGCCTGTATTCATGGATACTATCTTCTAGGGTATGAATCAATATCCCCCATAAAGGTCCAATCGAGATAAGACTGTCCCGGCGCAAAAACCTCCGTGATAGCAAGTAGCCTAGGTATGAGTTTTACACAAATTCATAATACTTAATATATGTATAGTCACACAGTCATATATATAGATATTCACATTTTCCAAATTAAGTGCGCCCATGAGCCATAATTATAATTATCCGTTCTTAGCACAAATTACTCAATTATTTCGCATAATGGATTCGCCTCCTTTTATTCTCATTTATAAAAAATTTTCTTACTTACTTCTCATCTCTCGAAGTATTCTATCTCACTAAGTATAATTTCAGTAGGTATACCCTCACTAACCTTCTAGTCTAAATCTTTCACGAGTCTCAAATCTTTAGTTAACATGCGCACAATTTCTTACGTATGAAGAAACTCTCCGTTAACCCAAAATTTCATCCCACGTAAAATTTCACTCAATGGAGTCTACTTAGACCCTACTGGTCCTCTTCATAACCCATTATACTCTAAAAACAATAATCAAGGGTTCCTACTTAATTTAACCGGATTAAACAAAAAAAGGGAAAAATATGCAGTTTTCTAGTGGGGATCGATCGATCGAGGAATGGGGTCAATCGATCGATGGATACTCTTGGTCGATCGATCGATCAAGCAATTCTTGCCCAGAATCTGTAAAATCCAACCTACGGGTTTCATAAAAAACTCTTCTCTAAAACACCATTAATGATCCCCAAACTTCCAAACAAGATTATTAACAGTCATATATACCTATATACATGATTTCCTACGTGAAACATGTCCAAATTCATCAAAGGTATTGGATTAATGGGGTAAAATAAACATTATTATCAAGAACCCTAATTTTTCATGAAACATTCTTTCTTCTAATTCTTTTCCAGATTTCTTGCTTCTAAATCCATACAAATTCGTGGGTAATCCTCTACATATGATTGAGATGTCCATAATATATTTAGTTCCTCAAATCAATCTTCAATAAATGGGCACCTGCACGGTGGATTGGGGTTTTCTTTTCACCTTGCTGACTCATCTGGGGTTCCCGACCATTTTTGTTGGGTGGATTACTGAATGCATGACTAACACTCGGTTTTATATCAGTCTGAATGGGCACCTGCATGGCTTCTTTGAGGGAAGGAGAGGGTTGAGGCAAGGTGACCCCTTTCTCCCTATCTTTTCCTCCTGGTGATGGACTCTCTCTCGTGCATCTTGGACAAAGCCTGCACTAACCCTATGTTTACCTTTCACCCTAAGTGCAAGGAAGTGGGGCTTAACCACTTATGCTTCGCCGATGATGTGATAATTCAATGTGGGGGGGACATTCCTTCCTGCACCATTGTGAAGAAGGCGGTTGATGATTTCTGCAGCATTGTGGGCCTCACGCCCAATCTAGGTAAGAGTAGCTTTTATAGCACGGGTTTGGAGGAGGATCGGATCGCGCAAATCAGGGATATTCTTGGTTTTGGCCACAGCAACCCCTCCTTTTTGTATCTCGGGGTTCCTCTCATCACCACAAGACTCAAGGAGGAGGATTGTAGTAGGCTTATCGACAGGATCACGGGAAGGATTAAGTGTTGGACTAACAAGCTACTTAGCTACGCCGGTAGATTGCAGCTTATTAAGTCCGTCTTGTTCGGGATCCAGGTATATTGGTCTAGTCTGTTCATTTTGCCTAAGGGGGTTATTCTTAAGATTGAGCAGCTGATGAGGGATTTCCTTTGGACGGGTTCCGATCAAAAACATTCAGGGGCCAAGGTGGCTTGGAATGATCTTTGAAATAGCTTTCAGAGCGGTGGCCTGGGTATCAAAAGCATCGAGAGGTGGAATGAGGCGGCCATCATGAAGATGCTTTGGAATCTCTGTAGCAAGAAGGACTGCCTTTGGGTCAAGTGGTGCAACGTGTATAAGTTGAAGAGAAGAAGTTTGTGGGCTATTAACTTAGCCAGCGACTCGTCTTGGAGCTGGAGGAAGATGATGCAGTTGAGACATCGGATCAGACCTCTCATCAGATGGAGAATCGGAAACGGCAGGGATACCTTTTTCTGGCACGATAACTGGCATCCTCTGGGGCCCCTTCATCCTTTGTTTGGGGGCCGTGTTATCTATGACGCTGCTAGTAACCATAAGGCTATGGTTGCTGATTTCATTGTCGAGGACAGGTGGAGATGGCCAACGGTGGTTACCTGGGAGCTCCTGGATATTAGGAATGCGGCTTTGCCCGTCATTAGGCATGATACTGCTGATGAGGTGGTCTGGATCCCCAACCACAAGGATTTTTCTATCAGATCAGCCTATGATGAGATGACCCCCACCCTTCCACCTGCTCCCTGGCATAATATTGTGTGGAATAAGTCTAATATTCCTAAATGCGCTTTTGTCCTTTGGATGATTTGTAAGGACGATATTCACACTAAGGACAAGCTCCATAACTGGGGCATCTCGGAGGATAACGTGTGCTGCAGCTGCTCCAATGGGGTTGATTCATACCTCACGTGTTCAATGAGTGTCCAGTTGCTAAGGAGTTTTGGGAGGAGGTGAGAACCAGGAATCAGGAATACAGAGACGCTTTGGATTGGGATGGCGAGATGAGTCATGCTATTTCTTGTTACTGTGGGACTAGTTTTTATAATCGTATTAGGAATATTTCCTTCTCTTCTACTGTGTACTGCCTATGGATGGAGCGTAACGCTAGACATTTTAAGCGTGTGGCCAAAATCAAGGATGTCATTGTCAGAGATATTGAGGTTATGATTAGAGCGAGAGTCGCAATGTGGAGCAAGGGGACGAGGAGATTTGAGAACTGGATGGCTTGCATGAACTGGGGTATCTCGGAGAGTGCTCTTGATTAGGGGACTGCGGGGTGTGGGGCTTCTCGCACTTTTCTTTCAGTTGTTTTGTTTTTCTGTCCTTTGGGGTATACCACTAGGTGAGGCGCTGGGTTTCATCCCTATGTGTACTTGTTGTAGTTGCAGTTGTTGATATATATACATAATTTTCCCCCAAAAAAAAAAGTCTCTAGATTATCAATTTCTTCCATAAAACATGTTCTTAACAATCCTAAACTAACATGGGTGAAACATCAACTAAAACAAAGAAAGATAGATACTTTCCTGGAATTCAAGGGTCTGATTTATTGATGAAAAAGGTATGGTTGTGTTCCTCGTCGTGCGATCTACATTTTGGTGGTAGTGGCTGTGTGATTGAGTGAGTTCTAGGCCTTAGATTGCATGGAAAACTCTCCACCTTCTTCTCTAATGGTCGTTCTTAGGTTTTGTGATTGATAACCCTAGAAGACAACTCCTAATGGATGATATTGTGACACCCCGCCTAATTAAATACCGGGCGATCACTCCTTTATTAAATTAAAATCAAGGTGAACAATTGGTTCATTCTTAGCATCACTGTCGTAAAAATACTTTTCCAATTTAAACACCCTAAATAATTAAGCTAAGTGTCAAAACCATTTAAAACCTTATTCTCATTTTATTAAATCCGGTTATAAAACCTTAAACCATTAACATCTAAAGAGTCACACATTAAGAATAAAAATAGAATTGAACATACACGAATTTAATCATCAATAATAAATCCCAACATTTACAACACTAAAGGAAAACATCATGACAGTAATAAATCTCGAAAATATAGATTTCGCCTTACATTAAAGGATTTTGAATTTTATTTCCAAAGATGAGAATTTCAAACGGTTTCGAAATCGGAATTAAAATGGAGTTTTAATTGAATTTTTATTATCTCTAAGAGTCCTCAAAACATAAAACTGTCTAGCAAAAAAAATATTAAAAAATATAGAACGGTCCGATCGAGCTAAATTTTTTTCTGTACCTTCCTCTCGTCTTCAGCTAATTCTCTGTCAAATTTCATCCAATTCCAACGGTCCGATCGTCCGAAATAAATTTTTTTTTTAGTGTTTGTATCTGATTAGAACTCTTTTCTTAATCAAACTCTTAATCCTTTACATGAAAAGGGTTTCCAGAATATCATATAAATCATCACTACATGAAAATTTCCCATCTCAAATTGGGTTTTTCTTCCATAAATCTCATCCTAATAACTCCTAAACTAATATGGATGATGCATCAACGAAATAAGCAAGATAAACACTTGCCTGTGATTTTCAGAAATCTGGTTTGGTGTTGAATTTGGTGTGGTTGTGTTCCCCGTCTCGCGATCTACGCGTTGGCGGTGGCGGCGGTGCAAACGGGTGAGTTTTGAGCCTTGGAATGACTTGAGAGCTCTCTCCTCTCCTCTCCAATGGCCGTTCCAGTGTTTTGAGTTATCTAACCCTAGGAGATAACCTCAACATCTGATATAACCCCTTTAATTTTCCTGGGTTTAATTACCCAAAAATACAAAATGACTAAAATGCCCTCCCGGGGTACTAATTAGGCCTAAAAACGCCCCGAGACCCAAATCAAACCCCCGGGTATACTTTTCTGACTATCTCGACCCTTACGGACGCGTTTTCGCACTCAAAACGACCATACAGACAACTTATAAAATATTTACTTTTATTTATCCACATTTAGTCCCGACACGACACAGGCGCGTCCCGACTTAAATTTCCACAATTGTCATTTTATTCACACGTGACAATATTATAAAAATAAATCTCATATATTACTATACTCATCCAGTAATATGCAACAAATAATATATTCCCAATAATTACTAACTCTTGTCACGCTAGTAAATATTTAAAACAACATTTCGGATTAAAATTAAATTAATTTATCTCAATTAAATTTAATAAATCCTTAAATTTAAAAGCCATGAAAATACGGGGTATTACAGATATAGCTTAGGAAGTTTCGTGGGTTTAATTACCCAAAAATACAAAATGTCTATAATACCCTCCCGGGATGTCAATTAGGATTAAAAATGCCCCGAGACCCAAACTAAACCCCCAGGTACACTTTTCTGACTATCCCGACCCTTCCGGACACTTTGGCGCACTCAAAACGACTATATGGGCGACTTATAAAATATGCACTTTTATATTAATAATTTAGTCCTGACACGACACAATCACGTCCCGACTTAACTGTGACACCCCGCCTAATTAAATATCGGGCGATCACTCCTTTATTAAATTAAAATCAAGGTTAACAGTTGGTTCATTCTTAGCATCACTTTCGTAAAAATACTTTTCCAATTTAAACACCCTAAATAATTAAGCTAAGTGTCAAAACCATTTAAAACCTTATTCTCATTTTATTAAATCCGGTTATAAAACCTTAAACCATTAACATCTAAAGAGTCACACATTAAGAATAAAAATAGAATTGAACATACACGAATTTAATCATCAATAATAAATCCCAACATTTACAACACTAAAGGAAAACATCCTGACAGTAATAAATCCCGAAATAAAGGTACTGAAAGTAAAAATTTCAATCTCTGACAATACCAACTAAATAATAGAAAGAGGGTGACACATGCCCCTGCTGGATAAAACTGAACTAGGAGTAGAATCAAATGGATGAAGTCGTCTAAACAACAGCCCGTTATAGATAAAATAGATGACTTGCACTGAATCAAATCCATGATGGGGGCATGAAGCAACTAACTCGTTGAAACGTTCATAACATCGATGAAATGGCTCATTTTCAGCTTGTCTGAATGCCTGAATTTGAGCCTTTATGGAGATTGTTCGATGTGGTGGGAAGAATTTCTTGAGAAATTTCGACTGTAGCTCATTCCAGGATGGAATCGATCTTGGAGGTAAAGACCATAGCCAGGCCTTAGCTTTATCTTTGAGCGAGAAATGGAAGAGTTTGAGACGGATTACCTCTTGTGTGCAGGTTTGATCGTTGAGAGTATCACACACGTCCTCAAATTACCTAATATGGAGGTATGGCTTTTCAGAATCCATACCGTGGTAATGCGGTAGCATCTGGATCATCTCATTTTTGAAACGGAATTGTCCGGCATTATACGGGAGTATAATGCATCCCGGAGTGATAGTACGCTCGGGATATAAGAATTCTCTAATCGGATGGTATGGGGGCTCTTCCTCACCGGCGGGTGCACTGCCATGTTTTGATATCTCTTCCTCACTTATTGACTCGGTGTTCTCACTGGGCGTGCTCGAAGTGTGTCCTAAGAAGGGGAAGGGAGTGTTATCGGAGATTGAGTGCGACGGTGTGGGAGGTGGGATCCAGAACTATGGGGCGTTTGGAGTGTGGGGACTATCAGGATTATACTTAACAATTGGATTTTCGTGAATGTTGGTTGGAGTATTATGGGGTGTGGGAGTGGTTTCAGAATTTTGCACTAAAGCTTAGGAGAGATGATGGTGTACCTTTTTGGATTTTTTTTTTTTTTTTTTTTTTGGTCAAAGCTTTGGATTGACTCAATCTAATCCTAAGTCTACCTAAATCCCCGGCAACGGCGCCAAAAACTTGACGCGACAGAAAATGTGTCTCATAAATGCATTCACTCTAGGCTCAAGTGTAAGCCTGTCGCTCAAGTAATAATCCGACAAGTCGGGTATCGATCCTCAGGGAAAAAGGGACAACGAAGTTGTGACGACGGGAAAAGATGGAGGAATCCTAACTTTGACTCTAAAAAGAAAGGGAAAATGATTTGATTTTGGGAATGATTATAACTAAATGCAAATATGAAATTATAAAAAGATGCAATTACACTAAACTACCTAAAATATGATTGAAAAATAGGACGGGAATACAATCCCCCAACCCCAGTGTAGTGCGGATATAATACTAATCTTAAATTTATCTGATTGATTTGACCCGAAATTTAGTACTCCCAAGCATTACGTATACGAGGTTCGAGCTCGCGTCATACTTAATCTGAGGATGAGTAAATCGGTATCGCGATAGTAGCATTCGAATTGCACTCTAAATCATCACGAGTACCCAGAGGCAAACGAGATATAAAGATCTACAATCATTGTGCAACTACGCAATCGATCAAGATCAATCATTAAATTTAGTGGATTAGTTTTATACACACGCACTAACACACCAGGCTGGGTTCATGCATCCCGGCCTTGGGAAATCTAGCCTAACATGTTGAAAAGGATGGAAACAAGGATTAATGTGCAGGAACTCATAATTACTCTAAGAAAAATAATAATTAGATGCAAAAAAGAATTAGAACTAAAAATTAATCACTAATATTATCCAAGCAATAAGTGAAAACAATGAAAGAAACATATACTCACAGAAATCACTGAATAAAATCTTCAATCCTTCAAATAAATCTCAGAATATTAACTAAGCTAGGGTTTCTGGAAAAGCAGAGGTAAAACCTACTAATTCTCCGTGTCTATAACAATACTAAATCGGGTCTTTTATACCCTACAACAATATCGGAAGTAAGCTGCACTAGGAGTCTTTTTAGGAAGAGAAAAGATTTTTAGATCTCGAAGACCGGACCGGTCCGGGTCTTATGCGGACCGGTCTGCCCCCAAGGAGGATCGGTTCTTTTTATTTTGGGGCGGACCGGTTCCTTTTATTTTTGCCTCCTTCGGTTTGCATGCGATCCGGGGTCTTCTGGAGTTTGGCAAGGCGGACCGGTCTGGGGTAGGGGCGGACCGGTCCGGCTATTTGACTTTCTGGCTCCTCTTTGACTGCTCATAACTTTTGTTTTGGGATTCCGATTGGGGTGTCGTTTCTTCCTTTGTGCTCGTGAATGAGATGTCTTCAACTTCTCTTCAAGTACCTCATCCGAAATTCCGTGTAGAAATTATGCTTTTGCCCTTGAGACTTTTCCTTCTTTTTTTCTTGATTCTACCGATTTCCTTCTTTCGTTTCTTGACATCAAATACCTGCAAAATCACTACAAAATACCAGAAACTCGGTGTACTCATTAGGATCAGTCAGTAGCACAGTTATGAGATAAATCCAACTCAATTACGTTGTTTGAGGTGCTAAAAGTAACTAAATCAAGGGATAAATTAGGAAGAATTTATGCCTAATCAGTATCTGAGACAAAGAAACAACTGAATCAGAATATAATTTAAAACAATTTATCTTTACCAAAGATCACATACATATACAATAAAAGCAGTCCTAACAATAGGTCTTTACATCAAAGAACGCTATGGTAGAACGTGATAAATCCACATAGATCCTAAGAACTCTAGAACCTGATGCTCTGATACCATCTGTGATAACCCGCTCATTAAAATAAGAGGTGGCCAGCCCGATATTCCAATTAATACAGGAATCATAGATGGACCATTCTTAGTATCATTGTCGTTAAAGTAAATATATGAGATAACCACCATTTATTTTTTAACCAAGTAACATTGGTCATTATAGGGCTCGGGAAAAAATGCTCCTCCTTCTCTCTAGACTTCCCTTGCCTAAACTAGCCGTTACCACTCAGCTTTCTACCCTCCCCTCCATCCTCTAAACCCTATTTCCTTCCCAGGTACTGTCGCCATGGCTGAAGACCCGTCGTTGCCTAGTCAGGACAGGCATGAGTTGCCCGTTGTTTCCACCCCAACCATATATGCCCCTTGCACTGCTAAGGAAGATGTACGTAAGAATGGCCATGAGGAGGGTTATGAAAAAGACGTCTGAGAGTTCTTAAGAAGCAAAGTCTTCTCACCCGAAGAGGTTGATCTCTTTTCCAAAGCCACTAGTAGGGGCGGTGACGGAGAACGGTCACTTTCCAGACAGGTGACGTCATCTGAGGTCAACCCGGCTATCAGTGCTAATGACGGTGTTGGACAGGAAGGTTCCCAGAATAACGAGGTTACTGCTAACAAGATAAAGGTGTCAGTTGATAGTAGAAATGGAACAACGAAGCAGGCTAAAAAAAGCGGGATTCCCAATGACAAGACCTGGTGCTTTGTTGCTGCTGAAAAGAGGAAAACGAAACTCAGACTCACTTTTCACCAACCCTCTATGGTTGACAACATTATCACTGTCATCCCGCCGGCTAAAGTGATAAAAGAGGGCTATGGGAGATGGAATAACAGCATGGTGGGTTATTTTCTCAGAAAAAAACTCCCATATACTTTCGTCAACAATATTGCTATGAGGATGTGGAGCAAGTTGGGACTGACTAAGGTATTGGCTCACGATAATGTCTTTTTCTTCTTCATTTTTTATGACCCTTTCCATAGGGATGAGGTTCTAGATAATGGGCCATGGCATTTTGCCGGCATGCCCATCATGCTGAAGAAGTGGCAATCCAACTTCGTGTTCTGCAAAGAAAGCGCAAAGAAAATACCCATATGGGTTAAGTTACACGATATCCCAGTCCAGCTTTGGACTGAGGAGGGACTTAGTTACGTCGCAAGTTTGGTGTGTCTTCCATTATACGCTGACGCCGTCACAGAAGAGATGAATAGAATTTCGTTTGCGCGAATCTGTGTTGAGGTAGAAGCTAAGGAAACCTACGCGGACAGTATCAACGTTGTCATGGAAGACGGAACCTTTGCTCCTGTGCGTATTGAATACCAAGCTAAGCCACCTTCATGCCCTCACTGCCTTGAGTTTGGGCATACGCTTAATAAATGCACCATGTCTAGGGTAACTAAGAGTACTCAGACTACCCCTAATGAAGCTGCGAAAGCGCGGGCTCAGGTGGACGCCGATTGGAAGATGGTCAGCAGGAAGTGCACATCCAAACCTCAAGGGGCCGCCACTTTAGCTCCACTGTGCTTGAGCTCAGGGCCAGTCCATATGAACTCTCTAATACATTTCTCAATAGCCTTCACCACACTTTTAGGTAGAATAAAGATCGATGACCAATAAATTTGGGAACTAAACAAGACAGAAAATGCAAGCTACAATCTGCCTGCATAACTCAAGAATCTAGTGGTCCAGCTTTTGACTTTATTAGTAATTTTGTCGATAAGAACCATACAATCCACATGCTTGAGTCTTGTAGAGATGAGGGGGACTCCCAAATACTTGAAAGGAGGTTGCTGGTGGGAGATGCCCAAGGAAGAAGACATAGAGCTGATAATTTCAGCATTCACTCCAGAACAGTAAAAATTACTTTTAGCCAGATTGGGGAGTAACCCACTATAATCAGCAAATTCCTCGAGCGCATCCTTAACACATTCCACAGATTGGGTATCACCATTTCAGAAAACCACCAGGTCCTCCGCGAAGCACAGGTGGTTAATATTATTTTCTTTGCATTTGGGATGGAAAATGAAGGTATCTCTGCTAGCATGCTTATCAAGAATACAAGAGAGGGCCTCCATCACAATAAGGAAAAGAAAGGGGGATAGGGGATATCCTTGCCTCAGCCCCCTTTTGCCTTCAAAGAACCCATTTAGAGTCCCATTCAGACTAATAGAGTACCAGACAGAGGAAACACATGCCTTAATCCAAGAAACAAACTTAGGAGGGAAGTTGATTTGGATAAGAATGTCAAAAACGAACTCCCAATCCACTGAATCATAAGCCTTCATAATGTCAATCTTCACAGTGCATTTCGGAGTGTTAGAGTCCCTGTGGTAGTTCCTCATCAATTCTTGCAGCAAGAGAATATTATCAGTGATAGATCTCCCCTGGACAAAGGCAGCTTGGCTATCATTTATCAATTGAGGCATAAGAGGCTTGAGTCTTAGGGTAAGAATCTTGGAAATACACTTATAAATCGTGTTGCAGCACGCTATGGGTCTGAAATCATCCATAGTGTTTGGGTTAGGAACTTTGGGGATCAGAGCAAGAGAGGTGGTATTCCATTGTCTAGGCAAGTAGTTGTGGTTAAAAAAAATGATGAATAGCTTCCATCACATCATCCCCCATAACATCCCAATTCTTCTTAAAGAAGGCAGCACTGAAACCATCAGGGCCAAGAGCTTTGTTGGAGGCAATGGAGAACATAGCATTTTTAATCTCAATATCAGTTATGGGGGCAGTAAGGTTAGGCCACTGCGAAGGATTCAGCTTCCTTTTCATGATCATAAGGATAGTGGTAGATCTCCTTCTCTGCCTCCCCAACAAATTAGTGAAAAAATTTATGGCCTCTTCACTCACTGCCTCAATGCCTTCAATAGTGTCTCCTCTCTCATTCTGTATACACAAGACTTTTCTTCTAGAGGTGTTTTCTTTTACTTTATTATGGAAGAAGCTTGTGTTCATATCCCCTGACTGCAGCCAATTGATTCTAGCCTTTTGCTTGTAGTAGGCTTCTTCAGCAGCGCGTAAGGAGCTATAGAGAGTAGCACACTCATGTTCATCCTTCCTAAGCCTGCTATTTGAACCATCACTGTCCAGGTAGCGCTGGATATGATCTAAATTATCTTTAGTGATCCTCACATGCTCAGAGATATTGGAGTAGAACTTATGGTTAATAAGTCTTAAAAGAGGTTTAAGTCTTCTAAGTTTGTGGGAAAGTTTAGCCATAGGGAATAGCTGACATTCCTCATGCCAAGAGGTCACAAGCGTGGGCATAAATTCAGCATTCTTCATCCAATAATCAAAGAATTTGAAGGGTTTTGGCTTGCTGGGTTGGTTGAGAAGAGAGATCACAATGGGGCTATGATCATAAACACCTGGGCATAGGTAGTTCGCATGGGAATCAGGGAAAGAAACACTCCATTGAGAGTTATGGAGAACTCTATCAATTCTGGTTTCATTATTCTCAATCCCCTCACTTTTGTTACTCCAAGAGAACCATAGACCCGTGGCAAGCATATCATCCATCATTATCTCAAATAGGCAGTTATTAAAATCAGCAGCAGCCCTAATATCAATTCCCAGCCTACCACTTTTATCCTTTCTGTTTCTAACAGTGTTGAAATCCCCCATAATGATCCATTGGCTATTGTTTGTGAGGTTGTGGTTCTGTCTAAGGAAACTCCAAAGTGGAATCCTTTTAATAGGAAGATTAAGGCCATAGACAAAAGTTGCATAGAAAAACTTGTTGACCCCCACACACTTGATCTTACAAAAAAGAGCTTGGGGATGGGATAAGAGAATCTCCACTTCAAATGTAATTGGGTCCCATGCTAAGATCACTCTAGCTACTCCACCATCATTTGGGCAGTTGTGACTATACTTCCAATTCCAGAAGCAGCTGGCAGCCACCTTGGCAATGTGGTTCCTTCTGACTTTAGATTTAAGGAGACAAACGAGGCTTAACTTATTATCATATATCAACTTCTTCACTTCCTGCTATTTGTGAGGGGAGTTGAGACCCCTAATGTTCCAGGACACAATCTTGGTCATTTGAATTGTTGTTTGGTACCCCCCTTCTTCTTCTTTTTCTTCCCCTTAGAAGATAGGGGAGATTCATCAGTCTTGATTTTGGTAGACAGCTCATCCACAGCTTTAATCTTTAGCACAATACCAGAAGGCAAGGGAGTAATCTCCGTCGTGTAGTCCTCAGAATCTATATCCAATAAGGCTTCAAACGAGTTGGTGGAAGTAGTTTTGGGGGAGTTAAGTTTGGGTATGGGGTTTGGTTCAGTAGCAGCTTCCAATATTGGGAGGTTAGAGTTGGAAGTTGTTTCAATAGCAGCTATGCATAGGCTTGAGTCCTTTAGACCAGGTTTTGTTTTGCCTCCTACGGTTTTCCATCCATCATGGTTAGGCTCTTCCACAGTTGACTTTGGAGGAATGGTTTCCCCTCTCACTCCCTTATCCTTCTTCGTGCACTTTATAGTTGTGTGACCAAAGGCGATGCAGTGGCTGCAAGAGTGAGGCATTGCTTGATATTCAACCTTAATATGAGAAAATTCCCCATTTTCCATTTTCAAGTCAATGGTTGTGGGGAATTTCTTTTGAGGTTTTATCTCAACACAAATACGGGCATAGCTTATTCTCCTCATTTCTTCAGTGATAGAGTCAGTATATAATGGAACACCAACAGCAGATGCTATGTAGCTTAATCCTTCTGTAGTCCAAAACTGCATAGGGACATTGTGAAACATGACCCAAACTGGAACTCTCTCAATATCTTCTTTAGCAAAGTTGCATTCCGGATACCATTTCTGCAGGATAATGGCATTACCAACAAAATGCCAAGGCCCATTTTCCACCACCTCATCCCTACTATTCTGGTTATCAAACATGAATATGTAGTGTCCTTGATCATTGGCTATCACTTTACTTAACCCATACTTATCCCAAATTCTATGGGCAATGTTCTTAACTAGAGAATAGGGAAGATTCTTACCCAGAAAAAATCCCACAGCAGCACATTCCATCTGGGAGTACCCAAGTTCAGTTGAGTATTTTAGTAACCTTCTTGGCAATAGCAGTACCTGTGAGGACCCTGCTCCTTTTCTTAATGCGAATGTTTGCAAGAGAATAACTGATGAAGACAAAGTGACTTTGACTAGGGCTTTCAGCGATGAAGAAATTAAGGGGGCCATGTTTGCTATTGGGTCGAAAAAGTATCCAGGTCCAGATGGGTTCAATGCGCATTTCTTTAAAGAAAATTGGGAAGTGGTTGGGAGTGATGTCATGAGGGCCATCAAATTCTTCTTTAGGAGTTGTTACATGCCCCGTCAGTGGAATTGCACGGCCTTGGCCCTCATTCCGAAGGTTTCCACTCCCACTGGGATGCATGATTTTCGGCCTATTTCATGTTGTAACACTATTTATAAGTGTATCTCTAAGGTTCTTGCCAATAGAATCAAGCCTCTTCTCCCCAACATCATTAGTCCGAATCAGGCTGCGTTTCTGAAAGGGAGATCAATTTCTGATAATATCCTACTGCTGCAGGAGGTTATGAGGAACTACCACAGAGGGCTTACCCCCCCAGATGCACCTTGAAGATTGACCTCTTAAAGGCTTATGACACTGTGAGTTGGGACTTTCTGGTCAAACTGTTGGACCACTTGGGCTTCCCATCTAGTTTTGTTGGGTGGGTTATGGAGTGCTGCACGACGACCAGGTTCTCCATCAGTATGAATGGCTATCTGCATGGGTTCTTCGAGGGAAGGAGGGGGTTAAGACAGGGTGACCCTCTCTCACCCTATCTATTTCTCTTGATTATGGACACCTTCTCTTGCATAATGGACAAGGCTAGCACTGACCCGGCTTTTACCTTCCACCCGAGGTGTAAGGAGATTGGTCTTCACCACTTATGTTTTGCTGACGACCTGATTATTCTTAGTGGGGGGGACTTTGCCTCCTGTTCGGTTGCTAAGAAAGTGCTTGTGGATTTCTGTAGCATCTCGGGGCTCCTGCCTAACCCTAACAAGAGCAGTTTCTACTCTTCCGGCATTGACGAGGGTGGGATTATTCAGATTGGTAGTATGCTAGGGTTCGCTCACAGTAGGCCTCCATTCCAGTACCTTGGTGTGCCCCTCATTACTACGAGACTCAAGAGTGAGGATTGCAAGAGGCTGATTGACAGGATTACTGCTAAGATTAAGTGTTGGACCAATCGGTTTCTCAGCTACGCTGGTCGTCTTCAGCTCATTAAGTCTGTTCTCTTCGGTATCCAGGTGTACTGGTCTAGTCTGTTCATCCTACCTAAAAGAGTTATCCTTAGTATCGAGCAGCTTATGAAGGACTTCTTATGGACTGGGCCCGATTTGAAACACTCGGGAGCGAAGGTTGCTTAGAAGGACCTGTGCTGTAAACTTGAAGAGGGGGGTTGGGAATTAAGAACATTGAGAGATGGAATGAAGCTGCCATTATGAAGCTCCTTTGGAACCTCAGCAGCAAGAAGGATGGTTTGTGGGTCAAATGGTGCAATGTTTACAAATTAAAAAGGAGGAGCTTGTGGGCTATCGATATTGCTAATGGCACTACATGGAGTTGGAGGAAAATGATGCAACTTAGACATTTAGCCAGGCCTCTCATCAAGTGCATTATTGGTGATGGCAGCGGGACCTTCCTATGGCATGATAACTGGCACCCCTTAGGGCCTCTGCACCCCCTCTATGGGTATAGGGTTATTTATGACGCTGCTAGCAACCACAAGGCATTGGTGGCTAATTACATTGCTGAGAGTGGATGGAGGTGGCCCTCAACGATTACTGTGGAACTTCTTGAGATAAGGAATACGGAGTTACCGAGTATTAGGCTTGATACCACAGACGAGGTGGTTTGGGTCCCCAGGACACGTGGGTTCATAATTAATTCGGCTTATGAGGCTTTGAGTCCGGGGCTCCCTCCCACCACCTGGCATAACTTAGTTTGGAACAAGAATTATATCCCCAAGTGTGCCTTCATTCTTTGGGTGGTTTGTAGGGACGCTTTGCAAATGAAGAATAAGCTCTTGAGCTGGGGCATCGCTGATAACAACCTTTGCTGGAGCTGCTCCAACGGGGAGGAGACTTGCTCTCACCTGTTCAACGAGTGCCAGGTGGCCAGGGAGGTCTGGGAGGAAGTGAGGTTCAGGAACCAGGAGTATAGGGAGGCTAGAGACTGGGATGGGGAGATGCAAGTTGCAATCTCCAACTATGGGGGGCCTAAGTTAAATAACCGTATCAGATTCATTTCCTTTTCATCTACTTGCTACTGCCTGTGGATGGACAGAAATAATAGACTCCACAAGAAGACGAAGAAAAATACTGGGGCCATATTAAAAGAGATTGAGGAGATGGTGAGAGCTAGAGTCATGACTTGGGGGAAGGGGAGAAGAAGCTACGTCAATTGGATGGCTTGCATGAACTGCGGTATCCCAGAGAGTACTCTGGAGTAGGATCGATTTAGGGCTTGTTTGGTCCTTGGTCCTTTGTTTCTTTGGTTTTCCAGTTGGGGTATGCCCCTCTGGAGGTTTGAGGTTTTTTTCCTCTAATTTGTTCCGTTGATTGTTTCTGGTTTTAATATATATAATTTTCCCAAAAAAAAAAAAAAACCACCATTTATTTTAAAAAACGGATGTCAAATATTTGTAAGTTTAAAGAAAATCCTTTAAACAATCCAATTTAAAAAGATGGTGGATAAAAAACAAATAACAATTACATTCATACACGATATAATTACCGAATAATCTGTCGATTAACAGACCATTACAAGCAGGTTACTCCGAGTAATAAACAATTATGACAATATATTAAACATGTACAAAACTTGGGCAACAAGCCCGAATGTGTAAACTGAACACAACAAGAGTACAAAATATAGATGCGTCTATAACAAATATCCTATAACATCCGTAAAATGTTAGAGCTCCATGATGCTAGGATGGAAGAGTCATTACGGGCATCGTTGCGGCGGAGCACCTGGGCGTGAAGAGAATTCATGCAAAAACAAAAGTTATAAATGGGTCAGGGCCCAAGTTTGCTATGATCACATGTGAATAAAATGCATGACATTTATGACTATCAAATAATCACGAATAAGCTTATCTCGCTCTCTAATAATTAATAATAGTCCTCATCTCTCAATGTGAATTCACAACCTTGCGTAATTTCAATAACAATGATGAGTATTCCTATATGCAAGAGAATATAATATAATTTCACTTGACAAGATTTCCATTTCCATTTAGCACGTTATGACTCAGCAAGTCTATTCCTCATTAGTAACTTATTTCCAACACAGTTAATTTCATAAAATGTTTCACCATTTGTAAAATACCACTTTCATAAGAATAGTTATAATCATAACATATAACGATTCTAAGACCATCCTTTCGAGAGTCACCCCACTGGATGCACCCCTAAGCAGCTATCATGTTCCATGGCCTATATCCAAGACAACCTGGGCATCCTAAAACGCGTGATGTTGGGAAGCGGACATATACCTTCGACAGTGAGTCATAACCATACCCGGAATTACCTCACTTCGAAAAATAACAACACAATATATAACAACCAGTCTTATCGCTGAGGACTATATTCACCCTGCATTCACTAGCCAGGGGACTTCACCTCATGTGCATAACTTCCCTTATGATTTCATTTAGAGGGGTATGTATATGGAATTTATTATATACAAATTATGATAATTTAAAGTACATATTACATTTTACCTAGAGCCATATGTGTTTAAAACCGTACAATACAACAGTAAATTATCTTCAAATTATTCTCCATGAATTAACAACAACCTTATAAACCCTCAACTATACTATCGCCTCATACCAAGTCTAAAAATCTACAATTATATCTCCCTACTTCCCCCTAGTACTAGACTATCTCACTATGTGAAAAGAACCCTTACCTTATTCTAACAACTAACTAAATTAATTCCCGATCTAAGCCCCAAACTCTCATTTCTAACCTATGTTCTTAATTACCTTAATACTAAGACTCTAATACTCTAGTTTTACTTCATTCAAGAACGTTCCTAGGTCCCAACCGTAAAAGAAAGGAGCTAGAGAAAACTAAGGATTTCGGTCAAAAATAGGGGACCGATCGATCGACCCCTGACCCCTAGTCGACCGCGCCTGTAAGATTTTGTATAGGAAGAAATATAGTAGCCTAATTTTGAATGCCCGGTCGACCGGTCACTGGACCGTGGTCGATTGTTCTTTTAAAACATTGCTATTGAGAAAAGCAGTAGGCTTTAACCTTTAGGCCCAGTTGATCGGGCTTTGGACCACGGTCTACCGCACTTACCAGATCCAATGGCCAAACCCTATTTCTAACCTACAAAACTCAAACCCTTCACTTTATTCTCCTCCACTTCTCTTAATCTCATCATTTAACAACAAATAACACAACATTCTACACAACAACCAACCAATATAACCCAACTTAAATCATAGAAACATCAAGATCTAAAGGTTAAATGCCCAAAATATATCAAAACCAAACATTTGTTCAATTCTTCCAAATACACAACTATCACTACAATTTATCCACATAAAATCATACATTTGCAAGTTAGAAACTTGCCTTAAGGTTGTAATCTCGGATTTCCTTCCGGTAGCAACAAATCTAAAGCCCAAATCTTCAATTCTCTTCCTTTTCTCTGCTTGTTCTCCCAAATTCTCTTTCTCTCTCTTTATCTCTAGGTTTAGAAGATATAAATGAGGGTAAATGTGGTTGGAAGACTTAAATGCCCATTAGTACTAACTTCTATATTTAAAAGTTATTACACCATTTAAATGACTCGTAACTACATAATTAAGCCATAACTCGTCAAAAGTGCTCGAACCCCAAAAATACAACATGACACTTATTTTGACTATCTCAATCATTTTAGGACTAACCGTGCCCTCTAAATTGGCATCCGGAATAACATAAATTATATCATGTTCCAACATCACTTTAAACCATAACTGTCGCTTAAAGCGCAACGACGAAATAAAACATAACATGATGCTATTTACATTCTCTTAACAGTAAATATGCAAAATTTAGTAAACATTATCTTTTAAATAACTTAAAATAATATTTATTCCAACTTCCATCATTTTATATAATTACCTCACATGGAAAAATTATATAAGAACAATTACTCAAAAATAATTGTTATTACAGTTACGTTCTGCATTGGGTCCTTTGAAGTAGAGCCCTATGATTAGGAATCATTTTATTCTTTGTGATTGGTTACTACCCGTTCAGGGAAATGGTTAGTTTTGGAGAGAGAGCCATAGAGACCTTCGTGTGGGTCACTTGCAAGAATTTTGAGGATTGGGGAAATTTAGGGCCTAGTAATTTAAGGGATGACATTTAGAAAATTTGTGGATATGGTGATGTACCCAAACGCATCAACAGAGGTTAGTTAGTGTAAACTTTGACATAGAAAGAGATTTGGGCATCGAATTATAGATGAAATTATCTCCGAAAAAAGTGACTATTGATAGTATCGATGGTAACTGAGGTGTTTTTCCTATATTGAAGTGTGTGTGACATGTTTCGTTTAATATTGGGACTTAGTGCTCACTTGGGTTTTGTTAATTCCTTAGAAAGGATGGACTTTGTATCTAGGAGAGTGATTTATATTGACCCATCGTGGGTGATAAGGAACATTGTTTCGTTGGTGCTTGAACACATAGACATGCATACTGGGAGGCTTATGCTTATTTTAGGTCTATTTGTTACCCATGTTGAAGTATGATATTTTCCTGAGAATGGAATATTAGTTACTTGCAATATGTTAGTTCTATGTGGACTTCTATGAGTTATGATCATGTTTGAAAGACGAGATTGATTAGAATTGGTGTTCATCGTAACCATGAGGATTATTGTGATAAATTTTATGGGTAAGCCTAGTTCTGCAGCAATAAATTTCAATGGGAAATTAGGTCGTGTAAGAACCTTTAGAAAGTTGAATATGCTTTGAGAAGGAACATGTGTGTGGTTTAAAATTTTTAAATAACTTAAGGAGGTAGATATTTGTGCATAAACTCGAAATTTTGGGATAAATTGGTCAATGCTCAAGTTGGAGCAAGGACCTTTGTGTGGATGAAGTATTTGTGGGATAACATAATAGTATGATTTGGGGAAGAATTTCTATAGCAAGTATAAATAATAAAGTAGAAGTAAGGATAGTGATAGCTTCGATTATTGATATTTTATATGATCATGTTTAATGTTTGTATTGTGATGTTGTTACTGAAGTGGTGACGGTAGACCTGATTAGAATGGGTATGCATTTGGAGACTTAGAACTGACTAAGTGCTTTGTAAAGTAAATACGAGCAAAGAATGCCCCACCTGGGTTGTGGTGATTTAAGTGTTGGGCATAGTAGGGTCGATTGACTCTAAAGGAGTTTGGTATAACTCTTATAAAGGATAAATGGTAAATATGGCAATTTACATATTTAGCGTAAATGGTTATTTTTATTTTCCTTTGCCTTGGTCCGATGGACCTCGATAACTGACTAAGCTGGGGAGTAGTGTATCGGGAGGGTTCCTTGTTTGGATTTCACTTGCGAGACGTCCCATGCAATAAATTGTCAAAAGTCAGAAGTTGACGAAAGTAGGATACTAGGATGATTATTTTTATGTACGTATGTGGTGGTATACTTGTTGTATAGATATGCTCGGTATTAATGATACATGTTAGATGTATATATGTCATTAAGATTTTTTAATAGTATGTGTGTGCATGTATGTAATGTGAAATATATGGGAACCTCAATGATGTTATGATAGGCATAGATGAGCCTATTCATTTATCTCATAGCATATGATTATGGACTAATTGGTATAAACATAATTTAACGATGAAAATAAAATATGACTTTATGTTACCTTGAATTCTGAGGACTGAATTCCGTTATAAGGGGGGAGAATGTAATACCCCGTATATTTCTAGAATAAAATCAAATTTAATAAGGATGAATTTAATTCGGTGAAATTAATTAATCACGGTTGTGAATAATTAGACTCACTATTATTTATAAGATTAGAGTTGGACTTTAATGATTTGGAATAAAACTAAAAGGGGATTTGTTTAAAACAAAAAGTAATTACATGTGTCACATCACAATTTAAAATATATTTTTGAAAAAATAAGTGGGACGCATTTTGGGAAGAGTTATAGACTCGGTTTAGTGTTTTAAATATTTAGAATTGGTCCGGGGTAATAGGTATATGAGTTGGGGAGATTTTGGGCTAGTTGGGTCATGGTTTCGGGCTTATTTGGAGGTCCAAAAGTGGGGTTTTAGTCCCAAATAGGGATTAGCACTAATTTAGAGTTTAAGTGGGGGTAAACCACTCCTCCCGTATCATTAAGAAAAACCTAGTTTAGCAGCTACGGGAGAAGAAAAGGAGAAATCAAGGGATTCAAATGGCTTTTCTTCTACAGTTTTTAAGGCAAAAACTATCTTGCTTATTTTAAGTTTCCAATGTATTCCTTGATGCATTTAATGACTCCTTTAATTTCTGGGAATTATAATTAAATGAATTGATTTAATGATGAATAATATATGTAGAGGATTGAAATTAATGTAAAATTGTCCCAGAAATTTAGGTATCGTAAAATTGAATATTGATGTTTGATTTCCTTAAGCTTTTGATAGTTATTTGGGTATAATTGAATAACTAATGTAGAAAATGTTTTTGGTAAATTGTGGACTGAAATTGATGTCGATTCCATGATGAATAATCCCTTACTGCGAATTACATAATGGGTATAAGTTGGGAAAACATCTAATTTGTTTAGGTCTTGAACGGACATAAATTTTGGATGTGGAAGTAGACTACTGTATAAACAAATTTCTTGGTTTCGTCCATACTGTTGCTGGGCTTAATTTTGATCTGGGAAGAACAGATATTGAGGAGAAAGGCGTGGAAAATGACGAAAGGTCGCTCAAATGAGGTGGAGTCTCGTTCAAGCGACATTCAGGTCGTTTGAACAATAAAGAATCTCGTTCAAACTAGATAGTATCTCGTTCGTACGAAATAGTTATCTCGTTCAAATGACCATGGTTTTGGGCTTGGAGATATATTTTTTCGTTACGAATGTGTGCCGCCAGTTTCGTATTTTTTTGATTTTTTTAATTAGTTATGATTTTTTTATGAAAGGGTGCCTGAAATTAAAATCCTTTGAGAGAAATAAAATCTGGATTGCTTAGGGATGTCCGTAGATGAGTGTAAGACTCTAGAAAATGTTAAGGAGCATTATTTTTAGCTTGGAATTTGATGGGAAGGAATTCGAGGTATGGATTTAGAGTGTTTAGTATGAACAACACTCAAAAATACGAACGATTTCGAATGGAAATTTCGGATGAAATTAGGATACGGGACAAGGGAGTGAGTCCGGGGGTTTTGGTTGAGTGACACCATTTTTATAAATTAATTGAGGTGTAATTAATTAAATTTAGAGTTGGGGCAATTGACTCGGGTATTAAGGAATAGTGCAACGGGGGTGAGGCACGGGGTAGTTAGTTTAATTTATTATATATATAATAAATTATCAAATATAGAATTTATTAAAGGGTTTTTTGATCTTATAGTGGGATTTTGTGTAATAAATTCTTCAGGTATGCAAATACGTACCGAATGAATGAGACTGAATATTGTAGTTGGATGATACTACTTAACCATATTAAAGAATTTCTTATATATGTACATATAACCCTTTCTACGATTAGTTGACTCCTTATATATGTACATATAAACCTTATTGAAAAGGTATCAAGAAGAAAATAATTATTAATAATCTGGAATGATTGAAGTTTGAGTCAAGAGGACAACATGCTAAGTTTATTAAATGAATGGGCAAGGGTAGTTGGGAATAACTATACATATAATCATATTGTTAAGGTTAGTTTTTGAATGACTATTCCTATAATATTTTTGAATGATCATTTTGAGAATAACTATATGATTCGTATCAAATATTGCATATTTCCACCCTATATCTTTATGCATTCTACTGCTTTTACGGTCCTTAATGCCTATATTTCTGCTCATTAACCAAACAATCTTGGATTTGGATATATACATGCTTTGCAGGGGGTAATTGTGCTTTTGTAGGAATTGGAACGCTAAAAGTGAGGATCCATTGCATTTTGGAGAAGTTTCATCGCCGGACCCTACTTCAAGGGCATTTTAGTCAATTCACATTTCATCTTCGACTCATGGAAATTCCACGGATGCATAGTTTATCGAGCAAGATTCTCGTGTCCGCAAGCGGTGCGCAATTCCGAGTCCCGAAGAAGAAGTTATGGCCGTTTTTGTAATGGACCTTTTCCCCCTCTTCATGGACCAATGGATTGCAGAAAAAAGTGTTGGTCGACCGCGGTTTGAGGCCCGGTCGACCGCATTTTGGCATTTTGCCTTGGATCAAAGACATTGGGCTCTTACATGAAGGCCCAATCGACCACGGGTTTATAATTTGCCTTGGATCGAAGACAGTTCTCCTTTGCCCATGGGTGCGGTCGATCGGCTCCCTAGCCACGGTCGACCGCATATTCCAGCTATTTTTGGGATCTTTTCTTTTCTTTTTCCTTTATTTCTTTTACAACTTACTATATAAACCAATTTTGGTTTCTATATCACATATACTACAATAATTAGTTTTACAAGATAGTTTAGGTTAGGGTTCGGGATTTGAGAGATCTATTTCTTCCTCTCTTGGTTTGACACCCCTTAGGGTTTGTAATTGGTACTTTCACCTGCCCTCTCCATTTATATAAATTTTATTTAATTAATTCTTGCTTTGTAGTTAATTTACATGATTTCTTAATTAGGTTAACATACTTTGATTAAGTTACTTTCTTGTGTAGTTTTATCGCGTTTATTTACTACGTTTCTTTACAGCATTTTTGTCATGTTTTCTAGCTAATTTAGTTTAGGTTGTGTTTGAATGGAACTCACTCGGGTTGACGTGTTGCTTTGCTTTGGTGATGGTGTGTACGAGTCTATTTCGGGTGCGTTGTCTTGGTTATTATGCCTAGGAGATTTGACAAGGCATATCATGTATGTTTCGTGCTTACGACCTTGCGTGCATAATTTTTGGGGTATTTATTGACGCCAAAATTGTATTAGGATTTTATGCGGATTTAGGGGCGTGACAACCCTTGGTTCAATTAACTGTTGAAACGAGACGCATTTGAAATAACTCGTCGGCCCATGTAACCATTTTAACCCGGGTCAGGGATATTTAACGCAACCTATAGTTTTATCCGCTTTGTTAATCTAGTTTTGATACACTTGCCTAGATTAATATTTCCCTTTCATGTATCTTTTCCCTTTTTGTGTATAATCATCTTTTACACTTTTATTTAGGAGTATTAAACCCTATAAATTCTAGCAACTCGTCTCTGTGGATTTTCGATACCCGACTTATCGCTATACTTGTATCGCAAGTGTAGTCGTAATTTAGGTTTATTTGTATTATCGCGGTGAAACGAAAACAATGATTGTGTCCTTACATGAACACACCTTTCACGCGTTAATCAAAATGGCGTCGTTACCAGGGATGAGTTTGATTTAGAATTTATTTGATTTAGTATTTCGTAGTATTTTCTTTCTATTTGTATTTTTTGGCTAACCTTTTTGCAGGACTTCTACATTTGAGAACTTAAAAACGCTTGAATGTTTTGCGCGTGCATCTACTTTGTGGAATTCGCCACTTCGAGCCATTTTTGGGGTAAGCACGTCTTATTCCAATTCTTTCGGTAATCATTATGATAATTCTCAAAATTCTCACAAACCTTTGACTTTTGGTCAATACCTAGAAACCCAAAAAATTACAACATCTAAATTTACTTTGGGCGAGTATTACAAAAGTCAAGCTTTGGAGTGCGTTTATTTTGATGATGATGATGATAACGATTTTGGGCCTTTACCTCCTTATAATAGGAATTTTGAAACGAATTGCAATAGTTTTAAAAATTCTTATAATAATGAGTTTAAGTTTAAGTCCGATGGAGATTTTCAAAGTTCGCATTTTCAAGAATCTGCGCCTCGGCCTATGACTTTTGGCGAGGGCTTGCGTATGCTTGAAAATGAGAAAATTGAAAATCGTTATCGGGAAGAAAATCATTTGTGGGAACATGAATTGGATTTATTATTTGAATCCGACGATGATTTTGCTTTCGAGACTTTTGAAGTCTAAGAATGTTTTGAACCAAATGAGGACTTTGTGCCTACTTTGGAACAAACCATTCTTGACTTTGCCCATCTCGTAATAGATATTGAAAGTGAGGAGGAAAATGACGTAATATCTATTTGCAATGAATTGATTTCTTCTTTGGCCCCCAAAGAAGAACATTTCATTGAAAATGATCTTATTTCATTCGAAACTCAATCTTCATGAGATGATGATTCATCTCATGAGTTTGAATTTCTTTTATCCCCATTTTCATTCTCTATTATCAAACTGTCACAAGTACCCGATGATTCGGTTTCAAACTTTAATATTTTAAACCTTTTCGCCGATGAGGAGTACTTGCTCGAGTCGCCCTCCACGATCGCATCTTTGCCTTTGTGTGCGCCACCTCCCATTCCAATTTCAAAATCCTTGGGAGGATATTCTGCTTTTCTCGATCTCCACATGTTTTTGTCAACCGTTCAATCCAAATCCCCCATTGTCCCTTCAAAACTTTTAATTGACGGTGGTTCATTTCTTCCGCTTTACACATGCTTTCCGTTTTTCAAATGGAATTCATATTTTTTCGGAAGGCATGCTTGAGTGTGAGGGTACACTGGTTATCCTCTAAAGTCAATTCATTTTTGTGGTGGACCCTCAGCTATTTAGACTTCTAGTGTATAGTTAGTGTGAAGCCTAAATAGTACGTTGTATATAGGTAGCTTTTTATAATTTATTTCTTTAGTTTTTCTTTCCTTTTTAATTTAGTTAGTGTAATTAGTTAACTCTTTGCTATTTGTTTTTGCTATGCTCGGTACTAACTTCTTTTGTAGATTCTTTGAACTTGTTCTTATGGGGATCGCTCCAATTTTGGGTAATATTGCTCTTTTCCTCTCTTTAACTTGGTTCTTAATTCACATTGAGGACAATGTTAGGTTTTAAGTTAGGGGGTGTGTGATATTCTATCCATTTCTTTAGTTAGTCCATGTTTTTGCTCCCATGTTAGTTAGTTAGTATGCTTTCCTTAGAAAAATTCAAAAATTTCAAAAATATTTTCTTTCTTTTTTCTCCTTTTCGGGCTTTTTGCCTTTGTTTCTGATGATAAATTTCAATAATTGCCCGATCCAATAGACAACCCAATGATGCATGTTCTCGATTTTAGAAGTTATTAGACTTTAGTCCTCGATTATTTATATTATGAATAACTTCACGAATTAAACTTTAATCCCATGAGCACATGCACTTTTATTGTTTTATTGATTTGGCTTAAGATTTTTATAACTCGGTAATCTTTTGTTGCATTGTATATACTTGCACCGAGTAAGGTTTGTACCTTTCGTCATTTGTGAGTGTATACACTATTCTTTCCTCTTTGAAAACGTTACAGTCGTTTGTGATCTCTCTATTCTTTCATTTGATCATTCATTAATTGAGTTTATATCTTGAAATGTGTACTTGATCATGATTTTTATTTATTGTTTTGACTCGAGAATTGCGTAAACTTTTTGAAATGAGCATAGGCCATCTTTGTATATCACCCATATTATCCTTGACCTCACCATATATGTTTCCCCTCGTCAGCCCCTTTGAGCCTAAATATTAACCTTTTGTTTCATAACCCAAAATCCCATAACCAACTCTGAATTGGAGTTTTAAACCATGTATACACTTTCCATACCTTTTTTTGGAATGTTACTCAGGATTGAATGTTGTTGTTGTGATGTCGGTTGTAATTTAGGCATATGAGAGTGAGGAAAGTAAAGAAAAGAGATGTGAAAAAAGTGATGACAAAGAGAAAGTAGAAAACAAAAGAAAACATGAGAAAAAGAAGAAAAGAAAAGAAAGAGAAAGTTGTAAATATTGTATACAGTTAAATAAGCTTTGATTACTCTTAAAATGATATATCTAATGCCTTTTTGGAACTTGTTTTCCAATTTTGATACTGCTCGCATTTTTCCATTATCCCGAGTTTTCATTCTGAACACTTTGAATCTGTACATACATTCCTTTCATTCCATACCCTAGCCTAGGCTACATCATAACCCTATACAAGTCCTATATATCATGGGGTGCATTTAATTTAAAAGTCATAATAGTTTTGATAATCTGTGAAAATGCATTTCGCCTTTTTTAGTGAGCGGTATCTTTCATTGAGATTACAGTTTTTCATTTTATATATAGCGTTCTTCATTTGTGACATGTGTGCGTCCTAGTTTCCATTTACATTTACTCTTTATGCCCGCATGTTCCGTGTGTTACCTCCCTATTTTGAGTGAATTCGCTTGATGAGTGTAATGCCCGTGAGGATTGAATATATGCTTGCCTTTATGTTTATCCGGTTTATATAAGTTTTTGCCAAATCACACTTTGCATGTGCTCGCTCCCCTCCCACATTTTAAGGGTTCAATTCTATGAGGTACATTCTTTAATGTCAATGATTTGGACTTTTGTTTGAATTCATTCACTCTGTTAATAATGCGTATGAAATATTGTTTGCTATTGTTGGGCTTGTCGCATGTTGGGTTGGGCATATTTTGAGGAAACCATGTGATGTTTGTGGGTATCATCCCTGAAAACCCTCACAAAACAACACTCGTCAACTAGGGTAACCTAGGGGTTTAACGACTTATTGCATATGCTAAATGCAATCGTATTCCATACAAAAGAGGTATTTATATTTCAATGCATATATACGTCTTGACCTATCTTCTATGGACTGGTTCTGTTTGTTTCATCACTAGGGACTAGCGGTGTTTAAGTTAGTGGGTGTGATTCGTATCAAATATTGCATATTTCCACCCTATATCTTTATGCACTCTAGCGCTTTTACGGTCCTTAATGCCTATATTTATGCTCATTAACCAGACAACCTTGGATTTGGATATATACATGCTTTGCATTGGTTAATTGTTCCTTTGTAGGTATTGGAATGCTAAAAGTGAGGATCCGTTGCATTTCAGAGAAGTTTCATCATCGGGCGCTACTTCAAGGGCATTTTAGTCAATTCACATTTCATCTTAGGCTCGTAATAATTCTACGGATGCGTAGTTCGTTGACCAAGCTTTGTGTGTCCGCAAACGGTGTGCGATTCCGAGTCCGAACGATGAAGTTATGGCCATTTCTATAATGGACCTTTTTCCCCTCTTCATGGACCAAAGGATTGCAAAAAACAAAGTGTCGATCGACCGCAGTTTGAGGACCGGTGGATCGTATTTTGGCATTTTGCCTTGGATCAAAAATAGTGGGCTCTTACATGAAGGCCCGATCAACCGTGCTTTTGTTGTCGGTCAACCGCGTGTTTATAATTTTCCTTGGATCGAAGACAGTGCACCTTTGCCCATGGGCACGATCGACCGGCCCCCAGCCGCGGTCGACCGCGTATACCAGATATTTTTGGGATCTTTTCTTTTCTTTTCTTTTGCCTTTATTTCTTTTCCAACTTACTATATAAACCAATTTTGGTTTCTATATCACATATACTTCGATAATTAGTTTTAAAAGATAGTTTAGGTTAGGATTTGGGATTTGAGAGCTCTTCTTCTTCCTCTCTTGGTTTGACACCCATTAGGGTTTGTAATTGGTACTCTCATCTTCCCTCTCCATTTATATAACTTGTGTTTCATTAATTCTTGCCTTGTAGTTAATTTACATGCTTTCTTAATTAGGTTAACATGCTTTGATTTAGTTGCTTTTTAGTGTAGTTTTATTGCATTTATTTACTGTGTTTCTTTATCGCGTTTTTATCATTCTTTCTAGCTAATTTAGTCTAGGTTGTGTTTGAATGGAACTCACTTGGGTTGACGTGTGTTCTTTGCTTTGGTGATGGTGTTTACGGGTCTATTTCGTGTGCGTTGTCCTGGTTATTATGCCTAGGAGATTGGCCGGTATCATGTATGTTCCATGCTTACGACCTTGCATGCATAATTTCTGGGGTATTTGTTGATGCCAAAAATGTATTGGGCTTTTATGCGGATTTAGGGGTGTGACAATTCTTGGTTCAATTAACTGTCGAAATGAGACGCATTTGTAATAACTCGTCGACCCATGTAACCATTTTATACTAATTAACTCGGGTGAGGGATATTCGATGCAACCTATAGTTTTATCTGCTTTGTTAATCTAGTTCCAATACACTCGCGTAGATTAATATTTCCCTTTCATGCATCTTTTCCCTTTTTATGTATAATTATCTTTTACACTTTTATTTATGAGAATTAAACCCTATAAATTCTAGCAACTCATCTCTGTGGATTTTCGATACCCGACTTACCCCTATACTTGTATCACAAGTGTAGTCGTAATTTAGGTTTGTTTGTATTATCGCGGTGAAACGAAAACAACGATTGTGTCCTTAAACGAACACACATTTCACGCGTTAATCAAAATGTTGTATATAGTGATTCAATAATCCTTGTTGCTCTCCCCATTGTTATATTCAATGCTTGATTATGGAACTTGTTTTCCATTTTTGAAATTGCCCTCATTTTCCATTATGACGAGTTTTTCATTCTGAACACTTTGAATACGTAAATACATATCCTTCATTTCATACCCTATCCAAACCTACATTATAACCCTATCAAGTCCTATGTGATCTTAAGGTGCATTTAATTTAAAAGTTAAAATAGTTTTGATAATTTGTGAAAATACATTTTGCCTCCTTTAATGTGCGGTATCTTTCATAGAGATTACAATTTTTAATTTCATATATAGCGTTCTTCATTTGTGACATGTGTGCGGCCTAGTTTCCATTTACATTTACTCATTATGATCGCAAGCTCCGTGTGTTACCTCCCTATTTCGAGTGAATTCGCTTGATGAGTGTAATGCCCGTGAGGAATGAATATATGCTCGCCTTTACGTTTATTCGGTTTATATAAGTTTTTGCCAAATCACACTTTGCATGTGCTCGCTCCCCTCCCATATTTTAAGGTTTCAGTTCTATTAGGTGCATTCTATATTGTCAATGATTTGGACTTTTGTTTGAAATCATTCACTTTGCTACTAATGCGTATGAAATCTTGTTCGCTATTGTTGGGCTTGTCGCATGTTGGGTTGGGAATATTTTGAGGAAACCATGTGATGTTTGTGGGTATCATCCCTGATAACCCTCCCGAGACGACACTTGCCCACTAGGGTAACCTAGGGGTTTAACGGCTTATTGCATATGCTAAATGCAATCATGTTCCCTACAAAAGTGGCATTTATATTTTGATGCATATGTACGTCTTGTACTATCTTCTGTGGACTGATTATGTTTGTTTCATCACTAGGGACTAGCAATGTTTAAGCTAGGGGGTGTGATTCGTATCAAATATTGCATATTTTCGCCCTATATCTTTACGCATTCTAGCACTTTTACGGTCCTTAATGCCTATATTTATGCTCATTAACTAGAAAACCTCGTATTTGGACATATATATGTTTTGCAGGGGTTAATTGTGTTTTTGTAGGTATTAGAACATTAAAAGTGAGGATCCGTTGCATTTCGGAGAAGTTTCGTCATCAGACGCTACTTCAAGGGAAATATGATCTTTTCAAACTCACTATTTTTTATGGAATGACGTTACCAACATGTAGATCATCAAATTATCTTTCCGTGGCCATTGACCGTGCGTCATTCTGACTCCGTATGTGGAAGTTATGGCCATTTTTGGAAGGTTTCAGTATGTTCTTCTACATCAAGGGAATTTTGGTTCATACTGCATAATTTGGAGGCTTTCAAACCATAATCATGTAGATAATTGAAATAGCTTTGTGTCGGTTCTGACCACGCATCATTTCGATTCCGTATGAGGGAGTTATGGCCAGTTCCGTGCAACGCATCAAAATTGGTTCGGAGAGGAAAAAGGGGCTGTCAAAAGCGAGATCGACCGGCCCCAAAAGCGAGGTCGACCAGGCCCATCAGATATGGATGAAAAATGACTTATTATGGGTTTTTTGACTTGGTTTTGTTGGGGGCTTATTTTGCGGTATTAATAGAATGTTGTAGGCTTTTATTTGAGAGATATTTTTCATTTTAGATAGTTTAGATTAGGTTTTTGAGAACTTCTCTCTCCTAGATTTTCCTTCCTATTTTGGGTTTGTAAGTTTATTATTCCTTCTTCTTCTCCATTAATGTAAGTTCCATTATTGTTCTTAAGCTTTGTAACCTAGATTTCCGTGCTTTCCATTTATTTCTTGCTTAGATAAATTGTAGTGTAATTTAATTAGGTGTTTTAATTATTGTCGTTATTCATGCTTAGTGGATAATTTAGTTTAGGTTGTGTTGGATTGAACTCACCTAGGGTTGATTTGGTTGCTTTGCTTTGGTGATGGTGATTACGGGTTTATTTCGACTGTGTTGTCCTAGTTATTACGCCTAGGAGATTTAACGAGGTATATCATGTATGATCCGTATTTACGACCTTGCGTGCATAATTTTTGGGGTATTTGTTGACGCCAAAATCTTATTAGTCTTTTATGCGAATTTAAGGGGTGTGACAACTCTTGATTTAATTAATTGACGAAAGGAGACGCAATCTTAATAATCCGTGAACCCATGTAACCATTTTAGGCTAATTAATTCGGGTGAGGGATATTCGACGCAACATATATTTTTCACTCGCTTTATTAGTCTAGCTTTATTTTCACTTGCCTAGATTAATCCTTTACCTTTTCTCATCTTTTACTTTTTAGTTTGTAATCACCTTTTTCCCTTTTATTGAGAAGTATTAAACCATATAATATTCTAGCATCTCGTCTCTGTGGATTTTCGATACCCGACTTATCGCTATACTTGTATCGCAAGTGTAGTCGTAATTTAGGTTTGTTTGTATTATCGCGGTGAAATGAAAATAATGATTGTGTCCTTACACGAACACACTTTTCACGCGTGATCACTATACCTATAATGTTTTGGAGAGGTTAGCTTGGGAATAACTATACTTATAATGTTTTTGAAAGTTTAGTTTGGGAATAACTATGCCTGTATATTTAAATGGAAATAATTGATGAAGCAAATGTGATTTTAAGCCTAAAAGGGCAATATACGAGGCTTAATATTTAATCAGGAAGTAGTCGAAGGATAACGACTTGAAATGAGTTATGGAATAATTGACTAAAATGTTATAGTTAAGCCAAGAAGGTTGTATGGTATACAAATTGAGATTCCCTTGGATTAAAGTAGTTATAGAGTAACTACTTAAACATATTTGATGATAATATGTATTTATATAATTATGTGTGGACATACCAGTGGACCATCCAATCGGCTCGGGGGTTCGTGCATTCGAGCCGCGTACCACACGTTGGCACAGTGGGCTTGACGATGTGTTGGCCATATAAGTACTACATGGAGGCTCCACCCACTAGAGGTAGGGTTGGCGCTGATCGTACTTGTATCACCGCTAGGTATGGGTTGTGTACAGGTGTCCTGCATAGGGACCGCCACCAATATGGTGTGTTTGTGTTGTCCGCCTAGGATAAGGGATTCCTTCGGACTTACCGATAGAGCACGAATTAGACACCAACGGTAGATGCCCTTGTGTGTCAAATATATGGAAGTACATATATTATTAATTATCCGGATACTATTGAAATAAATTAAATTATCGAAAGACGTGGACAATAATTATACTTTGCCCTATAATGCATAATAGATGTTTATGCCTTAAATATATGAAACTTATATGACTGGGATAAATGGGTGTTGGTTTAAATAATTAAGTAGCGATATATCCATTCTTTTGAAATTGAGACGATGTCATAATCATTACTTGGGACATGTATTGGGATGCGGACTATATCAGACTTATATGAGGGTGTTAAAAGCATGTGAGTGATGGATGGGGAATATTTATTTTGCATCAATTGTATTATTGCATCTTAAATTAACTAAGTTAATTTTTGCACACCTCGGGCCCCAAATTATAAATGTTTCCCCCCTAAGTATTCTTAATGATAGTGATAAGAGGATTGACAATGGATGAAACTTGCAGTTGCTTTGGACGTAGTGGATTTCGTTCAATTGATTCTAGTATAGGTTGTAATTCAGTATTTTGTCACTTTATTTCATCCTGGAATTGTACGGGCATAACCCCAAATGTTTATTTATAGCAGTTGTACTTAGTTTTTTCGAGATTATTCGTTGACAAGGGGTCTCCGAAATAATCTTCTTAAGTAGAAATCTCCTAGTCTTGTCCGAGGGATAATTTAAAAGACGACCAACTACGGACTATTGCCTCAAATTCTAAATTTTTCCTCCAAGTAGGTTGTCAATACGAAGACTCGTTAAAAAACACTAATCCTAGTCAAGGTCAAAATGGAATCGATTTTACAATTTCGAGTTCGGATTAGCTTTTAATCCTCGCCTTGTTATGAGTTTTCCAATGAGCTATGTTATACTCTATGGCCAATGTCTAATCAATTTGAAGTTAAAAATAATGGCTTGGGTAATGCAAATGCTCAGGTAATTTAGTGATTTGTGGTCCAACGAAGGGTGATTAAATCCTCACCTTATCTTGCACTTGAGTTTTTTCCCTTAAGTCAGATTATGCAACGCGCTTATTGAAATGTGCGAAAATAGTTCCACGTAAGAGTACACAAGACTTACCTCCGACGTGGACTTTTTACGGTCACTTGTTTACGTCGGGCCGAAGTTTTATTTGATGTCGATCGGAGGGAAGCGTCGTCTATGGTTCAATCATCCTTTAGGGTACCTTGTGCGCATGGCAAGATTGCATAAGTAACTTGAGCGCTTTCACACGTTTGCTTGCTTTCTGAGATTTTTGTACTTTCTCTCTCTCTTTTTTTTGGAAAAAAAACACAAAAATTATATCAAGCGTAAAGTGCAACAAAAATTATTTAATACAAAAATAACTACACATGAACTTACGATATATTTTGATATTAAAAACTGAAAAAGAATAAGTAAAACTAAAAAAATTATAATATAAGGAAAATAAAATTATATACTGAAATGAAATATATATATATATATATATATATATATATATATATATATATATATATATATATATATATATATATATATATATATATATATATATATGTGTGTGTGTGTGTGTGTGTGTGTGTGTGTGTGTGTGTGTGTGCGCGCGCGTGTGTGTGTGTGTATTTGTTATTGGAATAAATAAATTTCGGATTTTTTTAAAATTAATAAAAAAATTGGTCCAAATTACAAAACTTTGAGATCTGGAAATTTTCAGAAAAAATATAACTGTTATTTCTATTTTTCTCAAATTATGTACTTTTATGACATAATTAGTATCAAAAACAAATATTTACTCATAAGAGACTCAAATATGATTTTAAACACATTTTTTTTACACATTAGAAATAATTAACAAAATGTTCTTGAATTTTTTTTTGAAGTGTTTTTTTTAAAAAAAAATTTGGGGATTTTTAATTTTTTTTAAATAAAACTAGTTCGAAAATCAATATTCTTAAAATCAATCGTAAATCCCCGGATTGGGGCCAAAAACCTGTTGTTAAATTTTAAATATTATAAAATTACCACAAAGCACTGACTATTGAAGTATAGCGGGTGTAAGTACGGGTCGAACTCACAAAGAGTTTGGTCAATTCTTGTAAAATATTGACTGTCTAACTAGACAGATGAGTGTATAAATGTGATTAATTTTTTAAATAAAAGAAAGAGTAGAATAAATAAAAGGCTACAAATGATGATATCAAATATGGGAGAAGACTAAGTCGTTGAATCCATTTATCAATTTTAATTAAAGCCACATGTTAATTCAATCCCGTATTTTCTTGAATTTATAACTCAAAATGTACCGACTCTCGTTGTGCACATTTCGAAAAATAAAAAATACATGTTACTCAAAATATTTTCATGTCTCTTAAAATAGACATCTAAAATCTCTATTCCCTAAAAAATATAACTTTTCAATTTTTAATGTGTATTTAAGCATGAGATATCAAACCAATTTAACGTAAGCATGACCTATCAAAAATTACAACTTTAAATTCTCAAAATATGATTTAACAATTAGTTTCAGAGGCTTAAAACACACTCTCGTGTAATTTTAAATGAATGCTGAATTTTTATTATCACTTAATTTATGTCGGCAATAAATACTGAATTAAATTAAAATGCACAAATTAATTAGTCATGATAAACTTTACCTAGTCCTAGAAATAAAATTACTCACACATCATAAATGGAACACAAATATTGAAGATGAAATAATAATTTTCATTAATGATAATCAACTTACAAAATTTCGAGTGCAAGACTTTGAGTTCTAATACACAATGCTCCTCCAATTTGCACAAAATAATCTTCCAAATAGTCTAAGATAATACACAAGGTATAATATTTTTGTGTGTTTAAAAAATTAAATCTGCCTAAAATATGCCTCTCTACAAAAATATCTCTCTTCAAATGTGTCTCTTACATATCAAGTGTACCCCCTATTCGAAATTGGCATCCTCTGTTTTATATATCCAACACACTTATGTGTTACAAATAAATAAATGCGGATAGGAAAAGGAGTAATGATCTCAATCATTCTTGGGCTTAATGAAAGCCAGGGGTAAAGGTGATTAATATAAGGGTAGTTCTCCATGTACACACAAATTAGAAACATACACATGGTTTTGTTAAGTGATTGGCACAAGGTTTTGATAAAAAAAATTATATTATATTTAAAAAAAATTATACTACAATAATTAAAAAATTATACCGTTTTCTAAAAATAAAATTGAGAAAAACTGTTAACCAATTTTTTAAAACAGTTAAAAAATTGTTGAAATCTTTTTTTTTTTCAAGAAAACAATTTTTTCATTTCTTAAAAGCACTTTTTTATAAAAAAAAACTATAAACCTGTATTTTTTTAATTAAAAATATGAAAACTATCACTTAAAAACTAGCGCGGACCCATATGATTTAATGAATGCGAGTCCACGCCACCAAAATACTTTTAAATAATAAAAAAATTATTACAAAAAAATTCTACATTATTAGTGTATTTTTTATAAAAAAATTTGCTCTACTTAAAAAAAACTGTTTTAAAAATTCTATGCTACTAATTTTTTAACAAACTGCTTTTCAATTTTTTTTAATAAAAAACTGTTTTTAGAAAAAATTACTTGTAAGAAATAAAAAACTATTTGTAAGGGCAAATTTCCAATAGAATATATTTGAGGTGTTAGCTTAATTCCGGACAAAACAAATTAAGTCATAGGATAGTAATTTGTTATATCCTTTCAAGCCTTTGACATTCAAGTTGAAGTGAAGATATCATCAATGTCGATTTTTCGTGCAAAGTTTATACGTCATTAACATTTGAATTCCAAGGTCTCTAAATGTATGAATGCATTTAATATATATATATATACACTTGGTTATTTTTTATGGGCATCTTTTTATAAAACTTCTGTCATAACGACTTTTTATTTTTCTCATACAATCATTTTAAAACTATACATAAAAGTTTTTGGGCTTAAAAAGTATTTTTGAATTTTCTAAAAAGTCGTTCGAACAAGACTAGGATCTCTTTCGAACGAGATTCCCAGGTAGTTCGAACGAACCGTCAAATGAGATATCAAACGAACTTCGTATCTAATTTTCTGAAATGTCGTTAGAACGACATCATTCGAACGAGTTTATCTAACGAGATTTCTGCCTATTTCTATTCTAAAATCTCTTTCCAACCAAGTCGTTCGAACGACCTGGCGGTTTTTGCACAGTTTTGTCAGTTTTAAAATTTTAACTTCCCACTTTCCCACTAACTTTTTACCGGATTTAATAGGTGTGAGAACACTATTTTTAGAGAGACTTTTGTGACAGCCTACTTATTAAAATAAGAGGTGGCCAGCCTGATATTCCAATTAATACAGGAATCATAGAAGGACCATTCTTAGCATCACTGTCGTTAAAGTAAATATACGAGATAACCAAAAATTATTTTAGAAAACGGATGTCAAATATTTGTAAGTTTAAAGAAAATCCTTTAGACAATCCAATTTAAAGAGATGGTGGATAAAAGACAAATAGCAATTACATTCATACATGATATAATAATCAAATAAGTCTTCGGTTAACAGACTATTACAAGCAGGATACTCTGAGTAATAAACAATTATCACAATATATTAAACATGTACAAAACTTGGGCAACATTCCCGAATGTGTAAACTGAACATAGCTAGAGTACAAAAGATAGAGGCGTCTATAACAAATATCCTATAACATCCACAAAATGTTAGAGCTCCATTACGCTAGGATGGAAGAGTCATAACAGGCGTCGTTGCAACGGAGCACTTGGGCGTGAAGAGAATTCGTACAAAAACAAAAGATATAAATGGGTCAGGGCCCGAGTTTTCTATGATCACATGTGAATAAAATGCATGATAGTTATGAATATCAAATCATCATGAATAAGCATATATGCAAGACAATATAATACAATTTCACTTGATAAGATTTCCATTTCCATTTAGCATGTTATGACTTAGCAAGTCTATTCCTCATTAGGAACTTATTTCCAACACAGTTAATTTCATAAAATGTTTCACCATTTGTAAAATACCACTTTCATAAGAATAGTTATAATCACAACATATAACGAATCTAAGACCATCCTTCCGAGAGTCACCCCACTGGATGTGCCCCTAAATAGCTATCATATTCTAGGGCCTATCATCAAGACAACCTGGGCATCCTAAAATGTGTGACGTTGGGAAGCGTCCATATACCTTCGACAGTGAGTCATAACCACACACGAAATTACCTCACTTCGAAAAATAACAACACAATATATAACAACTGGTCCTATGGCCGAGGACTATATTCACCCTGTATTCACTAGCCAGGAGACTTCACCTCATGCGCGTAACTTCCCTTATGATAGCATTTAGAGATGTATGTATATGCAATTCATTATTCACAAATTTTGCCAATTTAAAGAACATATTATATTTTATTCGGAGCCATATGTGTCTAACAACATACAATACAACATTCAATTATATTCAAATTATTCTCCATGAATTAACAACAACCTTATAAACCCTCAAGCATACTATCGCCTTATACCAAGTCTAAAAATCCACAATTATATATCCCTACTTCCCCCAGTCCTATACTATCTCACTATGTGAAAATAACCCTTACGTTCTTCTAACAACTAACTAAATTAATTCCCGGTCTAAACCCCAAACTCTCATCTCTAACCTATGTTCTTAATTACCTTAATACTAGACTTTAATACTCTCGTTTTAATTCATTCAAGAAGGTTCCTAGGTCCCTACCATAAAAGAAAGGATCTAGAGAAAACTATGGATTTCGGTGAAAAATAGGGGATCGGTTGACCGGCCCCTGACCCTCGGTCGGCCGCGCCTATAATGTTTTGTTTAGGAAGAAATGCAGTAGCCTAATTTCGAAGGCCCGGTCGACCGATCACTGGACCGCGGTCGACCGCGCTTTTAAAATTTGTCTTTCGAGAAAAGTAGTAGGCTTTTCCCTTTAGGCCCGGTCGACCGGGCTTTGGACCGCGATCGACCGCGCTTACCAGATCCCATGGCCAAACCCTATTTGTAAGCTACCAAACTCAAATCCTTCACTTTCTTCTCCTCCACTTCTTTTAATCTCATCATTTAACAACTATAACCCAACATTCTACACAACACCCAACCAATATAATCCAACTCAAATCATACAAACATCAAGGTCTAAATGTTAAACACACAAAATTCATCAAAACCAAACATTTTTTCAATTCTTCCAAATACACAACTATCACTACAATTTATCCACATAAAATCATACATTTTCAAGTTAGAAACTTTCCTTAAGGTTGTAATCTTGTATTTCCTTCCGGTAGTAACAAATCCAAAGCCAAAATCTTCAATTCTCTTCCTTTTCTCTTCTTGTTCTCCCAAATTCTCTTTCTCTCTCTTTCTCTATAGGTTTAGAAGATATAAATGAGGATAAATGTGGTTGGAAGATATAAATGCCCATTAATACTAACTTCTACTTTTAAAAGTTATTACACCATTTAAAATGACTCGTAACTACATAATTAAGCCGTAACCCGTCAAAAGTGCTTGAAACCCAAAAATACAACATGGAACTTATTTTGACTATCTCAATCATTTCAGGACTAACCACGACCTTTAAATTGGCATCTGGAATAACATAAATTATATCATGTTCCAACATCACTTTTAACCATAACTGTCGCTTAAAACATAACGATGAAATAAAACATAACATGATGCTATTTACATTCTCTTAACAGTAAATATGCAAAATTTAGTGAACATTACCCTTTAAATCACTTAAAATAATATTTACTCCAACTTCCATCATTTTATATAATTACCTCACATGGCAAAATTATATAAAAACAATTACTCAAAACTAAATCCTTTTGTTTTTGTGAATTTAAATGATCTAATCTCTAGACAAAAACATGTTTAGACCCATATAGTTTGTGTTGATCCAAGTTCAAATATATATTATGTTTTAAGATCATCCATTTGGCACTAGGTATTTTTCCCATCCCATAAAGAGAAAGTTTCCTACGAAGGAGTCCGTTTGTTGATTTGCGATGTGCATATGAAGAAAGGCGTTGTGTATAGTTGACGGTAGCTGATCCCCATCGGTGGATTTCGAGACTACGATGAATTCCGGAGTTACTAATTACGCGGAGGTAGAAACAAGAAGAAGCGTCAAGGCTCGATTGGGATTCGAGTCAAGGACGTAAGTCTTTTGTCTTGTTAATGTAAAACCATACCTAGTGGATTTGTTGGCTAGGTCGTTCGAGATTTTTCCCGTTATCAGTTTTCTTCGTACATCATGGCGTTTTGTGTTTGTTTCTATTTTTGTCTTGCAAAAATCACTTAAATGCATGTGCCCGATTTAAAAAGATAAAATTAGTTTAATCACAAAAATGGTGTAATTTTGGTGCTAATTAAGTTTGGGTAATTTTAGTTTAATTCAACTCAAGGAATTAATTTGAAAATATTAATGGTTGGCTTGATTGGCGTATTAAGAACTTGAATTGAGTTTATTTAATTTTTGTTTGAAATAAAATTAAATATTTGTTTAGTTGAGTTTAATTTTAATTTTGTGGAAATTGAAATTTTGGAACCTTATTTGTTATATTTGAAAGATTTTTACAGTTTGGTATATTGTGTGAACCATCTCATATTTAGAAATTTTAAAATTGGGCCTTTCAATTGGTATCAGAGTAGGAACGCTAAATTATTATGTAAAGATCCTTTTTTATTTATGATTTAGAAATGGAAAATTTACCTTTTACAAAATTTACTTCTTTTGATAGTTCTAACTACGTGTATTGGAAAGCACGTATGAGGTCAGACTTAAATACTTGGATGAGCGAGTTTGGCTAATGGTAGTTAAAGGGTGGGCTCCACCAACATGCCTAGAAGGAGAGGTTCTTGTACTTAAACCCGTAGAAATATGGAATTGGACTGAACTTCAGTTAGATAATTTTAATTCATAAGGTTTAAATGCCTTTTTTAGTGCAGTCACAATGGAGGAATATCGTCGAATTATGACGTGTGAAACGTCTAAGGAGGCCTGGGATATACTCCAACTCACCCATGACGGAACAAGTGTTGTTAAAGCTTCAAACTCCAAAACCTCACCACTCAATTTGAAACCATTAAAATACTAGAAAGTGAGACATTTGATGAGTTCTATACGAGATTGTTAGATATTACGAATTCATGATTTAATTTGGGAGAAAAGTTACCCGACAGCCGTGTCGTGAAGAAAATTTTGAGGTTATTACCCGATAGATTTATTCCAAAGGTGGCCATTTTAAATTCTTTAGGCACTGTAGACTCTACGAAACTTGAAGAGCTTGTAGGTGACCTTCAAACCTATGAACTTGACATTTTTCCCTCGAAGGATGAGAAGAATAAAGACAAGGTCATAGCTTTGAAAGCGCGTAAGGATGAAACATCGGTTTCGGATGATGAATTTGAGATTGACTCAGAAGATATGGCTTTGTTTTCTAGGAAGTTTATTAAATTTCTCGCAAGTCTTATTCCAATTCTTTCGGTAATCATAATGATAATTCTCGAAATTCTCGCAAACCTTTGACTTTTGGTCAATACTTAGAATCCCAAAAAATTGCAACATCTAAAATGACTTTGGGCGAGTATTACAAAAGTCAAGCTTTGGAGTGCGTGTATTTTGATGATGATGATAACAATTTTGGGCCTTTGCCTCCTTATAATTGGAATTTTGAAACGAATTGCAATAGTTTTCAAAATTTCTATAATAATGAGTTTAAGTTTAAGTTAGATGGTAATTTTCAAAGTTCCCTTTTTCAAATATCCGCACCTCGACTTTTGACATTCGGTGAGGGCTTGCGTATGCTTGAAAATGAGAAAATTGAAAATCGTTATCGGGAAGAAAATCGTTTGTGGGAACATGAATTGGATTTATTATTTGAGTCCGACGACGATTTTACTTCTGAGACTTTTGAAGTCGAGGAATGTTTTGAACCAAATGAAGACTTTGTGCGTACTTTGGAAGAAACCATTGTTGACTTAGCCCATTGCGTAATAGATATTGAAAGTGAGGATGAAAATGACATAATATCTATTTGCAATGAAATGATTTCTTCTTTCGCCCCCAAAGAAGAACATTTCATTGAAAATGATATTATTTCCTTCGAAACTCAATCTTCATGCGATGATGATTCATCTCGCGAGTTTGATTTTCTTTCCTCCCCATTTTCATTCTCTGTTATCACACCGTCACAAGTACCCGATGAGTCGGTTTCAAACTTTAATGTTTTAAACCTTTTCACTGATGAGGAGTACTTGCTCGAGTCGCCTCCCACAATCGCATATTTGCCTTTGTGTGCGCCACCTCCCATTCTAATTTAAATATCATTGGGAGGATATTCTGCTTTTCTCGGTCCCCACATGTTTTTGTCACCCGTTCAATTCAAATCCCCCCTCGTCCCTCCAAAACTTTTAATTGACAATGGTTCATTTCTTACGCCTTACACATGCCTTCTGTTGTTCAAGCGAAATTCATATTTTTTGGAGGGCATGCTTTTATGTGAGGATACACCGGTTATCCTGAAAAGTCAAATCATTTTTTTGCGGCGGACCCTCAGCTATTTAGACTTCTAGTGTACAGTTAGTGTCAAGCCTAAATAGTAAGTTTTATATAGTTAGATTTTCATTTATTCTTTCTTTTTATTTTTTTTCTTTCCTTTTTAATTTAGTCTAATGTAATTAGTTAACTTTTCGTTATTTGGTTTTGCTATGCTTGGTACTAACTTGTTTTGTAGATTCTTTGGACTTGTTCTTATAGGGATCGCTCCAATTTTGGGTAATATCGCTCTTTTCCTCTTTTCCTCTCTTTAACTTGGTTCTTAATTCACATTGAGGATAATGTCAAGTTTTAAGTTAGGGGGTGTGGGATGTTCTATCCATTTCTTTATTTAGTCCATGTTTTTGCTCACATGTTAGTTACTAAGTATGCTTTTCTTAGAAAAATTCAAAAATTTCAAAAAGATTTTCTTTCTTTTTTCTCCTTTATTAGGCCTTTTGCCTTTGTTTTCGATGATAAATTTTAATAATTGTCCGATCCAATAGACAACCCAACGATGCATGTTCTCGATTTTAGAGGTTATTATACTTTAGTCTTAATTATTGATATTATGAATAACTTCATGAATTAAACTTTAATCCCATGAGCACATGCACTTTTATTGTTCAATTGATTTGGTTTAAGATTTTTATAACTCAGTAATCTTTTGTTGCATTGTATATACTTAAACCGAGTAAGCTTTGTACCCTTCATCATTTGTGAGTGTATACACTATTCTTTCCTCTTTGAAAACGTTGAATTCGTCGGTAATCTGTCTATTCCTTCATTGATCGTTCATTAATTGAGTTCATATTTGAAATGTGTTACTTGATCATGATTTTCATGTATTGTTTTGACTCGAGAATTGCATAAACTTTGTGAAATGGTCATAAGCATTCTTTGTTATATCGCCCATATTAGCCTTGACCTCACCATATACGTTTAGCCTCGTCAACTCCTTTGAGCCTAAATATTAGCCTTTCATTTCATAACCCAATCCCATAACCATATCCGCATTGGAGTTATATACCATACATACACCTTCCATACCTTTCTTTGGAATGTTACTTGTGATTGAATGATGTGTTTGTGTTGCGGTTGCAATTTAGGCATATGAGAGTGAGAAAAGTAATGAAAAGAAAGATGAGAAAAAGTGAAGAAAAAGAGAAAACAAAAAGCAAAAGAAAACATGAGAAAAAGAAGAAAAGAAAAGAAAGAGAAAGTTGTAAATGTTGTGTATATAGTTCAATAAGCTTTGATTGCTCTCCCCGTTGTTATATGTAATGCTTATTGCCCACATTTTCCCATTATCACGAACACTTTGAATCCGTACATACAAATCCTTTCATTTCATACCTTAACCCCTTACATACATTACAACCCTATAAAGTCCTATGTGATCCTAGGGTGAATTTAATTCAAAGGTTTAAATATTTTTGATAATCTGTGAAAATACATTTTGCCTCTTTTAATGTGCAGTATCTTTCATTGAGATTACAATTTTTAATTTAATATATAGAGTTCTTCATTTTTGACATGTGTGCAACCTAGTTTCCACTTACATTTACTCCTTATGCCCGCATGTTCCGTGTGTTACCTCCCTGTTTCAAGTGAATTCATTTGATGAGTGTAATGCCCGTGCGGATTGAATATATGCTTGCTTTAATGTTTATCAGGTTTATATAAGTTTTTGCCAAATCAGACTTTGCATGTGCTCACTCCCCTCCTACATTTTAAGGTTCAAATTCTATGAGGTGCATTCTATAATGTTAATGATTTGGACTTTTGTTTGAATTCATTCACTTTGCTAATAATGTGTATGAAATCTTGTTCGCTTTTGTTGGGCTTGTCGCATGTTGGTTTGGGCAATTTTTTAGGAAACCATGTGATATTTGTGGGTATCATCCCTGAAAACCATCACGAGACAACACTCGTCCACTAGGGTGACATAGGGGTTTAACAGCTTATTGCATACGCTAAATGCAATCGAATCACCCGCAAAAGTGGCCTTATGATTTTATACCATACTTTTGTACTTATTTTGCTTTTGGTTTGCTTGTAGTTCTTGTTGCATCCTATTTCATTGCTAGGGACTAGCAATGTGTAAGTTAGGGGGTGTGATAATACGCAAATATTGCATATTTCATCCCTCGAACCGATGCATTTTAGCCCCCTCGGTATCTTATTCCCTATATTTATGCTCTTTAACCAGACAACCTCGGATTTCTATGTTAACATTTTTGCAGGGGTTAATTGAGCTTTTATAGGTATTTGGATGCTAAGTGTGAAGTTCGGATGCATTCTGCTTAATTTTCGGGGCAAATTGGTCAATTAATAGTTTGGGTACCTGGCCCAACATCTTCATGGAAGTTGTATCTCTCCTGGAAAGCTTCGCGTGGCCGTAAACGGTGTGCGATTCTGATCCATAATGAAGAAGTTACGGCCATTTTAGTGAAAGGGAAAACCATCCAACCAAAATCGAAGGAAAAGAGAAGTAGCCCTGCTTGATCGATCGATTGATCAAAAGGATCGATCGATCGATCAAAAGGATCAATCGATCGATCCTTCAGATTTTGGCCATTGTGGGGAGACAGTGGGCTATGATATTTACCATCAATCGATCGATCATTTTGATCGATCGATCGATCCCCTGTTTTCAGCTCATATTTTGGCTTTTCTTTTCTTTTCTCTTTTTTTTTTGTCTAATTTAATTCCTTTTCTATATAAAGGATTTTTGGTGTAAAACAGAGATAATTAGATTTTAGAGAGTTTTAGGTTAGGGTTTAAATATCTTCTAGATTCTTGGGTGCACATGAAATAGATAGTGACACATAACAAGAGTATCAAGAACTTATCTGATATTTCTTGCCATGTTGAGCTAGAGACAGATCGCTAATGCACGACCTGAGATGCTACCCTCATCGTGTAAGCTAGAAAGTGATAGCACGCGAGAAGTGTGCGCGTGTAAAGTGCACAGTCATTGTTTTCTGTCTCGCCGCGACTATACAAACAAACATAAATTACTATTACACTTGCGGGGCAAGTCTAGCGGTAAGTTGGGCATCGAAAATCCACAGGGACGAGATGCTAGAATTTATGAGAATTAATATTCCAAAATAAAAGTGTAAAAGGGTGATTACAAACTAAAAAGGAAAAAGATGCATGAAAGGGAAATGTTAATCTAGGCAAGGGTATTGAAACTAGATTATGAAAGCGAGTAAAACTATAGGTTGCGTCGAATATCTCTCACCCGAGTTAATTTGTATAAAATAATTACATGTGTCGACGAGTTATTACAAATGCGTCACGTTTTGACAGTTAATTAAATCAAGGGTTGTAACGCCCCTAAATCCTCATAAAAGCCTAATAAGATTTTGGTGTCAACAAATATCCCGGAAATTACACGCGAAAGGTCGTAAGCACGGGACATACATGATATGCCCCGTCAAATCTCCTAGACGTAATAACTAGGACAACGTACCCAAAATAAACTCGTAAACACCATCACCAAAGCCAAGCAACGCGTTAACCCGAGTGAGTTCAATTCAAACACAACCTAATTTAAATTACCTAGAAAGCATCGTAAAAACGCGATAAATAAACGCAATAAATAAATGCGGTAACACTATACTAGAAAGCAAGGAAATAAAGCATGTAAAATTAAATTAGAAAGCATGTAAATCTAATTAGAAAGCAAGAAATGAAGAAATATAAACTATATTAAGGAAGAGGATGATGAATAGTGCAACATTCAACCCAAATGAGGTGTCAATCCAAGAACAATTGAAGAAGAACTCTCCAAAACCCTCAAACCCTAAGCTAAACTAACCTAAAATCGTGTGTATCTGTTATTTACAACAAAAATGCTTTATATTGTAAGTTGGAATTAAATTAGAAAAGAAAAGAGAAAAGAAAAGAAAAGGCAAAATATCTCCTGGAAACAGGGGATCGATCGATCGACCCCCTTGGTCGATCAATCGATCAAGAATAAAAATCCCACTGTCGATGAGGATCGATTGATCTACCCCTTTAGTTAATCGATCGATCAAGCAGGGACAGAACACTGCATTATTTTCTTCCTCTTCTCCTCCTCTTTTGGTTTCAATGTTTTTCCCTCCGCTAAAATTGCAGTAACTTCTTCGTTATGAATCGGAATCGCGCATCGTTTGCTGCCACACGAATCTAGCGAGGAGGTCTACAACTTTCATGAGATGTCGGGACAGGTGCCCAAGCTATGAAATGACTAAAATGCCCCTGAACATGCGATTACGTACGAAACTTGAGTGGAATGCGTCTGAACTCCATACTTAGTACCTAAATACCTACAAAAGCCCAATTATACCTCATATAGCATGTTAACAATATAAACCGTGGTTGTCTGGTTAACGGGCTTAAATATATAGATTAAGGCACCCGAGGGGACTAAAATGCGTAGGTTCGGAGGATGAAATACGTAATATTTATGTATCATCACACCCCCTAACTTACACATTGCTAGTCCCTAGCTATGAAATAGGATGCAACAATAACTACAAGCAAACCAAAAGTAGGAGATAGTACAAAAGTATGGTATAAAAGTAATAAAAAGATAAGGCCGCTTTCGTCGGCGATTCGATTGCATTTAGCGTATGCAATAAGCCGTTAAACCCCTAGGTCACCCTAGTGGACGAGTGGCGTCTCGTGAGGGTTTTCAGGGTAGAAACCCACAAACATCATATGGTTTCCTCAAAATTTGCCCAAACCAACATGCGACAAGCCCAACAATATAGAAAAGGATTTCATACGCATTATTAGCATAGTGAACGAATTCAAACAAAAGTCCAAATCATTAACATTATAGAATGCACCTCATAGAATTGAAACCTTAAAATGTGGGAGGGGAGCGAGCACATGCAAAGTGTGATTTGGCGAAAAACTTATATAAACCGGATACTAAATTAAAGAAAGCATATATTCAATCCTCACGGGAATTACACTCATCAAGCGAATTCACTCGAAACAGGGAGGTAACACAGGGAACATGCGGGATAAAAAGTAAATGTAAATGGAAACTAGGCCGCACACATGTCACAAATGAAGAACGCTATATATAAACTGAAAATCCGTAATCTCAATGAGAGATACCGCTCACTAAAAGAGGCAAAATGCATTTTCACAAATTATCACAACTATTATGACTTTTAAATTACATCAACCTAAGATCACATAGGACTTTACTAGGGTTGTAATGTAGGTTAGGATAGGGTATGAAATGAAGGAATGTATGTACGGATTCAAAGTGTTCGGGATGAAAACTCGGGATAATGGGAAAATGCGGGCAATATCAAAATTGGAAAACAAGTTCCAAAACGGCATTAGATATATCATCGGGGAGAGTAATCAAAGCTTATTGAACATATATACAACATTTACAACTTTCTCTTTCTTTTCTTTTCTTCTTTTTCTCATTTTTCTTTTTTGTTTTCTCTTTTTCTTCACTTTTTCACTCTTTTTCTTTACTTTTCAAACTCTTATATGCCTAAATTGCAACCGACATCATAACAACAACATTAAATCCCAAGTAACATTCCAAACAAAGGTATGGAAAGTGTATGTATGGGCTAAAACTCCAATTTAAAATTGGTATGGAATTGGGTTATGAAACGAAAGGCTATATTTAGGCTCAAAGTGGTTACGAGGATAAACATGTAAGGGTGAGGTAAAGGCTAATATGGGTGATATAACAAAGAATGCCTATGATCATTTCACAAAGTTTACGCAATTCTTGAGTCAAAACAATATATGAAAATCATGATCAAGTAATACATTTCAAGTATGAACTCAATTAATGAATGATCAAATGAAAGAATAGTGAGATTACCAACGAATTCAACATTTTCAATGAGAAAAGAGTAGTGTATACACTCACAAATGATGAAAGGTACAAAGCTTACTCGGTGTAAGTATATACAATGCAACAAAAGATTACCGAGTTATAAAAATCTTAAACCAAATCAATAGAACAATAAAAGTACACGTGCTCATGGGATTAAAGTTTAATTCATGAAGTTATTCATAATATAAATAATCGAGGACTAAAGTCAAATATCTTCTAAAATCGAGAACATGCATCATTGGGTTGTCTATTGGATCGGGCAATTATTGAAATTTATCATCGAAAACAAGGGCAAAATTCCCAAAAAAGAGAAAAAATAAAGAAAATCTTTTTGAAATTTTTGAATTTTTTTAAGAAAAGCATACTATGTAACTAACATGTGAGCAAAAACATGGACTAAATAAAGAAATGGATAGAATATCCCACACCCCCTAACTTAAAACTTGACATTGTCCTCAATGTGAATTAAGAACCAAGTTAAAGAGAGGAAAAGAGTGATATTACCCAAAAGTGGAGCGATCCCCATAAGAACAAGTCCAAAGAATCTACAAAACAAGTTAGTACCGAGCATAGAAAAAACAAATAATAAAAAGTTATCTAATTACACTAGACCAAAATAAAAAGGAAATAAAAAATAAAAAGATAACTATATACAACCTACTATTTAGGCCTCACACTAACTATTCACTAGAAGTATAAATAATTGAGGGTCCACCGTAAAAACGATTTGACTTTGGAGGATAACTGGTGTATCCTCACATACAAGCATGCCCTCCAAAAAATATGAATTCCGTTTTAACGACCAAAGGCATGTGTAAGGCGTAAGAAAGGAACCATCGTCAATTAAATGTTTTGGTGGGACGAAGGGGGGTTTGGACTGAACGGGTGACAAAAATAAGTGAGAACCGAGAAAAGCCGAATATCCTCCCAAGGATTTTAAAATTGGAATGGGAGACGGCGCACACGAAGGAAAAGATGCGATCGTGGAGGGCGACTCGAGCAAGTACTCCTCATCGGCGAAAAGGTTTAAAACATTAAAGTTTGAAACCGAATCATCGAGTACTTATGACGGTGTGATAATAGAGGATGAAAATGGGGATGAAAGAAATTCAAACTCATGAGATGAATCATCATCGCATGAAGTTGGAATTTCAAAGGAAATAATATTATTTTCAATGAAATGATCTTCTTTGGGGCCAAAGAAGAAATCATTTCATTGCAAATAGATATTACATTATTTTCATCCTTGCTTTCAATATCTATTACGTAATGGGAAAAGTCTAGAATGGTTTGTTCCAAAGTAGGCACAAGTACCTCATTTGGTTCAAAACATTCTTTGACTTCGAAACTCTCGGAAGCAAAATCGTCGTCGGACTCAAAAAGTAAATCCAAGTCATGTTCCCACGAACGATTTTCTTCCCGATAACGATTTTCAATTTTCTCATTTTCATACATACGCAAACCCTGCGGATGCATGAAAATGGGAACTTTGAAAATTACCATCGGACTTAAACGAAACCTCATTATGATAGGAATTTTGAAAACTATTTGAATTCGTTTCAAAATTCCTATTATAAGGAGGTAAAGGCCCAAAATCATTGTCATCATCATCGAAATTCCAATAACATAAGTTTTGACTTTCGTTATACTTGCCCAAAGTCATATTTGAATTTGTTATACTTTGGGATTCTAAGTATTCACCGAAAGTCATAGGTTTGCGAGAATTTTGAGAATTATAACAAGGATTACCGAAAGAATTGGAATAAGACATGCTTATCCCCAAAATGGCTCAAGTGGTGAATTCCACAAAGTAAGTGTGTGCGGGAAAAATTCGAGCATTTTTAAGTGCTCAAATGTGGAAGTCCTGCAAAAAGTTAGCAAATAATACATATAGAAAGAAAATACTATGAAATACTAAATCAAATAAAGTCTAAAACAAACTCATCCCCGGCAACGGCGCCATTTTGATAGCGCGCGAGAAGTGTGCGCGTGTAAAGTGCACAGTCGTTGTTTTCTGTCTCGCCGCGACTATACAAACAAACCTAAATTACAACTACACTTGCGGGGCAAGTCTAGCGGTAAGTCGGGTATCAAAAATCCACAGGGACAAGATGCTAGGATTTATGAGATTTAATATTCCGAAATAAAAAGTGTAAAAGGGTGATTACAAACTAAAAAGGAAAAAGATGAATGAAAGGGAAATGTTAATCTAGGCAAGGGTATTGAAACTAGATTATGAAAGCGAGTAAAACTATAGGTTGCGTCGAATATATCTCACCTGAGTTAATTTGTATAAAATGGTTACATTGGTCAACGAGTTATTACAAATGCGTCTCGTTTCGACAGTTAATTAAATCAAGGGTTGTCACGCCCCTAAATCCTCATAAAAGCCTAATAAGATTTTGGTGTCAACAAATATCCCAAAAATTACGCGCGAAAGGTTGTAAGAACGGGACATACATGATATGCCTCGTCAAATCTCCTAGGCGTAATAACTAGGACAACGCACCCGAAATAAACTCGTAAACACCATCACCAAAGCCAAGCAACACGTTAACCCGAGTGAGTTCAATTCAAACACAACTTAATTTAAATTACCTAGAAAGCATCATAAAAATGTGGTAAATAAACGCAATAAATAAACGCGATAAAACTATTCTAGAAAGCAAGGAAAGAAAGCATGTAAACCTAAATTAGAAAGCATGTAAATCTAATTAGAAAGAAAGAAATGAAGAAATACAAACTATATTAAGGAAGAGGATGCTGAATAGTGCAACATTCAACCCAAATGGGGTGTCAATCCAAGAACAATTGAAGAAGAACTCTCCAAAACCCTCAAAACCTAAGCTAAACTAACCTAAAATCGTGTGTATCTGTTATTTACAACAAAAATGCTTTATATAGTAAGTTGGAATTAAATTAGAAAAGAAAAGATAAAAGAAAAGAAAAGGCAAAATATCTCCTGGAAATAGGGGATCGATCGATCGACGCCTTTGGTCGATCAATCGATCAAGAACAAAAATCCCACTGTCGATGAGGATCGATCGATCGACCCCTTTGGTCGATCGATTGATCAAGCAGGGGTAGAACACTGCATTATTTTCTTCCTCTTCTCCTCCTCTTTTGGTTTTAATGCTTTTCCCTCCGCTAAAATTGTCGTAACTTCTTCGTTATGAATCGGAATTGCGCACCGTTCACGGCCACGCGAAGCTAGAGAGGAGGGATACAACTTTCATGAGATGTCGGGCTAGGTTCCCAAGCTATGAAATGACTAAAATGCCCTTGAACGTGCAATTGCGTAAGGAACTTAAGCGGAATGCGTCCGAACTCCATACTTAGTACCTAAATACCTACAAAAGCCCAATTATACCTCATATAGCATGTTAACGATATAAACTGAGGTTGTCTGGTTAACGGGCTTAAATATAGAGATTAAGGCACCCGGGGGGCTAAAATACGTAGGTTCGGAGGATAAAATACGCAATATTTGCGTATCATCAGTAAGTGCCAAACAAGTGGGTCTAAGCGAGTTAGGAAAAGGAAGCAGTATGTGAAGGGTAGGGACAAAGGGCTGACTGAGAAAAAGATCGCCAAGAAGGGCCATAGAGGCAAGTGTGGTGGAAGAAAAATAAATCCAAAGGCAAATGCTACAATTGTGGGAATAGGTAGACTTTACTCATGAGTTCACTGATCCAAAGAAGGTAATACTTGATCATTCTTCTCTACAGACTTTTGTATGTTCTCATGCTGTAGTTGCTCATTATCTTTGTGATTGGGTTATAGACTCAGGGGAAAAAACACGCGACGTGGGACAAAGACGGATTTATAGATTTTCGTCGCACTCCAGCAGGATCTCAGAAGGTCTTTATGAGCAATTGAGCGAGTGAGGATACTTTGGGATTCAGTACATACTAGCTCCACTTGCGCACATTTCTTCTCCACTTTGTGCTTTATGTCCCTGGAATACATCATAATCTACTTTTGGATTTATCCATTTCAGACAATGGTTTTTCAATTTCTTTCAATAAGTGTGGTTTGGATATTTTGTTTAATGGTATGATTTATAGACTTGAATTAATTTCAAATAATTTATTTAAAGTTGATTTAGACGACTCTTCTTATTCATTATCTTATGTTGCAAATGATAGAAATATTGTTTTCTGTAACTTGACATGCTAGACTTGGGCATATATGAAAGGATAATATGACTAGATTATCACTTGATAAACTTAACCTACTTATATGTGAACTATGTTTAACAGGAAAGACATGTATGAAGCCTTTTGGTAAGACTACCCGAGCTAGTCAACCACTAGAGTTAGTCCATTATGATATTTGAGGACCTATGAATGTTAAGGCACATCATGGAGCCTCTTACTTTATTACTTTTATAGATGATTACAAGCGATATGGTTATGTCTATTTGATAGCTGTCCGCTACGAAGCTTTGAACTATTTAAAACTCTTTTTGGTAGAGGTTGAGAATAAAAAAGATATAAGTTTGAAAATGCTTTAAACTGATCGAGGACATGAGTAATTATTTGATCAGTTCAAGGAACTTTGTGAGAATAAAAGGATACGCAAACAACTCACTATTCCTTACACTCCACAACAAAATGGTGTTACAGAGAAGAAGAATAGGACCCTTTCACAACAAAATGGTGTTATATAGAAGAAGAATAGGACCCTTCACAACAAAATGGTCAAGGGTCTATCCCATAATCAATATCTAAATATGTCTAGATGTATCTAATATGGTTCTATTCCTTAAGGTCACGAATCATGCTGGACATCACCCTATGATGCTCAATCATCATGTTCTTGGATTCCTTATGATATGTCTCAAACTTCACTACGAGGCTTCGCAGTCTTGTGGTGGACATACCACCAAAATTAAAACAAAGTTGGTCCCATAATTCCTTAGCTGTGGTACGTCCCTCATATTCTCTTATGAGATCGTCATGTATGTATCGTAGCACATTAAAGCAACATGAATGGCCTTTCTTTACCCAAGCCTGGTAAGTCTCATGCTCACATCGGTTGGTAGCAGTGCCACCTTCAAAAAGTCCAATCATCATAGTAGTGAGGTAATCAAGCATTTTATTATGATTTAGGAGAAATAGTATCTTAGTTTTCCATTATTTATAGTTTGGTCCAGTTAGCTTTTCCTCTTTAGTGATACAACGACAATAATGTTGTTGTTGGAAGCCATTTTCTATATATAAAAAAATTGCGTAAAAATTGACATATTATTTTACACATCTTTTATTTTTTTTATAAAATATCATAAAAAAATTATTATCCTTTTCTTGTATATTGAGATCGAAAGTCTGCTAGGCTCGCATTTATATCCCAATAATACAAAATTTTGAAGTATATTTTCTAATTTATTTTCAAACAGACTTCTATTTTAATTAAGTAACGAATTCAAAACTAAATTTTTTACCATAATTTATCATAAGTGAAAACTAATTATATTTGCATTATGATAATGAAATAACATTTGCGTCATATAATATTAAGTGCGCAAAGGCTCCATGTAGGTCCTTATTGACAATTTATGAGCTAATGCTAAGATAATTCCTATGTATTCTGATGCAATTAATAAAATTCATCCCCTTACATAATGACTTTCAAATGAATAAATATAACTCTCTCCTCACAATTATTATGTCAAATAATTATAAATCCTATACATTTGATCTATGAATAAACCAAATGGGGATGTCTTGATTGCACGTTTACATATGGACAACTTTAAATAATAATACACAAGAGAATACAAGCTCGTCCAAATATCGATTTTAAATCATCCATTTGAGCACACAAACATATAACCAAGTCCTTCGAATGGATGAATTTTTCACACTCACCTTCTAAGGGAGGGAGCTAAAAAGGCCAATAGTATAGGGTGGTCTAAACAAACCATGCACAAATAGTGCAATAATTTAAAAAATTAATCCATGCACAAAAAAAATCATAATTAGCCTCTTGAAATAATGCATAAATAAATTTTATGTTGTTGGACTGATCCATATTTTATTTTCACTCACGAAGTGCCCAAATTAAAATTGCATATGTTTTATCATGTTTTCTGGGGATTAAAAAACAATGTCGGATATGTCAAAAAATAAATTCTCAATAAATGGAGAATGATAATTACAAAAATTATCACATGTTATGAACAGTACTAATAAACTTATAAGGATGATGGATTCTAATGAATTTTTTTTCGGATTTTTTGGATTTATTTTATTATACGAAAATTGATTGACAAATAATGAATAATTAAGCATCCATTTCAAAAAACGGACAACACCATTGAATCCAGAACGTCAAAAACATATAAAAGGATTTGACACCGAGCCTTAATAAATAATCCTAAGTATTCATAGCCCAAAGTTTTAACCGTTCATCATCTTCTCCTAAAAAAAATCTCGGTTTTGTGATTTTGGGTGACCTTGTTCAGTCCGTTAATACTTATCCAAAAATCACCTACTATACATTGTTTTAAAGCCCTTGCAATATATAACAAATATGTACAAAGAAGTTAATTTTTTATTGACCATAATGCCTTTAAAACAACGTGCAAAGTTCCAAAAAAATACCGTTCATCGTTTTCAGCAATAAACACAAAATTTTCAGATTTTGGAACTTCGAGGAACTAAGTTTGAGAGCTTATATTTTACTCATTATTTATCAAAAGATTGCGTACCATATATCGTTGGAACCATCTCGCGAGATAGAATAATAGCATGCAAAAATATTTTAATTAATCCGATTTTAAACCCATTAAAATAGAGCTCAAATTTGGATCGGAATTATAGTATGGGAAGAATTTAATGTGTGTCCATTATGAACTAAAATTTGGAAAATTCATATCTCATTAGTCATAACTCCAATTTTAATGTTCTCTACATCATTGGAATTGTGGCATCACGAGGAATAACATATTTTTATCTCATAATTTTCTGAGAATTTTAAAAAAATGGAATTTTTGGGTTCATAAACGATTTGTCGTAAAATAGCGATTATGCAATCAAATGGCGAACCAACAAATCTATAACTCCGATACCAATGAAGAATTAATTATGAGCACATACCACATAATATAAGGATTTAGATCTTACCTAATTGACGAAAGTTACGAATCGAGCATCAGTTTGTTGTTACGACCTTGTGCAAACTTGAATCCGAGACCGATTTCGTGTATGCCTTGAAATCGCGAGTTTTGTCCGATTGGTTGCAAGAGTCACTCATAATACACGAATACAAATACAAGGTTCTCTTGGTGATTAACCTTAGTATACAAAACCCCAAAACCTAGTGTTCTTATGTTCTTGATACTCTTATGGAAGACTAGTAAAACTATAACATTATGTTGACTTTTAAAGGAAAGAAATAAGGAGACTTATGTCTCCTATTTGATATTTTTTTACATTATCTCCACTTAGAGATTAATATATTTTTTGGACTAACCATCAATTGTTGACACCCTTGTCAACCATCAATTATGGACACCATCGACAACCATCAATTGTGGACACCGTTGACAACCATCAATTGTGGACACCAATTCAATCTCCTTAATAGGAGATAATTATTTGGGTGATCAAATATATGACGTATTTATATGTACACAAAATACATATAAATAGATATTAATATTATTAATCCAATGAAAGTGATTAGGATCCATTACCCGTGTGGGCGAATCACGGGTTCGATTTGGCCCGAATATTAACACAATGGTTAGTGAAGCAGAATGTTAAAAGATGTATTCGAATGCGATTAACTTCACCCTAAATCAATCCAATGGTAAGTGAAACATATTATACACCCGTGGAAAACAAACCTTTATCTTAAAGAAAGGGAGAATATCTACAAAGATGGAGTATCTGACATCCAAAAAAATCTTCTAACTTACATTGCCTTTTGTTTTGCATAAGTCTTGTGATACAACACCATTTTGAATAAATATCATATGCAAATAATAGAAATATTGATTTTTAGTATGACAATTCACAGTTACATAGTATATAGGAAAGAGAAATGGTCATATTACATAGGGTTTTTGCAAGAGAGAGAGAGACACACACACACACAGAGAGGGAGAGAGACCTTAATGACTCCATTTTTATTACTTTTGGGAAAATAATTGTGAAATGGATGGAATCAAAATATACTTGAATGCGTGTGTTAATTTAATCCACAAATATAAAAACTCCTCGATTCTGGGAATATTATAGTGGGTGTTGTTCCAATTTTCAATCTAGAAAGCTCCATAAATTCAATGATTTGCATTTATAAACATGACACATGCCAAAAAACGGAGAGGTTTATAATGGGAGTGTAGAGGAATCAGAATCGTTGAAACAGGGCAACCACAATGGAGGAGAGATGGAGTAGTTCATTTCTTATTACGTGATGGGAGGAAAGAGGGAATAATTATTATGTACACGTGTCATTACATGTTGTTGAGCTACAACTTTAGTTATATACTATGAGTGATGCAATACATACCAAATTTTTACACCAAGTTTGTGTACCCACTGCATTAAAGTGTTGTACATTCACTATGAGTACAATATTTTAATGCACTTAGTACACAAAATTTGATGTCATAACTCGATACACATAACATTTCCATATACTAATGACTATCATGAAACCCGTGCGAGGTGAACTGCAATTCTTTTACTACATTGATACATATATGAACATATCCAAAATGATTTAAAAAATGGATTTAAACATCATTCAATCACTTGGTAATGGTAATTATTTGCCAAGTTTTAGTATACTTACACCTATACTTTTATAAAGTAAATTAATAATAATTAATGAAGTATGGTTACAATGAAATTATACATCTTGGTTTGATACAATTTTTGTATTGATAGTCCATATATGGGAAACCTAAGGTATAACATATTGTATTATAATTCTATACACATCATTTTATCAAGTTTCTAACTTCAAATTTAATTTTACCACAAACTTTCAATATAACTAAGAGGAATCCAAAATATACCATCCCTTTTATATTGTAAATCAAGGTTAGAAGTTTTGTTTTAGTAAACTTCATACGTATCAAGAATACTAAGGTAGTCCCCATTTAAGTATAATAATTATGCCACCTAAAAGTCCTTTTGAACAATTTGTCGTAATGACTTTCATGCAGTATAAATCAAACTAAAACAAATTAAAATAATAGAAAAGTCTACATTCATTATCAATCATTTTATATTTTCAATTTATCATCCATCTGCGTGTCGTTTATTCCAATCCATAAGCTGGAACCATCAGCCACCCCGTCTTCTTACACTCGAGTCTCAATATCATGTAATTGCAACAACAACAAATATTTCAATAATTAAATCACAAAACAACTTTATAATTCAAAAGTAAGCAATCCCAACTAATAAAGTTTAGTCTTCAAAATATTATTTTAAACTCTTGGACCTCTTTTAACAAACACCACATGTGCAACACATTAAAGAGAAGTGGAGACATCCATCATTAGAATGCTTATTAAAATTAATACCTAAAAATTGCTACACCACCAACCTCCTTTATCAACCACCTGCACCAAAACCCTAAAATAATAGCAAACCCAAAACAAAGAATTTGGAAAAATTCGTAAAGGAAACCAAAGTAGAAGGAAAATAAAAAAATCATTAAACGAATGATACATAGGAGAAAGACAAACAATAGAAATAATACTTATCCCTGATTTTCGATGATGACGATAATGGGAGATCATCGAGGAGTCGTCGTGCAGTCAATTGAGGTGGAGTCTAGAGGCATGCATTTTAGGTCTGTGGGGGCATAAAAACCCATTCTATAGGGTCCATAGGGAGAAAGGGAATACAGTGAGAAATCAGCTCAATAAGGAGAAACGAAAAATAAAGAGATATATAAAGGGATGACATACGGGGGAAAAGAAGATGTAAAGACTGGAGTAAATGGGGGAGAGAACGTAAATATGCGAGAGAGAAGATAAGGGAGGCATGCATTTTAGGTCTGTGGGGGCGTAAAAAACCAGTCTATAGGGTCCATAGTGAGAAAAGGAATACAGTGAGAAATCGACTCAATAAGGAGAAACGACAAATAAAGAGATATATAAAGGGATGACATAAGGGGGAAAGGAAGATGTAAAGACTGGAGTAAATGGGGGAGAGAAAGTAAATATGCGAGAGAGAAGATAAGGGAGTGGGAAAACGTGGTTATCGTGTGCGGAGAGATATTATTATAGTTAGTCTAAACCTTTTATTCGTGAAATCATAAAAAACCTTTTATTCAATGAAAAACAAATTCCTATGAAAAGAAATTTTCGAACATAACCCTATATGATAAATGAGGTTAAAATATGACCAAGTGAAGCAAGGACTCCAAAATTTTAAAAATAAATCCACCTACCTAAACTACCGTTAATTAATATATATATGTGGACCTCCCACACACCAATGCTTCCGCCAAAAACAATAATACTGACGTTGGGTTATCACGATCTAGTAGAGATATAGGAGAGATAAAGAGGTGAGGATGGAAATTTTTCTACGACCCCTGGCTCCTGAACGGTAACACTTCTTGTAATGGATGACTAGAAAATTAAGAAGATGCAGTTTTGTAGATATAAAAAGAAATACCCATATCTGGTGTCTTCTATACACACTTTTTTCTTGACTTGTAGTTCAACGGGACAAAATAAACCATCGATTGATGATGGTTTGGTCGTAGCAGAGTTTGATGGAGGTTGGGTGGCTAAGGCTGCTGCTGAAGGATCATTATATATCTCTGAAATATGTGGTCTCTTCATACTGCAAGAATGAAAAAAAGGCCCTATATATAGGTAGAGGAAAACGATAGATGAAATGGGGAGGGATCAAACTATTGAGCTTCCTAACATTAATTAAAATCATTCACGTGGCGCTCTGAAGAAGCGGCAAATGTCATCACATGGTGTCACTGTCAATTTTAATTATATATTATAATTATATAAATTTTATAGAAGTTACAATATTAACCGATAATGAAATTTTAAACCTTGACTAATAAAAATTAGTTCCACCATTTTATCTTCTGTGAGTTATTTCCCATTCCAAAATTTTAAATGAGATCTATATACACCATATCCATTTATTCTTTATCAAAAAACCTCATTTCGTGAAAGATCGAATGAAAACTATATTCTGATAAAGATTCTTTCATAATCCATATACATGAGAAAATAAAATGAATATAACATTAGAGTTGAATAGGATTTATTTTACAAAATTGAACCCATTGTTTGAGCACACAGGGGATTTTGAACCAAATTCAAATAGAAATACACTCATAAAAATAAGACTATATATATATATATATATAAAGAGAGAGAGAGAGAGAGAGAGAGAGAGAGAGAGAGAGAGAGAGAGAGAGGATCACAAGTGAACCTAAAGACCGAACTTTTTAATGAACCTAATAAAACATTAAAAAAAATAACCCAATGAATTTTAATTCCTTGTTGTAATTGGTCCGTGTCAGCGGCAACGGACACGCTTGTGACATCCGTGTTTTTGAATACACACACCTTACCCCCCCCCCCCCCCCACCCCACCCCACCACCATCTCTGTGTCCTTCTTGAACAGAGATGGCACACGCGTTCAGAGTGTTCATCAGCCCAAAAATATATTTAACGTGTACTTGCGTTACTTCATTTGAAAATTGTTATTGCTCATCAACACAGTTTATGAATTTTTGTTATCCTGTCCCCCTAAACATCAAATAAATAAGAAAAAAAATTACTCTATAAGTCACTCACATGTTTGGAGATTTTGACAAAAAAAATATTTAAGAGAATCGTGGTTCAAGAGGGACACATAGATGCTAGATGGGTGGGGGGTATGTGCGTGTATATTAAAAAAATGCATGTGTGTCACACGTGAACCAATTACAATATAGGAATTAAAATTAATTGGTGGTTAGGTGTTTTTTTTGTTAAGTTTCATTAAAAATTTCATTTTTTAGGTTCACTTGAGAGAGAGAACAAGGGAGGCCATTAACAAGGAAAATAAGCGCAAAATTAAAAAAAAATGGTGGCGATGACAGTTCACCTAACCCAACCTGCTATTACTAAGCCCCCCTCTACTTCCACCATACGCTTTAAAAGGTCCTACTACAAAATTTTTAAAAAAATAATAGCACAAAAACTATGCATCTTTTCTAGGACATGAGAGAACCTATAAAAAAATGAAGGAAATGCCATTTTAAAATTAAATCATTGTTGTATGTAACAATTACTCTCCTATGTGGATCAATGAACAAAAGACATTTGTCATCCTATGTGGCCATTCAACTATCTTGATCGGCATCAGAGGTACCTAATCGGTTATAGAATGCCGACCAACTCCCAAAATGTGAACCATTAGGAATAGTAAAAGTTACTCGGATGGAAGGGCGACCATCACTAAATGTCAAGAGTATCATTTATTGTATACAAATGTAAATGCCTGGAGATATAAAGGCATTCCGTCTCTAGGGTTCTGAACCACTATTAATATATAATCTCCTTAGATCAAAGCGATAATGGAACCAATCTCAAGCACACTATACTGAGCTATTGTAAACACCAACAATAATACCAATAATGGACGTAGGCTTTTGACAGTTGAACCACTTAAAAAAATCTTTGCCTCTTGTGTGTTTGTTAAGATTGTTATTGTTATTTATTTCTGATTATAAAATTGAACCCACTCTATATTTAGACATCAAAAGTTTGGCACCGTCTATGGGAATGAATTCATGCCATTCTTCTCTACTTCTTACGTTTCTATGATTCATTCTTTGTCTTGAAGAATGACTAATGTTCCGAAAATCAGCCTAGCGGCTGCAGGCAACAACCTAAATCTATCTGCTCCCCCTAGTGAGACAGATCTCTAGAGGATTTTACTCAACTTGTCTAAAGGATAAGAAGCCATGCAAGAGTCAGTTAGACAATTAGCTCGTACGATATAGGACAAATCCTCCAATTCCAGGAGGGCTATGCCACACCTGCCAGCTAGGAATGAGAGGCGTTATCATTATCGATCTTCTCATGACAGATTATACCATCCTGGAGCAACATCATCATTTCGATCAATTGATTATTATGATGGAAAATCTTTCTCTAACGAGAGACCAAGAGTGTTGGAATGGCTGAGTAGGGAGTCTGCCTTTGATCGTTTAGGTCCCCGAGCAACTAGAGGCTATTACAGGGAGCAGGAACGTCCTCATAAGTAAAAATATGAATCTATGAGATCTAGAGCTAGCATAAGGGGCTCTATGCGTTCCGTGCAGACTTCTCAGGAAGAGATCTCAACACATATGCACATCAAAGACACAAAAGATACTTCTGCCAAATCCAAACTAGAGGAACATTCCTGGAAGGGATCCATGTTGTGACTAGAAGATCGGATGGGGGAAATGGCCAAAAGAAAAAATTCTTTGCGAAGAAGTTTTGTCAAAGGCTCACCTTTTATCTAGGCTATTATGGATTACCCCACACCTTCCAAATTCAAAACACCAGTTATCACTCCTAAATATGATGGGAAGACAGATCCAGTCCTACATATTGAACAATATCAGACTGTTATCGATATCTATTCTATCCCCGACGAGATGAGGTGCAGGGCTCTCTCCAGTTCTATCACTGGTCCAGCTCAAATATGGTACAATAATCTTCCTAGAGGAAAAATTCTAGTTTCTACCAATTGGTTGAAATATTCATTGATAACTTTTTCTTCGGGGCTAAGTCGATAAAGAGTGTTACTTATCTCCTCATTGTTTGCCAAAAACCTAAAGAATCACATGTTTCAACAACGAGAAACTAAAAGTAGTGGATTATAAAAATAACACACCCATTGCACCCAAAACTATGACAAAGATTATTACTAAAGCTAGAAAGATTATGAACGCCGAGGATGCTATGGAAGAAAAAGAAGAGCTAAAGACCAAAAGTGAAAATCATAAGAATAATTCATTCAAGAAATATCAAAAGGATAAGAAGATTGACAGAATCAAAAAGTATGACGAGTATACTCCACTCACTAAATTTGTCCATCACATCATGGAAGAAATTAGGGGAATCAAAGATTTGAACTATTATGGGAAATTAAGGCCACCTCCTAACAGGATGGATAAGTCCAAGTACTGTGATTTTCACAGATATCATGGACACACTACTGATAGTTGCATCGCCCTAAAAAATGAAGCAGAGACTCTTATTCGGTGAGGAAAATTGGCTAAATTTATTGATCGGAATGGTAGACGAGATGCCAGCAGAAGATCTGAGTCACCCGGTTGAGGAAAAGGTGATACAAAAAGGGCGCACAATAATGACTATGAGGATGACCCCGACATATAAAAAAAACTCGATGAACCAGAGATAGAGGTAGGGATGATTTCCTTTGGCTGTCACTGCATTGCCGGAGGAGGTACTGGTGGAGGAGATCGACTTGTCGAAAGGAAAGCCTACCTAAATGAAGCTAAAGCATGTCCCACTATCAGGCAGATTGACATGTCTAAAAATAGTAATGGTCATCCTAGGAAAGTCAACAAAAATATATTTGTAATCGACTTCTCCAAATGACTTGAGTGGGGTGCTCTATTGCAGAGTTCACCATGGTAGAGTGGAAAGAATTTTGGTCGACAATGGGAATTTGGCGAACATCATGTTCTACAACTGCTTCCACAGCTTAGGGCTATGAGACAATAAGCTAGAACCATATCACAAGCCTCTAATAGGATTCTCAGGAGAAAGGGTATATCCCTTGGGAACAATCAAGCTGGATGTGTTGGTCGGTACTTGGCCAGCAAACAGAAAGGAAAGAATTTGCTTCTATATACAAGATAAAAATTTCCTTTCAGCTTACAACATAATCCTTGACAAAGTGGGGATAAAGCAATTAGAGGCAGTGCCATCTACTGTGCATCAGTGTATGAAGTTTCCTACCTATTATGGAGTCGGCGTAGTGAATGGTAACCAGATGGAAGCTAGGTAATGTTACCAAACCTCAGTCGACTAACAGGAGATAAAAGGGGCACAACAACTTTCCACATTGAAACTTTGGATCCCCGTGAAGAGGAAAATTTTGTGAAGGGACAGGTTATGGAAGAGACAAAAACTATTGTGCTTGATGATGAGAAGTCAGAAAGTACCACTCAAATTGGTTCAAGACTAACACCGTCTCTCAAATAGGGATTAATTACATTCCTTAGAGATAGGAAGAACGTGTTCTCTTGGATCCATGAGAATATGTCAGGGATTGATCCTAACTTCATCTGTGACAAACTCAACATTTATAAGGATGCTAAACCGATCAAGCATAGGCGCAAAGTTTTTAGCCATGAGAAGAATATGGCAATCCAAGAGGAAGTGGAAAAGTTATAAAAAGAAAAATATATATCGGATGTTAAATATTCGACTTAGTTGGCCAATGTGGTGATGGTCAAGAAGAAGAACAATAAATGGTGAATGTGTGTAGATTTCACCGACTTCAACAAAACATGCCCAAATGATCACTTTCCTTTACCAAGGATTGATCAAATTGATAGATGCAATGATAGGTCACGAGCTACTTAGCTTTATGGACACTTATTCTAGTTATAACCAGATTAAAATGAAGCCAGAAGATAAGGAGAGCACATCCTTTATCACCAGCCGAGGAATTTACTGCTACAACGTCATGCCCTTTAGGCTAAAAAATACTGGAGCTATATATCAGAGGTTGGTAAATAAAGTATTCAAGGACCATATTGGCAAGAACATGGAAGTATATGTAGATGAGATGCTCACCAAGAGCAAATTTTCTACCAGCCATATTGTTGATTTGACCCAAATATTTGACTAGTTAGAGAAACATCAAATGAAGCTCAATCCGATCAAGTGTCTATTCGAAGTACAAGAAGGAATGTTATTGGGGTACATCATAAATCAAAGGAGAATTGAATAAAACTTTGATAAAATAAAGGCTTTACTGGATATGCAATCCCCGACTAACAAGAAAGATGTGTAAAAATTGACCCAAAGAGTGGCAACTCTAAATTTCTTTGTTTCTCGAGATACAAATAAACGCCTTCCATTCTTTAAGGTGCTTAAAAAGACCTTTGAATGGAATGAGGAGTATGAGAAAGCTTTTCTAGAATTAAAAAAGTACTTGGGATCTCCCATACTACTCTTTCGACCTGTTTTGGGCAAGAAGTTGTACTTATATTTAGCTATTTTAAAGTCCGCTGTTAGCTCGACCTTGATCCGAATAGTGTAAGGAGTTTAAAAGCCAGTGTACTACACCAGTAAAATGTTCTGAGGATCAGAAATCAGATGTCCAGGCTTGGAGAAGTTGATATTGGCACTCATTAAATCTTTCAAAAGAATGAGGCCATACTTTCAGGCCCATACCATTGTAATATACATTGACTTATCTCTGCGAAAAGCTTTACACAAACCTAAAGGTCAGGAAGACTAATGTATTGGGTGGTTGAGCTTGGAGAATATGAGATTATTTATGAGACAAGTACCTCATTGAAAGGGCAAGCAGTGGCAGATTTCATAGCAAAATTAACTTATGAAGAAGTGCCAAGTAAACCAAGTTTGGCTGCTGAACAGACTCCTCCGGAACATAACTCAGCTCAAAAGAAAACTGAGATAGTCACCGACTAACTAGAAACATCGGCCTTTCAATAAAGAGCTCTGCGACTAGATGCACAAAGCAAGAAGGTGTTCAAATAAGAAGTTCTAGCAAACGAAGACTTTAACAGTGACATCCCAGTTTGGAAATTATTTGCAGGTGAATCTTCCTACAGTACTAATAGTGGGTATGAACTCATTATCGCCGAACCGATCCGCTTCCCAGGACCGAACCGATCTGTTTTTCTGCAACTTAGTTCTCTGTTTCTCAACAACATTTTTACACCTTGTTAATACCCAAATCTCATACATTCTTAACCAAATTCACAATAGATTGTTCCTAGCTATTTCTCCCTCAGTTAAGACGATTTCTAATGTTTCAAACACATTAAAACTTCACCGAAAACAATCAAGAATGAATCAAACCCCCAAACTCTTTCATAATCTAGTTTTGTGTTCGTCCATTAAATTCCATTCAAAACCCAGATTTAAATCCGTAGTAATAATCAAAACTGTTCCGATTTACAATCTTCTACAAATATAAACCCTAACTACATACAATTTTACCCAAATATGAAATCAATTGGTGCTTTTCATCAAAGGTTTTGAACTAAAAAATCAATATATTTATGAAATTCCAACACATGGGTATTATAACTTCAATTCAATTTGAAATTAACACTTGACTTATATTAATTGATATGATTTCGTGGTTCTTGGTTGGTGATTGATTTCTTTTTCTCCAATCTTCCTTTCTAATTGTCTTGAGGTGCAAGAAACCTTTCAAAACCTTCACAATTCTCTCCTTATGCTTAGGGAAAATGGTTCTCTCTTTTATCTAATGGGCTCTCTAATCTTTTCAGTTATGAGCCCTAACTCCAATATATAAATATCAGATCTATGGCTCTAATTTTCGTAGGTCCCTTGACCTTTTTTTGAAAAATGACCGTAATGCCCTTAATAGGTGCCGATTAGGTCCAAAATTGACCTGGGCCCCAAACTATACTCCCGGGTACACTATTTCGACTATTTCAACCCATTCACAATCATTCGTGGCCTCTAAATTCCCATCTGAGTTACTTAAAACATAATTCTCATTTCTCACCTCAAGATAGTCTACACGTGACTCCGGGTGAGATAAAATAGAATACGTACATATCACTCGCTATGCCGTATAATAATAATCATTTATTATTTACTACTCATACTTAGTAAATTTCATCAAAACATTAATCAGACTCTATCTCTCGGTTAATATTTAATAATCACATTTATTAATTAAATCATATTGAATTACTTCACTCACGAAATTTAACTAAAACATATTTTCCTAATTAATTTCTGGATTAATTAATTTAAAAGTACACAGAAATACGGGGTATTACATTCATCTATTTCTCCCAACAAATAAACCCAAATAACCCTTAATAAATCACCCCTTGATATCCAAATACCCATCTCGTCCTTCCTAAAATGATCTGGGCTCGACAACACATAAAATTAGCGCTCCAAAATGAGACATTGCACAAGGGCAGTTAAATCTAAAATCTCAATTACCGTCACTCGAACAATAAGCCTATGTCACTCGAATGACATCTCCTATCGCTTGATTATATTCTTCACGCGACCTTCGCGCGACATGCTACCGTAAGTCAGTAGCACATCGCGCGACCCTGTTTCTCTTTCCTTTTTATTTTTCCAACTTTTCACCTCAAATTTCTCTATATTTATACTTAACCACTCTCCAGTTACTATCAAAATACAATTCAATGAATTTATTGGGGCGGGTGTGACACCCCGACTAATTAAATACCGGGTAGCTACTCCTTTATTAAATTAATACAAAATGCCAAGTTGGTTCAGTTAATAGCATCACTGTCGAAAATATTTTAATAGTTACTAACCACCTAGTATTTAAAAAGTGAGTTGCCAAATTTTAAGTTAACTCTGATTAACGTGCAATAAGTGAAATATAAAGGATAACATAACCATTCACAATAAAGTCCAACTATAGTAATCATCAAATAATAATAAGTCTGGAGGAAATACTCCTCACAACAATCCCAATAATGAAATGAATAAACAAGTCTACATCCTGAATTAATTACAAACCAAAGTCTGAATAACTGAAATATAAAATGTCTCTAAAAGAAATGGGCGACATGCCCTACAAATGATGGAACTGAATATGGAATCAAGACAAGAAAAGGAGGCGTCTACTATCAAGGCCCTGTAACTTCCACAACAGCTACAGCTCGTCACCTGAATAGAATTCCTATGCATGGTGTCCTTGTGGCTGGGCACCTAAAATGGTTTTTACAAAAAGATAGTTCCGTTCGTACGTGTTCAGTGGCGGCATCATAATGCCGAGGAGTCCACAAGGGAGCGCGAGGATGAGATGCGCGAACGTTATCCAGAGTTGTTTTTACTAGTACTTTTTAGTTCCGAATTTTGGGACGAAATTCTGTTATTAGGGGGGAAGTATGTAATACCCCGCATTTTTAGCGATATTTATTTATGGGATTAATTAAATTAAATGTGAATTCATTGAGAATTAATCCGGATAAAATACTAACGAGATGTGAGTTCGTATTTGATTATAATGTGCATATATGGTAGTATATGAATATTGAAAATATTAAAATTGTCGCGAGACTGAAATACGGCAATTTGGAAAATTTTGTTGGAACGCGCGTGACAGTCGCATCAGGAATGTAATTATTTAAATTAAAAAGTGAATTTTATTTTTATCAATCGTATGGTTATTTTGAGTGCGCCAACGAGTCTGGAAGGGTCGAAATAGTCAGAAAACACTAGTCGGGGGTTTAGTTTGGGTCCCGGGGCATTTTTGGGCCATACCGGCAACTTAAAAGGGTATTTTGGTAATTTTGAAATTTTAGGTTAATTAACCAACGAATTTTGGGAGTTAAATATTAGGATATTTGGTGACCCACTAAGCCATTACCATCACTTAACCAACTAAAGGGCAAGGGGAGTTTTAGGAGAGGTTAGGAGAAGTTCCCAAAAGAGAAACACAACCTCCATCTTCAACTTTCAACCTTGGGAGAAATTGTAGAGGAAAAAGAGAGCAGCATCCAACATTCAACAACAAAAATCTGAAGAACAATCCAAGGCAAGTGGTTTAATTACGTTAGGACGTGCTCTCACATGAAATACTCACCTAATTTTTGTGGGTTTTAATTACCAAAATTCTGAAATTACCAAATTACCCTTTTGGGTTGCCGGTATGGCCTAAAAATGCCCCGGGACCCAAACTAAACCCCCGGCTAGTGTTTTCTGACTATTTTGACCCTTATGAACACGTTGGCGCACTCAAAATGACCATACGGTTGATAAAAATAAAATTCACTTTTTAACTAAAATAATTACATTCCTGACGCGACTATCACGTGCGTCCCAACTAAATTTTCCAAATTGCTGTATTTCAGCCTCGCGACAATTTCAATATTTTCAATATTCATATATTGTCATATATACACATTATAATCAAATACCAACTCACATCTCGTTAGTATTTTATCCGGATTAATTCTCAATTAATTCACATTTAATTTAATTAATTCCCATAAATAAATATCGCTAAAAATGCGGGGTATTACAGCGGGGTATTACATGAACCGTTTGCTTATGGGGCAGTAAAAGTAGTATTGGAAGAATAAAATGGACTGAACTTCGATTGAGGAATGAGATAGTTTGGATATATATATATATATATAATAAGTTACAAAATTTATGTATGTCATAAGAAACATCTTATGATGTCACAAGATGAATTTTTCCTGCAATGTCTCTTTTGTCCCTCAATTATTTGGTTTCCCCCTCTTTTCTTTATCACTAATTAGTTCCCCCTCTTTTACTTTAATTCAAACACAAGGCCATTTTGGTAAACACACACCATAAGCACAACTTCACATCATACTCTCCTATACACTCACCCCTCCCCCCCCCCCCCCCCCGATCCTCCTTCTCAAACATCATCCTCTCTCCCTTCTCACCAAAAACCCATGCCCCTCTCCAAGACCTACTCATACGGTGCCTCCCTCAGCCAAAACTTCTATATCTCTCTCAGGTAACTTCTCTCTCTCAAGTCTCTTCGGCTTCTCTCTGCGATACTATTTTTTGTTAGGGTTTGGTGTTGCATGTATAGTCCGTATTTTTGTGTTGTTATGAGAAAACGTGAATGATTATTTTGTGTGGATTTATATTCATTGGTTAGAAAGTTCATGGGATCATTGGTATTATGCATTTCAAGGGTTCAAAATTAGTGTATGTGTTGGGGTTTAAAGGATTCAAAGTTGGGGTTTTGAAATTTTTAGTATTTTTGAGTTGTGTAGAAACTATAACCACATTTTATTATATCATTTTTGTTGATATTAGTATGATATTAATCTAATGTATTCCATAAACATATATGTTATCTTTATTGCAGGGATGAATTCTGTGCAAATATAGCCTTTAAACACTCATTTAGATGACTTAGATGTCTTTCTACCACCCAGGTATCTCATTTTAATGTCAACAATTTATTCTTATTTGATTCGTGTTTGGTAACATTATGACAAAAATAATTATGTGTATTTCATTTATACTATGTTTTGATTGTTGTATTTTGGGGAAAAAATATTTCCATATTATTCGATTCAATGTCTATATGAGCTCATCCTATTATTTTAATACGTACTTCCACACTGTTCGGGTTCGTAAGATGGCTTAAATTTGATTTTGTAGATTTGAAGTTTTTTTTTTTTCTTATATTGTTGTAACTATTTTTCTACTTTGCAGATGGTGGTTGGGATTAAATACTAGTGTTACTCCCTAGACTCTTATGAATGTATTTCCATCCACCGATGGTGTTAATAAGTTTAATTATTTTTCAAATTTATCTTTACATAGTTGCTTGACAAGTGTTTGACAAAATGACTACTCTAATATTTCATACTACTAATAGTTTTAGGTTTGGCTGCTAATTTGATGTATCCTAATCAAATTTTAAAATCAAAGGACAACCTTGCAAGATGCCGATGTTTTTCAAATGTATTTTGTTATCCCTCTTTAATCTTTTGATGTTTTTGGATGTGGGAAGTGGTATGTATATAGGTATTTTCTTTAAGTAAACTTCATTTTGTAATAATGCGTGTGCAAAAAAGAAAATTAGTTAACGGGTCGAGCCTCAACAGGTTTAGGTCCTATTAGGTGGGCATGAAAAGACACGATAGTTAACTAATTATGTGTAATTGTGAATAAAAAAATAATATATGTTGATTATACAGTAGTCCTTAATAGGTTTGGATCTTGAATGATATTTTAAGACTTATTATTTCATACACTCCATATTTGCAATTGCCGGACGGATTTAAGACCCGATTGTCATTTTTCTTCTCATTTTTTTGTTTTCTTTATACAAGCATTAACTTTTGTTTTCTCCAAACTGTGTGGGTTTCTCGGCTCTCTATCTATCTTCTAAAATTTAGGGCGATTTGAACGGGGGCTTGGGATTTTTTTAACCTCCTAATTTTTGGGTCAGAACTCTGAGGTAAGATATGATTTTATTCCTTTCCAACCTTTTTAATTTCTTACCATTTTACTGCCATATTAAATTGCATATATGGTTTTCTATATATAGATTTAAAGATGCATATCCTGTCATGAGCTGAAATGATTATGGTTGACTATCATTACTTGATTAATTTAAGGGATCAATGTAGGTAATTCCATTATCTTACTTATTTTCCTCATAATATGTGTAATTTTCTCATATTATATAAAGCTTTAATATTCATTTGTATGCAGAATTATTCAATGTAGGTACATGAAGTGATTGGATGACAAAGTACAAAGCGGGAGTCAAAGTCCAAGTTCTCCAAGACCAGGAGGATTCAATACACAATTCAAGCACGAACACAAGTTTCATGAATGTGAAACAAAACTATATGCTTCTTTACATTGTTAATCCATTTCAGTAGTTAATAGATAAATCTGAAGTGATCGTTTAAGTTTAAGCTTATTTTCCTATCATCTTTGATGCTTTAGATGAATATAATGTGTTTCTTATATTTATTTCAGTGTTTTTTGCAGATGATTATTACTTAGAAGGTATAAGCCTCAACTTGGTATTTTAAGCATTACAGTACCATATATAGACAAATAAACGGCGCTAACAGGGGTTTGTGTACTTTGAATAGGGGCACTAACAGGGGTTTTGACAATTTTGGGAAAGTGTCTTGTGAAAGAATGTAGTCTAAAATTATGAACAAATTGGATACATGTTGTTATGTAACTAACAAGGGTTTTGACAATTTTGAAATATTTTCCCAATGTATTGAGTTGCATCAAGTAGTTTGGATTGGATCAACAAGTAGAGTTATATAGAGTAGCCTGGATTGGATTCTCTGAGTTATGACTAGGAGAGATGTTAGATCTATTATTAACAGCATAGTTATGGATTGGGATTTTATATTGCTGTTAATGAGCATTTCATTTATGACTCAACTTTTAAGATTTTCATTCACTAGAGCATTTGTTGGGAAGACAAGTCTCTTAGATTCTTTTGTAACACGATGTATAGAGTTTTTCCTTCCTCATATTCCCATGATCGCAATCGCAATCGCCCTCAACTTTTATCTTCACCGAATTAATACAGTCATTTTCCAATAGTTCTTGATTTCAAACTAGCATGGTCGTATCTTTTTTGTGTTCTTTAATATTTTTTTGCCATTATTTTTATATTTTTTTGGATTAAACGGGATTTTTCAAAGGGTGCGTAGCGGCCTAATGATTAAATACATAGTGATTGTGCCCTGCTACTATTGTTTTTGCCGATTTCTTGAATACATAGTCTTTGAAGCTGCCCTATATTACACAACAAATTCAATTTTATATGGCTTTGAGTATTATTTTAATTGTAAACGAACCAAGGTGTGTAACTGTTAGAACTAGGTTTTTGTATAGGGTTTCAATTACTTTTTTCTTATTACAAACTTACTTTTTATATGGATTTCATACTTATCTTTGATTCCATCTTTATAGGCAACCCCATTAAAAGAAACATTGGAGTTATAACCTATGCCACACCCTTCTTGCGGGCACCTGGGACCAGTGTAGGATACGCCCTTAAGAAGGGGGGCATATTGCCAATTCTTGATAACAACACCATAATCCTAATAGTCTTTATTGAATTATGGAAGATTAACAACTAAAGCCCTATTAGCTTGCCTTGTCTTCAAATAGTAAGTATTATCTCCAATGGTTCCCCACTTATAGCAGAATATCAACTCAGGGATCCCAGTATGAGTCCTATAAATCTCATTCAATCTACTTACTCCATTCACCACCCTCCATGTGTTTGGAGCTATTCTAGTAGGAACATAATCGAAATATTGACAAAACTGAAGAAAAATTGGATTTGGGGGAAATGTAATACCACACTCAGCAATAAAAAGAGTTGGAATCCATTGACCTCTGTTAAGGAATACACGTTCACAGGATTGTGAGAAATTTCTTGACCTACGCAATTAGGAATTTTCCTTTTCTCTCGGAATTCATTTAAGGAATTATCATCAACGATATAAACCATGACGAAAACAAAGGAAAAACAGAAAAATAGGGTAAAGATAGCTTACAAAGATCTAAAGGTAACAATAAGAATCGAAAAACCATAGTGGCTAGAAAGAAACAAAATATCGGAGAAGAAAATCTTGAAAACGAAGAAAAGCTTGGAAACAAAACATAGAAGATTTGAGGTAAAGAGAAATGGAGGGAAATTTCTATCTATTTATAGGTTGCCTCGGTAATAGGGAAAGAATGATTAATTGCATGAAGGATTGAACTACCAACTGCTGCATGCTTCCCAAACTGCAAAAAGACCAACGTACCCTTTGACAGTTCGAAAAAGTTTGAATTATTTACAAAAATACCATTATCAACAGGGCTAATAATTTTTTTTACAAGTCTAGGAGGTCGGCTACTGACCGTCGCTCAGACATTATGCCGAGCAACATTTTGAATAAACACTCCATACTTTCGATCAATCATCAAGCATGGAGTATTGTGGGATTTTGTTGTAAGTAAAAATTACTCTCCTGCGTGGACTATTGACCAATAGACACCTGTCATCCTATGTCGTCGTTCAACTATCTTGATCAGCATCAGAGGTACCTACTTTGCTAGAATGGTGAACAACTCCCAGAATGTGAACCATCACTTAATGTCAAGAGTCTCATTTACTGTATACAAAATGTGAACAACTCCCAAAATGAAAAGGCGAGCAACACTTAATGTCAAGAGTCTCATTTATTGTATACAGATGTAAATGCCTTTAGACCACTATTAATATATAATCTCCCTTAGCTTAAAGGGATAATAGAACCTAGAGATATTAAGAAGGAAAGATCGCTAAAAAGGCTTTGGTACTAATTTGTAAATGTTGTGTGATGTCGATTGCTCAGTGATTCAAAAATTTCTAATTTTAAATTTATTTAATTGGAGTCAATTTTTAAACCAATTTTAACTGAATCCTAAAACATGCATCTATGTGGATTAAATAACTCATGCAAATTCAACAAACACAAATTGAGATTAAGGAAAAAAACCCTGTTAGGTAAAACCTTTATTTCACTATGATCAATAAATCGCAACTTACATATACATAATGAAATCTGCAATGAATCTCACGCAGTACATCCACAGAGACATGCAACCTAGATCAACAATGGATTGATCACGGCAAACCCACAAGAACCACAATTATGTCTTCAGCAAGGAACACCCGTAAAAGGTTCGAATGGTAGCATGTCGTTTGATGAATTGATCAAGTGAGCTTCTCGTGAGGTATCAAGCGAGACACTGACACTTAAAGAAGTCGTTTGAACGAATTTCTCCTATCATTTGAACGACCTAGACATGTCGCTTGAACGACCAAAGCATAAAATTCCTTTTCAATAAAACTTCGCCTCAGGACGTAGAAAAAATTCGTTTAATAAAAATTAACGCCTCAGATGTTTTAAAATTTTTTAGAAAAATTATCCCAACACTTTAAATGAAACATTAAGGAACTTAAACACAACCTTACCAAAATCTATCTTGCAAAGGCTTGATTGTTGAATAATGTTGATATTCGGATCCTTCTTGATGCATGATTTAACTTGAACTTTTCTTCGAAGGTTGTAGCAGTATACGACATACTCTAATGTAACCGGACTATGTAAATTATGTCCTTACAAATCTCCCCCTATGTCTATGACGGTACAAACTAAAATATTCGAATTATCAATCAAAATTCCTATACAAATCTAATACTCTCCCATGAAACCAAAACTGAAAAGATAATAAAAATGCAAGTCCTAAAACTTTCTTCAAAATCTTTAACTTAAAATCTTCAAATCTCTAACTTTTCTTTGTCATCATCAGGGTGTGTAACTTGATCCTTAAAATATGTACATACACATAAGCGATAAGAAACAAATACCTCTGTGACATGTCAATTTTTAAATGAGATAAATATAAATCAAAACAAAGATCAAATCTCAAATCTCCCCCACAATTTAAACTCCCCCATTAAGTCATAATTTGTTCTCCCCCTTTTTATTCGTCCGAAATAGACAAGGAAAAGAATAAACAAAATAAACATGGAGTGTCAAGACAAGCAATGAAAATCAACTATGTAATCGTCCTTAGGTGTCAAAAATGTGAATTTATATGACATCGACTCAATCTAATCGACACATCAAAGTTTAAACTGATTTCCACACGAATAACGTCTAAAACTATGTAATGCTTTTTCAAGACTTTGTCAGTACATGCAAACCCTTTGATAAAATTCCAATCAATGTCCCTCATAAATGATAAATCTTTTATTTTTCTAATGAGGTGGTCTAAAACCTAATGGCCCCTTTTTGGCATATTTATCTTTTTATCGCCTTTAAATTTTTTCAAGCTCTTTTAAACCTCTTTGGACATCGGCTACTTTTTACAATGCCACACTTTTTTAGGTCCGATTTAAATTGTGGATTAATCACAAAGGATATATGAGTACCTTTTGTAGCCCTCCCCCGTTTTTCTCATCATTATAAACAAAGTCCTCACGGGCAACGGTTCTTACATGTAGTACTTTCATTGTTAAGTTTTTATCGCATTTGATTCGTTTTAGTTTTCTAACCCTAGTTGAGTTTGTGTTTGAGTTTTCTAACCCTAGTTGTGTTTGAGTTTATGGCCGTCACTTGTGTTTGAGTTTTCTAACCCTAGTTGACTAACCTAAATGGATGATATAGGTTTATGATTTTCGTGGGTTTAATTACCCATAAATGTGAAATGTCCAAAATGCCCTCCCGGGGTACCAATTAGACCTAAAAACGCCCCGAGACCCAAACTAAACCCCCGGGTACACTTTTCTGACTATCTCGACCCTTTCGGACGTGTTGGCGCACTCAAAATGACCATACAAACGACTTATAAAATTTTCACTTTTATTTATCAATAATTAGTCCTGACGCGACACGGGCGCGTCCCGACTCAAATTTCCAAAACTGTCATTTTATTCACACGTGATAATATTATAAAAATAAATCTCATATATTACTATACTCATCCAGTAATATGCAACAAATAATAAATTTCCAATAATTACTAGCTCTCGTCACGCTAGTAAATATTTAAAGCAACATTCCGGATTAAAATTAAATTAATTTATCTCAATTAAATTTAATAAATCCCATAATTTAAAAGCTATAAAAATACGGGGTATTACACGTGTCAGTGATGCCTTTTAGAAGGCGCACCCTCTGGAGTTTGCAGTGAGATTTCACGTTGTTGTGTCAAGCCAGAGGAAGAAGAACATCAAAAGATATTTGAGAATGTATGAGTGTACAGATGTGCAGAGGCAGATACTGGCTAATTTTAAGCTGGTAGGAGCAGGATTGCAGTGGTGGGAGTGTATTACCACCAAAGAGGAGAAAGATGTTCTTTTTATACAGGAGTTCTGGGTGCGGTTCGACCACAAATACTTTCCCATCAGCAATTCACACCGAGATGAGGCGGAAATTGATGAACCTTAAGCAGGAAGGGAGGATAGTGGCCAAGTATGAGGCTGAATTCACTAATCTTTTGAACATCATTCCCGATGAGATTCCTACTGAAGAGAAGAAGATCCAGAACTTCATGGGTGGGCTGACGTGGAGGATTCGACAACACTTACTGGGTAATCTCTCGTTGGCCACTTATACAGATGTGGTTAACGTAGCATTACTTCACCGCCAGGACCACCGCTTCCATTTGTCAGAGGGTAAGCGAGCAGGAGAGTCCAGCCGGCAGGGCAGGACAGGGGGTAATGGTACCAGCGGGGCACAATCAGCTCAGAGTCAGCACAAGCAGGGTGATCAGAGTTCTCAGCAGGGGGATTCTAAGAGATTTAGATCAGGAGGTTTCAGGCATGGCTAGGGAGGTTTTTGGCATGGCCAGTAGGGCCACCACAGCCCTCAGGTCCAGCATCAGTTTAAGTAAGGCCAGCATAGCTAGGGTAGGGGTGGTAACGGTCATCAGGGCTGTGGCAGCAGGGTCAGAAAGGGGGAAACTTCACTGGGAAATGTTTCATATATGCCAAGATTGGCCATAAATTCCAGGAGTGTCCTGAAAGGGGCAGGGCCCCGCAGCAACAGCAGCAGGGTGCCAACATTTCTACCTATCCCTGCAGTCCCAGTCCAGTAGGGACAACTTCAGTACGTTCGAGTTTATCAGTTCCAGCAGGCCACAGGCCCGCAGGACCCACCCACGATTGAGGGTATGTTTTCTATTCAGGGGACTATGGAGCATATTTTATTTGACACAGGATCCACACACTCTTTTATTACCACGAGATTTGCACATGCTATGGGGTTATTAGAAACCGCGGAGAGCACTGTTACTTGTGCAGATTCACCATTGAGTAGGGGTTCTGTGATTTCCTTTATCTGTAGAGGCGTGGGTGTACAGATTGGGAGGTTTATTTTACCTATCGATATGTTAGTACTAGATATGTCTAAGTACGATGCGATTATTGGTATGGATTGGCTAGTTGCATATCGAGCCATGATTGATTGCTATAGTAGGAATATTATTTTTGCCATACCCGGTTAGGAGAAGTTCCTAGTGGAGATGCCTCGTCCTGAGGGCGGATCGTCCACACACTTGTACTACATAGAGGAGGAGACCTCCAGTTAGAGAAGCTGTTGGGTCAGGGGTTCATCCGTAGGAGTACTTAGCCGTGGGGTGCTCTTGTGCTATTCGTTAAGAACAAGGATGGATATTTGAGGTTGTGTGTAGATTATCGTGAATTGAATAAAGTCACGATACATAATAAGTATTCGTTGCCCCGAATCGATGACTTATTCGACCAGTTGAGAGGAGATGCCTTCTTTTCAAAGATTGACTTGAGATCGGGATACCATCAGTTACGTATCAGGGAGCAGGATGTCTCGAAGACTGCATTCTTGATGAGATATGGTTCCTACTTGTTTAGGGTTATGCCTTTTTGCCTAACTAACACCCCAATCGTGTTTATGGACTTGATGAATAGGGTGTTTAGAGAGTTCCTACACCAGTTCATCATGTGTTCATTGATGACATTCTATTTTACTCCCAGATAGAGGAGGAGCATGCCGAGCACTTGAGGCAGGTTTTGCAGACGCTGCGTCAGAATGAGTTGTATGCAAAATATGAAAAGTGTGGGTTTTGGCTGAAGGAGGTTAATTTTTTGGGGCATATCATTTCAGAAAGGGGGATATCTGTTGATCCGGGGAAGGTATCATCGGTGAGGGAGTGGGGATAGCCCACTACACCGACAGAGATACGAAGTTTCTTGGGCTTAGCAGGATACTACAGGAGGTTTATTCGGGGGTTCTCGAATATAGCGGGTCCTTTGACACATCGACTCGCAAGGGTGTGCCATTTATCTGGAGCGATGCCTACCAATTGGTTTCAACGAGTTGAAGGAAAAGTTGACCTCAGCACCAGTGTTAGCATTACCGAGGCTGGGAGTGGAGTATCTAGTCTACATTGATGCGTCCTTACTAGGACTTAGGGGTGTACTGCAATAGGAGATTCAGGCTATATCTTATGCTTCCCATAAGCTTAAGCCTCACAAGAAGAATTACCCCACCCATGACTTGGAGTTAGCGCCAGTCGTATTTGCTCTTCGGATTTGGAGGCAATATCTCCTGGGGAAGAAATTCCATTTTTTCACTGACCATAAGTCCCTTCAGTACCTCTTCACGCAAAAGGAGTTGAATATGCGTCAACGCCGGTGGCTTGAGTTTGTGAAGGATTATCAGTTTGATATCCAATACCACCCAGGGAAGGCTAACGTGGTAGCAGATGCCTTGAGGCGTAGGCCAGTAGGTGAGGTACTTGAAGTGTGGAAAGCAAAGTGGAAGGAGTTGGTACACCAGGATGCATTGGCCCAATCATTCGTGTCGGTGATGACAGTTATGCCCCAGATTATTAGGAGGGTGATACAAGCCTAGGTAGCAAACCCATTCTGTCAAGAGCAGATAGTACGATTGTTAGCAGAGGGGGCCGAGTCTTATACCGTTAGTTCAGATAGGGGCTTACGCTTCAATGGGAGATTGGTTGTTCCTGAGTGAAAAAATTTGTGACACGAGGTAATGACAGAGTCGCACGGTTCATGATTCGCGGTACATAATAGTGGGGATAAGATGTACAAGGATATGAGGCGACAGTACTGGTGGAGCGGGATGAGGATAGATATTGCCGAGTTCGTTTCGAAATGTGCCACTTGTCAGCTTGTAAAGGTGGACCATCAGAGATCGAAAGTACTTGGGTTACCGGAACACTTGCATAGGGTTCATGACGTGTTCCATATTTCCTCACTGAGGAGATATCTTCGAGATGATCTGGACCATAATCACATTGCTTTAGAGGATATCCATCTACAGCCTTATAGTTTCTATAAGGAGGGGCCGGTTTTTATTCTAGACAATAGCGAGAGGAAATTGAGGTTGAAGGTAGTACCATTAGTACGTGTGTAATGGCGGCATCATAAAGCCGAGGAGTCTACCTGGGAGCACGAGGATGAGATGCGTGAGCACTGTCCAGAGTTATTTTTGCCAGGTATATCTTATTTTTGATTTTTGGGATGAAATTCTGTTATTATGGGGGAAGTATGTAATACCCCGTAGTTTTATTGATTTTATTTAATGAGATTAATGAAATTAAATGGGAATTAATTGGAAATTAATCAGGATTTAAATACTAGCGAGATGTGAGTTGGTATTTGATATTGAATATTACTGGGTGAATATGGTAATATATGATAATTGAATTTATTAAAATTATCGTGAGTCATAAATATAATAATTTAGAAAATTAAGTTGGGACGCGTGTGTCAGTCGCGTCAGGAATCAATTTAAATGGATTTAAAAGTAAATTGTAATTTTTTCATCTGTATGGTTATTTTGAGCGCTCCAACGTGTCCGGAGGGGTCAAAATAGTCAAAAAACACTAGCTGGGGGTTTAGTTTGGGTCCCGGGGCATTTTTAGGCCAAACCGACAACCTGGGAGGGTATTTTAGTCATTTTAATTTTTAAGGGGTTTTGACCCACCAATTTTAGGCTTTATTTATTAGAAAATATTAGGGCCAGTAGGGACATTATCTGTAAAAAAATAATGGAGTGGGTAATGTGAGAAAGAGGAGAAGTTACAAGAAGGTTGCAAGGCCATAACCACCACACACCACCACTATTCGTCGAATTGTGACCGGGAGAGGAAGAGAAGCAACCCTTAACATCACCAACGGACCATAACATTAATTCCTAGGCAAGTGATTTGATTCATTAAGATTCAGCAAATAGTTTATCCATGTTAGTGTAGGATTTGATGATAGCCATGAACAATGATTGAAACTCATGAAATTTGGAGAAGAAACCTAAATTATGGATAGGATTTGCATGTAGTTTGATTCTGGAAGTATTCCATTAACAAAATCATAACCCTTGATGAATTAAAAACGGATTTAGGAAGAGAAGTATGATAATTCTTGAAGAAAATAGAAAAAATAGGGTTTTCATGAAAATAGGATTATTTGATCTAAGAAAATTCTAATTGATGATGGTTTAAGAGTTTTGGAACGTTAAGAATCATGTAATTAGGTAGTATAATGACCCAGTATGTTTACTTTAGGATTTAACATCTTGTAATGAAGATTTGGGTCAAAACTGGGACTGAACATGAAGGAAACTCGTTGCCTACACCTGCTTGATCGATCGATCGACATTCATTGGTCGATCGATCGATTGGGCTCGATCGATCGACACCTTAGGTCGATCGATCGATCTCCACAGAAACTGTGACTTTTTCCCCTTTTTAAATTGAAGTGATTTCGATTATCGAACGTTGTAGGTTGGGATTTTGTTAATACATTAGGACTTTAGGGAGACCAGTAGGTATATAGTTGAAGCCCGAAACATATTAGAAATTGGTTGTAATGTAGTCTTGAATTTACGAGTGTCCGACGAGTAATTTCCTATTTTACAATGAGAGAACGTGATTTAAATTCTTAAGAGTGATAAGTTTGGATCTGGAACATAAATAAGGACCTCGGAGAACTGATTTGATATGTGGGATACGTAGGAGACTTAGTAACCTCTTCGGGTTGGTTTTAAATACTCGAAATTATACGACGTGAGACTTATCGGCTATATATATTATGTACAATATGGAATAATAATAATAGTGTACGAATTAGACTAATGGTATAGGGATGAAAATATACCTTTAATAATATAACAAGTTATCTAAGTTGTGTGAATGCTTAGTATATGGATTATTATGTGTATGACATACCTACCATACTTGCTATCACGGGAGGCCGAATTTCGAAATAGGACCGTCTTATCTTTGTGTGCCTACAGGGGGATTTAAATTGGTACCCTAAGGATATAGGGTTGTGAATGGCTTATTTGTGAGTTAATAAGTCAGCTGACCATGGGAGTGTAGGTACGTGCGTGACCCATGGGTATGTGAACTATGTTCGCCTCCAATATGTGTGATTTTGCTTATTGAAACGGTTCCTGACAGATTCAAAACACGTAGTCCTTATGTACGTGATGTACCGGGATTCGATAGCAGAATATGTGTGCACCGCAGCTTAGCCTAGGGGTGCCCTATTTGTATATTTGTGTTGAGAATAATATACTTGTATTTATTTCGGACTCTTTGTTAAAGTGCGAATATGAATAATTGAGACATTTTGAATGGGATAAAAAATGAGAATTTCCTATCGTAATTGTTATGAATTAATCCGATCAATGAAAAGGTGTCACACGCAGGATATATTAGAATGATATGAATAGACCCCTATATTATAATATGAGGACAAGACATGGTACAAACTAGTTAGAACGACATAATTAGGATGAGTTAAGGATATACATTAGGCGTGCACATTAGTTGAGGGGTGAGGAACTCATGTGAGAGCACGTAACTAACATGTATATAATATTCACTGTTTAATGCAATTAACAACTTTCTATATTTTTAAACTATTTTCACCTCGGGCTCTGACCCGTTTGCTTTCAAATCTAATTTCTTGTAAAACCTTTTAGGTGTCCAACCACAGGGACGCCAAGCGTAGGAGTTTCATTACATTGACGTGCTGTAGCTGTTGTGGAAGTTACATGATCTCGCTATTAGATGCCTCCACATTCTGTATTTGATTCTATTCAGGGTCATTCATCAGTTAGGGCATGTCACCCATTTCCATTTAGAGATAGCATTCTCAGACTTTTAGTTTCATTTCAGTGTTGGATTTATTTATTTATTCAGACTTTGTGTTGGGATGTATTCAGTATTTGAATTATTCAGGGGAGTGTTACTCCAGACTCTTTTTATTTACTCCCTTACTATTCTATTGTGTTTGTGATGTGGATGTGATGTATTTAGCTTATGATTTAATTGGTTGCATGTTAATTTAATTTAATTTAATAAAATTTGGCAACTCCCTTTCTAAATATTAGGTGGATAGTAACTGTTAAAATGCTTTCGACAGTGATGCTATGAACTGAACGAACTTGACATTTTGTATTAATTTGAATAAAGGAGTAGCTACCCATTATTTAATTAGTAGGGGTGTCACAGGTGGTATCAGAGCAACATGTTCTAGCGTCCTTAGGATCTGTACGACTTGTTATGTTTCTGCGTAGCGTCCTTTGATATAAAGCCCTACATTTTAGGATTGTTGTATTCTTTTGTGTATCTTATGTTCTTCAGCTATTTTGAGATATTAAATGTGGACTTATAAAACTTCTCTCTCATTTCAGATGCCTCCTTGACGTGCACAGCAAGTTCCCAGGGGTGCGCATCCCGAGCCACTTCCTACACCAGTTCAAGGTTCTATGAACGCTACGGAAGTTGCCGCCATTGTAGCCCAGGTGGTAAATGCCGCGTTAGCAGTTGTGCAGCAGGCACCACCTCAGGCACCAGTGGTTTCCCTAGTCTAGGCTCATGCATTCGTGTCTGCTTGGGAACGTGTCAGTGATACCTTTCAGAAGGCGCACCCTTCGGAGTTTGCAGTGAGCTCTGACGTTGTTGTGTCAAGCCAGTGGAAGAAGGACATCCAAAGACACTTGAGGATGTATGAGTGTACAGATGTACAGAGGCAGATATTGGCTACTTTTAAGCTGGTAGGAGCAGCATTGTAGTGGTGGGAGTATATTTCCACCGCAGAGGAGAGATATGTTCTTTCTATATAGGATTTCTAGGTGCAGTTCGACCGCAAATACTTTCCCTCAGCAGTTCACACCGAGATGAGGCAGAAATTGATGAACCTTAAGAAGGAAGGGAGGACAGTGGAAAAGTATGAGGTCGAATTCACTAATCTTCTAAACATCGTTCCCGATGAGATTCCTACTGAAAAGAAGAAAATCTAGAAGTTCATGGATGGATTAACGTGGAGGATTCAACAGCACTTGTTGGGTAATCTCTCATTGGCCACCTATTCAGATGTGGTTAATGTCGCATTACTTCACTTCCAGGACCACCGCTTCCATTTGTTAGAGGGTAAGCGAGCAGGAGAGTCCAACCGACAGGGCAGGACAGGGGGTAATTGTGCCAGTGGGGCATAATAAGCTCAGAGTCAGCACAGGCAGGGTGATCAGAGTTCCCATTAGGGGGATTCTTAGATATTTAGATCAGGAGGTTTCAATCATAGCTAGGGAGGTTTTCGATATGGCCAGTACGGCCATCAGGGCTAGCAACAGTTTTAGCACGGCCAGTATGTCCAGGATAGGGATGGTAACGATCATCAGGGCCGTGGGAAGCAGGGTCAGAGAGGGGGAAACTTCATAGGGAAATATGTCATATGTGACAAAATTGGCCACAAACGCCAGGAGTATCCCGAAAGGGGTAGGGACCCACAGTAGCAGCAGCAGGCTGCTTGATATGAGCCCCAGAAACTAATGTTTCCTGTCGCCCTCCCAGCGCCATCGCAGATGCCAGCATTGCTACCTATCCCAGTAGTCCCAGTCCAAAAGGGACAGCTTCTGTACGGTTGAGTTTATCAGCTCTAGTAGGCCGCAGTCCCGCAGGACCCACCCACGATTGAGGGTATGTTTTCTATTCAGGGGACTATGGGCGTATTTTATTTGACACGGGAGCCACACACTATTTTATTGCCACGAGATTTGCATGCGCTATGGGGCTATTAGATACCGCGAAGAGCACTGTTACTTGTGTAGATTCACCATTGAGTAACGATTCTATGATTTCCTTTATCTATAGAGGCGTGGGTATAGAGATTGGGAGGTTTACTTTACCTACCGATATGTTAGTACTAGATATGTCTGAGTACGATGTGATTATTGGTATGGATTGGATAGTTGCGTATTGAGCCATGATTGATTGCTATAGTAGGAGTATTATTTTTTCCATACCCGGTCAGGAGATGTTTCTAGTGGCGATGCCTCATCCCGAGGGCGGATCGTCCATGCACTTGTACTACATAGAGGAGGAGACTTCTAACGAGGTGGTGATACCACTTGATTTGATTCCAGTTGTTAGAGACTTCACTGATGTATTCTAGGATATTCTGGGACTACCTCCTAGTAGAGAGATAGACTTCGTTATAGACTTGACATCGAGCACTCGACCGATAGCCCGCGCACCTTACCAAATGGCTCCAACGAAGATGAAGGATCTACGAGACCAGATAGAGAAGTTGTTAGGTCAGGGGTTTATTCGTAGGAGTACTTATCCATGGGGTGCTCCTGTGTTGTTCGTTAAGAAGAGGGATGGATCTTTGAGGTTGTGTGTAGATTACCGAGAATTGAATAAAGTCACGATACGGAATAAGTATCCGTTGCCCCGAATCGATGACTTATTCGACCAGTTGAAAGGAACTTCCTTCTTCTCAAAGATTGATTTGAGATCGGGATACCATCAATTACGTATCAGGGAGCAGGATGTCTCGAAGAATGCATTCTTGATGAGATATGGTTCCTACGAGTTCAGGGTTATGCCTTTTGGCCTAACCAACGCCCCAGACGTGTTTATGGACTTGGTGAATAAGGTGTTCAGAGAGTTTCTAGACCAATTCACCATTGTCTTCGTTGATGACGTTCTGGTTTACTCCTAGATAGAGGAGGAGCATGCCGAGCACTTGATGCAAGTTTTACAGATGCTACGTCAGAACGAGTTGTATGAAAAATATGAGAAATGTGGGTTTTGGCTAAAGGAGGTACAGTTTTGTGGGCATATCATTTCAGACAGGGGGATATCTGTTGATCCGAGAAAGGTATCAGTGGTGAGGGAGTGGGGCTATCCCACTACATCGACATAGATATGAAGTTTCTTGGGCTTAGCGGGATACTACAGGAGGTTTATTCGTGGGTTCTCGAAGATAGCGGGTCCTTTGACACATCTGACTCTCAAGGGTGTGCCATTTATCTAGAGCGATGCCAACCTGCCAGTTTACTTTCGATGAGTTGAAGGACAAGTTAACCTCAACACCAGTGTTAGCATTGCCCAGGCCAGGAGTGGAGTATATAATCTACATTGATGCGTCCTTACTAGGACTTGGGGGTGTACTGCAGCAGGAGAGTCAGTCTATAGCTTATGCTTCCCGTAAGTTTAAGCCTCATCAGAAGAATTACCTAAACCACGACTTGGAGTTAGCGCCAGTTGTATTTTCTCTTCGGATCTAGAGGCATTATCTCCTGGGGGAGAAATTCCATTTATTCACAGACCACAAGTCCCTTCACTACCTCTTCATGCAGAAGGAGCTGAATATGCGTCAATGCCGGTGGCTTGAGTTTGTGAAGGATTATCAGTTTGATATCCAATACCACCCAGGGAAGGCTAACGTGGTAGCAGACGCATTGAGCCGTAGGCTAGTAGGTGAGGTGGCTGAAGTGTGGAAAGCAAAGTGGAAGAAGTTGGGACACCAGGACGCAGAGGCTTGATCATTCATGTCGGTGATGACAGTTACGCCCCAGATTATTACGAGGGTGATATAGGCCCAGGCAACAGACCCGTTCTTTCAAGAGCAGATAGTACGATTGTTAGCAGAGGGGGACGAGTCTTATACCGTTAGTTTAGACGGGGGCTTACGCTTTAATGGGAGATTAGTTGTTCATGAGGGGAAAGACTTGCGACACGAGGTAATGACAGAGTCGCACGGTTCATGATTCGCAGTACATCCTAGTGGGGATAAGATGTACCACGATATGAGGCGATAGTACTGGTGGAGGGGGATGAAGATAGATATTGCTGAGTTCATTTCAAAATGTGCCACTTGTCAGCTAGTAAAGGTGGACCATCAGAGACCGACAGGACTTTTATAGCCATTAGAGATTCTTATGTGGAAATGGGAAAACATTTCCATGGACTTCATCACGGACATCGCCAAGAGGTCACGACTCCATATGGGTGATCATGGATCGGTTGACAAAGGTTGCTCACTTTATGCTAGCTCAGACAGACTAAACTACGAGACAGTATGCCCACATCTTCATAGCTGAGATAGTGAGACTCCATGGGGTGCCTCTCAATATCGTGTCTGACCAAGACAAGATACTTGTGTCATGGTTTTGGGAGAGTTTCTAGGAAGATATGGGAACGGAGTTGCGATTGAGTACAACCTATCACCCGCATACAGATGGGTAGATAAAGCGAACGAATCAGATATTAGAAGACATGTTGCGTATATGCATCCTAGACTTTGGAGGTAGTTGGGAGAAGTATCTTCCACTGGTGGAGTTTGATTATAATAACTCCTACCAGTTCACTATTGGTCTGACTCCATTCGAGGCGTTGTATGGTCGACCTTGTCGTTCCCCAACATATTGGCTAGAGTTGGGGGATTCCTTGGGCCGGAGGTGATTCAGGATACATCGACGAGGATAGAGATGATACGGAGCCGTATTCGGGTAGCTCAGAACCGACAGAAGAGTTATGCCGATGCCAAGAGGTCCTTTCGAGAGTTCAATGTGGGGGACTAGGTGCTGCTCAGAGTGTCTCCTATGAAGGGGATTATGCGTTTCGGAAATAAGGGGAAGTTGACACCTAGATATGTGGGACTATTCCCTATAATCGAGAAAATTGGGCCAGTTGCGTATAAACTTGGGTTACCGGAACACTAGCATAGGGTCCATGACATGTTCCATATTTCCTCACTGAGGAGATATCTTCGGGATGATCTAGCCCATACTCACATTGCTTTAGAGGATATCGATCTACAACTTGATAGTTCCTATGAGGAGGGGTCGGTTGCTATTCTAGACCATAGCGAGAGGAAATTGAGGTCGAAGGTAGTACCGTTAGTACGTGTGCAGTGGCGGCATCATAATATCGAGGAGTTGTAACACCCCATAATTTTATTGATTTTTATTTAAGGGGTTAATTAAATTAAATGAGAATTAATTGGGAATTAATCCGGGTATAAATACTAGCGAGATGTGAGTTGGTATTTGATTATGATGTTAAAATTAAATATTTCTGGGTATGTATGGTAATACATGGGTATTGAAAATATTAAAGTTCTCGCGAGACTGAAATACGACAATTTGGAAATTTAGTTGAGACGCGCGTGTCAGTCGCGTCAGGAATGAAATTATTTAAATTAAAAAGTGAATTATATTTTATATCAACCGAATGGTCATTGTGAGTACGCCAACGTGTTCGAAAGGGTTGAAATAGTCAAAAAATACTAGCCGGGGGTTTAGTTTGGGTCCCGGGGCATTTTTAGGCCAAACCGGCTACCTAAAGGGGTATTTTGGTAATTTTAAAAATATGGGAATTAAAACCCACGAATTTTAGGGTTAAATAATATATTACTAATGAACCCACTAAGTCCATTATCTGCATTAGGTGAGTTAGAGGGCTACGGGAGTTAAAGGGAGAGTTTGAAGAAGTTCCAAAAGAAACCTCCAACCACCATCACCATCCTTGAGAGAATTCTGTAGAGAATGGGGAGAAATCAACCTTCATTCACCGACATCAACTCAGAAGAAATAAATCTAAGGCAAGTGTTTTGATGTCGTTATTTGCATTGAATATTTCCTCCATGTATAGTGTATAAAACTGTTTATGTCGTGGAAATTTTGATGAAGAATACCCAATGGAATTATTGTGAAATTTGTGATTTTGGGTAGGAATTTGCATGTAGAATGATTATGGACGAATTTAATATAAAAAACATAACTTTTGATGACCTGAAATCGGATTAATAAGGAGTCTTTTTATGAAATTAAAATTCTGGGTTCAAGTTCATAGGGTTTGGAATAAGAATTGGGGATTTATGATTTTAGCATGTTAATTTGTGATATTTGGCCCAAAAGCATGTTAAAGAATGATCTAGGGTGACTAAAAATAGTTTACAAACATTAAAAACGTATTTGGATAGTCTTAGGGTGGATTTAGAGAAGAGAGAAAGAAGAAAAATCGAATTTGAAAAATTCTGGGCGCAGTCTTCCATCTCATTAGAAGACCTGCCCAGGTCGTTCGAACGACCTCGTTCCAACGAGCTTCTAACGAGATGATAGTATCCCTTCTAACGAGTTGGTAGTTCGTTTGAAGCCTTTCGTTCGAACGACACTCGTTCGAACGAGACTTCTAACGAGTTGACAGAATGACTTTTTGGCCTGATTCTATTTCAAATGTCCCGTAGACTTATTTAAGTGGAGTAATAACCTTCCCTCATTAACTAGTGGGTATATTTGGGAGATTGGAGTACGTTGAGGAGTAAAACTTAGAATCTTGTAGTAAATCGAATGACCTTTATGAAATAGGGAACAAGTACCTAATTACGACGTGAGAAGAGTTGATAATTTTAATGTATATAAATCGGGGACTTATAAGCGTATGACATTAGATGATGATACAAGAATGATAAGTATACCTCTATTAATATATTGAGATATCTAAGATGTGGGAATGCTTAGTATATGTAGTTATCTGTGTATAACATACCTACCGTACTTGCTATCATGGGAGGTCGGCGTTCGATCAGGGCCATCTAATCTTTGTGTGCCTAAGGGGGGATTTAGATTGGTACCTCGAGGACATAGGTCAGAGAAGGACTTATTGAGAAGGTAATAAGTCTACTGATCATGGGAGCGTAGGTATGTGCGTGATCCATGTGATGTGAACTATGTTCGCCTCCATTATGTGTGGTTATTGTCATTTGAGAATGATTCCTGGGCGATTCGGAATGCGTGGTCCTTATGTACGTGATGTACCGGGATTGGATAGCAGAGTATGTGTGAACCGCAGCTTAGTCTCGGGGTGCTAGTATTGTATATTTATGATGAGAATACTATACTATAATTTGAAATGAAATGTCATGTATAAATGTAGTATAAATAATAGCAACATTTTCGTAATGATAAAATGGAAATCCTCTAGTAAGTAATATTACTAATATGGGAAATCGTGAAGAAATGTAAGACACACTATTTAAATGAAGATACCATAAGTAAATTGTGAATCGTATAGAAATGTTAGATTTTATATTAGACTAGTTAAGTATGGGAATAACTATAATGGGTACGGGTATGATAGGAGTGCACAATTAGCTGAGAGGTGGGAACTCATGTGAGTGCACACACTATCATGTACTTTATATTCACTGTTTAATGATATTAAACACTTGCTATTTTTAAACTGTTTTCACAATCGGGATCTGACCCATTTGCTTTCAAATATATTTTGGTAAAACCTTTTAGGTGCCCAGCCACAAGGACACCAAGCAGAGGAGTTCCATTCAGGTGACGTACTGTAGCTGCTGTGGAAGTTATAGGAAACGCCTCCATTTTCGATATTGACTCTATATTATCAGATTCTCTCATCTGTTGGGCATGTCGCCCTATTTCCTTTTTAAGATACTTTATCTATTCAGTTATTTCAGGTTTTGGGTTGTGATTAATTTAGTGATGCGGACTTGGTATTTGTTTATTTCAGTACTCAGATTGTTGTGAGGAGTATTCCTCCAGTTTCATTATTATTTTATGGCTATTCTATTGTGACGATGTTGTGGTGGTTATGTTAGCATTTCATAATCTACTTATTGCATGTTAATCGGATTTAATTAAAATTGACAACTCAATTTTTAAATATTAGGTGGCTAGTAATGTTTAAAATGTTTTTGACAGTGATGCTATGAACTGAACCAACTTGGCATTTTGTATTAATTTAATAAAGGAGTAGCTACCCGGTATTTAATTAGTCGGGGTGTCACAGGAGTCTACCTGGGAGCGCGAGGATGAGATGCACGAGAGTAATCCAGAGTTATTTTTTCCTGGTATGTTTTATTTTCGAATATCGGGACGAGATTTTGTTATTAGGGGGGAAGTATATAATGCCCCGTAATTTTATTGATTTTATTTAATGGGTTTAATTAAATTAAATGGTAATTAATTAGAAATTAATCTGGATTTAAATAATAGAGAGACGTGAGTTGGTATTTGATTATGATGATAATTTTGAATATTACTGGGTGAATATGGTAATATATGATTATTGAATTTATTAAAATTATCGCGAGTCATAATTATGACAATTCGGAAAATTAAGTTGGGATGGGCGTGTCAGTCGCGTCAGGAATCAATTTAATTGGATTTAAAAGTAAATTATAATTTTATCATCCGTATGGTCATTTTGAGTACCCCAACATGTCCGAAGGGGTCAAAATAGTCAGAAAACACTAGTTGGGAATTTAGTTTGGCTCCCGGGGCATTTTTAGGCCAAACTGGCAACCCGGGCGGGTATTTTAGTCATTTTAATTTTTAAGGGATTTTGACCCACGAATTTTAGGCTTTATTTATCAGAAAATATTAGGGCCATTATCTGTCAAAAGCAAGGAGTGGACAACGTGTGAAAGAGGAGAAGTTACAAGAAGGTTGCAAGGCCATAACCACCACACACCACCACTATTCGCCTGAATTGTGACCGGAGAGAGGAAGAGAACCAACCCTTAACATCACCAACGGACCAGAACATCAATTCCCAGGCAAGTGATCTGATTCATTAAGATTCAACAAATAGTTTATCCATATTAGTGTAGGATTTGATGATAGCCATGACCAATGATTGAAACTCATGAAATTTGGAGAAGAAACCTAAATTCTGGATAGGATTTACATGTAGTTTGATTCTGGAAGTATTCCATTAACAAAATCATAACCCTTGATGAATTAAAAACAGATTTAGGAAGAGAAGTATGATCATTCTTGAAGAAAATAGAAAAAATAGGGTTTCCTGAAAATAGGATGATTTGATCCAAGATAAGTCTGATTGTTGATGATTTAGGAGTTTTGGAACGTTAAAAATCATGTAATTAGGTAGTATAATGACCAAATATGTTTACTGTAGGATTTAACATCTTGTAATGAAGATTTAGGTCAAAACTGGGACTGAAAATGAAGGAAACCCGTAGCCTGCACCTACTTGATTGATCGATCGACATTCATGGGTCAATCGATCGATTGGGCTCGATCGATCGACACCTTAAGTCGATCGATCGATCTCCCCAGAAACTGTGACTTTTCCCCTTTTTTAATTGAAGTGATTTCGGGCATCGAATGTTGTATGTGGGTATTATGTGAATACATTAGGACTTTAGGGAGACCAATAGGGATATAGTTGAAGCCCGGAACATATTAGAAATTGGTTGTAATGTAGTGTTGAATTTACGAGTGTCGGACGAGTAATTTCCTATTTTATGATGCGAGAACATGATTTAAATTCTTAGGAGTGATAAGTTCGGATATCAGACATAAACAAGGACCTCGGAGTACTGAATTGATATGTGGGATACGTAGGAGACTTAGTAACCTCTTCGGGTAGGTTTTAAGTACTCGAAATTATACGACGTGAGACTTATCGGCTATATATATTACGTATAATCTGGAATAATAATAATAGTGTACGAATTAGACTAATGGTATAGGGATGAGAATATACCTTTAATAATATAACAAGTTATCTAAGTTGTGTGAATTCTTAGTACATGGATTATTATGTGTATGACATACCTACCATACTTTCTATCATGGGAGGTCGACTTTCGAAATAGGACCGTTTGATCTTAGTGTGCCTACGGGGGGATTTAGCTTGGTACCTTAAGGACATAGGACTGTGAATGGCTTATTTATGAGTTAATAAGTCAGCTGACCATGGGAGCGTAGGTATGCGCGTGACCCATGGGTATGTGAACTATGTTCACCTCCAATATGTGTGATTTTGCTTATTGAAACGGTTCCTGAGAGATTCAAAACACGTAATCCTTATGTACGCGATGTACCGGGATTCGATAACAGAGTATGTGTGGATCGCAACTTAGCCTAGGGGTGCCCTACTTGTATATTTGTGCTGAGAATAATATACTTGTATTTATTTCAAACTCTTTGTTAATGTGTGAATATGAATAATTGAGTCATTTTGAATGGGATAAAAAAAATGAGAATTTCCTATCGTAATTGTTTTGAATTAATCTGATCAATGAAAAGGTGTCACACACAGGATATATTAGAATGATATGAATAGACCCCTTATTATAATGTGAGGACAGGATGTGGTACATACTAGTTAGAACGACATAACTAGGACGGGTTAAGGATATACGTTAGGCGTGCACATTAGTTTAGGGGTAAGGAACTCATGTGAGAGCACGTAACTAACATGTATATAATATTCACTGTTTAATGCAATTAAACACTTGCTATATTTTTAAACTGTTTTCACCTCGGGCTCTGACCCGTTTGCTTTCAAATCTATTTTCTTGTAAAACCTTTTAGGTGTCCAGCCACAGGGACGCCAAGCATAGGAGTTCCATTACATTGACGTGTTGTAGCTATTGTGGAAGTTACAAGATCTCGGTATTAGACGCCTCCACATTCTGCATTTGATTTTATTCAGGGTCATTCATCAGTTAGGGCATGTCACCCATTACCATTTAGAGATAGCATTCTCATACTTTCAGTTTCATTTTAGTGTGAGATTTATTTATTTATTCAGACTTTGTATTGGGATGTATTCAGTATTTGGATTATTCAGGGGAGTGTTACTCCAGACTCATTTTATTTACTCCATTACTATTCTATTGTGTTTGTGATGTGGAAGTGGTATATTTATCTTATAATTTAATTAGTTGCATGTTAATTTAATTTAATTTAATAAAATTTGGCAACTCACTTTTTAAATATTAGGTGGCTAGTAACAGCTAAAATGCTTTTGACAGTGATTCTATGAACTGAACGAACTTGACATTTTGTATTAATTTGAATAAAGGAGTAGCTACCCGGTATTTAATTAGTAGGGGTGTCATAGTCTCCAAGTCGTTCGGAGATCAAAACCTCCTCGGAAGGTATACTAGTTTTTCAGGAGGTGGAACCTCCTCGGATGTAAGTTGTTCGGGGGTAAGCTGCCCAGAGGCCACAGTGTCTCGTGAATCGAAGATGTAAGATATTACCCAAGGTGGATCAGAGTTACGTCCAAAGATGGGTCGGCCGATGATTGGACATTTCAAGGTGTGTCGGATGTCAATCAATTTTTGGTCAACTTGGTTTTTGGTCAGCCGTGAGATTTTTTGTAGACCCAGGTGAGCTTTTTGCCAAAGGAAATCTTGGTGTTATTTTTTAATATGGGTCCTATTTCATCACAGCTCAAAAGTGGTCAAATTTATATATCTTCGTTCAAATTGTTAAATGAATCCGTTGACTTGTGGTTGAGTCTATTTGCGTGTTTTAAATAGGATCCATTTGGGAGTTTGGGGAGGGATGATCCCACCCGAAGACGGAGAGATCTCGCCGAAAATAAGATCTCTGATTTGTGTATGCACAAAGATTGTGGTGTGTCAGTGTAACGGGTCACAGAAGCTGTGACTTTCAACATTGAGAATGTAAAGCGCACGGGCCCATATTTCAATATTCTTTGTGCAGAAAAAATTTAAGTGTGATCTTTATTAAGATCTATAATGTATTTAAACTATTATCAGGTACATAAGTATTGTGCGGTTCAAAATCAATTTGCAGTAGATATATCTTTTTTTTTTACTTTGGGATCTGATAGAGTGTAGTCAAGTTAATATAACTGACACACGTAAAATACTAAAATCTGCCCAAATTTTATTCGTGGACTACACACAACCAAATAATATCTTTATTTATTTGACCAAAAATATGGCTAACAAAACTTTTAATCAAACTAATGATGAAAATCAACAGCAATAATTTATTTTTCATCTGAATCACTCATGTGTATATTTTCTCATCTGAATATTTCAAATATTCTGGTTGAAGATAAATGCTAACAAATTTTATCTATTTTCTAAAAAATATGATTTGTGATATTCATCATAAAAAGGATATATGGGATATCTCAACAAATTTTATCTATAAGACTTATCTTTATTGAAGAAAAGTGTTCCACTGCCACCGAGTTCTCTGTTTATGCGCACGAGGCGTTACACAACCGAAATCATGAATACCTCCCCAGCGGAGTCGCCAAATGTAAGATGTGAGTGCAGATTTGAAGAGGTACCGCGTCGAGCGTGTTTTAGACTTGAGCAACGTGGTTGCGCCTACGTATCCTTCTTTGTGGAATCAAAGTCTGCGTAGTTCGTGGGTCCGTACGATACGTCGAAGAGAGCTCGATTTTTAGTGGTTTTGATGCGTGGAGGTGCCTAATCTGGCAAGCCGCCCCTCAAATGTCCAGTTTTGGTAGTTTTGGTATGTGGGGAGTGCCAAATCCGGCGAACCGCCTCGGAACCTCCATATATAGTATAGTGAAACTATAAAAATCTGCTCGTCACTATCAAAGCTATGACGGAGCTCCAAAGGTGCATGGGGGAGGAGAGCTATATTTTCTCTCCTTACTTTGCCCCCAGACCATCATCCATCAAATGAGGGGAGAACCCTCCTTTTATAGCAAAAGTGCCTCAAGTGGGCTTGACACATGTCATGTAATTTGTGGAACTAAGTGTCCCACTAGTTATGGTACCACTTATCATAATATATGTGGTGGTGTATTAATTAAACAATTTATACTATTACTTGAGTATTTTTTTTTTCGGTAATTAAAGTGTATTAGAAACAAAAGATCCAAATATACAAAGGCCAAAAGGCCAAAGAGTCAGCTAGATACATGCATCTAGAGACCAACGATCTAAACATTTAGTCATACAAGAGAGAGTTGGGTAATCCCCATAAATTACAAGTCATCCAGTTGGAGTAAGATCTTCGATATTTCTTCCAATAGCTAGATTTTCCTCGCACCATTTCCTCGATGCTCCTAATCACCTTGGACGTTGTGGCCAATCCTTTGTTATGGAGCCTACTATTTCTTTCCTGCCACAGACAATAGATGGTGGCAGAGAAGGAAGTGGTCTTAATCCTGGATTTTAGGTCAATCCCTTTACTATCAGCAACAGCCTTCCTGATCTCAATATCCCACCTTCCCATAGCTCTATAAGATTGGTTCCTAAATAGAATCTCATCCCAAACAATTTTGGAGAATGGGCATTCCATTAAGATGTGCTTAATAGTCTCAATCCCAGAGTTACAAAGCAAACAGGCTTTATTATCGACAACTCCCCAATCAAAGAGTTTATCTTTAGTCACTAAAGCCTTTCTGCAAGCCAACCAAAGAATGAAAGAACACTTTGGGATACTCATCTTGTTCCAAACCAGCCCATGCCATTGAACTTCATTCCCCCTAGAATAGGTGGACTCATATGCAGACGCAATAGAGAAGTTACCCGACCTGTTAGGAGTCCACTTTACACTATCAGAGGTCATAGGATTTATAGAAGGCAGGGGAGAGTTTTTGATATCATTCAGCTCCCAAGTGGTAGAAGCTGGCCATTTCTAATTGAACCCATCAATGAATTCGGAGACCTTAGCCTTGGAGTTGCTAGCAGCATCATATATGGTTCTATCCCCAAAAAGAGGTTGAAGAGGGCCAAGGTGGTGCCAATTATCATGCCACATGAACGTATTCCTGCCATTTCCAATAACAGCCTTAACCATGAGTCTACATTCCTCTCTAGCTTTAAGAATTTTCCTCCAGCTCCATGAAGAGTCTTGAGGAATGGGAATTGCCCATATGCTTCTCCCTTTTATCTTATAAGTATGACACCACTTGACCCAAAGACTATCCTTTTTGTTGAAGAGGTTCCAAAGGTTTTTCATCACTGCAGCCTTGTTCCAATGAGTCAGGCACTTTATTCCCAGACCCCCTTCCTTTTTAGTCTTGCAGACCTCATCCCACGCCACTTTAGCTCCACTGTGCTTGAGCTCAGGGCCTGTCCATATGAACTCTCTAATACATTTCTCAATAGCCTTCACCACACTTTTAGGCAGAATAAAGATCGATGACCAATAAATTTGGGAACTAAACAGGACAGAAATTGCAAGCTGCAATCTGCCTGCATAACTCAGGAATTTAGTGGTCCAGCTTTTGACTTTATTAGTAATTTTGTCGATAAGAACCATACAATCCACATGCTTGAGTCTAGTAGAGATGAGGGGGACTCCCAAATACTTGAAAGGAGGCTGCTGGTGGGAGATGCCCAAGGAAGAAGACATAGAGCTGATAATTTCAGCATTCACTCCAGAACAGTAAAAATTACTTTTAGCCAGATTGGGGATTAACCCACTATAATCAGCAAATTCCTCAAGCGCATCCTTAACACAATCCACAGATTGGGTATCACCATTGCAGAAAACCACCAGGTCATCCGCGAAGCACAGGTGGTTAATATTATTTTCTTTGCACTTGGGATGGTAAATGAAGGTATCTCTGCTAGCATGCTTATCAAGAATACAAGAGAGGGCCTCCATCACAATAAGGAAAAGAAAGGGGGATAGGGGATCTCCTTGCCTCAGCCCCTTTTTGCCTTCAAAGAACCCATTTAGAGACCCATTCAGACTAATAGAGTACCAGACAGAGGAAACACATGCCTTAATCCAAGAAACAAACCTGGGAGGGAAGTTGATTTGGATAAGAATGCCAAAAAGGAACTCCCAATCCACCGAATCATAAGCCTTCATAATATCAATCTTCACAGTGCATTTAGGAGTGTTAGATTCTGTGGTAATTCCTCATCAATTCTTGCAGCAAGAGAATATTATCAGTGATAGATGCGGAATATACGCAATATATTAAATCACGCGTAATAATATCTCAGCCCGTGTAGGGACTGAATTGTAGTAAAACTCGATAAATCATAAATCAATATTTGATTAAATCTGCGAGTTAATTTATTAGAATGTTGGTGGTTAATTCATTTAACCCCACTCTACGCAAAGAAAATTAGATTACCATTGAATTCGTGATGGAAACGACCATTAGGGGTAGGGCTACAAGTAAAGTAGGAGGAAAATGAGAAGGCGTGAGATGTTGAACATGGTAAGGGCAAGAGAGGGGCAAAACGAACAACACCAATTAGCTATCCAAAGTGTAAAACACTCCGTATGGTCGTTTTTTGGTGCAATTAAAAATTGAGACAAATCATCTGAATAAGAAAAAAAAGTGGACAGAGGAGATCAAAAGAGAATGCCTCACCGGAGGAAGGTCGCCGCCTGTAACATCTTTCTCGAGATCAAATGTGGTTTGTTTGGGCAGTTGTCTGCTGGACAATAAAATGGGTCTTATTTTGGTTGGACCTGGACTTGAAGCGGCTAATCTTTCTACTTATTTTGGGGTCTCAAGAAATGTGGCCAAAAATGTCAGCCCATCTATGCCCTTGAATAGCGAAAACAACCCACCTGTATCAACCCAAAATGTGAAAAAAGTTTACTTCCTTTTGGCTGTAGATATCAAAATTTGGACACGGGGCCCGAAATTTTAAAATCTCGAGGAGGAGCTCGGTTTTAAGTGGTGGAGCGTGACATGAATTGTATTTTGTGGCATTTTGACAATTTCTTATTGTTATTGTTATTGTAATTTTTTGTTTTATTATTATTATTATTATTATCATCATCATTGTTGATACCAAATTTAGTCTGCTGACGTGGACCATTCACTTGAAGACACATGTCAACCTACGTGGCAATTACAAACACTTTCAACGAATAACATACTGTCACTAAGCTACTCAAACATCCCGAGCAACTCAAGCGTACCGAGCAACTCAAGCGGTCCGAGCAACTCAACGTACAAATCATCCAAATCGAGAAAATCAAAAGGACGACTGCACATTAAATGCTCATTATTATCGTACAGAAGTATATGTCTACTAAATAACAGCGCATTGTCCTTTCACATGAACAGCCTCAAGGCTATAAATACATTGTAACCCCCTCATTAGAAAGGGACTGGGAATTTCTTGAAAACCTCACATCGAGAATTCTAGATAAATAGTCAGCAATACAAAAATAGTGGACGTAGGCCATACTTACAAGGCTGAACCACTTTAAAAATCTATTGTCTTATATTTATTTATCTATTTTTGTTTGTGATTAAAATAATTAGATCGAATCTAGTTTTTTACATCAACAGATTGGCGTCGTCTGTGGGAAATGACTGTACTTTGCATTTTTCACCAAAATAATTCATCATCAATGGCTGATAATCCAGAATCCAACAATCAAAATGCTGGAATCCCTCCAAATCCATCTACTCCCCCAAATGTTCATGATCTAGCGGGTATAATGGCTAACATGGCCCAAGGCTAAGTGGCTATGCAAGAAACCATGATACAACTTATACAAACTGATCAAGGCGGAGTGTCGGCTCAATCAGGACAACGAAGTGTTCAGAGAAATACCCGTTTAACCTATTTACGAACTAGGCGAACGATATTCCCATAGGAATCTCATTCCATACGCACCGATTCATATCATACTGAACGATCTAATGATCCTTCTTATCAGCCTGGTCGAACTTCCTCAGTACGAGCTACAGACTCTCAACAAGACGTCACTTTATCTCCAGAAAGGACTAGTGCTCTTGAAAGGTTGAGTAGAGTCTCTCATTTTGATCGTTTAGGCCCTAGGAGGAATAGAAGTCCCCCTAGGATTGTGTCGAAGAACTCTCAACGACTATCCGATCAAAGGGAAGGCTTTGCCCAATCACGACCAACTGCTCGAAATGAAAGAGCCCAAGAGGTAAATTCAACGCGATCAGTTGCTCGAACCAATAGGCCAATGGAGGGAAAAGATGCATGGAAGGGCTCTATTCAGAGGTTGGAAGACAGGTTAGGGGAAATGGCTAAGGCCAAGAATCCTCTACAAAGAACTTTTATCCAAGGGACACCATTTGTACAGGCAATTGTGGATTTTCCCACACCATTAAAATTCAAAGCTCCTATGGTGATGCCTAAATATGATGGAAAAACTGTCCCTGTCCTTCATATAGAATAATACCAAGCCGCTTTCGATATCTACGCAGTTCCAGACGAGATGAGATGCAAGGCATTCTCAGGAACTCTTACCGGATCTGCTCAGATATGGTATAATAACCTTCCTCGGGGGAAAATTGCAACTTTCTTTCAACTAGCAGAACTCTTTATTGGGAATTTCTATTTTGGAGAGAAACCAGTCAAATGAGTAGCACACTTGCTGAGTGTTAGATAAAAGACAGGTGAAAGCACCAGGGACTATATTACTCATTTCAATAACGAGAAACTTGAGGTAATTGATTACGAGAATAAAATAGCAATTACTGCTCTGATGAGTGGACTGTTGCCGGATAAATTGTACTACACTTTAGCCAAGGATCCGCCTAGGACCATGGCTGAACTGATAGAAAAAGTGGCCAAAATCATGAATGCCGAGGAGGCGATGGCTGTAAAGAAGAATGCAAATACTAGGGAAACTAAGGGCGAGGCTGACAAGACTGAGAAGAAGGATCAGAAGAATAATGGTGGCAACAAACAGTCAAAATCAAAGCAAGCACTGGAACAGTTGAAGAAATTTAGAAATTATAGTCCTTTAAAGGTAGATATAAACCACATTCTGGAAGAGATCAAGAACATCGAGGAGCTAAACTTGCCAGAAAAAATGAAGGCAGATCCTGACAAGAGGAATAAGTCCAAATATTATGAGTTCCATAAAGACCATGGTCACACTACCAAGTATTGCATAGCTCTCCAGAATGAAATAGAAGCACTCATCAGGCGGGGAAAATTGACCAAGTATGTTGATCGCCGAAATGGTGAAAAGACCAACAACTGAAGAAGGCAAAGATCTAAATCTCCTCATCGAGCAAAAGAAGACATGAAGAGAAGTCACGAAGAAGATCCAGGAGATGACCAATATGACCCCGATCTCCCCAAAAGACCAAGGCAACCAGAACGTGAGGTATTTTCAATCCATTTCGGATTATTTAAATGTAATGTTATTACAGGTGGAGATGCAGGAGGTGGAGACATGACGGCAGAAAGGAAAGCTTACCTCAATGAGGCTCAAGCTTGTTCGTACATTCAGCGAAAAAATCTGGCTGAAGATGATCGCCCAAGGAAAGTGAATGAAGATAAATTGGTCATTGGTTTCTCTAAGAACGACCTGGCAGGTGTACTATATCCTCATGATGATCTAATGGTGATCAAGATGAGAATGAAGGAAGTAGTGATTTCACAAGAACTGGTAGATAATGGTAGCTCGGCAGATATCATGTTATATCCATGCTTTGACAGTTTGAATCTGAAGCTAGCCCAGTTGGATCCATATCATAGGCCCCTCCTTGGTTTTACTGGCGAGAAGGTCTTTCCACTTGGGACGATCAAGTTGGATATGCTTATTGGTACATGGCATGCCTGTAGAACAGAAAGAGTACGCTTCTTCGTAATGGATAAAATGTTCAATCAGCTTACAATATCATCATGGGAAGAGTAGGTCTGAAGAATTTCGAGGCAGTACCATGTACTGGTACATCAATGTTTAAAATTCCCAACCAATTTTGGAGTGGGAGTTGTGAAAGGTGACCAGAAAGTAGCTCGGGAATGCTGCTATTCATCTGCTGAACAGGAAAAGCATGAAGAATCCACGAAGAAGATGAAACACCCCGCCTAATTAAATACCGAGTGGCCAGTCCCATACCAAATTAAAACAGAATATACAGTTGGCTCATTCTTAGCATCACTGTCGAAAACATTTACAACTCACCCAATACCCAATTAAACTAGTGTTAAAAAATTTCCAAATTTTAATTTCAACAAATCCATTTTTAGTTTAAGAATAACACTACACATATTATTCTACCACAATAATAACTGAACCGATAACACAAAAGAATTTAAATGCAATTGGAATAAACATTCCCACTTAATAATCCAATAAAGTAATCCCAACAATAACAAATGTATTAAAATGACACGAACACAATAGTATATGACTCCGATAGAAAGTGATAACTGAAATCCTTTGGGAGACATACCCTACACAAAAGAATACTGTGAATCAAATGAAGATAGTCGCCTAAGCAAAAACTCCATAGCTCCATAGCTCGTCATAATCCGCTAAGATTGGCGTCCCTGTTGCTGGACACCTGATATAGAAGATACAATAGAAAAGAAAATATGCAAGGAAACGGGTCAGAGCCCGATGTGAAAATGATTTTGAAAACAGCAAGTATTTAACAAGTGCAATAAAGCATTTATTATATACATGTTAGATCCAACTCTCACTTGCTATTCTCACCTCTCAATTAGAGTTCACACTTAACGTTTTCTATTAACCTCCTAGTCAATGGTTCATCTTCACTAATTTCCATAATATGATTTTCGTCCCATATCATAACCCCGTATGTCCCATATCATACTTAGTATAATCATTTATATTCGTTTCCCATTAACATGAATCGTTTCTCATTAATATGAATTAAGCTCTTCAATTCTATAAGAATAAACATTCATTAACTTACTTTCATTCTTTCTCAATTTACTGTTATCTACTTCTATCACGCAATAGATAATTTAACCATAATATAACCATTCATTCCTTTAATTCATTATATATATATATATATATATATATATATATATATATATATATATATATATATATATATATATATATATATATATATATATATATATATATATATTCATATATAATACGGCACCCCGAGTCACAGTTGTGGTGCATGCATTACTCTGCTATCATGTCCCAATATCGCTGGTCGCCGAATAGGGGACAAAAGGTTCGGTAAGGATTTCTCAAACCCCAAACATCAACATACGAATTGGAGGCGAACATAGTTCTCGTATCCATGGGTCACGCACATACCTACGTACCCATAGTCAGCGGACTTATCAACTCCACGATAAGTCTTTCATAGACCTATGTTCTCGAGCGACAAATCAAAGATCCCATGGATTCATCAGGATATGACTGCCCTCACGCGCAAACCTCCCGTCGATAGCAAGTAAGCTAGGTATGTCATACACACAAATTATCAATCAATCAAATAGGCATTATCATACCTATATTATACTATCAACAAGGTACTCACATTACCCTTAGATTATTCCCATACGTAGCGTTATATTTCTTTAAATCCCACGTATTAAAATATCATAACTTTACTTCTTAATTTAATTATCCCCGAGCCGCACTCAATACTCAAGGTTCAAATAGGTTTTTTCCTCAACATATATTCCATAAGAGGTCACTAATACCCTACTGGTCCATATCATCATATCTCCTGAATTACTACGAGTTAAACTCTCCTTTTAATTAGGTTTAAAACCGATAGTTTCAAGTCTCTTATAAACACATCTTCTTTCACTTAGGATTAAACCCTCTTCTAAACTTAAGGATACCCAGGTGTTATGTTCAATCACCCCTACTGGTCCTACCTTTAATCCTCATGCATACCAATTAGAATCCAACAATTGAATCTAGCAACCCAAATTCCTTTAATTTAATTATCATTATTCAAATCAATTAAATCCCAATCAAATTAATTCAAATCTTATCTAGGGCTTACTGATCTTATATAAGTCCCATAATATCCAATTAATAATCACCAAAGATCTACCAAAAGGTTAGGGATACGAACAAGCATTAAAAAGAAACAACTTCAAGGATTCTGGAGAGGTCGGTCGATCGAAGGCAGGGGGTCGATCGATCGATCGCCTTGATAACAGCCCATTTTCTGCATTTCTTCTACTACGGGTTTCATCACTTTTGATCATTAAAACCTTCATATTAACTACCCAAATTCCTTATAAAATTTACTACATGATATATCAACATATGTGAATGATTTCTAATTCTCTAAACATCCTAGAATCATCAAGAGTTTGAATTAAAAGCATATGTTTAACCTCTTTTTCCTGAAAATTATATACATGATATATTCAAGAACACACCATTGATTCTCAGCATTTCTTCAATAGATTTATGAGTATTTCGTGGATTACTATCTACCTACAGCATGAGTTTGATTCCTATAAACTTCCATTTTTCAGAAATCCATTAACAACTCTTCATTATCTTCCAAACATGAAAAAATCTCATCTTTTTATAACTATCCTAACATGGACAATATACAAACTTAGATTGCAATTACCAAACACTTGCCTCTAATGAAGATTTGGTCCTTTGGGGTTGTATAACACAGGTGGTTCTCCCCTTCTCCGGTCACTTCCGGTGGTTATGGGTGGTGGTGACCTTTGGCCTCTGGTTCTCCTCCTTTCCAAGCAAACTTCTCTTCTTCCAAGAAACCTATCACTCTCTCTAAAAGATGACCTTTCAATTTTTGTGTAGAAGAGATGAAATGAACCTACGTACACTAATCTCCAAATATTTATAATAAGACAAAACCCGAAATCACTATTCATCCCCCTTGTAAAAATAACCAAAATGCTCTTTTGTGTTGTCTTTTCATTTCCAAATGACCCGAGACTCAAAATTAACATCCAAATAGACTTTTCTAACTATTTCAAACCTTCCGGATGCAACGACGCAGTCAAAATGACTATAAGGTTGATAGAAAATAAATTTCCTTTTTAATTTAATAAATTAGTCCCGACACGTCCCATACCGCGTCTGACTAAAAATTCAAATTACCGAATTTATATCTCACAATAATTATCAATAATCATCACATTCATATATTACCTATATATGTTTAAGTAATATTCAGAATCATACATTTTGATATCCTCATTTCGAATAAAACCCCAATGAATTAATTAATAATAAAATCCAATTAATCCATTAATTTAAAATATATAACTCATTTTAAAAGTCATTAAAAATTACGGGGTATTACATACTTCCCCCCTTTTAACAAAATTTCATCCCGAAATTCAGGAATATAAATCATACCGGTAAGGTCAACTCCGAGTATAAATCTCTCATCACAAGAAATCTAAGACGTACCGCCCATACAGTACATTATCAAAAATCCCTATTGATGTTATACGCCCAACCTCACCATATAGTTTCAAGTGAATCGAATTTAATCTTTACCCAATCTTACTTATACCATCGACGTAACCATGTTCGGAAAAATGATCCTTATACTTTCACAATTTTGAAAACTACCACTATTCAACCATTCAGGGTGCCCATACACCCTAGCGTACCACTTTCATTATAAAATTTATCGCAAAAGTTATAAACTCATATCCTAAAGACCTAACTTATTTCGACTCCCAACGGTTATTAGTTTCATGCGTGGGGTGTCTCGCAAGCGAAATCCAAACAAGGAACCCCCCCCCCCCGATACACTACTACCTAAAGTAGTCGGTCATCGAAACTCCTCAGGTCCTTAGTCAATAGTATATAAAAATCAAGTTTATCGATTTAAAAAAAAATATCAGGTTTATCGATTAAATTTTTTTCCCTTATCGATTTCAAATTGAGTCCACTCATCTACTCTCTTATAGAAGACAAGATGCTGGAAAGTAGTAGTACATACGCTTCATATACCACAAGTCAATGCACGCCGATAGTCACATCATGCTCGGACATCCCCAAAGTAAAAAATCAGAACCACATGATGACATTAAACATATAGGTGTCCCCACACCCCTCGGTGAGTATACATAAATAATAATGCTATAGGCTAAGTTTAGCAACCCTATTACCCATACAATATTAATCGCTACAAAAATTACTAAGCGCCTCATAACTCCTTAGATAGAAAACATACCCTCATTTGCGGGTGGCGGTTGTTGATTCGCTACCTGATGGACGTTATATACACGCCCGTACAGACCCTGTTGCGCGGGTGCTGCTGGAATGGGAGGTAGTTCTAGCACCGAAGTTGGAGCTGGAAGAGCAGCTGGTGGAAACACTGGTACTTGTGGCTCGTGTCGAGCAATTTGTTACTGAGTGAATTTGTCTTTCTCAGGACAATCTTGTCGTTTATGTCCATACTTGCCACACACGAAACATTTTCCCACAAACTTTCCACAACTTTTTCCCTGTTGACCCAGACCCTGCTGTCCATTACCTCCTTTCCCTTGGCCCTGATGAGCCTATCTCTGGCCCTAATGGCCCTGTTGTCCTTGCCCATTACCTCTATCCTCAAATCGAGAATCTCCAGATCGCAAACGCTTAGCATAATCCCCTGTCTGGGAACTCTGCTCACCCTGACACTGATGACTCTGCCCTGGCTGATTCCCACTAGAACTGCCCCCAGTAGTCTTGCCTTGCAGGTTTGATCCAAACCCCGGCTTAACACCTTGAACATGAAAGCGGTTATCCTGGCAGTGAAGCATTGCAGCATTAAGAACATCTGCATACGTACGTAGTGAAAGATTCCCCAATAAATGCAGGCGAATCTTATAGTTCAACCCATCAGTGAACATTAGAATTATCTTCTCCTTAGTGGGTACCTCTGCTGGTACCAAATTAGTTAATCTTGTAAATTCTTCCTCGTATTCTGCCACCGTCTTCTCTCCCTGCTTCAAATCAAGTAGTTTCCGCCTCATCTCTATCTGGATGGCGGAAGGAAAGTACTTCCCATCAAATTGTATCCAAAAGTCTTGTATAGTCATTGTGTCTCTCTCCTCCATAGTGGTCGTAGCTTCCCACCATTACAAAGTTGCCCCTACTAGCTTGAATGTGGCTAGTATTTGATGTTGAACCTCAGTACATTCGAGCATTCTCAAGTGCCGTTGGATATCTTTCTTCCATTGGCTAGCAGTCACAACATCTGATCCTCCCTGAAACTCAGGTGGGTGCGCCTTCTGAAAGGCATCCCTCGCTCGTTCCCATGCAGTAGGAAACACTTTCCCTTACACGGGTGGCACAACCGGTGCCGGTGTTGGAGCCTGCTGAACAACAGCTAGAGCTGCATTGACTGCCTGAGCGATAATTGCAGCAACTTCGGTGGCAGTCATCGTACCCTGAGCTGGGACGGGCTGAGGTACACGTCGAGGAGGCATCTGAAAACGAGAGAATACTATAAGTATTTGATATATCAAAACAGCTGAAGAACGTAGGCGTAAATAGAAAAGCAATAATCCTACTCATAGGGCTCTACATCAACGAACGCTAAGCAGAAAACACAATAAGTCGTACAGACCCTAAAGGACACTAGAACCTGATGCTCTGATACCATCTGAAACACCCTGTCTAATTAAATATCGAGTGGCCAGTCCCATACCAAATTAAAACAGAATATACATTTGGCTCATTCTTAGCGTCACTGTCGAAAAAATTTACAACTCACCCAATACCCAATTAAGCTGGTGTTAAAAACTTTCCAAATTTTAATTTCAACAAATCCATTTTTAGTTTAAGAATAACACTACACATAATATTCTACCACAATAATAACTGAACCGATAACACAAAAGAATTTAAATTCAATTGGAATAAACATTCCCACGAAATAATCCAATACAGTAATCCCAACAATAACAAATGTATTAAAATGACACGAACACAATAGTATATGACTTCGATAGAAAGTGATAACTGAAATCCTTTGGGCGACATGCCTTACACAAAAGAATAATGTGAATCAAATGAATATAGCCGTCTAAGCAAAAACTCCATAGCTCCATAGCTCGTCATAATCCGCTAAGATTGGTGTCCCTGTTGCTAGACACCTGATATAGAAGATACAATAGAAAAGAAAATATGCAAGGAAACGGTTCAGAGCCCGATGTGAAAATGATTTTGAAAACAACAAGTATTTAACAAGTGCAATAAAGCATTTATTATGTACATGTTAGATCCAACTCTCACTTGCTATTCTCACCTCTCAACTAGAGTTCACACTTAACGTTTCTATTAACCTCCTAGTCAATGGTTCCTCTTCAATAATTTCCATAATATGATTTTCGTCCCATATCATAACCCCGTATGTCCCATATCATACTTAGTATAATCATTCATATTTGTTTCCCATTAACATGAATCGTTTCTCATTAAGATGAATTAAGCTCTTCAATTCTATAAGAATAAACATTCATTAACTTACTTTCATTCTTTCTCAATTTACCGTTATCCACTTTTATCACGCAATAGATAATTTAACCATAATATAACCATTCATTCCTTTAATTCTATATATATATATATATATATATATATATATATATATATATATATATATATTCATATATAATTCGGCACCCCGAGTCACAGCTGCGGTGCATGCATTACTCTGCTATCATGTCCCAATATCGCTGGTCGCCGAATAGGGGACAAAAGTTTCGGTAAGGATTTCTCAAACCCCAAACATCAACATACAAATTGAAGGCGAACATAGTTCTCGTATCCATGGGTAACGCACATACCTACGTACCCATAGTCAGCGGACTTATCAACTCCACGATAAGTCTTTCATAGACCTGTGTTCTCGAGCGACAAATCAAAGATCCCATGGATTCATCAGGATATGACTGCCCTCGCGCGCAAACCTCCCGTCGATAGCAAGTAAGCTAGGTATGTCATACACACAAATTATCAATCAATCAAATAGGCATTATCATACCTATATTATACTATCAACAAGGTACTCACATTACCCTAAGATTATTCCCAGACGTAGCGTTATATTTCTTTAAATCCCACGTATTAAAATATCATAACTTTACTTCTTAATTTAATTATCCCCGAGCCGCACTCAATACTCAAGGTTAAAATAGGTTTTTTCCTCAACATATATTCCATAAGAGGTCACTAATACCCTACTGGTCCATATCATCATATCTCCCGAATTACTACGAGTTAAACTCTCCTTTTAATTAGGTTTAAAACCGATAGTTTCAAATCTCTTATAAACACATCTTCTTTCACTTAGGATTAAACCCTCTTCTAAACTTAAGGATACGCAGGTGTTATGTTTAATCACCCCTACTGGTCCAACCTTTAATCCTCATGCATACCAATTAGAATCCAACAATTGAATCTAGCAACCCAAATTCCTTTAATTTAATTATCATTATTCAAATCAATTAAACCCCAATCAAATTAATTCAAATCTTATCTAGGGCTTACTGATCTTATATAAGTCCCATAATATCCAATTAATAATCACCAAAGATCTACCAAAAGGTTAGGGATACGAACAAGCATTAAAAAGCAACAACTTCAAGGATTCTGGGGAGGTCGATCGATCAAAGGCAAGGGGTCGATCGATCGATCGCCTTGATAACAGCCCGTTTTCTGCATTTCTTCTACTACGGGTTTCATAACTTTTGATCATTAAAACCTTCATATTAACTACCCAAATTCCTTATAAAACTTACTACATGATATAGCAACATATGTGACTGATTTCTAATTCTCTAAACATCCTAGAATCATCAAGAGTTTGAATTAAAAGCATATGTTTAACCTCTTTTTCCTGAAAATTATATACATGATATATTCAAGAACACACCATTGATTCTCAGCATTTCTTCAATAGATTTATGAGTATTTCGTGGATTACTATCTACCTACAGCATGAGTTTGATTCCTATAAACTTCCATTTTTCAGAAATCCATTAACAACTCTTCATTATCTTCCAAATATGTAAAAAATCTCATCTTTTTATAACTATCCTAAGACAATATACAAACTTAGATTGCAATTATCAAACACTTGCCTCTAATGAAGATCTGATCCTTTGGGGTTGTATAACACAGGTGGTTCTCCCCTTCTCCGGTCACTTCCGGTGGTTATGGATGGTGGTGTTCTTTGGCCTTTGGTTTTCCTCCTTTCCAAGCAAACTTATCTTCTTCAAAGCAACCTTTCACTCTCTCTAAAAGATGACCTTTCAATTTTCGTGTAGAAGAGATGAAATGAACCTACGTACACTAATCTCCAAATATTTATAATAGACAAAACCCGAAATCACTATTCATCCCCCTTGTAAAAATAACCAAAATTCCCTTTTGGGTTGTCTTTTCATTTCCAAATGACCCGAGACTCAAAATTAACATCCAAATAGACTTTTCTGACTATTTCGAACCTTCTGGACGCAACGACACAGTCAAAATGACTATAAGGTTAGTCCCGACACGTCCCATACCGCGTCTGACTAAAAATTCAAATTATCGAATTTATATCTCACAGTAATTATTAATAATCATCACATTCATATATTACCTAAATATTTTTAAGTAATATTCAGAATCATACATTTTAATATCCTCATTTCGGATAAAACCCCAATGAATTAATTAATAATAAAATCTAATTAATCCTTTAATTTAAAATATATAACTCATTTTAAAAGTCATTAAAAATTACGGGGTATTACAGAAGACTACCACCTATCAGGTGGATGAAATAGAAGAGGCAGAGATTGAAACGTTAGACCCTAGAGATGAGTCTCAGCTCGTGAAAGGCCAGGTCATGGAGGCTACTGAAAATATCATTCTGGACGATGAGCACCCAGAATGAACAGGAATTGATAGCATTTCTAAGACGTAGAAAGCACTCTTTTGCATGGAGTCATGAAGACATGCTAGGGATAGACCCGAGTTTCCTGTGTCACGAGCTCAACGTGAACAAGGAAGTTAAGCCAGTAAAGCAGCGAAGAAGAGTGTTTAGTCCTGAGAAGAACCAAGCTATACAGGAAGAGGTAGAGAAACTACAAAAAGCCTCTTTTATTGAAGATGTCAAATATCCTGATTGGCTAGCAAATGTGGTGATGGTGAAGAAGAAAAATAACAAGTGGAGGATGTGTGTAGACTTCACTGATCTTAATAAGGCATGCCCAAAGGATCATTTTCCTTTGCCGCAAATCGATCAACTGGTGGATGCTACCTCGAGGCATGAATTGTTGAGTTTCATGGATGCTTATTCCGGTTACAACCAGATTAAGATAAAGCCTGAAGACAGGGAGAGTACCTCTTTTATCACCCCAAGGGGAACTTATTGTTATAATGTCATGCCTTTTGGACTTAAAAATGCAGGTGCAACATATCAGCGGCTGGTGAACAAGGTGTTTGCGGAACAAATCAGTCGTAACATGGAGGTTTATGTTGACGATATGCTGACGAAGAGTAAGAAAGCTACTGATCATCTCGTTGACCTAGGTCAGACCTTTGATCAACTAGAGAAATATCAAATGAAATTGAATCCTACCAAATGCATATTCAGAGTACGAGAAGGTATGTTTCTCGAATATATTTTTAACCAACGAGGGATTGAGGCAAACCCTGAGAAGATCAAGGCTCTATTGGAGCTGCGATCTCCAACCACAAAGAAGGAAGTGCAAAGCCTCACAGGGCGAGTCACTACACCAAAATTGGCGATTGGTCACGACCAAAATCCCTGACCAAAACTGTGGGTCGCGGACTTGGGTCGTGACCATTTCGGGCATGACCATTTTCGTGGGTCGCGGCCCAAGTCCGTGACCAAAAAATGGTCACGGTCGAGAGGGGGTCACGGCAGATGGTCGCGGACTTGGGCCGTGACCCATGCCGTGACGGATCGCGGCCGTCATCCATGACCCACAACCGTGACAAATTGGTCGCGACCAAAGTCCGCGACCCACGACCGTGACAAAAAAATATAAAAAAAATTGGTCGCGATCCTCATCTATGATCCACAACCGTGACAAATTGGTCACGGCCAAAGTCCGCGACCCACAACCATGACCAAAAAAAATTAAAAAAAATGGTCGCGGTCCAAGTCCGTGACCCACGACCGTGACGAAAAAAAAGGAAAAAAATGGTCGCGGACTTTGGCCGTGACCCATAACCGTGACCAAAAATACAAAAAAAAATGATCGCGGCCCAAGTCCGCGACCAATTTTATGCGTGACAAAAAAAATAAAAATGGTCATGGACAAAGTCCATGACCATATTTAACTATAATTTTAAAAAAATGTATTTTTTTGGTCCAATCCTAAAATTGGGGGTCCTGTGAGTGCACCTAAAATTGGGGGTCCAGTCACAAACTACGAATCAAGAACGTTGTTAATAAACAAAAATATATAAAAACTTATAAATATTAAGCGTCTTAATAATTCACAGACCAAAAAAAAAATTGGACAGAGTTTCTTTTATTTTCTTGACATTCCAAAACCTGTAATTGTAAAACCTACTTATTATAAAGCCCGCACGGCCATAAAATTCAACAATCAAATTATAAAAGCCCGCACGGCTGTAACACAAAAAACAAAATCCTGAATGTCCACAACATATAAACAATCTTCATGTTGTAGACCATTTCATCCTTCGTTTGTTTCGCGTGCAAAAATCCTACAAATGATAGGATACATAAAAAAAATATCAGTAACCAAATAGTTTTACAAAAAAATTAATCAAGCTGAAAAATTGCATATATGAGTTAAAATTATCAGTAACCAAGTAGAAATTTGCAAATTACCGTCGTTTTGAGACCCGCGGCTGCGGGGTAAGTTCCTACAAGTTACATTGGTCCCGTGGGAGGTGTTGGTGCCACCCACGGGGCCGTTCGGGGGCTGTTTCGACTTTTCACCCTCTAACGTCATATTTTTAAGCCTAAGTCTAGAAATATGCAAATTACCATCGTACTCTCAAACTGAGAGACCCGCGGCTGTGGGGTCAGTTCCTACGAGTTAGATTGGTCCCGTGGGAGGTGTTGGTGCCACCCACGGGGACGTTCGGGGGCTGTTTCGACTTTTCACCCTCTAACGCCATGTTTTTAAGCCTAAGTCAAGAAATATGCAAATTATCGTCGTATTCTCAAACCGGGAGACCCGCGGCTGCATATATGCCGCATATATGCAGCTGCATATATGCTGCATATATGCAGATCATATATGCATATATGCAGATGCATATATGCTGCATATATGCAGATGCATATATGCTGTTGGGTTTTTAAAACCGTACATATAATATTTTTTTATAAAACATTAACAAATGAATATCGATCCACGTTGTCTAATTTAATAAAATAAAAGGCAAATTTATATCTATAGCGGGAGTTGTCTGACTTGAGATACTGGCAGAAGATGTCGTTCCCGGATAGGTGCAAAACATTGGAAATATACCTATTAGTTAACAGACGCTTTTTTAAGCTTAAGTCTAGATATTTTCAAATTATCAACGTATTCTCAAACCGGGAGTCCCGCGATCGCGCGGTCAGTTCCTACGAGTTACATTGGTCCTGTACGAGCTGTTGGTGCCACTCATGGGGCCGTTCAGGGGCTGTTTCAGATTTTCATCCACTAACGCCATGTTTTTAAGCCTAAGACTAGAAATATGTAAATTATCATCGTATTCTCAAACCGGGGGTCCCGTGATCACGCGGTTAGTTCCTACGAGTTACATTGGTCCCGTGGGAGGTGTTGGTGCCACTCACGAGGCCGTTCGGGGGTTGTTTCAAGTTTTCGCCCTCTAAAGCCAAACGATAGAGATAAATAAATGAAAAAATATCTATTCTAAACAAAAGAACCGATAAATCACCTACCATTTGCACAAATCGCAGGACATTACACTTAAAAGTAGATGAAATTCATAAATTAATGTAAAGTGCTAATACAATGTCAATATCATAATAGGATACAAATAAGATTGATGAGGATAAAATAATATTTTGATACTCAATCTTCCTCTAAATCAACTAAAAGATCCTTCAAATTAGGGTTGTCATCAAGAGCTGACTGGAACTCTTTTGGAGCCTTTAATGCGTCTACTTCAGTAGTCATACCATTTGGTGCATGCACAATAATAGACCAATTTCCATCGTTTATGCACTTCGAGTAGAATACCTTCTTTACATTCTGAAAGGCACAAATAAAAGGCTCGTCGACTATGCAGTCTTTAGTCTTCAGCTTTGATAAATCTACCATAATAAGTTTGGAGTCGGGATCAACTTTGCAAGCATTCGTTGTATCCTCCACCTTTACCCAATCACAATAGAATACGGTTTCTGTGAAATCTAAGTAATCAAGTTCTAGGATTTGTTGAATTATCCCATAATATATTAGCACCCTATTCTTTGGATTTTTATCACTTTTGCTAGCGATACAGGTGGTCAAGGCCGAAATTGATATTCCACTGTTTTGCGTCAAAAGCTTTTCCTCATATGGATATGAAATGAAATCAAAATCGTTGGTGCGGAATTTCTTAAACTCTTTCGCACGAAAACTAGGACCTTTTGCTAGGCGTGCAAGTCTGGAAGAGACATCACCTCTTTTTAGAAGCTTCATTTATTAATGAATTTGTATTAGGGCATGTTTTTACCACGCGTGAATAAATAACCGCACACATAAGATGTGGAAAGTACCTCTTTTGACACCCATGCCCTAAAGTCATTTGTCGTCCGATTTCTTCTTTGATTTTGGATAATTTCGTTCTCGTACTTCCTACCGAAAAATTATAGAGTTTAGATCATAAAATAAAAAATACAAATAATCAAAGAAGAAGAATTCAGTAGATACTCACTCTCTCCAGTCTTGGACTTCATCTTGCGATTCGAAGACATGATGAGTTGCTTGCTCGTATTGTAGGTTTGTGAGTTTCACCTCTTTAGGGTTCCCAAACGATAATTCGCCCTCAAATTCGTCAGGTTCCTCTATCACTCGTTCTCCACGAGGATTAAACCTCCTCACCTCTTGTTCTGGCATATGTTCCCTAGCGTATAACGATGATTCCCACCGTTACGTATTCTTCAGCAATTGACCCTCTATTATACCGTGTATTCTTTACATAATCTTTAAAGGTTTTCATCAAGCGCTCAAAAGGATACATCCAACGGTACCTCACGGGACCACATAATAAAGCTTCATGGCATAAATGCACAAGTAGGTGGATACTGATATCGAAGAATGACAGAGGAAAATATTTCTCTAATACATAAACTGCCTCGGCTAAAGTTGATTTCGCAGCTTTAATGTGCCTTCTATTTACCACTTTTGCACAAAGTAGGGTAAAACACAAATTGATTTGCATAATTGCCCGACGGAGATCTTTGTGTTCAGAGAAACAATGCCGAAATAACAACGGGATTAATTAGATGATTACGTGTCAGTCGTGAGACTTGCACTGTTTCAAGTCATTTGCTTGGTAGCTTACTACCCTACGTAAATTACCAGAATAACCGGTTGGAGTCTTCAAGTTGAACAACGTGTCTAAGAGGATCTTCTTCTCACTAGTAGTCAAAGTGAAAGCAGTCGGGGGGATAAAAATTCTTCCTACCTTTGGATCATTTTTTAACCACAGTCTCTTCTTTATTTTCATATCCTGTAGATCTCGGCGGACACGCTCTCCATCTTTAGAATGAGATCCACCCAGACATGTTCCTATCAAATGTTCTGCAACATTCTTCTCTGTGTGCGTCACATCAATTATATGCCTTACACGATGATCTTTCTAATACGGCGAATCAAAAAATATTGATCGCCTGGACCATGGCTTCGCTTTACTAGGGTCATTCGGATCCTCCCTAACTTTACGCTTCAGGTTTACAAACTAGGGGTGTTTGACTATGTACCTATTTCCCGCAGTCGCAGCCACCGCCTTCTCCTCAATTTGCTGACCAGAAAGTTGAATAGGTGTCGTTCTGCGCTCGTGACCGATAGGCAAAAAGTTAGACTTGTCGTTCCTAAAAGGGTGACTGGTCGGCAGAAATCTACGATGACCCGTGTAACTCAACTTACCACTATGTTTTAACCAACAGGCTTCAGTTTCCTCCCCACATATGGGGACATCCATAACAACCATGAACATTACAACCGGACAAGGTCCCATAAGCAGGAAGATCGTGGATTTCCCACATCATCATTGCTTTAAGTGTGAACTCTTCACCCTTATGAGAATCGAACGCCGTCACGCCTTTATCCCACAACTCTTTAAGTTCTTCGATTAATGGTGCTAAGAATATATCAATATCATCACCGGGAGCCTTCGGCCCGGGTATCAATAAAGATAACAATGTGAACTCCTTTCTCATGCATAATGTCGGAGGAAGACTTAAAGGCACCATAAGAACTGGCCAATAACTCTGACTAGTACTTAAATTACCGAAAGGGTTAAACCCATCGGTTGAGATTGCAAGACGAACGTTGCGTGATTCCTTTGCAAATTCATGGTGTTGTGCATTTGAAATTTGCTAGATGAGTGAACCAACCGGATGACGCATCAAATTCCCACCCACCTCGCATCGAGCATGCCATGTCATGGCCTCCGCTATCCACGGTACAGTAAAAAAATGTTTTAACCGTGGCCCAAGTGGAAAATACTTCAAAACCTTTTGTGGGAATTGCGAGCACTTGCAATTTTTTGCATGTTTGTCATTTCCATTCTCACAAACCATATATCTAGGCTCACTGCATACAGGACATTCATCCTTCTCTTCGTGCTCATTCCGGTACAATATGCAATCATACTTGCAAGCATGAATAGATTTGTATTTCAAACCTAAACCCTTCAAACTCTTCTTAATGGTAGGATAATTGTCTGGTAACATGTTCTCTTTTGGGAGAATTTCTTTAACCCACTTAAGAATTCCGGTTACGCTGTTTCCAGACAAACCAAATTGACTCTTCAAATTATGCAAACCAATCATTGCATATAATACCGAGTGATCTTCATCGCAATCTTTATACAACGGTCTAGCCGCATCGGCTTTCAACCGTATGTATTCCTGATCTTCTAGTAGTTCAGCATCAATTTGTTCATTTACTTGGTCATAATGCGCATTATTTGTATCCATAGGTTGGTGGTTTTGTTCGTTGTGGAGTCCGTAAGCATCATCAATTAAGTCAGTCAATGGACGATGTGTTGGTGAATCATGTACCACTTCTACTCCTTGAGGTTCCATTACACAGTCGGGTGCCGGTAATTCTTCTGGAACATAAGGTATAACTTTTTCACCATGGTATGTCCATATTATATAGTCTTGACAGATTCCCCACTTTAGTAAATGCAACTCAACAACTTCCAATGACTTATATTTTCCGTTAAGACAATGAGTGCACGGACATGGAATCTTCTCACTTTTAAGATTTTTGAAAGCGTATTTAACAAATTCATAAACGCCCTTTACATGATTATTTGATATCCGATTAGTCTCTCCCATCCACTCTTTGTATTGTGGGAAATCCATGTAATAATCTTCAAATTTCAGTCCTGTGGTAATAGGTTAAAAAATATTATTACAACTGAAACAAAAAGAATATTCTTACAACTGAAACAAAAAAAAATATCATTCCAAACGAAACAAAACCAATATTCTTACAACTGAAACAAAAAAATATCATTCCAACTGAAGCAAAACCAATATTCTTACAACAAAAACAAAAAAAATTATTACAACTGAAACGAAAGAAAATATTATTAAATCTTGGCCAACAGATAAAGTGGCCAAGTAGTAAAAGATTTTGCATAATTCCTCAATTTCATCCCATCCCCGCTGTTAACGTACACAGGTACATCTCCGCAGCCGTTGTATATTTCATCGACCATTATTTTTGCCTCACCCTTCTCCAAAGGTCGGTGATGTACTAGAGTTCCAGAAACCCTGGAGATGAGTATGCACACGCCAACAAACCTCGAATTGCTCATGTCCTTGATATAGTACTCTTCGCTATAGTCACTGTGAGTTATTGACGATGATTCGAGCCCCGTGATTGGTGGAGGTGCAGGGGAGGGGAATGTTGAAGGATGAGGCATTTGAGAGGGGAATGTTGGAGGGGAAGGATGTGTGAAACCTTGAGTAGGAGTAGGGTAAGGGTAACCTTAAGGAGGCATTGGGGGCCTATAACTTTCAAAAAAGTTCTCAAGTTTTCCAATTTGATTTGTCAATAATCCCAGGGTATTTTTAATCTCATGGACATCCCCATCGGTCTTCAACTGGTGCTCCTTTTGGGATGAGATACAATTCTTGACCGAAGAAAGCTCGTGCACAAGAGGTGCAATGTGTTGAAGTTTTGTTTTTGGCATATGTGAGCCAACACCTCTCGTCCTCCCCCTTTTCTCCTTTCCAAAGGTCTTAGTCAGGGCATCATTTTCAAGGTCAAATTCATCAGTAGGGCTCGAATTGGATTGACTGCTGATGGCCTCTATTGATTCCAGTGTCTTATCCAAGTGCGGCGGGAATTTATTATCTTTGTCCCCTCAAGAATGAAGGAATAAGTTGGACCGATTTGGGTTTTTACCGGCATCTGGACCATCTTTTGTCCTACTCTCCCATTCATTCTTCAAATCTTCATATGATTTGGATCCCAGCCTATGGATATCAGTTTTTTGTGCCCTATTTTTTTTATTTCGATCCCTCTGGACCAACTTTTTTTCCTTCGCCTTATTCTCCAAAAACTTATTTCACTAATCCAATGGCATTTCAACATTGGGAGGCACTCTCTCTTTCAAAGCCAAAATATCTGAGCTCGCTGCCTCTTTCGGGAAATGTTTCTTCTGAAGGTTTCTCCTGTATGTCCTCAATCCTTCAGCAACCCGAGATAGAACCTTATTCTTGGAACGGTCAGGAAATGAGAAATGCTTGCAAAGTTGGTCATGTATGTCATCTTTGACAGCTTGATCAACAAGGTTCCAATTGTCTAGTCCACCGACTCCCACGTTCATTTTTCCCAGCGACAAACACTGGGCTTTAAAGTTCAGCACGTCATTCCAATCACCCGTCGGGTTATTCCCAAGAAGGGAGAAGCCAATAGGCTTCTTTTCATTTGAGCGGGAGGCATCAAGAGTGTTAGATGGGGGCGTTAAAGCAACGGGAGTGCTGGATTGGGGCGTAGGAGCACTTGGAGTTGGACTTGGTGAGGAGTGAACCATTGGTGGAGTTGTGAATTGCTTAGCCATTGGTGTTGAGAATCTGGGTTCTGCACGAGATGGTGAACCTCGTTGTGGTGTCACCTCGGCACTTGGTACCCTTGGGTTGTTTCCTCTCGACATTGTCTACAAAAATTAAAAAATATAAGTGACTAAATAATTATAGTAATATGAAATTATAACTAATTAATCAAGCTTAATTAGTTATATATATATATATATATATATATATAGATAGATAGATAGATAGATACCTTTTCAAAGTAAGACTTTAGAATAAGTTCAATGTGTCTGATCTCCATCCATTCGGTATTAGTTTTTAAGAACCTATGAATTTTCGCACGTGGCCAACTAGAAGGAAGGGTATCTATGATTGATGTGTAGATTTCAGTGACATGAACTTGGAATCCCCTATTTCTCAACTTGTTGGCAAGATTCAATTTTATGTGCATGTGGCGCGAGACATCACAGTGTATGTCAATGCTCTCTGTACGCAGTTGTATCCATAACGGGTGGATTTTTTTTTCCGCATTTTCTAACAACGTAACCAAGGTCCGGGCTATGTCGGGATTATGTGTGTGAAATATATTTTGTATAACGTCATCCCAGTTTTCTGGTAGATAAAATAGAATACAATCGAACAAGTAATCTTGCTGGATATCAAATCCACGATTTACAAGGTAGTTAAATTGTTCGATCTTTTTATTTTTGTACCTATAAATAGGAGTACCCTCTATATGACGCACGCTAATAAAATATTTATGTGTGCGGTCTAATTGCAACCTCTCCCACTCTTGTTGACAGTAATTATCACCGTGCCTCATTTTTCCTGAGAAAAGTATACGAGGGCATGAATACGAGTCCTGCTATTAAGGTTTAGGTTTGAAAGTTATGAGAGTTTAAAAGTATATGTAAAATCCCAACAACAACCCGCCATAATTGTTTATAACACATATTGTAGTACTTACACACCTATTGTAGTACTTACACACATATTGTAGTGCAAAAAATCACGACATGCATATAACCCCTAATATAATATGATGGCACGCATATAACCCCCAATAAAATCACGACAAGGTGGAAATAATTTTTTTTACTCATTAAAAATCCATTTAATTATATTTTGTCAAAAAAATACAATCTAGGGTTTTTTGGCATAATTTATACATACACGCACATACAATCTACGGTTTATTGACATAATCTATACATACACACACATACTATTTAGGGTTTACTAAATCCTAATATTTTTTTTGCCATAAATCTATACATACACACACATAACAATCTATACATACACACACATATAATCTATATATATACACACATACAATATAGGGTTTATTGATAAAAAAAACAATTTATTTGTTCATAGTTACACACATAAACATACATATACACATAAATCTATACATACACACACATATAAACATAAATCTATGCATACACACACATACACACATACAAACATAAATCTGCACATACATACACATAAATTAGGGCAAATCACGAAATCCAAATGAAATAAAAATGAATCAATACATACCAGGGGTTAATCCAAATGAAAACCAACTGAAATCACACAAATTCAACTTAAATCCACACGAAATCGCAAGAGCCCTTGCAAATTGAACATAAATCCCCATAAAATCGCACGAGACAGCCTCAAAAATCACAGCAACGAAATAATAAAGCAGCGGGTTTTTTTTAACACCTGACTCTGGTTACGCCCTATAGCCCTGACCCCCATGCGCGCGACCAATAAATGAGTCTGGCTTGCACCTGGTCACGGCCAAGAGCCGTGACCCACCATGCGCGACCCTCCCTGCTGCTTGAATGAGGTGTGGTCACGGCCCATAGTCTTGACCCATACCAAGAAATGGTCACGGCCTCCAGCCGTAACCCTCAATGTCTGTGTTTTCTGCTTCGTCGTGTCTTTGGTCACGGCCCAAGTCGGTGACCCATCCGCGACCAGTTTGGAGGGAATTTTGGAGCGAAATTTGGCACCAAGTTGGTCATGCTCAGGTCACGATCTAAGTCCGTGACCCACTGTGGTCAGGGATTTAGTCCGTGACCACTTCTATCGCATGGATAATTTAGTGTGGTAATAAATATGGTCACGCCAAATATTAAGTGGGTCACGGCCAAAGTCCGCGACTATCTGGTCACGGCCCAAGTTCGCGACCCACTGGGCGTGACCATTCGCAGGATTTGGCGTAGTGAGTTGCCATACTTAATAGATTTGTGTCGCGAGCAACAGACAGATGTCTCCCATTCTTCAAAACACTCCGAAAAACTTTTGAGTGGAATGATGAATGCGAGGAGGCCTTTCAAGAGTTGAAAAATTATCTGGGGACACCTCCACTATTATCTAGACCAGTGATGGGAGAAAGACTATACTTGTACCTGGCAGTTTCAAAAAATGCAGTGAGCTCGGCGTTGATAAGAGTGGAGGATGGAGTATAAAAACTAGTCTATTACACCAACAAAGCTTTTCGAGGAGCAGAAATCAGATATCCAAGGCTAGAGAAGTTGGCGCTAGCACTAATTGAAGCAAGCAGAAGAATGAGGCCATACTTCGCCCATACCATAGTGGTGTACACTGATATGCCATTAAGACAAGCTCTGCATAAACCGGAGAGATGTAATGGGCAGTAGAACTTGGTGAATATGATATAATTTATGAGCCTAGATCGTCGCTCAAAGGGCAGGCAGTAGCGGATTTCATCGCAGAGTTTACTCAGGAGGAGTCCTCCGACGAGCAGGAGTTGAATACAGACCAACCTGTGGATGTTACAGGATCATCAAATTTAAACCCCGACCAACTTACGTCAGTGGATGAGCAACGAGAAGTACTGGAGCAGGAAAATAGAAAGAATCAAATATTCCACCGAGGAACTCTGTCTGGCCAAGAGTTTGATAATAAAGTACTTGTGTGGAATCTATATGTAGATGTCTCTTCGTGCTCTACAGGTAGTGGAGATTATTTTAAACAGTCCAGATGGGATTGATGTGGAATATGCTCTGCGCTTTCAATTTAAGGCTTCTAATAATGAGGTCGAATATGAAGCAATGATCGTGGGTCTAAGCTTAGCAAAAACCATGAAGGCAGAGCAAATCGTTGTGTTCAGTGACTCACAGTTAATCGTAAATCAAATTCTGGGGGTGTATGCAGCAAAAGGAGAATTAATGGTCAGGTATCATGCAAAAGCGATAGAGGTTGTTTCAAATTTTATCTCAATTCAGTTGATTAGAATACCACGATTGGAGAATGTAAGGGCAGGCGCCCTAGCTCGGTTAGCATCAGCCACACGCACCGAGCTACGAAGAACAATCCCAATAGAAATCTTGGTTGGTCGGAGCATCGATAAAGATATGACGAGAAACTTCATTGCCCTTGACCCGGGACCGTCTTGGATGAACCCCATCAGGGTCTATATCGAAGAGGGGGCTTTACCAACTGATAAACTCACAGTTAAGAAATTAAAGTTTAAAGTTGCTCGTTATGTATTGACCAATGGCATTTTATATAGACGAGGAATTATAGCAGGACTACAAAGATGTGTCCACCCCTCCGAAGTTAAAGAGTTGATCGAAGAGGTTCATGAAGGGTCTTGTGGTGCCCATGTGGCAGGTCAGATGCTTTTGCAAAGAATAACAATGAGGGGTATTATTGGCCGACGCTGAGAGCTGATTGTGTGGCCTATGCCAATAAGTGTGATAAATGTCAACGCTTCTCTTCTATCCGAAGAACTCCCCAAGCATTGTTAACACCCATCACGTCTCCTTGGCCATTCGCCATGTGGGGGATAGACTTGGTCGGGCCACTTCCAACGACCAGGGGAAGATTTAAATACCTCGTGGTTGTTGTGGATTACTTTACCAAATGGGTGGAAGTTGAGCCTCTCATTGATATGATATACGATAAAGTCTATCAATTTATTTGGAAAAATATTATTTGCAAATATGGTCTGCCACATGCATTCATTACTGACCATGGAACCCATTTTGACAACGAGGAGTTTGCAGCTTATTGTCATCAATCCAATATACTGAAAACCCATTCTGCACCAGGCCATCCCCAAAGCAATGGGCAAACTGAGGTGACAAACAGAACGCTGCTGAATGGTTTGAAGAAACGACTAGATGATACAAAAGGAAATTGGATTAACGAACTACATTATGTGCTGTGGGCTTATCGTACCACACCACGAACAGCAACAGGAGAGTCCCCATACATGCTGACGTTTGGAAGTGAAGTTGTCATACCTGCTGAATTGGGTCTACCCACACATAGGGTGCTTAATTTCAATTCTCATGTCAGTGATTTAATGAGAAGAATAGACCTGGATATGCTCGAAGAAGTCAGGGAAGAAGCAACGATCAGAAATGCAGCATATCAACAACGAACAACTTTGTTCTATAACAAAAGAGTGAAGAAGTGTGATTTGAAGGAAGGGGATTATGTGCTGAAGAAAGTAATACAAAAGAATAACAAATTGGAAGCCAACTAGCATGGGCCCTACAGAGTAAAGGAAGTTGTTCGTCCGGGGACATACAGGATTGAAACATTGGAAGGAGAAGAATTCAAGAATGCATGGAATGCAGAGCATCTGCGCAAGTATTATCCGTAATTGAAATTCCTATGTAATGCAATTTCTTCAATATGAATAAAGTGTTGGATGTTTTACCCAGTTTCTCTCTTCTTCTTTTTTTTGAAATTTTTTGGAATATTAGTGCTACACACTACACATCAAATTCAGAGTAATTACCACCAACTCCGGTTGGTCGGGAATCAATTACCACCAACTCCGGTTGGTCGAAAAATCAATTACGACCAACTCCGATTGGTCGGGAATCAATTACCACCAACTCCGCTTGGTCGGCAAATCAATTACCACCAACTCCGGTTGGTCGGGAATCAATTACCACCAACTTCGATTGGTCGGCAAATCAATAACCACCAACTCCAGTTGGTCGGCAAATCAATTACCACCAACTCCGGTTGGTCGGGAATCAATTACCACCAACTCCGGTTGGTCGGCAAATAAATTACCACCAACTCCAGTTGGTCGGCAAATCAATTACCACCAACTCCGGTTGGTCGGCAAATCAATTACCACCAACTCCGGTTGGTCGGGAACTAATTACCACCAACTCCGGTTGGTCAGTAAATCAAATACAATCAACTCCGGTTGGTTAAACTAAGCAGGAACATGGGATGAAAATCATTTCATTCCTTAGGCCCAAGGAATAACAAGTCACTATAATCAAACAACAAATGGGACAAATTCCATTATCCAAAAATAAAATAACAAGCAAACAAGAATAAACTATTTAGAAGAAAATAAAATGGCAAAAGACTAAAAATTTCTTCATTCAATCCAAGTAGAATTACATATGCTGAGAAAAATATACTTCATTACATAAAAAATCCTATTCTATTGGTTTTTTCCCTTCTACCTTTGAAACAGGTCCTACTCCAGTAGGAGGATCATCTAAGGCATAAGGAGAATTTATAAAATTTACATTTCTCAGCATTCTAACATTCATTACAGATGGCCGATCAAGTAAATGTTCTGGGCGAGATATCTCGAAGTTGGCATGAAGACTGTAATCGCCAAGATACTTGGAAATCAGACATCGAGAAATTGCACGAGCAGGAATCCAGCTAAAATCAAGTTTAAAAGGAGGTACGGGTAAATCGAGCACTCCGAGCTCATAATAATACCATAAATAATGTCCCTGCTCCAATTGTAGCACACACATAGCATTCAACCACCCTTGCTTGTACCCCTCGTTATTTGACTATTGGATCCAATCATCAAGATGGTAAAGGTCTTCGTTATACCCAGCCATCCAAAATTCTCTGGGTTGTTTATGGAATTGATAAGTTAACCTCTCCAGTTGTTCGTGGAGATTCTTCACCAGGATTTCCTTATTTTCCAAGGCAGAACTCTGAGTAGTGAGTTGTTCGCTGAAGTTCATAATCTTCTTAGACATTTCTGCTAAGGCTTGGTTCTTCGCCATCAACTGAAAGGCCTAATTCTCTAAAGCCAACTGCGTTCTAGCTTCTTCAATGGTGACCCAACCAGCCCTAGCTCGTCCACGAGAAGAAGATCTTGCTCATCCACGAGTAGATGAGGAGGGTCCATCTCTTTTCAAAGTTTCCAACTCATCTCGCAAGTTGGCATTTTCTACCTCCAAGAAAGAGAAACCTTCATCATTAACAAGGACCAAGGCTCCCGAGGATGAGGCAACAGATTTGAGTTGTTTTATCTCCTTTTACAAAGCAATGTTCTCCTGCTCTAATAACTTGCCGATATGCATGTGCTCTTCAACCTCAAGCTTCAGAACACTCTCTTTCTTTTCATAAGCAGAAATAAATTTATCATACCCTTTGTCAGCACTCAATTGTTGATATTTCTTCTCGTATCCTTGATGCAAAAGCGTGGAGGACTCTTTGTACTGCTGCTGAAGTTCCTCGATTGTTCCTTAGAGATCTTCAATTATCTCATAGTAGGCCATGTTGTTGGCAACAGCACGATCGAGCAAGCATTTCAAGTATTGGTAAGCATCGACTGCTCGTTCAGAAGTATCTGGACCAAGGATATCAATGATTTGAGCCTCATTAAGATCTGCATGACCATCTTTAAAATAGTCATTGCATTTCTTCATCAATTCTTTGTCATGAGCTGATAAGAGCTCCATCCTGGCCATAAACTAGCAAAGAGAAGAAATAAAAAGAATCAATAATGATGCAGACAGAGCAAGTAAAAGAGGGAGTTAAGATGAACAACCGAAGTTCGAATTTTATTTCATCAAAAGAGAAAATACAAAGCCTGATGTTACATTCAATAGAACAATAAAATAAAAACTCGAGCAACTTTACACCTTCTCCTTGTTCCCTATGACTTCCTCAGAAGATTTGAAAGAAGAGACCGGTTGCTCGGAGGGTAAGATTAGCTGCTCGGTAGAAGAACTTATTGGTTAGAGTTGCACGGAACAAGGTTGAATAATAGGAACAACAGGGGCCTGATCTCCAATCATCATAGAAGATTCATCTGAAGCAGCTTCATCCTCTTCTTCTTCTCCAGGAGAGGGAGGAGGGCCATGAGTGTGCTGCTAAAATAATTCATAATTCTCAGCAACTTTCAGCTCCTGCAAGGCTGTAACCCATCCATCCCTAAAATATTTGAGGCTGGCATACTCCATTTGAGAGGACATGGCATCTAGACCTTAGTTCCAGCATTTGTCCCAACCAACACTGAATGATTTTTTAACTGCCTTTTTCCTTTTTGCCTTCTCCGAGGAGGTCTTTTCCCTAAGGAGCTCCTCGGCAGCCTTCAACTTCCCTTCTACCTCCATTTTCTATCGCTCAACATCTTAAAATTTAACGACTTCCTCTTCAGCAGACTTGAGCTTAACTTCCAGCTCCTTGTTGCTTTGTTCAAAGTCTTTTTTGCTCTTCTCAGACTCCGTCAATTTCTTCTCCAAATCCTTGGAGGCGTTCACATCTTTATTTCTTTCTAGCTCAATGGACTTGAGTTGCTTCTCCCAAGCAACTTTATCTTCCTCGTACTTTTGATGAGAATCTTTCAGGATTGGGTCAGCCCAACAAAAGCTTCCTCTACTCCTCCCGAGGAGCTTGAAGCCTTGATAACTTCATCCTTCTTCAGAATGCTGTTAAAACACGTCACCAGCTAAAAAACGAAATAACTTTGAGTCAATACATGAACATAATATTAGAAAGTGAGAGACTCAGGTTAATAATACTTACTGAGGCAATGTGTTGAGCAGCCAAGGTAGTGATTCTCTCACGAGAAAGAGTGTCTTCAATACCTTGGACTTCTGGGATAGTCCAGGATTGCACCAAACTCACAGCAGAGCTCGGAGCAACAAATAATGGAATACTACCTTCAATATTTGAAGGTTGAGAGACAGCTTTAGCAGGTCTCTCAGAAGAGCTTTTCTTTAACCTCCTCGGAGGAGCAGAATCATGTTCAACTAAAGACGTTGTCTTTGTTGGTGATATGACAATAACCTCGCTCGGAGGAGGAATAGCAACAATCTTGCTCGAAGCCACAGGGGGCTTGTAATACCCCGTACTTTTATGGATATTTATTTATGGGATTAATTAAATTAAATGTGAATTAATTGAGAATTAATCCGGATAAAATACTAACGAGATGTGAGTTGGTATTTGATTATAACGTTATATGAATATTGAAAATATTGAATTTGTCGTGAGATAGAAATACGGCAATTTGGAAATTTTGTTAGGACGCGTGTGACAGTCGCGTCAGGAATATAATTATTTTAATTAAAAAGTGAATTTTATTTTTATCAATCGTATGGTCATTTTGAGTGCGCCAACGTGTCCGGAAGGGTTGAAATAGTCAGAAAACACTAGCCGGGGGTTTAGTTTGGGTCCCGGAGCATTTGTAGGCCATACCGGCAACTAAAAAGGGTATTTCGGTAATTTTGGAATTTGAGGATTTATGACCAACGAATTTTGGGAGTTTAAAATATGGAATTTTATAACCCACTAACCCATTACCAGCAATTAACTGAGTTGAGGGCAGCGGGAGTTTTAGGAGAGGTTAGGAGAAGTTCCCAAAGGAGAAAAACAACCTCCATCTTCAACCTTCAACCTTGGGAGAAAAAGGAGAGAGAGCAACCTTCATCAATTCAACACCAAATTCAGAGAAAAATCCAAGGCAAGTGGTTTAATTACGTTATTTGCAACGAATGTTTCTTCCATGCTTAGACATTTATGAAAATTGCATTGTTTTGGGAGATTGATAAAAACCCATGAATTTGAGGATTAAAACTATAAAACATGTTAGGATTTGCATGTAGACATATTCTGGATGAATTATGAATTCATACTATAGCCCTTGATAATTCTAAAAAATGGATTTAAGAAGAGGATTATTGTTGATTTTGAAAGAAATAGAAAACTAGGGTTCTTGATGATATTTTGATCTAAATAAGGCCTTTGGGTGATGATTAATTAGTTTTAGAACGTTAACAATGTTGTAGGATGATTATTTGATGATATTATAACGTTAGAATGAAGTTTCATGCATTGTAATGGATTTTTGGGACGATTTGAGGACTGCAAAATGAAGCAGTCCGTAACTTATCTGGTGCAATCGATCGATCGACATTCATAAGTCGATCGATCGACCACCATCGATCGATCGATGTTCAAGGTCGATCGATCGACCTTCCCAGAATGAGAAATATTTTCCCTAGTTAAATTTTAATGATGTTAACCCTTAGAAAATTATTAATGGAGACTTTATGAATATCCTTAGACTTAAGGAAGACCAGTAGGTATGGTTATAAAATTTGGACCTGCGTTAGAATTCAATTTGAGGAATTATTATGAAATCTAATAAAATTCGACGAGTGAGATAATAGTAGGGTTAAAGGAGTAAATTCGAATAATTTGATGAAATGAGGTTTGGGGCAGAAGTAAGGATCTTAAGAATAATGATGTTATATGTGGGAATAATAGGAGACTTAGTAATCCCTTTGAGATAGGTTTTAAGTACAAGAAACTATGACGTGAGATGTGTCGACAGTCTACATTATATATTATCGGAAGATTTAAAAATGTATAAAATTGGAATAATGGTATAAGGATGTAGAATATACCTTTATTAATAATGATATATCTAAGATGTGTGAATGCTTAGTATATGACTTATGTGTATGACATACCTACCATACTTGCTATCACGGGAGGTTTGCGTTCGTTTAGGACCATCTAATCTTTGTGTGCCTACGGGGGGATATAGATTGGTACCTCGAGGACATAGGTCAGAGAAGGACTTATTGGGAAGTTAATAAGTTTGCTGATCGTGGGAGCATAGGTATGTGCGTGACCCATGTGATGTGACTGTGTTCGCCTCCATTGATTGTGATTGTTGTTATCTGAGAACGATTCCTGAGAGATTCGGAATGCGTGATCCTTATGTACGTGATGTACCGGGATGGATAGCAGAGTATGTGTGCACCGCAGCTTAGTCTCGGGGTGCTTGTATTGTATATTTATGATGTGAATGATATACGGTTAAATGAACAGACTTGTCATGTTAAATTATGAGAATAATTCATAATAACTCCTTGAGAAGATAAATAAGGGGATAACCTCCAGTAAATGGTAATGCTAATAATTGAGAATCCGAGTTTAAGTAAAGCTATCTATTCAAGTGATAACATTGGGAATTCATATTGTGAATCGAGTAGATGGGTTAGAACTTATGTCGGTTTAGTTATATATAAATACCACTTAGATGGGTACTGTACGTTAGGAGTGCACGATTAGACGAGAGGTGAGTATTTCATGTGAGAGCACGTCCTAACATGTATTTTGCATTCTTTGTTTTAATGTTATTAAAGCACTTGCTGTTTTTAAAATACTCTCCACTTTCGGGCTCTGACCCGTTTGCTTTCAAATCTATTTTTGTAAAAACCTTTTAGGTGCCCAGCCACAAGGACACCATGCATAGTATTTCCATTCAGGTGACAAGCTGTAGCAGTTATGGAAGTTACAGGGCCTTGCTAGTAGACACTTCTTTTTTCTTGACTCTATTCAGTTTTCATCATTTGTAGGGCATGTCGCCCATTTCTATTAGAGACATTTCATATTTCAGTTATTCAGATTGTTGGCATGTAATTCATTCAGGATATACCGTTTTATTTATTTCAGTGGTGGGATTGTTGTGAGGAGTTTTCCTCCGGACTTATTATTATTTGGTGGTTACTTTATTGAGACTTTATGGTGTATGGTTATGATATTCTTTCATAATTCTTTTATTGTATGTTAATCAGACTTAATTTAAAGTTTGACATCTTACTTTTTAAATACTAGGTGGTTAGTAATGATTAAAATGTTTTCGACAGTGATGCTGTTAACTGGACCAACTTGACATTTTGTATTAATTTAATAAAGGAGTAGCTACCCGGTATAATTAGTCGGGGTGTCACAGGGATTCTCGCCAGTTTTCTTGGCAGCAACAGGAAGGGGTACATCTACAGTCTTTGTCCCTTCTTCTGGGACATTTTGCTTACTTTTCTTTGCCTCTACAACAATTGAAACAGACTTATCAAAAAAGGCAGGAGCTCTTCTTTTCTTCATTATATCACTGATGGGAATGCTTGACTCAGAGGAAGAACCTTCCACACTAGTCTCAAAGGCTGGTACTTGGTCAAGGTTAACCACCACTGGACGAGGACGAGCAGTGAAAGATGAAGTATAGCTTCATCAAGGGTGGCATCACTAAGTACATTTCACCAAAAAATTTCTTCACTCACTAGCTTCGGAAGAAAAATAAGATTGAAGTCAAGCAAGTGCGTTCAAGTGATAATCTAGCGGATTTGTTTACCAAGTCACTTTCGAGAGCAACATTCCAGAAGTTTGTACATGGGATTGGAATGCGTCGACTTCACCAACAGACAAATTGAGATATGAAAATCATGGGGAGTACTTATCAGGGGGAGGATATAAAATATGCTCTTTTGGGATATATGTGCGCTATACCTTTTTTTCTTTAACTAGGTTTTTTCCATTGTATTTTTCTAGTAAAGGTTTTAATGAGGAAACATCAAGCACATCCAACCCCAATTCAATGATAACAAAAGTTGTACTCTTTTTCTTTCATTTTGATTTTTATCCACAGAATTTTCCATAGTAAGGTTGTAATGAGACAACTATCATTGAATGGTAGATATGGTGTACATCTAAGGGAGAGTGTTGAAAAACATGTATTTTGGTGTGAATGTCCACACATATTCTCTTTATGTGTCTTTGGGATACCTCACATTTTCCTATAAATAGGGTGATACTCATTGAGTTTGTACACACATTGAAATGATTTTTTTCCCTCTAAATTCTCTTTGTGTCCCTTTTATTTTACAACACAATTTGATATGACAATCAAGTCTCGATCAAATTTGAGTCAAATATGTAAAAGTAACCACATATTTACATAACTGATACAAGATGATCTACTAAAAAATAGTGTTAAACATTTAATCGTTATTATAATTGTTTGGAGGATACAATACAAAACATTAAAATACACTTTTACCATACTCGATTAAATGCTTTTAGGCTAAATTTGCAAATTTTCAGTTTTGCCATACCTCTCGAGTAAATTTATACATCTATGCTCCTTTTATCTTCATTTTGTTTTCTCTAAAAAAAACCTTTGTAATATTTCTTTCCATTTCTTTCATCCCCTCAATGAACTTTACTTATGGCCAAGTCATACATCGAAAAATTCATTAATGTTTCTTTTGGTTGAATAACCATGATGTAAATCAAAGATATAAATTGAAGAAAAAAAAATGTATTTTTTGGTTAAAAATCTAAAACAATTCTAGTAAAAATGGTTTTTATTGAAAATAAATTTGCGAAAAAAAAGAGAATCATTTGAAGTTATTTTTTAACCATGTTTACTAGTTTTCATTTTCCTTGACAATTTACACGAAATAACCACACAACAATGCAAATTTTAGTGATTTTTTCTTTAGATTGAGATTTAACATAACAAATTTTGCAACGCGGCCCTTTATTCCACAATATATATGTATTTTTACTAGATTTGTCTTAGATTTTTCACCAAAATATATTTTTCTTTTCAATTTCTATGTTTGTTTTATATCAAGGTTATTCAGCCAGAAGAAGAGGATGAATTTTCTTCGTGAAAAAGTTGTCTGCATCTAAGTAACAAATACATAGAGTGATGCGGGTGCGAGTGCTCGTGCGTCCATTTAAAAAAAATGTAATGTGGGAGCGACAATTAATTTAAAATTTATATCAATCTTAAATGATATATTCATACATTTTCCAATAATTATAATTCATTTTTAACATATTCACAATACCCAACTCACTCAGCGAAAATGAATTTTCCAACAATAACAGTTATAATTAATTTTCATTCGATTTCTTGGATAACTCACTATAGAAATAATACCAACAATGCAAACCCATTTTACAGATATAATAGGCCCAAACATAATTAGCCCCAAACGCATGTAATGAAGCAAATACCTAACTATTCTACCCAAGGCCCACACCTTATTTTAAACAAATAGTCCACCCACAATCAAACCCTAGCTGGGAGCTAGTGTTTTCAAAGTATTATCGAAAATAGTTATCCCCCAAACCACCACTTACCTTCAGCAATCAAAAAAGAAGGGGTAACACTAGGGCGACCCTTTTTGGGTACCCCTTGTTGTTACCCCCGGCATGATAGTGTTGTACTTTGCTTTGTCTTTTATGCCCTGGCGGGACCCATACAAGTAAAGACAAAGAAATGTACAACACTTTGAAGTCGGGGGTAACAAAAATAGGTAGCCCTAATATTATCCAAAAAGAAAGGCTCTATTTGTCATCCATAACTCTTCTTTCGTTACAATGTGTTTGAAAGCACAAACACATCATATTTTTTATCGTGTTAATCTCTGGATCAAACGTGCAAAATTGAAAATATGAGAGCACCCACTGAACATGTATAAACCGCTTTCATATACAAATCGTTGGATCACAAATTTGAAGCGGGAGCGTCACCCATTTTAGACGCATTAGTCATTATTTGGCATGGAGATTTTAATTTTTTTTTGGTATCATACCATGAGATGTCTGCGCTTCTGATTCACTTTTAAAATTATTCCGGTGACAGCCTTATACCATTAAACCAAAAGGCTTGATTTGAAAATTTTAATCGAACAAAAGCATAACTTTGACCCTCCAAACATAGAAAATTTTATTATACATAGTTAAAAAACATACATGTAACATGACAACACTTTAGCTTCTCATGCAAACACTATAATATATCTCGTTAAAACAACTCTTTCCCAATATATGACACTTCAGCACTGGTGACACAATGAACTGCAACTTAAAATTAACAAAAAAAAAATTATAGTGCCAAAACAAATCACTTCTACAAATCAAACAAACATGCAATGTAGGTAGTTTAATGGCCACCACCACCTGCTCCTCCACCAAACCCAGCACCACCACCGAGTCCACCCCCCACACCACCACCTCCGCCAAATCCACCCCCTCCACCACCACCTACTCCCCCACCAGCACCAGCACCTGCACCTGCGCCTGCCCCGAAGCCTCCACCTGCTCCAAATCCTCCACCACCACCACCTCCTAGCCCGCCACCACCCCCTAGACCGCCACCTGCACCACCACCAAAACCTCCACCAGCACCTGAACCTCCACCAACACCAACACCGCCTCCCAGACCACCACCCCCACCTAAGCCTCCACCACCTGCACCGCCACCTAAGCCTCCACCTGCACCGCCACCAAGACCACCTCCAGCTCCGCCGCCAAGTCCACCACCTGCACCACCAGCTCCTCCTCCAGCACCAAAACCACCTCCTGCACCACCACCTAGACCACCACCTCCTCCAAGTCCACCACCCGCACCACCACCACCTCCTAGACCTCCACCACCTCCAAGACCACCACTTCCACCGGCCCCTCCTCCAAGTCCACCACCACCACCTAGACCTCCACCACCTCCTAGACCACCACCTTCACCGGCCCCTCCTCCAAGTCCATCACCACCACCTAGACCTCCACCACCTCCTAGACCACCACCTCCACCCGCCCCTCCTCCAAGTCCACCACCACCACCTAGACCTCCACCTCCTCCTAGACCTCCACCTTCTCCGAATCCACCACCAGCTCCTCCACCTAGACCTCCACCAGCACCTAGTCCACCACCATGTCTAAACCCCTTCCTATAAATTCCATGCCCTAAGCCTCCTCCAATACCTCTTCCTCCCAACCCATGACGATGCCCCAACAAAAATTTACCATCTTCAACTCCCTTGACATCTCCATAAACTACACCATCAACAAATACAAACACCAAAGCAAGCACCACAACACGACGACCCATAATAACACTCATTGCAGATATCAGACCACAACAACAAACAACAACAATGAGAGGAAATTTTAACACGATTGATATACAAGAGAGCCCACGTGGTTAGTGCAATGCAGTTTGTGGAGAATATATAAGGAGGGAAGGAGTGAACATTTTTATTGAACCACATGGTAGGTCCGATGTTACCCAACTGTTACCTTCTGGTGGAGTAAATGAATGCTGGTGTGTCATTGGACAAGTTATTTATTTTCTCCAACTGTCCCTTCCCAATACACTCACAGTGAGTGAGAGAGAGCTTGTTGACTTTGCGGGTCACTTCCATTCAAGATTCTATCCGAAAAAGGCTCAACTTCATCTTACACTTGAAACGCGTTGGCCAGTTTTGTAGGCAGCTTCCTTCAAATATGTAGTAGACTCTATGGCAACTGCGTCCTTGATGTTATCTCATTTATTGTCCCTTAGGGAATCATAAATGGAGCAACCATCCAATGATCCGCCAATATGAAATCTCTCTCTCTCTCTCTCTCTCTCACACACACACACACACACACACATCTCACCCTAAAGGGGCACCGAGTACCGATCATTTTTAAAGTACGAGTTAAATACTTTTATAAGTGTGCAATCCTTCGGTATATTAAAACGCAATTCTATTGCTTCCAATGAACTTTTCATATAGCTCTCTGTTCAACAATTTTTAAACACTTCACATAATGTTGAGTTGTAACAATGGTTATAAAGATCATATTTTTTATTTTATTTTGTTAATATATGAGAAAATCAATGTACCCTATTCTTGTATCAGGGCCAAGCGGACTGCATGGTTGGAGAGTACCATGTATTGATGAAAGGCCTTCCTGCTCTTGGGTATCGTGAATATCATTGGCGTGCCTAAGTAACGTTTATTATTTTCAAGGGCCTTAATGCATTCGTCATTCTACAATTAATTCATCTCCTTCTAAAAAATGTGAAATAACAGTGTGGATTTATCAAAATACTAGATTTTAATTCCGCGTGATACACGAGCGCCTTATAAAATTATATTATTTTATATAGAGTCAGTTCAGGTAGGGCCAAAACGTTTTTTGAGCCGCCAAAATGTGGACACGACCGACTTGGTCACCCCCCCCCCCCCCCCCCCAAAAAAAAAAAAAAAAGTACCCGGATCGGCCTGATTAAAACAAACAAAAAAATGTGTCGTGTTGGGTCGGGTTGGGCTGTCAGTTCTAGTCGTTTTTTGAACACTCGTAATTAATGATGATAAAATTTACAAAATATAAAGCAAGATAATTAATTTAGAAAATAATTATTCCCACTCCACACAAATCCTTCCATATTAGAGACATTTTGTGACACCAAAAGTGTCACAAAATCCCCTAAAAAGTGTCAATAAAAGACAAATTATTTGTCTAATCCTGCCTAATCCTTAATTTATCATCCTACTGTAAAAAGACAATCTAATTTCAACAAATGTCAAAATATGAGTGTCAACCTATAGAGCAATTTAAATTCTTAAACAATAAAATAATACTTACAGAAAATGTTTACAATTGAACATGTCTTCGTTAGTGTAACTGGTCATGCTCAAAGCAAGTTAAATGTAAAAAAAATCTAACATATCTATGATGTCCTCCAATTCTCAGCCGACATGTATTATGCCATCTTTGCATTGCACTTTTGCTTCCTGCACCAAAAGGCAAAGTGCATGTTTTTCTTGTCTCATTTGTGGCAACGATTGTGCACCAAAAAATGTATAGATTAATAAAGTCTCATAGTAAAAAACACACTCTAATACACATATTACACTCACTATTTCCATACAATTCTACACAAAACTTATACCTGAACTGACAACGCAATTAAGCCCTTTTGATGTGCTGGTTTCATGGTAGAATTAGGGGTTGGGCAAAGGAGCGTTGAAGGAAGGGAAAACGGGGATAGAGATGAAAGGGCAAGAGCCCTTTGAATTTATGATTTTTTCCCTACTTTTTTTCTTTGGGAAAAGGTGGAGGATGTTTAAGCTTTTTTGGCTCCTTTTTTGTAGAGTCTTGTTTACTTAACTATTGAACCCGTTTTCGAGATATAATTATTGAAATAGACTCTTCAAATGTCAATAAAAATGAGTGAATATAGAGGTATGGAGGTCTGAAAATAGTGCATTCATTAGTGTTGTCACGTGTCAATCCTCTAAGAGGAGACACCAAAATTATATTATGTTATTAGATTACGAGTCAAACTCGTTTAAGGTTTGTAACATCATAGTAAGTTTCTATACTTCTATAATTATGGAATAAGATTTAATTTATTTTTTGAGCTAACGTTGCTTGAACATTTAATAAAAATTATTCATGGGACATAAAATGTTCATGAATTGCACTGAGTTTTGGTTTTCAAGTGGTACCATTATATTATACATCATCAAATGTTTGATAATTTTTCCCTCTCATCTGATTCTAGGCCAAAGAAATTTTATCTCACTATATCAAATTATATATATTCTTGGATTTACATAGAGAGAGAAAGAGAGAAACTTCTCATTTATGATTTATCTGAAAAAGAAGAAGAGAATGAAATCTCTTATATAGAGGTATAGAGTGTTTGTAACACCCCGTATTTTTGTGTATTTAATATTTAATTAATTCGGGATTTTAAATTACTGGTGTGTTGTAATTTTAATTGAATTAATTATGACAATATATTTATTTAAATATTAATCGGGAAGTGAATGGTTAATGTTTAGGGAAATTTATTTACTAAGTGAATAGTAATAATTTAATTACGCCATTTCGAGTATTAATGACGAGGTATACACTTATCCCAGTCGGGAGTCGGTATAGACTAAATGGGGATTTTTATAAATTTATTCGGATGCCAATTCTGACTGCGCGGTTGAGTCCGGATGGGTCGAGATAGTCAGAAAAGAGTACCCGGGGGGTAGTAATTGGGTCTCGGGATATTTTTGGGCATAGCCGGGCCCACACGGGGTGAGTTGGGCCACTTTAATTAAGCCCATTAGGTGAAAAACGGGATTAAGGGTTTTTAACCTAATGGGGAGATTAGGAAATCAGCAGCCATCACAAATCTAAGCCTAGGGTTTGAGAGGGAAATTGGGGGAAAGCCTAGCAAAAGCCAAATTGAGGATTTTGGAGCCAAATCGAGGGACTACGCCAAAGGAATCAGACACTATGAACACTTTCAGGCAAGTGGTTAACTGTTTTGATTCTTAAAGCATGATAATCAATTCATATCATAGTGATGTGTGTATGAAAATTCGTTTTTGGGTGTAAATGGGTACAAAATGGGATTTTTGTTTTTGAAATACTTGAATGAGATTCAAAGTAAGATTTAGATGAGTGATTGATATCTGAATATGTATATATGATTTGAATGAGAAATCCAGAACATAAAAGAGTGGAAATCGAATCTGGAAATTGGGATTTAAAACAGATAATTGAATTTTATGGAGTAAGACCCATTTCGAAAATTATGAGATAATTAGAGAAGTTGATCATCTTAATGGTCTCTATGATGAATAGGATGTGGATTAACCATGTGTAGATGATGGGATTATGTAATTAGAGGTTTAAATTATGGTTTAAAAACCTTGAAATTCGTTAATGGTGGAAAACAGGGGAGAAGAAGAGCTGTAACGAAGGGGTCGATCGATCGATCGATGATAGGAAATTCTGGGCAGTTCGGCCAGTTTATTATATAAAAGGAAAATTTTTAAAAGTTAAGTTTCATACATTAATAAGTGATAGATAATTATGAAACAAATATTCCTAGAAATTATGGGAGAAAGTAATTGGGACTAGGATGAATTTATGTGGGACATTTAATGGGTAAATTTGGGAGACTTTATTCCAAAATAGTGAGGTACGGATCAAATGAGTGAATCCGGGTATATTGGTCATGCGACCCCAAGGTAGTGAATTAAGTTTGGAGATAAACTAAATAATTTTGAGTCGGGATATAGACTCGGGGAATATTTAATTATGGACCAAGTGGGCGAGTCCGGGTATGTTGATAATTATAGGCAAATATAATTGGGAAAATTCTAGAAGTAAAGGTGTGACACATTGTAGGCAAAAATGTGGGTATTATATTATGAGATGTAAATTGGACCAAGTGAGCGAGTCCGGGTATGTTGGTTAAGTGACATTAAGACATTAAATTAATTATAGAGAGAAAGTAATTAGTTTGGAGTCGGAACATTGACTCGGAAATGTGGAGGTAAGGGCCAAGTGAGAGAGTCCGGGGATAATGGTTGGGTGACGCCAAGTTATTAAATTAATAAATGTGGTAATTAATTTAATTAGAGACGGATTGCAGACTCGGATATGTGTTGATAAATTAATGTGTAAATTAATTAAATAAAAGTCGGATTGTAGACTCGGGTAAGTATTAAATTAATAAATGTGTTAATTAATTTAATTAGAGTTGGACGATAGACTCGGGGAGATATTAAATTAATGGGAGTAATAATTAATTTAATTAGAGTTGGACGATAGACTCGGGGAGACATTAAATTAATATGTGTGATAGTTAATTTAATTAGAGTTGGACGATAGACTCGGGAAGATATTAAATTAATATGTGTGTTAGTTAATTTAATTAGAGTTGGGTGGTAGATTCGGGGAGATATTAAATTAATAGGTGTGTTAATTAATTTAATTGGAGTCGAGCCACAAACTCAGGAAATTTCAGGCAGTATACGGGATAATTTGAGTACACGGTAAAGCCGGAGTTTATATTATATATATACGTTGTAGTGATAGTATATATATATGTGTGTATATATATTGTGTGTGACAGTAAATATCAGTGACTAGATATTTATTCAATTTAAATACTCTAATGCTATCAAGGGAGGTTGCGCGATGTGGGTGAATCCCCTAGCTTGAGGAGTAGGGCGAGTATATCCCCAGGTCATAGCGTCCGGTACATGGGTGAGGAGATCATCTCACTTTCAGGAAGGAATATGACCGCCTCCAATTCGTTATGTTGTAGACCAGGTTGGTGAGCGAATCCAACTTGGAAAACTAGGTTTTGTGAGCACACCTAGTGAGATGGCATTTTAGAGTGAATCATCCGGTGAGGGTATACTCGGAAGGATGGATATGCGTATGATATATGTGTGGATGTTAGTAAAGGTACGTATAATATGGTAGTAAATATTATATGTAGGTGATAATACAGTGTGTGATGTATTTATCTTATATAACGCGGGTTACAGTTATATACTGTTAATTAATGAGAAATTAATTAAGTTAATCATTGGTGGAAATAATACAGTGTGTGATGTATGTACTTTATATAACTTGTGACACGGTTATATGTTATTATTTAGGAGGAATTAATTAAGTTAAATTGTGAAATAACTTATAATTCAAGAATCATTATACTCGGGTTAGAGTAGTATGGCAAGGGAAGGTTATGCCAGAACCAGTTAGACGGGGTAGTACAACTAGGTGGGGTTAGGATAACCGTTAGGTGTGCACAATAGTGGAGGGGTGAGAATGTCCACAAGGGAGTGCGACACTAACTTAAATATGAAGCGCATTCATGCATTTTAAATTACTGCAGTTAATTCACTTGCTAAATATTTTCAAAATGTTTTGGGTTCTAACCCTTGCTATAAAAATATTTTCAAAACCTTTTAGGTGTCCAGCCACAGGGACACCAGGATTGATATTCTATTCCAGGGACACGGAGCTGCGGCATATGTGGATGCTATCATTCATTCATTCTTATAGTAGAAAATCGTGTATCAGTCTCAGTTTTATTTAGGGCTTGTAGCCCAGACTTCTCGGTACAGTTTTTCAGGTGTAATTCATTCAGGTGTTGAATAATTGTATTGGATTATTTATTTGGTGGCCGGTGATTTATTCGGCAAGTTGTGTATATATGATTCAGTTTATTTTCATTCAGTTGTGTGAATGGTCTATATTTTTATTCCGCATGTATTGTTTTGTTTAATTAAAAAGTTAAAATTGGCACCAGTTTTTGGAATACTAGGTGGTTAGTAAGTTTAAAAAAGTTTTCGACAGTGATGCTAAGGATGATCCAACTGGGATTCCTGTTTTAATTTGGTATAGGACTGATCACCCGGTATTTTATTAGGCGGGGTGTCACAGTGTTGTATAACGATTCTGTTATAACAGAGTTGTACAATTGACACTTGGCTGGCACTTATAACAGCCTAACAAACAATGTAAAAGATCTAAACTAATTTGTCTAGGTGTACCCCCCCCCCCCCCCCCTCAAGATGGAAGATAAATGTTTTTAACTACCATCTTGCTTAATAGAAAATGAAACTGAGTAGGATGAAGTGCTTTGGTAAGCAGATCTGCCAACTGATTTTCTGAAGAAACAAACATAGTCTTCAAGCTTCCATTTTGCAATTTTTCTCTAACAACATGACAATCTATTTCGATGTGCTTTGCTCTTTCATGGAAAACTCGGTTCGCTGCAATGTGTATCTTGATTGTCACAGTAAAGTAATACATGTTTGGGATGATCAATCTGTAAATCCTTGAGTAAAGACAATAACCAGGTGATATCACAAGTGGCATTTGCCATTGCCCTATATTAAGCTTCTGCAGATGATCTTGAAATAGTATGCTGCTTTTTAGATTTCCAAGATATGAGAGAATCTCCAAGAAATATGCAAAAACCTGTGATAGATCTTCTCGTATCAACATAAGCAGCCCAATCTGAATCTGTGAAACCTTTTAGTTGCATTGAGGAGGTAGCAGAGAAGAAAAGTTCTTGTCCAATAGTTCCTTTTACATACTCAAGTATTATGTAAGTTGCTTTGAGATGTGGGAGCCTAGCTTGGGCAAGAAATTGGTTTAGCCTATCCACAAAGAAAGTCATATCAGGTCTGGTTATAGTCAAGTATAGTAATTGACCCATAGCTCTTCTATAAGGCAACGGATCAACAAGCAAATCACCTTCATCTTGAGTCAACTTTAGATTTGGTTCCATAGGAGTTTTGATAGGTTTGCAACCTAATTTTCCAGAATTAGAAACTAACTGTAAAACATATTGCCTTTGACAAACGAAAATGACCTTGCTTGTTTAAGCCACTTCAAGACCTAAGAAATATTTCAAGCTTCCAAGATCTTTTATCTTGAAAAAACTCTTAAAAGACTCTTTGAGGACCTCAATGGAATGTTGGCTATTTCTTTTGATTATGATACCATCAACATAAACTAACAAAGCAATGAAAATTTGTCCTTCTATTTTGACAAACATAGAATGATCAGATTGAGATTAGTGGAATCCTTCAGCTAATAAAGCAGTTGAAAACTTAGCAAACCACTGTCTTGAGGCTTGATTAAGTCCATACAAAGATTTATGAAATAACAAACATCATTTGAAGGCTAATTCTCCCCCTTGAAGCAAAAACCAGGAGGAAGTTGCATGTAAACTTCTTCAGTCAAGTCTCCATGCAAAAAAGCGTTGGTTACATCCAATTGAGTAAGAAACCAGCCTTGTGTAGCAGTAAAACTAAGTAATAACTTCACAGTAACTAATTTGGCTACAGGAGAAAAGGTATCAAGAAAATAAATGCATTCTTGTTGGGTGTAACCTTTTGCAACCAACCTTGCTTTAAACCTCTCAATATAAACATCTTCATTGTATTTAATCTTGTACACTCATTTACAACCAATGTCATGTTTGCACTGAGGCAAACTAAAAATAGACCAAGTAATATTTTCCTCAAGAGCCTTTAATTCAACATCCATACCAGTTGGCCAAGTTGGGATATATGCAACTTGTGTATAGGATGTTGGCTCAAAATTAAAGGAAACATTGAGAACAATGAATTTATAAGAGAGAAAAGTTTATCATATGACAAGACAGAGGTAAGAGAATGATATGTAGAAGGAGGAACAATGTTAGAGGAACCTTGCAAAAGAGAGAAATGATAATCCTGTAAATAAGGTGGAGCTCTTTTGGTTCTTTGAGGTTTATTTGATTGAGGAGGGAAATCTGTTTTTGAAGAAATATGAGGTGAATGAAAAGTGGAATCTGAAAAAGAGCCATTGGTGGATGAATTTGTGTTTGAAGAAGGAAAAGAAAAAGAATCATCACAAATTAAATGAGGTAAAACTCAAGTAGGAAAAAAAAATGATATCAGTTGGCTGCTATTGAGTGGGAAAAGGGAATATTGTTTCATGAAAAATAACATTTTGAGAAATGAAGATAGAATTGGTTTGAATGTAAAACCTATGTGCGATACTGATTCAAATGGATTCACAAATTTCCAAATCAAACTTATTTAAATGGATGTCTAAATTTGCACAAACCAAATGCCAATTTTATTTAGCCCCTAAACATGTATCTACGTGTCAAATCAAATCAATAAATTAAGCCATGCAATAGTTATGCTGATAAACACAGATTTCAGGAAAAAAACCTTTCAGGTAAAAACTTTTATTTCACTATAATTTGAAAGTACCTAACACGGATTACAATGAAATCTGCAGTGGTTCACACTCATCTATACCACAAGAACTGCAGTTCGAATCAGCCCAGTAATACTGCAACACTCCCTATGACACAGTCGATCAACCTAGTACCTCTCTCAAGAGGTACCTATTGTCAGCCCTGTACCTTCAATGGCACCTAGTTCACCAGCATAAAATCCCAGCAAAATATGTCTTGGGTTCCATAAAAATGACTCACATAAAAGTAATTAGGATTGTGAATTGAAAAAAAAAGCTTTGAACCCTTAAATGGTTGGAGAAGAATACAAACACTAGAAAAATGTATTCTGTTATTAGAAGTGCTTCTCCACGCCCAAAACAAATAGCTTGACACTCAATATATAGAAAAAATTGAGTCGGTGATGTGTTAGCCTAAAAGACCCGTCGTTCGAGCGACATACGTCGTCGTTTGAGCGAGACATTATCTCATTCGAACGAGATGCGTCGTCGTTTGAATGACAGAGGCACTGATCCAAAAAAAAAATCCGAATTTGAAAATATTTGGAAACCTCAAAAAGCAAAACTGTTTACGGGATCAAAAAACTTTTTTAAAAAGAACTTTTATAAGAAAATATTTTTATAAAAATAATTTATAAAAATTTCATAAAATATCCCAACACTTTTAATATGAAATGTAAATGGAACTTAAACATAATTTTACCAAAATCATCTTATTGGGCATGAATGTTGAAGACCACTTGAAATTCGGATCCTTCTTTAGTAGATGTTAGCTTCCTCAATTCTTTGACGACTTTTAGTTGTATATGACAAACTTAATTGTGACGGATTATGTCCTTACAAATCTCCCCTTATGTCTATGTCGGTACAAAATAAAAAACATCCGAATTATCAATCTCAAAATGACCTATACAAATCTACCCTCCCATAAACTCAAAAGTGGAATGATAAACTGTTAAGTCTTCAAACTTTGCTTCAACAATCAATTCTTTAAAACTTTGAGCTTTTCTCATGAGGGTGTGCAACCTAATGATCTTCAATTGTACCTACACACATGAGACAAAGCAAATACCTCTTGACGTGTCGAGTTTGAAATGATATAAGCATAAACATGAAATCATAATCAATTCTCCCCCATACTTAAACTCCCCAATAAAATCATAATTCGTTCTCCCCCTTTTTATTTGTCCGAAATAAACAAGGAAAAGAAAAAATGAAATAAATCAAATCGGGGTGTCACGAAAAACAAGGAAAACAAAGCAAACAAACTATTTTTAATTTTTCAGACAAAAAACAAAAATAAAAAATAATGATACAAAAAATCACACACTATGAATTTATACTAAGATAACCAAATCATGGAAATGGAATGAATGGGTGTGAAAAAATTCGATAGGAAAATTGACTCAATCATGGCGTGAGCACGATGCAAAAGTGTACTCCTAACGAATTAACATCAACATAGTCCTTAGGTATAAAATTGTTGAATTTAGATGACATATTCTTAATCATATAAACAAATCAAAAAATAAATAATTTCCACATCAATAACGTCCAAAACTATGGAATGCGTTTTCATGACTTTCAAGGATGTCCAAACTGCTTTAAATTCAATCCAAACTCCCTCATTAAAAGATAATGCTTTTTATTTTTCTTATGAGGTGATGAAAATAAAAACCTATATGCCCATTTTTGGCATATTTTCTTTTAATTTCCTTTTAATTTTTTTCGGGCTCTTTTAAACCTCATTGGACCCCAGATAATTTTCAATTCCTCACTTTTTTAGGTCCTTTTAAACGGTGGCTTTATCGCAAAGGAGAAATAAGATACCTTTTGCATCCCTTTTTCATTTAAAAAAAATCGCACAAACGGTTTAAAACATGCATTACTTTCTTGTCAAGTTTATTGCATTTGGTTCATTGTATAGACAGAACTGAGATGGAAACACTCAACCAACATGCGATAGACAAGCACAAAAGTCAAACAAATTCGTGCATGTGTGCGATAAAGGACAAATGAGTCAAACATATAGGTAGCAACACTATATATATCATCTCAAATACTCTAAATTTTGTACAACACATAAATGGCTCAACATATTGACTCAAAACACAATCAAATAGTCACATGGATATGGAATGAAATTGTGACTCGATCATCCTAAGTGTCCATTCATATGTGGTGTAAACAAAATACAAAACTCTTTTTGGATTTTTAAAAAATTTTATCAAAAAATGAAAAATCTTTGTGTATTTTTCAAACACTGTTCAAAATCAACCTAGTAATACCAAATCATATAACAATATGAACTAGAGGATTGCAAACAGAAGAGACGAAGTAGGGTATCACTCGAACGAAGCGCCATGTCTCTCGAACAAAAAGGGCTTCTCGCGAGAAGATGCTTCGCGCGACATCTGAAGTCGCTCGAATGAAAACTCCTCTCGTTTGAACGAAAAAAATCAAAATTTCATAGATTACCCAGAATGTCATACAGTTTTGTCCAGTGAAAAAAATTCGTGAAAACAGTTCTTAGAATGGGCAACCAGATCCAAAACAGTTGTAAAATTAAGATAAATATATGAAAATGGAAAATATAAATACAAAATGATACATACTAGAAATAGGAAAAAGTGTCATCATGTAAATCATCCTATGCTAGCAAAAAGTCTAAACCTCATCCATTACGTGTGGAGGAGTTTTCCAAAGATGGTGAAATCTTTTGAAACAATTCCATCAAATCGTGTGAAGTCTTGACTAAAATTTTTACTTTCTCCCGAATATGTGCAAACTCTCTATCATTATATGCAAGCAAAGTATTATGAGTGGGTGCATATGTGCGAACATGTGTAGAACCAAAGCGTGACACATTACCCAACTTAAAACAAAACTCCTCAAGGTGTCCTCTCTTTCTTGCAATGGGAGCAACCATAAACAGGTCTAGGTACACCTCTATCAAAATGTCTCCTATTCTCTCTCCTAACAGGTATGGGATGATTAGGTGGGTCGAGTTGAGAGCCATATGGATCTAACACTAAAGTAGGAACCGAATCGGGTGCAACAAAAGAAGTGTGTGCACCATCATGACTTATTCCTATACCCTCACCACTACCCAAAATGGGATTGTGAACCATCTTTTTAACCTTCGTAGATGCATTATCTAAAGGAACTTTGACCTCCCGGGCACGTTCGAGATCACTCTTGAGTTGGGATACACGTGTCATCAAACTAGACAACGTGTCGATCAAGTCACACTTTTCCCTCCTTAAAACTTCTTTCTCTCTCTCTAAATCTAAAATACGACAACCTTAATCCCTATTATACTTCTTTGTTTTCAAGGTCTTAGTGTACAAATCCCTAAAGGCTTTTTGGAGCTCACTTTCATCTCCGCTCTCAAACTCGCTCTCACCCCCACTAAAAACACTCGACTCATCATCGTCTCTCTCGCGAACACGATCATTGTGGGACAAAGTGGGTGTGCTCACATGATTCAAAAAATATACACACATCCCATGTGTTAAATCTTTACCGGGCTCATCTCCTTCACTATCACTAAGAGTAGCAAGCATGGCTACATTCTTCCCTTTTCTCCTTAGCCTAGTACGACACTCAAATGCTCTATGTCCTTTTCCTTTACACTCAAAATAAGTCATATTATATCATTCTTCCTCACTCTCTTCTTCTTTATCACCCTCTCTATCTTTTTCACTACACTCTTTGGCCTTTTATTTTTTTTTATTTTTCTCAAAAGAATTTTTATTGGATGAATTATTTTTTTCATTTTGAGAAACTTTTTAAAATTTTTTGCAAATAAGGCCATATCGTCAATAGTAAAATCTCCATCAGAATCAGACTCATAAACTCTCTCTTTCTTTTTCTTCCTAACTTGAGTCTTTAAAGCAACGCCTTTATCCTCAACCTTAATGGTTTGGGGAAACATGTCAATCTCATAAGTTTGTAGGTCTCCTATGAGCTCTTCTAACTTAAGTGAATTAAACTTTCCCAACGAATTCAGAACAGTGACTTTAGGAATAAAACATTTTGGGAGAGACCTCAAAATCTTTTTAACGACACGCGTGTTATCAATTAGCTCACCTAAATTAAAACTTGAGTTAACAATATCTGACAAACGTGCATAAAACTCATCAAAACGTTTGGACTCAGACATGGTGATAGTTTCAAACTGGGTGGTCAAATTTTGTAACTTTGATTCTTTAATCGCGTTCGTACCCTCATGTGTCAATTGGAGGACATCCCATGCCTCTTTAGACGTGGTTCACATCATAATTAGACGGAACTCGTCGGGGGTGACGGCTCCAGAAACAGCACTCAAATTACGGGAATTAAAATTAGACATTTTAAATCCATCTTTAGTCCAATCCGACACATGTTTCAAAGAGGTGATATTATTAGCAGTGATAGTGAGAGGAGTCCAACCTCTTTCACAAAGGAACCAAACACGTTTGTCATTGGCTTTTAATTATGATTTCATACGGGCTTTCCAATAGGCATAATTGGACCCGTAAAAAATAGGCATTCGATTATATAAGTGATCCATCGAAAAGTTGGGATTTTTCATAAAACCAAATTTTCAAAAAAATCAGTATCACACAATTTATGCGAAAAATAGGAATACGCGATAAATTAGCGCAACCTGCTCTGATGCCAATTTGTAAAACCTATGTGCGATATTGATTCAAATGGATTCACAAATTTCCAAATCAAACTTATTTAATTGGATGTCTAAATTTTCACAAATCAAATGTCAATTTTATTTAGCCCCTAAACATGCATCTACGTGTCAAATCAAATCAATAAATTAAACCATGCAATGATTACGCTGACAAACACAGATTTCAGGAAAAAAAAAACTTTCGGGTTTTATTTCACTATAATTTTTAAGTACGTTACACGGATTACAATGAATCTGCAGTGGTTCACACTCAGCTATACCACAAGAACCGCAATTCGAATCAGCCCAGGAATACCATCGCACTCCCTATGACACACAGTCGATCAGTCCGATACCTCCCTTAAGCGGTACCTATTGTCAGTCCAATATATTCAATGGCACCTAGTTCACTAGAATAAAATCCCAGCAAAATATGTCTTGGGTTCCACAAAAATAATTCACATAAAAGTAATTGGGATTGTGAATTGAAAAACAAAAGCTTTGAAACTTTAAATGGTTGGAGAAGAATAAAAACACTACAAAAATGAATTTGGTTAAAAGACGTGCTTCTCCATGCCTAAAACAAATAGCCTGACACTTAATATATAGCAGAAATTGGGTCGGTGATGTGTTAGTCGAAAAGACCTGTCGTTCGAGCGATATACGTCGTCATTTGAGCGAGACAGTATCTCCTTCGAACGAGATGTGTTGTCATTTGAACGACAGAGGCACTGATCCCAAAAAAAATCAGACTTTGAAAATAGTTAGAAGCCTCAAAAAGCAAAACTCTTTACGGGATCAAAAAACTTTTTTAAAAAGAACTTCTATAAGAAAATGTTTTAATAAAAATTTCATAAAATATCCCAACACTTTTAATATGAAATGTAACTGGAACTTAAACATAATTTTACCAAATTCATCTTGTTGGGGATGAATGTTGAAGACCACTAGAAATTCGGATTCGTCTTTTGTATATGTTAGCTTCCTCAATTCTTTGACGACTTGTAGCGGTATACGAAAAACTTAATTGCGACGAACTAGGTCCTTACATTAAAGATCAAGGAGTTTATATCCTTTGAATCCAAAAGGATAGATAAGAAATATAGAAGCTATGGATCGAGGAGAAAATTTATTTATGTGACTCGTTAAAGTTGAAGCATAAAATAAACATCCAAAGCTTTTGAGGTGAGAATAGTTGGTTGCTTTTGATATAACATTTTGTAAGGTGTTTTATTGTCAATGATAGGAGGTGGGTCCTATTGATAAGATACGCAGCTGTAAGAATACGATCTCCCAATAGCACAACGGAACATTAGATTGAAAAAGCAAAGCTCTAGCAACATTCAAGATGTGTTGAGGCTTTCTTTCTATAGCAGAATTTTGTTGAGGAGTCTCTACACAATAATAGTAATGTATAATTCCTACAGAATGAAATAGATCAACAAATCCAAGTTCTAGGGCATTATCAGATCTGCAAGATTTAATGTAAACTCCAAATTGAGTTTGAACCATTTTTACAAAATTTGGCATTATGGTTTTGACTTTAGATTTTCTTTTCAGTAAATAAACCCATGTAGCTCTGCTACTATCATCAATAATAGTTAAAATAAAAATGATTTCCATCAATAGTTTCAGTTTGAAAGGTCCCCGATGTGTCACAATGTATAAGATCAAAAGTCTTGGCAAATAGATGATTTTCAGAAACAAAGGGTAATCTTCTTTGTTTAGTGAAATGAAATATAGAGAAATGAGGATCTTCTTGATTACATGGAGAAATATGTAAAATATCTTTTAAGGTTTTAAGATTAACAAAAGAAGGATGACCTAGTCTATAATGCCAAATAGGATCTTTATTGAATTGAATATTATTACAAGACATACTAGAATGAAGAATGGATGAAGGAAAATTCTCTTTATCCAAGTAATAAAGAATGCCTTGATGTTTACCCATCCCAATCGTTTTTCCCTGAGTAAGGTCCTGAATCAAACAACAATCATGAGAAAATATTAGATTAAGTTGAAGAGATTGAGTAAGACTACTCACAGATAACAAATTATATTAAAAAAGAGGAACATGAAGGACATTATGCAGAGTAAGATTAGGTGAAAGCGTATGGTGAGTAGCCCATGTGTCTATAATCCAAAAAGTATTAGACATAGAAGCTGTAATACCTCGTAATTTTATTGATTTGTATTTAAGGGATTAATTGAACTAAATGAGAATTAATTGGGAATTAATCCGGATATAAATACTAGCAAGATGTGAGTTGGTATTTAATTATGATGTTAAAATTGAATATTTCTGAGTATATATGGTAATATATGAGTATTAAAAATATTTAAATTGTCAAGAGGCAGAAATACGACAATTTGGAAAATTTAATTGGAACGCACGTGTCAGTCGCGTCAGGAATGAATTTATTTAAATTAAAAAGTAAATTATATTTTATCAACCAAATGATCATTTTGAGTGCGCCAACGCGTCCGGAAGGGTTGAAATAGTGAGAAAACACTAGCCGGGAGTTTAGTTTGGGTCCAGGGGCATTTTTAGGCCAAACCGACAACCTGGAAGGGTATTTTGGTGATTTTAAAAATTGAGGAATTAAAACCCACGAATTTTAGAGTTTATTTTTATATTTTTAAAGAGGCCACTAAGTTCATTACCAGCAAAAGGCAAGAGAGTGGGCTACAGGAGTTTTGAGAGGAGTTAGAGAGAAGTTAAAAGAGGTTCCACCAAACCATCTTCCTTCACCAACATTTTGAAAGGAAATTGTGACCGGAAAGAAGAGAGAGAGACAACCTTGATCATCAACAACGATTTAGAACATCGGATTTAAGACAAGTGATTTGATGTCATTAATTGCAATGAATATTTCCTCCATGTTTAGTGTAGAAACCTTATGCTTTGAAAGTCTTGGTGAAAACCCAATGGGATTGTGGTAGAAACTCTTAATCTTGGTTAGAAATTGCATGTAGAATGATTATGGACGAAATTGGTATCCTAAAACTTAACTTGGATGATTTAAAAATGGATTTATGATGAGTATTTAGGTACAATAAAATTATGTGTTCATGTTCATAGGGTTTGGGGTAAAATTTGGGGATTTATGATAATTGCATGTTGATTAGGAGGATTGGACCCAAAAAATATGTTAAGAAGCGACCTAGGAGTACTCAGAGTAGTTTAAAAACATTAAAAAGTTATTGGGATGATTTTTGAATGGAATTAGAGAAGAGAAAAATGAAGAAAAACGAGTTGGAAAATTTCTGGGCGTATTCTGCCATCTCGTTAGAAGACCTGCCCAGGTCGTTCGAATGACCTCGTTCGAACGAGCTTCTAACGAGATGACAGTATCCCTTCTAACAAGTTCGTTCGAAGACTTCGTTCGAACGACACTTGTTCGAACAACATCGTTCGAACGAGATTTCTAACGAGTTGACATAATGGCCTTTTTAGGCCTGATTTTATTTCGAACTTCCAGTAGACTTATTTAATTGAGTGTTAACCTCCCTTGTTGACTAGTGGGTATAGTAGTGAGATTGGAGTACGTTGAGGATTAAAACTTAGAATTTTGTAGTAAACCGGATGACATTTATGGGTTAGGAAATAAGTACCTAAAATTACGACGTGAGAAGGGTTGACAATTTTTTATGTATATTATTCGGGAATTGTAAACGTGTAACATTTAATGACGGAATATGAATATAAAATATACCTCTATTGATATTATAAGATATCTAAGATGTGTGAATGCTTAGTATATGTGGTTATCTGTGTATAACATACCTACCATACTTGCTATCACGGGAGGTCGGCATTCGATCAGGGCCATCTAATCTTTGTGTGCCCACGGGGGGATTTAGATTGGTACCTCGAGGACATAGATCAGAGAATGACTTATTGAGGAGTCAATAAGTCTGCTGATCATGGGAGCGTAGGTATGTGCGTGACCCATGTGATGTGAACTATGTTAGCCTCCATTATGTGCGTTTGTTACTTGTCGAAACGGTCCCTGAGAGATTCGGAATACGTGATCCTTATGTACGTGATGCCCCGGGATTTGATAGCAGAGTATGTGTGCACCGCAGCTTAGTCTAGGGGTGCCATCATTGTATATTATAAGGAGATTGTTATACTGAATTATTTAAATGATCTGTTTATATAAGTACAAGTGTGAATTAATGTAATATCTTTATAGAGTTAAAAATGGGAAAATACTTAGTAATTATTGTAACTAATTTCAAGGAATGAAGGTAAAACTCTCAGTTTATATTAAGACGTCGGGAATTAAACCATGATTTAGTATAGTAAAAATCAGATATTGAATTGGACTAGTTTGATAGTAGAATAACTAGAACGGGTACGGGTACGGTAGGTGTGCACAATTAGTTGAGGGGTGAGAAACTCATGTGAGTGCACGCACTATCATGTATTTTATATTCACTGTTTAATGATATTAAACACTTGCTGTATTTTAAACTGTTTTCACAATCGGGATCTGACCCGTTTGCTTTCAAATCTATTTTCTTGTAAAAACCTTTTAGATACCCAGCCACAAGGACACCAAGTGTAGGAGTTCCATTCCGGTGACGTGCTGTAGCTGTTGTGGAAGTTACAGGACCTCGATAGTAGACGCCTCCACTTTCTATCTTGACTCTATTTCAGATTTACTCATCTGTAGGGCATGTCGCCCCTTTTCTTTTAGAGACATCCTACTTACTCGGTTTTATTTCAGATTTTGGGTTGTAATTATTTAGTGATTCAAACTTTGTATTCAGTTTTATTCAATATATCGGATTATTTCCGAGGAGTGTTCCTCCAGATTCATTTATTTCTTATTATTGAAATGTGACTGTAATGTGGTTGTGATATCATTTTTTTTTATAATTTAAGACTTATTGTAAATTAATCGGATTTAATTAAAATTGACAACTCACTTTTTAAATATTAGGTGGCTAGTAATTGTTAAAAGGTTTTTCGGCAGTGATGCTATGAACTGAACCAACTTGACAGTTTGTATTAATATGAATAAAGGAGTAGCTACCCGGTATTTAATTAGTCGGGGTGTCACAGGTGGTATCAGAGCATCAGGTTCTAGTGTCCTTAGGATCTGTACGGCTTGTTATGTTTTCGTGTAGCTTTCTTTGATATAGAGCCCTATATTTTAGGTTAGTTGTATTCTTTTATGTATGTTTCGCTCTTCATCTATTTTGAGATAATGACTGCGAACTTATAAGACTTTACTCTCATTTCAGATGCCTCCACGACGCGCATAGCGAGTTACCAAGGATGCTCAGCCCGAGCCACAGCCTGCACCAGTCCAGGGCTCCTTGAATGCCGCAGAGGTTGCCGCTATTGTAGCCCAAGTGGTAAATGCCTCTCTAGCAATTGTGCAGCAGGCACCACCTCAGGCGCCGGTAGTAGCGCCTGTACAGGCTCATGCATTCATGTCTTCTTGGGAACGTGTTCATGATGCTTTTCAGAAAGAACACTCTCCGGAGTTTGCAGGTAGCTCCGATGTCGTTGTGTCCATCCAGTGGAAGAAGGACATTCAAAGGCATTTGAGGATGTATGAGTGCACGGAAGTACAGAAACAGATACTGGCTACTTTTAAGCTAGTAGGATCAACGTTGCAGTGGTGGGACTCCATTACCACCACGGAGGAGAGAGACATCCTTTCTATACAGGAGTTTTGGGTGCGGTTCGACCGCAAGTATTTTCCATCAGCCGTTCACACCGAAATGAGGAGGAAGTTAATGAACCTCAAACAGGAGGGGAAGACCGTGGCTGAGTATGAGGCCGAATTCACTAATCTCTTGAACATCGTTCCCGATGAGATTTCGACCGAGGAGAAAAAGATTCAGAAGTTCATGGATGGGTTGACCTGGAGAATCCGTCAGCACTTGTTGGGTAATCTCTCATTGGCCACTTATTCTGATGTGGTTAACGCAGCATTGCTTCACTGCTAGGACCACTGCTTTCACTTGTCAGAGGGTAAGCGATTAGGAGAGTCCAACCATCAGGGCAGGACAGGGGGGAATGGTGCCAGCGGGGCACAATCTGCTCAGGGTTAGCACAGGCAGGGTGATCAGGGTTCCCAACAGGGGGATTTTAAGAGGTTTAGATCTGGGGGTTTCAGAAATGGTCAGGGAGGTTTTCGTCAGGGCCAGCACGTCCATGGGAGGAATGGCAACGGCCACCAGGGCCGTTGGCAGCAGGGTCCTAGAGGGGAGAATTTTTCGGAGAAATGTTTCACTTGTGCAAAAATTGGCCACAAACGCCAGTAGTGTCCTGATAGGGGCAGAGCCCCACAGCAGCAGCATCAGTAGGGTGCTCTACACGAGCCCCAAAGACCTATATTTCCCGTCACCCTCCCAGCACCACCACAGATGCCAGCTTTGCCACCCATTCCCGCAGTCCCAGTCCAAGAGGGACAGCTCCAGTATGGACAAGTTTATCAGCTTCAACAGGGCGTAGGCCCATAGGATCCACCTGCTATTGAGGGTATGTTCTCTATTCAGGGGGCTATGGGGCGTATTTTATTAGATACGGGGGCCACACACTGTTTCATTGCCACGATATTTGCATGCATTTTGGGGTTGTTAGGCACTGCAGAGAGCACGATTACTTGCATAGATTCACCGTTGAGTAGGAGTTCTGTGATTTGTTTTATTTGTAGAGGTGTGGGTATAGAGATCGGGAGATTTACCTTACCTGCTGATATGTTAGTATTAGAGATGACTGAGTACGATGCGATTGTTGGTATGGATTGGCTAGTTGTGTACCGAGCCATGATTGATTGTTTCAGTAGGAGTATCATTTTTGCCATACCCGGGCAGGAGATGTTCTTAGTGGCGATGACTCGCCCTGAGGGAGGATCGTCCACTCACTTGTACTATATAGAGGAGGAGACCTCTAAGGAAGTTATATTACCACTCGATTCGATTCCAGTTGTTAGGGAGTTTGCTGATGTATTTCAGGATATACCTGGATTAGCTCCTAGTAGAGAGATAGATTTTGTTATCGATTTGACATCGTTCACTCGGCCAATTGCCCGCACACCTTACCGTATGGCTCCAGTAGAGATGAGAGAGCTAAGGGATCAGATAGAGCAGTTATTGGGTCAGGGGTTTATCTGAAGGAGTACTTCGCCGTGGGGTGACCCTATGCTATTCATAAAGAAGAGGGATGGATCGTTGAGGTTGTGTGTAGATTACCGGGAGTTGAATAAAGTCACGATACGGAATAAGTATCCGTTGCCCCGAATCGATGACTTATTCGATCAGTTGAGAGGAGCTTCCTTCTTCTCAAAGATTGACTTGCGATCGGGATACTATCAGTTGCGTATCAGGGAATAGGACGTCTCGAAGACTACTGAGTGTATTCCAACTTGTTTTTTATTTTTCATATTTAATCAATTCCAGTAGTTTTAAATCTGCTAACGTAATTTAGTTAGTAAGTTTAATTTAGTTTACATTTAGTTAGTAGAAATCAATATCCAAACTAATCATCCTTTTGTTCTTTTTCTAGAGTCAGTTTAGGGTTAGTCATCTTTCCTTTCGTCGTTACGTTCCACATCCTATTTCCCTGAGGATTCGACCCCGTCTTACCGGGTTTATTACTTACGCGACTGATTTGCACTTGAACTTAATTAGAACACACTAGAGACACATTTTTAGTCGCATCAGGGAGCTTATTGCCAACATTAGTCTTCTTCTTTGAGGTACCAATATCAACAATCTTATTGGTGCCAGTAGCAAAGCCATTCCCCAAGAGATTGAGAAACTTCCTTTTACCCATACTCACAGAAAGGGGAAGGTCGGAATCAAAAGAGGTGGAAGTACCAACAGCAAGTTGACCACCACCATATGTAGTGGCAGAGGAGGTAGAGATTGGATCTCTCTCCAAGTCTATGATGTTATAAGGGGTGACAGTTATTGGTCGAGAAATAAAAGAAGTTATAAAACTTTTATACTTCAGCAAGTATGAAGCCGACCTAGTATGCTCCTTGCCTATCTTTTGATGAATGCCCCACAAAAACTTGAGTTCGTCAAGCTTAATGTCACTTTCTTTGGGACTCATCTTCTTCTTATCAACTGCAAGTAAATAAATAGAAAATGTTAATGGGTAATATCAACAGGTATTTCATCACCATGAATACACAAAATATGTTTATTACAACCTATGGCATGGCCCTCTTGAGGTCATATGTGTCCATCGTATACTTCACCCCCTTGAAGAGGAATGTATTACCAGTTCTTTGCAATAACCCCATGATCAAAATAATATTTATTGGAGTCACGCAATTTGACAACTAGGACTCTGTTGGCAAACCTAGTCTTTAAATAATATGTATTGTCATTGGTGACCCATTTGTAACAGAAAATAATTTCAGGATGGGTCCCATGGATTTGGTTAAGCCTATGGATTCCATTAACTATCCTCCATGTATTGGGGGCTACTCTAGCATATACAATATCAAAAAATTGACATAATTCTAAGTAAAAATGATTTGGGGGAAAAGTAAAGCCGCACTCACCTATGAATAAGGTGGGAATCCAATGACCCTCAGATAAAGAGAAGACATCAACAGGAGGACTAGGAAGCTCTAAATCTACCCAATCTGGTATATTCCATTCCTTCCTAAATTCGTTTAGAGAATCAATATAATCTTTATAAACCATGACTCAAGAGGAAGAAAAGAAGGAAAAGGAAAGAATTCTTAAAAAACTGAAGGATTTAGCAAGAACTGTCAAAAGAGATGAAGAACGGCGACAAATGGGCACACAAGAGTTCAAAGATAGCTGCTACAGTTTGAAAGTTTGGGGGTAAGGCAAAATCGAGAAAGTTCACTGCCTTTTATAGGTTGCCTCAAAAACAGCAAACGTAATTATTAAACGTACAAAAGATTGACGTTCCGATGGATTTACAAATCAAATGATGAAAAATACTCATTTACCCTTGGGCAATTCATCAAATTTCAAATTATTTGCAAAAATTCCATCTTCAAAGAGTACCAATTAAACTTTACAAGGTGGTAAATTGGTTGCCAACCAAGTGTTATAAAAATAGCTCGAGCTATACCCGGGAGCAAATGCTATATACTTTCATGCAAGCATCAAGCATCAGGCATAGAACATTGGGGGATTCTATTGATACCAAAAATTATCCATCTACATGGACCAATCAGAAATAAACATTTGTTCTCCTACGTGGCCTTAATCCCAGTCAGCTAATAATAGCCTGACAAGAAATGCCAACCAAGTACTGAGAAGCCCGACCAACAACATCAGTAAAGAGTCAACATATCAAGAATCATATTACTCATAGTTTGTACAACTAATCGTCACATACAGTATGTAAGGATATATATGCTTAATATATAAATGCATTCCATCCCTTGACATTCCAACCCTTGGCCTCCGGGTCATTATAAATACATTGTACCTCTGCCATTAAAGGAAAGAACACAAGCAAGCAAGCTATTGCAACCACTAATACCACAACAATGGACATAGGCTTTAATACATAGCCAAACCACTTTAAAATCTTGTGTTGTTCTCTTTCTATTTACATATTTTATCTGTGATTAAAGAATTAAATCTAATCTAGTTTTTTACATCGACAATGAGAGTGTTAAAGTAAAGTCGAGGCCACACATTACACATTTCATGAAATCCAAAAATCAAGAAACTCATGTCATTGAAGTACCCATTGATCATAGGCTTTTGACAAGTCTAATTATGAAGCACAAATGCCTTTTTTTATTTATTTCCTCATTGTGTGTTATTCATGAATAATAAGAATATTATCCTGTTATTGTCGATTATGAATGAAAGAATTTTGATATGGAGAAACAAGATATTTTAATATGGGGCACGTACGAGAAATCATAATAGCGGATATTATGTTGTAAATTACATTACATAAACTAATAGGACATAAATGTTTGATTTGAGTTAGATGAGGTATTTTCGGAATGAAAATGAGATTTTTTTTTATTTAATTCACATAAAAGATAACCACTATGAAAGAAAGCTTTAATCAAATTTGTAACTGAAGATCCCACTAGTGACCAATGGTTTTTGAAAAATTCACAAGTCAAGCCATCCGGACCAAGAGTCTTATTATTAGCCATTCTAGAGAGATTATGAAAAATTTCTCATTCAGAAACCAGGTGTAAAAGTTTAGATTTATCACAACCATTAACCTTTGCCAAAAAATATTTATTATTGGGAAAAGGAGGATGCGAAGTAGAATAAGGTTAGTTAAATTATTGTTGAATATTTGTGGTGGTGGTATGCCATCCAATATCAGGATGAAAAATTACATTAATATAATTAATACGTCGTTATTGTTTGACACATACATGGAAGTATTTGATATCATTACCCCTATATAGTCCACTGACTATTCTTTTTATTTTTTCAATATAGATATTCTTGTATAAGGCTTTCAACTAAAATATTTTGAAAACATACTTCGCGAGGTAAACGTTCCGTGGTAGGTTGTATAACAAATGAATGATGAAGGCACTGTAATTCTTATTTAAGTTGTTTAATTTTTCAGTCCATATTTTCAAAATATTTTTGTTTCCAAATTCGAGCTGAAAAAAATAAAAAATCAAGCATGACATGTAAATTTAAAAAGCATGAGAGCCTTCAATTGGAGTATCCCAGGTCTGCTTAACCAGTTATTGAAAAGAGAGGTAATTTTCCCATTCTTTACAATACAAAAAATAGGAATATTTTTAACTCTCGAAGGATCTAAGTCCAAAAGAAGAGGACAATGGTGTGACCCGACATTATTGAGATGAATAATAGTAGAGGTAAAGTATAAATTCATCCATGCAACATTGGCAATCCCTATATCAAGTCTCTCACGAATATGATGACCTAAAGTATTATTATTTTTCCAAGTAAAGGAGGGTTCAAGAAACCTTAAATCCCGAAGATGGCAAGCATGCATGAAATGACGTAGGCAATGTGCACATGAGTTTTCAAAAGTATTATCTACTAATTTTTCATGTGGTACAAATATGGAATTAAACCGCCTAGTAAAAGCCAAGAATGAACAATTGAATGATTTATTTGGTGGAGTTGATGCCATACATGAGCTTGAACCGTAGGTTGTTGATAGTAAGCTCAGTTGGGACAACGAAAGGATCATGTTCCATTAACATGTGAATAAAATATGGGGAAACAACTATTTTATGCATGGTGATAATCCTCCAACCCACAGGATCCATATTTCATTGGATTGACCCAAAGAAGGAGACACAGTGTTATTTTGATAGCATAATGTGACCCCCGCCTAATTAAATACCGGGTGATCAGTCCTTTAATAAATTAATTCAGAATATCCAGTTAGAACAGACTATGCATCACTGTCGAAAACTTTATTATTAAATACTAACCACCTAATATTTAAAAAGGTTTATGTAAAAATTTTATCTTTTAATTAATGTAAAACTAGATTAATGAAATAATTAAACATTCACCATTTACATCAATCTCATATGATAGGGAATAACTGCAATAATAAATGTACTGGAGTAAACACTTCCGGTCTAAGTACCAAATACAGTAATCCAACAGAAATAAATCAACAACTGAAAGAAGTAAATAACTAAATCCAAAATCTCTGAATATCTGAATAGAAAAGGGGCAACATGCCCTAATTGATGAAATAACTCAAAAGGAATAAATGATGGACATGAAGGCGTCTACTACCAAGGTCATGTACCTTCCACAATAGCTACACCTCGTCGAATGAATGGAACCCCTATGCTTGGTGTCCTTATAGCTGGGCACCTAAAATAATTTGACAAGAGTATAGATTTGAAGAAAACGGATCAGAGCCCGAGTTGAAAACAGTTTAAAAATCAGCAAGTGCTTTAAATGAATTAATAGCACATATACTTTTCATGTTAGATTATCGTACTCACTTGAGATGCTCACCTCTCATCTAATGTGCACGCCTAACGTACCAACAAACCCTACTAGTTTCTATTCCCATGCTAACTAGTTCTTTCCAGTCTAACATCTAATCATAGACCAATATCGTTCCCATGTATTTCCCTCGTAATATATATAACACCTTAATCAATTTATCTTTAACATGGATAAGTGCCTTTTCAATTTAGTGTAAGTGTTTACCAACTTAATTCATTTCATATTTCATTATCATACATGTTTACTTACTTCACATGGTAGATAGTAGCACACGTGTATATACACATTCACTCTATTATATATAGATACAATACTGCACCCCGATACACAACTGCGGTGCATGCATACTTTACTATCATGTCCCGGTGCACCGCTCATTGCATAAAGGAATATAGGTTCAATCTCTCACAAACCTTCAAAATAAACACACATATTGGAGGCGAACATAGTTCCAGGTTGATGGGCAATGCACATACCTATGCAGCCATAGGACCATCATCACTATCATTCTCACAGATAGCCCGTACCTAGGTTCTATGCTCTAGTGGCACAAATCAAGATCCCACCTGAAGGCTTCTCAAGGCATGATCGTCCACAACGCAACCTCCACTCGATAGAAAATATCGTAGGTATGTTATACACATAATAGTTCAATCAATATGTATACACAACAACTTATCATATTCATTAGGTATTCACGCAACCCAAATCCCTGAGTTTATATATAGCATTATCGTCTCTACTACTCGTAATATTTTAACCGAACGATTTATCTCTCTATCGTATCTACTCTTTAAGTCTATCTCATTCCAACACATTCTCTTAGTAGTTAATCAATTCATCTCCCTACTAGACTAAGAAATGAAGCTACTCCATAATAGCGTAGGTCCTGTTCTCTCACTTGAATTAATCTAGAAGGATTTTAACTCATCCGAGCAAAAATTTACATTTCTGAAATCTCGTTAGAACCTGGGAATTCTTGTTCGAACGAGGTCATTCAAATGAAAATCTCACTTCGAATGAACCCAAATCTCGTTAGTAATCTTGTTGGAATTCTCGTTCGAATGAGGTCGTTCGAACGACCTGGGCAGGTCTTCGAATGAGAATTTCGAGATCGTCTTCTACCTTCCAAACTTCGAATTTCACCATCTTCTATCATCCAACACCCATGCTAATTTATCTTAACACCAAGTTAAAGGCTCTAAATCATCTCCCTACAAAAGTAGGCACTCTTTACCCCATTTTTAACATCAAACCCTTAGAGTTATAATAGGGATTAAGATAAATTCCTCAAATCTTTAAAAGCTCTAAATTCATATAACCACCATTAACAACAATTTAAACCCATATTTAATTTCATAAAATCAACATATAAAACCCAGATTTATCATACGCAGAACATGGTTACTCAACTACATGGAAACTTATACTCTCAATTAAAGATTAATACTCAATTTCAGTCACAAATTCATAATATCATGATTAAAACATAAATTAAGTTAACATAGACAATATATGCTCTAAAATCAAGCAAGATAAACACTTGTCTTTTTGTGAACTTCTGATTCCCTGAATGAAACTGGTATATGGGTGAACCTCTCTTCGTGATCTACGCGTTGGTGTGATTTTTGGTGTGCGAGCTTGAGTCTTTATCCCACGACACCTATGGAATTCTTCTTCTCCCTCTTTGGTTCTCTCTCTCTCTCACTTAGGTTTGGAAATTGACAGATACCTTATTACCCACGTACACTTCCCTTTTAATTATCTATTTTCGTCCATTTTAATTTGTAAAAATATCAAAAGACCAAAATACCCTCCGGGGTGTCGGTTTGGCCTAAATTGACCCGAAATCCAAATAAAACACCCGAGTAGAGTTTTCTGACTATCTCGACCCCTCCGAACTCATTGGTGCACTCGAAATGATCATAAAAATTACTTAAAATAAATTATCTTTTTAACCCAATAAAGTAATATCAACATGACTAACACGCGCGTCCCAACGAAGTGTATTGCAACTGCCGTATTTTTTCACTTCTAATATTTTCGTAATCATATATTTCTTTACTCGCTAAGTAATATTCAACATAATTATCACCAATAAATACTAACTCTCATCACGCTTGTAATTATTAAATTTAAATCCGAATTAATTATAAATAAATTTTCTCCATTTAAATTAATTAATCCTAATTCCATAATTAATATAAAATCCTTAAAAAATACGGGGTATTACATACTTCCCCCCTAATAACATAATTTTGTCCCGAAATTTGGAAAAGAACAAAATAAAGGTATACCTGGTGGGAACAACTCTGGATATTTGTCTCACATGTCATCCTCACGCTCCCAAGTAGACTCATCTACATTATGATGCCGCCCATGCACTCGTACTAACGAAACACAGTTTCCTCTCACTACGGTCTAGGATAGCAACTAACCCCTCCTCGTAGGAACTATCGGGCTGAGATCAATCTCCTCTAAGGCAATATGGGTGTGGGCCAAGTCATCCCAAAGATATCTCCTCAGTGAAGAGATATGGAACAAATCATGAATCCTATGCAGGTGTTTCGGTAACCCAAGTCTATAAGCTACTGACCCAATATGCTCAATAATAGGAAATGGACCAACATATCTCGGTACCAACTTCTCTTTCTTCCCAAACTGCATTATCCCCTTCATAGGAGATACTCGCAACAACACCTAATCCCCCACACTGAACTCCCTGAAGAACCTCTTGGCATCGGCGTAACTCTTCTGTCTATCCTGAGCAACCCAAATGCGACTCCGTATCAACTCCACCTTAGCCGAGGTGTCCTGAATCACCTCCAGACCAAGTAACTTGTTGTCCCCCACATCAAGACAACATGATTGGGAACGACAAGGTTGTAATACCCCGTATTTTTATGGCTTTTAAATTAGAGGATTTATTAAATTTAATTTGAGATATTAGTTTAATAATAATCCAAAAATTTATTTTTAATATTTACTAGCATGAGGTGAGTTAGTAATTATTGGGAATTTGTTGAATATTACTATATGAGTAAAGTAATACATTAGATTGATTTTATTAAAATTGTCACGAGTGAATAAAATGGCAATTATGGAACTTTAAGTCGGTACGCGCCTGTGTCGTGCCAGGACTAAATTATTATTATAAAAGTGAATAAATTATAAGTCACCCATATGGTCATTTTGAGTGCGCCAAAGTTACGGAAAGGTTCGAGATAGTCAGAAAAGTGTACTCGGGGGTTTAGTTTGGGTCTCGGGGCATTTTTAGGCCTAATTGACATCCCAGGAGGGTATTATAGACATTTTGTATTTTTGGGTAATTAAACCCACAAATTTTGTTAGGATATATCAACCATTAGGAGTTCTCTTTTCGGGTTAACAAACACAAAACCTAAGAACGACCATTAGAGAAGAAGGTGGAGAGTTTTCCAAGCAATCCAAGGCCTAAAACTCACTCAATCGCATCGCCACCACCACCGAAACGTAGATCGCACGACGAGGAACGCAACCATATCTTTTTCATCAACAAATCAAACCCTTGAATTCCAGGCAAGTATCTATCTTGCTTTGTTTTTAGTTAATGTTTCACCCATGTTAGTTTAGGATTGTTAAGAACATGTTTTATGGAAGAATTTGATAACTTAGAGACTTTAAATCGCATGTTGTAGATGAAGTAGGTATATTCTAGACATCTCAATCTTATGTAGAGGATAACCCACAAAATTATATGGACAGAAGCAAGAAATATGGCAAAGAATTTAGAAGAAGGGAAGTTTCATGAAAAATTAGGGTTCTTGATATTTATGTTGATTTACCCCATTAATTCAATAACTTTGATGAATTTGGACATGTTTCACGTAGGAAATCATGTATATAGGTATATATGACTGTTAGTAATCTTGGTTGGGAGTTTGGGGGATCATTAATGGCATTTTGGAGGAAAGTTTTGGATGAAACCTGTAGGATGAATTTTGCAGATTCTAGGCAAGAACTGCTTGATCGATCGATCGACCAAGAGCATCGATCGATCGATCGAACCCATTCCTCGATCGATCGACCCCCCCTAGAAAACTACATATTTTCCCCTTTTTGTTTAATCCGATTCAATTACGTAGAATCCCTTGATTATTATTTTAGAGTAAAATCGGACATGAAGAGTACCAGTAGGGTCTAAGTAGACTCCGTTGAGTGAAATTTAATAGGGGATGAAAGTATGGGTTAACGGGGAGTTTATTCACACATTAGAAATTTTGCGTATGTTCACTAAAGGATTGAGACTCGTGAAAGATTTAGACCAGAAGGTTAGTGAGGGTATACCTACTGAAATTATACTTAGTGAGAGAGAATACTTCGAGAGATGAGAAGTAAGTATGAATTAAATTATAAATGAGAATAAAAGAGACGAATCCGTTATGCGAGATAATTGGGTAATTTGCGCTAAGAACAGATAATTATAAATATGGGTCGTGGGCTCACCTAATGTAGAAAATCTGAATACCTATATATATGACTGTGTGACTGTACATATATTAAGTATTATGTATCTGTGTAAAATCATACCCGGGGTACTTGTAATAACGTAGGTTTTCGTGTCGGGACAGTCTTATCTCGATTAGACCTTTACAGGGGATATTGACTCGTACCCTAGAAGATAGTATTCGCGATACAGGCTATCTGAAAATGATAGTCAGATGGTTTTAAGAGACGTGAGGGTATGTACTGGCCTCTTAGGACTTGGAACTATGCTTTGCCTCCATTTGTATATGTATTATGTTAATACAGTTCGAGAGTGATTCCGAACTAGTATTTCCCTTAGTACGAGTGATATGGGGATTTGATAGCAGAGTATGCCAGCAACATAGATTTATGTTGGATGCCGATAGTATATATATTATATGAGTGACTAATATATGTATATAGTTATGTTTATGGAAGCTTTATACTGTGTGTATATGTAGTTAAGTAATTAATAAATGCTCCAGCTTATAACAAGTGTTCGTGAATTTTGTAACAGTACTGAGTGGTTCTAAGTAACTTAAGAAAATAGAAGAAATTAATTTTCGAAAACTAAATATCAGGGCCTTAGTATTTCTAGAGATAAAAATTCATGGGAATAAGATAGATAGGATTATGAGATCAGTAGTACGGTAGGCGTGTACAGTAGATGAGAGGTGAGAATTCTCAAGAGAGTGTCGCATACTAATATGGCTGTCACATTAGCTGGTAAGTATTTTAAATACTTGCTAAAATATTTTAAATTGTTTTACACTCGAGCTCTGACTCGTTTCTTGTTATTTCTCTTTATCTTGTATATATATGTATGTATCAGGTGCCCAGCCATAGGGGCGTCATCCATAGATTCTTTGGATTTCACGTGCTACCGCTTATGTGGGAGTTGCAGGCCTTTGCTTTAGATGACCTCGTCATTGATTCTGTTCTTACTTTAATTCTTCTTAGTTAGGGAAGTTGTCGCCCGTTTTCTTATTCCGTTTGGATTTGTCACATATTTATGTTCATTTATATTTCCAGTATTCAGTACTCCTTGGGAGTTAACTATTGTTAGGATGATTTCATTTATGGTTCTTAAACTTGGTTTGGATTATCTAGATGGTTTAATTCCTGTGTATTAACTGCCATCCTTAGCATTTATATGATTCTTAAATTGTTGGTTATTAAAAAGGTTTTCGTAATGGAAATAAATAAATTAAAAATAATACTTTAAATTGTTTTGACACTTAGCTTAATTATATTGGGTGTTTAAATTGGAATTATTTATTTTATGACAGTGATGCTGAGAATGAACCAACCGTTCATTTTGATTTTAAACAGACTGATCACCCAGTATTTAATTAGGAGGGGTGTCACAGGTGGTATCGGAGCATCAGGTTCTAGTGTCCTTTAGGATCTGTACGGCTTATTTCATTTCCAGCTTAGCGTCTTTGATTTAGAGCCCTATTTTTTGGACTGTTGTATTCTTGTGTTTACGCTTACGTCTTCAGCTATTTGAGATTTGATAATAAATGTAGACTAATAAAATTCCTCCTTATTTCAGATGCCTCTGAGACACGCACCCCGAGATAGGAATGCCCAGCCCGAGCAGCCAACAGCTCCGGCTCAGGGAATGGTGAATGCAACTGAAGTAGCAGCCATCGTTACTCAGGCGATGAATGCCGCATTAGCGGTGGTGCAACAGGCTCCACCCCAAGTTCAGGTAGTGGCGCAAGTAGCAGCACAGCTCCCCACTGCATGGGAGTGGGTCAGGGATGCCTTTCAAAAGGCGCATCCCTCAGAGTTCTCGGGTAGTTCAGATATCGTAGTCGCCAGCCAATGGAAAAAGGATATCCAGAGGCATCCGTGCATGTATGAGTGCACCTATGTGCATGTATTACTGGCTTCCTTCAAGCTAGTGGGGGGCACTTTGCAGTGGTGGAGTCCACCACCACCTTGGAGGAGAGGGATAGCATACTAATTCAGTTATTTTGGGCGTGGTTTGACAGCATGTATTTCCCATCCGCCGTGTAGACTGAGATGAGGTGGAGGTTACTGAATCTCAAGTAGGAGAGTATGACCATTGCTGAGTATGATGAGGTGTTCACTAGACTTATCACTATAGTGCCGAATGAGGCAACCACTGAGGAGAAGAAGATATTGGTGTTTTCAGATGGATTGGCCTGGAGGATTCATCAGCACCTCATAGGCAATCTATCGTTGAGTACTTACACTGATGTACTTAACGTTGCTTTTTTGCACTGTTAGGATCACCACTTCCATAAGCAGAGGAGCAAATGACCAGGGGAGTCTAGCCAGTAGGGAAGTACAGGGGTGTAATACCCCGCATTTTTATCGATATTTATTTATGGGATTAATTAAATTAAATGTGAATTAATTGAGAATTAATCCGGATAAAATACTAACGAGATGTGAGTTGGTATTTGATTATAATGTGTATATATGGCAATATATGAATATTGAAAATATTGAAATTGTCGCGAGGCTGAAATACGACAATTTTGGAACGCGCGTGTCAGTCGCGTCGAGAATGAATTTATGAGATTTAAAAATAAATTATTTTTCTTTTGACCAAATAGTCATTTTGAGTGCGCCAACGTGTCCGGAAGGGTCGAGATAGTCAGAAAACACTAGCCGGGGGTTTAGTTTGGGTCCCGGGGCATTTTTAGGCCATACCGGCAACCCAAAAGGGTAGTTTGGTAATTTCGGAATTTTGGGAATTAAAACCCACGAAAATTAGAAGTAAAATCTGACTTATTCTTTATCCACTAAACCCACTAACAACACTAAATGACTTAATGGTCTACGGGAGTTATTGGAAGAAATTTTAAGAAGTTCCTAAGGCAACCTCTAAACCACCATTGTCATCTTGGAGAAGAACTTGTAGAAAGAGAAAGAGAGAGGAGAATTCTGTAGAGAGAGAAAGAGGAATTCAACCATCTTCAACCAACAACAAATATGGAACATAAGGCAAGTGATTTAGTTACAATTAATTCCATGAATGTGTTCTTCCATGTTTAGGTAATTATCGAATTTTATCTTCGAAGATTGATATAGACCCATGAATTTGAGGATTAAAACTATGAACCATGTTAGTAATTGCATGTAGACATATTCTGGACGAATTATGAATTCAAATTATAACCCTTGATGATCAAAAAACGGATTTAAGAAGAGATTTATTATTGTTCTTGAAAGAAATAGAAAACTAGGGTTCTTGATGAAGTTTCGATCCAAATAAAGCTCTTGGTTGATGAATTATTGGTTTTAGAACGTTAACAATGTTGTAGGATGGTTGTATGATGATATTATAATGTTAGATTACAGTTTCATGCATTATAATGGAGTTTAGGGACGATTTGAGGACTGCAAAATGAAGCAGTCCGTAGCCTACTTGGTGCGATCGATCATTCGACATTCATCAGTCGATCGATCGACCACCATCGATCGATCGAGGTTCAAGGTCGATCGATCGACCTTCCCAGAATGAGTAAAATTTCCCTAGTTAAATTTTAATGATGTTAACCCTTAGAAAATATTATTAGAGACTTTATGAATATCCTTAGACTTAAGGAAGACCAGTAGGTATGGTTATAAAGTTTGGACCTTAATTAGAATTCAATTTGAGGAATTATTCTAAAAGCTAATGAAACTCGATGAGTGAGATAATATTAGGGTTAAAAGAGTAAATTTGAATAAATTGATGAAATGAGGTTTGGGGCAGAAGTAAGGACCTTAAGAATAATGATGTTATATGTGGGAATAATAGGATACTTAATAATCCCTTTGAGATAGGTTTTAAGTACAAGAAACTATGACGTGAGATGTGTCGATAGTCTACATTTTATATTATCGGAAGACGTAAAATGTATAAAATTGGAATAATGGTATAAGGATGTAGAATGTACCTTTATTAATATTGAGACATCTAAGATGTGTGAATGCTTAGTATATGATTTTATGTGTATGACAAACCTACCATACTTGCTATCACGGGAGGTTTACGTTCGCTTAGGGCCATCTAATCTTTGTGTGCCCGGATTTAGATTGGTACCTTAAGAACATGATGCTAGAATGATTTATTTGTGAGTTAATAAGTCAGCTGACTATGGAGCATAGGTATGTACGTGACCCATGGATATGTTGAATTATGTTCGCCTCCATTTTTGTGTGTTGTGCTTATTCTAACAATTCCTGAGAGATTCGAAATTTGTAATCCTAATGTACGTGATGTACCGGGATGGATAGCAGAGTATGTGTGCACCACAGCTTAGCCTCCAGGTGCTTATATTGTATATTTATGATGTGAATAATATACGGTTAAATGAAAAGAAATTGTTATGGTTAATTATGAGAATAATTTATTGTAACTCCTTGAGAAGATAAATAAGGGGATAACCTCCAGTAAACGATAATGCTAATAATTGAGAATCCGAGTTTAAGTAAAGCTATCTATTTAAGTGATAACATTGGGAATTCATATTGTGAATCGAGTAGTTGGGTTAGAATTTATGACGGTTTAGTTAGATATAAATAACACATGAATGGGTACAGGAACGTTAGGAGTGCACAGTTAGACGAGAGGTGAGTATTTCATGTGAGAGCACGTCCTAACATGTATTTTGCATTCATTGTTTTAAATGTTATTAAAGCACTTGCTGTTTTTAAAATACTCTCCACTTTCGGGCTCTGACCCGTTTGCTTTCAAATCTATTTTTGTAAAAACCTTTTTAGGTGCCCAGCCACAAGGACACCATGCATAGGATCTCTAATCAGGTGACGAGCTGTAGCTGTTGTGGAAGTTACAGGGCTTTGCTAGTAGACGCCTCTTTTCTAGTCTTGACTCCATATTCAGTTTCATCATTGTAGGGCATGTCGCCCATTTCTTTAGAGGCATTTTATATTTCAGTTATTCAGACTTTGGTTTGTAATTAATTCAGGATGCAGACTTGTTTTATTTATTTCCATATTGGGATTGTTGTGAGGAGTATTTCCTCCAGACTTATTATTATTTATTGGTTACTTTATTGAGACCTTATGGTGTTTGGTGATGTCATTCTTTTACATTTCAATTATCGCATGTTAATCAGATTTAATTTAAAATTTGACAACTTACTTTTTAAATACTAGGTGGTTAGAAATCATTAAAATGTTTTCGACAGTGATGCTATTAACTGAACCAACTTGGCATTTTGTATTAATTTAATAAAGGAGTAGCTACCTATTTAATTAGTCGGGGTGTCACAGGTGGTATCAGAGCATCAGGTTCTAGTGTCCTTTAGGATCTGTACGGCTTATTATGTTTCCACTGAGCTTTCTTTGATGTAGAGCCCTATATTTTAGGACTGTTGTATTCCTTTATGTATGCTTCGCTCTTCAGCTATTTTAAGTTTATAACTGCGAACTTATAGACTTTACTCTCATTTCAGATGCCTCCACGAAGTGTGCAGCGAGTTCCTAGGAATGCACAGCCAGAGCCACAGCCAGCTCCAGTACAGGGCACCATGAATGCCGCCGAGGTTGCAGCCATTGTAGCCCAAGCGGTAAATGTCGCTCTCTCCGTTGTACAGCAGGCACCACCCCAGGCGCCAGTAGACGCGCCAGTTCAGGCACATGCATTCCCGTCTGCTTGGGAACGTGTTCGAAATGCTTTTCAGAAAGCACACCCTCCGGAGTTCGCAGGTAGCTCCGATGTTGTGGTATCTAGTTAGTGGAGGAAGGATATTCAGAGGCACTTGAGGATGTATGAGTGCACCGATGTTCAGAGGCAGATACTAGCTACTTTCAAGCTAGTGGGATCTGTATTGCAGTGGTGGGAGTCTATTACCACCGCAGAGGAGAGAGATACTCTCACGATACAGGAGTTCTGGGTGCGGTTTGACCATAAATATTTTCCGTCAGCTGTTCATACGGAAATGAGAAGTTAGTTGATGAACCTCAAGTAGGAGGGAAAGACTGTGGCCGAGTATGAGGCCGAATTCACTAACTTACTGAACATTGTTCCGGATGAGATACCAACGGAAGAGAAGAAGATTCGAAAGTTCACAGATGGATTGACTTGGAGGATCCGTCAGCATTTGTTAGTGAATCTCTCTTTAGCCACTTATTCTGATGTGGTTAACGTTGCACTGCTACACTGTCAGGATCATCGCTTTCACATGTCTGAGAGCAAGAGATCAGGGGAGTCAAGCCATCAGGGCAGGACCGGGGGAAATGGTGCCAGCGGGGCACATTCTGCTCAGGGACAGTACAGGCAGGGTGACCAGGGTTCCCAATAGGGGGATCCTAAGAGATTCAGATCTGGGGGATTTAGAAGTGGACATGGAGGTTTCAGGCAGGGCCATCAGGGTCCGAACGGCCATCAGGGCCAGCAGGGTCAGAATGGTCAGCAGCAGATTCAGCAGGGCCAGCACGGCCAGGGGAGGAATGGTAACGGCCACCAGGGCCGAGGACAGCAGGGGAAGCGAGAGGGAAACTTCCAAGAGAAGTGTTTCATTTGTGGTAAGATTGGCCACAAACGTCAGGATTGTCCTGATAGGGGCAAGGCCCCACAGCAGCAGTAGCACGGTGCTCGACACGAGCCACAGAGGCCTATGTTTCCCACCGCCCTCCCAGCACCATCCCAGATGGCAGCACTACCACTCATTCCAGCGGTCCCAGTTCAGTAGGGGCAGCTTCAGTATGGGAGAGTGTATCAGCTTCAGCATGCCGCAGCCCCACAGGATCCACCGGCCATTGAGGGTATGTTCTCTATTCAGGGGACTATGGGGCGCATTTTATTTGACACGGGGGCTACACATTGTTTTATTGCTATGAGATTTGCACGCACCATTGGGTTATTAGGCACCGCAGAGAGCACCGCTACTTGTGTAGACTCACCGTTGAGTAGGGGTTCCATGATTTCGCTTATGTGTAGAGGTGTGGGTATAGAGATCGGGAGGTTTACTTTACCCGCTGATATGTTAGTATTGGAGATGACCGAGTATGATGCCATTATTGGTATGGATTGGCTAGTTGCGTACCGATCCATGATTGATTATTTTAGTAGGAGTATTATCTTTGCCATTCCCGGGCAGGAGATGTTTTCGGTGGCGATGCCTCGTCCTGAGGGAGGATTGTCCACTCACTTGTACTATATAGAGGAGGAGACCTCTAAGGGAGTGGTGATACCACTTGATTCGATACCCGTTGTTAGTGAGTTCGCCGATGTATTTCAGGATATACCTGGACTACCTCCGAGTAGGGAGATAGATTTTATGATTGATTTGACGCCGGGCACTCGGCCTATTGCCCGCGCACCTTACCGTATGGCTCCAGCTGAGATGAGAGAGTTACGGGATCAGATTGAGCAGTTGTTGGGTCAAGGGTTTATTCGGAGGAGTACTTCACCGTGGGGTGCCCCTGTATTGTTCGTGAAGAAGAGGGATGGATCGTTGAGGTTGTGTGTGGATTACCGGGAGTTGAATAAGGTCACGATACGGAATAAGTACCCGTTACCTCGAATCGATGACTTATTTGACCAGTTGAGAGGAGCTTCTTTCTTCTCAAAGATAGATTTGCGATCGGGATACCATCAGTTGCGTATCAGGGAAGAGGACATCTCGAAGACTGCTTTCTTAACGAGATATGGTTCCTACGAGTTTTGGGTTATGCCTTTTGGTTTGACCAATGCTCTAGCCATGTTTATGGACTTGATGAATAGGGTGTTCAGATAGTTCCTAGATCAGTTCGTCATTGTCTTCATTGATGACATTCTGGTTTACTCCCAGACAGAGGAGGAGCACGCCGAGCATTTGAGACAGGTTTTGCAGACGCTACGTCAGAACGAGTTGTATGCAAAGTATGAGAAGTGTGGGTTTTGGCTGAAGGAGGTTCAGTTTTTGGGGCATATTATTTCCGACCGGGGGATATCTGTTGATCCGGGAAAGGTATCCTCGGTGAGGGAATGGGGACAGCCCACGACACCGACTGAGATCCGTAGTTTCTTGGGCTTAGCAGGATACTACAGGAGGTTTATTCGGGGTTTCTCTAAGATAGCGGGTCCCATGACACATCTGACTCGTAAGGGTGTGCCATTCATCTGGAGTGATGCCTGTCAGTTGGCATTCGATGAGTTGAAGGACAGATTGACCTCAGCACCTGTGTTAGCATTGTCGAGACCGGGAGTTGAGTATCTAGTTTACACCGATGCGTCCTTACAAGGACTTGGAGGTGTATTACAGCAGGAGAGTCAGGCCATAGCTTATGCGTCCCGTAAGCTTAAGCCTCACGAGAAGAATTACCCCACTCATGATTTGGAGTTAGCGGCAGTGGTATTTGCTCTTCGGATTTGGAGACATTACCTTTTGGGGGAGAAGTTTTGATTGTTCACAGACCACAAGTCCCTACAGTACCTATTCACGCAGAAGGAGCTGAATATGCGGCAGCGAAGGTGGCTTGAGTTTGTGAAGGATTATCAGTTCGATATCCAATATCACCCGGGGAAGGCTAACGTGGTAGCAGATGCGTTGAGCCGTAGGCCAGTAGATGAAGTGGCAGGGGTGTGGAAGGCAAAGTGGAAAGAGTTTGGACACCAGGATGCAGTGGCCCGATCGTTCATGTCTGTGATGACTGTTACACCGCAGATTGTCACGAAGGTGGTAAAGGCCCAGGCAAATGACTCGTTCTGTCAGGAGCAGATAGTTAGATTACTAGCAGAGGGAGCTGAGTCCTATACCGTTAGTTCAGACGGGGGATTACGCTTCAATGGGAGACTGGTAGTTCCGAAAGGGGAGGAATTGCGACACGAGGTGATGGCAGAGTCGTACGGCTCACGGTTCGCGGTACATCATGGTGGGGATAAAATGTACCAAGACATGAGACGACAGTATTGGTGGAGCGGGATGAAGAGAGATATTGCCGTGTTTGTTTCTAAATGCACCACTTGTCAGCTGGTAAAAGTGGATCATCAGAGACCGGCAGGACTTCTACACAGGGCCGGCCCAAGGGGTAGGCTAATGAGGCAACCGCCTTGGGCCCCCAAATCTGATATAAAAATATAAGCCCAAAATATTGTATAGGTGTGTATTATATAAGTTTCTAAAAATAGGCTCAAGCCCAAATATAAACTTAAAATCCACCCTTCATTACACTCATTTAAGAATTGAAAAAAACGACTCTCACCCCACCCAAGATCAACTTTCCAAATTCCATCCAACTTCCAACCATTTAAACTCTCTTTCATTATCTCTAAAAAAATCAACCCTCTTTTAAATGCTTACAATACTCTCAAGTTTCAGCCCAAAAAATTCGAGAGGTTTGTATTTTTTTTTATTCACCCTCTCTCATTATCTCATGTGAATTTTTTAGATTGAAATCTTCATTGTTGTTAAATATAAATGTTATTTTTTATTAATTTATTGAACACTTGTAAAATGATGTTAATTTTTTTTTAAGTTATTCTTGTTCGTATTTTTTTAAATCCAGAAATATAAATGTCATTTTTTTACTAATATGTTAAACCCTTTTATTAATTTTTTTAAAGGTTGTCATTTTACTAATCTAAGATTTAAAGTGTATATAAAGCTATCTCTTCTTGTTGTCATTTTTTACCTCTTCTTATTGTCATTTTGTCAAGTTTTTGTTGCCATTTTTTTAATTAATCTGTCATTTTTTAATTATAATTATTGTTGTTAATTTTTGGATTTAAATGCTATTTTTTATATTTTTGAATTTAAATGTTGTTCTTGTTGTCATTGTTTTTTATATTTTAAACACTTAGATTGGTACAAACAACATTTATATTTAAAGATTTCAATAATGTAGTTTAAAAGTGAATAGAAAGTTATATGTTCTTGTTATCATTTTTTTTTGTTAATATGTCATTTTTTTTTAATTATAGTTTTTAGTGTTAATTTTTTTTTGTTAAGTTCTTGTTATTAATCTTGTTGCTCCTTTTAATCTGCTATTAGATTTTTTATTCTATCAGCAAAACAGGTTCCATTGTTCCTTTATTTTTTTGTGGTCGAAATTTTTTAGATTGATTGTTGGGTTGTTGTGTATTCTATTTTGTTCTTTTCTTGTTAGCTTGTAAAAATACATATTATACTTTTCGAAAAAAAAATTATATAAAGGGCCCCATTTTACAAGTTCGCCTTGAGCCCCCAAATCTTTCGGGCCGGCCCTGCTTCTACAGCCATTAGTGGTCCCGATGTGGATGTGGGAGAGCATCTCCATGGACTTTATCATGGGGTTACCTACGTCACAGAGGGGTCACGACTCCATTTGGGTAATTGTGGACAGGTTGACCAAAGTTGTTCATTTTCTACCCGTAAGGACAGACTACACTACGGGACAGTATGCCCAGCTCTTTATTGCAGAAATAGTGAGACTTCACGGTGTGCCCCTGAATATCGTGTCTGACAGAGACAAGATATTTGTTTCACGGTTTTGGGAGAGTTTTCAGGAGGCCATGGGCACGGAATTGCGGTTAAGTACGGCTTATCATCCGCAGACCGATGGGCAAACCGAGCGTACAAATCAGATGTTGGAGGACATGTTGCATATGTGCATCATTGATTTCGGGGGTGGATGGGAGCAGTATCTTCCACTGGTGGAGTTTGCTTACAACAACTCCTACCAGTTCACCATTGGCATGGCTCCATTTGAGGCGTTGTACGGTAGACCTTATCGTTCCCCAGCACGTTGGTTAGAGGTGGGGGACAACAAACTACTTGGGATGAAAGTGATTCAGGATACTTCGGCAAGGATAGAATTGATACGGAGTCGCATTCGGGTAGCTCAGGATCGGCAGAAGAGCTACGCTGATGCGAAGAGGTTCTTCAGGGAGTTCCAAGTGGGGGACCAGGTTTTACTCAGAGTATCACCTATGAAGGGGATTATGCGATTTGGGAAGAAGGGGAAGTTGGCACCGAGATACGTGGGACCATTTCATATCATCGAGCGGATTGGGTCTGTTGCGTATAGACTTGGGTTACCGAAGCATTTACACAGGATTCATGATGTGTTTCATATTTCCTCGCTAAGGAAATATCTTAGAGATGATTTGGCTCATTCTCACATTGCTTTGGAGGACATCGACCTCCAGCCCGATAGCTCCTACGAGGAGGGGCCGATTGCTATTTTGGACCGAAGTGAACGGAAACTGCGGCCAAAGATAGTTCCGTTAGTACGTGTTCAGTGGCGGCATCATAATGTCGAGGAGTCCACATAGGAGCGCGAGGATGAGATGCACGAATGTTATCCAGAGTTATTTTTACCAGGTACTTTCTAGTCCCGAATTTCGGGACGAAATTCTGTTATTAGGGGGGAAGTATGTAATACCCCGCATTTTTATCGATATTTATTTATGGGATTAATTAAATTAAATGTGAATTAATTGAGAATTAATCCGGATAAAATACTAACGAGATGTGAGTTGGTATTTGATTATAATGTGTATATATGGCAATATATGAATATTGAAAATATTGAAATTGTCGCGAGGCTGAAATACGGCAATTTTGGAACGCGCGTGTCAGTCGCGTCGAGAATGAATTTATGAGATTTAAAAATAAATTATTTTTCTTTTGACCAAATAGTCATTTTGAGTGCGCCAACGTGTCCGGAAGGGTCGAGATAGCCAGAAAACACTAGCCGGGGTTTAGTTTGGGTCCCGGGGCATTTTTAGGCCATACCGGCAACCCAAAAGGGTAGTTTGGTAATTTCAGAATTTTGGGAATTAAAACCCACGAAAATTAGAAGTAAAATTTGACTTATTTTTTATCCACTAAACCCACTAACAACACAAATGACTTAATGGGCTACGGGAGTTATTGGAAGATATTTTAAGAAGTTCCTAAGGCAACCTCTAAACCACCATTGTCATCTTGGAGAAGAACTTGTAGAAAGAGAAAGAGAGAGGAGAATTCTGCAGAGAGAGAAAGAGGAATTCAACCATCTTCAACCAACAACAAATCTGGAACATAAGGCAAGAGATTTAGTTACAATTAATTCCATGAATGTGTTCTTCCATGTTTAGGTAATTATCGAATTTTATCTTCGAAGATTGATATAGACCCATGAATTTGAGGATTAAAACTATGAACCATGTTAGGAATTGCATGTAGACATATTCTGGACAAATTATGAATTCAAATTATAACCCTTGATGATCAAAAAACGGATTTAAGAAGAGATTTATTATTGTTCTTGAAAGAAATAGAAAACTAGGGTTCTTGATGAAGTTTCGATCCAAATAAAGCTCTTGGTTGATGAATTATTGGTTTTAGAATGTTAACAATGTTGTAGGATGGTTGTATGATGATATTATAACGTTAGTTTAGAGTTTCATGCATTATAATGGAGTTTTGGGACGATTTGAGGACTGCAAAACGAAGCAGTCCGTAGCCTACCTGGTGCGATCGATCGATCGACATTCATCAGTCGATCGATCGACCACGATCGATCAATCGAGGTTCAAGGTCGATCGATCGACCTTCCCAGAATGAGTAAAATTTCCCTAGTTAAATTTTAATGATGTTAACCCTTAGAAAATATTATTGGAGACTTTATGAATATCCTTAGACTTAAGGAAGACCAGTAGGTATGGTTATAAAGTTTGGACCTTAATTAGAATTCAATTTGAGGAATTATTCTAAAGGCTAATGAAACTCGATGAGTGAGATAATATTAGGGTTAAAAGAGTAAATTTAAATAAATTGATGAAATGAGGTTTGGGGCAGAAGTAAGGACCTTAAGAATAATGATGTTATATGTGGGAATAATAGGAAACTTAATAATCCTTTTGAGATAGGTTTTAAGTACAAGAAACTATGACGTGAGATGTGTTGACAGTCTACATTTTATATTATCGGAAGACGTAAAATGTATAAAATTGGAATAATGGTATAAGGATGTAGAATGTACCTTTATTAATATTGAGACATCTAAGATGTGTGAATGCTTAGTATATGATTTTATGTGTATGACATACCTACCATACTTGCTATCACGGGAGGTTTACGTTCGCTTAGGGCCATCTAATCTTTGTGTGCCCGGATTTAGATTGGTACCTTAAGAACATAATGCTAGAATGACTTATTTGTGAGTTAATAAGTCAGTTGACTATGGAGCGTAGGTATGTACGTGACCCATGGATATGTTGAATTATGTTCGCCTCCATTTTTGTGTGTTGTGCTTATTCTAACAATTCCTGAGAGATTCGGAATTTGTAATCCTTATGTACGTGATGTACCGGGATGGATAGAAGAGTATGTGTGCACCACAGCTTAGCCTCAGGGTGCTTATATTGTATATTTATGATGTGAATAATATACGGTTAAATGAAAAGAAATTGTTATGGTCAATTATGAGAATAATTTATAGTAACTCCTTGTGTAAGGACACAAATTTCCAATTGAGTCCATATATAGTTTTGGCTCAATTCCGGACAAAAACATTTACTCATAGGATAGTATTTATTGTAATATTCTCAAGCCTATGAAGTGTATGTTGAAGACGTAGCGGCAAAGAACTTAAAGCTTCATCAAAATGCCGGTTTGTGTGCCTCGTTTCTACGTCATCAACTAAGGTTCCATGCTCCCAAGGTATGAATGTAATTATATTTATATAGGAGTTTGGAACAATGTTAATTTGGGTGTTAGGTTTAATAAAAGCCATGTTTATTTCAGAATACGTCGAACGAGAATGCCTTAGTTGATGAAATAGAATTTAACAAAAATTTCTGAAACTCGTTCGAAATTTCGTTCGAACGAGATTTTTCGTTCGAACGAGACTGCCTTCTAACCTAACTGGTCAGTCGTTAGATAAGTCGTTCGAATGACTTTCTCGTTCTAACGAGATATCTAATGAGGTTCTAACGAGCCCAGGCTGGTCGCTCGTTAGAAACCTCGTTCGAACGACAGTCAAAGTCGTTCGAACGAGAATGCCAGGCGGGAACAGTTTTGAGCAGTTTTTTGGCAGTTTTCTCCCATGATCCCCAGTTGTTTTTTAACCAACTTTTTCCAGCTTTATGAGGGACGGGAAACACGTTTTTCCTTCTAACTTTTCCAACTCATTTCCATCTCAAAAAGAGAGTTTGGGAGCATAATTGTTTAGGAAAAAGGTTCATGTTTTGAGTGTCATCTTTTAAAGAAAAATTCACACACTCTAGTTTACACCCAATAATTGTTTATCCAAGTTCTCCTACATAAATATAAATTACTTGGAGGTTGTTTTGGCACCGGTTTTTCTCTACACCGATTTGAAGAGAAGTTCGTTTCATTTCTACCCGTTTGGAGAAAGGCTCCATGTTTGGGTGACGGTGTGCCTAATTGTCCCATCGGTGTATTCCGAGACCACGGTGGAGCTCCGTTGGTTATCCGCTAATTGGAGGTTGATACAAGAAGAAGCATCACGGCTTGAGAGGGTTCGAGTTTAGGAAGTAAGTCTTTTGTCTTGTATTTTGTAATACCATTTTTAGTGGATTTGAGGCTAGGGCCGTCCCGAGGTTTTTTCCCGTTAGTGGGTTTTTCCTCGTATATCGCGGTGTAGTGTGACCTTGTTTATTTTATCTTGCACAAAATTTAGAACGCATGCTTAGGTTTAATTTCAAGATAAAATTGGGTTTAATTCTCACACTCATTTAATTTGGGACTTAAATTAAATATTGGATTAAAATTGGTTTATTCAAGTCATTTGCATTAATATGGTTTCGCCTAACTTTGAATAATTGTTAATGATGATTTAGGCAAATTTCTAGGACTTGAATTATGTTGTTTTAATTTGTTTCTTTGAGATATTAAAACCCGGCCTTGTTGTTGTTGAACCATCACTTGCATTCAACGCTTCCGCATTTATTTAAAAGGAAATTAAATATTTTAAATTGAGATTATTATTTCAAAATACGGGGATTTTCAAATTGGTATCAGAGCCAAAAACGATAAATTATTTCGTTAAAGATCCTTTACTTTTTGGCTAAATATGGATTTTTCCCCATTTTCAAAATTTCCTATTTTTTATGGTTCTAACTACGCGTATTGGAAAGCGCGAATGAAATCGGCACTTAAATCTATCGATGAACGTGTTTGGATGTCTGTTGTTAACGGTTGGACCCCACCAACACATTTAATTGAAAATATACATGTTCCCAAACCCGTTGATAGATGGACTGAAAATGAGTTTAAGCTAGCAAACTTTAATTCCCGAGGTTTAAATGCCTTATTTAGCGCTGTCGCACCGGATGAATTCCGACGTATTATGACGTGTGAAACCGCTAAAGAAGCTTGGGATATTTTACAATTAACTCATGAAGGAACTAGTGTCGTTAAAGCTTCAAAACTCCAAAACCTCACCACTCAATTTGAAACTATCAAAATGGATGAAAAAGAAACTTTTGATAAATTTTATGCTAGACTTTCTGATATTGTCAATTCATCCTTTAACTTGGAAGATAAAATACCTGACAACCGTGTTGTAAAGAAAATTTTAAGGTCCCTACCCGATAGATTTATTCCAAAGGTGACCGTTTTAAATTCTTTACCCACTTTAGCCTCTACGAAATTAGAAGAGCTTGTAGGTGATTTACAAACCTATGAACTAGATATGTTTCCCTCTAAAACTGAAAAGAAAATTGAAAAGGGTGTTGCTTTAAAAGCCCGCAAAGAGGTTAAACAAGTAGTAGAGAGCGATAGTGATAGTGACTCGGAAGATATGGCTTTGTTTGCTCGTAAATTTAGAAAATTTCTTAAATTTAACAAAGATAAAGTTAAAAATGATTTTAAGAAATTTGAATCTTCTAAACATGATAAAAGCGAGAAGTTTTCTAAAGCCGAGAAGATCCCTAAACCTAGTAATGAAAATGTTGATAGGGACGAGTCTAATAAATGTTTTGGTTGTGAAGGTTATGGCCATAGGGCTTTTGAGTGCCCCACTAAACTAAGGAAAGAGGGTAAATGACCCATTTCATATAATGCGACCCTTAGTGATAGTGATAAGGAAGAAAAGCCCGATTCCCCCACAAAGAAAAATTTTGTGGCTTTTATGGCACATGTGAGTGATAATGAGAACTCATCGGATGATGAAATTATAGCACATGCCACTTCCAAGGTCATTGTACATGATTCTCTTATTTTTTATGATAGTGAGAGTGAAAAAGAAGAAGAGAGTGAAAATGAAGAAGAGGTTGATATGAGTGAACTTCAAAATGCTTTTCATGAATTATATAAAGAATCTATTAAATTGAAAAGAGCTAATTTGAAGTTAGAAGCGAGTTTAAGAGAGAGTGTCAAGGTCATTGATGAAAGTGCCTTAATAGAAGACCTTAAGACTCATGAGAGGACTCTTCAAGAGAAGCTTAACTATGTAGAAGGCGAGAGAGATAGCCTTAGGGGCTTAATGGAATCCTTGAAAAAGGAGCTTCTTGCTTTTGAAGAGCGAAATGTTTTACTAGAATCTAAAATTTTGGATTTGGAAAATAAATTAAAAGATTCTAGTAATGTCAAATTTGATTTGGAGTGTCGTTCTGAAAAACTAGATAAAATGTTAGGAACGGTCCAAATTAAAAATGATACTTTTGGTTTAGGCTTCAATTCTTGTAATGATTTCAACCCTAAAGTCAAAACCAATGTTTTAGGAGAATCTTCTAGGAATGCATTTAATGATCACTCCTTAGATAAATCTTTTCGACATATTCTTACTTGTACACTTTGTGGTCGACAAGGCCATCTCAGGAAATTTTGTTTAGATCTTAAACGAATTCCTAGAAAATCCCATAGTAAAGTAACCACGATAGCTAACGTTCCTACACCCCAAGATAGTAATTCTTCATTTATTTGGGTTAGGAAATCCGACTTGGTTGCCTTACAAAATAGGGATTTTGATTCTCATTTACTTTCACATCCTTCCTCCCTTGCTAAATCTAAAGGATGAATGTATTAGTGTTTGCATACTTTAGCGTTTGTACTTCATGCTATATTCATATGCTAAATGTATGCTTGTTTAGTCATTTTCTAGTCATTGCCTTTATTCATATCACATGCTAGAAATTATGACTTGTTTATCTTTTTGTATTATATTTTGTGTTTGAATTGACTGCATAATATAAAAAGATTTTTGTTTATCATTTGTGTTTTATTTATTTCATTTAAGCTTCATGAAAAATACAAATGATTTTTGTTTGTTCTTTTGAGTAAATATTTATTTTTGATTAAAAATGTTAAAAACTCAAAAAGATTTTGTTTTGTGTGTAATTTTGTTTGACACACTTTATGTGGCATATATTTGTGTTTGAATCCTATCGTTTACGCTTCCATGTGGCTAGAACTTTTGGTTTAGATTTTCAATCCTTAAAATGTTCTTTACCATGATTTATATGGAATAGTTGGATTTTGTATTGTTTAAATGGATTCTATTTCTATATGCCTCTATTCACACATGCACGAGCTCTTTTGAAATCTTAATGTCACATGTTATATTTGAGCTTTTTGAGGTGTTCTCCTATCAATCTAGTCATCTACATATCTATGACCTAGGAGGACTAGTGCATGTCAAAATCCGTTGCATGTGAGATTTGTGCGAAAAATGAAAAACATGATAAATTTAAATATGCACGGGGAAGGGCTCAGAAAGGACTAAGTGATCCTTTGCGAATAGTAAGCCACCGTTGATTGGATCTAAAAGAAATTCGTGATCCAAAGGCCTAAAAACAGAATATTTGGCATTAAACAGACAGCAATTGCCAAGGCCTATGTTTGTTTGATATATTCATTCACAAACAAAAGAATATATATGCTCATTGAGGGAGAATTGGATGGTATATCAACGGTTTGCACAATGTCCGTTTATCCTAGTTGTCTTTAATGTCATGACTCTATTTGGTTTGTAGAATTATCATCATGCTAGGCTTGTATGCATTGTGTATGTTTGTTCATTGAGTTCAATCTTTATATTGTCACATGAGGTTATATTTAACTGTGATGAAGTTTGCAATCAAATGAGAACTCCGTGAACATTTCTTAAGTGTTTGGGTCTAAATTTAATTGTTGCTAGTTCACACCCCTACACTTCCGTTTCCATATGACACATTTTTGCCATACGAGTGTGCAAACTTATTGTATTTTGTGTCATGTGTGAGTTTATATCTATATATATGCAAGTTCTATATTGATATATTTATAATGTCTATATATATGGTATTCGTTTATCTTTGCCTTGCTTTTAATTGCCCATATTCTTTCATGTCTTAACACTTTAAGCTTTCACATGCGGTTTATTAGTTCTTTATCCTTTGCCTATTCCCGAACAAAAAGGGGGAGAATGATGATAGGGGGAGAAATGGTATCTAATCCTATTATTATCGTATCTTCGTTTGGGGGAGATTTATCTTAGGGGGAGACGTCTTTCTAAGTAGGTCATGTGTTTAAAGGGAGAATTAATTTAGGGGGAGTAATTAATTACTTGCATTTAATATTTGATATTCCCTATGCATTTGATGAGTTTGCTTAAGTGTGCAGGAATTATTCTAAAGCGGCATCTTTCTATGGCAAAGAGTTTGATCCTTGGGTTGAGTCAAGATTGGGCGGGTTATGTTTTGAGTCTAGTAGAGCTTGACGGCCCTTTAGGATTTTTTGTTTGGTTTTTGTCCCGGAATAGCCAAAGGGGGAGATTTGTAAGGACACAAATTTCCAATTGAGTCCATATATAGTTTTGGCTCAATTCCGGACAAAAACATTTACTCATAGGATAGTATTTATTGTAATATTCTCAAGCCTATGAAGTGTATGTTGAAGACGTAGCGGCAAAGAACTTAAAGCTTCATCAAAATGCCGGTTTGTGTGCCTCGTTTCTACGTCATCAACTAAGGTTCCATGCTCCCAAGGTATGAATGTAATTATATTTATATAGGAGTTTGGAACAATGTTAATTTGGGTGTTAGGTTTAATAAAAGCCATGTTTATTTCAGAATACGTCGAACGAGAATGCCTTAGTTGATGAAATAGAATTTAACAAAAATTTCTGAAACTCGTTCGAAATTTCGTTCGAACGAGATTTTTCGTTCGAACCAAACTTCGTTCGAACGAAACTGCCTTCTAACCTAACTGGTCAGTCGTTAGATAAGTCGTTCGAACGACTTTCTCGTTCTAACGAGATATCTAACGAGGTTCTAACGAGCCCAGGCTGGTCGCTCGTTAGAAACCTCGTTCGAACGACAGTCAAAGTCGTTCGAACGAGAATGCCAGGCGGGAACAGTTTTGAGCAGTTTTTTGGCAGTTTTCTCCCATGATCCCCACTTGTTTTTTAACCAACTTTTTCCAGCTTTATGAGGGACGGGAAACACGTTTTTCCTTCTAACGTTTCCAACTCATTTCCATCTCAAAAAGAGAGTTTGAGAGCATAATTGTTTAGGGAAAAGGTTCATGTTTTGAGTGTCATCTTTTAAAGAAAAATTCACACACTCTAGTTTACACCCAATAATTGTTTATCCAAGTTCTCCTACATAAATATCAATTACTTGGAGGTTGTTTTGGCACCGGTTTTTCTCTACACCGATTTGAAGAGAAGTTCGTTTCATTTCTACCCGTTTGGAGAAAGGCTCCATGTTTGGGTGACGGTGTGCCTAATTGTCCCATCGGTGTATTCCGAGACCACGGTGGAGCTCCGTTGGTTATCCGCTAATTGGAGGTTGATACAAGAAGAAGCATCACGGCTTGAGAGGGTTCGAGTTTAGGAAGTAAGTCTTTTGTCTTGTATTTTGTAATACCATTTTTAGTGGATTTGAGGCTAGGGCCGTCCCGAGGTTTTTTCCCGTTAGTGGGTTTTTCCTCGTATATCGCGGTGTAGTGTGACCTTGTTTATTTTATCTTGCACAAAATTTAGAACGCATGCTTAGGTTTAATTTCAAGATAAAATTGGGTTTAATTCTCACACTCATTTAATTTGGGACTTAAATTAAATATTGGATTAAAATTGGTTTATTCAAGTCATTTGCATTAATATGGTTTCGCCTAACTTTGAATAATTGTTAATGATGATTTAGGCAAATTTCTAGGACTTGAATTATGTTGTTTTAATTTGTTTCTTTGAGATATTAAAACCCGGCCTTGTTGTTGTTGAACCATCACTTGCATTCAACGCTTCCGCATTTATTTAAAAGGAAATTAAATATTTTAAATTGAGATTATTATTTCAAAATACGGGGGTTTTCACCTTGAGAAGATAAATAAGGGGATAACCTCCAGTAAACGGTAATGCTAATAATTGAGAATCCGAGTTTAAGTAAAGCTATCTATTTAAGTGATAACATTGGGAATTCATATTGTGAATCGAGTAGTTAGGTTAGAACTTATGACGGTTTAGTTAGATGTAAATAACACATGAATGGGTACAGGAATGTTAGGAGTGCACAGTTAGACGAGAGGTGAGTATTTCATGTGAGAGCACGTCCTAACATGTATTTTGCATTCATTGTTTTAAATGTTATTAAAGCACTTGCTGTTTTTAAAATACTCTCCACTTTCGGGCTCTGACCCGTTTGCTTTCAAATCTATTTTTGTAAAAACCTTTTTAGGTGCCCAGCCACAAGGACACCATGCATAGGATCTCTAATCAGGTGACGAGCTGTAGCTGTTGTGGAAGTTACAGGGCTTTGCTAGTAGACGCATCTTTTCTAGTCTTGACTCCATATTCAGTTTCATCATTGTAGGGCATGTCGCCCATTTCTTTAGAGGCATTTTATATTTCAGTTATTCAGACTTTGGTTTGTAATTAATTCAGGATGCACACTTATTTTATTTATTTCCATATTGGGATTGTTGTGAGGAGTATTTCCTCCAGACTTATTATTATTTGTTGGTTACTTTATTGAGACCTTATGGTGTTTGGTGATGTCATTCTTTTACATTTCAATTATCGCATGTTAATCAGATTTAATTTAAAATTTGACAACTTACTTTTTAAATACTAGGTGGTTAGAAATCATTAAAATGTTTTCGACAGTGATGCTATTAACTGAACCAACTTGGCATTTTGTATTAATTTAATAAAGGAGTAGCTACCCGTTATTTAATTAGTCGGGGTGTCACAAGGGGCAGTAGTGGTAATGGTGGGGCACCAGCGGCCCAAGGGCAGACCTGTCACAGTGAGCAGAGTTTCCATCAGGGGGACCCTGCCAAGCAATTCCGATCAGGTGATTCTCGACATGGATTTGGGGGATTTAGACAGGGCCAGCAGGGCTAGTCCAGTCAGCATAGCTAGCAAGGCCAACACCATCAGCAGGGCCATCACGGCCAACAGCGTTTTCAACAGGGACAGCAGGGCCAGTGGCGTGGTGGTAATGGCTAACAAGGTCGTGGTCAACAGGGACAAAGGGGAGGTAATTTCAGGGGAAGATGTTTTGGATGTGGCAAAAATGGCCATAAACGCCAGGATTGCCCTGAGGGGGATAGGGCCCCACAGTAACAAGGTGCCTGTAATGATCCGTAGAGGCCACTCTTTCCAGTTGCCCTCCCATCATCATCTCTACCATCCATCCCAGTAACCCCAGTTCAGCAGGGGCAATTACAGTATGGATGTGTCTATAACATCCACCAGGCAGCAGCACCTCAGGCACCGCCTGCGATTGAGGGTACGTTTCCTATACATGGCACTATAGGTCGAGTTTTATTTGATACTAGGGCGTCGTACTGTGTTATAGCTACTCATTTTTCATGGTCCTTAGGGTTATTAGACACGACAGAGAGTACAGTGACATGCGTAGACTCACCACTGGGGAATGGGTCTTTGATTTTCTTTATATGCCGCTGTGTAGATATAGAGATTGGTAGCTTGATTTTACCTGCAGACATGCTAGTGTTAGATATGCATGAGCACGATGTCATTATTAGCATGGATTGACTCGTTGCGTACAGAGCCATAATAGATTATTTCAGTAGGAGTATTGTCTTTGCCATTCAGGGGCAGGAGATGTTCTTAGTGGTGATGCCTCACCCAGAGGGAGGATCTTCCACCCATTTGTATTATTAAGAGGAGAATACCTCTAAGGAGAATGTGATTCCCCTGGATTTGATTCCAATCATTCGTGATTTTTCCGATGTATTTCAGGAGATACAGGGCCTACCCCCCAGTCGAGAGATAAATTTCGTTATAGATTTAATGCCGGGCACTCGGTCGATAGCATGTGCATCATACCGTATGGCTCTAGCGGAGATAAGGGAATTATGGGATCAGATAGAGCATCTGTTAGGCCAAAGCTTCATTCGTAGGAGCACCTCGCCTTGATGCGCTCCAGTATTGTTTGTAAAGAAGAGAGATGGTTCACTGAGGTTATGTATGGATTATCGGGAGTTGAACAAGGTCACTATACAAAATAAATATCCATTGCCCGGAATTGATGACCTGTTCGACCAGTTGAGAAGAGCAGCCTTCTTTTCAAAGTTAGATTTGAGGTCGAAATATCATCAACTACGAATTAGGGCGCCGGATGTGTCAAAGACTCCTTTCTTGACGAGATATGGATCCTATGAGTTTAGAGTCATGCTGTTTGGGCTGACAAATGCTCCAGCCGTATTCATGAATTTAATGAATCGAGTGTTCAAAGAATTCTTGGATCAGTTTGTCATCGTCTTCATAGATGACATCCTAATTTACTCACAGACTGAGGAGGAGCATACCGAGCACTTGAGGCAGGTTCTTCAGACTCTATGAGAGCATCAGTTGCATGCTAATATGAGAAGTGCGAATTTTGGCAACGAGAAGTACAGTTTCTAGGGCATGTTGTGTTGAAATTGGGGATATTGATTGACCCAAGCAAAGTGCCGGTAGTGAGGGAGTGGGGACAACCCATGACACCGACAGAGGTGCGTAGTTTTTTGGGGTTAGCATGGTACTACAGTAGGTTCATCCGAAGCTTTTCGAAGATAACGGGTTCATTGACGAATCTGACTCTCAAAGGAGTACTGTATATTTGGGATGATGCTTGCCAATTGGCTTTTGATGAGCTGAAAGATAAGTTGACTTCGGCGCCAGTTCTTGCTTTGCCCAAGCCGGGAGTGGAGTACCTAGGGTACACTGACGCCTCTTTACGGGGACTCAGAGTAGTACTTCAGTAAGAGGAGAAGGCTATAGCTTTTGCCTCTTATAAACTTAAGCCTCACCAAAGGAATTACCCCACCCATGACCTAGAGCTATCAGCGGTCGTATTTTCATTGCGTATTTGGAGACATTACTTGTTGGGGGAAAAGTTACGCTTGTTCACCGACCATAAGTCACTACAATACTTGTTCACTCAGTGAGAGTTGAACATGTGTCAGCACAGATGGTTGGAGTTTGTGAAAGACTACGAGTTTGAGATACAGTACCATCCAGGGAAGGCTAACGCAGTTGCTGATGCATTAAGCCATAGATCGGAGGGTGACGTAGCAAAAGTATGGAGAGCGAAGTGGAAAGAATTGGGTCACCAAGATGCGGTAGCCTGTTCCTTTATATCGGTTATGTCAGTCACACCCGAGATCGTCACGAGGGTGATACATGCACATGCAGTAGATACGTTTTGCCAGGAGCAGATTATACAGCTCTTAGCTGAGGGTGCCGAATCCTATTCAGTGAGCTCTTATGGGGGTTTGAGATTTAATGGGAGATTGGTGATCCCAGAAGGAAAAGACTTACGCCATGCAGTGATGGCACAGTCGCACGGGTTAAGATTTGTGGTACATCCTGGAGGGGATAAGATGTACCAGGATATGAGGCGACAATACTGATGGAGTGGTATGAAGAAGGACATTGCTGAGTTCGTGTCCAAATATTCTACCTATCAGATGGTAAAGGTAGACCACTAGAAACCGCCAGGGTTACTTCAGCCGTTGGAGATACCTACGTGGAAATGGGAAAGTATTTCCATGGACTTCATTACTGGGTTACCTACATCACAGCGGGGTCACGACTCCATATGGGTTATAGTGGATCGATTTACCAAGGTAGCTCATTTTTTGCCTATACGGACAGACTACACCATGGCCAGTATGCAAAGTTATTCATAACCGAGATCGTTAGGCTACATGGGGTGCCCCTGGATATTGTGTCTGATAGAGATAAGATTTTCGTGTCGCACTTTTGGGCGAGCTTTCAGGAGGACATGGGTACAAAGTTGATATCGAGTTCAGCTTACCACCCATAGACATATGGACAAACAGAGCATACCAATCAAATGCTGGAAGATATGTTACGCATGTGTGTCCTTGATTTTGGAGGAAGTTGGGAGCCTTATCTTCCACTGGTGGAGTTCGCTTATAATAACTCCTATCAGTTTAAGATCGACATGGACCCATTTGAGGCATTATAAGTCAGTCCTTGTCGTTCTCCCGCTTGTTGGCTAGAGGTGGGGGATAACAAGTTCCTCAGACCAGAGGTGATTCAGGAAAGTTCATCTAGGATTGAGCTTATCAGGAGTCGCATTCGAGTAGCCCAGGATCGAAAGAAGATCTAAGCCGATGCGAAGCAATCCTTTTGAGAGTTTAGCATGGGGGACCAAGTATTACTGCGTGTATCTACTATGAAAGGAGTAATGAGGTTTTCGGGAAAAGGGGAAGTTGGCTCCGAGGTACGTGGGCCCATTTCCTATTATTGAGAGGATTGGGCCGGTGGCATACAGATTGGGGTTGCCAGAGCATTTGCACCGTATTCATGATGTATTCCACATCCCGTCGTTGAAACGATATCTTCGGTATAATATGGCCCACACTCACATCGCGATAGAGGAGGTTGACTTACAGCCCGACAGTTCTTATGAGGAGCGACCGGTGGTTATTCTAGACTATAGCGAGAGGAAATTGTGGACAAAGGTAGTTCCACTTGTACGGGTCCAGTGGGAGCATCACAATGTGGAGGAATCCACTTGGGAGCGCGAGGCAGATATGTGCGAAAAATATCCAGATCTATTTTTACCAGGTACGCTTTATTTTTCAAATTTCGGGACGAAATTCCGTTATTAGGGGGGAAGTATGTAATACCCCATAATTTTATGGCTTTTAAATTTGAGGATTTATTAAATTTAAATTGAGATATTAATTTAATATTAATTCGGAAATTTATTTTTAATATTTACTAGTGTGACGCGAGTTAGTAATTATTAGGAATTTATTGAATGTTACTATATGAGTAAAGTAATACATTAGATTAATTTTATTAAAATTGTCAGGAGTGAATAAAATGGCAATTATGGAACTTTAAGTCGGGGCGTGCCTGTGTCGTGTCAGGACTAAATTATTATTATAAAAGTGAATAAATTACAAGTCACCCATATGGTCGTTTTGAGTGCGCCAAAGTGTCCGAAATGGTCGAGATAGTCAGAAAAGTGTACCCGGGGGTTTAGTTTCGGTCTCGGGGCGTTTTTAGGCCTAATTGACATCCCGGGAGGGTATTATAGACATTTTGTATTTTTGGGTAATTAAACCAACGAATTTTCTTTGGATATATAAGACATTAGGAGTTGTCTTTTAGGGTTAACAAACACAAAACCTAAGAACAACCATTAGAGTAGAAGATGGAGAGTTTTCCAAGCAATCCAAGGCCTAAAACTCACTCAATCGCACCGCCACCACCACCAAAACGTAGATCGCACGACGAGAAACGCAACCATATATTTTTCATCAACAAATCAAACCCTTAAATTCCAGGCAAGTATCTATATTGCTTTGTTTTTAGTTAATGTTTCACCCATATTAGTTTAGGATTGTTAAGAACATGTTTTATGGAAGAATTTGATAACACTTTAAGTCACATGTTGTAGAGGAAGTAGGTATATTCTGGACATCTCAATCATATATAGAGGATTACCCACGAAATTATATGGATTCAGAAGCAAGAAATCTGGAAAAGAATTTAGAAGAAGGGAAGTTTCATGAAAAATTAGGGTTCTTGATATTTATGTTGATTTACCCCATTAATTCAATACCTTTGATGAATTTGGACATGTTTCACGTAGGAAATCATGTATATAGGTATATATGACTGTTAGTAATCTTGGTTGGGAGCTTGAGGATCATTAATGTCATTTTGGAGGAAAGCTTTGGATGAAACCCGTAGGATAAATTTTGCAGATTCTGGGCAAGAACTGCTTGATCGATCAATTGACCCCCTTGGAAAACTGCATTATTTCACCTTTTTGTTTAATCTGGTTCAATTACGTAGGAACCCTTGATTATTATTTTTAGAGTATAATGGGATATGAAGAGGACCAGGAGGGTCTAAGTAGACTCCGTTGAGTGAAATTTAATAGGGGATGAAAGCATGGGTTAACGGGGAGTTTAGTCACACATTAGAAATTATGTGTATGTTCACTAAAGGATTGAGACTCGTGAAAGATTTAGACCAGAAGGTTAGTGAGGGTATACCTACTGAAATTATACTTAGTGAGAGAGAATACTTCGAGGGATGAGAAGTAAGTACGAATTAAATTATAAATGAGAATAAAAGAGACGATTCCATTATGTGAGATGATTAGGTAATTTATGCTAAGAACAGATAATTATAAATATGGGTCGTGGGAGCACCTAATTTAGAAAATGTGAATACCTATATATATTACTGTGTGACTGTACATATATTAAGTATTATGTATCTGTGTAAAATCATACTCGGGCTACTTGCTATCACTGAGGTTCCTGCACTGGGACAGTCTTATATTGATTAGACCTTTATGGGGGATATTGACTCGTACCCTAAAAGATAGTATCCATGATACATGCTATCTGAAAATGATAGTCAGATGGTTCTAAGAGACGTGAGGGTATGTGATGACCTCTTAGGACTTGTAACTATGCTTCGCCTCCATTTGTATATGTATTGTGTTAATACAGTTCGAGAGTGATTCCGAACTAGTATTTACCTTAGTACGAGTGATACGGGGATTTGATAGCAGAGTATGCTAGCAACATAGATTTATGTGGGTGTCGATAGTATATATATTATATGAGTGACTAATTTATGTATATACTTATGTTTATGGAAGCTTTCTACTGTGTGTATATGTAGTTAAGTAATGAATAAATGCTCCAGCTTATAACAAGTGTTCATGAATTTTGTAACGGTACTGAGTGGTTCTAAGTAACGTAAGAAAATGGAAGAGATTAATTTTTGAAAACTAAATATCAGGGCCTTTCTATTTCTCAAGATAAAACTTCATGGGAATAAGCTAGATAGAATTATGAGATCAGTAGTACGGTAGGCGTGCACACTAGATGAGAGGTGAGAATTCTCAAGAGAGTGTCGCATACTAACATGGTTGTCACATTGGCTAGTAAGCATTTTAAATACTTTCTAAACTATTTTAAACTATTTTACACTCGGGCTCTGACCCGTTCCTGTTATTTCTCTTTCTCTTTTATATATATGTATGTATCAGGTGCCCAACCACATGGGCGTCATGCATAGATTCTTTGGACTGGACGTGCTGCAGCTTATGTGGGAGTTGTAGGCCTTTGCTTTAGACGACCCCATCATTGATTCTGTTCTTACTAAGTTATGCTGAGTTAGTGCATGTGTCGCCCGTTTTCCTATTCCGTTTGGATTTGTGTGAGATTTATGTTCATTTATATTTCCAGTATTTAGTACTCCTTGGGAGTTAACTATTGTCAGGATGATTTCATTTATGGTTCTTAAACTTGGTTTGGATTATCTAGATGGTTTAATTCTTGTGTGTTAATTGCCACCCTTAGGATTTATGTGATTCTTAAACTGTTGGTTATTAAAAATGTTTTCGTAATGGAAATTAATAAAATAAAAATAAGACTTTAAATTGTTTTGACACTTAGCTTAATTATCTAGGGTGTTTAAATTGGAATTATTTATTTTACAAAAATGATGCTGAGAATGAACCAACCGTTCACCTTGATTTTAATTTAATAAAGGACTGATCACCCGGTATTCAATTAGGCAGGGTGTTACAAAGGTCTACCATATAACGCGTCAAACGGAGCCATGCTAATAGTAAACTGGTAGGAGTTATTATAGGCAAACTCCACCAGTGGAAGGTACGACTCCCATCCCCCTCCAAAATCAAGGATACATATTCGTTGTATATCCTCCAACATCTGATTCGTATTCTCTGTCTACCCGTTCTCCTGTGGGTGATAGGCTAAACTCAATCGTAACTCCGTACCCATGGCCTGATGGAAACTCTCCTAAAATTTGAACACAAAAATCTTGTCCTGATCGGACACAATATTAAGGGGCATCCCGTGGCGTCTTACTATCTTGGCAATGAAGATCTGAGCATACTGCCCCGTAGTATAGTCAGTCCGAACTGGAAAAAAATGAACTACTTTGGTCAACCGATCCACAATTACCCATATGGAATCGTGACCCCTCTGTGATGTAGGCAACCTTGTGATGAAATCCATGGAAATGCTCTCCCATTTCCACATAGGGATATCTAATGGCTGTAGTAATCCTCCCGGTCTCTGATGGTCTGTCTTACCCAGCTGATAAGTGGCACACATAGAAACAAACTCGACGATGTCTTTCTTCATTCCACTCAATTAATATTATTACCTCATATCCTGGTACATGTTATCCCCTCTGGGATGTACCATAAACCGTGAATCGTGCGCCTCTTCCATCACTACATGTCGTAACTCCTCTTCCTCTGGAACTACTAGTCTGCCCTTAGAGAGTAAACCCCCATCTGAGCTCACGGAGAAGGACTCTGCTCCCTCGGTTAGAAGCTGGATAATTCGATCCTGATAGAAGGAATCCGCTGCCTGAGCCTGTATTACCCTGGTAACTATCTTGGGTGTAACCATCATCACTAACATGAATGAGCGGGCAACTGCATCCTGATGTCCGAGTTCTTTTCATTTTGCCTTCCACACCTCGACCACCTCACCTGCTGGCCTACGTCTCAACGCATCTACTACCACAATAGCCTTTCTTGGGTGGTAATGGATGTCGAACTAATAATCCTTCATAAATTCAAGCCACCTCCGCTGACGCATATTCAACTCCCGTTGCGTGAACAGATACTGCAATGGCTTGTGAACCGTGAATAGGCAAAATCTCTCCCCAAGAAAAAATGTCTCCATATTCGCAATGCAACACACGACTGCCGTTAACTCCAAGTCATGGGTTGGGTAACTCCTCTCATGAAGCTTAAGCTTATGATAAGCATAAGAAATCGCCTTATCCTCCTGCTGAAGCACACCCCTAAGTCATTGTAAGGACGCCTCATTGTAAACCAGGTATTGCACCCCCGGTCTGGGTAGTGCTAGAACCGGTGCTAAAGTCAGCTTGTCCTTTAGATCATCAAAAGTCAACTGGCAGGCATCATACCATATAAATGTCACCCCCTTGTGAGTCAAGTTTGTCAACGGAACTGCTATCTTCGAGAATCCTCGAATGATCCGCCTATAGTATCCATCCAGCCCTAAGAAACTACGTATCTCAATCAGCATCATGGGATGTCCCCACTTCCTCACCGCTGATATCTTCTCGGGATCTTTTTATATTCCTTCTGCAGAAATGATATGCCCCAAAAACTTAACCTCTCTCAGCTAGAAGCCACATTTCTCATATTTCGTACATAACTCATGCTCACATAGTGTATGTAAAACCATCCTCAGATGCTCTCCATGCTCCTCCTCAGTCCGGGAGTAAATCTGAATGTCGTAAATGAAGACAATGACAAATTGATCTGAGAACTCTCTGAACACCCTGTTCATCAAGTCCATAAAGATGATCAGTGCATTGGTTAGCCCAAATGGCATAACCCTGAACTCATAAGATCCATAACTTGTCAGAAAAGCAGTCTTAGGGACATCTTTCTCCCTAATACATAACTGATGGTACCCCAACCTCAAGTCTATCTCTGAAAAATAAGAAGCTCCCCTCAACTGGTCGAATATGTCATCGATTCGGGGAAATGAATATTTATTCTGTATCGTGACCTTATTCAACTCTCGGTAGCAAACACATAACTGTAGAGACCCATCTCTCTTCTTTACAAACAACACGGGAGCTCCCTAAGGCGAAGTACTCCTACGGATGAAATCCTGACCCAACAACTACTCGATCTGATCTCGTAGCTCCCTCATCTCTGTTGGAGTCGTACGGTAAGGTGCACGGGATATCGGCCGAGTGCCTGGCATCAAGTCTATCACAAAATCTATCTCCCTACTGGGTGGTAATCCTCGTATGTCCTAAAAGACATCAGAGAACTCAGGAACAATCAGAATCGAATCAAGTGGTATTACCACCTCCTTAGAGCTCTCCTCCTCTATATAATATAAATGGGTGGATGAACCTCCCTCAGGACAAGGCATTGCCACCAAAAGCATATCCTAACCCGGTATGGCAAACACAATACTACAGCTATAGTAATTAATCATAGACCTATACATAACTAGACAATCCATCTTGATAATAGTGTCATACTCGTGTATCTCTAAGACAAGCATATTGACCAATAAAATCAATCTCCCAATCTCTATGCCTACTCCCCGACATATAAAGAATATCAAAGACCCATAACTTGTCGGTGAGTCCACACTAGTAACTGTGCTATTTTTCATGACTAATAACCCCGTGGTGCATGCAAAACTAGTGGAAATGAAACTTTGTGAATCCCCTATGTTAAATAATATCCGCCCCATAGTCCCCTGGATAGAAAATGTACCCTCGACTGCGGTCAGGGCCTGATGGACGTTGTAGACACGCCCATACTGCAACTGTCCCTACTGCACCAGAACTGCTGGAATGGCTGTCAAAGCTGGTACTTGGGGTGGTGCTGGGAGGGTGGATGGAAATATCGGTCGCTGGGGCTCCTAACGAGCACCCTGCTACTACTGCAGGGCTCTACCCCTCTAAGGACAATCCTGACATTTGTGTCTAGTGTTTCCACAAGTAAAGCACCTCCCTAGAAAGTGTACTCCCCTTTGCCCCTGCTGTCCTCGGCCTTGATGTCCTTTACAACCCATCCCCTGGTCCTACTAGAAACACTGTTACCCCTGCTGACCAGACTGGCCCTGATGGCCCTGCCTAAAACCTCCCTTCCCCTGTCTGAAGTCTCCATAATGGAATCTCTTAGCAGGGTCCCCTGATGGGAACTTTTCTCACCCTAACAGACCTGTCCCTGAGCTACTGGTGCCCCAGTGTCACTATTACGTCCTGTTCGACCCTGCTAACTGGACTTTTCGACTCGCTTGCTTCCCTGACGATGGAAGCGGTGGTCCTGGAAATATAGTAGGGAAACGTTAATCACATCAGAATAAGTGGCTAACGAAAGATTCCCCAACAGATGCTGGCGTATCCTCCAAGTTAATCCATCCATAAACCTCTAGATCTTCTTCTCCTCTGTCGTTATCTCATTTAGAATAATATTCAGAAGATCTGTAAACTCTTCCTCCTACTCTGCAACTGTCTTCCCTTCCTGTTTGAGGTTCAACAGTTTTTGCCTCATCTTGGCCTGCACGGCAAAAGGGAAGTACTTACGAACCAATCACACCCATAACTCTCGAATAGTCAAGACGTCTCTCTCCTCCGTAGTGGTAGTGGACTCCAACCACTGTAGCGCTGCTCCCACCAACTTAAAGGTAGCCAAAATATGCTTTTACACCTCTGTGCACTCATACATCCTTAGGTATCTCTATATATCCTTCTTCCATTGGCTAGCCTTTACTACATCAGAACTCCCTATGAACTCTGGAGGGTGTGCCTTCTGGAAGGCATCTCTAACGCTCTCCTAAGTAGAAGGGAAAGCGTAAAATGGTGCTGGAGCCACTGCTGGTGCCTGTGGTGGAGCCTGATGTACCAAGGCTAATGCTGCATTCAGTGCCTGTGCCACAAAAGCGACAACTTCCGCAGCATTCATCGTGCCCTGGGCCAGAGCTAGCTGAGGCTCGGGCTGGGCATCCCTATTGTCTCACTATGCACGTTTGAGAGGCATCTAAAATAAGAGAGAATATTTATAAGTCCATAGTAAATATCTCAAATAACTGAAGACGTAGAATGCGCAATTAATGAATACAACAGCCCTAAATATAGGGCTTTATATCAAAGAAAGCTACACGAAAAGCATAATAAGTCGCACAGATCCTAAGGACTCTAGAACCTGATGCTCTGATACCACCTGTGACACCCCTCCTAATTAAATATCGGGTGATCAGTCCTTTATTAAATTAATTCAAAATGTTCAGTTGGTACAGATTATGCATCACTGTCGAAACACTACACCAAAATGGCCAAATTAGCACCCTTTAAGCGGCTAGCCTTGTCATGGTCATTGACCATGACAAGGCCGTGACAAATTCTTATCACATTCATTGACCGTGACAAGTCCTTGACAAGTACAGTTGTCATGGACTTGTCACGATCAATGACTGTGACAATACTGCAAAGTTTTCACGGTCAATGATCGTGACATGTCCGTGACAATTTTGTCAGTAAAAAAATCTCCCTCATCTTTTTTTCCCACCAATTCTATTCCCTCCTTTTCTCTCTCTCTCTCTAGCGACTGCTCACTCTCTCTCTCTACAACTTTGGTATGTTTTCTCTCTCTATTTCTCCTCCATTTATGTATGTGTATGTATATTTGTGTGTGTGTATATATGTGTGTGTAAATATTCGTGTGTGCGTGTGTGTGGTGTATATATGCGTGTGAGGTGGGGGAGGGGGCAGGGCTAGGGTAGGGGAGGGGGGTGTATGTGCGTGTGTGTGTGTTTGTGTGTGAATATATGCATGTGTGTGTATATGTGCGTGTGTGTATGTGTGTGTGTGTGTGTGTGTATATGTGTATGTGTGCGTGTGGTGGGTAGCGGCAGCGGGGGGGAAGGGGGTAGGGAGGGGGCATGTGTGTGTATATGTGCGTGTGTGTTTTTTAATTAAATTTTTATTGGTTTATTAGATATTGCCCCTCATATTGTAGTGCCCCTTGTAAAAGAATTGATTCATTGGTTGTTAATTTTGTTTGTAAATTAATAATTAGTGCCCCTTTCATATGTAAGTAGGATTGCCCCTCATTGTAAATTAGTAAATTAATAATTGCATACTTCAATTGTTAGTTTAATTGATGAAAAGAATTAATTGAGTATATGAATTAGAAGGAGTACAAGATACACATTTGTTGTTGCCATTGCGGTTGGATTATAGTGGATCGATGTTGGGCTGGTTAATTTTAAAAGTGGCATGAACACTAGATTATTGTCCATATGGGGGTGGGATTTTTCAACTTTTTTTTAAAATTACTTTGTATATATATATATATATATATATATATATATATATATGGTATGATAATTAAATGAGGTTCGATACTTTGTGGCTATTCGGACGAAGAAGGGGAAGGATAAGGAGGTGTCCCCGAGCGTCGCGGCCACGAATGTAAGTAATCCGATAGTTTACTTTTTGTTTTACTAATCATGTGCTTTTTGTCGTTTCAGACAAGTCTTAAAGAAGTGCATGAGTCGCAGTCTGATGCCAACAAGGCATCTTTGTCCACGGATGCACTCAGCCAAGTGCTTGGTGCTGATCGCAAGGGGAGTGAGCTCGCGGGTGTCCAAATCTAGGATCATCGGATTGGAGATGAGCGACACCAGGTTAGATCGAATGGTGGACTCACATGACGCGAAGATGTCCCGTTTGGAGGCGATAGTCAAGGATATGTTCTCATTCATGAAGCGTTCATTAGGCGGAAATCGTAAGGGGAAAGGGAAGGAGAAGGCGGTGGAGGAGGAGGAGGATGTGCAGGAGGACGAGGTGCAGGATGATGATAATGTGGACCTTGCTACTTTATCACTGACACGTGCAGACTTTGATGATCCACTCCCCAATTTGGCTCCCTTCGATCGACCGATGTCAACACTTGGTTGGCCGAATGTGTTTTTACTGGACATATTTGATGGCTAGCGGATAGGGCGAGGGTTGAGGAACCCGAATACCATCCAGGGTATGCCAGTTCATGGACGTTCTCTTCAAGACATCGAGTCCAAGGTGCTTGTCACGCATGTGATACTCGAGAAGGAGAACTCCCCCTTGTGGTTACGCGAACAATGTGGCACAATGTATATTACTAGGTGTGTCAATTCGTATATCGTGTGGCCTACTCACCTCCTCAGAGCTAACCTTACCCCAGACATGTAGTGACATTATTTGAATTGAATTATTTTAAGTTGTTACATTTGAATTATATTTGGATTATATCGTGATGCATATTGTTTTGAATGCATATTTGCATTATCTCTATTTTATTTAGATATATGATATTTGAACAGGTACAACGTTGCTATAAAAGGTACAAATATACTGTTGGGTAGAGGCAGTGGCCATACTGCTCAACTGATTTTTTTTTTCAATTCTACCCAGATTTGTCACGGTCATTGACCGTGACAAGTCCGTGACAAAGGAAACTAGTCATGGTCAATGACCGTGACAATTTTTTATTAAAAGTCACGATTTTGTCATGGTTTATGACCGTGACAAAACTTGTCACAGTCATAGACTGTGACATGTCCGTGACAAATCTAATGAACTTGTCACGGTCAATGACCGTGACACGTCCGTGACAATAATAGTTGTCACCCCCAGAATTGTTACAGTCATTGACCTTGACAAGTCCAACTTGTCAAGGTCAATGATCGTGACAATTCGATAGATTTGGTGTAGTGAACACTTTATTATTAAATACTAACCACCTAATATTTAAAAAGGTTGATGTGAAATTTTTATCTTTTAATTAATGTAAAACTATATTAACGAAATAATTAAAAATTCACCTTTTACAATAATCTCATATGATAAGAAATAACTACAATAATAAATGTACTGGAGTAAACACTTCCAGTCTAATTACCAAATACAGTAATCCAACATAAATAAATCAACAACTGAAAGAAGTAAATAACTAAATTTAAAATCTCTGAATAGAAAAGGGGCAGCATGCCCTAACTGATGAAATAACTCAAAAGGAAGAAAGGATGGACATAGAGGCGTCTACTACCAAGGTCCTGTAGCTTCCATAGCAGCTACAGCTCCTCGAATGAATGGAACTCCTATGCTTGGTGTCCCTATGGCTGGGCACCTAAAATAATTTGACAGGAAAATAGATTTGCAGAAAACGAGTCAGAGTCCGAGTTGAAAACAGTTTAAAAATCAGCAAGTTCTTAATATGAATTAATAGCACATATATTATTCATGTTAGATTATCATACTCATTTGAGATGCTCACCTCTCATCTAATGTGAACGCCTAATGTACCATCAAACCCTACTAGTTTCTATTCCCATGAAAACTAGTTCTTTCCAGTCTAACATCTAATCATAGCCCAATATTATTCCCATGTATTTCCCTCATAATTTACATAATACCTATAATCAATTTCTATTTAACATGGATAAGTGCTTTTTTAATTTAGTGTAAGTAAGTGTTTACCAACTTAAATCATTTCACATTTCATTATCATACATTTTTAGTTACTTCACACAGTAGATAGTATCACAAGTGTCTATATACATTCACTCTATTTATATATATACAATACTACACCCCGAAACATAGCTGCGGTGCATTCATACGCTACTATCACGTCCCGGTGGATCGCTCATTGCATAAAGGACCATAGGTTCAATCTCTCGCGAACCTTCAAAACAAACACACATATTGGAGGCGAATGTATTTCCAAGCCGATGGGCTACACACATACCTACGCACCCATACGACCGTCATGACTATAATTCTCATAGACAGCCTGTACCTAGGTTATATGCTCTAGTGGCAGAAATCAATATCCCACCTGAAGGCTCCTCAAGGCATGGTCGTCCACAACGCGCAACCTCCACTCAATAACAAGCAACGTAGGTATGTTATACACATAATAGTTCATTCAATATGTATACACACAACTTATCATATTCATTAGGTATTCATGCAACCCAAATCCCCGAATTTATATGTAGCATTATTGTCTCTACTACTCGCAATACTTTAACCGTACGATTTATCTCTCTATCGTATCTACTCTTTAAGTCTCTCTTATTCCAACACATTCCCTTAGTAGTTACTCAATTCATCTCACAACTAGACTAAGAAATGAAGCTACTCCATAATAGCGTAGGTCCTATTCTCTCACTTGAATTAATCTAGAAGGATTTTAACTCATCTGGGAAAAAATTGCATTTTTGAAATCTTGTTAGAACCTGGGAATTATCGTTTAAATGAGGTCGTTCGAACAAGAATCTCACTTTGAATGAACCCAAATCTCGTTAGTAATCTAGTTGGAATTCTCGTTCAAACGAGGTCGTTCGAACGACCTAGGCACGTCTCCGAACAAGAATTCCAAGATCGTCTTCTACCTTCCAAACTTCAAATTTCACCCTCTTCTTTTATCCAACACCCGTGCTAATTTATCTCAGCACCAAGTTAAAGGTTCTAAATCATATCGCTACAGGATTAGGCACTCTTTACCCCATTTTTAACATCAAATCCTGAGAGTTATAATAGGGATTAAGATAAATTCCTCAAATCTTTAAAAGCTCTAAATTCATATAACCTCCATTAACAACACTTTAAACCCAGATTTAATTTCATGAAGTTAACATATAAAACCTAGATTTATAATACCCAGAACGGGGTTACTCAACTACATGCAAACCTATACTCCCAATTAAAGATCAATTTCAATCCCAAATTCATAATATCATGATTAAAACATCAATTAATCTAACATGGGTATCATATGATCTAAAATCAAGCAAGATAAACACTTGAATTTTTGTGAACTTCTGATTCGCTGAATGAAACTTGTATAAGGGTGATCCTCTCTTCACGATCTACGTGTTGGTGTGATTTTTGGTGTGCGAGTTTGAGTCTTTATCCCAGGGCACCTATGGAGTTCTTCTTCTCCCTCTTTGGTTCTCTGTCTCTCTCACTTAGGTTTGGAAACTGTCAAATACCTTATTACCCACATACACATCCATTTTAATATCTATTTTCGCCCATTTTAATTCCTAAAAATCTCAAAAGACCAAAATACCCCTCAGGGGTGTCAGTTTGCCCTAAATTGCCCCGAAATCCAAATAAAACACCCGAGTAGAGTTTTCTGACTATCTCGACCCTTCCGAACTCATCGGCGCACTCGAAATGATCATAAGAGTTACTTAAAATAAATTATCTTTTTAAGCCAATAAAGTAATACTGATACGACTCACACGCGCGTCCCAACTAAGTTTATTGCAACTGCCATATTTTTTCATTTTCGACCATAATAATATTTTCGTAATCATATATTACTTTACTTGCTAAGTAATATTCATCATAATTATCACCAATAAATACTAACTCTCATCACGCTAGAAATTATTAAATTTAAATCCGGATTAATTATAAATAAATTTTCTCCATTTAAATTAATTAATTCTAATTCCATAATGAAAATAAAATCCCTGAAAAATACGGGATATTACACGTAAAGGACGAATTTCTCTAACAGGTTGTCTTGCATCCATATGAGTAGCCAGAATCACTAGCATATAAGGACGGTGACAATGAAAAAAGCTCATGAAGCTCAGTGTAAAAGTTTGGTCTAACAGCTCCTCTAGCATTCAATATGAGAACTTACATTGTATGTTTAGGTGGGTGGGTTGTCCTGATGGTCCTCTCTGTCAGTGGTGTCACAAACTCATTTTGATGATTATGGGTATGAAACCTAATGTATTTCAAAAGAATTTTCTATAATGAAAACTTAATTGATATAAAATCATAACTTGACTATCTTCTCTCTAATGTACTTAGGATACAAACAAGCACTTAGTACATTATGAGATATGTTATCAGGAGCACACAAATTCATGCAACCATACAAACATGCCCGAGAAACACAATAAAGATCCCAATCAATACAAGATCAACATCAACATATCATATAAGCTAGCTCAACCATATATACAAGGAAGCCCATCATCACATCACAAAGAAAACATCCATACAAGATAATATCACAAACATCAAAAGAAGCTCAAACACCCAACTAGGAGAAGTTCAAAGCTCAACCATATAAACATCATCACAAGACCAAGCATACGTGCTCTCAAAATATCACATGTTACAACACAAATAACTTTGAAGAAAGTGTAAAATACCAGATAAATCATTACTTTATTTTATTGTAGTGTAGGAAGAAATGTACAAAATTAAAGTAACATGTTTTAACATGTATATGCTTAAAACCTACACATCCAAACCCACCCTAGATCTCCCTAAAGCTTGTACCAATACCAAACAACATTTACACTAAAATCTTAGAGGTTTAATCGATTAAAAGAGCCCAGAAAATGTTTAGCCAGATAACCTTTTGGACAACCAACTAAACCTTCGGGACAACCAACCTAAAGGAGTTTTAGTTGACCAAACTACACTTTTTGTCTGCTAAAAGTGCCAGAAACCAGCCTTGTACTTTGGTAAACTCCTCCAACCTTTTATCCTATAACCCCAACACTTTCCAAACTTAATACAAACATTTTTATCAATATTTGGATACTTTTTAACACTATAAATAAATCCCCTTACCTACAGAAAAACTCACTAAGCCAAAACCCAAGCTTATGTCATCCTACTAGCTTTCCAAGTCCCTTAAACCCCCTTCCATTAATGGGAGATTCAAAGAAAATCTCCATTTTATCCAAAGCTTCGTTTAAGTAAAGCTTCAAACCTCAAACCAGTCCAAGTTCCAAACCAAACCCCTCGAGTTTTAAGAATTAAAACCTACCATCAAACATGCTACACACCCCAAATGCATTTAATCTAAGTTCTTGATAATCTTAAAATTGATGCATTTCTAAAGAGAAAAATTTCCACACATGTTAAAAGATTAATTTTAAGTAACAAATCCATGTGAACCAAATTCCCAAGACCTACACTCTTCTTATCCAAGTTCCATATCCAAAACCCACTTCTGTTTCAAAGTGATTTAATCACAAAATCATTCTTGAACAAAGATATCCAAGCCATCATTTGTTCTTAGAGATTAAAATAAAAATCCCTTAAAAAAATCCATACCCAAAACCCACTTTTGATTCAAAGTGATTTAACCCCAAAAGATCTCTTGAACCAAGTCACCCCAAAACAACATGTGTACTTAGAGATTAAAACCTAAATCTCCTAAGACATTGATCCATACCCACAACCCGTTTGAACAAAATACATGGGATCACTTGTTTGTTTACTTTTATAGAAAAGAAAGTAAACTCATGTCACCCTTATTTTAGTAAAGCAAGTGGATTATGATTTGGTTACAAATATTGTAATACTGATTGCAAAAAAGGTCATTATATCTTCACATCTAGTAGCACCGTTGTGGAAGGTAGTCGAGGAGTTTAAAGTCATTGGTCTATTGCGTGGGCACCTCTTTGAAAAGGATGAGGGTATTGTCTTATTGGTTGAGATATTTTAAGGTGGAGTTCCTTGTGAGGTTTTGGTTCTACCATAAGTGAACCGGAGATAGTGAAGTTCTCTAGTAGTGTCTCGAGTGTAGATGTAGGCAGAGCCGAACCACATTAAAAACTCGATTTGCAAATTTCCTTTAAACCCTCTATCCCCCTTATAATATTTACATCCATGCTTTACTTTAATTTGATTAATACTTGTATTTCTTGAATGTGAATATAAATGTGCGTGGATGCAAGACAACAATAGAGAAGTCTTTTTATCAACAAACTAAGAAACGATTTTTACAAAGTTGCAATGTTTATAAAATGTTGATGAAAATAAAGAAAGGAATGTTAATTTGCGAAAACTAAAAAAATGTCATCATCCCAATTCACTCCCCCTCTTCCTTGGTATAATTTTCGGGCCAACAATTGTTATGCGAGCTTAACTCATAGATACTTGTTTTGAAAAGTATATTTTGAGTTAAATAACATCCAAAATAGAAGATTTTTGAACAAATATACGTAACTAGATTTTGAAAAAGATGGATCTTTCCTGAAAAAGGAAAATAATAGAAAATACTTTTTTTTAAAAGAAAATGTTTTAAAAGGATAATGTTCTAAGAAATAATGAATAAGTTCTTGCCTTTGAAAAAAATTTTGTGAAAAGGTTGTATTTAATAGATAAAGTAACCTTAATACAAAGCAAATGTTTTTAGAATTGAATAGGGTCTTGAAAATGATATGGGTAAAAATGAGTTTATAAAATTATTATTGAAAAAAGTTCATATACATTTAAATTTATAGTGAAATATGCCTCCCTTATACTAGTATGATTATTGTTAACCTTGATTATATCTCACACATGCTATTTACACACTTGAGAGGAATAATGATCACAATATAACTCCTACATCTTCAAACACCTTTTGAACCATATAAAGCTCCCAATTAGTTATTGAAATTTATTATTAAAAATTCACACATGTACTCTTGCACTTAGTGAAAGCCTACTCATTACGACAAATCACAATCAATGAAATTTTTGAATAATTTATCACATCATCACCACACACATAGAAGTCATAGTAAATTGAAGATAAAAACCTATATAACTCCCCCAAAATAAATCCCAAATACGTGTGTAAAACAAACTTGGAATTATTAAATCCTTATTCTAGAAGTTTGTCTTATAATTGATTCGCTAGTAAAGAAACACAATACGATATAATATTGGAATCTCATGAGAATTTTAAATACCAATTTAGTCTTGTATAGATTGAGAAATTGCTTCAAACATTAAAAAGGATAAATTTTTGGAATAAAGAAAGATTTGGAATAAATATACCAAACCCTTTATTCTCCCTTGATTTATCTCTAGATATTATCTCACATGTCTATGCTGTTAATATCATACACAGCACTAAATGTTTTCACACATGCTTTAATACATGTCTCTTGTTTTCACTTATAGGCTAAATCTCCATATCCTCGACACATGCTACACGAGTAGGTCATGTTGTTCATATCTATATCAAACTAATACTTCAATTATTGCTATAGGACTTATCAATTTATGTGCTTACACTCTACGATGCCAGTGCCTTGAAATTGTTAAAAGCCATTAGTACAATACATTATATGATATGCTGAATCCCACTAGATTAAAATTCTACATCTATATAATCATACTTACGCCTATTTTCTCACATGCTAAAAAATATGCTCCAATGCATTCACATGATCATCCTGGTAAAAATAAACCTCATTTAAGGTCTTAATAGAGACTCAAAATCACAAGTTAGAGAAAATGCATAATTAAATTTCTTTCTTATAAAAAGTCACAAGTTGTTATACACCGAATCTATACTCAAGTTATGCTTCAATCTTACACACTAAAGACTTTCCTGTCATTGAGAAATTAAATGGTATTTCCATTTTTTAGATTAAGGTGGCAATACCGCCTTAGTGAATATCAAATGACATTCCCATCCATATGATATTTTGATAGCCATCCTACCCATTATTATGTAGAAGGAAATCCCTTATCATAAAAGAACACCCTTTAGTAGAAAATACATTCTCACTTAAGACATGGTGGGAATCCCATCATTGTTGCAAAATATGGATCCTAAAATATATACATGCTTAATTGAATACTAAGGGCAATCCCATCACCATAAGTTATTATTGCTTAAGAATTAAATCGATAAAATGTGGCATTCCCATATATACAAATTTTCAATATTTATGAGAAAGTGCTTGTAATAGCAATCCCATTACATTGTGAGAATACACATATGTGAAGCCTAAATACTTGATGTATAACTTATGGCTAGCTTTGTGAAACTAAAGGAGAATACATGATATATTATTGACATTACATACACTTATTGTACTAATGAAAATATTTCAAGTGTGTATGTGAATATATGAATGTTGAGTTTTGATGAGGAAAAAGTGTGTATCAAAGGAGGAGGATAGGCAACATATAAACCAAAGATGGAAAATACAAAGTGAAGTGACATTATTCAAGAAGTTATCCACATAAAGGTAAAACTTTGGCAAAGACGAAAGGGATGCAGATAAATACTAGGTACCTAAAATGAATTTTTGTGTGCATACACATTTTTGAAAAAGATCATCTTGATGAACTCTTACACTTACACTCATTTATACAATGAAAACCCGCACTTAGAAAGATATGTTTTTATAAAAAGACTCTCATGATAACCCAAAAGAGTAAATGACACACACTAATACTATCACATAGGTCTTAACAAATTGCAGCACTATCCCCATACAAACATTGGAAACACTGTGAAAAAATTAGTATACAAAATTAATCTCACATGTCTTCCCCAAAATGAAATAATTCAAGTACGAAAACAAACCAAACATAGAAAACATAAAAAGACATTTCTACTAAACAAACCATTAACCCACCAAAATGCACTAAATGTTTATTCAAATATTTCCTTACCAAAATTCCAACTTTATAGGATAATGCAACTACGACTCAGACCAAAACTCTTGTCAATAATAGGGTTTCTCTAAACCAACAATGTACTTCTTGAACTAGGGGAGAAAATATTTTCAAATAAATAATTGCCTTTCCAAAATATAATATTTCAACCAAATATTTTCCTAACGATAAACTTTGCACCATCCCACATAATCTTGGCATGTGCGTCACTAGTTTTCATGCCCAGTATATGTTGTACTAACTATCATTGCAGCCAATACACTTTTCCACTCGAAGGATACCCATTTCTTATAACATAAGAACACATATTTTTTAAAATCCCCCACCCTTTTTTATAATGACTAAGGGGTAAAAAAGTTATATGAGAAAAAGAGATGCTTCAACAATGGGGGAGAAAGGAATTTTCTAAATAACAAGTCTCAAAGTATGGGGAAGACTTTCAAACTTTTTCTCAAACTATATGAAATGTATTATCATCATAAAAAAGGGGAAGATTATGAAACTATATGTATTTCAAAAGAATTGTGTATGATGACAACACAATTGATATATGATCATAACTTCACTATATTCTCTCTAATGTACTTGAGAAAAAAACAAGTACTCAATACATTATGAGATATGTTTCTAAGAACACACATATTTATGCAACGGTACAAACTTGTCCAATAAATAAAATGAAGATACCAATCAATACAAGATCAACATCAACTTATAATATAAGCTAGCTCAACCACACATACAATCAAGTCCATCATCACATCACAAAGCAAAGATCCAAACAATATCATATCACAAGCATCAAGAGAAACTCAAACATCTAACTAGGAGAAGTTCAAAGCTCAACCATACAAAAATCATCACAAGACCAAGCATACATCATATGTTACAACAAAAACAACTCTGAAGAAAGTGCAAAAGACCAGATGATCATTATCTTATTTTTGTTGTATTTTAGGAAGCAATGTACAAAATTAAAGTAACATGTATATGCTCAAAAACTATACACCTAAACCAGACATAAAGCTCTCTAAACTTACCTAAATCTTGGACTAAAACTAAACGACATTTAGACTAAAACATGAGAGGTTCAGTCGACTAAAAGTTCCCAGCAAAATGTATAGGTACCTAAACTTTTGGACAAACAAGTAAACCTTTGGGACAACTAACTTAAAGGAGTTTTAGCTGACTAAACTCCACTTTTAATTGACTAAAAGTGCCAAAAACCAACCTTGTACTTTGGTAAACTCCTCCAACCCTTTTGTTGATGATGATACAAATAAAAATGAAGGTATGAAGATGATGATTGAATATGAAATGGTGATCACATCAAACACATAAGAGAAAAAGGTTTTTTAAAGTGGTTCGGCTATGAATAAAGCCTATGTCCACTGTTATTTTATTCCTAGGGGTTTACAATAACACAATATGTTTTAGAGAGAGAGGTGTGTAGAGAATTGTTTTCTGTCCAGATCCCCCCCTTTTGGCTAAGGGGATATATGTATTTATAGTGATGGGAGTTAAAGAGATACAATGTCTTTATACATTCAGACATTTATATCTATATACAATGAATATAACTGTTGGCCTTCTATAGTGGTTGGTCTTACTTAAGTTGCTTGGTACGCCATGTGTTGGTTGGTATGCCGACCAACACTCCTCGGGTATCGACTAACTCTCCTTGGGTGCCGACCAACTCTCCTCGGGTGTCGAACAAGTATAAATATTGCTATGTAGGATGACATGTGTGCTTTTCTGACTGGTCCTTATAGATGGAGAATTTTGTGTCAACAGAAGCCCCCATTGCTCCATGCTTAATGGTTCACTGAAAGGATGGAGTATTTATTCTGTAGTGTTGCTCGATGCTCGTGAAATTCTTGATCCGTCTTCTTGATTTCTTCAACATAAAGTGCACTATCTCCTGGACGACATATGATCCAGGCTGATCGATGGTTGCTAATATTTCTTTTGAGAAACTCTGTTCGTCAAGTGAACGTGTGCTATGTATCACCCCTGGGAATTTGGATGCAGCCATGCCATAGTATGCAGCTTGTAGCTTGTAGCTTAAAGCTTGTCATAATCTTCAAGTATGTTGGTTGGTTGGCTAACCGACCAATTGCCTTCTTTTCGGAGCTAGTAATAGTCTTTGAAACATTTACACATAAGTACCACTTCTCCTTTAGTGAAATTTAGGACAACAGTAGTAAAGATCTCAGTGCTGTAGATGCTGAATCTGACTCCTGAACTTCAGTAGCATGTGCATAATAATTCCTGAATATGCCTCCTAAACTTCAATAGCACAACTAACTCCTGAATATGCCTCCTGAACTTCAATAGCATAACTAACTCCTGAATATGCCTCCTGAACTTCAATAGCACAACTATCTCCTGAATATACCTCCTAAACTTCTGAATACGCCTCCTGAACTTCAATGGCAAAAACTAACTCCTGAGAAAAAAAACTCCCGAATGATGATTGGTCGGGGCCCCGACCATGAAAGTTTGTGGAGTTAAGTTTGATGCTCGACTATATGATGTTATAAGAATGTGTCACCGAATGAGCAACTATATCTGTAATAGAAGCCCCCAAGTGTGGAATATGAACTTTGAATGCTTTCTTGGCCTTGAAGTATGTTGGTCTTGCTAGAAAAATAAGGCCGAGGAAATGTTCCCTGAAATGACTCCCTAAGATCTTTGCATGTTTGCATTTTCATTTTCTTAGAAATACTTTATAAGATGCTTTCCTTGTTGTTTGATGATGAATATATATATGTAAAAGGACAAATTGTCCTATTTTGCATAGACAATGAAACTTGCTCCACCTGCTATTTAATTATAGTGACTTCTCACTCTTTGGGCCTAAGCAATGGAATGATTTTTATCCCATGTTCGTTCTTAGTTGTTGTAATCTTACCAGGATTACCTTGTTGCCTAGACAGTGGATGCCCCGGGAGGTCACACATTTTCTTGCCTAGTTTGGGGTGTCCCTTGAGATCACCCGTGATGCCAACATTGTTGGTTAAATTTATTGTTACTAACCAACCGGAGTTGGTGGTTGCTGATATACCGACCAACCGGAGTTGGTGGTTTGTTGATGCTGACCAACCTTAGTTGGTTTGCTGAATATATATAAAGAAAAGAATTTTCCTGACCAATCGTTCGTTGGGGATAAAATATGATAAATGCTGGAGACCTCCTTGGAGCTGAATATATGATTATAAATATTTTGCCGAGCTCCATGCTGAGATAAATATAGAATATGCATCTGAATAGATATAAATAATGATTCATAATAATAATAAAGTGTCTCGCTGATCTATCGAGGCAAATTTGTATAATGCCGAACAAGAATAATATTTTCCAGAACATGAGAAAATGGTCGAGTACTTTACCGGGACTGAATATAAATAAGAAATACCCCGACCAACTATCCGTTGGGGGTGAAATATAACAAATGTTGTAGTTCTCCTCGGAGCTAAATAAGTATCTTGTCGAGGCAAAATTTTGTATAATGCCGAACAAGAATAATATTTTCCAGAACATAAGAATATGGCCGAGAACATTGTCGAGCCTGAATATAAATAAGAGTGACCCAGACTAACTGTCCGTTGGGGGTGAAATATAATAAATGTTGAAGATCTCTTCGGAACTGAATAAGTATCTCGTCGAGCTCCATGCTGAGATGAATCTAGAATATGAATCCGAATGGATATATAGAATAATTCGTGCTTGAGCAGACATCCGAGCAATAATATAATTAATAGTGCCTCGTTGATGTAAAACTTCATAATGCCGAGCAATGATAATATTTTCTAGAAGTTTAAGATTATTTTCGAGCATTCGTCGGCACTGAATCTTGTACCTATAAAAATTAATAACTTGCTCTACTATATGTGTAGGCTGAATTGATTAGTCATGAGAATAATTTACTCATCCTACCAATATATGATATGTATATGCTCGGGCAATAAAAATATCAATTTCAAAATATGAAAAAATATATGTTGGCTAATATGTTGAGGCAAAATTGCCAAATGTCGAGCAATAACAGTTTCCAGAAGTTTAAGGTTGTGGTCGAGCTTTCGTTGGGATTGAATCTTGTCCCTATGGAATTTTAATAAACTACCCAAACACTTGCCGAAACTAGATCAGATGGTTATTTCCATGAGAATAATTATTCAGCCAAACAATATATAATGTGTATCAGCACAAGGCAATACAAATTTCAAAATATGAAATAAAATGTTTTGTGCCAAATGTGTGAAGCTTAAGCATATTTTTATCAAATATGATGCCATAAGGTTTGATTTGGACTTTTTATAAAATAATTTTAATTTTAATCAAAAGACCAAGTATAGGTTGATTTTTAAAATATTTATTTGATTCTTAAGAAAGAATAATGAGGAGGTATTATTATTTTTTAGCAAATAGCGGTGATTTTGACTTTGTCAAACTGAAAAATCTGGAGAACAAAGTTGCCACTCCGACCAACAATAGCCATCGTCGACCAACCATTAATAACAGCCGATATCAAAATTCATACAGCCGACCAACAATCACTGACCAGCAACTATGAGTCCTCTTGTGCCGACCAACTTATAAGAGGTCGGGGAGCCTTTCACCATGCACAAAACTTATCCCCGGCCAACAATTGACTTTGTCAAGCAATGATATTTGCCCCGACCAGTGATATACAGTTGTGAACTCTTCGTTCTTGTTCTATACCTGCCACCAACTAGTTATATGAGGTTGGGTAGCCTCCGACCTATGTAAATATGGCGTTGACATTTTGTAAAGGAGTTTCGACCTGGTTTGTTCGTCGTATAAGAATCTCCGACCAACATGTAGGAGTTGCCGACCTATGGTATAACAAATTGGGGATGTCGACCAGGAATAGGTGTTGCCGACCTATGCATAAATTACTGATTGATCTTTATCGATCATAAAAAATGATCTAAGGAAATTTTCGACCAACATATATGATTAGAAGTTTGTAGTCAATGAGTAATTTTGGATACCGACCAATTGAATGTGGTTTATTATTCCTGGGTTTATGAATGCCGATCAGATGAAGTTATGGATCTGACGATGAGATTAGATTCAGTTATGGATGGTCACCCATCTATGTAATACCTGTCTCAGATCAACAAGATGTTTTGCCAACTAAAATTAAATGGTGTCGACCAGTAAGTAGTTTGGCGGCCTTTCAACCTGCATGAGACCTGCCTCCGATCAACAAAGAATTTTGTCGACCTATTGGTCTGATCCCCAAGAATTTTATATATGCTTTCTTCTGGTAGCCGACCAATTGTTTTCTACGCTTACAATAGTCACCAATCACCTTGAGTGGTTCAAGTAAGAATATCTTCCAATAAGGACTGGTACAGGCCGGAGAGGTCCATGGTACTACTTGGGTTTCAGATGAGTAACATCCAGATGGGTTTTACTCTTCGATTTTCACATTCAGTCTGAATTCATGGTTCTTTTTGTACTGAACCAATTTGATAAGATCTGAGACAGATAAAATTTAAATAATCTATATCTGATGACAAATATACATATTGATGTTGCTGAATAACGAATTTTGAAGATATTTCCATCTCCAATTTGTGTTCCGGCCCTCCAATTAAGGCGGTTTCTTTTGATGGGATATAAAGAATTATTTTTAGATTTTTCAGTTTCAGAGAGAAATTATCATGGAAATCCAAAGAGTTGCCATCTCAAAATCAAGAGTGAATATTTTCAAAAATTTGACACAGTTGTGCAGATTTATAGATAAAAATTATACAGTTTCTTAACAGAAACGTTGTGGTTATCATCTCTCTTGATGATAGAGAATCGTTTTATACGTTTATTCCCCGTAAAAATATCAGATATGGGAATTAAAATATCAGATCTAATTCAGTAAATAGATGTGTTTGTTTTATTTTCAAGGCTTCATACATAACTTATGATTATGAGATCCAATTATTTCAGATTCAAACAATTCGTGAACATGAACATATACGGATCATGATGTAATAAAAAATGTATACGCAATATGTAATTATTTATATACAAAGAAGATAAAAAAACTTAGCTTTTGAAGATTATCTTCATCTCTTGTGATAAAAAGAATTCTTGTGTCGAATTCCCATAGACGACGCCAATCTGTTGATGACTAGAAATAGCATCTATGTTATCTTATCGACATCAACAACAAATAAAAATGAAGGTATGAAGATGATGATTGAATATGAAACGGTGATCACATCAAACACATAAGAGACAAAGGTTTTTTAAAGTGGTTCGGCTATGAATAAAGCCTACGTCCACTGTTATTTTATTCCCAGGGGTTTACAATAACACAATATGTTGTAGAGAGAGAGAGGTGTGTAGAGAATTACTTTCTATCCAGATCCCTCCCTTTTGGCTAAGGGGATATATGTATTTATAGTGATGGGAGTTAAAGAGATACAATGTCTTTATACCTTCAGACATTTATATATATATACAATGAATATAACTCTTGGCCTTCTATAGTGGTTGGTCTTCCTTGAGTTGCTTGGTATGCCATGTGTTGGTTGGTATGACGACCAACACTCCTCGGGTGCCTACTAACTCTCCTCGGGTGCCGACCAACTCTCCTCGGGTGTCGAACAAGTACAACTATTGCCACGTAGGATGACAGGTGTCCTTTTCTGACTGGTCCTTGTAGATGGAGAATTTTTGTGTCAACACCTTTATCTCCAAACTTTTTACCAATATTTGGATACATTCTAACACTATAAATAAAGCCCCATGTTAATATAAAAACTCACCAGGCCATAATCCAAGCTTTTGTCATCATACTATATTTCAAAGTCCTTTAAGACCATTTCCATTAATGTGAGATTCAAACACAAATCTTCATTTTATCCAAAGCTCCATTGAAGTAAAGCTTCAAACCCCGAACCCATCTAATTTCGAACCAAAACAAACTTTTTTTTATTACTAACAGTATTTTACCATTATTATTTCTGATAGTAAATTAGTGTTAGTAATATAATATATATGTTACTAATTTTAATTCAATATTTTAAAAGTGTATATTAAAAAAGAAAAAGGGAAATTTTCTCTCCCAACAAAAAAAAGCCCCAATCTCATCACATAGCCAAAATAATTTCCCCAATACATCATAGGGTTCTCCTCCTCAATAAATCACATAGATCGTCCAGTCCTTAGTGTTTGCTCCGATCGGCCATCTCATCCAACACATCACACGGATTATCCAATCCTCAGTGTCTCCCTATTCAAGACCACCATAAATCTCATCAAACACATCACACATAAATCTTATTTTGTACTCAATGTTTAGGGTTTGTACTCAATGTCTTCGGGTCATGGTCAAGGTAAATCTTATTTTATTGGCTACTATTTTTCTCCTAGTCTTGATGACTTTACAAGAGTTTTTCTCGGTTTATACATGCGCTCGTATATTTCGAATTGACGACGTTTAGTGATTCATTATAAATTGTGTAATAGATTTTCTTCATATTAATTAGTGAAGTGTTTGTATATCTATCTCCATGAGAATATTTTTTGTGTGTGTAATTTTAATAAAGGAAAATTCTAGACCAATCCCAAAACGTGATTCAAAAGTGCGACGCAGTTGATGTCTCTAGTGTTGTTATGTTCGGACACAAACAATCGCATTTTTGGGTCATCGTCGCATTACTCGGTGATAAATTGTTATTAATATAGTGGGAGTGGTGGAGTTTAATCATTTTGAACACTTTCATCAAGGTTTTCTTGTGTATCTTTTCTTCAGCTCTAGTTAATACAAGGTTCCTTTTATTGTTATATTTTGTTTGGTGTTCATTTGTAGTATAATTTATTGTAGTCATAATCTTTTTCTTTTATTGGTAGAAACTAATTCTTATTATATGGGAAAGAAAAATAATAATGGAATTAAAGAATGATATGTAAGGATGGATTCAAGAATAGCATTTGCAACTTTAATGCAATTGTAGTGTTTTGAACAAAAAGGAAAAGTAAATCACTTTAGTATTGCTCTTAATGTTCCATTTGGTTCCAGATAAGATATTTTTCCCCGCGATTTAAATTAAAATGTTGGAATATGTTTTTCCCTATTTAAAGCTAAATTTTGTTCACTATTTTTCTAAAGTTACATAATTATAGGATGTATTGAAATGAGCTACCATTAAATAAGATAGTACTAATCATCCACATCTAATGTATTTCTTATTTCTCTAATTAATTATACAGTTTTGTATCTCTTATGGACCTTTCAGATTAACGATATTAATTTACAAATTCTAAATCATTCTAAACATGAGTTAATGAACCTTCACATAACAAGATTATGTAAAGGCCTTACACGTAGATATTTTATATTAACTTACATTTATGTATAATTATTAAATTATTTTTGTGTCATGATTTGTTCTTTGACTTATGTCTAGACTCTTTTCTTAATTTTTCAATTACAAATAATGAACATCAGTTCTTGACCTTTCCTTGTCCATGTGTTAAGTGTCTAAATAAGAATCATTTCATTGCTGTAGATATCAAGGGTCATTTGATAATGCATGGTATAGACAATACATATACTAAGTGGGTTTTGCATGGCGAAACACTATCATCGAACCTAACATGCCCCGTAGTAGAACTTATTAATTGTGAAGGACATGATGAAGCCGATAACAATGAGAGTGAAAGGTTGCAAAACATTGTGTAGAATGAAAGGTTCTCCACACGAACAACATTGTGTAGAACCCTTCCAGGAAGGATTATCTGAAAAATCATATGTCGACAATGAGAAGTATAATCAATATAATAAATTAGCGATCGGGAATTTATACCCTTTATGTGACGGTCCTGAGACTACTCTCTCTACAATTGTGGAATTGCATAATTTGAAAAAGAAGTTTGGTTGGTTGGGAAATAGCGTGACCTATCTCTTGTCGATCTTAAAGAGGTGTATTCCAAAAGGAAATACATTACCAGAAAAATATCTGATCATGGAGAAAGTGATAAAAGACCTAGTGATGAAAGAAAATTATATTCATGCTTGCGTTAACAACTGTATTTTATATTGGAAAGAGAATTAAGATTTGGAGGAATGTCCTCAGTGTGGAGAACCGAGATATGCAGTGAGTTCAAAGAAAGGGAAAAGGTTACGCAAAGAACCGATGAAAGTGTTGAGACATTTCCCTTTAATTCCAAAGCTAGTGAGATTGTATACTATACCTTGGGTAGCGCATGAAATGACATGGCACCATCGGGCAACAAGTTCATGGGATCATCAGTGACATCCTTGTGATTTATACAAATGGATAATGCTAACAGGTAGATGTCCCGATTTCGCTGAGGAAGGGCACATTGTTTGGCTTGAAATAACAACAGATGGGTTCAATACCCATATTATTCAGTCTAGTAGTTATAGTTGTTGGCCTGTCATGACTGTGCCTTATAATGTGGGCCTTTTTTTGTTCTTAAAGTGTGAGTTCTAAATTTTATCTTTACTGATTCTTGGGCCAAAGGCACCGGATCAATACATTGATGTTTTTCTTCAACCATTAGTAGATGAGTTGAAGAAATTATGGGGAGGAGTTCCACCTATTGACATGCACAAAATGCAACCTTTTACGTTGAGAGCTATGTTGATGTGGGGGGTTCATAATTTTCCCACATATGGGAACTTATCTGGGTGTGTAACACATGGTTACAAGGATGTCACTGACACTCCATCCATTCGGCTAGAACACATCATGAAGATATTTTACACAACTATTGTATGTTTCTTAAAAGCGATCATCCTTTTAGAAGTGGTAGAGGTTTGGGACTTAGGACACAAGAAGTTGGACGTCCCCCGGTTCAACTAAATGGAGATGCACTTGTGGAGAAGTTAAGAAATATAAAGTGTGTAATTGTAAATGTCTCAAAAGTTCTCGCCAAGAAGAGAGTGTCTAATAATGTTAATGAGAGTGGCAATATTGAAGTTAACGAAGCTTGGTATAAAAAATTCATTTTCTTTGATTTGGAATACTGGCCATATCATCAAGTTCGACATGTCCTTGATGTGATGCACACCAAAAATAATGTTGTAAAGAATTTAATAAACACAATTCTTGATGATAACAAAATAAAGGATACAAAAAATAGGGCGATTGGATAGGAAGGATATGGGCATACACAGCTGTCAATGGCTTCAAGTTGATGGATGCACCGGAAAAATGATAAAACCAACAACACCATTTATCTTGGATAAAGAAGAAATTAGACAATTCTGCCAAATTTTGAAGGACTTAAAGCTTCCTACCAGTTTTTCCTCTAACTTGAGAAATATAGTAAGTCTTTGTCCCCCATCTTTGCACTCTTTAAGGTCGCATGATTATCATGTCATAATTGAACATCGTCTACCTGTGTTGCTCCAACATGCCTTTTCGAAACATCAATATTTGAGAAGAGCAATCCAATAATTAAGTTTGTTCTTTAACATATTGTGCTCTAAGGTCTTGATTCGATAAGGTATCTAATGAGACAAATACATGGTTGTTGAAGCATTGTGTGTGTTGGGAAAATATTTCCCACCTACATTTTTTAATATTAGCATTCACCTCATTGTGCATATAGTAGATGAAGACCTGGTTTGTGGACCAATCGACGCTTATTAGATGTATCCGTTTGAAAGGTGATTTTTTTATCTTTTAGTATAATAAAATATGCCCCATTTAAGTTAATAATGCTTGTTGTTAATTTTTACTACCTTATATAAATAGGACGATGAAGGATTTCAAAGATATACCCAGCAATAAGTGGTATGTTAAAGGTTCCATTACAGAATCCTACGTTGTTGCTAAATTTGTTAGTTATTGCATGGAGTGCATGCCAAATCCATTCGATGGAAATCATAAACGCTCACGTGAAGACTTTTTAGAGGAAGGTGGAGAGTTCTCCGATGAAGGGACTTTTCTTGATGATAAGATTATAACGTTGGGACCCGTACAATTTCAACAAATATGTCGATGGGTATTATTTCGACTAAATGTTGATGGACTTCAAGAGTAATATACGTTTGAGTTATTTCATTTGTTAATAGTTAAGAATTAATTAAACTCTTGATTTATAATTACTTATATCAAACTACATATTGCAGTGAGTATGAAGCATCACTAAAATCCGTGTCTCGTGCTAAAGGGAATGGGATTGAAATGACAGAAGTGGAGAAACAAACTTCTTTTATCCCTTGGTTATCCGAGAAGGTGATCATATAAATACTAATGTTTTTATTAATCTTTCCATTAAGTATGATGAGAAATGACACACTTTAGTAATTATGATTTGTTTCCATCAAACAGTTGCTAAAATTAGGAGAGACGAAGACAAATAACACATTGTGGCAGTTAGTTCATGTGACACAATTCCAGGCTAAAACAAATAAAAAGTATTGTGTAAATGGTTTCATATTCTCTCCTAAGTATCACGACGATACTTTTGTCACACAGGTGAAAAAACTTGATTTGAAATATTTTATTCGGAATCTGAAATTTTTAAAGTCTTGTATTCAAAGCATATTTGAGATGATTTGCATTGCATATAGAAGTTGCATGTAATTTATAGGATATTGCGTGCATTATTGATTGAGAGGGTGAGAAGCATTATTGCATTTAGTTTAATTCACAAACACTATCACTCTCACACGAACACTTAGGAGTTGTGGTTCTTGGTGAGATATTTTGTTTGTTGGGGCTGCTATAATCAAAGAGGACAAGGAAAAACCAAGGAAGCTGCGGGAAGGAAGACTACATCAAGTCAGAAGCCTTTGAGATTGGAGAAAACTCGTGTAGGTAACGTTATGAACTTAGATTTAGGTCTTTTATTTGCATGCTTAGTGTTGTAACTTGTGCCGTGTGATTTTAGTGGATTTTGTTTTGCTCCGTAGAGGGGTCCGTGAATGTTTCCCATATTTTAGGGTTGTACCACGTTAAAAATCACGTGTCTTGTTTGCTTGAATATTCTTAATTACTTTGGTGAAAAATATCGTACTCGAGACTTAAATTGAACGTTTTAGTTTTAAAAACTTACGATAATCAAACTAACGAATCTAGAAATCATATTCAGAAAATTTGTTTTAATACATCTTGTGTTCATTTTGAAAAGAGTTTTGTTCAACGAGTTTATTTCAAAGTTTACTCAACTTATAACTTTTTGTTATTAATCTTGTAAACAGGTTTTTTCAAGTGGTATCAGAGAGGGTTTATCAAAAGATTTTTTGATCCTGAAACTCCAGAAATTTTTTTCGAAATACATTTCTGAATATGGATGAAAGATTTGAGAAGCCAGGTAACCTTTCCCGACCACCACTCTTTGATGGAAACAACTTTTCCTATTGGAAAGTACGAATGGTTTCTTTCATTCAAGGAACTCTCGGTGATGATGTTTGAGATATGATTGAAAATGGTTATGAACGTCCAACTAAGTCTCTGTCTAATATTGATCCCACAATGGTTAAGAAACTTCGTAGCGAATTTACTATGATAGAGAAAAAGAAGTCTCTCGAAAATAACAAGGGCAAGAATGCTATCTTTATGTCCATTAATGAGCATGAGTTTAAAAGAATATCTATTTTCTCTATTTCTAAGGAGTCCTGGGACACTCTAGTCACCGCATATGAGGGTGATGAATGAGTTAAGGCCGAAAAAACACAAATGCTTGTCCAATAGTACAATACATTGATTATGGATGACAATGAATCCTTTGATGATTTCTACATTAGGTTAACCGACATTTTTACAAAATTACATGCAAATGGTATAACCTATACTAGAAAAGAAATCGTTCAAAAGATTCTTATAACATTACCTGCTAAGTTTGACGATAAGAGATATGCCATAGAAGAAATGAATGACCCAAACTTGACTCCTGAATTGCTAAGTAGCAAATTAAGATCTGTTGAGATGGAGTTAGAGTTTAAAAAATAATTGACTGCCCAAAATAAGAGACTCACTGGATCTAATGTTGTGTTTTCATAATTGACTTCACCTAAAGTCAGTCCCTTAGACTTTGTCCTTGACTTGAATGATGACCGTGACTTGGATCACCTTGACAATCAAACAGCTCTAATGAGAAAGCATTTAAAAAAGATTATCAAATTCAGAAATGCTTTAGCCTATAAACAAGGCAGACAAAATTATCAGGGTAATCAAAATCATAGACCTCATGAAAGACATGACAACAAAAGGACCTATGACAATATTAGACCAAACATAGACATGAAAGATGTCAAATGTTAGGGATGTGGAAAAATGGGACATATTGCTAATAAATTCCCAAATAAGCCTACCAACCATACCAGGGCTAATTTGTGTAAGACATGGGATGACTCTAGTGATTCTGATGAAGATGAAATTGAGTCAACCCATAATTATGAGTCCTGTATGTCATTCTATGCTAGGACTGTGACACCCCGACTAATTAAACACCGGGTAGCTACTCCTTTATAAAATTAATTCAAAATGCCAAGTTGGCTCAGTTAATAGCATCACTGTCGAAAACGTTTTATTATTACTAACCACCTAGTATTTAAAAAGTAAGTGCCAAATTTTATTAAATCTGATTAACATGCAACAAGAGTAATGAATAACTAAATAACACCATTCACCATACTGAAGTAACAAGAATAACCATCACAATATGTAAATAAAACCTGGAGGAAAAACTCCTCAATACAAATCCCACAACTGATATGTAAACTGAAATAAATAACTAAAACTGAATACTGAGCAATACATGCTAGAGTCTGAAAACTGAAATGTAAAAATGCTCTAAATAGGAATGGGCAACATGCCCTACAACTGATAGATAGTGACTCTGGAATCCAAAAGATAGAAGCGTCTATGAGCAAATCCCTGTAGCTTCCACAACCAGCTACAGCACGTCACCTGAATGAGTACCTATGCTTGGTGTCCTTGTGGCTGGGCACCTAAAAAGGTTTTACAAGAAAATATATTTGAAAGCAAATGGGTCAGAGCCCGAAAGTGGAAATCATTTTAAAAACCTGCAAGTGCTTTAAAAACATTTAAAACATTAAATGCAAAGTACATGTTAGGACGTGCACTCACATTATATTCTCACCTCTCGTCTAACTGTGCACTCCTAACGTAAGTACCCATCTATAACTACCCATACTACTAGCTAACTGACAACATAACTAGCTAGACTACCACGGGTTCTACCCATGTAATCGGTTCCATATAACATAACAACTCTCGTAATCAAGTAGAGGTTTACTGTGAACACAGTTACTAAATATGCCAATGATATAACTATCAGTTAACACATTATATAACTCGAAACAATACCGTAATATTTTTACAACATTCACATGAGGATTTCCTTTAATTTAATGTATATTATTCACATCATAAATATACGATACAAGCACCCCGCAATCTAAGCTGTAGTGCACACATACTCTGCTATCCATCCCGGTACATCACGTACATAAGGATCACATATTCCGAATCTCTCAGGAATAGTTCAGATAACACAAATCACAAATAGTGGAGGCGAACATAGTCACCATCACATGGGTCACGCACATACCTACGCTCCCATGGTCAGCGGACTTATTAATATCACAATAAGTCTTTCTATGACCTATGTTCATCAAGGTACCAGTCTATATCCCCCCCGTAGGCACACAAGGAATAGAGGGTCCTAAGCGAACGAAACCTCCCGTGATAGCAAGTATGGTAGGTATGTCATACATACAATCCATATATCAATACTAAGTAAACACACATCTTAGTAATACCGTATTATATTCGTAGTACATGTTGCACTCTCGTACTAATGATAATTATCACATCTTATTTTATTCCGGTTCATAATTATACGCGCTATAATTCATCCTCACGTCGTAGTAGTCACTCACGTCTCAACCCAAATGATACATTGAATATAACTCTCGTATATGATTTACTCATCTCAATAACCCAAAAGTCCCAAATCAATCACTATATCATCAAAGGGATGCTAACCCTACCCTTGAACCATCTCCCGGAACTCCAAAAGTCAAAACAGTCCAAAAAGGGGCAAACTGCCAACTCGTTAGAAGTCTCGTTCGAACGAGGCTTCGAACGAGTTTGGACTGTCAGGTCGTTAGAAGTCTCGTTCGAACGAGACTGTTCGAACGAGGTCCCAGTTCGTTCGAACGAACTGACCCTTCTAACGATATCTCGTTCGAACGAGATATCGAACGAAAATCCTACTCGTTAATAACGACTGGTCAACTCGTTAGAAGCTCGTTCGAACGAGCTCGTTCGAACGACCTGGGGGTTGCTTCTAACGAGATGCCAGTTTCTGCCCAGAACTTCCCAAAAATCGTTTTTCACCATTTTTACTCCTCAAACCTCTTCTAAAATTCGTTCCCACAATATATTGAGTTCTCTAATCATCCTCAAACATGTTAAGGGGTTATACTAACATCATTAAAGGGTTTGATATCATATAAACATCATTAAATCACAATTTATACACTAATTCCCAATTTTCTTCAAGAACATAAACCCTAACTTTTTCTCATCATAAATTCCCAGATTTTAATTCGTACATCACCTAGATATGAAATATCCGAAATTAAATCTCCCAACAATGTTTCTACATTCAAACCTATCCCAACATTCAATAATAACTTCAAATTTCATGGGTTTTCTTTTAATCTTTCAAGAACAATTAAGATTCTTCAATTTCTAACATGGAAAAGACATTCTCAGTAATTAAATGGAAATAAAGTCACTTGCCTTGGTTTGATTTCTGAATTTGGTGTGGATTCGGTGTAGAATTTCTGCAGAATCTCTCTCTCTCTCTCCTTCTCCAAGCTTTCTTCTCCAAAAGGCTATGGTGGCTAGGGTTTTGCTTTGGGGAAACTTATGAAACCTAATTTCAATAAACCTCCGTAGCTTGTTGGGTTAATAAGGGTTGGTTGGGGTCAATCCTTATCAGATTACAACTCTCAATTTTCGTCACTTTTAATTACCCAAAAATACCAAATTACTAAAATACCCTTTAAGTTACCGGTACGGTCTAAAATTACCCCGGGATCCAAACTATACCCCCGGCTAGTGTTTTCTGACTATCTCGACCCTTCCGGACGCGTTGGCGCGCTCAAAACGACCATACAGATTATCGATTTTAAATTCACTTTTTATTAATAAAATATTATACCGTGACGCGGCGGTCCCACGCGTCTCAACAAAATTTCCAAATTGCCGTATATAAATCTCACGACAAATTTTATAATACCAAATACATATATAATCATATATGCACATAATCAAATACCAATTCGCATCACATCAGTATTTATAACCCGGATTAATTTCCAATTAATACGCATTTAATTGATTAATCCCAAAAATAAATATAGCCAAAAGTACGGGGTATTACAAGGACCATATACCATGATGATGATGATGAATGTGTGTCTACTCATGATTATATTGTTCCTCTTGTTGCATCTGTTGTTGATAATGTTGTGACTGTTGATGATGAAGACAACACCATTAGTAATAGCTTAAGGGTGTGTCAAACTGAAAGCATTGTCGTTAAACCTGAAGTGTGTGTGAATTCCACATATGAAATGAGCGATATAGGAGACACTTCACACGATACATTTAGTGATTCCGATGATGATTTTCCAGATCTTCAAGAGCTATACACGAAAATGCGTAAGAAAAGTGTCCGTCTTGATAAAACGGTTAAGCTACATAATGAGCGTATTGATTTACTTAACCAGACCATTAGGAAGAACGCTGAAGAATTTATAGCACAATGTGTTGCCCATGAGACTGAAATTGAAGAATTTTTTGCAAAAATAGAAGATCTTTCTGAGAAAAATAATATTTTGGAACAAAAATACAAGTCTACCTTGGTAGAACTTGAAGAATCTAAGCAAAAAGTTTCAAACGTGTTTGAAAAATGCTTACACTTTGAAACTCAAGCTAAGTCCTATGAAGAAATTATTGTAGGAAGCAAGTTTGATTCTGACGATAAATCTGGTTTTGGATTTGGAGAAAAAGTTTATACTAGCAAAAATGTTTCTCCTAAAAATGTTGTTTTTGTAAAACAAGGCCAGAATCCTCAAAACACTCAGAAAGAAAATATTTTTAAAGATGTCTCTAAGGAAAATCAAAGTGATTATTCTCAAAATCCCAAATCTAATGGTCTAGCTAAGTATGTCTGTCCACCAGTTAGAAATCATTATCAGAAATCCAAAGCCAATGACACTTGGACGACCATTCCTATTAGGGATAAACCAATATTCAAAGACTTTAGTAATAAAGTGAAGTCCTCCACACATCAGTATTGTTCATACTTTGATGTCTATGGCCACTCCATTACCGAATGTTTTCAAAAGAGAGTGTATATACCTCCTTATTCAAACTTTAACTATTCTAGAAAGAGTAGGAATACTTATGTTCTCCCAAGACAAACCACTCATAACAGTTACATACTTGTTATTGTGACACATGATATACTTGGGTTGCATTCATGAAAAATAAATTCCATAGCTTCGATGAGTTCTTAAAAATACTTTTAAAAATAGAGAACGAGAAGGATACCCAAGTATGTTGCATTAGAAGTGGCAGAGAAGGAGAATTCAATGATTCGGGTGTTGCAAAATATTGTATATGCAATGGCTATAAAAATGAATTTAGTGCGCCTAAGACATCTCAGTAGAACGACACTACAGAAAGGACAGATATAACTTTACAAGAGATGACTAAGGTTATGCTACATGCGAAAGATCTACTTAAGTATTTTTGGACTGAAGTAGTTCAAACGGATTGTCATATAATTAATTGTGCATACCTTAGAAAGAATTTCAAATATGTTGATGATATTCGATATGAGTATCTTCTTAATGCCATTGGTATGATAGTTCTCATTTAATTCAACACATCATTCATATCATCGGTAATTGTATGCTAATAATTTGTTTTTGAGGATTTAGGGCATGGTCGTTTCTTAAATGACAAAAGACGCCTCCTAATATCTGTTTTATGTAGGAGACCTTTGTATCTGCCCTTGTATATGTTATTGCTTGTGTTGTCATATAATTTCATATTCTCCTGATTTATACTTTTTACCCCGTTGTATATTTGAGCAAAATTGGGGGAGAAGAACTTGAGTACCTATGCTTCGATTTATATCTTTTGGTACTAACTCAACTAATATTTCATTGAGTGTTTATCTTTTTCAGGAAATTTTTCAGACCCGGTCTTATAGCTTGTCTTATTTATTAGGGTATTGGTCTGTATTGTAGTTGACTAATGTATGTTCTTATCTTATTTTCGATTCTAGGATGGGAATGGGTAGATAGAGATTTTTATATAGGAAATCTAGGAATTTTCATTTTCACCCACGAGTTCAGGATACTCAAGGGAATTTTATCTCCAATATCCAAAGGGGAAGATTGAGAACACACTATATGGTTGACTTACTTGAGTCTGTGCCATATAGGAGTTCCAACTAGTTTGGATATCGAGCAAAATAGGATTAGATTTTTTCGAGTTACTCTATCTCAAAAAGACTCAAAGGAATCCCAGTCCAAGTACTCCAATGAGACACAAAGAGGTAAGTACAACTCTTGAACCATAATTAGGACACATACATTGCATATATATGTTTATTATGTGTGCGTATTTTTTTGGAAAAAGAAATTCATTTGAATATTTTTTTAATAATTTGAAATGACTTTTCATTTAATTGAAATATGATTTAAAATAAATATTTTTGAGGTTAACATAAGAATATTTTTTATGATAAAAATTTGATTGGTTCAATTTTAATTGGTCATATTATTTTTGAGTCAAAAATTTAATTTTTCCAAGACTTTAAAAAACACGTGTGTTATATTTTAATAAGGCTATTTGTGTTTGTTTAGTGTCTTGGTGGTTAAACTCATTAGTGAGCCGAGATTGAGTGGTTATCAATGATCCATTTTATTAGTGCCTCAATCCTAATAGATACTTTTTAGCCAATCAAATTAGTTATCCCACTTTTTTTCTCCGCCCTTACATCTTGGAGATTTGATCACCCTTTATATGTAACAAGCCTTTTTTCCCATCATATATAACATCTGTTAGTTTTTTTTATCTTTAGAAGAGAAGAAGAAAAAAAAATAAAGAGGGTTAGAAAGAAGATAAGGGTTGGCGGTTTTTAAAGGCTAAGAGAGAAAGAACATCTCCATTAAGAGAAACCAAGAGAGAAAGAGAGAGAGCGTGCCATTAGCGCTACTGCCGATTAGATAAAAAATAGAGAGGGAAGACCACGCTGGAGAAATCAAGGCCACGCCAAAGCCACATGACCCGCATTGTCAAAAAAGAGAGAGGAAGAGATTGACGACGCCGGAGCTAGTCGAAAATCGTGGACGTGTCAGAGCTATCGCCGTCAAGGCTATCTTGATGAAAAGGGGAGAGAGAGAACGACGTTGTCGGAGATTTATTTGATGGAATCAGATCTCCGGAGTTCCGTTGTCGGAACCGCTGTACAGAACCCATTCGCCGGAACTATAAATTGAGAATGAGAGAGAAAACTGATATTCTGAAAACCCAAAATACTATTCAAGCCATACACGGTTTTGCTTTCTTTCTCCAACCAAATGCCCAAATCCTTTTATTATCCAAATACAAAAACATTTTTTAGGATTTCTTTTCTTAGCAAGTCATAAGAGAGAATAAGACAAAGGGGTTTAGAAAAATAAGGGTCGATGTTTTTTTTCCAGAGAGATAAATCGAAGGGAGATCGAGTTCGTAGGAGATATATCCGAGATCATCGGAACTGTATACTGAGAGAGAGAGATCACCATTGCTGAAGGCAGACGAAAATAAGAGAGGAGAGAGTGATCGTCGATCGGAGCTGTACAAAAAAAAGACGAGACCGCCGGAGCTGCTCGAAACCCCATCTGTCCTCGGCCCCGTCGCCTGAAATAGAACATAGAGAGAGAAGAAGACGTCACCGCTGGAGTTTTCAACGCCGGAAAAATACATCTCGCCGGAATTTCAGAAAACCCAATCAGATCTACATTTTCTTGGTTTATTATCAAAACCCCATACCCACTTTGTTGGTTGATTTAATCTGAAAAAAATCCAAGAGCCTAAAAGACTATTTGTTGGGATTATTGAGTATTGGGTTTTATTGCTGATTTGTCGGGTATTTCAAGACCTCTTCAAATAAAATATTTTTTTAAGAACTATTTAGTTCACACTAATATTTTTATAGGGTTTTTTTTAATGTTTGATTTCTTGGATTCTATTGTTATTGTAATTTTTTTTAATTCAAGAATATAGTTTCAAATAAATTTGAAACACAAGACCTATTGTTGTGGCTTATATTCAGATTTGAGAAAGATATTTTTGGTGTCAAAAATTATTTTCACAAATTGGTGAAATAAATTTGGACATAAATAATTTTGAAACAAAACTTGATTTGAAATTTTTTATTCCGAATCAGAAAATTTTGAAGTCTTGTATTCAAAGCATATTTGAGATGATTTGCATTGCATATAGAAGTTGCTTGTAACTCGTATGATATTGTTTGTATTATTGATTGAGAGGGTGAGAAACATTATTGCATTTAGTTTAATTCACAAACACTATCACACGAACACTTAGGTGTGGTTCTTGGTGAGATATTTTGTTTGTTGGTGCTGCTATAATCAAAGAGGACAAGGAAAAACCAAGGAAGTTGCGGGAAGGAAGACTACACAAGTCAAAAGCCTTTGAGAGTGGAGAAAACTCGTGTAGGTAACGTTCTGAACTTAGATTTAGGTCTTTTATGAAGTGTTGTAACTTGTGCTGTGTGATATTAATGGATTTTGTTTTGCTCCGTAGAGGGGTCCGTGGATGTTTCCCATATTTTAGGGTTTTACCACGTTAAAAATCACGTGTCTTGTTTGCTTGAATGTTCTTAATTACTTTGGTGAACAATATCGTACTCGAGACTTAAATTGAACGTTTTAGTTTTAAAAACTTACGGTAATCAAACTAACGAATCTAGAATCATATTCAGAAAAATTGTTTTAATACATCTTGTGTTCATTTTGAAAAGAGTTTTGTTCAACGAGTTTATTTCGAAGTTTACTCAACTTATAACTTTTTGTTATTAATCCAGGTTTTTTCAAGTGGTATCAGATCGGGTTTATCAAAAGATTTTTTTATCCTGAAACTCCAGAAATTATTTTCAAAATCCATTTCTGAATATGGATGAAAGATTTGAGAAGCTAGGTAATCTTTCCTGACCACCACTCTTTGATGGAAACAACTTTTTTATAAGTTTAATAGCGTTGGTAATGAGTATGCAAGCCCGACATTCTCGCATCCGAAGCTAGTCAAGTATTTTATTAGAAAGATCTTAAAAATTCCAATTGGTGGGTTGTTATACATTCACCGAAAAGATTGACTAGTCAAGTGGACGACTTAGAGACACCAACAATCTTCCAACCTATTCTTGAAGACCAATCGCACTTGGAAAGTTTGCTCAAGCAATACGACTCCATTTAGTTGTTTTAATATTTTCTTTTGGATATTGTAACCGTTGAAAGTTGTTTTTTTAGCCAATGTGACTACATTTTGTTTTACCCCGTTGCTAGTATATAAATTTATTGGTGGTATGTTAACCGTTGAAAATAGCATCTTGTGATTTCAATGACATCATCTTGTGATTTCTATATATATCTCTATCAATATGTTAATGTTATAGTAATATGATAATTCAATACATATTATTTTATGACTGATATTTCCATCGTTGGCATTTGTTTTTTGTTTTGGCAGCACTGTATTAGGCGTTATGGCTTCAAGTGCAAGTGGTGGTGCGAAGTAACACACTTCATCAACATCGCAACAAATATCATCCACTCCGCAACAAGAATTAGTCGATGGAGGTTCAAAGCAACCTAATTCAAGTGAAAATAAAAAGAAACAAGAAGAAATGGATATAAAGGCTAAACAATTACAATATATGACCCAAGATGGTAAAATGATAGTCATCGTTCTAGTGGATGGGAGTGTAGTCAGTCTGTGGAGTGGTAGATGGAGCACTCGTGTCGGTGACCTTGTTAGATCTTATATCCTGATTAGTTATGAAGATTGAAGAGTTGTGCCAGACAATTACAAAAATGATGTTTGGAATGATTTAATGATTGGATTTGAGTTAGATGTTGAACCGGAGGTGGCCCTCCTTCTGATGGAGAAAAGGTTTGCATAGAAGTTTAGGACACACAAAAATGATATGATATGTTTTTTGCCTACCGAAGATCATCTTGGAGTCCTACCCGAAGGTTTTGATCTCAATGTATGGAGATTGTTTTGTGAGAACGAAAGTAAAGAAAAAAATAAGTCACAAAACATTTAAAATGCCAAGAATCGAACCAATTTAGAATATTCCCATACACTTGGGCGTTGCACCTATGATGCTTTGCAATATGAAATGGTATGTATCATAATTTTTTTCAATTATCCGCACTACTTTTATTTATAAAATGTGATATTTAAATTTTAGGTTCAATCAAACCCAGAATAAGAATTAACGTGAGTAGATACATGGCTTGTCGGACATGAGGGCAAAATGAGGAATGCCCTAAACAGTGCTAAGCTTTATTATGTGCGTATTTACATGAAAAATAATAGTATTTTTAGTATTATTCATTGCGTTTATTAATGAAATTTTCTCATTTTGATTTATAATTATCATTTGATAGGATAAAGTAAAGGATGTGGTGGAGAAAAGAAAGAGAGTGGAGAGGGCAGTAGTAAGAGCCAATGCATAGAGAACAATGAGTTGATAGAGGTTTTGGGGAAGGTGAAAAAGGGAGGAGTTCGTGCAGTTTGTCCCCTTATTTCGAAGAAGCAGTTAATGCATTTAGGGGTGACAAAGGCAAAACTTAAACAAAAAAAAAAGGCAAATGATGATGTAGATGCATTGAAGAAAGATATCACCTCTTCCGTCAATACAAGATTTGAGGAAAATAACACACAAATTATGGTATATATGTATTTTATATAATTTCATTTATTAAAAAGACCTATCTAGATATAATAGATATTAACTTACTATTGTTTTATCCATTTTTTCATAGGGTGCTATACAAAGTTTGGTTGATGCCTTCAATACTCAAAATGAAAAGGGTCCACCAATCACACCGATAAGTGAGCATGCATCCAATACAAGTCTATCGCATATGAATCTCTCTCAAAATATGGATAATCTTTTTTGCATCTGCTTCTCATCCTTTTTTCGTGACCACACCTTCTCCTACCAACAATCCCAAAGTCATCTAGCTTGGTATGTAAAATGAATAATTGGCAAAGGGGTATGTCATGACAGATGCAATAAGGGATATATGTCATGGTTCGGGGAGAGGAAAGTATTTGTGGAGGAACTGATGAAGGCTTAAATATGTTTAGTCTATGTTGTGAACTTTGTTTGAGATATCTATATTTGGACTTAATTTGCAGTATGTTTTGTTGTGAACTTTGTTTGGATCTATCTATATTTGATTTGGACTTAATTTGCACTGTTTCTTTATTATGAAACCCCTTTTAACTCCGTCAATGCTAATATTTATTTGAGCATTGCCGGTCCCAAGCCCGAATAAAGGAGGAGGGAAAGGTAATCATATGTTTACTTTTGAGTTCTCATTCTGTATTTGGATTTTTTTTCTATCACAGTTTACTTGATTATCTGATAGTAACTAGTTTTAGATTACAAATGTGTGGTCCTGTGGCGTGACGCTAGGTCCAGCTGGAAAGAAAGCTATTTCCAATCATTTAGCTCTGTGTTCCAAATCTATGCTAGTTAAATACTTGGGGTGCTTGATTCATAAAGGTATAAAAAAGATCATTTAATTTTCAGAGCTACTGAACAAGATTGGAGACAAACTTAATGTTTGGTCATCTAACTTAATGTTTGGTCATCTAACAAGATTGGTGTCATTGATTTGTTTATTTTTTTTGGTCATTTAAAGGTGCTGGAACAGAAACATCACACCCAAATGTATTCAAGGATTTGTTTTTGCAGAATTTCAAAGCTGACAACTGTATTGAGTCTACATCTTTGAAAAGAAAGAGAAACAAAATGAGAATAATTTCTCTTATTATTACATTTCTTCTTCTTCATGATAAGCATGTTTACTTGCAACGGATAATGATGTTTTTTCTCTATGCATTTTTGGTATGAGAGTTTTGTACAAGGGAATTTTACTTCAACTAGTGCTCCTGATCGGTGGGTATAGAGGGATGAGTAACTAAGAAGGTGTCTGGTCGATCCACAGGGATAAGTTTTCTTTCTCGACCAGCAGTTGAGATGATACATGTTCGGGATGTTTCTCTTTTTTGAAAAGCTTCACATTCTAGTAAACACTTAGAACGGAGATGTAGGAGTTAATGAGGTCACGGAGGAGGTTAGTGTTTCTACTCACGATGTCTAGACGACAGCTGCTATAAGAACTGAATTCACTAAGGTGAATAGAATTAGTGAAAAATTTTAGCACAGGGGAGGTAATCAGTTTTTGAAACATCCTAAAGATTTAGCAATTAAGTCTCTTCTAGGCGAGATCGATTCCAGTGGGGCTGTTGTGGATGGGTCTGACGTTTGAGGAGAATGGTTGTTGAAGTTCATGGGTTTGCACGCATCTTGAATAGGCATCATAGAAAAACCTAGTAATCTTGAATAGGCATCATCGAATAGACACGCATCTTGAGCAAGGGTGTTAAAGCTTTAGTAGTTTTTTCTTTTTCTGATTTTGAAATTAATTTTTTTTTAATCTTTTCAACCCCATTGCTGGCGCTGCTGGTGTTTGATTTTGGCCCAAAGATCACTATGAAGATTGTGGAGACTTTGCGAGATGATATAATGCTAGAAAACGTAAGTCAGGAATCGAAAAAAGGTTATTTTGCCGACATGTTTGAGTTTATATGAATATAGTTTTATATTTTATTGCGTAAAGAAAACGATAATTAAATATATATATGCAACATGAATATGCCAAATAGAAATTTGTCAAGGAAAATGCTATGGTGGAGACATGATTTGTGTCCCCGTGTCCCCAATTATGTCCCCAAATCATGTCACCCTAGAATCACTATATTCCCTTGTCATGAAACCAAGGAGTGCAGTTAGTTTGAGGTTTTAAGTATGGTGTAATGTGGATTATGATGGTCTGTAGGATGCTTTGAAGAAAAGTGTGTCAGACTTGTTGACGAGTAAAAAGATTAAAACAGAGCTTCAACTTGGATACAGGTTTGTGGAGCTTCAACTTGAGATGGGTGAGGTGATTTCGTGGAAGTTGCCGTTTTTTCAGTAATGCTTTAAGACAATTTAATTTTCATAAAGAAGTGCCTACAAGATTTGTTATATGATTTCTTAGTGTTTGATGGACATCAATAGTTCCCTTGTCCGTTACAAGTATTGCCTTATATTTAACTTAAAGAACCATCCTGCTTTTATGTTAGTTTATTAGAGAGGACGACAAGCATATATAACATAAGTCTATATATTCTTTGACTATAGTGTCCTTCGTAGTTTCTTGAAATCATAAGTTTTCTCAATTAAAAATTAGATTATGTTATTTGTTTTGTCATAACATGAACGATAAAACTATTTATTGATTCATTGTCATTATTAGAGCTTCCCTCTTGCAATAAAGATAACCCAATCTAATAAATCCATTTCACTAAATGCAGCCTCTTAAAGAAGTGATGATCCGAATATTTGATCCCTTATTAGTTTTCACTTTCATCAACCTTTTCTCTCTGGTTACCTCTCCTTTTCATTTCATATCTTATTTTATTTTTGATAATGTCATGACTTTTTTTTCTTTATATTACTAACAAGATTTAATAATATGGTGCACAAACAAAATGGCAGCCAATGGGAACAGTCTAGAGAATGGAGAGTTCAGTTTTGCTAACACTCCTAGTGGAAAAGGTCGTCATGGATTGGCAAAACTTCGGACGCACATGTCGCCAAAAGCACAGTTGTGGACTACTTAGATGATGTAATGGATTAATAGGTAATGGAATGGTTAGAGACCTTAGACATTAATACCCCGAACTCATTTTTCGAATGGTCTATTCTATTCGAAACATATTGTTAACTTTGTATGACTAAATGTTGTTATTATAACTAATATGATAATTTTATTTTATTTCACAGAATGTCATTTTGGGACCCTCATCAAGTTTCCAACGTTGTTGCATTGATGGCGATGATAATAGAACGAAAGTTGATAGTCAATAACAATGAACGTCTTTTTTATACTTCATTTGATCGGTTATAATATAAAAATATCTCATTAGGGGATAATTGTATTAGGATGTTAGATTGGATGCTTTTAATAAAATAATGTAACTTTTGGGGCGATTGTATTATGATGTTTCGTTTGTTTGGTTTAAGTTTCTTTTGTAAATAAAGAGTGGAGGCTTATATAAATGTAAATGTTGAATATATTGCTCTTGTTTTTGTGGACTATCTTTGTATATGTTCTTAGGATTTAAATAGTGTGGTAAGAATAATTGAATTTGTTTAAAATCAGGATATTGGATCTTGATTTTTTTTAAATATGTATTAATACTACTAACAACATTTTACCGTTACTAATTCTGAATTTTACGGTTACTATTCGTAACAGAATTTTACCGTTACTAATTCTAAATTTTATCGTTACTATTAGTAACAGAATTTTACCGTTACTAATAGTAACGGTTAAATTTAGTTACTAAGTTCGTGCCCTATGTCTTTTTTCTAACTGAAAAATTGTGTTACTTATATTTTTAATAATGGTAAAATTGTGTTACCAAAGGTGCATTTTGGTGTAGTGATTTGGATACATTCTAACACTATAAATAAAGCCCTTTGTTAATATAAAAACTCATCAGGCCATAACCCAAAATTTTATCATCATACTGTAACACCCCATATTTTGGAGAATATGGAAATTTATAAAATTAGTGATTTAGTAATTTGCTTAATTGGGGGAAACTATTTAATTCGGAGATTTAGATTTAAACTAATTCAGTTTAAGTTTAATTTCACGCGTGTCATGTTTGAGGTGGAAATAAGATGATTTCATAAAGTGAGTCGGATGGTGATTTTGAGGCCACAGATGGTTTCGAAAGGGTCTAAATAGTCGAAAAAGTGTATCCAGGCATACAGTTTGGGTCCCAGGGTGATTTTGGACCAACCCGATACCGTTTAAGGGCATTTCGATCATTCCGGAGTTTGAGTTATAAAGAACTCTGAAAATTGCAAGTTTATATCTGCCCATTAGAGAGAGGGTCTAGGGTTAACACAAAGCAAAAGGAATAGAGGTCATAGGAGAGGAACATGAGGTGAGAACCAAGCTTCCTACACCATTTTTCGCCTCGAACGCGACGAAATCGAGATCAAAGTGAGGGGAGAATCACCACACCATCATCCCAATGAATTTTAGACCTTCTATTGAGAGGCAAGTATTTAAATGGCAATTTATTTTAAGCATGTTATAATACCCATGTAGAATAGGGTTTGATTTCATGTTTTTGGAAGAACTAATATGGTTTTGGATGGGTTTAATTCATGAATTGAGATAGGAATGCATGTAGAGATATTCCTTTATGTTTATGACACGAAATCAGAGGATTTGGTGTGATTAGAATGAATTAAATATGGGTTCTTGATAAACAAACTTAAAGAACACATAAACTAGGGTTTTTACGGGAGTTTCAAAGATAATCTGATCTTGAATTGAATTCGTGATGAATTGATGATAATTTTACGTTGAAAATCATCCTAATGCGTGTAGAAATGGTTAGGAACAATTAGTTTCAAATTTGGTAAAGAAATACGGAATTTATATGGGTGTTAATTGATTTTAGGAATTTCGCTGGGGAGATAAGGGTTCTGCCAGGCGAATGAGTGTGGTAAAAATATTTTTCTTGGTAAAAAGGGTTCTAAAATCCAATTGACAAATTTGGGGATTTTCTAGGATTTTTTGGCATTTTGGGGGAATTTTTGTACAAAATTTTAAAGTGGGTGCCGATCGGCATGGTTAGAAGGGTGCCAAATGGCAGTGGCACGGTCTTTTGATGTACCTCTAGCAGGTGGAGGGACAATGCCGATCGATGGGTGGTAGGGAGATGCTGATAGGCATGCCCCTTAGCCTCCTATAAAAAGAGGGCGGGTTCTCCTCATTTTCACAACTTTCTAACTTGCATTCTTCTGCAATTACCTTCTGCAAATCGTTCTAACCTTCCAAAGTAAAAAATGGTTGAGTTCTCAAGTAGCGTTAAGTACGTGCGCAGCCCTCAGAGACTTAGCTATATGTTCGCCTCCAATATGTGTTGTTTTGATTAATGGTTTGAGGAGATGTTACCGAACCGATAGTCCTTGATTTAGTACGAGATGTACTTGACTAATAGCAGAGTATGTGAATGTGCATCACGGTGGTTAGTCCTCTGGATGCTATGTGTGATATATATATAAATATATATATATAAATGTTTTATCCTACTTATGTGTGACAGTAGTGAGACTAGTTACTGTGTATCTAAGCAAAGATTAATATACTTATGTGTGATAGTAGTGAGACGAGATAGTATGTATCTAAAGAATGAGTAATCTACTAAAGAGTAAATAGTAGGGAGATTAAATAGTGTACATCTAAATAATGATGAATCTACTAATGTGTGAATAGTAGGAAGATAAATAGTGAATATCTAAAATAAAGTTTAAGTAGAGAAAATTAAATGGTAAGGCTTGAACAATAACATGTGTGATATGGTAACTCGGATTTAATAATAACATAAGAGAGGTGTTAATTATTAAGGGTATTCGGTAGCGTACTGTATGGGAAGTACGGGTGAGCTAGATTGATTTGAGATTTATTAAACTCTGATAACCTAGTTGTATTGGGTAAAATAACTAGGCGGAGTTTTGAGTAGGAGACATTAGGTGCTCACTATAGATGAGAGGTGAGGAACTCAAGGGAGTGTCCGTAGACTAATATGTGTATCTAAGAACTGTTCATTTAAATGCCTGCTAAATATTTTCAAATAATTTTGACAGGGGCTCTGACCCGTACTTACAAAACGTTTTCCAAAACCTTTTAGGTTTTCAACCACAGGAGTGCCTAGTAGGATGATCTGTTCCAGGGATACGTAGCTGCAGCACTTGTGGAGGCTTGCAAGAATTGGACTTAGTCGCTTCGATTACTTCATTCATAGTGTAAGGTGCAGTTCAGTATTTCATACGGGCATGTTTCCCTCAGCTATTTCATTTGTATCAGTCAGACTTTGTACTCAAATATTTTTATTCATGCTGGACTTTATATTGGATTTTTGAACCGTTGGTTTATTCGGTATTATTTTATCTCAGTTATTTATATTGTGGATGGATTTATATTACTATTGCATGGGATGTTAATCATGGTAAATGCTCCATTGTTGTTGTTATTTAAATAAAAAGATAAAATTTGGCACCGACCTTTTGAATACTAGGTGGTTAGTAAAAAGTTTAAATTATTTTTAACACTGATGCTAAAAATGAACCATATGGGATTCCTATTTTAATTTAGTAAATGTATGTTCACCCGGTATTTAATTAGGTGGGGTGTCACCTATGGTATCAGAGCATTAGGTTCTAGTGTCTTTAGGATCTGTACGGCTTTTCACGTTTCAGCGTAGCATTCTTTGATATAGAGACTTATCATAAGATTATTGTATTCCTCAGGGTATGCGATTTACGTTGTCACTGCTATTAAGTATAGTTGATGCAATTCATATATGAGTTTGGCTGGGCTTCGTACACCGAACATGATAGGACGATCAGTGAGGGTCGTTAGGAGGATCGCAGGAGGAGAGGCTCAGCAACAGACATGGAGTATTCTAGAAATGTTGATCGCGATAGAAGTCACCATGATTATTTTTCAGACAATGTGCAATAGGATAGTCGCTTGGGAACAGTTGTTTCCCCAAGCACTGTCGTAGATAATGGTTATACAATTTCAGATTCACCCAGTGCAGTCGGCAAAGGGGAAGTCAGAGGGACTCTTTTGAAGAGCCATCTATAAGGATCTAGGGAAGAGAAGAAGTGTGATAAGACAACAAAAGGAGATAATCCAACGGCAAAATATGTAGGGTGGATTGAAGTGACACCTAGGATTAGATTTCAGGTGAAATTTTAAACTCATAGGAGCAGCATACAGTGATGAGAGTCAGTCACCATATATAAGAAGTATATGGAATAAAACGAGGAATTTGAGTACAATTTGATTGTAAGATCTTCCATCTGATGTTCGAGGAGAGATGCGAATGGAGTGTCAGAACTTATCATAAGTGAGAGAGATAGGGACCGATCATGAGAGAGAAGTTGACTTGTTTAACAAACTTCGTAACCGCCTTAGGGGATACGAAGAATAATAAAAAGGGGGACAGTATGGGTATAATGGACTCGTGGGTAGAATATGAAAGAGTGAATGGGAAATTCGGTTAGGACGACTAGTGAAAATGTCATCAAAGTCATACATTTATAAGATTACAAACGCTTTCATGAGAACGGAGCCAAAAGTGTGGGAGGATCTATCCGAAGGGCAAGACTAGATTTAACGGTGATAGTGAAACACCGCAGGAGGGTATACCTACTGGGGGGATATTTAGATGATATTGGACTAGTTGAATTTCTATCGAGTGGCGGTGGATTCAATCAGGGCCGTCAAGGCTAGTAATGAGTTCCATAGGGCTAGCGGAGCCAAATGGAAAATGAGAGTAGTAATCGGGGACAAGACTACCAAGTCTGAAAGAGGACACCCTGACTTGGTCAATGGGTCAAAAGATATGGGGAAGAAACAATAAGGTTTCCTATGCATAGAGAGTGGGTCCATTTGTCTTGAATGTGTGCACAATGCAAGGGAGACCAGTGAGACTGAGAAAATAGATGGGAATGGTGCCAGTGGGGTACAACAACCTCTAGAGAAGTGAGATTTTTAGCAGAGGAATAGGGATAGGATAATTACACCCAGATATTACCATCCCGATAATGTTGGGTTTAGGTTGGACTAACAAGGTTTGTAGCAGTAGGTACATCCCGTTCCTCAGGGTGGTTAGGGCCAAGGGAACAATGGGAGAGGCTAGTAGGGCCGTGATTAAAGGCGAATATATTTTCGAGCCGATGTTTCACTTGTGGAGGTGTAGGACATAAAAGAAAGGATTGCTCGAAGCGAGGCAGGGGACAACTATAGGATGAGATCCTTGATGTACAACCATCGCAGTGGATTGTAGATCAATTTTGGCATAAGAATTACGTTCAGGGACCCGACGATCAGGAGATCCATATGGAAAATGGAGATAATATTTGTTTCATCCTTGCGAGTATAGGATAAGTTTGGGTGACATGGTTGCATCACAATATATGATTATTTCACACTTAAACTCGGGGGAGAGTTTGGTTTAGGGGGGTGCCTTAGCAGTGTCAACTTTATTATGAATAAAATTAATTACCGTGGGGTAGTAGAGCCTTTTAAACTCGAGAGAGTAGGTGCGTGCACTAAGAGGACATTTATATTACGTGTTAGTTTACTAATTTTGAGAGTTATGAGAATTGAGTAGACTAATTTTCAAGATTTGACTGGTTAGCGATGGGTTGAACGATCGTAGATTGTGATAGTGAGATCTCATGTTCACTGTCCGAGGGTGTGATTTGTTTTTGCTAGGTATCACCCGAAAGAGAGTTGAGCCTATATATACGTGTATATATGTTAAAATATATTGTGTAGTAGACTTCTGTGTGTATGTTGTCTTGTTATAATCGATCCCGATGGGTAGGTACGTTTACTGATGTGATTGAGAGAAGACAGACTTATTATCGAGTGGAGTGATATAGCTCGTGACTTTTTTAGTGCTAAGAAACTAGTGATAGTAAGAGCGTCGTGATATATATAGTCTTGTATAGCATGAGAGTGGACGAGTATACATTTATGTTAAAATACGGGCATTTGAGGGTACTTACTATGGACTAAGGGCTTAACGGATCTTGATGACCGACAATGTCAGGTAGTAGTGTATCGGGGGGGGGGGGGGTTCCTTGTTTGGATTTCTCTTTGCTAGACATCCCACACATGAAACTTAGCGCAACGTTGGAAGTGGGGTGGCGTTTGGACATTAGGACATGGGTTTGGTACCTTGGGTATTGTCCGTTTATACAGTTATATCTGAGGGATAATAACTATGTTATATTTAAGGCTAGTAGAGTCACATAACGTTTGTGCAGTTGTGCATGGGTATAGGGTGTATGGGCGCCATGAGTAGTTGAATTATTATAATATTATCCGCGATTAGGGGATAGTAAATGGATGATGTAGGTAGTGCAGAAACCTTGGAGTACTAGACTTACCCGAATTTCGAGGATGAAATTATTTTGTAAGGGGGGAAGTATGTAACACCTCATGTGGCCATCCCGATCGAGCGCCCGGGGCGAGGATTTCGAAAGGTCTCACGCCCCCTTTTTTAGGAGCGCTTCGGGCATTGTCGGTGTGGGGTTAATGTAAAGAGATGGAGTCGCCAGCCTATTTTTCACAAAACATGAAAAAGAACATGTTATTGCCTCGAGAGGGAGAGGCATTAAATACAAACTGATGCATACGAAACCAATAGATCGGAGGTTCGGGGGCTAAGTTATGGAATAGGAAGGTGTTAGGCACCCATCCTATCCTTTCAGTCTCTCATGGGCTAGTGTTGTTATTTTCCTGTATTTTTCCATGAAGTGTGTGTGCATGTATATATAATGGGGATCAGAATCGTTCAACTCACACCATGGGAAAGGTAGAGTGAGGTCATCCATAGGAATGTTCCCAAAATAATATATATAGAAAATACGATTTGTGCATTTATCGCGATATTGATCATTATAATAAAACGATAATATGTGTCGGATGAAACGCTAATAAGGATAATATGCATATTAATGCAATAATGTAATGAAAATGAGGAATTTAGGAATATTGAGGATTTGGAGAAGTTGATAAATTAGAAAATTGAGAAAATTGGAAAATTGTACTCAAGTCTCGAGTATTAATCTGAAATGCCTACGTAGCCTATAAAGTTAGCAAAGTCCACATAGTTTGAATGCGACATGGGTTTGGGGTTTATCCCATAGATCCGGACATGATTTTATTATACGTGTGTGTGTAGAAAAATGTGTTTTTAATTTTAAAAAAGTGTGATTGATAATCCCGTTCAGAATTTATGGGCATAATCCTCTTTTTATTTATTTTTGTTTTTTATAAAAAACAAAGTATGTGCAAAATATTAATAAAAATATATATATTAATGTGTATGAACTAAAGTAGGAACTACATTATGAATCTAATGAAATTTATGCAAAAATAAGGAATTTAAAGAGAGAGAGAGAAGGAATTGGACCTTCTTTGAAACTTAATCTTTGATCTTGGATGAACTACCTTTAATTTAAGATGAATGTTGGATGAGAGAGAATGTGATTTACTAAATTGGGTATGAAAAGGATAGGAATGTAAACTTGAATGGAACTTCACATGGAGGAACTTCACAAATTTCGAGAGAATGTTGCTGAGATCACTGATGCTGATGGATCTGAGGTGTTGGAGTTCCTGGTAGTGAGGTCATGCCCTCCTTTTATAGGGTCAGGGGTTTACCTATCGGCACAACCCTTGTTCTTCCAATAGGCAGGGATTTGGACCTGCCAATTGGTAATCTCTTGCATATTTTTCTAGAAAATTGGTCGTAGAACATAATTTGTTGATCCGAATCATGCACGGGGCATATTGTTAGAAAGGTAATTCAGAGACCTTTAAGAGTCCTTTGGACCGCTCCCAGGTCCGGGAGTTGACTTTGGGTCAAATATGACTTGGAAGCGCACGTCGTTCCTTTGAACGTGAGATCGTCGAATGAAAATAAATCGTTCGTCTGTCTCGTAAGATAGAATCACGTACGGGGCATACTGTTGGAAAGGTTAGGAGATTTACTTCGACATTCTAAAGTGTTTTTACTTAGTTTGGAAGTTGACCTTGGTCAATCGGGGCTCGAAAGCGCCCGATGACCTCTCGAAGTAAAACGGATCGTGCGTCCGTACCGTAAGTAAGAATCGTTAACGATGTGGACTATTGGAAAGGGTATTTAGTTCCCTTCAGAGATTCATTTAGTCTCATTCGATCTGAAGAGTTGACTTAGGTGAAACGGATCCCGGGAGCACCCAATGGACTTCAGATCAATTTTTAGGGGCAAATGGATCGTTTGTCCGAACAGTTATGCCGTTTCGTGCACGGGCAAATCGTTGAAAATGGGTTTCAATGCCCTTCGAAGATTCAAAGAGATTTCTCTGTGACGATGAAGTTGATTGGGGTCAAATCGGGGCTCGGGAGCGCCCGATGGCCTCTAGATCGGGACTCGGAGTTCAACCTAAGGTTTGTAGTGAAATGGGTAGATTTTAGAGACCTAAGGAGAAACTTAGTGGGTCTTAGAATGTGGTGTCTACATATCCCCTCGATGGGTGATCTTGAAATAAATGAAAGCTATCGAATAGACACCACATGATGTTTTGGGGAGAGGTCGATTATGCGATCCTAACGGACGAGCATGACCGATTTAGAGGGTCGAGGTCGATTCTGTGTACCTAAAGGGAATGCTAGAGATGGTCGATTCTGAGGACCTAAAAGAGGTGACGACTGAGGTAAAAGGTAGCGACCAATTCCGCGAGCTGAGGTCTATTCTGAGGACCTAAGTAGTAGCGACCAATTCTATGGATCGAAGACAATTTCGCGGGCTTAAGTAGAAGCGACCAATTATGAGGGTCAAATCCAATTTTGTGGGATTAAGTAGAAGCGACCAATTCTGTGGGTCGAAGACAATTCTGAGGGCTTAAGTAGAAGTGACCAATTTCTACGGGTCGAAGCCAATTCTGAGGGATTAAGTTTTCTTGGGAAAATTTGGAGACTCTATAGGGGATATGTATCTTGTTGTTTCTCTAGGGATTTGGGGAAGCATTTGATTTTAGGTTTCACTGGGGAAGAGGGAATAATCCGAGGGTTGAATATTTCATAGTTGGAGAATTTTTGAATTTTGTAGCGTCCTTCGGAGACGATGGTTGGGAGATGTGAAATTGATTTCAGGAATTCTGCTGGGGAGATAAGGGTTCTCCTAGGGGAATGAGTGTGGTAAAAAAAACTTGGTAAAAAGGGTTCTAAAATCCAATTTGCAAATTTAGGAATCTTTTGGGATTTTCTGGTATTTTTGAGGAATTTTTGTAAGAAATTTTTAAGTGGGTGGCAACCGACATGGTTAGAAGGGTGTCAAACGATAATGGCATGATCTTTTATGGTACCTCGATAAGGTGGAGGAACAATGTTGATCAGTTGGTGGCAAGAGATGCCAATCGGCATACCCCTTATCCTCCTATAAAAAAGGGGTGTGGGCTCTCCTCATCTTTCATAGCTTTGTCACTTGCCTTCTTCTACAATTATCTTCTGAAAATTGTTCTAACGTTCCAAAGTCAAAGATGGCTGAGTTCTCTACTAGCGCAACACACATGGCATGGCTTGATGCTGACGATTGGGCATGTTTGGAATGGAGGGCTAGGGTTCCCCATGCTTTGGGAAGCAAAAAATCTTTTGATTCATTCAAGCTAGTGGTGGATGATCGGACTCTCTTGTGCGAGCCTTCGCATCATCGCTCTTTTAGGGTGGTGAACCCTGGTGTCTATGTAAGTATTAATGACTTTTGGTAGTCACTTACGTTTTTTAGGGATTTCCTTATTTCTTTAACTTGACAAGGGTTTTTGCTTTTTTCTTTTTACAGTCTGATGTTTCTATGTCGGCTATGCATGCCTAATGGATGACGGGGCTTAAGGATGTTTGGGAACACCTTCCATCTGTGGTGTGTTGGATGGTGTCATCAGCCAATTTTGGGAGACTGGCGTCTGCTCTGGATGAGATGCCTCATTCTACGTTTGTTCTCTGTGCTTTATGGGAGAGGTGGAGGGACACCACCCACACCTTTCATTTTGGCTTTAGGAAGATGACGGTGACTCCCATAGACGTTCAACAACTGTTGGGGCTGGATTGCGAGGGGGCACAAATTTGAGGTGGATAGGACCCTGAGGGTGACACCGAAGGCGGTGATGACGACATTGGGTAATGTAGAGAGGGTAGTCTATGGGTATTATCTTCACTTGTCTCTTTTGAGTTATTTTTTGCTGCGTAGGAGGATTGACGAGAGCGACGGGCGGCGGGTGCATCAGATGGCTCATTTGTTTATTTTGCTAGTGTTGGGGGGTTTTCTAGTGGTGAAGAGTGACGACGTCGTCCACTTGTTTTTTTTCCATTTTGAGGGTATTTTTGAACATCCGTCTTTATGACTGGGGGAGCCTAACCTTACCAACCCTTTATTATTCTCTTAATCGTTTAGCTGGTGCTACCGGCAAACTTTTATTGGAGCCACCTATCTTCTTGAGGTATGCTTCATTTTTCGAATTTTCCTTTATGTATTGCATTTTCCTTTATGCGTTTTATTATTGATTTTTTAATTGTTGGCCTTTTTGCGGACGTGGTTCTATGAGGTGATTGGGTTTAACACCCAATTGATTGCTTTGAAGGACGAGTCCATTGGGGACTTCTGCAGGATGTATCGGTGGCGAAAGTTTAATCGGCAATCGAAAAAGTCACTTTCTTTGGAGACGGTGTGTTTGGTCTTGAATGGCCTGACTAGTGAGCGGGTAAGTCCCCCTTTTTTCTTGAGACTATTTTTCCCTTGATGATATATTATTGATATCGATCTTTTTCTCTGGCTAGGGAATTGGCAGGTGACCTTCTATCCCCGGGGGACGACTTATAGCATACGGGGTTGACGGGGGGACATGCGCAGATGCAGTGTCTTCTGGAACATGAGTTTGGATACTCTTGGTACCTCGGTGAGAGAGTAGTCCATCATATTGTGTAGGATGAGGTTGCGGTGCCACCGGAGAGGCCCCCGGTATACATGAGGCAAGAGCGGGAGATGTCGAACGATGCGTGAGTAGCGATGATGATGGGTGAGCCTTATTCGTCATATACCGACACGATGGTGATGTATGACTATATGGACTTTGTGTCTAGTGGTTGATGCCACCTAGCATATATGACATGATGCCTATTCCCCGTGCAGGTTTGTCTCTGCAGGTGGGGTCCTCCCACAATGCAGGCGAAGCGACGACATCAGTGGTTGCGACGACTTCAGAGGCTTCCTTTGTACGACTATTCTCGCCTAGTTACAACATCCAGTGGGCTGATGGAGGGTTGGTGCATATACTGCACCATCCTAATGCGATGAATCCAGAGGAGTTGGGCTTGACAAAGGAGGTCCTTCGACCTAAGGTATACTTTTCATCTCTTTGTCTTTTGATTTCCTGATTTCTTCCTTTGCCTCAGACTGACTGATTTTCTTTTTTTTTTATTTTCTCACAGCACCTCCGGGTGTCGACCACTTGGTTGAGGGATATTAGGGATTGGATAACTTTAGCGACTGCCCATTTTTGGGATGCGATTTTGGTTCCTTCTTGTTTGGTTCCGTCTGCCTCGTCTGAGGAAGGGTCGGGCTCGGGAAGTGGTGGCACATCGTCTTGTCATAGAGGTAATAGATCGCACCATAGGGAAGGAGGTTCCTAGAGAGTGACATGGAGAAAAGAGAGAAAGAAGAGAGAGAGAGATAATATGTAAGTGGGTGATAGAGAGAGAGAGAGAGAGAGAGAGAGAGTAAATTTGGTTTGGGTTGAGTCCCGTCGTATTTCCTCTCTTTTCCTGCAAAACTGATGTAACACAACAAAAATCTATGCCAATAAAAATGAAGTTTTATGTGATTTTTTTTAGTGATTAATGCGCATGCCCTTTTTACTTTGTTGCTGGGACAATAAAAAGAATTAAAAATGATTTGAGATGGATTTTATTTTAAAATGGAATAAGTAAAAACATAAGGATGAGGAAATTCAGAATTCCCTTAAAATAAAAGTTTTTTGATATTGACAAAAATGGAAAAAGGGAATTTTCCCTAAAATAGGGTGTTGCCGATCGGCATGATCCCTGTCTTGCCTATCGACATAGCAGTCCAGTCCAATCAATCCAAGGCTTTGATTACACTTTCTCTAATTGCTTGGTACTTTGAGGGGTAAGTTTTCCTCCAATTTTTGGAGGGTTTCTTGTCTTAGTTTGAGAGTTTTCAAGTATAAATAGGGGTGTGGATGGAGCTTTTTCTTCACACTTCCACATTCCTTCTCCTTTACATTCTTATTTTGTAATATGGCTCTCCCTGGTAGTTTTGAGTTTGCGAACTACCTCGAAACCTTGGAAGAAATGTGTTCTTACAACGTTGACTACGATGCTTTCAACATGCATCGAGTCTCTTTGTGGAAAAATTAGCCCAAAGAGTTGAATATGCTGATAGCGAAAGTTGAGTTTCGGTACCCCAAAGACTATGTCTTTCACTTAGGGTAGGAAGAAATCTATTCAACTTATGAAGGGTTTTCTATCATGTTGGGGATAAATCCTAGAGTTGCAGCGACTATGCCTGAGTTTACCTGGTCCCCTAGGGATCTGTTAGTGATACTTCTCCATATTTCACCTTTGGCATCCAGGTCGTTGGTCACATTAAGAATGATTTCTCTTCTCGTGGTACTACATTCTATGCATTTACAGGATGTCGGAGATGCTGGGGCCGTCATTCTGGGTCTGGTTTCAAAATTACTGTTAGTAACTGGGGATGTACTGGTGAACCCCCAACTTGCAGCTATTATTTCCTGGATGTTGTACCATCGCAATCTTGCAGCGATTACTGGCGAAGACTTTGAATTTTCTGGATGCCCGGCGGGAAGGTCGTTCCAACTTTTTGAGGGGTGGCCCTGTAATGCTGTTCATGTGACTGTCTGAGATATTTCGTATGGCGGTCCCACCTGAGTATCCTTTGTCGGTGGTTCCAAACTTCTTTTCATGTTATTTCATTAGTGTAGGCCTGGACATCGAGATCTGGGAAAACTGGTTCATGGAGCACGGGGCTCGAGGCTTATGCTGGTTAGTGCCTTAGTGGCAAGAGCTGTTTCCCATTCTGGAACTAGGAGAATACCAGTATGTTCGGTTAGTAGGCCTCCAGAAGACCTCTTTCTACTTTCCCTGGCAGCTACTATGCCAATTTGGTTGAGAACAAATTGTTCCACTGCAAACACTGGACTTCTTTACTGTAGAGGATCTGACAAAGCGTATGCGCATGCGGATTGGATCTTTGTGGGAGAATCGTAGACAATCATCTCATCCTTCAAAGTTCGTTGGGTGGGTCTAGCACGTCTTAGGGGACTACATGAAGTGGTTGTGGAGAAAGGTAGTGGCCAAGATGCTGTCTGTGGAGACTTGGTAAATGAGATTTGTTGTATCAGACACCATGGAGGGAGGTGTTGTGGTTTTCCCCAAGATAGTTTGGTCTTATCACTGTATGGAGCATCTACGGTACTCCATTTAGGCAGGGGATGTTTGGGAACCCTGGGATATAGGTAATGATGGGGCTGGTTCCTCTGGCAGCTACAGGTAGGATATGTGAAGCCTTTGTAATGGGTGTGAATCCGTGTTTGGGAATAATTTGTGGGTTATTATGGTTGCATTAGCACGTATTTTTATTTTATTTTATGAAGGTAGGAGTAGGCTGACAAGGTAAGTCGTTTGACTCCCTTTGCTGGTGTAATCGTATCAAAATTTTGAATAATGAAAGAAAGGAGTTTTTTTATCATCTAGTTGTGCCTTTTGATGAGTTTTGCATTTGAATTATCTATACCAATCGCTAAGGCATACATAATCCTTTTGTTTATGTATATGTTAAAATGAATTGTTGTTCTCAGGGATAAGAAAAGAATAGCATTTTGTGAAAAAAGGGGGTCGTGCTCATGTAAAATGGATGAGCTGCCTATGTACCTCCGAGGATTTTGAAAATTTTCTGAAATTCATTTTTTACAAGCAAAAAGATTTTTTAAAGGATGAGGCCCCACATAGTTCTGAGTAGAGGGAAATGAAGATTTTTTTAGAATATAAGAGAGATGAGAAAGAGTCGTACTGCGTCGAGATTTTAGACTTGGAATAGAATTTATTGACACAGTCCAGGTTGACTCGATGCACCATTTCTTCTCTATCAAGGTCAGTGAGCATAGCAGTGTCGCCAGACATGATCTTCTTCACAATGTAGGGGCGGGTCTAATTGCGCTTGAATTTTCCTCTGGGGTCCCAGATGGGTTCTACTATCTCTTTGAGGGCTAAGTCCCCTTCTCTAACACCGCGGTCCTTGACTCTCTTATTGAATGATCGCGCTATACAACGATGGTGTCCTTGTATGTGATATAGAGCCTTTAGCCTCCTATTGTCCAATAATGACAAATCGTTGAGACATCTTTGATGCCAGTCTTTCTCGCTGACCTTGTTTTCTAGCATGACGCATAGTGAAGGGATTTCTAGCTCCTCGGGTAGGACTGCTTCCCTTCCATAGACTATAGAGTAAGGGGTAGCCCCAGTAGATGTTTGAATTGAAGTGCGGTAGCCCCAGAGGGCATAAGGGATCTTATCGTCCCAATCTCGACAACTATCGATCATCTTGCTGATGATGTCTTTGAGGTTCTTATTGGCTGCTTCAACTGCTCCATTGGTTTGAGGTTGGTATGGAGAGGATTTATGTCTTTGAATCCCATACTCATAGACCACCTCTGTAACTCCTACCTCGAAGTGTTCCCCGTTGTCTGATACCAGCTCGTGCGAAACCCCATATCGGCAGATGATGTTCCTTTGGATAAACTTGGACACTTTCTTAGCATTTAGCACTGCGTATGATTCAGCTTCGACCCATTTGGTGAAGTAATCAATGGCAACCATAATAAATTTAGATTCATTGGAGGCTTTGGCCGTAACCTTCCCTATGATGTCAATGCCCCATGTGGAAAAAGGCTAGGGAAAAGTCATATTGTATAATTCCTACAGAGGCAAGTGTTATAGGTTAGAAAACTGCTGGCATTTGAGGCATCTTCGAATGTAGGTTGTGCCATCTTGAACAATGGTAGTCCAATAGTAACCTTGTCGAATGATTTTTTTGGTGAGCATATGGACGTTCATGTGGGGTTCGCATTCCCCACTATAAATTTTCTGAAAAATCTCTCCAATATAAGTCCCTGCGATGCAGTGCAAATGGGTTCCATCGAAGTTTCTCTTGAACAGTGATTTATCATAGATAATATACTGGGCATCCAATCTATGGAGGGTTGCTCGGTCTTTCTTGCCAGAATTTTGGGGGTACCTACCATGCTTGAGGAGGCGCTAAATATCATAGTACCAGTAGTTGGCTATCTTGGAATCTTCTTCTCTGATGAGCTCAATGTGGTAGTAGTGGGTTCGTTTATCTTACTTTTGGATAGGGAAATGGGCCATGATTATTCCTTCGAGCATGTAAATCATAGAGGCTAAGATAGTAAGGGTATCGATTGTTCTTTGCACAGGGCAGGTAGTGGAAGGTGATTTCTTAGAATTGGGAAGCTAGCTCTTCTAAGTGCGCATGGAATGGTAAGAATTTCTCGTCCTTGACTTTCCAACTTCTGAGTACTTAACCGATGATGAAGGCTGGATCCCCATAGACATCGAGGGATTGAATTCCTTTCTTAAGGGTAACTTTAAGACCTACCGTGCATGCCTCATATTCAGTCATGTTGTTGGTGCAAGGAAAATCCATCTTGATGGCAATGGGAGTGTGAGAGTCATCAGGGGCAATTAGGAGGATCCCAATGCTATACCCTTCCTTGTTATCAGCGCCATCGAATAATATTTTCCATCGAATGTCTTCTTGGGATGTATAGAGGATATTGTCATCTGGGTTTGGAAATCCAGACAATAACTTGTTCTAAGGGTAGTCAGCAAGGTAATCAGAGACGTCTCTTCCTTTCACGGCTTTTTGTGTGACATATATAATATCAAACTCGTCTAAAAGCATCAACCAACGGGCCATTCGGCTAGATAAAGATAACTTTTTGAGCAAGTACTAGATAGGATCCATTCGGGATACAAGTTTAATGGGAAAGGCGAGCATGTAGCGTCGTAGATTTTGGGTGACCCAGACAAGAGAGACACATGATTTCTCTAAGGTTGTGTAGTTAACTTCGTACCCGATTAACTTACGACTGGCGTAGTAGATATCTCTCTCTCTTCAAGGTATTGTGCTAACAAATCCCCAGCTGCGGTATCTGTTACGGTTAGGTAAAGGAGTAGGGGAAGACCATGCTGTGGTGTCATGAGTACCGAAGGTTGAGTTAGGTATTGCTTTATTTGGTCAAAGGCTTCTTGGCAAGCTTCATTCCAGACTTTGGTTAAATCCTTTCAGAGGAGTTTGAAGATGGTCTCATATATAGAAGTCAGCTGACTGATGAATCGACTGATATACTGTAATTTTCCAAGGAATTCTCCGATTTCCTTCTCCGTTTGGGGTGGCTGCATCTCAAGTATGGCTTTCAGCTTAGCAGGATTTGCTTCTATCCCTTTCTCACTAACCATGAATCCTAAGAGTTATCATTTGGTTACGCCGAAGACATATTTCTATGGGTTAAATCGCATCTGATATTATCGTCGTTCGAAGAACTTTGGAAGAGCAGGAATATGACCTTCCCTAGTCTTAGACTTGATGATCATATCATCCACATAGACCTCGACTTCCCCGTGTATCAGATCGTGCAAGATGATTGTGGCAGCTCTCTGGTAGGTAGTCCTTGCATTTTTTTAGACCAAATGGCATGACTGTGTAGAAAAAAGTTCCCCAAATGGTGATGAATGCAATTTTCTCTTGATGATCTGGGTGCACTTTGATCTGATTATATCAAGCAAACCCATCAATGAATGATTTGAGAGCGTGACTGGTCGTGTTATCCACAATCATGCCGATATTGGGTAGTGGGAATTCGTCCTTTGGAGAGGACTTGTTTACGTCACGGTAGTTAACACACATGAAAACCTTCCCTCCTGATTTCGGAACAGGTACGATATTGGCTATCCATGTGTGATATTCGATCACACGAATGAAACCCTTGTTCAATTATTTGACCACTTCTTCTTTAACTTTGAGTGGCCATTCAGTGCGAAGACTGGTTTGTGAAAAAAATACAACTTAAGTCGTTTGATACAAGATTAAACTATCTAAATGGCTTCGAAAAGTTTGTTGAAGAAACTCTTTTTTTTAAAAATTTTCCTTAACACAAGATGTGTAAAATCGTATGAATGAGTTATTTAGGGTATAAGTTCACCAGTTTTGAAAACAAAACTTATAAAGAAATTAAATCAACACATCCTCAAGAAAGGGATGAGAGGAAGAGGAAGTATACAAGTACAATTTTAAGTGGTAAAACCCCACCCAATTGGGGAAACATCCACGGAGGTCTCTACACCTCAAAAGTAAAAATCCACTAAAATAGAGTAACAGGTTACAAACTATATAACAATCAAGACACATTATCAGACCTAATTCTAAGTTCAAAAATGTACCAACTCCTCTAGATTTTCTGACTTCTCCCAAGGCTCTGATGATGTTGATGTTCTCTCAGCTTTGTAACTCCACTCGTTTTATCTTTATGTCAACTCAAAAATCCAAAATCTCAATACCAACACTTTTCAGTGTAATAGTGTGACAACGTAAATGGTGATGTGTTCTAAATCACATGCATGCAACACACACACACACACTCTCTCTCTCTCTCTATCTCTCTCTCTCTCTCTTACTTACAAACAAGATGCTAATCAAATTACAAACACATCACAAATATGTTAAGATTTCCAAAATCAGTTTAATTGAAACTATCAGAATTTCGATCTTTCAATATATCCACAGATCAAGGGGGAATCTTGCTATATACACGAGCCAAGATCCTAAACACTTTCTTATTTAGAAAATATACTGACTATTTCACAAAATATGAAATATGTGAAAGTGTAAATCCCCAATCAAAAGCTAAATCTAGATCTAAGTCTAAATGTTCAAAGAAAATGAAATCAAAAACAATTTTGTTAGTTTTAGGGTTTGAAAACACCCAACAAAATTAGGATTTCTCGAAACAATAAATCAAAACGAAGAAAGATAAACATGAAAAACGTATCATAAAAATTCAATATCAGTTTTCAGTGAAAGAAAATGAGATCAAACTGTTTTGATTAAGTTGGAAAAGGGATTTAGGATAGAAGAGGAATGATCTACACAGCTCTCGAACTAGCACACGCTCAGAAAAGATTTTCTGGTGAGATTTGGCCGGAGTTTAGTTTAGGATTTTATTTTTCTCTCTTATTCTCTCTCTCTCTCTCTCTCTCTCTCTCTCTCTCTCTCTCTCTCTCTCTCTCTCTTAATTTTCTATCAAAAAATGAGGTGATCAAAAGATTGTAATCGCAACACATAAGGCATCAATTTATACTAAGCCATGGAAGCCTCTGGAACTTCAAAGCAAATGAACGGTCACAATTAAGTCTTAAAAGGTCAGGTAAATCTGATGGTTACCAATGCACCAAAATTATAATGATTCTGATTGGTTTAAATGTAAACACAAGGATCTGGAAAGAACGCATGTAGGCCATAGATTAAAACGATCTAAGGATTCATAAACAAACACGGGTATGTGAGGGCAAGAAAACACAAATCCAGCCGTTGTGAGTCTAACACGTGTAAGGCTGAGATAGCGTATAAAATGCGTGTTTTTGATCTTTCAGAAATACAATTTTCACCCATAAAATTATCAAGCGCATTTGGTTGCTACCTAAGCAAGTTTTGAACAGTTTAAAGAATTTACAAATCAGTCCACAAACTTTGTAAAGTCTAATTTTAAATTTCCAAATTTTTTAAAAAAAATCTTAGAAATTATATAAAATGTCCCAAAAATTAAGGAAAAATTATTTTAATGGGATTTAACTCACACACACCCAAATTATGAAGAATACAGTCTCATATGCAACACGTAAATGATCCTAGTTGTGGTATTGGTGTTTATACCTTTGGACTATTAGAGAAAATTGAATATAGAGTCTGAAGGCTTGTTGGTTAAAAGGGATATGACTCAATTTTGTCATTATTTCCAAACTATATGAACATCTATATAATATATACTCAAGTGAGTCAAAGATATAGGGTGCTTCGATCTCCCCCTTTGGAAATATGAGACAAAATCTCCTTTGAGTCATCTAGGACTTGTAGGGATACAAAAGAATAAGAAAAACCTATTCGTATACAAAAATTCTATCTACCCAATGTCCTAGAAAGAAAAATTACATAACTCAACTAGATACAGACTAATACCCTATCAAAATGCTATTTTAAATGAAGGTACTGATTCCTGAAAATAAGATAGCTAAGATCAAGCTTTTTAGTTGAGAATATATCAAGAATATTCAAGAAGACTCAAATTTCTCCCCCATTTTGTCTCAAGTGGACAAAGGGTAAAGAAAACAAGTATGAAACAATAAATCATTGTTCTGCCATAACCATACTAATAGATTTGCACAAAGATTCAAATCGAAGATAATCCAATGGTTTAGTAAATAGGTCAGCTGATTGCAATTCAGTAGGTAGGTAATTAATTTCTAACTCCTTAGTTTCAACTAACTCGAATATGAAATGAGGTCGGATTTTAATATGTTTGGTACGAGAGTGCTGAACAGGATTTTTAGAAATATTGACCGCGCTTTGATTGTCACAATAGAGATGTAACTTGTCTTGGGCACAACAACTTCCTATGGTAATATATTCAGATTCGGTAGTAGACAAGGAAGTGCAGTTTTGTTTCTTACTACTCCATCCTACCAGAGTGTTACCAATGTTGTAACACGCTCTCAAAGTACTCTTACTATCATCGAAATAACCGGCCCAATCAGCATCAGTGTAACCTACTCACTACACCAAATCTACCGAATTGTCACGATCATTGATCTTGACAACTTCAGCTTGTCAAGGTCAATGACCGTGACAATACTGAGCGAGATAACTTTTTTTTATCACGGTCATGTCACGGTCATTGATCGTGATAAGTTCATTAGAATTATCACGGTCGTGTCACGGTCCTTAATCGCAACAAGATTTATCATGGTCAAGGACCGTGACAAGACCGTGACATTATTTTAAAATTTGTCATGGTCAATGACCGTGACAAGTTTCTTTGTCAAGGACTTGTCACGGTCAATGACTGTGATAATTCTGGGTAGAATTGAAAAAAATTCTGCTGGGCAGTATGGCCACTGCCACTGCCCAACAGTATATTTGTACATGTTATAGCAACTTTGTACATGTTCAAACATTATATATCCAAATAAAATAGAGATAATGCAAATATACATTCAAAATAGAGAAAATATGCATCACCATATAATCCAAATATAATTCAAATGTAATAATTTAAAACAATTCAATTCAAACTTAAATCAATGTCACTAAATGTCTGGGGTATGGTTAATGCTGAGGAGGTGAGTAGGCCACGCGTATACGAATTAACACATCCACTAATATACGCCGTGCCGCATTGTTCGCGCAACCACAATTGGGAGTTCTCCTTCCCGGGCATCACATGCGTGACGAGCACCCTTGACTCGATGTCTTAAAGTTCACGTCCATGAACTAGTGCACCCTAGACGATATTCGGGTTGCTCAACCCCCACCCTATCCGCAGGCCATCAAATATGTCCATTATAAACACGATCGGCCAACCAAGTGTCTACATCGGTCTGTTGAAGGGAGCCAAATAGGAAAGTGGATCATCAAAGTCCGCACGTCTCGGCAATGAAGCAGCGAGGTCCACATCCTCATCCTCGTCCTCCCACGCCTCCTCCTCCCGCACCGCCTTCTCCTTCCCTTTACCCTTACGGTTTTCGCCCAACGAACGCTTCATGAATGAGTACATATCCTGGATCGTCGCCTCCTAATGGGACAACTTCGCGTCATGTGAATCCACCGTTCGAGCCAACCCGGTGTCACTCATCTCCAATCCGATGATACTAGATTTGGCCACCCGCGAGATCCCCTTTTGTACTCCCCTTGCGATTAGAGCTAAGCACTTGGCTGAGTGCGTCTGTGGACAAAGATGCCTTGTCGGCATCAGACTGCGACTCATGCACTTCCTTAAGCTTTGCCTGAAAAGACAAAAAGCACATGATTAGTAAAATAAGTAAATTAAAAAATTATAACGTAATTAACAAAAAGTAAACTGTCGGATTACTTACAATCATGGCCGCGACGCTTGGGGACTTCTCCTTGTCCTTCCCCTTCTTCATCCGAAGATCCACATAAGTATCGAGCCTATGTGGCTTACAACCATGGCCACTCCCTGTCCCCTATAAAATAAAGTAAAATTAGTATCGGCCCCGCAAAGTAAAATAATGCTGAATAATATATTTTATGTAGTTATAGAAAAATTAAATCTTACCATCATCCTATGCTCCACCTCGGCATAAGACGTACGGCCGGAGTAGTGCACGCCCGTCTTTTTTGCCCGATTTTCCCTTCCCGATTGGCGAAATCGGCTCCTTCGGCGGGACGGATTCACGCATTTGGATAATGGACTCTCGTGTCTTCCCAAAGTACCGGGTCCGCATATTTTTCTTCCATGTCTTGTGTTGCTCCCTCAACTGCTCCAAGACGGAATCGCGTAGCTTTGGATCTAGTTTGAATTGTTCCTGTCCAAAAAATACAATGTTAGTTGCAAATAAATATAAATATAAATATAAAATGAAATTGAAATCAAAATTGAAATTAAAATTGAAATTGAAATATTCATATAAATATATTACCTGTAGTGCCACCCAAACAGCTAACTTGAGCTCATATAGCACCTCCTTCCAGCTAATGTACCCCGGGCCGATGATCGTCTTTACCAGCTCGAGGGATCCCGCTAATAGCCCCGACTTGTTCTCGATGGGCATCCCCAATTTGCAATATTTGGGGAGACTAGGGGCCGAGGAGCCTTCGTCGCCTCCGCTACCACTGAGCCCAAACGACATCATCATAACCAGCATCATCATCCGCGCCTTAATACCTGAAGAAGACATTTGCTGTAAAAAAATGTTATTAGTAGATATCAAAATGAATTAAAAGAAGACATGCAAATATGTACAATTACTACAAATAAAAATGAATTATTACTGTTAAACACCTCAATTTTGAATTCCAAAACAACAGCATCTAGCTCATAATATGTACAAGAGTGAAACATCCCCACCCCCACCCCTACTGCCCATACACATGCACACTACACAAGAGTGAAAATGATAAAGTGCAAATCAATTAAAAGCATTAAAAATGGATGTTTCGGTACAAATTGTAATATTTATTACAAATTGAAAAATTGTTTGAAATTCGGTTTATCATAAAAAATGGATTGATATTCGGTAGGAGCAGCCAAGTCATCCACAATATTATTTAGACGCTTTGGCGCGTGTTGGAAAATTGACCACGGCTCATTGTTGATACACTCCGAGTAAAACGCTTGGTTAACCTTTTGAAATGCACAAACAAATGGCTCATTGCTCACGTGGTCGTTGCCCTTCAACTTGGACAAGTCGACCATGATCAAATTGGTGACAGGATCAACTTTACAAGCATTTTTTGTGACACCCCGCCTAATTAAATACCGGGGGATCACTCCTTTATTAAATTAAAATCAAGGTGAACAGTTGGTTCATTCTTAGCATCACTGTCGTAAAAATACTTTTCCAATTTAAACACCCTAAATAATTAAGCTAAGTGTCAAAACCATTTTAAACCTTATTCTCATTTTATTAAATCCGGTTATAAAACCTTAAACCATTAACATCTAAAGAGTCACACATTAAGAATAAAAATAGAATTGAACATACACGAATTTAATCATCAATAATAAATCCCAACATTTACAACACTAAAGGAAAACATCCTGACAGTAATAAATCCCGAAATAAAGGTACTGAAAGTAAAAATTTCAATCTCTGACAATACCAACTAAATAATAGAAAGAGGGCGACACATGCCCCTGCTGGATAAAACTGAACTAGGAGTAGAATCAAATGGATGAAGTCGTCTAAACAACAGGCCTGCAACTCCCACCTAAGTTGCAGCACGTTCCTTCCAAAGGATCCTAAGTAAGACGCCCCTGTGGCTGGGCACCTGTAATACATACATATATATACAAGAGAGAAAAGGGAATAGAAATGGGTCAGAGCCCGATAGTGTATATGATTTAAAAATTCGTTTAGCAAGTATTTAAATTGATACAGGCCAATGCAACAACATATTAGTGCGACACTCTCTTGAGAAATTCTCGCCTCCCTTCTAATGTGCACACCTATCGCACTAACCTTCCCAATGGTCTATCTCGTCATATACCACACTATCTTTCCCCAATGATTTAACTTATCTTAGGTTATTCGCAGGATTTACAACTGAACAACACAAGTATTTAAAAACGTAAGATTTCAATTTGTAACCAAGGTTCTCCTTTTAACTTTATTAATCAATAAAGTTTTCCAGTATCATATTATACTTTCTCAAAACAATTATTTATAATTTGAGTCATCAACCATGTCCTACATATCAAATCACAGTAGGCAGTTCCAGATTTCAGAATTTCATATATATATATTAACTACTCGTATAATATATATATCATAACAGCACCCCACATAAAAACTATAGTGCGGGCATACTCTGCTATCCAATCCCCGTATCAATCATACTAAAGGGAATACAAGTTCGGAATCACTCTCGAACTGTATAAATACATACACAAACAACATTGAGGCGAAGCATAGTTTCCAAGAGGTCAGTACATACCCTCACGTCTCTTAGGACCGTGACTACCGATTCGATAGCCTGTACCTAGGATTCCTATCTTCTCGTGTACGAGTCAATATCCCCCATAAGGCACACGAGATAAGATCGTCCCAGCACGGTAACCTCAGGGATAGCAAGTAGCGCGGGCATGATTTTCACAAGTATATAATATATGCATACACAATCATATAAATATACCACTTTTATTATATCAATTTAGGTTTATCCCATAACCCACATTCACAACATTTATCCTTATTTTCCCATTATTATATATCAAGTATAATGGTTCGTTTCTAACATTAATTCGAAGGGTTTTTCCAACTTACTATGTAACCCTCATGGACTCTATTCTTCCAAATGTACAATTCAGTAGATATCCATTTATGTTCCAACGTAACTCTCTCTTACGTGTCTCTCCCTTTTAATATATACTTACATTATCCCTTATGCAAAATATCCCAAAAAATATAGATTTCGCCTTACATTAAAGGATTTTGAATTTTATTTTCAAAGATGAGAATTTCAAACGGTTTCGAAATCGGAATTAAAATGGAGTTTTAATTGATTTTTTTTAATTACTTAGAAGAGTCCTCAAAATATAAAACTCTCTAAGAGTCCTCAAAACATAAAAATTTCTAATAAAAATAATAGTTTTAGAAATCCGACCGTCTGATCAAGCTGAATTTTAGTCAGCAGTCCTGTCTCGCCGTTCGCTACAACATACAAAAATTTCAAGCGATTCCAATGGTCCGATCATCCGAAATAATTTTTTTAGTATTTGTATCTGATTAGAACTCTTTTCTTAATCAAACTCTTAATCCTTTACATGACAAAGGGTTTCCAGAATATCATTTAAGTCATCACTACATGCAATTTCCTATCTCAAATTGGGTTTTTCTTCCATACAATTCATCCTAATCATTCCTAAACCAATATGAAAGATGCATCAACGAAATAAGCAAGAAAAACACTTGCCTGGGATTTTCAGAAATCTGGTTTGGTGTTGAATTTGGTGTGGTAGCATTCCCCGTCTCGCGATCTACGCGTTGGCGGTGGCGGCGGTGCAAACGGTTGAGTTTTGAGCCTTGGAATGCCTTGAGAGCTCTCTCCTCTCCTCTCCAATGGCCGTTCTAGTGTTTTGAGTTATCTAACCCTAGGAGATAACTTAAACATCTGATATAACCCCTTTAATTTTCGTGGGTTTAATTACCCAAAAATGCAAAATGACTAAAATGCCCTCCCGGGGTACTAATTAGGCCTAAAAACGCCCCGAGACCCAAATCAAACCCCCGGGTATACTTTTCTGACTATCTCCACCCTTCCGGACGCGTTGGCGCACTGAAAACGACCATACAAACAACCTATAAAATATTCACTTTTATTAATCCACATTTAGTCCCGACGCGACACAGGCGCGTCCCGACTTAAATTTCCACAATTGTCATTTTATTCACACGTGATAATTTTATAAAAATAAATCTCATATATTACTATACTCATCCAGTAATATTCAACAAATAACAAATTTCCAATAATTACTAACTCTCGTCACGCTAGTAAATATTTAAAACAACATTCCGGATTAAAATTAAATTAATTTATCTCAATTAAATTTAATAAATCCTTAAATTTAAAAGCCATGAAAATACGGGGTATTACATACTTCCCCCCTAATAACGGAATTTCGTCCCGAAATTCGGAAAATAAGGCCTACCAGGTAGCACAATTCTGGATATCGTTGTCAGTATGCAAACTATCTACATAGTACGGCGCTCAATCACTATAGCTTTTTCCTCACAGCAACATTGTTTTACATTCTCATTGGAGACACTTCACATTGCACTCCCAACTGACAACATTTGAATAGGTTACGTCTATACGTTATAAATTCCATTATCTCTCTATCATTAGGAGGCCGCACCTCACTACATGACAACTACTCGGATTTATTCATACACAAAATTCCCATTCTGAGAAGATCATACGAACATTTGACCACTCTTGACTGCCTAAAACAGTCATGGAATTCCACCATAGTTATCGGATATTTTCTCGAACGATCCAAAAATTCTGATTATCTACTCTCCTCTAAACATACGGGAGGAGAATAGTCGAGGTTCTTCCATAACAAAACCTTAATAAGCACCTTGCACGCGACAAACGGGTACGAGTGCTTCTACCGAGCATTCTTGAAATCATAGTACCAAGATTCCAAAATCTCCTTCACGTGGCTCCACTAATCTTTAATCACCATGCGCTTATTCCCTGGCTAAGGGTGATACATCCTACTCGAAACGAAATCTTATCTCCGCTGGTTCCTGAAATCCCATATCGAAGGTGGGATTCACCAATCTCATCCTGATTCAGAAATTTATACTGCGCCGGACCATGCACTGGCGCGATCCTTCCTTTCAAAGGAAGTCTGGGGCATACTAGTTAATATTGTAAGTCAGCTTAAAGGAGTATCAATCACCTCCTTCTCGGTGACTTAATTCACATGTTCGGGATAAACCCTTGATATTGTTTTGAGGATGGCAACCCATCCAAGAACTTTACCGACTTTACCAACTTCTTCCAATTTCAGGAATTTTCGATAAACACAAAATTCTTTGGTTGATTCTCCTCTTTCAACCAAACCTTACCTATGGGCAATGAATGTATAGACTACTCACTACGTCTCGCTAAACATCGATTCTTCCCTTGAAATGTCTCACATTAAGTGACACGTAATACTCCCCTTCCTTCCTTGGAGTATGCCGAAAGTTCCGACCCGTGCTCTTCTCTCCACGAAGCGCACTTCTGGATCTCTTATATTATACTAACATCATTACTCTTTGTATGCGCAAGTCGCTCTCACACTTGACTAATAACAACTCCGCTCCGAGTGTTCTTCATAATCATTTAATTATGCTCCATTCAAGGAATACTCTTCTTAAATGACTTCCCACAGTCTTCCAATTCAAATTTGGGTGTGCTATTCTAAGTACACACCTATGTATGGATTATCGCCCCTCATGTGACGTTTAATCCCCTCTATCACTTCCACTTCGTCATACTATTCCCACAAACATATATTTCACACGTCTGTTACCACGTCCCTTCGACTCGGACTATTTTAACTGCAATTAACCAAGATGCCCACATTTTTGCAACACTCCGACCGCCCTGGGAGAGCGAACGTCGTGCTAATCATCTGTAGGACTAACTAAATTCAACGGAATAGAAGGAATAGGGCATTCAAATTCCATGACAATAAAAGAGGAATAATAATTCTCAACCTTCCTCAGATAAGTACAACAATTTTCCCAAATAGGTACAACAACTAAAATAAATCACTAACGCTCTATTCATCAAAATAATTACAGGTCATCTCTTTTGTATAATATAAAGTTCTTTCCAGATAATCCATGCTAAAAATCATTCCAACTCTTTATTCACCTTGTGTTCTGTACGCGGTTATGACATTTGGGTACTCTCAATCACCCTAGAAATCAAAATTCTTAAATTCTCCTTATCATCGTTCCACCCCTCAACTCGTGGGGATAACTTTCAATGCTTTCCTACCACAAAAATCCGGCTTCAATGACCTTAAAACAAAATTCAACTTCCAACTTACATACATAATTACTTGATCCCATTTCGACCAGGGTACCGAACTCATGGAATAGTGACCAAACGTCTCCCTATTTCCAACCTTACGCTAAGTTTCATGCGTGGGATATCTCGCAAAGCGAAATCCAAACAAGGAACCCCCCGATACAGTACTACCTAGCATTGTCGGTTATCGAAATCCGTTAGGTCCTCCGTCCATAGTATATACCCCTTTATTCCGTCCCTTGATAGAAAAGTTACAATTTCTCCCGTAATTATGCTTAACAAATAACGTTTCACCAATTTCACTATCGTCCCGTATTGGTTGATGGTAATTACATTCTATAAACCTCGGATACATACGATCGAAATTCTCTAATTTTCCTTTTTCTAACATTAGGGGTATAACTCTTAACTCCCACATCTCTTAAGGATAAATATAACACTGCACTCTTCATATCACTAAGTCCGGAGTGCTAAACATAATACCGCGTCAAGTCTTCTCGCTCAACGATAAATCCCGGTACATACTGAATCATACTGACAAAGTCTATACATGCATTGGTATCGAATATCTCGAGCCCACTTTCTCCTCCGAAGTCTCTAGGATAGATAATATAAGTGCGAGTCCAACCTTCTTACAGGTAAAGCCTCGCCAAAACAAAACGTGTTGCACTAATGTAACTACTCCGATAGCCTTGCAATAAATGCCCACTATCATACTACCCATTTCTATAACATTTTAACAAAGATAATATCATACTCGTGTATCGCATCACTACAACGAGTAACCTCAATAAAGTATAAAACACTGTTAATATACTCATTCATCCCCCGTGGATAGCACCAAAGAAAAATCCCGCTATACTAAGGAAAAAAAATATTCACATAATGGTAACATTTATAATGATATGCATTAAACTCGTCTCACATGCTAATCTAGAAATGAACAAAATATGGTGACTCGCTCGTGTCACATAAACACGCCGCATCCTCTAAGGATACAACTTATACTTCCATCCTGGCAATCGTCTTGACGGCACAAATGGTTTTCGGACGTAACACGTCTGCCCAAACCAATACAAAATTATTTTTAATCATCGTCCTTTACTAGGCACCGTATTCTTGTCCCTTTTTCTCACTTTGGAACATATTATCGCGAGCAATTTCACTCCGCACCAAAATACCTCAACACATAATCCACTTATCACCTGTCCTACTAACCAGGTTAGGATTGTCCTTCTCTCGGACTTTAGTAGACTCGATTCCTGTTAGCCATCCTGATTGTTCCCTTAGCTTTTTAGGCCATAAAGATCATGTTACTATCTATAATAGTACTTATTGAATTTACCATCATTTTGGTAAGAATGTAACTATCTGAAGCATTTAAATGATTTTCCTGATGTGTATCCACATCCTTTTGTGGTGCTATACCACCACCGTTGTATTCAGTCTTATTCTCGACTAAATTCTTCGATTCCTTTAACTTCCCCCACAAAGAAGCGTTATCATCTATATTGACAAAATATGACATTGTCAACCTCTGAATCGGTCGTCCATCAGAATTTCCTCCTCGAGTATTATCAACTATTATTACAAGTTGGTCTCCCACTTGGAGTCGTTTCCTCCACTAGTATCTACCTCTTTCGATACAAAATTTGCTAACGATTAGGATTCATATCCACAATTGGACTTCTGTCATGCCCTCCTGCGATGAGTTAAGAACCACGTTTGCTTCTCATCCTGAACAGTTGAGGAAGGAACATACGGTCAACACTGTACCTAAGGTTCTCCTATAGGCATAGCATTCCACTTCTAAAATTGGTGGTTGACTCCAACCATTATAATTTCGTCCCTAAAGCCAAGAAAATTTTCTCTAAATTTTCACTTTCAGTTTGCCATGCTCCGTCCTATATTTAAGCCTTTGGATACTTTACCTCCTTTGGTAAACACATACAATTTTCGCGTTTCTAAAATTTCCCACTGACACTCTCTACACGTTTTTGTAATACGTTGGGTAAGTTTACCCTCGCACCTCATTTGACTATAACAGCATTTGAAAATCATTGCTGCACCTTAGTCGACTTTCTAGTCGTGGGTTCTCGTTCCATAATGGAGGTGACCTCGACTACGGTTATCATCCTCGGATATATTTCATAATCTCAACTGAGCCCTGCCTCCTGATGTACTCTTAACGGTCCTCTTCTGACATCCGTCATCGCTCGGCACACGCACACATCCGAACGAAATTAGAATTCACTAGTGTATACACATTATAGCAGGAGAACGAAATCTCGTCAAAGGAATTGACAATCCTAAACATAGGGCTCTATAACAAACAAAGCAACGCTGAAAGCATAATAAGCCGTACAGATCCTAAGGACACTAGAACCTGATGCTCTGATACCACCTGTGACACCCCGCCTAATTAAATACCGGGCGATCACTCCTTTATTAAATTAAAATCAAGGTGAACAGTTGGTTCATTCTTAGCATCACTGTCGTAAAAATACCTTTCCAATTTAAACACCCTAAATAATTAAGCTAAGTGTCAAAACCATTTAAAACCTTATTCTCATTTTATTAAATCCGGTTATAAAACCTTAAACCATTAACATCTAAAGAGTCACACATTAAGAATAAAATTAGAATTGAACATACACGAATTTAATCATAAATAATAAATCCCAACATTTACAACACTAAAGGAAAACATTCTGACAGTAATAAATCCCGAAATAAAGGTACTGAAAGTAAAAATTTCAATCTCTGACAATACCAACTAAATAATAGAAAGAGGGCGACACATGCCCCTGCTGGATAAAACTGAACTAGGAGTAGAATCAAATGGATGAAGTCGTCTAAACAACAGGCCTGCAACTCCCACCTAAGCTGCAGCACGTTCCTTCCAAAGGATCCTAAGTAAGATGCCCCTGTGGCTGGGCACCTGTAATACATACATATATATACAAGAGAGAAAAGGGAATAGAAACGGGTCAGAGCCCGATAGTGTATATGATTTAAAAATTCGTTTAGCAAGTATTTAAATTGATACAGGCCAATGCAACAACATATTAGTGCGACACTCTCTTGAGAAATTCTCGCCTCTCTTCTAATGTGCACACCTATCGCACTAACTCTTCTAATGTGCACACCTATCGCACTAACCTTCCCAATGGTCTATCTCGTCATATACCACACTATCTTTCCCCAATGATTTAACTTATCTTAGGTTATTCGCAGGATTTACAACTGAACAACACAAGTATTTAAAAATGTAAGATTTCAATTTGTAACCAAGGTTGTCCTTTTAACTTTATTAATCAATAAAGTTTTCCAGTATCATATTATACTTTCTCAAAACAATTATTTATAATTTGAGTCATCAACCATGTCCTACATATCAAATCACAGTAGGCAGTTCCAGATTTCAGAATTTCATATATATATTAACTACTCGTATAATATATAGATCATAACAGCACCCCACATAAAAACTATGGTGCGGGCATACTCTGCTATCCAATCCCCGTATCAATCGTACTAAAGGGAATACAAGTTCGGAATCACTCTCGAACTGTATAAATACATACACAAACAACATTGAGGCGAAGCATAGTTTCCAAGTCCAAGAGGTCAGTACATACCCTCACGTCTCTTAGGATCATGACTACCGATTCGATAGCCTGTACCTAGGATTCCTATCTTCTAGGGTACGAGTCAATATCCCCCATAAGGCACACGAGATAAGATCGTCCCAGCACGGTAACCTCAGGGATAACAAGTAGCGCGGGCATGATTTTCACAAGTATATAATATATGCATACACAATCATATAAATATACCACTTTTATTATATCAATTTAGGTTTATCCCATAACCCACATTCACAACATTTATCCTTATTTTCCCATTATTATATATCAAGTATAATGGTTCGTTTCTAACTTTAATTCGAAGGGTTTTTCCAACTTACTATGTAACCCTCTCTTACGTGTCTCTCCCCTTTAATATATGCTTACATTATCCCTTATGCAAAATATCCCAAAAATATAGATTTCGCCTTACATTAAAGGATTTTGAATTTTATTTTCAAAGATGAGAATTTCAAACGGTTTCGAAATCGAAATTAAAATGGAGTTTTAATTGATTTTTTTTTATTACTTAGAAGAGTCCTCAAAATATAAAACTCTCTAAGAGTCCTCAAAACATAAAACTTTCTAATAAAAATAATAGTTTTAGAAATCCGACCTTCTGATCAAGCTGAATTTTAGTCAGCAGTCCTGTCTCGCCGTTCGCTACAACATACTAAAATTTCAAGCGATTCCAATGGTCCGATCATCCGAAATAATTTTTTTAGTATTTGTATCTGATTAGAACTCTTTTCTTAATCAAACTCTTAATCCTTTACATGACAAAGGGTTTCCATGATATCATTTAAGTCATCACTACATGTAATTTCCTATCTCAAATTGGGTTTTTCTTCCATACAATTCATCCTAATCATTCCTAAACCAATATGAAAGATGCATCAATGAAATAAGCAAGATAAACACTTGCCTGGGATTTTCAGAAATCTGGTTTGGTGTTGAATTTGGTGTGGTTGCATTCCCCGTCTCGCGATCTACGCGTTGGCGGTGGCGGCAGTGCAAACGGTTGAGTTTTGAGCCTTGGAATGCCTTGAGAGCTCTCTCCTCTCCTCTCCAATGGCCGTTCTAGTGTTTTGAGTTATCTAACCCTAGGAGATAACCTAAACATCTGATATAACCCCTTTAATTTTCGTGGGTTTAATTACCCAAAAATTCAAAATGACTAAAATGCCCTCCCGGGGTACTAATTAGGCCTAAAAACGCCCCGAGACCCAAATCAAACCCCCGAGTATACTTTTCTGACTATCTCCACCCTTCTGGACGCGTTGGCGCACTGAAAACGACCATATGGACAACCTATAAAATATTCACTTTTATTAATCCACATTTAGTCCCGACGCGACACAGGCGCGTCCCGACTTAAATTTCCACAATTGTCATTTTATTCACACGTGACAATATTATAAAAATAAATCTCATATATTACTATACTCATCCAGTAATATTCAACAAATAACAAATTTCCAATAATTACTAACTCTCGTCATGCTAGTAAATATTTAAAACAACATTCCGGATTAAAATTAAATTAATTTATCTCAATTAAATTTAATAAATCCTTAAATTTAAAAGCCATTAAAATACGAGGTATTACATTTTTATTCTCAACTCTTACCCTGTCACCGTAAAATACAACCTCTTTGAATCTTATATAATCCAATTCAAATATATTTTGGATTACACCATAGTAAGTCATTTCATCTTCAACGAGGTTTTTATCTTTTGCGCTCGCTCGAAAGAAAGTAAGAGCCTTGTATGAAATGCCCGAGTTCTGTACATTTTTACTTTCCTCGTACACTTTAGCGCCGAAAATGTAACCGTTCAATTAATACTTTTTGTACTCTTGTGCCATGAACAAGGGTCCAGTGGCTAGACGAGCAAGCCTTGATGTCGCATCACCCGTCTTTAAGAGCTGAGAATATAGATAAATTAATTATATTAGTGGTAAAATTTGAGTGTAATGTGACGTTATATAACGGTCATTTTCACTATAATTACCTCTTGTGTCAACGACAACCTAAATTCGATGTCTGATTGTACCATTATTTTTCGTCTTTTATTGTTCTCATAGGCTTCATATTTTCTGCATATTACAAAATTAATCATGTATAAAATAATCTAAAATAATGTTAAATTCGCTGACATCTCTTTGCATATTTCACAAATTCATTAGCACCTCTGCGAAACACATCCCCCATTCTATTTGTCTCACCCATCCACTCTTTGTATTTCGGATATCCCATCACAGCTACCACAACTAATCACCTATTAAAGGTACGAAGCATATATTCATGGATTAGTATAAACAAAACTTATATTTATAGTATGTTTCATTTAATTACGTCTTATTTACATTCAAATTAAATTTATAAAAGAAATTTATATTTCCTCCATCTCCTCTAAAGGGTGAGTGGTCCTATCCCATTCAAGACCGCAATTTTCTATAATATACTTAACAGCTCATGCACATTGTTACAATTTGAAAAAAATTCGGCACCATATCCCCGTAGTTCTCCAAGTACACGACGTAGATTGGCAAGTGTGAGTGTTATTTCAATTGATCAATTGAAATAATAGTCACACTTGTCAATCTAGTATGTACCCATCGAACATTAGGATACGACTGCAAAACTTCCTCCAAAAGTAACAACTTTAAGCCACTAAGAATATTATACAGAAATTATGTAGTCCCAAACTATCCAAACGGGACAATTCGAGAGATCTCATTTCAGGGGTAATCACTCTCGAACGGGTCTAAGGGCTATTGAATGCGTACGCATAAGAACTAGAAGGTTAGTATCTATGCGCACTATATGTAATTTCAAGTATGTTTCATTTAATTATCATACTATATATATATTGTTCGATATACAAAGTAATTTTCAAAAAAATTTGAAAAATCTCACCCCCATATGGACAATAATCCAGTGGTCATGCCACTTTTAAAATTAACCAACCCAACATCGATCCACTATAATCCAACAACAATGTCAATAACAAATGTGTATCACGTAGTCCTTCTAATTCATCTATTCAATTAATTATTTTCATCAATTAAACTAACAATTAAAGTATACAATTATTAATTTACTAATTTACAATGAGGGGCAATCCTACTTTCATAATTAATCATATATTAATTTACTAATTTACAATGAGGGACAATCAATCAATTCGTTTACAAGGGACATTACGCACAAACACGCACACTACACACACATATACACACACGCGCACATACACACACACACACACACACACACACGCAGCTCCCCACCTCTACCCCCACCCCCACCCATCCCTGCCCCTCCCCCACCCCCCACCCCCCTCCCAGCACACACACGCACACGCACACACACCACACACACACACAAATAGCCCCCCACCCTTCCCCACCCCTACCCCCACCCCTCCCCACCCCCCACCCCACCCCCACCCACCACACACACACACACGCGCACAACCCCCCCACCCACCACACACGCACATACACACACATGCACATATACACACACACACACATATATATATATATACACACACATATATATATAAATGGAAGAGAGAGAGAGAGAGAAAAAAGGAGGGAAGAAACGGCGGGGGAAAAAAGAAGGGGAAATGGTTTCTTTACTATGACATTTGTCACGGTCATTGACCGTGACAACATTATAAGTATTGTCACGGTCAATGACCATGACAATACTTTGTCACAGCCTTGTCAGAGTCAATGACCGTGACACAAAATGCGTGTTTGTTGTCACGGTCATTGACCGTGACAAGGCTAAGCGCTGGAAGGGTGACAATTTACCCATTTTGGTGTAGTGACTATAGTACTAAAAGTGTCTTTAGAGTACCAAAGTCCTAAATTTAGAGTGCCTTTATGATTTAATAATTCTTTTAATGCATAATAGATGACTCTCTTTAGGATTATTGTTTGGATAACGAGCACACAAGCAGACAGAGTACATAATATCAGGATGAGAGGCAGTAAGGTAAAGTAAGCTTCCTATCATACTACGGTATAAGGTAGATTCAATTGATTTACCATTCTCATCTTTTGAAAGTTTGACAGAAGTACTCATATGAGTCCTAGCTTTTTTTGTTGTTTCTAGGCCAAACTTCTTGATAATCTCTAAAGCGTATTTAGATTGTGAAACAAATAATCCATCTAGATTTTGTTTAACTTGGAGCCCTAAGAAGAATTGTAACTCCCCTATAAGTGACGTGGATCCAAAAATGATATCGTCAACATAAACTTGGGCTATAGTAATATTGTTGTCAAAATGTTTGACAAATAAAGTTTGGTCATTCCCTCCTCTCCTAAAACCGTTGTTTAAAATAAAGGTGGATAGAAGTTCATACCAAGCTCTAGGAGCTTGTTTTAACACATAAAGAGCTTTTTTAAGACGATAGACATAATTTGGATGGTGAGGGTCAATGAACCCTTTGGGTTATTCTACGTAGATCTCCTCAGTTAAAATTCCGTTAAGGAAGGCCGACTTAACATCCATTTGATATAGTGCGAAGTGCAAATAACAAGATATTGCAAGAAGTAAGCGAACAAATTCGAAGCAAGTGACCGAGCAAAAGTTTCCTCGAAATCTATTCCTTCAATCTGAGAGTAGCCCTGGGCAACTAATCTAGATTTATTCCGAATAATCATCCCACATTCATCTGTTTTATTTTTGAAAATCCAACGTGTGCCGATAACCCTTTTATTTTCAGGTCTGGCTACAAGATACTATACATCATGAATGACAAATTTAAGAAGTTCTTCCTGCATAGAACTTATCCACAAAGTGTCATTCAAGGCTTCATTTACAGTCTTTATCTCAATAAAAGACACAAAGCATGCAAAATGAGAAATGTTACGAAGTTAAGATCTTGTACGAACAGGCTCAATAGGATTACCAACCACACTATCTAAATGTGATCTTTGGAAACCTAGTTAGGTACTTCAGGGGTCTCAGTTGGTAAGGATTCAACTATTTCTGGAGAGTCATAATTTAAAATATTTTCGGACTCATCCACAATAGTTGGTTCTTTGGTTTTACTTTATACATTAGTGTTACTTACAACCACATTAATGGATTCCATCATGGTTTTGGTACGAAGATTATAGACATGGTAGGCTCTACTATTTGGAGAATATCCTTAAAAAATGGCTTTATCTCCTTTGGTTTCGAATTTAGACAGATGTTATCTGTCCTTACAAACATAACAGGTGCTACCAAAGGTTCTAAAGTATTTTAAGTTACGTTTCTTCCTATACCAAATCTCATAGGATGTTTGTTTAGTATTTTTACGCAAGTAAACACGATTGATTATATGGCAGGCTGCACGAATGGATTTACCCAATAATATTTAGGTAGATTATTTGCATGAATCATCACACGGGCCATTTCTTGAAGGGTGCAATTTTTATGCTCACAATTCCATTTTGTTGAGGTGTCTTAGGAGCACTAAATTCACATTTGTAACCATTATAGTCACAGTATTCGATGACACCCAAAACTATGAATTCTCCTCCTTTAAAATTACGAATTCTATCTACTTGGGAATCCTTTTCATTTTCTATCCGAACTAAGATTTTCAAAAACTTACAGGTTTATGATTTGTGTTTTAAAAAGGCAACCCAGGTAAATCTAGTGAAGTCATAAACCATAACAAGGATGTAACTGTTCCCGTAAAGGCTAACAGTTCGAGAAGGACCCATTAGATCCATATGGATGAGTTCTAGAGGTTTAGTGGATAAAACTTCTTTGACTTTCTGGTGGGGATCCTTAATAATTTTTCCTTCTTGACAGGGACCACATATGATGTTTGAAATTCATTTGATCTTAGGAAGACCTCGAACTATCTCCTGTGAGCACAATTTGCTAAGACTATCATAATTAATGTGACCCAACCTATTATGCCATATCTCATTGTCATCCATTCTGGCAATGTTACAAACCTCTGTACAAGGATAGACCATGTAACAGTTATCTGGAGTACAGAGTCATATAATAATGCTATCACCTTTTTTGATTTAAAATTTTGCAATTGTTCTTTGAAAAAGTGACAGTATGGTTTGAGTCACAAAACAGTGATATACTTAGTAAATTGGCTTAAGACCTTTTACCCAGAGAACATCTTCAAGAATGGGTAATCCTTCTTCATGGAGCGTTCCTTTACCAATGATTTGGGCTGATACATCATCTCCAAATAAGACTTTTCCTCCGAAGAAGTTAGTTTTGTTTGAAAGTTTGGAATCATCTCCGGTCATATGTTTGGAACATCCAGAGTCTAAATATTATCCAATTGTCGTGTGTTCAGCTTTAAAAGAACTCAGCATAATTTTGAATCTCAACTGGGGTAATAGATCATCTTTTTAGACCGAAATTGCTCTAGTTTTCAATTTGCGCTTATTAGCTCGTATTTGATAAAACTTGCGAGCTTCTGCTTTTTCTTTAAAATATTTTTGCGCAAGTTTGTGAGTATTATAAACAGTTTGAGCAATTGGTTTCGAAAAGAATCTAGTATTACTTCTTGTTGATGGTCTTTTAGTATTAGTCCTTCTCTTTCTATTATGATAGTTAGAATTCTTGTCTGGCTGTCTAGGAAGGACATTATTGTTTCGGCTTCTCCTAGAATAGTTGAAGTTAGGGTAAACAGGAGAGTTATAGACTGGATTAAATAGTCGTATGGAATAGCAACCATCAAGGGAATGTCCATAAACATCACAATAGGAGCAGTAAAGATGGCACGTAGAACTCATAACATCAGAATAATTATTATTCGAAGGCTTATCTAGGTTTTGAGCTCTAGTCTTGTTCCTAGGTGACACAGGATGAAATGACGAATCAGCTTGTCGAATAGGGGGCAAACATATTTAGACTTTTGTTCAACATTATGATTAGAGTCACTTGATTCACTAATGTCTAAATTTAGTTATTTTTTTATCAAACTCATTTTTTAAAATTTGAAAGTCTGGAGAAGTTTCAATAGGTCTTTTGCCACCCGCTACAAACTTTATTGTTTAAATATTTTTAGTTTGGGTTTTAGAGTTGGGACAAAATCCTATTCAAGTTCTGTCATCAGATTGGTTTTTCTTTCAGCAACACAATCTTCAAAACAATTAGAATTATTTTCAAATTTTGCAAATTTTTTGAAGACTGTGGATGTCTTTTCTTTTGTTTGTTCCAATTCTAACAACGTTCTTTTGGATTTCTTTTCCAGAATTTCATTTGAGTCAGACAACTCTTTCAGTTTCTGTTCGAAACTTTTGGTCTTATTCTCATGAGTTAGACATTGAGTAGTGTACTCTTCAGCATTCTATTTGATCAACTGACTTAGGGTTTCTATCTTTTGGGTAAGATCTTTGATAATATTTTCAAGTCTAGTACTTTTCTTGAGAGTTTTTGTGTACAGTGTGTGAATGTCAGGAAGGTCATCGTTGTCAGAGTCACTAAGTGTTTAGTGTGCAGTGTACAGTGTCCCTAACAGTTCATTTTTAGGACTCACACACCCATTGACATCAATAATAGAGCGTTCCCTTTGACTCACACACACAACGCTTGAAGCATCATCAACATTCTCAAGCAATAAGACAGATAAACCAGTAGGCATAGTATCAATTAACATAGCATGATCAGGTTCCTCATCATCAGTGTAAATTATCTTAGCAAAGAAAGACATACAAGGGTCAAAAGAGTTAGATGACTCAGGTTCATCATTTTCAGATTCACTTGAGTCATCCTAAGTCTAGCATAAATGAGCCCTATTATATTTATGAGTTTTGTCTAAGTTAAATCTACAGTCACTAGCCATGTGTCCTAATTTCCCACATCTATAACATTCAACAATTTTTAGATCTCTCTTAGGCCTCTAGTGATTATCAGTCTGGTGTTTGTCTTGTCTTCTCTCATGAGGCTTATTGTTAGATTGGTTTGGATAAGTAGATTTTCCTTGTCTTTTTGCTATTTTATTTCGAAAGTTCATAATTTTCTTAAACTGTTTAGACATTAAGGCAATCTGATTATCCAAACTATCTAAATTACAGCCCTCCTCAGAGTCTAAGTCAATGTTAGGTATGCTAAGTTCAGGTGTAGTCAACTTAGATGAAAAAATAAGATTAGAGGGAGACTGTTTCATTTGGGACTGGGTTAATTGTTTCTTAAATTCTAATTTCATTTCCACAGTTCTCAATTTGCTACTGAGGAGTTCAGGTATGAGATTTTGATCATCCATCTCCTCAATTGCATGTCTATTATTATCAAATTTTTGTGGAAGTGATCTTAGTATTTTGGAGACAATTTCCTTTCTATCATATACAATCCCATTGGCATGCAGTTTGGTCACAATGTCTGTCAATCTAATATATAAGTCATAAAATGACTCAGTCTCAGTCATGATCAAGGAGTTGTACTGCTGAATTAACATTTGTATTTTAGCATCTTTAACTCTAGTGTCACCCTCATATGCAGTTACTAAGGTATCCCATGCTTCCTTATAGGTAGAACAAAATGATATCTTCTTAAATTTGTGTTCATTGATAGACATGAATATGGAATTTTGCCTTTGTTATTGTTAAGGGAAGTCTATTTCTCTTCTTTAGTGAATTCACTTAGTAACTTTCTAATCCTCACAGTACTTCCTTCAGTGGCTGGTTTAGTAAGGAAAAGTATAACCAATTTCAACAGCTTCCCAGACATCATCTCCTAATGCCCCTTAAATGAAATCAATCATCCTTACCTTCCAATAACGAAAATTGGTTCTATAAAAAAAGGGGGCTTGGACAGGTTACCTAGTCTCTCAAATTTCTCGTCCATAATTTATTTTGAGGAAACAATTTTAGAAACACAAGATCTAAAAGATTTTGAAAAACCAAAGATCTGATACCAATTGAAAAAATACCATTTAAGTCATTTAATACAAGATTAAACTATCTAAATGGTTCCGAACAGTTTGTTGAAGAAACTCTTTTCCTAAAACAAATTCCTTAACACAAGATATGTAAAATCGTATGAATGAGTTATTTAGGGTATAGGTTTACCAGTTTTGAAAAAAAAACTTATAAAGAAATTAAATCAACACAGCCTCAAGAAAGGGATGAGAGGAAGAGGAAGTATATAAGTACAATTTTAACGTGGTAAAACGCCACCCAATTGGGGAAACATCCATGGAGATCTCTACACCTTAAAAGTAAAAATCCACTCAAATAGAGTAACATGTTACAAACTATATAACAATCAAGACACACAATCAGACCTAATTCTAAGTTCAGAAATGTACCAACTTCTATGGATTTTCTAACTTCTCCCAAGGATCTTATGTTGTTGATGTTATCTCATCTTTGTAACTCCACTCCTTTTAGCTTTATGTCGACTAAAAAATCCAAAATCTCAATACGGACACTTTTCAGTGTAGTACTTTGACAGTGTAAGTGGAGATGTGCTCTAAATTACATGCATTCAACACACACACACACACACACACACACACTTAATTACATATAGGATGCTAATCAAATTATAAACAAATCACAAATATGTTAAGACTTCCAAACTCAATGTAATCGAAACTATCAGACTTTGGATCTTTCAAAATATCCATAGATCAAGAGGGAATCTTGCTATATACATGAGACAAGATCCTAAAATCTTTCTTATTTAGAAAATATACTGACTATTTCACAAAATGTGAAATATGTGAAAGTGTAAATCCCCAATCAAGATATTAAACTAGATCTAAATCTGAATGTTCAAAGAAAATGAAATCAAAAACTGTTTTGTTAGTTTTAGGGTTTGCAAACATAACAATTGAAAACACCCAACAAAACTATGATTTCTCAAAACAAGAAATCAAAAATAAGAAAGATAGGCGTGAAAATGTATCACAAAAATTCAATCTCAGTTTTCTATGAAAGAAAATGAGATCAAACTGTTGTGATTAAGTTGGAAAAGAGATTAAGGACAGAAGAGGAATGATCTACACAACTCTCGAACTAACACACTCTCAAAAAACATTTTCTTGTGAGATTTGGTCAGAGTTTAGTTTTTTTTTCTCTCTTCTCTCTCTCTTCTCTCTCTCTCTCTCTCTCTCTCTCTCTCTCTCTCTCTCTTATCTCTTTATTTTCTCTCAGAAAATGAGGTGATCAAAAGATTGTAATCGCGACACATAAGGCATCTATTTATACTAAGCCGTGGAAGCCTATGGAACTTCGAAGAAAATGAACGGTCGCGATTAAGTCTTAAAAGGTCAAGGTAAATCTGATGGTTACCAATGCACCAAAATTATAATGATTCTGATTGGTTTAAATGTAAACACAAGGAGCAGGAAAGAACGCATGCAGGCCATAGATTAAAATGATCAAAGGTTTCATAAACAAACAGAGGTATGTGAGGGCAAGAAAACAAAAATCCAGCCATTGTGAGTCTAACACGTGTAAGGTTGAGATAGCGTATAAAACGCGTGTTTTTAATATTTTAGAAATACAATTTTCACCCACAAAATTATCAAGCGCGTTTGGTTTCTACATGTTAGACTCAAAATGTATGATATCGGTCCACAAACTATATGTTAGACTATATAACAATACAATTTTCACCCACAAAACCACTCACTAACAATCAAGTTTTGAGCAGTTTAAAGAATTTACAAATCAGTCCACAAACTTTGTAAAGACTAATTTTAAATTTCCAAAAAATTTTTAAAAAATCTTAGAAATTATTTAAAATATCCCAAAAATTAAGGAAAAATTATTTTAATGGGATTTAACTCAAACACACCCAAATTATGAAGAATGCAATCTCATATGCAAAACATAAATAATCCTAGGTGTGGTGTTGGTGTTTCTACCTTTGGAATATTAGAGGAAATTGAATGTAGAGTCTGAAGGCTTGTAGATTGAAAGGGATATGACTCAATTTTGTCACTATTTCCAAACTAGATGAGTATCTATATAATATAGGCTCAAGTGAGTCAAAGATATAGGGTGCTTTAATTTGCAATCTGGGAGAGTGGGAATCTCATGTTTAGTTATCTCAGGGTCGATACCGGGCATGTCTTCGTAGGACCATGCAAAGACATCCATAAATTCCTTTAGTAATTCCTCGAGTTGCGTGCACTCATGCTTGTCAAGGGTAGCCCCTATCCTAATCTTGCACAATTGGATACTAGAACCTAGATCAATAACAACAGTTTCATCTTCATTAAATTGAACATGGTTATGTTGTTTGTTATTAACCCTATTTAGATCAGTTAAGAATTGTTCATTTTCAAAATCATCATTATTAAGAGTTTGATTAACATCACGACAATTAATGCAAGGCACAACAAGATACTCAGAATATTCATTGAAAACAACATTGAGAACATCATCAAAGGAGGTTTCGATTACATCAAAGTTAGGAGGAACACCAAAAGAAGGGGGAATGGGATAAACATCAGGGTTAAGTTGAATATCAATAGGTGGCATAAGTGCAGTATGCCAGTTGCGGAGAGTTGCATCAGCAGCTTTGATCAGGTGGGATGGATCCAAAGATGTAGCCCCTGAGTGGATCATGTAGAGTGTCAGCCCTAGTGTTTGCAAGTTGAAAAAATCCTCAAGGTCACTTTCCTCAGAATCTATGATATCGGCTATGGTCTTCTTAGTGAGTGGTTTCACTTGATGCTAGGAAATTTCGACCCACGAGTTGCGGTCTTGGAAAAAGATCTGTATTTCGGGTTTTATTTTCTTGTCCAAATGATCTTACCATAGTTTAAAAAAGTCGCAGAATGGGAAATTCTCACCGTCTCTGATGAATCTTCAGTTCAAGGAATCTCTCGAGATAATTTTTGCACTTTTTAGCCTTCTTTTTAGTTGAGGCTGATGGATCATTCTGAGTTCTTATTTCAATGATTGATAGCCCAAGCCATAGGGAGGAAAGGCCTTGTTCAACACAACGGGTTCAAGTATCCCCTGCTGTCGTCGTCCCAGCCATAGTCCAAGCATGAAGTGCATGTTCTTGAACATCTATATTACATTGATGTTGCCATGGGGGTTATATTCTAGCCAAACCCTATCTTTGAAATCATCCCCTGTTGGGAGTAGAAGTGGTTCAACCCAAAACCTGACAGAAGCATATCATTTGCCCCATACTGTATCTCAAGTACTGGATTGCTAGTGCTTGCATTCTCGGTATTGTCTTCATCACCCAAGATGGTGATGACTTTCTCGTTAGCCAAGAATTTGAATTTCTGATGAAGGGAAGAAGATACCCCCTTGATGTTATGGAGCCATGGTCATTCAAGTAGCAGATTGAAACAGATCAGGATATCTATTACTTGGAATTCAACAACCGGATTTGTAGGGACAACCCCTATCTAGCTTTATAGATGCCATCACTTCTCGATGAGTATTATCATAGGCACGTACTACAATAGAGCTTAGAGAAAGGTCGCTTACTTTCAATACTAAATAATTGAGGGTCCTTAACGGGCAGACATTCAGATCTTGTCCATTATTGACAAGTGAAAGTGGGACGATTTTTCCCATGACTTCGATATAGATGTTGAGGGCATAATTATGGTCTGGACCAATTTTAGGTATTTCTTCTTCGTAGAAGGAGAGCATTCTAGTAGAGTATAGAGATCCAATTTGATTCACTACTTCTTCTAGCATGGTTGCGGGAGGAACAGTGGGTCCTGTGAGTAGCTTGATTAGGGAATTTTTGTGTAGCTAGGAAGGCATAAAAAGTCTCCATAGAGTGATGTTAGCTTTGGTTTTCTTTAACTGATCAAGGATATTTCTCTCCTCAGGGGTCATGTCTGGCATAGGAAGATTCTTAACGCCCTTTCCATTATCACTTGTTGATGGTAATAGGCTTGGGTTCGGTAATGCCTCCCTGACCTGTTCATATGGTTCACAGAAGAGGGGAAAAATAGAAACCTTATTTCTTCATCGACCTCGGGTTGTTCAGCCACCTTGTTGATTTCTCTTGGCAGCTCCTCAAATGATATCATCTCGCATATGTTGACTTTCGAACTAACCTTTTCTGAATCATCGAAGCGTCCCCACATCCGATGGCAACGATATCACCTTTCCATGAAAAGTCAATGCTCTCCAAAACTTCAATAACCTCTTTGTATAAGTCCTCCCATTCGGCGGGGAGATGTAAAAGTGAAGGGACTAGATGCCCTTTAGCTTTAAATCCTCGAGTAGCTCAAATTTATTGCCAATATCACCTGTCTGTCAAAATAAATCCACCATGATCTGGACCATATCATCTAAACTGACTTCATAGGTCGGTACCACCCAATTTTCTAACTCGCGGGCCTATTTTTGAGCTTCTAAGAACAACACACTGAATCTCTGATAGTTGACGGTCATCTGGGGGGTAATTTCAGCCCAAACTCTAGGAATTAGTTCAACACTTATGTTAATTCCATATCTTTACCTCCAGAATGGGTACGAATAGTGATGCATGCTCTGGTAAGGAGTGATAGAGCATGATCAAAAAAGATGGTAGGGTGTAGGAGAAAGTATGGGCTTGTTTAGAGAGGTTAAAGAGAGTATATGGGTATGATTGGTGATTTTCTTGGTATGATCTGTGTATATGGGTTAAATTTTGTGTTTTCTTCTCGGAAGATGGCATTTGTATGATTCGGGAGTGGATTGTGGGTAGTGTTTGGTTTAGGATTGGCTAGTGGGGCGATGAAACCCCGGTTAATCAGGCCTTGGATCACATTTCGGAGGTGGAAGCACTGGTATGTGGTATGGCCAGCAGTTTAGCAAAAGTCACAATGGACATCTGGCTTGAAATTATTAGGAAGTGGGTTTGGTAATGGACGAGGGTCCAATGGTTTGATAAGGTTTTAACTCCAGAGGACCTGGTAAACTTTGGAGAGAGGAGCATGAAGCTTGGTGTATTCCTTCTAGACTAGGTTAGGGCGACTTTCTGGTGCCCATGAAGTGGCAGGCTAAGAGATGTTGTTGATGGTTGAAATGGTGGTACTGAATGGATTTTCAAATTTTTGGGGAGAAAATTGTCTAGATACTTTCTTTGGTTAAAATTCTGTCTTGGCAAGGCCTTCTTCGATCTCCACTCCTGATTCTCGGAAGGCTCGAAAATGAGGGTAGTACTGTCCTCCCATCATTGAACGAACATAGGGTAAGAAGTTCTTCTTCACAATGCTAACTTGTTCCTCTTCAAAAGGTGGGTTGGTCATGGTGGCAACTTTCTCTCTCCACCTTACTATGAAGTTACTGACTGACTCCCCAGTATTCTTCTTGATCAACTCTAAATAACGGCGGGAACCTCTAACCCCTCGTTGTACTTGTACTGTGACATGAACTCGAGGGCAACATCTTCCCAACTACGAATTCTGGACTCTTCGAGAGATAAAAACCAATGGAGAACGTTATCCTTCATGGTCCGTTGGAATATTTTGTCCATTATTTCTTCGAAGGCCCCTAGGAGAGTCATGGCTCGGTGATAACTGCGGAGATGAATAATTGGAGGTCCATTACCCTAAAACTTTTTGATGTTGGGCATCTTGAACTTTTTCGGTAACTTAGATTTAGGATATGGAGACATGTGGGTGTAGTCCATGTAATTCCCAAAGAGTCTGACTTGGTTGAATTTCTTGGTCAATATCTTGAGGTCCTTCTTAACCTTGTTTAATTCTTCCTCCTTCGTATCAATGGTCATGGGTAAGTTATCCCCTAGCTGAGCAAGATTCGGTATTGGAAGCTAGGCTAGCAGCGACCCATTTGTAGGAGGAGCACATGGAGCGTGTTGGTATTCCTCAGGGACCTAAATAGGCTCGGGTGTAGACGGACCCATAGCATGATGGAAGAGGACCTAGGGATCATCGAGAATAGGGAATCGGTGTCATTGCATCTCATGAACCTCGATTTGAAGGTCATCAATCTTAGCAATAAGTTGGGCTAGAACCGTTACCAAATCCGACTGCATATTTGACATTTGGTATGTGTTTTTCATGAAAAGTGGATGAATTCCAGACTCAGAGGGAGTGAGGGGACTGACGGAGCTTCGAGGTGGTTCGACTGAAGATCGAAGCCAATAGGGAGCCAGGTCAAGGGTATGAGATCGACCTGAGAAGGAAAAAAATTGGGATTTATTTTTGGAAAAAAAGATGGGGAAAGCTGTTATTTTTAGAAAAGGAAGGAAATGTTTTTGACATTTTGGAAAAGATGAGGACAAAATCTTTTTTTTGGGTAACGAGAGGAAAATATTTTTGGTATAAGGAAGGAAAAATATTTTTTGGTATTTTGATAAAAAAGGAAAAATATTTTTGGACACTTTTTGGAAAAAGAAAGAAGGAAAAGACGAGAGACAGGTCTCAGCATGATTATTACTATGTTTATTAGGTTCTCACTTATTAGGTTTACCTAAATGAAAAAAGAGAAATGTCGGACGAGATCTGAGCCTGGAAAAATTGGGTTTGAAAAATATGCAGAAACTATGGATGGACTTATTACCAGGCTCATGGGTAGGGTCCCTTTTTAAAAATTGCGCAAAAATTTGGGCGGCATGCTGACCCGGCATTTCGACAGAGTTTCAGGTTGAAGCTAGCAAACTAAATATGAGTGCCCTAGGTTTGACACCTATATACGGGTATGCAGTTGTTGGGTTAATTGGAAGGTGTCCCCCCTTTGGCATGACTTCCATGATATACGTCTTGCTTTTAAGGGCAATCGGTACATGTGGACAAGAAATTTGATATACCTGAGTGTACGTGTATTGCCTCACTATATACCTCATGGGGATAGTTCATGTGAGAGAGAATTTGATATACTCGACGTACGTGAGCGAGTTCCCTGCGATATACCTCTCGTCATGACTTCGGTCAAGTTGTACGATGCGGGGGGAATCATTCGATATACGTCGAAGGTACTTGGCCAATGGAAGGTGAGAGTCGTATTGCATAGGCTAACTGTGACCTGTCGGACCAGCACCCATCATGAAGTGACTCCCCAGTTACGGGATGAAATTTGGTCAATAGCAATGCGCTTTGGTGATGTTGTGTGTAACGTGCATGATTCTTGATTCGTATCTTATGGAGAGAGTATATTTATTGATGAACATCATGCTAAGCAGGGGGATAATATAAAAGTAAGTAAATCTATATTAAGCATGGATATCTGAGGGTGAATGGTGTGTAATTATCTACATGTGAGTGTGTGGTAGTGAACCTAAGCATGGATCAACTATAAGTGGTGTGTGATAAGTGTGATTGAGCATGGATATCTACTAATGTGATATGTGGAGGTGTGTGTTAGTGACACCTGAGCATGGATTTCTAAGTCGTGTGTGCAGTATGGGGATATAAGTAATCCTAGGTGCACGTGGTTTAAAGTGTACATGGAGAATTTTTACAAGTGTGTGAGTGAGTAGTGATACAAGTATGAGGTATATGTGCAAGAAATAATGGAGGAGAGAAAGGATACAGGTAGGTGCATACGCACATAAGAAAACAAAATACCCATGCAGATAGAGTCTTGCCCTCTTATGAAAAATTCCCCCGCGGAGTCGCCACTGTGTCCATCCCAACCAAGATCGCGCGCCCGATGCAAGGATTCCAAAAGGTTTTGTGCCCCCTTTTTTGGGAGCGTTTTGGCCGTAGTCGGTGTGGGGCTAATGTAAAGAGATGGACTCACCAACCTATTTTGCACAAGACTGGAAAAAGAACATTTTGTCGCCTCGAGAGAGCGACATTAAAGACAAACTGATGCATACGAAACCAATAGTTCGAAGGTTCGGGGGCTAACTTACAGAATGGGAAGGTGTTAGGCACCCATCCCGCCCTTTCGGTTTCTCATGGGATAGTGCTGTTGTTTTCCTTAATTTCTCCGTGAAAAGAGTGTGCCTCTCTCCTGGGTGGCATCTGAAATGAGAGTCGAATCGTATGAGTTCACCCTCAAATATAAATTTGGCAGAAGAACGAAAATTCACATACGTATGAGAATACAACAATCCTATAATAGGGCTCTATATCAAAGATTGCTAAGCCAAAACGTGAAAAGCCGCACTGATCCTAAGGACACTAGAACATGATGCTTTGATACCATCTATGATACCCCGCCTAATAAAATACCGGGTGATCAGTCCTATACCAAATTAAAACAGGAATCCCAGTTGGTTCATCCTTAGCATCACTGCCGAAAACTTTTTAAAACTTACTAACCACCTAGTATTCCAAAAGCTGGTGCCAAATTTTAACTTTTTAATTAAACAAGCCAATACATGCGGAATTAAACATAAACCATTCACACAACTGACTTAAATCAACTGAACAAAAGTAAAATGACATGCCGAATAAACCATCGGCCACCCAAGTAAATAGCTTAATACAAACATCCAACACCTGAATAAATACATCTGAAAACCGTACTGAGAAGTCTGGGCGACAAGCCCTAAATAAAACTGAAACAGATATAAGATTCCTACTCTAGGAAAGAATAAACGATGCGTCTAATCCAAGATCCTTCTAGCATCCACATATGCCGTAGCTCCGTGTTCCTGGAATAGAATATCAATCCTGGCGTCCCTATGGCTGGACATCTAAAAGGTTTTAAAAATGTTTTATAGCAAGGACGTACACAAAACGTTTTGAAAATATTTAGCAAGTAATTTATAGCAATAAATATCAGTTATTGATTACACATGCTAGGATCACGCACACTCTCTTGAGTTTCCTCACCTTTCGTCTATCGTGCACACCTAACGGTTACCTTAACCCCCACCTAGTTGTACTACCCCGTCCAACTAGTCCTGGCATAACCTCCCCTTGCCATACTACTCTAACCCGAGTATAATTATTCAATAATTATAAGTTATTTCACCAATTAACTCAATTAATTCCTTCTTAAATTATAGCATATAACGGTGACACAAGTTATATAAAGTAAGTACATCACACACTGGATTATTAACGGCATATAATATTTAATACCATTATATACGTACCTTTACTAAAACATCCACACATATATCATACGTATGTCCATCCTTCCGAGTATACCCTCAACGGATGATTCCCTCTAAAGTGCCATCTCACTAGGTGTGCTCACATAACCTAGTTACCCAGATTGGTATCGCTCACCAACCTGGCCCAAAACATAAACGAAGTGGAGGCGGTCATATTCCTTCCCTGAAAGTGAGATAATCCCCTCACCCATATACCGACGCTATGACCTGGGGATATACTCTCCCTACTCCTCAAGCTAGGGGATTCACCCACATCGCGCAACCTCCCTTGATAGCACTAGAATATAATTAAATAAATATCTAATCACTGATATTTAATAGCACAAATAAACCCCGGCTCCACCGTGTACTCACAACCCGAAACACTATCCTGAAATTTCCTGAGTCTCTGGCCTGACTCAACTAAATAAATTTTCTCACTTATTAAATTATCATTGTCCTGAGTCTATGGTCCGACTTTAATTTAGTTAATTCACACATTAATTAATATAATATTCTCCCCGAGTCTATGATCCGACTCTCATTTAATTAATTTACACATTAATTAATTAATAACAATCCGAGTCTGTGGTCCGACTCTCAGTTAATTAATTTACACATTAATTAATTTATACCAATCTGAGTCTGTGGTCCGACTCTCAGTTAATTAATTTACACATTAATTAATTTATTACCTTCCTAAGCCTACGGCCCAACTCTAATCTAATTAATTACACATTAATTAATTAAATACTTTCCCGAGTCTACAATCTCACTCTAATTTAATTAATTTCACATTAATTAATTTAAATACTTCCTCGAGTCTACCGTCCGACTCTAATTTAATTAATTTAAATACTTTCCCGAGTCTACAGTCCAACTCTAATTTAATTAATTTCACATTAATTAATTTAATACGTTCCCGAGTCTACAGTCCGACTCTAATTTAATTAATTACACATTAATTAATTTACTACGTTCCCGAGTCTAGAGTCTAACTCTAATTTAATTAATTACACATTAATTAATTTAATACTTTTCCGAGTCTATGGTCCGACTCTAATTTAATTAATTACACATTAATTAATTTAATACTTTCCCGAGTCTACAGTCCGACTCTAATTTAATTAATCAACACATCAATTAATCTAATACTTGGTGTCGCCCAACCAGTATACCCGGACTCCTTCACTTGGCCCGTAACTTAATATTTCCTGAGTCTATGTTCCGACTCTAAATTAATTTACTCTCTCAATGATTGGTTTAATACTTTAAAATCAAGTTCTCATACTTAATCAAATTTTAGGTAAATACTACCTACCTTCTCTACTAATCACACTCAAGTAGATTTTATAAATATTCTAGCTGTCCACTTATGTTCCAGCCACTCTTACCCATATGTAGTTTATACAATTTTAGTTATGCACTAATAGTTCTCAATACTATCACGCCTGAGTATGTATTGAAAATAATATTTAGGTATACCCCACCTAATCTTACTACTATCACACATAAGTAGGTTATTCAGACGGTATATCTTTCACACACACCTATACCCAGTACAGCATATCCTATTATCGGTCCTATTTCACACATTAAGGACAAATGATTCAGAACGTCTCCTCGAACCTTGATCGGAATGTCTCCTCAAGTAATGTTTGGAATGTCTCCTCGAACATGGTTCGGAATGTCCCCTCGAACATGGATCAGAATGTCTCCTCGAGTAATGTTCAGAATGTCTCCTCGAACATGGTTCGGAATGTCCCTTCGAACATGGCTCGGAATGTCTCCTCGAGTAATGTTCGAAATGTCTCCTCGAACATGGTTCAGAATGTCCCCTCGAACCTGGCTCGGAATATATCATCGAGCATAGTTCGGAATGTCTCATCGAACTTACTAATCCTATCACAAGGAAACACACAATAGGCATTCACAACCCAAGTAATCCTATAAAACAGTAGGTATTCACACAAACCAATTATTCATACTTGTACGTAATATATTTCTCTCTAATATTCACCGTACTTGTTTGCTTTACGAATTTATTTCACTTTCCTATTAATTCGAGTCTTCACACAACTCTAAGGGTCCTAGTTACCCCTTATTATATCAATTCAGTAGTTACCCTTGTTAACCCACTGACCTAATGAATTTAAGTTCGCTCATGCTTTTCTGTAATTATATTCTATTCATCTCGAATTAGAGTATGTCACAATCAAGCCTATGAATCTCCACTTTAACTCTCTCCCATCAATATTTTTCATCAAGGTCCCAAACATTTCCCCGATAAAATTTTAGACATTTGAGGCTTAAAAAGAAAAATCTCAAATTTTCTGGCAGATTAAACACCCTCTAGTAAAATTTCGATTTCTCCCTCTACAGAACTCCGATTGACCTGATTCTAAGTTCATTGGACAGCTAAGAGAAATACCTTTCCAATCATGCATGGTTAACACTCTAATTCGAAGTAAAATTCAAATCGCACACATTTAAAATCACGTCAAAATTCTGGCAGATTACTATGTTGACAGATCAAATACGCTGTAGTAAAATATCGATTACTCCCTCTACAGAACTCCGATTGACCTGATTCCAAGTTCATTGGATATCTAAGAGAAATAAATTTCCAGGTATGTATGGTTTACACTCTAATTCGAAGCACAACTCAAATGGCATACGGTTAAAGTTGTGTCAAAAATTCTGGCAGATTGACATCTTATGTTCATCAATTAAACCCTAAGCCATTCAAGATTCATGTTCTTCATCCAAGAACTCATAAATATTCCATGTTAATCATCAAATATATACAAATTTCATTTTATCTTTACTTAGGGATTCATTCTACATGCAATCCTACCCAAACATGTGATCAATTGAAACATTTAATTCAAGGTTTTTCAATAGAATCAACCAATTCTTAAGACTCCCTACACATGGGTATTATAACTTGAATTTGATTTGCAATAAACACTTGCCTTATGTTCAATAGGTCTGATTTCGTGATTGTGATTGGTGATTGATGATCTTTCTCCTTCAATCTTTCTTCCCAATGAGTTTGTGGTGAAAGTCTCATTTGAATCCTTCCCACTTCTTTCTTTTTGCCTTGGAATTGTTTCTCTCTCTTCTCTAATGGCTACGGTGTGTTTTTCTTCTTCCTAACCCTAGCCTCCAACTCTTATAATCTGGCTTAGACTTCTAAACTTCGTGGGTCTCCTCACCCTAAAATGTAAAAAGGCCAGAATGCCCTCGTATGAGCCCGGTTTAGCCCAAAAATGCCCCGAGACCCAATTGCTACCCCCGAGTACTCTTTTCTGACTATCTCGACCCATCCGGACTCAACCGCACACTCAGAATTATCATCCAAAATACTTTTTTGACATTTCCAAATTTTGACTTCAAAATGCGACACACATTTAATTCGAACAATTAAACTTAAAAGCCGCCAAAATAATAAATTCTATTTACTTAAATAAATTCTCCAAATCATAAATTTAAGTTTCTCCAGTTTAAATATTTTTATAACTACAAAAAAATTAAATATAAAATACTCAAAATTACGAGGTGTTACAAAATGCATATACATACCAACAACCTCAAACCAAGAGAGAAAACTTAAACTTTATTCTATATTCTTATCCAGCAATATTATGAAAACAGAATTTGAATACGACAATGAACAATCTATCTATTTGCCTAACATAACTGTTATCCCCCACTTCAATTTCAAAATTTCCATATATGCTGTAGAAACATTTCCTAATCAGTACTCTAGTATTTTCTTTGGTGCTAAATGTTTTTTTTACTAAATTCTTCACCCAAAGTTTTTTTGTGGTGTGATAATTACAAACCTTTTCAATTCCCATATGTTAATTTTAATGTTAGTTTAATAGAATCACATATTATATTCTATGACAATTAGAAGAAGAAAAAATGAATAGTTGAATTAAGAAATGAATATGTAACCTCATCACGAACGGGGACATTGACAATTCCGTGGGAGATTTTTTCCTTGGGAGGTCGACGAATGGAACTGAACCTTCGTTTTCACATGGGCCACCGGGACTCAACCTTGGACCATTCCATAATGCACATGAAGCAGAAGAAATGGTCGCAACTGTCGATCCATCCTCTCACAGCTTTACCCTCTTCACATAAACATATTCCGCAGCTAGTGGATTCAGAAATTCATTTGCATAAAATTCCATTTTCCTAAATTCATTTCAAATACAAAGAACCTCAAATTTGAAATTCAAATCAGGGTTCTCAAGCACCTATCTACTTTAAACCATCAAAATAATTAGAATATGAAAGCTACAGATTTGCAACATCAATATGCTTCTTCTCATATACAACTAATATCATAATAATATCCTTGAAAATAGTTGTCAAATTATAGGACTCATTACATGCTAATTGAATTGGGATTGTAACATTGTTTGAGCATGGTATGAAAGTTTTAACACGTAACTTAAATCAAACTAAAACAAATGGTATGAAAGTTTAAGCATCTACCTTAAATCATATGGTCAAACATACCATGTGATTGAGATAATTTTGTCCCATTAGTAAAAGTTGGAACACTGAGACATGAGAATGAAAATAATAGAACAGATTTTAGTGGCATGGTTTACATTTTCAAGAACAGGGGATCGGTTAGTCCAATGAGCATTCTCAAATACAAAAAATAGGATAGATTCACTTCATGGTTGTTCACGCTGATTAATTCAAACAGATATTTTATTAAAAAACTATATTTTCAACGTCAATGAGTAGGTAATTAGTTCTAAGATGTAGTAAAAAATTCAGGACTAAATTTGAGCAGATCAATCTCCAATCAAGCTTGATAGTAATACCTAAACAATATTGGAGAGCGTCTTTGTTAATGAATATAAGAAATTGATATCAGCAGTAATTTGGGAAACACAAATTACACGATTTGAAATTCAAGTACCATGAATGGTTTACATCGTAATGTAATACACATATGATAAACACCACATGTATAATGGTTTACATCGCAATTTTGTAAGGACACACAAAAAGTAGACGACTCAATTTAGAATTTGATAAACTTGTGACCGCTTGAGTGGATTAAAACATGCATTAGGACTTCAAACACAACTCTTGCCTTGCTCTAACACAAAAATCCACAGTCATAGATCCTAAAAATCAAGGAGTGAATGTATAAGTAAAGTTATCAAATGAGATACGCATGTGAATTCTTGATAATCCAACTGTAAAGAAAGGAGATGACCAAAGGATTCATTTTTAAATGATCAATAAACCAAGAGAAAGTGCATTACAATCTGAAAAAAAAATGATGTTAAAAGAAAGTCTGCATCATGATTCTTTATATCAAACTTTGAAAATTAGATGAATTTCAATAAACCAAGAGATTGAATGATTCTCTATATCAATGGATTGAGATATGATAGATGTTGTAGTCTAGAGTTAAAGTGACAGTTCCTAAAAGAGAAGCACTAAATAAACATTAAATCTGAATCTTCAAACATGATATAAAAATCAGAAGTACATCATAGCTGTAAAATGAGCATATCACCCACTCACCTTCAACTTCTAGTTAATTAAGTCAAAATATATCAAACATTGCATTTAATGCACTCATATGAGCATATCACCCGAAGTAAATCATAAAATGGGAAGGGAACATATTACAATGAATTTCCCCAATAAAGTAATCACCAAAATTAACCTAGTCAAAGTGATAAAACAATAACTAAAATTGAAACACCAAATTTAATATCAAGCCCGTAGTTTTAAAACTCTAAAAACTAATTAAAAAAACTAAAAAAAGAAGATGGTTGGTGAAGAACCTTGCGGTTGAAAACTCGAGTGACGTTGGTGCCAATCACACATGCATTCCTCCAAACAACCATCAAGTTACAAAAATGTCAAATCTGAACATATATTAATTCAAAAGTACGAAGAAAGTAGAAGATTTATTCATAATTTCTCACACAAAACTAAAGTTTTTCAAATAACATAACCAAATATTTCCAAATAAATATTTTTTTAACTCAAATTTACAATTAAAAACTCATGCTTACAGTAGGCTATGTTTGTCTTCAAAACTTCAACCGTCCTTTACCCATATAAAGTAGTCTAGACGACCAAATCAAATATATCATGCATATATCCATACAAAACAAATGAGCAATAAATTAAGAACACGAATAGAACTAAAAGAACCCTAAAACACTTCAAACTTGTGTGGAACCCAAATAACCATGATTTTGAAACAAACAATAAAAACACTAGGAACCAATATATCCATAGAAAATAGAGAATATATAGGTGCCAAGGCACCAACACAGAAAAAGATCCTTACGTCATATATTTAGGGATAAAGAGGGAGTGTGTTCAAATAATCACACCAAATGAAGACCCATTTCAGCAACCTGTCAAGACATCAAATAAGAAACCAAAAATTTAATATAAACCCTAAAAATATATTTGTATATGAACAAAACAAAATATAATGATCCCAAAAAACAAAGAGTGTATACCTCAGATATCGAGAACCCAAAAAACAAAATATAACGTCTAAATTAGAACAATCAACAATCACTTATACTAAGAAATCATTTGGGTACAAAAACCTTACAAAACTAATCGAAAAACAAAAGAAAAATATTAATCCTTGCAAAAATAAAATGGAGAGATAAAGTACCTTTTCTATGGTGAGATAAAATAAAATATTACATATGCATAAAAGAAACACAATATTATCAGTACTATTAGAGAGAATGAGAACCAAAAACACTAAATATTAAACCCCAAATACGAAAAACGTGTTAGATCTGAAAAAAAATTTAGATCATAAAATAAAAATGCATCCCCATATGTGAAACTAAAAATTTAAACCCCAAAAATGCATCCCCAAAATACTGCTAGATCCGTAAAATGTGTAGTCATGTTAGCTGCTAGATTTGCCAAAAAAAAAATGCTCAAGAATGAATATGAAAACCCTAAAAAATCATAAAGTTTCCCAATATAAATTCAAAATATTTAAAACTACAACAGTAACAAAATGAGATGCAAAAAAGTACAAAGAAAATATAGGAAGAGAGAACAAATAGTCTACCTAAAATCGTGGATTGATCTGTAAATATATGTATTGCACTAGATCTGTAAAAACGTTTAGAAATAAAGAGTAAGAGTAGGGTTAGTTCTCCAAGACACAAAACGAACACACATCTGAAAGAAAAAACATACCACAAAATCATACCATGTGAGTGAAAGCATGAGAGATATTGGTTATGGCGTCGGTGTATCGCGAAGCTATATGGATGGAGTCATGAGTCACCAGATGGAGTATGAAAGAATGAAAGAAAGAGAGAGAGAGATAGAGAGATTGTGAGGGTGAGAGAGTGGGGAGCGGATGAGTGAGAAGAGGGAGGCCACAATCTGAGACAGTGGGTTAGGGTTTGGGGAGTAAGTGTTAGGTACAAACTAATCTCAACCCTTCATTTCGTGTCTAGTTGGCTTTCATCCGAACCGTTAATTGTCTTCTAAACTTATGAATAATGAAAACACTATACTCTCTCTCTCTCTCTCTCTCTCTCTCTCTATATATATATATATATATATATATATATATATATATATATATATATATATATATATATATATATGTGTGTGTGTGTGTGTGTGTGTGTGTGTGTGTGTGTGTGTGTGACACACCGCTTATTAAAATAAGAGGTGGCCATCCCGATATTCCAATAATGTACACGAATCATAGATGGTCCATTCTTAGAATCACTGTCATGAGAATAATAATACGAAATAACCACCAATTATTTTAAAAAACGGATGTCAAATTAATTTATAAGTTTAAATAAAACTATTTAGACAATTTAATTTTGAAAGAAGGTGGACAAATAAAGATAATTAACAGTACAACAATCAATCACAACATAATGACCGAATAAGATGTCAGTTAAAAGACTGGTACAAACAGGTTACACCGACTATTAAAATAAATATTACAGTATATAAGTAAGTACAAAGCTTGGGAAACACGCCCAAATATTCAGACTGATCATAACTAGAATATACAAAAGATGGATGCGTCTATCAGAAAAGTCATATAACATCCGTAAAAATGCCATAGCCCTTGGACAGTAGGAAGGAAGGATCAACACGGGCGTCCTTGCGGCGGAGTACCTGGGCGTAAAGGAGATTCATACAAAACAAAGAGATAGAGACGGGTTAAGTACCGATTTGATATGATATTCATGTGAAGAAAATGAATGATAGTTATGAGTTTCTAATATCATAAACAATCTAAACTCGATCTTACAGTTAATAATAATCCTCACCTCTCATCTAAGTGCACATCCTATCGCAATAACATGTAAAGTATTAACGAATCAGCAGTGCAAGAGAAATAATTCAATTCCAACTTAAGATTACATTTCAATTTTTGCACAAAGTGACTTCACAAGTCCATTCGTCATTAGGAAACTTATTCCAAACAGTTGAAATCTAAAATTCTTTAGCCATTTATAAAATACCAATTTCGTGAGAATAGTTATAATCACAATATAACGATTCTAAGACCATCCTTCTGGGAGTCACACCACTAGATGCGCCCCTAATTAGCTATCATCTTCCAGGGCCTATAAACAAGACCACCTGGGCACCCTTGGACAAATAAACCTTCCAATCAACCCATTTGCAAAAAATTAGGTCAAAATACCTTTTGTAGCTATTTTTAAAAAATTCACAAAAACTACTAAAAATACCTTATTTATAAAGGTCTGCGCTAGCAGTTTTTTGTGAATTTTTTAAAAATAGCTACAAAATATATTTTGACGTAATTTTTTTCATATGGGTTGATTGGAAGGTTAATTTCAAGGAAAAATATAAAATTTGAATTTTTTTTTCTAGTCCCTAGAATTAGGTGTGATGTACAGTGTGATGTATAGTGCATGATGTAGGTGAGCCTTCCTCTCTCTCTCTCTCTCTCTCTCTCTCTCTCTATATATATATATATATATATATATATATATATATATATATATATATATATATATATATATATATATATATATATATATATATATATATATATATATATATATATATATAATGTACGTTGCTTTGTATATATACAATGATTATAGTAGCATATTTTGGTGTAAAGTTTTTAAATGTTACTCAGTTTAATATCAACAATAGAATTGGTTTTTCAGTTTAATATATTTATTATTTGTTTTGGGAATCAAATATGAATTGGAACAAATATTTTTAATGGAATACTATTATTATTTATCTTGGTGTTAGCAATCTTTTATTTATGTATGGGATTTCAAAGAAATGTTAGTTATGTTAAAAGTGTGGGACTTTAAATTAGTGTTACCAATGTTCATGTGTAAATCACTTTGGATATAATATGATACTTATGAATCGTCGTGATTAATTAGTTTATTATCATTTTATATGTCATAATGAACTATGACTGGAAATCTCTTTTATTTATGGATGATAATTTATAGAAATGTTATTGATGTTAGAAGTAATTAAATATTAATTGTTAGTAATTTAATTTCAAAGTATACTTTGTATAAAAAACAAAAAAATCCTAGGCCAAGGCACGCGCCTAAAGCTTCATGATTTGTAGAACCTTGCCAATAGAGCCTAGTGAGAGCTTCAGTTCATTATAATATACCAAAGTTTGAACCTGCCAGTTTATCTCAATGTAGTGTCTTATTTCCAGTAAATCCCCAAATATCTGAATAATAATTTATAGTTATTATTTTGATTCGTAAAAAAACTACTAGTATAGAATAAAAGACTAAGAATTTTATTCTGAATTATATGGAATTGAGTTTTATAAGCTTCTTATAATGTGTCTAAGTTCTAAAAATAATGAAAACAAGGAATTTAGGAGTATATAAAATATTAATTTTCCAATCGGAAATGATGGAAACATGGCCCTTGCTAACTAACTTTGGGTATTCCCATTTTCATCTAGCTTTAGTATTGACCATTTAGTGTAATTTTATTTGACCTAAGTATATATCATGTAAAGAAAGTCAAGTGACCTAAATTTTGACATCACCTTCAATTTTGTTAGTTATCCTTTCAACTGTGTTGATTTATATGGTCATGACTACACACCACTCGCAATGTCGTTAACAACTCAGTAGGGTCACTTTTATAGAATCACTTTTATTTGAGATCTTTAATGTTATTTACGGATGGGATAACAAACACCCAAGTGAAGAAAAAAAATCATGAAACCTATTGGGAGGGGAAAGGAGGTGGTGAGAAGAAATCGGAATCATTCATGTCGTTCTCTATGTTTTGATATTTTTGTGTATTAAGATAAGGTGCTCAATCCTTATTACTATTTTTAATCCCATGTGCTTAATGTATATATTATGTGTTGTGTTTGAGCGCATATATATATATATATATATATATATATATATATATATATATATATATATATATATATATATATATATATATATATATATATATATATATGTATATATATATATATATATATATGTATATATATACATATGTATGCATGTGTGTGTGTGTATGTCTTGTATAATTTAATGCTCACTAAGATTTATTTGAATATAGAACATAACATTAATCAACTTGAATGTACATGTAATTATTAAAACTCCAATCTTAATTTGTTAAGTTTTGTATTGTGTTGAAGGGAGGTAGACCTCTTGGGAGTTTATTTGTAAGTTCTCTGGGAGTTTATGGGTAAAAAGTTCCACATCTTATTTCCATGGTTTGATGAATATGTATACAAGGATTTTAGAGGATATATAGAGAAAAATGACATGGGTGTTAGGGTTATGTCATGTTTTGATGATGGTTTTCATATTTGTTTATTACGGTGTGTAGGAGGCGGTCCAAGGAGTCTCTTCATCAAATTTCATGAGAACCCAAGATTGCATATAAGAGAACGAACGAGAGAGATGGATTATATATCTATATACATATACAGTTAGGCCCTCCAACATGCCCTATTAAACATAGAAATTTTTTAAAATATTAAAAAAGAATTTTTCAACCAAATTTAGTACATATGATCTATATATTAAAGAGATCATCTACAAAAAAACATCTCAAAAATTTCAACCTGGAAGTGGGTTAGATGGGTTACATGATGATAAAAAATTTGAACGGAAAAAATGAACATATACACTATATTTTCACTTCACCCACTTCTCGATTGAATTTTTTGTAGGCCATCTTCTTAATATATAGATCATATATACCATATTTGTGTGAAAACTCATTTTTTAATATTTTAAAAAATTGGTGAGAGCTGACTATATACATATATGTTATGTATATCGCTTGTAAAATGTTACATAATGTGGAAAAAAGAAGAAGTTTTTGGATCGGATCCTTTGTAGTTTAGATAATCCATTGACTTGGGATCATTGTTCACAAAAAAGTAATAATAATCAGGCGTTGTTTGTTTAGTGCTATTTTTAAGATAACTTTAACAACAAAAAGTCCATTGTTGGAATCAATGCCCAGTTCTTAAAAGAGGATTATATAATGAACCACATGCCCAAGAGTGAGATAGTCTTACAAGAGATTATAAGGGAACATCATATTACAGGTGCTACTAGAGCACCTGTATAGGAGAAATACAACCTAATATTGATACTACCGATGATTAGGAAACACATCACTAATACTACAAATGGAGCCAAGTCATAGTCGAGGGGTCTAGAGAAAATTTGATAGGTTAGTGTATTTGGGTGAACATTACGATAAGATCGCAAAGGAACACAAACTAGGTCCTGGAATTACAATGAGGCAACAATGTTCAAAATTAAGTTTGAGGCTATAGCCTTAAGATGCACCTCCTATCGAGGCTATAAATTTCCAAGGCGAGCTTTTAGCCTAAAGGGTATTTTGCAAAATCATAGCCTCAAAGGGATATTGCTATAGCCTTAAGTGTAGCGTTTCAAGGCCATGCAAGGCGCTAGCCTCATTTCTTAACATGAAAAATTAGTTTTATTTCTTTAATTTCAAAACATCGCCCTGTAAACCCTAGTACCTAACTTCTGAAACAGGCTCATCTCTCTCTCTCTCCCCTCATTATAAAGAACCCATATTGTCTTTTGATTTGTGTTCGAAACCCTCACGTTTCTTTATGCCTGCTTATTTTTTTTAAGAATTTGTGTTCATTTTTTGGAGATTATGCATGAAAGTGTGTCCAGTTTTTTATTTTTAAAAAGATTTTGTATTCGCTTTTGTTTTTTATGATAGAAAATGGTCATTTTTTTAATGTATTTGTGTTTTTTTTATTAATTGAAGAAAGTGTGTTCGTTTCTTCTGAAAATTTATGCTCTATATTTTTTTAATGGAAGTAATTGTGGTAGTTTTCTTTAAAATAATTTGTATTCTATTTTCTGTTTTAATGCAAGAAATTATGCATGTTTTTTAAATTATTTTACTATCTTTTACTGAAAGAAATTGTGTTAGTTTTTTGTTTAAACTTGTCCATTTGTTTTTGGTTTTAGATTTGTAACCTTTACTTTGACTATATGTCTTTATTAGTACTTTAAAAAAATTATTTTCAAATTGAGGCTATCGCATCACATCGTACTACCTTAAAGCTATAGCCTTGCCTCATATGGGAAAACACCTTGAGACCGCAATTAGCTTTTTCGAACATTACGAGGCACTATAAGACAAGGAATCTGAGCTTTCCCTTAAGTCTATATAAATCGAGATGGATCGATGTAATCGAATCAGGTTGGGAGCTTATAGAATGGATGTTAGGTTAAAACCCATCGGGTGCAAGTGGACCTACAAGAATAAAAAGATTGATAAATGGAAAGGTGGAAACCTTTAAGGCAAGTCGTGTTCCATAAGGGTTTATTCAGAAAGAAAGGGATTAATTATGAGCAAACCTACTCGTCGATAGCCATGCTAAAGTCTATCAGGATTCTTTTAACATCATAATTAGATTCTTAAATGTAGTCTTGAAGAGTACACCTACGTAATGCAACCTAATATATTCATAGTAAGAATTTAGGAAAGTAAAGTGTGCAAGCATAGGGCGTCCATTTATGGACATAAGAAAGCATCAAGGTCTTGCAACATTCAGTTTGATCAATCAATTTCGGGTACATTGGTGTATTTTCTTGCATAAGAGTTGGTTGTTTAGCTAGTTCGATGCGAAGGACTTAGGAGAAGCTAGTCACATCCTTGCAATAAATCTTTTTAGGATAAGTGTCCCAAAACACTTGATCAGATAGACAAGATGACGAATATTTATTTTCAGTGGTGGAGATTCTCAAATATCATATATGCTATGTTATGTACTAGACGGATATCTGATTTTCCATATGTATGGCCAATGGATTTTTAAGTTTAATCCAGGTGAGGAGCACTGGATTGCAGTAATGAACATTCTTAAGTACCTAATAAGGAAACATTATGTAATGGTTTACTCAGTACTCTTGTAGCATTAGGGTACAAAACTCAAGTTCTCAGTCCGATAAGGATTCTAGGAAGTCTACCCTAGGATACGTGCCTAATGTAGGAGGTTGAGTTATTAGTTTGAGGAGCATGAAGTTCTCATGTATTGCTGACTTCACCATGGAGGTAGATTGTCACCACTTTCCTCTTTATAAGTTAACTAAAAGGACATATAACTCAAGAACTTCCTAAGTGACTTCGAAGTAGTTCTTTAAAGTGGTATTTTTGTTTTTTTTATAATATTCCTGGGTGAGGGACCCTTCCAGCACTATCTCCAAGATTCCAAAGACATTTGGGCGAGGGACCCCTCCATTACCTTCTTCTAAATTCTAAAGACACTTGGGCGAGGGACCCCTCCACCAGCTCCTTCCAAAATCCAAAGACACTTGGTAGAGGGACCTCTATAGATCATCCTTACAAATTCCAAAGACATTTGGGCGAGGGACCCATCCAGCCCCTTCCACATTCCAAAGACATTTGGCCGAGAGACCCCTCCAGCCCCCCTTCCAGATTCCAAAGACATTTAGGCGAGGGAACCTTCCACCCCCCTTCCATATTCCAAAGACATTTGAGCCAGGGATGCCTCCATCCCCTCCATCTAGTACTAAAGATAATTTGGGCTATGGACCGCTGCCCCAACTCCTTCTAGTTCAAAAGATGTTTTGGGAAGCTAGTATTCTCTCATTGCTCTTTCTAAGTGCTGAAAGCTTGTTTCTTCACTCCACCTTGACATCCATCATTCTTAGGAGATCCTTTTGATAAAAGTTACTATTATTGTTGTGAAGTTCATCTTCTTGTAGGAGGTGGTTCTAGATTTGGTTCCATTTTTACCCGAAAGGGAAGGTTTTGCCAGGTGTTGCTCTAGAAACTCTTGAAGGCCTTGTAAGCAGAGTTCATTGAAATGGGTCACACCTCACCCATTTCAGTATCTTACCAAACCCCAGTCACACTACCCTCTTACATTTGGCCACTCCGCTAGGGAGGTATCCTCACTTTTATAGACAAAGAAGGTTTTAACGTTTCTAAGCAACTGATTTTTTAAGACACTCCACCTGGGAATGGATCTCAAAGTGATCAAACCACCCAAGAAGAGGTGATGGTGAGCAGAGGTAGAGTTCCTACTCCTCAGGGATGGTAGACCAGTACAGCAAGCTCATCTCCAATGGTAGGTATGAATCTAATGAACATGTTTTTTGAGTTTCTGAAACAATATAAAGTGTACTTGGCAAACTTGAGTCAAAGCTGTGTAACACTAGCAGCATTCCCCTTTGGAGGGGCATCCACAGCAACAGCAACAACAGTAGAGATGGATCCACTACGAAAAGTGGTGCTAGAGCAAGTTGTGATACTGTTGAGCTCACCAGCAGCAAAGAATGTGAGTTTGGAGGAATCTCCCTCTAAGGCTGTTACCATAGAAGAAGTGAAGAGGCTGCTATCCCGCTCTTAAAGGGAAACTTCTCATCTATATGAGGAGTTACAAAACCCCTATCTAGAAAGTGTGAATGTGAAGCCATACCCAGAGTGGTAAGTTCCACAAAAATTTATTAAGTTCAACAACAAAGGAAAAAATCCAAGGGAGCATGTGAAAAGATTTATTGAGTGCCCAGGGGTGCATGGGAATGAAAAAAATCTGAAGTTGAGGGAGTTCTCCAAGACTCTCACTGGGAAGGCCTAGATGTGGTACTCCCACTTGGCACCCAACAACATCCCCACATGGGAGTAAAATCATAGGTAGTTCCTTCAAAAAAATTCATAACAGAGGATGCGTTCACGTTGAGACACCTGGCGTAGGAGGTACAAAAGCTCGATGAAGAGTTGATGCAATATATTAAGCGTTTTTGCGAGAGGGATCTAGATGTCCATGAGGATGTGATGGAGGCAAGGATGCTACAAATATGTGTTAGGGAACTCTTGAAAGAATATAAGATCCACCTAGTCAATAAGACCAAAGATGGGACTTTTAGAGAGTTCACCATGGCTGCCAGTAATATAGCTATGATAATTAAGCCTAGGTCCTCAAGTTGGAGGATGAAAGTGCCCCTAACTTCTGAAAGATTTTAAGTCTTGAGGAGTCAACCAGTTAATTATGTAGATAAAGGTTCAAAGGTAAGGAAAGGAGGGCCTGGATCTAAAGGAAACAATCCAGATAACAAGAGGGAGTTTGGAAAGGATGTCCCACCACCGCTGCCTTGCAGCGTAGCAGAAGCAATGGACTATTATTGTACATTGGTATAATAGGGGTTACAAGTCCCCTCATTTGAATGGGAAAATCCCAACAATAGTCAACAAAGCTAATACCAAGTATTATGAGTTGCATCAGAGGGTGGAACACTCTACCAAAAACTGTTACTACCTAAGGAGGATCATTGGTAAGTAGGTGGTCAGTGGTACTTTGCAAATACCTCTTATAGATGTCAACGAGAACCCACTTCCAGCGCATCATTATGGTACTGCCAATATGGTGATAGCATATAATGAAGAGGCACTTGAGGCTTGATGGAATGGGAAGGTAGCGAGAAAATATGTGAAGAGCTAGAAGAACTACCACTGAACAACGAATAGAGAATTACGAAGGAGAGGAGGCGCGAGGAGTGGTTCTTTAATCCTGATCAAGAAGAGGCTAGATTTGAAGGGGTTAGGAAAGTTAAACCGCAGAAGGCAAAGTAGATGTCATCCTTGCTCTGGATGAAGGAGGGACATCTGAGAAGGAGTGTGTCTACAATGCTTAAACTTACGAAGTGGACCTAGACTCCGAGTACAAAGCCATAGCAAAGAAGTCCCAAGTTCAAATGGTTATTTGACTAGATAGGAGTAAAGTATGACACGAGGGTAGTTATCAAAATGAAGGTTTTAAAAGCAATACAGCGGTACGGGGACCTCTCACTAAACTGGTAGGGACCCATTGGACGGTTGATTAAAAGATACACTTCTGAAAGTGGTCTTCTCTGAGGCAGATGGGCAAGTGCCATATTTTCATAACTGCCCGCTCTATGTGACAACCATGATCAATGGAATTTCTTTCCCCATGGAATTGATGGATAGAGGAGCGTCCATCAATATTATTCCAATCATCACATTATATGAGATGAGGATCTCTCAAGAAAACATAGTGCCCGTACCGTTGGTAATTTTGAGATTTGATAACCAGGAATGCAATCGCTTGCATACGTGATGTGGGTATCAAGATGAGGAACTTCACTTCCCACATTAGGTTTCATATCATCAATGCCAACACAAGCTACCAGCTGCTCATAGGGCGAGTGTGGATGCACACTCATGCCATAACGCCCTCCATATATCATCAACGTGCTAAAGACAATATTAGAGGTACTAAGATTATAATCAAAGTAACAAAAAAAACTTTTTTGGTTGAGGAGGCCCACCTGGTAGATGCAACATTTTATACTGAGTTTGATAAAGAGAGAAAGAACTCAACAAGGAAGCTAGAGGGGCTCAGGTGGTGGCAGGAGGTGCCCAACAAAGGATTTCTGTACATGACCGCTTGGGGGATAGAGTGATTCCCTAGATGGAAAAAGGAAAGAGGAAAGAAGATGAGGTAGCCAAGCCCCCTGGCACATGTAAGAAGGTGATCCTATTGGACGAAAAAGTCATATACCGCTTATAACGATTTGCACGGGCGGCATTATGGGATGAGAGCGTTGACCTGACACTAGAATATTTTATGGTGGATGAATCCCACATCATTGAGCATATTAAGGAGATAGAAAAAGCCACAGAGTGAATGAAAGATGGACCCAAGGAGTAACTGCAAGAGCCATATGAGATCAATTTGGTAGTAGAAGGGGGTGAGAGTAGACCCATTCTAATTTTCAAAAGTTTGAACTCAAAGCAGAAGGAGTATCTCATCAACCTGCTCAAGGAATTCACTGATGTGTTTGTTTGGAAATACATAGAAATGCTAGGTATAGACCCAGAGGTGAGTTCCCACAAATTAAATTCTCTTCCTAATGCTCTCCCAATCAGACAAGTAACCCGTACATACAAGGCTGAGCTAAACCTTAAGATAAAAGAAAAAGTAGAGAAATTATTGGCGATAGGGTTCATCAAACCCATTCAGCACCCTATATGGCTCTCCAATATTGTGTTAGTGGCAAAGAAGGATAATAGTCAAATCCAAATTTATGTGAATTTTTGGGACTTAAATCGGGCATGTCCCAAAGATGAGTTTCCCTTACCGAGTATAGACAAGTTCGTAGATGCTACCATGGGTCATGACATGTATAGTTTCATGGACGGGTATGTCGAGTATAATTAGATCAAGATGGATTCGACGAAAGCAGAGAAGACTGCTTTCCACACGCCATTGTGAAACTTCATTGCACAGTCATGCCATTTGGGTTGATGAACACTAGGGACACCTACCAGTGGACCATGATGGCCATATTCCATGATTTGTTTCATGATAGAATGGTATTTTATATGGATGACCTGGTGGTGAAGTCCGATAAAGAAAGAAAGAATATCCAAGACCTCAGGCGGGTGTTTGAAAGTCACCGTAGGTACAAGATGAGAATGAACCACTCGAAGTGTGCCTTTGGGGTCACTGGAGGAATTTTTTTAGGAATTGTAGTAAATCGGTAGGGGGCAGTCGATGAGGAAAAGAAGAAAGCCATTGTGATAATGCCACCACCAAAGAGTTAGTGGCAGCTCAAGAGCTTCTTAGGAAAGGTGTCCTACCTAATAAGATTCATACCCGCACTGGCGAAGGTGACCCACTCATTTAACCCTTGCTAAAGGAAAAAGCTAAGTTGATTTGGGGAAAGGAGAAGAAGAAGGCCTTTGAGAAGATCAAGGAAATTTTAGGCTCTCCATTTAGGATGATATGACCGAAGGCCAGGGCACCATTACTGCTATACTAACTTCAATAGAAAAATCTATAAGAGCACTTCTTGCTCAAATTAAGGAGGGGGTAGAGAAGCTAGTGTACTACATGTTAAGGGTAATTTCAGGTACAGAATCAAGATATATCAATGTTAAGAGGCACTGCCTTGTACTGTTATTCGCGGCCCGGAAGCTGAGAAATTACCTATTGGCCTTCACAGTGCATATGTCACTAAGTGTGACCCAATCAAGTACCTCTTGGGAAGGATGGTCTAGGTAGGGAGAGCAACACGGTGGTTCTAAATTCTGTCGGACTATGATTTGAAGTGTGTGATGCCCAAAGCCATCAAAAGTCAAGCACTAACCAATCTGTTATCCCACTTCCCAAGTCAAAATTTTGAGCCTCCCAGTGAAGATTTGCATGGGGAAAATTTCCAAGCATGTTTGGTAGAAGAGATGGAGGAGTGGGAGATGGAGTTTGATGGATCTATTGCATAAGGAACATGGGGTGCATGTATTATCCTCTCAAATAGTAAGGATAAGGTCATTCTCTCATTCAAGCTAGATTTTAAGTACTTGAATAATGAGTCTAAGTATGAGGCCTTCATTCTGGGATTATTAGAGGTGCTACGAAGAGGCATCAGAGTGTTGTGCATATGAAAGGACTCTAACTTGGTGGTAAAACAAGTTAATGGGGAATTATCCCTCAACCATGCCAACCTGGCACCATATAGATCCATCATTCAGAAGTTATTAGGATAATTCTTGAAAGTAACCATTGAGAGGCATGCGTGAACAATGAACAGGCACCTCGACACACTAGCTACGATATCAGACATGGATGAGATGACGGAGAACAGTATGACAGAGAACAGTACCTGCCACATTGAGGTCCCTATTTCTAAGTGATGAGCCGAAAGAGTGGAGGTACGTGGTTATGAAACATCTAGAAACAAGAGAAGGAACAATGAAGATGTTAGAGTTGGCCAACTACCACTTGCTGCAGTTAACACTTTATTATAAGAGCCCCAGGGGGTTCTTATCAAGGTGTGTAGGAGAATAGGAAGCTAGAGAGAGGTTGGCAGCAATGCATGAGAAGTATTGTGGGGATTCTGATATCCCTCTTTATCGTTGGCTGCAACGGGGGGCTACTATTAGCCCACCATGAGTGTGGGGATGCTTGTCTATAGCAGGGCTGTTTAAAATGCCAAACCCAATTTGACCATCTAGTAGAAGCTAACTTTGTAGAGGCCTTTAAAGATTAAAGGCAACCGTATATAGCCTATCTAAAAGACGGTGAGTTTCTAGCAGAAAGAGAAGACGATATTTATCTTTGAATGAGAGTGGCCCGCTTCTATCTAGTAAAATGGGAGCTCTATAGGAAGGGCTGCAACGAGAAGGCATTGAAATGAATACCTAAAGGGGATACATAAAGGGTGCTAAAAGAATCTCATGAGCCCTCCCTTATGGGAGGTGCCAAACTGTACAATCAACTAATGACGTTGGGGTATTATTGCCAACCATGGAGGCTGACTCCATCAGTTATGTGAAGAAGTGCAGAGCTTTCCAAGTACATAACAACATGGTGCATGCCCCTTTAATAAATCTGTAAAGCTTAGTAGCTCTGTATCCCTTCCACACATGGGAATTTGATTTGGTGGGAAAGATCAACCCAGCCTCTCGTGGCAAAGTTTTCATTATCGTGTCTACGAAATTATATACCAAATGGGCAGAGGCTATTCCTCTAAAAAGAGTGACTGCCTAAGTGGTAACCAAGTTTACCAAGGAGTATATCATATGCAGGTTTGGTATACCCAAGGTGATTCTAACAGAAGATGGGAAACAATTCATATGCAAGTACATGGCACTTCTCACCGATAAGTATAAAATTATGCACAACAGCTCAACTATCTCCTACCGAAAGGGAAATGGCCAAGCAAAGGTGATCAAGTTGGAAACTGAGCGTCCGTGAAAATACGCTAGTCGTTGTTATCGGCTTCCTACCAGAATACAAAAAAAAACTAAACTTTAACTACACTCTTGCAGAGTATATTGGTGAGTTTGGGTATCGAATCCACAGGGAATGTTTGATAGATTTTAATTGATTTATTACTTCAAAAGAATAAAGTGTAAAAGATGATGATTGAGTGAGAAAGGAAAAAATGAAAAATAAAAAGTTAACTAAAACTAATTAGAGAATTAAGGTAGGGACACAATCCTCCAACTCTATTGTATTGATGGTATAAAACTAATCGTAAATTTAAGTGATTAATTAGACCCAAAATTTAGTACTCCTAAGCATTACGTATATGAGGTTCAAGCCCGCACCATACTTAATCAGAGGATGAGTAAATTGGTATTGCGATAGTGACACTCGAATTGCATTTTGAAGCATCCCGATTAACCTGAAGCAAACGAGATCCAAAGATCTACAATTGTTGCGTTTCTACGCAATACGGTCGTAATAAATCATTAAATTTAGAGGACTAATTTTATACACATGCAACTACCACATCACGTTGGGTTCATGCATCCTTTTAAAAACCTAGACTAACATGAGAAATAATAACAAAAGTGCTGGAAATAAAAGTTACCACGATTGAAGAACAAGAACATGCAAGAAGAAATCAAAGGTTGAAGAAAAATCGAAAAAGCTGTTGAATTAATGGTGTAAAGTATGTAAATTCTTCTCCTATATGTTCCTACTTGTTATGGAGCTTTTACATCAATGAAATATTAATAAAAAGAGTCCTAATGACTAAATATATAGGCTAGACGTCGTTTAGAAGAGTCCCCAAAACACAAAACTCTTTTGGCTAAAAGATAAGCACAAAATAAAAATCCCGCATCAAGCAATTTATCACACTTAGAAAGCGTGACTAATTTTGTAACGGATTTGGAACGTGACTAATGACCAGATCGGTTATTTTAATTTTCATCAACTTCGCTCCGTTTTTGGTCTGGGGTTCTCTGGAACTTGGTATTTCGGATCGGTCTGATTTTTCTTTGACTTTTTCTTCTATCTTTGACTGCTCATAACTTTCACACCGGGACTCAGATTGAGGTACCATTTTTCCAGTGTTCTTGTAATTGAAAGCTCTTCAACTTTCCAGTTGGCCCCAGCTTCGAAATAAGGCTATAAAATTACGAAAATGCACTTTAACTCCCGGTTTCTTAGTTTTCTTTCACTATTTTGAGTTCTCTTCGGCACTAACTTGTATGAAATACCTGTAAAACACATAAGAGATACACAAAATACGAAATACTTGCCAAAAATGGTTAGTAGCATAAATATGAGACAATTCCGACCTATTTACACCACACGGGATCATAAAAATACCGATATTAAGAGGATAAATGATAAGAATTTATGCCTAATCAAACCCCCCTAACTTAGAGCTTTGCGTATCCCGAGCAATGTAAAAGAATGAGAGTATGGGTTAAGGACCCTTCAAAAACTTTATTGGGATAGAATACCTTTTTTGCGGGCAAGCGATTGCATTTAGCGTATGCAATAAGCCTTTAAACACCTAGGTTACCCTAGTAGGACGAGTGGTGTCTCGTGAGGGTTTACAGTGAATATACCAACAAAATTCTTTATTGACTCAAAGAAAAATCAAAATACTTAAAAATTGTACAATTTAAACTCCCCAAAAATAGTCAACTTAAAGTCATATTTACAAGTCTGAAGTCATAGTGTGTGTGTGTGCGAAGCCAAAAATCAAACTGCTAACTTCCACCGATTGATCATTACGTTACTTTCCGAAAATTCGTTTTGATGCAAATGCTCACGGGATGCTCTCTCAAACGAATCTCTCGGATTGTGGCTATTCTCTTGGTGTGCGGGATATAAAGAGTAAATATAATGGACGCAAAGTCACGCACACAAATTAAAAGACGAAAATATATAGTGAATAGATCTCATCATCGGAATACGGTCATTGGGAAAGGGGAACATCGCCTATCTTTCACACATTTAATCTCTTTTATTATCTTTTGGTGTCTTAGCTGTCCACGCGATAATTAATTTATCAATCCAGACTCGGTTAGGACTTTTCGGGCTATTGGTGTATTGGGTAACATGGAAATGGTTGGAAAATTCGAAATTGGAAATTTTTTCTTATGATGTCCCTTAGTGCTTTTTCGGGCTTTTGCTCATTTTCTATTCCTTTTCTCTATTTTTTTCTGTTTTTCACTTCTTTTCTTTCCCTGCTATTTTGTTGAGCAATTCTATTCTTTTTCTTGCCCCTTCTTATGCACTTTCCGGACTTTAATGAATATTCCATTTTCGCAATTTCGGGCTACTTGGGTTTTTTGAGTTACCAAACGAAAAGGATAAATTTTATTCGGCTCAATTGGGTTATCAAAGGGATAATTTTCACATCTTTTTATGGCTAATGTTTTTGGGTAACAAACGATAGCCTACTTCATTGTCCGAATTACTTATTAATTTACCATATGCGTCTCGAGATTAATTTAATTTAGAGATTTGTAGCTCGCTTTTCGAGGCAACATTCCATTTCCCATAACCGATCAAAACAATAAAATAGAGATCATCAATGACTTATTTAAAATGCTGAATTAGAACTATGAGTTAACCATGAACTCGGATTGATTTAAAAACTCAAAAAGATCGATAGGCATGAAATCTCACCGGGTTTTGTTAATCTCCACACTTATTCGTTAAGTCATCAATTTTCTTTCAATTTCCATCTTTGGTCAATTTTGGTTTTGTGCATTTGAGTTTTACAACTCGAGACAAAATATTTGTGACATTTTTGAAGATTTTAAATTCCAATCTTTATTTATTTTGAAGAAAAATATTTTTTGTTTTTTTCAAAATTTTTTAATTTTTTTGAAAATTTTGAAATTTTCCAAAAAAAACACTTGGAAAGAACATGTGATCGAATCAATGAATCTAAACAATAAACAGGAAGAATATCCCACACCCCCTAACTTAAATGTTGCATTGTCCTCAATGCGAATCAAGAACACAATATAAAGAGGGGAAAAGAAAGATATTACCCAAAATGGAATGATCCCCAAAAAGTACGAGTCCATTGAATCTACAAAACATGTTAGAACCAAGCATAGAAAAAAGAATAACAAAAACTCCAAACTAAAAAAAAAAGAAGCTAACTATTGTACAACCTATGATTTTCAAATTCTAATAAGTTATACACTAGAAGTCGAAAAATTTGAGGGTCCACCCAAAATACAATATGACTTTGAGGGATTAATGGTGTACCCTGACTAGGATGCATGCCTCCCGAAATATAAGGATTCCGTTTGAACTACGAAAGGCATGTGTGAGATGGAAAAAATAAACCATCACCAATTAAAATTTTTAACGGGATGATGGGTGGTTTGGATGCTAGGTGGGACAAGTACAATTGAGATCCAAGAAAAATATAATCACCTCCCAAATATTTTTCAAGTACTATGGGGAGAGGGGCACACAAAAAGGAAGAGTCCATATTAGAAAATAATTCTAGCAAAGTGTCTTTGTCGGTAAAAGGTGTAAACATTTTAGAATTTTCAACCGACTCATAGGAATCTAGCGGTACTTCTAATGGTTCAATAACGGTGAACGAGAATGGTGATGAGATAAACTCAATCTCAAGTGATTCATCATCACTTGGAGATTGAATTTCAAGGGGAAAAGACTCACTTTCAATGAGATGTTCCTCAAAAATTTGAGGTGACACACAAGTCTCAACCTCCTCTTTGTTTTTCCAATCATAACGCATCTCATCGCAAAGTGCGAGAATTTCCTTAATAAAACCAATATCGATATTCATTGTGCTTTGGGTGGAAAGAAAATTGAGTATTTGTTTGATTAGAAAAAGCATTCTTTCTTCCAAAGCAGGATTCCTTAGCTCTATAACCTCGGAAGAAAAGTCATCATTGGATTCGAATAATGCATCCAAATCTTGCTCCCCAAAATGATTTTTTTCCCGATATTTGTTTTCAAGCCCTTCATACTCAATACATAGATAGGCCTCACCAATGGTAATAGGTCGAGGCCGAGGTTTTTCAAAACAAAAAGATCAAAAATGATTTTCTTCCCGATATATATTCTCAAGCCTTTCATTCTCAAGAATTCGAATGCCCTCACCAATGGTAATAGCTCGAGGCACGGATTCTTGAAAATAAAAAGTTTGAGAACTATTCCCATATAAACCATTATAATTACCGAACTCACTATGAAAAGATATGATTACCAAATGATTTGTAAATGGACAATCCACATAAGGAGGTGCGCGGTTGAGGATTCAACGTTTCTTGGCACTCAATAGTGCAACCCTGCAAAAAGGTTAAAACAAAAAACAAGAAGAAAAATATCTTATGAAATAGTAAATCAATTATAATCTATAACAAAACACTCCCCGACAACAGCGCCATTTTGATCGAGTTGGAAACTGAGCGTTCGTGTAAATACGCTAGTTGGTGTTATCGGCTTCCGACCACAATACAAAAAAAAACCTAAACTTTAACTACACTCTTGCGGAGTATAGTGGCGAGTCTGGGTATCGAATCCACATGGAATGTTTGATAGATTTTAATTGATTTATTACTTCAAAAAAATAAAGTGTAAAAGATGATGATTGAGTGAGAAAGGAAAAAAATGAAAAATAAAGAAGTTAACTAAAACTAATTAGAGAATTAAGGTAGGGACACAATCCCCCAACCCTAGTGTATTGATGGTATAAAACTAATCATAAATTTAAGTGATTAATTAGACCCATAATTTAGTACTTCCAAGCATTACGTATATGAGGTTCAAGCCCGCACCATACTTAATCAGAGGACGAGTAAATCGGTATTACGATAGTGACACACGAATTGCATTCTGAATCATCCCAGTTACCCTGAAGCAAACGAGATCCAAAGATCTACAATTATCGCGTTTTTACGCAATACGATTGTGATAAATCATTAAATTTAGAGGACTAATTTTATACACATGCAACTACCACATCAGGTTGGGTTCATGCATCCCAACATTTAAAAACCTAGAATAACATGAGAAATATTAATAAAAGTGCTAGAAATAAAAGTTACCACGATTGAAGAGCATGAACATGCAAGAAGAAATCAAAGGTTGAAGAAAAATCGAAAAAGCTCTTGAATTAATGGTGCAAAGTACGTAAATTCTTCTCCTAGATGTTCCTACTTGTTATAGAGCTTTTACATCAATGAAATCTTAATAAAAAGAGTCCTAATGACTAAATATATAGGCTAGAGGTCGTTTAGAAGAGTCTCCAAAACACAAAACTCTTTTGGCAAAAAGATAAGCACAAAATAAAAATCCCGTATCTGACAATTTGTCACGCTTAGAAAGTGTGACTAATTTTGTAACGGATATGGAGCATGACTAATTTTGTAACGGATCTGGAGCGTGACTAATGACTGGATCGGTTCTTTTAATTTTCATCAACTTCGATCCGTCTTCGGTCTGGGGTTCTCTGGAACTTGGTATTTCGGATCGGTCCGATTTTTCTTTGACTTTTTCTTCTATCTTTGACTGCTCATAACTTTCACACCGGGACCCCGATTGAGGTACCGTTTTTTCCAATGTTCTTGTAATTGAAAGATCTTCAACTTTCCAGTTGGCCCGACCTCTAGAATAATTCTGCAAAATTACAAAAATGCCCTTTAACTTCCCATTTCTTGATTCTCTTTCACTGTTTTGAGTTCTCTTTGGCACTAACTTGTATGAAATACCTATAAAACACATAAGAGATACATAAAATATGAAATACTTTCCAAAAAGGGTTATTATTATAAATATGAGACAAATCCAAGCCATTTACACCGCACGGGATCATAAAAATACCGAAATTAAGAGGATAAATGTGAAGAATTTATGCCTAATCAAACCCTCCTAACTTAGAACTTTGTGCGTCCCGAGCAATGTAAAAGAACGAGAGTATGAGTTAAGGACCCTTCAAAAACTTTATTGGGGTAGAATACCTTTTTCGCGGGCAAGCGATTGTATTTAGCGTATGCAAAAAGCCTTTAAACCCCTAGGGTACCCTAGTAGGACGAGTGGTGTCTCGTGAGGGTTTGTAGTGAATATACCCACAAAATTCTTTATTGACTCAAAGAAAAATCAAAATACTTAAAAATTGTACAATTTAAACTCCCCAAAAATAGTCACCTTAAAGTCATATTTACAAGTCTCAAGTCATAGTGTGTGTGTGTGCGAAGCCAAAAGTCGAACCGCTAACTTCCACCGATTGATCATTACGTTACTTTCTGAAAATTCGTTTTGATTCAAATGTTCACGGGATGCTCTCTCAAACGAATCTCTCGGATTGTGGCTATTCTCTCGGTGTGCGGGATATAAAGAGTAAATATAATGGACGCAAAGTCACGCAAACAAATTGAAAGACGAAAATATATGGTGAATAGATCTCATCATCGGAATACGGTCATTGGAAAACGGGAACATCACCTCTTTTTCGCACATTTAATATTTTTTATTATCTTTTGGTGTCTTATCTCTCCACGCGATAATTAATTTATCAATCCGGACTCGGTTAGGACTTTTTTGGGCTATAGGTGTATTGGGTAACATGGAAATGGTTGGGAAGTTCGAAATTGGAATTTTTTTCTTATGATGTCCCTTAGTGTTTTTTCGGGCTTTTGCTCATTTTCTATTCCTTTTCTCTATTTTTTTCTTTTTTTCACTTCTTTTCTTTTCCTGCTATTTTCGTTGAGCATTTCTATTCTTTTTCTTGCCCCTTCTTATGCACTTTTCGGACTTTAATGAATATTCCATTTTCGTAATTCCGGGCTACATGGGTTTTTCGGGTTACCAAACAAAAAGGATAAATTTTATTCTGCTCCATTGGGTTATCAAAGGGATAATTTTTCACATCTTTTTATGGCTAATGTTTCTGGGTAACAAACGATGGCCTACTTCATTGTCCGAATTACTTATTAATTTACCATATGTGTCTCGAGATTAATTTAATTTAGAGATTTGTAGCACGCTTTTCGAGGCAACATTCCGCTAAAATATAACTTGCCTAGATTAATGAAAGTACCACACAGTATATGGGGAAGTTCAAAATTGACCAAGCGCTTATAGAGAATTAGAGTAGCTCATGGTAAATGGATGCCAAAAGTACAGATAGAGGCAAAGAATAAAAAAGGACAAGGGAAGTAAAACACTGTTTCTCATTTATAAATGACTCGTTCTTTACATATGAAGGAAGAAAAAAATGGTACAAGGCAAGAGATAGCCTATCCACTAGAAATAATAAAAAATAAGTCATTGCGGGAGAGGGTTCCAAGATATAGTGGACCAGCCTCCTGCACAAACTCCTCCTCCAGCCTGGCCAACTTGTCCTTATCTTCCTGGTCACCAGCCTCAAGTCTATCAAGCCAGGACTGAAGCGACTCAATCTGACCTCGGATCCTATCAGCCTCAGCCTGTCGCTTCTCGGTCCTATACTACCTAGATATGTAAAGTCTCACCATCTTCTGAAAGGGAATACTCAGAAAATGACGGACTCCAACATCAAGCCAACCTAGCTGGAAATGGTATAATTGCTACAGATCATATAGAGAATCCAAGAATAGAAAGGTAACTCGGAGAGAGAGGTAGCCAAGAAATAAAAAATATGACTGGCAAGGACATTTAGGTTGAACACTATGAGGCTATCAATATGAAGCACACTCTGAGATGTGAATGTCTCTGGATGATGCTCCAAAATCAAATGCAAGATCTGACGCTCATGTGTCCTAAAGCGTTCGGGCCGCTCTTCGTTCCATAACCTACTCATAAAAGACGCGGGAGCCTCCACCTTAGAGTCACCCTCTGAATGGTGAGACTCTATCTCAAAAGAGAATAAAGAAGACACTCCCCACCAGATTCAACATCACCGGCTATAGGAGTGGCCTCAGAACCTCGATCTCCCTTGTTATCTACCCCGATAGACTCACTAATAGGATCCTGAAAATACATATCCATGATGAGTCAAGGGATAAAAGAAAACAAAGGACAACTATACTCAAACTCTGAAAGGGGCTATGATAGAAAGCTTACCGCAAAGCTCAGGGGGTGAGTAGGCTGCCGCCCAGGTGAGAGGAAGTAGTTGGATGAGGGATGCCAAACTAAGCAAAAGAATTAGTGAAGAACAATATCAACACGTTTAACAAGTTAAGAAAATAAATATTATGAAACTGATAGATAAAAATATCTCGTCTATTACAGTTAAATATATGAGGAGTGCGCAGCACAACACTCTCCGCCCATTTCGCAGAACCAGTAATGACTGCCTCACTAACCTAGAAATAATGAAACAAGGGTGAAGGTGAGTGTAGTGGCATAGTAAATTTAAGAATAAAAAGGAGAAGCAGAAAGGAGATACGGGTATGACAGTACAATACCTCTCTCACCGCTATCTCTCCAATATGTTCCACAGTTATCGAAGTAGTTGCCTCGTTAGCCTGGAAACAATGAAATATGGGTGAAGGTGAGCATACTTGCACAGTAAAAGCAAGAAGAAAAAAGGGGAAGTAGAAAGGAGAAAAGAGTATGATAGTATAATGCCTCTCTCGGAGCTATCTCCTCAATGTGTTCCACACTCACCGAAACAATTACAGTATTAACCTGAGAATAAGGAAATAGGTAAGTGTTAGCAAACATTTACATAGTATAAGAAAATTTTAAAAGTATGGCAAACCAAGTATTTACCTAGATAGCCTCATCCGAGACACTAGTCAGAGGCCCCACAGTAATTAGAATATGACTAGTAACAGGTCCCACAGACAGGGGGACTTCAGTAGTGATGACCTAATAACAAGATTAGAAGGGATATAAGTAAAAATGGGTGGCGCAAAAATAGATACTCTCATACAAGAAATACATAGTTACTGGGTGATAATCCCCATAGTCATCAAGGGGGACCTTATGAGTGATGCCTGAGAGACTGCCTTCACAATACTCGCCGTGGGAGCCGCAAATAAAGAGGTCTTTGCAAAAGTAGACCGTAAATGAAGAATAGAAGGTGAGTGTTAGCAAACCACTTACCTCATAAAAATAGTAGAAAATGTAAAATCCTACAATAAAAAATAATTATCGAAAGAGGCACTGTGACAGGACACTCGCTGGAAGCTGCAGGGAAAGGTGACTCAGCCGCAACAGGGGATGCTGGACAAATAGTAAGAGGGGCACTGATGAGGTAGTTCCATGGGCCAACTAAAAAAATGAATCATCAGTATAAGTTAGATAAAAAAAATCCAAGGCAAAAAAAATAATGGAATACCTTAGACCCCTCCAAAGAAGAAGGGCGGAAGGTGACCACTGGCATAACAGGGACTGTGGTAGTGATCTGCTCATAAAAAAAGCATAGAAACTTTCATTTGTAATAAAATGGGAGAAAAAGCCACCAGTACCTGAAGAGAATAAGAAGCCTGTAAAATTGGCTCAATAACGGTGGCCACAGTAAATACCGTCCCGTGAGGAATAGGCTGGACCAAAGGCCTACCATCCATAGAGATGAAGACTTGCTAGATAGAAATCCTCCCTGAGGGGGGTAATCCTGGAATAGTAATCCCAGAAAAGGAAGAGTCTCTTCGGTGGAAGAGAGGTCAAGAAGTACAGGGCCCTAAAGAAATAAAATTAACAAATTGTAAAGTAAGTACAAACCACAAGGATAAGAATCAAAGGCAAAATAAAAAAAAGTAATAAGGGGTGTCAAGAGAACTTGCATACCTCTGAGAGTGAGGACGTATGAGGTTTAGCTTCATAAGTGCATGCTACTGAAATAGGAGAAGACGAAGTAGCGGGACTAGAAGGCACAACCCTTTGCAAGTATATATAAATAAATAGAGAACACATGAGAAATAAGTTTGAAAATGAACAGTGAAACCAGAAACTTAGAGAAATTAATGGGATACCTGAATGGAACGCGAGGTCTCGAAAGAGACCCTGGTTTTAGTAGGATGAGCAGATGAAAGTTGTAAGGAAGAAAAGTAACACTTAGCATGATAAGTGTAAGTCGTGACTATCAAAGCTTTAAAAAAAAAGAGACGGGTTGATTAGGGGGAGGAAGTAACAAAACTCTCTATAAAGGCCCGTGAAGGAAACAAGCATAGAATTCCTCCCTCGTTGGAAAGGAGGCGAGGGAACTCTCGTCTCAGTAGAAGTAACCTGGGAAAGAATTGCAAAAAAAATTAGTGAACGAGTCAATGATGAAAAGAAAAGAAAATTATGCACGTAAAAATTTAAGTAAAGAAAGACTTATAGCATTAGAATGCACAATCTGTCCATATAAAAGGCATATGGTAGCAGAGCTAGTCCTTAATGGAGAATGTGGAATCTCGTCATCGCTAGAAGACTCCCTCAAAACTAATAACAAGGCACCAGTGTCAGTAGTGCTTTCACCATGGAAGTCTAGGCCATCCACATCATTCGAAGAAGAACTATGATCATTGTAGGAAGGGGCTATTCCATAGTCAACTAGTTACTCTTCAAATGAGTAGGAGTGGGAACCAACATGTGAATCACCATGAGAGCTAGTTTCATTAAGTAAAGAATATTCGGGTATAGTACCTTCTGTAATTAAAATGGATATAATGAGTGACTCTTGGGAGGAAAAGCCCAAGCCTCATAATAATGTTCTCGAACAGTCCTGTAGGTCTCCTCCACTTCGAGATCGTTAGTATCTGACTCATGGTCTAGCGTAAAAGGAGAAGCAACATCAGTATCAACCCCTTCTTTTTCTTGGCTTACCTAGTCTTCATAGGATAAGGTGAAGGGAGCAGCGGTACTAGTTGGGATGAAATTTGACACATTCATGTCAGGGAATTTTCTTTTGCCCTCATTAGAAGCTTTTACTTTTACTTTATCTTTGGACTGGCCTTTAGACTTGGCCGGATGTGGCCCAGGATGCTTCGAATGGGTGGACTCATCAAGGAGAGGATTCACCAAGATAGGAACAACTTGCTCGAGATGTGTCTTAAGTGTAGTATTGAGATGCCAAATTTCTTTTTGAGTTCTTTTGACTAAGAACTTAGCTTTTACATCCCTAGTGGAAATGGTCTCATGTAGGGGAACGTCCACACAATTTTGAATGAGAGGAACCTGTCGCTGCCAAAGCAGGAGCCAGGAAGAGGTGAAAGAAGGTAAGTGGTCATGGGGAGGCACATATAATCCTCCCAAATGGCTCACTCGACGGAGCATCCCTTGAAAAGTAAAATTCCTACATGCCTCCAAATACAACTCTGAAGGATCACTGCTCGAGGGGTAGGAAGGGGTGTGAATACCCTAGTCATAACTAAGTTGTCCCCTCACTCACTCAGAATGATAAAACTCAACGCCCTGGCCCATATCGATCAAATAAGGAAGAATGCCTAGTAATAGCATCATCACCACGTTGATATGTGGGTAATAAGAGACATAATCTGCATCCAAAGGGTAGTAAAAAGTTCCACCATCACCCGAGAAAGAAAGCCAGCTAAAAGTACCATCGGGGCATTTTCTATAAGGGAGAAAATAAAACTCGTCAACATTATCCATCAGAGATCCTAGGGGATTCTTAAGGGCTTTCTTGTTCCACCTCATAAGGCGAGCAACACCGCTGTGACAGGTCCTTGCTTCCGGGCCAAAATGGGAAAGATGCTGAAATAAAAAATCCATTAAGACGAGGGAGTTGGAAAAGTTAGTGACATCATAGCGACCACATGATCTCTCAATGTCTACATTAGAGTGATACAACCAAGTATAAAGGGAACCCAAGGGTCAAGGAACCAATGGGCACAGTCCTCCCTAATACCAGCCTCACAGCCAATATGAAAAGAAGCTCACGAGTCTTCTGGATTACGTGGGAGCAAGAATCTACTCAGGAAAGTAATCATGGAAGTAGACAAGTGTGAGGGGGAGTGAAGCTTGGGACCATCATGACTTTTGAGAAATTTACTAGAAGTCTCTCCCTTGAGTGGCTGCTCAAAATCTTTAAACCAGTACCTCTGCCATTTAGCAAAAGTGTGCTTGGTAAGACCAGTTACATTAATAGCCACATACCTCGAACAATTAGAAATGGCTGACTGTAGTTCTTCTACTATCTTCTCCTTAATGGGGTTCTCATAGCCATAGGTGAAAACATGCCCCCTACCAAGAAACGAAAGGCTAACAACTCACAAACATCCGCTATGGTAATAGTGAACTTACCCCAACCAGTCAAAAAAGTGTGAGACTCTTTGCTCCAATGAGAAATAAAAATATTGAGGGTGGATCCATGTTTTGCCATTGTACAAGATTTCAAACTATCAACTGCAGTGAGAGGGTCAAGTCCCTCGAGAACAACCTTATAAGAAGGGATGACACGAATATAATCAATCCAAGCGCCCACTCCTCAGCACCTCCCGAATCTTTGATTTTGACATTAGAATGAGTAAAATCCCCACGATCCACTCGAACTCTAAGAATAGAATCAGGAAGAATGATAGGAAAACCAGTAGATTCACCTAACCCCACACGGGGTTGCTCGATAATTTTGGCAATAGATTTCTCCTCAAGCTGGGTAAGAGAGGCTATAAAGTTATTATGTGGCCCAAAATAAGGTGCACGACGGTAGATACCAAAATCTATTCCTTGATGAGTTCACATATAGTCCTGGTAAAATTAAGATTGAGAGGAAGTGATTTAGATAACCCCAGCAGCTATTGGTTCAGATGAGTAACCCCCGACAGTAGATGCTCTAAATGAGGAACCCCCACTAAAATATGGTTCGAGTGAGGAACCCGCAATCCTTTCTCCCAATGAAGATCCCTCCGCAATAGAGGTTCCCAACGAGGAATCCCCAACAATAGGTGGTTCCAGCGAGAAACCACTAGTAGCAGTATCCATCAGCGAGAACCCTTAGGAGTAGAGGTTCCCAATTTGGAACCCCTAACCATAGGTGGTTCCAGTGAGGAATCCCCACTAAAAGCTTCCCCCAATGAGAATCCTTCAGATATCAAGATTTTAGGCGAGGAACCCTTGGTAACATCAGCCCCAAAATTTTGTTCTCTATTAAGAGAAACCCTAGCTGAACTTTGTTCAAAATTCACCCCTTATATGAAGGACCCCTGGTGGCAGGGGCTTTAGAAAAATAAACCCCTGATCGTGAGGAGCCCATGGTGATGTCCGACACAAAAAGTGAACCAGTGGACACTGTGGCAAAGGGAGAACCTTAGATGGTGGTTATAGTGGTGGCGCTAGTGGCCACCACCGTATAGAAGGTAATAGAGATGGGTAAAGAACCGATTAAAATAGGAATGATGGTGGCAAAAATGCTGAAAAAAGTGTTTGGTGATGATGAATCCATCTGTAGTGATTTTTTTGTAAAAGTTTGAAAGAAAACTATGGAGGTTCTTTCTCGCCAGAAATCTCAACTCCCTGGGAATGCTTGAGAACTTTGTAAAAGTGAAAGCTTTTTATTCAAAAAAATGGTCTTTATATGGAAATAAAGGGACGTATGAGAAAATCAAAAGGTTGACAGGTTTTTACCCAAATGATTGGATGATAGTCCCCATGTTGACACGTGGTTCCTCGAGACTCTAAAACCTAGAATGAAGGGATAGCACAATTAATAACTCTAGGGGTAATGCCGAAGAAAACCTAGGGTCCCTCAAAGTTGAAAATTGTATTTATGGCATACAAAGCCTTTTAGTTTTCCCAAAACAAAAGACTTTGCACGAGGGACTAATGTAGAGGGGTGTTTTTATTTTGCTATAATATTCCAGGGTTAGGGACCCCTCCAGCACTCCCTTCCAGATTCTAAAGACATTTGGGCGAGGGACCCCTTCACCACCTCCTTCCAAATTCCAAAGACACTTGGGCGAGGGACCCCTCCAGCCCTTCCTTCCAAATTCCAAAGACATTTGGGCGAGGGACCCTTACATCCCCCCTTCCAGATTCCAAAGACATTTGGGGGAGAGACCCCTTTACCCACCCCCTCCAGATTCCATAGACAATTGGGCGAAGGACCCCTCCAACCCCTCCTTCCAGTTCCAAAGATAGTTTTGGCGAGGGATCCCTACCCCAACTCCTTCTAGTTCAAAAGATGCTTTGTGCGAGGGACCCCTCCCCCACCTCCTTCTAGTTCAAAAGATGATATAGTTTAGATGATGGGTTCCCCCTTTCCAAAGTCATTTTAATGGATACATGGGCGAGGGTCACAAATGAGGGACCCCTATACCAAGGCTAGCTAAAATGTAAAATCTAGTGAGGAAGTCCATAGTGAAGGACTCCTCTAGCAAATGTTCAAAACAATATTTGTTTTACAGTGAGAGGGTCCAAGTAGTGACCCAAGGAATAAAATAGGCCAGGATTAACAACCCCTCATCATGAAAAAATTATTCTTTTATAGAACAAAAGTACTAATACTTAAGTTCTTGTATAGGTAGTCTAGTTGAGCATGCAGGGCTCAAATAGGTCAGTTGGGATCTGCTGGGAGTTTTGGCTTGGTAGCTGAGGAACAAGGTTTATTGAGCAAGCTCAACCACTTAACATTTTAAAATAGAGATGATACTTGTATATAGATACTAGGAGTCACTCAAGTCCTTACACAACTCACACTAGTCACAACTGAAGTGAGTATCGAAAGGGCTTCTCACAAGAAATGAACTTTTTTGCAACATGATTTTAGAGAGGGTTGTCCTCGAGGCCACTCTCGAGTTTACAAAGTTTGTACAACAAGTTACCGTTTTAAAAGATATTTACCAAATAATATATTTTTTCTCCATTAGGAGACATATTTGCTTTTTAACTTTGGTTCACATCAGGTGTCATCTGTCAGAGGGGATAGGAAGCTGCAAACCTAGTAGGGACAAAAGGTACATTGAAGACCTTCTCCCTGTAAGATTTCCCTCTAGTTTTTGGCCCCCCAAAAGGACCAAACCATCCCTAGTGCTCACCTTTAAATATGACCATTGGTGAGGTCAAATCAGATATCAAAAACTCAAGTCATACCGTTACTGTCTCAAAATCACACCACACTACTTAGTACTCTCTCACTGCTCTCTCTCTAAGTGCTGAGTGCTTGTTTCTTCACTCCCACCTTGACAGCCATCATTCTCAGGAGATCCTTTTGAGAAAAGTTACTATTATTGTTTTGGAGCTCATCTTCTTGCAGGAGGTGGTTCTAGATTTAGTACCATTTTTACCAAAAAGGTAAAGTTTTACTAGGAGCTGATCTAGAAACTCTTGATGACCTTGGAGGCAAAGTTCATTGAAGTGGGTCACGCCTCACCCATTTCAGTATCTTACCAGACCCCAGTCACACTACCCTCCAACAAGTTCCTTCATTACAATCGGTTATTTCACTATATTATGATAATAGCAAAGCATTTGCATGTTTGAGAGAACCTGGCGGGATCCATAAAGAGCGAAGCACATTGAGCATAGGTATCACCTTGTTTAGGAGATCAAACAAGAGAGGTGATAAGATCGTGACCATGATTGTATTGTATAACAACCTACTTAATCCTTCTATAAGTTTGGACATTTGACAAACAAGTATAGGGAATGGGAGTTAAATGGATATGCATGTGGATTTAAGACTATGTGGGAGATTGTTAGGTTTTATTCTTAAAGTTATGTTTTACAACATTTACTATTTATTAATAAAATATTTTCTTAGATAATTTGAAATATGAATAATGTTTGTGGGAGTACCTTATATTTATGGGGTTTATTATATAACTCTACTTTATAATGCCTTATCTGACATAACCCCCACTTTATTAATTTCTTAGACATAATCCTCCAAAACCTAAGAAACATCCAACTCTGTTAGCAAATCTATATTTCTTAATTAGGCTTGACCCCTAAAAAAATGTTCACCAAAATACTCCATTTCATTCTCTTCCCTAAATTAAAACCCTAATTATCTGACAAACCTTAAACTTTTTTTAAAATAAGTCACCAATTATTTTTCCCAGGATTGACAAACACATATTTATTAGATGTAATAGCCATGTGATGATGCTTTTCATTATATTCGCAGGAATATTTGACCAGCGACAGCTATTTGTTGGCTTGTTGTCTTTAGATTTTCCATTGTTGTTGATAAAGAGGTTGAGTGGAGGTATCTATGAGATTCGTGTTTGTAAAGAATAATGCTTCCATAACGGGATGCATATATAGCTGGATGAAAATGTCATAGTAAGCATGAGAATCTAATGGGAATAAAGAAGTTTTTTCAAGGTCTTTAGAGTTCAAACCCAGATAGTGTTTTTGATGGTCTTTCTAGTATCAAGGGGGGGGGGGGGGGGGGAGCAAAAGGAGTTCTAAAGCCACGTCGATGGGTGGTTCTAAGGCCATAGCAAAGGGGGTTCTAATGTCATATTGTGGGTGTTATAAAGTCATACCCAAAAAGGGGCTCTAATTTCATATCCAATGGGGGTTCTAAAGTCATCTCGAAGTTTTTTTTAATATTGGGGGCATCGATATATTAGTTTTGTGTAGCCATGGGCCCCTTCTCAAAGTGCAAGATAATAAACTCTCCATGTGGGGCAATAAAGTAAAGAAAAAATCATGTAGAGAAATCAAGCATTTAAAGATTCTATCATATCACCACCTCCTCCACTAGATGTGACCCATTTCAAGACTCCTATAGAAATCCATATGCACACAACAAAGAAGGAAAATAGGAGAAAAAAATAAGGGCCAAGAATTAGAGAGAGGGTTCTACACTTATAAAATCTCTACACATAAATAAACATCGCCTCTAGGTAGTTCATATTGTAAATCCAAGATTGAAGTGTCTTCACCATTATTTTGTAACTATTGGCTCACAACATTTATGAAATAATAACAACCAAATATCATCGTGGGAGTAGGCAAGTTGCCGAACCATGTAAATACCTAAGTCATGTGTGAATGTTTTGTCTATATTTTATCTTATCTCTTTGGTGCTCTCTGGTTACATAACTACAAAATGGATTACATCTCGTCTTTTGAGGAGTAACTTCCTAACATAATCAGTTAGGACCACGTCCTTCATTTGGCGACTCTACTGGGGAGATATTCTAGTTTCAATCGAGGAGAATATCGAGACTCAAAAGTGAGTACAAGGATATTCTCTAAAGCTCATTGCCATAACTTCCCATTCTATGTGGATATTATGTGCTCGTGTTTGTTTCTACCTTTGTCTACTGAACCAGATAAGTCACTCAAACTCCTTGCCCTATGTTATCTATTTTACCATCATTTTGGAACACATTTTGGAATGTTAATGGAACAACTTTAATGTTGTAAATAATATATATTCATCTGTCTATAAGTGAAAAAATGTTGATTTTACCCCTAAGAAAAAACTAATATTATTAGGCCTAAATTTAATATCACTTTATTATTTCTTATGTACAGACCTAAACATTATATATGCCAAAGCATGGTTACTTTCTTTTTTATTATGTTACACTCAAAACTATTTGTACCCATATTAAATATTCATACTCTTTTGGGTTTTAACATCACCTGAATATCCTTTTGTATGTAACATTTACGATACACAGTGAAGCACTTTAATGGTTTTAGATGTGTAGCTTAATATAAAATAAAACCATATATGGAACCACAATAATTTTATCTCAGAGCATAGCATAATTTATTTTTAGTAGCCAATTTATTTTCTAGCCCCTCGTCTCATTCCATTTCTCTTATTCTTATTTACATCAACTATGATGCAACTAGCAATCACAAGGCCAAAGTTGCAAACTTAATTGAAAATGGAAATTCGGCTTAGCCTTCTACTGTCACCTGGGAACTGAATGAGATAAAAATGATGTTATCCTTAACATAAACATCAATAGTGATAATTGCACCATGTAGACCCGTATGTCTAATGAAATTTTCACCATCAACTCCGCCTCGAATTCCTTCAGAAGTAACCCTTCCCCTCCTGTGTGGGCCAAGAGTGTTTGGAATAGCAGTGTTATCCCCAAATGAAGTTCATTCTATGGCTGGTGTGTAAGGATGCAATCAATACCAAGGAAACGACTCTCATCTGGGGAATTTCAAATGATAATTGTTGTGTTCTATGTGCATATGAAATTGAAAACTATGATCACCTTTTCTTCAATTATAGTTTCTCTAACTCAATCTCAATGGAGATTAATTACAACAACTCATTCAGTAGTACTGCTACAACATGGGAGAAGGTGATTGCTGAAGCCTCCACGCACTTCAATGGGAAAACCATCATCGATAAAATAAGAAGATCTTCCTTTGCTGCTGCCATCTACTGCATATGGCTTGAAAGAAATAATGGAATTTTTAAGAACAAACCTTCCACCTATGTTGATATCTTGAGGGACATTAACTTACTTGTCAAATGAAAAGCCCAAATATGGGAAAAATCTAGGAGGAACTTCAACAACTGATTTATCTGCAGGAACTAGGGCCTTAGTGATAATCTAATGCTTCTTAGTTAGTTGGCATATTGTTCAATGTTTTTTGTGGTTTTGTTAGCTTCTCATGCTTTATGTGGATCACTTTCTCTTCTGAATTTTGATCCAAGGAGGTTATGCCCTCCTTTCTCTTGTACATTCTTCTGTTTTTAATATGATTCTTTGTTACCAAAATAAGTTTTACATCAGCTATGTATTCTTAAATCTCACTTGATCTTTCAACTTTTCAAATAAAAATGATATGTGTGGCTTTCACAAGATTTTACAAAACATGATAGTATATTGGAACCACCAATATCACTTTAGTCATTTAATAGGCTTCATATGATTTGACCAAAAAAAGAAGAGAAAAAAAAAGAAAAAAAAGTTATCATCTCACCTGACTCATCACATGCCCATGTACATTCATAACCACACACTCAAAAGCAATGGGTGATGCTAAGGGCACCCCAATTATGACTCCAAAATAACATAAGGCAATTTTAAGTTTTTTTTTTCACTAAGTGGCACCACACCATATGAATATTATTACATAATCTTCTTGTTCCCCACCACACCATTTTCTCTCTACCCATTAACCTCCCACACGATTCTCTCTTTACCAACTAAGCTCTAACCATTTTTGTCCCCAGTCAAACTGCATTGAATACATTTTGGTTCCCACTAAAATCAAAGTGCATTGAATACATTTTGGTCCCCACTACACTAACAATCTTCACTAATAATCATAAATTTTGTCCCCACATAATAACTAGGGTTTGAAGTCATGAAAGTTACAAATACCAATGTGTAAGGTGTTAACAATGGGTGTGGCACCACTAAAAATAATGAAACTACCCCAAATAATGTGGCTGAATTAATTTCTGGATCCCATATAGATTAATTTTTTTTTTATTCTTAACGATTCAAAAAATAAAAAAAGTGAAAAATAATCAGATTGTGGTTCGGGTAACCTACCAAACCACTGTCATTTATTATTTTAAAATAAAGTTCATTCGGGTTGATCCCACTGAATAATTTCTAAGATTTCGGGTGTATCATCCCGAGTAGGAATCCTAGATTCGACATGATCCCACATAATGACTTCTAAGATTTAGACAAGCTTTACTTAATTATGTATGATAGTTTAATTAATTATGTAGGATTCTTTGCTTTAATGTAGACATGAGAAATGAGGATGCTTTCAATAACACAATTATGCTCTTGATTATGTAGGATGCTTTCATGGATTTCAACTCTATATTTATTTGACGAGGCGTTTGTCCATATCGATTGTGAGAACAAATGCGCAGATAGTTCTTTAGGAGTCGACGTTAGCGCCACTTTTATTTAACGAGTTGTTTGTCCATATCGATTGTGAGAAAAAATGCGCAGATGGTTCTTTAGGAGTCGATGTTAGCGCCACTTTCTTTACGGACCAGGTATTTTTATTACACACAAACCTTGGAGCTATTTCAAATGTAATAAACTTGTGTATTAAAATGTACTTATTAATTTATGTCTATATCCTCAGGTCGGCTAGGCCCAAGTGCAAGTGCGATCGGTTAGAATAGTTATATTAATCACTAAATCTGACAGACCTTCAGCAACACGAAAGGGACGTTTACATGGGCTGTGAAAGGGGAGGGGAGTAGCAGGACCATCTTGGGAAGAAGTGTGAGAACGAAACGGGTACTAAGGGTGAGAAAAATAAGAAGAAGGATACGACGACTAGAAAGTGCAATTTCTCATTTCTATCGAAGGTCATTCCACTTGATAGTGGGATCTGGATATTATAGGTTAAAAGTGGAGTTCACAACTACCAATTGTTGGAAACATTAATTGGGCCTTAACACGTTGGTAATCTTACGTTAGAGGAGAGAAATATTATTGAAGAGATGTCATTGAGTGGGGTGAAGCCAGTCATCATTCTAACGATGATAAAATATCGGAATGTTAGTAATATGTCAACAATGAAAGCAATTTATAATGCCAAGGGAAAGCTAAGAATGGGAGAACGGGAGGGTAGAATGGCGATGCAACACTTAATATTTTTTTTAGGAAAAATATGTATATTGAGGAACAAAGAAAATCAATTACAAGAAACAAAGATAAAAACCTATCAAAACACTAAGGGCAAAGCCCTATCAGCTACACTTTACAAAAGCAAAAAAAATAGGCCCAAGTTTTTACACAAATCGTAAGCTCAATGACAAAAGGCCTAAATCAAAGCACTTCTAGGTAAACTCCATTTCAAGTAGGCCATCCAGTTCTGGTAGTTTCTTCTCCTTATCTTCCAAGTCATGGCTCTAACTCTGACCATACCCTCAAATCTCTTTGACAATAATCTCCTTGGTCTTGGCCAAGCTGTTGAAGTGCCTGTCATTTATTTCCAACCAAAGGCAGTAAATGGTGGTAGAGAAGGAGATACTTCTGATTCTATTAACAAACATGGATCCCCCATAGTTAGTAATGGAATTATGAACCTCATCATACCAATTGAATCTATCTCTATATTCTTGGTTCTTGAACCCGATCTCCTGCCATACAGACTTAGCAAAACTGCACTCATTAAACAAGTGGGCAATGATCTCCACTTCCCAATTACAGCTACAACATAGGGATGGTGAGATGAAAACCTTCAAAGTAAGGCCAATGATATGATTTACTCAGAAAATAAAGTGATTGATTATAATAAAATCTTCTCGCGATAACCATGCCAAAGTTTGATGGGATTATTTTAACGTCAAGATTGTGTTTTCAATGACTGTCTTGACGAACACATAATAATAAGTCGAAAAAGAAAAGTGATGTAAACATGTGACATCCATTTATGGATGTAATCTAACTTCAAGGTCTTGGGTCATTTGATTTGATCAGGTAATCATGTATTGATTTTGATCAAAGTCCAAAAAACACTTGTCTATATAAGGAGTATGACGGAAATGTGGTGGTATTTCTATTATAGTTTGTGGATAATTCTTACCTAATCAGGAACAAGGTGGGAGTATTGTCTTACATAGGAATGTGAGTGTTGATACCAAATTTAGTCTGCTGACATGGTCCAATTGAATGAAGACACGTGGCAATCTACATGGCAACAACAAATACTTCCGAGGAACTCACACGCTCCGAGGAACCAAACTACGACGAGGAACACTGCTTCCCCGAGGAAATCATACGGTCCGAGGAACTCAAACGCTCCGAGGAACTCAGACGCTCCGAGGAACTAGAACTCTCTGAGGAACTCTTAAGTACCGAGAAGCTTAGGTGGTCCGAGCAACTCAGGCGTGTAATACCCCGTACTTTTGGCTATATTTATTTTTGGGATTAATCAATTAAATGCGTATTAATTGGAAATTAATCCGGGTTATAAATACTGATGTGATGCGAATTGGTATTTGATTATGTGCATATATGATTATATATGTATTTGGTATTATAAAATTTGTCGTGAGATTTATATACGGCAATTTGGAAATTTTGTTGAGACGCGTGGGACCGCCGCGTCACGGTATAATATTTTATTAATAAAAAGTGAATTTAAAATCGATAATCCGTATGGTCGTTTTGAGCGCGCCAACGCGTCCGGAAGGGTCGAGATAGTCAGAAAACACTAGCCGGGGGTATAGTTTGGATCCCGGGGTAATTTTAGACCGTACCGGTAACTTAAAGGGTATTTTAGTAATTTGGTATTTTTGGGTAATTAAAAGTGACGAAAATTGAGAGTTGTAATCTGATAAGGATTGACCCCAACCAACCCTTATTAACCCAACAAGCTACGGAGGTTTATTGAAATTAGGTTTCATAAGTTTCCCCAAAGCAAAACCCTAGCCACCATAGCCTTTTGGAGAAGAAAGCTTGGAGAAGGAGAGAGAGAGAGAGATTCTGCAGAAATTCTACACCGAATCCACACCAAATTTAGAAATCAAACCAAGGCAAGTGACTTTATTTCCATTTAATTACTGAGAATGTCTTTTCCATGTTAGAAATTGAAGAATCTTAATTGTTCTTGAAAGATTAAAAGAAAACCCATGAAATTTGAAGTTATTATTGAATGTTGGGATAGGTTTGCATGTAGAAACATTGTTGGGAGATTTAATTTCGGATATTTCATATCTAGGTGATGTACGAATTAAAATCTGGGAATTTATGATGAGAAAAAGTTAGGGTTTATGTTCTTGAAGAAAATTGGGAATTAGTGTATAAATTGTGATTTAATGATGTTTATATGATATCAAACCCTTTAATGATGTTAGTATAACCCCTTAACATGTTTGAGGATGATTAGAGAACTCAATATATTGTGGGAACGAATTTTAGAAGAGGTTTGAGGAGTAAAAATGGTGAAAAACGATTTTTGGGAAGTTCTGGGCAGAAACTGGCATCTCGTTAGAAGCAACCCCCAGGTCGTTCGAACGAGCTCGTTCGAACGAGCTTCTAACGAGTTGACCAGTCGTTATTAATGAGTAGGATTTTCGTTCGATATCTCGTTCGAACGAGATATCGTTAGAAGGGTCAGTTCGTTCGAACGAACTGGGACCTCGTTCGAACAGTCTCGTTCGAACGAGACTTCTAACGACCTGACAGTCCAAACTCGTTCGAAGCCTCGTTCGAACGAGACTTCTAACGAGTTGGCAGTTTGCCCCTTTTTGGACTGTTTTGACTTTTGGAGTTCCAGGAGATGGTTCAAGGGTAGGGTTAGCATCCCTTTGATGATATAGTGATTGATTTGGGACTTTTGGGTTATTGAGATGAGTAAATCATATACGAGAGTTATATCCAATGTATCATTTGGGTTGAGACGTGAGTGACTACTACGACGTGAGGATGAATTATAGCGCGTATAATTATGAACCGGAATAAAATAAGATGTGATAATTATCATTAGTACGAGAGTGCAACATGTACTACGAATATAATACGGTATTACTAAGATGTGTGTTTACTTAGTATTGATATATGGATTGTATGTATGACATACCTACCATACTTGCTATCACGGGAGGTTTCGTTCGCTTAGGACCCTCTATTCCTTGTGTGCCTACGGGGGGGATATAGACTGGTACCTTGATGAACATAGGTCATAGAAAGACTTATTGTGATATTAATAAGTCCGCTGACCATGGGAGCGTAGGTATGTGCGTGACCCATGTGATGGTGACTATGTTCGCCTCCACTATTTGTGATTTGTGTTATCTGAACTATTCCTGAGAGATTCGGAATATGTGATCCTTATGTACGTGATGTACCGGGATGGATAGCAGAGTATGTGTGCACTACAGCTTAGATTGCGGGGTGCTTGTATCGTATATTTATGATGTGAATAATATACATTAAATTAAAGGAAATCCTCATGTGAATGTTGTAAAAATATTACGGTATTGTTTCGAGTTATATAATGTGTTAACTGATAGTTATATCATTGGCATATTTAGTAACTGTGTTCACAGTAAACCTCTACTTGATTACGAGAGTTGTTATGTTATATGGAACCGATTACATGGGTAGAACCCGTGGTAGTCTAGCTAGTTATGTTGTCAGTTAGCTAGTAGTATGGGTAGTTATAGATGGGTACTTACGTTAGGAGTGCACAGTTAGACGAGAGGTGAGAATATAATGTGAGTGCACGTCCTAACATGTACTTTGCATTTAATGTTTTAAATGTTTTTAAAGCACTTGCAGGTTTTTAAAATGATTTCCACTTTCGGGCTCTGACCCATTTGCTTTCAAATATATTTTCTTGTAAAACCTTTTTAGGTGCCCAGCCACAAGGACACCAAGCATAGGTACTCATTCAGGTGACGTGCTGTAGCTGGTTGTGGAAGCTACAGGGATTTGCTCATAGACGCTTCTATCTTTTGGATTCCAGAGTCACTATCTATCAGTTGTAGGGCATGTTGCCCATTCCTATTTGGAGCATTTTTACATTTCAGTTTTCAGACTCTAGCATGTATTGCTCAGTATTCAGTTTTAGTTATTTATTTCAGTTTACATATCAGTTGTGGGATTTGTATTGAGGAGTTTTTCCTCCAGGTTTTATTTACATATTGTGATGGTTATTCTTGTTACTTCAGTATGGTGAATGGTGTTATTTAGTTATTCATTACTCTTGTTGCATGTTAATCAGATTTAATAAAATTTGGCACTTACTTTTTAAATACTAGGTGGTTAGTAATAATAAAACGTTTTCGACAGTGATGCTATTAACTGAGCCAACTTGGCATTTTGAATTAATTTTATAAAGGAGTAGCTACCCGGTGTTTAATTAGTCGGGGTGTCACAGGTGGTATCAGAGCATCAGGTTCTAGTGTCCTTTAGGATCTGTACGGCTATTATGTTTCCGCTACGTTTCTTTGATATAGAGCCCTATATTTTAGGACTGTTGTATTCTTTTGTGTATGCTTCGTCTTCAGCTATATTAAGTTTATAAATCGTGAACTTATAAACTTTGTTCTTATTTCAGATGCCTCCACGACGTGCACGACGAGTTCCCAGGAATGCTACGCCCGAACCACAGCCCGCTCCAGTTCAGGGCATGATGAACGCCGCTGAGGTTGCTGCTATAGTAGCCCAAGCGGTAAATGCCGCGATTGCCGTGATTCAGCAGGCACCACCTCAGGCGCCGGCTGCCGCGCCAGTACAGGTTAATGCATTCCCGTCTGCTTGGGAGCGTGTACATGACGCTTTTCAGAAAGCGCATCCACCAGAGTTTGCTGGAAGCTCAGATGTGGTTATCTCGAGCCAATGGAGGAAGGACATGCAGAGGCATTTGAGGATGCATGAGTGCACTGATGTTCAGAAACAGGTGCTAGCTACTTTCAAGCTAGTTGGATCTGCGCTGCAGTGGTGGGAGTCCATTACCACCGCGGAGGAGAGGGATACCCTCACGATACAGGAGTTCTGGGTGCGGTTCGACCGCAAGTACTTTCCGTCCGCAGTTCATACAGAGATGAGGAGGAAGCTGATGAGTTTGAAGCAAGAGGGCAAGACAGTGGCCGAGTATGAGGCCGAGTTCACAAACTTGTTGAATATCGTTCCAGACGAGATTCCAACAGAGAAGAAGAAGATAGAGAAGTTCACCGACGGGTTGAATTGGAGAATCCGGCAGCATTTGCTTGGGAACCTATCGTTGGCCACGTATTCTGATGTGGTTAACGCTGCATTACTACACTGCCAGGACCACCGTTTTCATATGGCCGAGGGCAAGCGGTCAGGGGAGTCTAGCCATCAGGGAAGGACTGGAGGACATGGTGCCAGCGGGGCACAAACCGGTCAGGGGCAGAGACAGACTGAGCAGGGTACCCAGCAGGGGGACAATAAGAGGTTCCGATCAGGGAACTACAGGCAGGGACAGGGAGGTTTCCGCCAGGGCCATCAGGGTCCAAACGGCCAGCAGGGCCAGCAGGGGCAGAATGGGCAGCAGTTCCATCAGGGCCAGCAGGGCCAAGGGAGGAATGGTAACGGCCACCAGGGCCGGGGACAGCAGGGGCAGAGGGGAGGAAACTTCCCAGGGAAGTGCTTTACTTGTGGCAAGACTGGCCATAAGAAGCAAGATTGTCCTGATAGGGGCAGGGCCCCACAACAGCAGCAGCAGGGTGCTCGCCAGGATCCACAGAGACCTATGTTTCCCGCCGCTCTTCCTGCACCGCCACAGATGGCAGCATTGCCACCCATTCCAGCAGTCCCAACTCAGCAGGGGCAGCTACAGTATGGACGTGTCTACAACGTTCACCAGGCTGCAGTTCCACAGGCACCGCCGACGATCGAGGGTACGTTTCCTATCCATGGCACTATGGGTCGGGTGTTATTTGATACGGGTGCTACACACTGTTTTATTGCTACACACTTCGCGAAAGCTTTAGGATTGTTAGCTACGGCAGAGAGCACAGTGACGTGTGTCGACTCACCATTAGGGAGTGGGTCACTTATTTTCTTTATATGCCGGGGAGTCGGGGTAGAGGTTGGTGGTTTGGTATTGCCTGCGGACATGTTAGTGTTAGACATGCATGTTCACGATGTGATCATCGGGATGGATTGGCTCGTAGCATATAGGGCCATGATTGATTGCTTCAGCGGGAGCATTGTTTTTGCCATTCCGGGGCAGGAGATGTTTATAGTGGCGATGCCTCGCCCAGAGGGAGGATCGACCGCTCATCTGTATTACATAGAGGAGGATACCTCTAAGGAGGTTGTGATTCCTTTAGATTCGATCCCGGTTGTCAGGGAGTATTCGGATGTGTTTCAGGAGATACCAGGCTTACCACCCAGTCGAGAGATAGACTTCGTTATTGATCTGCTACCGGGTACGAGACCTATAGCACGTGCACCGTACCGTATGGCTCCAGCTGAGATGCGAGAGTTACGGGATCAGATAGAGCAGCTGTTAGGGCAGGGCTTTATTCGCAGGAGTACCTCACCTTGGGGCGCTCCAGTTTTGTTTGTGAAGAAGAGGGATGGTTCACTGAGATTGTGCGTGGACTACCGAGAGTTGAATAAGGTCACGATACGGAATAAGTATCCGTTGCCTCGAATCGATGACTTATTCGACCAGTTGAGAGGAGCTTCTTTCTTCTCGAAGATTGACTTGAGGTCGGGATACCATCAGTTGCGTATCAGGGAGGAGGATGTCTCGAAGACTGCGTTCTTGTCGAGATATGGTTCTTATGAGTTTCGGGTTATGCCTTTCGGCTTGACCAACGCTCCAGCAGTGTTTATGGACTTGATGAATAGGGTGTTCAGAGATTTCCTAGATCAATTTGTCATTGTCTTCATTGATGACATTCTGGTTTACTCTCAGACAGAGGAGGAGCACGCCGAGCATTTGAGGATGGTTTTGCAGACACTTCGTCAGAACGAGCTGTATGCAAAATATGAGAAGTGCGGGTTTTGGCTGAAGGAAGTCCAGTTCTTGGGTCACATTATTTCCAACCAGGGAATATCTGTCGATCCGGGGAAGGTGTCAGCGGTGAGGGAGTGGGGACAGCCCACGACACCAACGGAGATTCGTAGTTTCTTGGGTTTAGCAGGATACTACAGGAGGTTTATTCGGGGTTTCTCAGAGATAGCAGGTCCTTTGACACACCTTACTCGTAAGGGTGTGCCATATATCTGGAGTGATGCCTGTCAGTTGGCATTCGATGAGTTGAAGGACAAATTGACCTCAGCACCTGTGTTAGCATTGCCGAGACCGGGAGTTGAGTATTTGGTTTACACCGATGCGTCTTTGCAAGGACTTGGAGGTGTTTTGCAGCAGGAGAGACATGCCATAGCTTATGCTTCCCGTAAGCTTAAGCCTCATGAGAAGAATTACCCCACGCATGATTTGGAATTGGCAGCAGTAGTATTTGCCTTACGGATTTGGAGGCACTATCTTTTGGGGGAGAAGTTTCAGCTGTTCACGGACCACAAGTCACTACAGTATCTGTTCACGCAGAAGGAATTAAATATGCGGCAGCGTAGGTGGCTTGAATTTGTGAAAGACTACCAGTTCGACATTCAGTACCACCCGGGTAAGGCTAATGTGGTAGCAGACGCGTTGAGCCGCAGGCCAGCAGATGAGGTGGCAGAGGTGTGGAAAGCGAAGTGGAAGGAATTGGGACACCAGGATGCAGTGGCCCGATCTTTCATGGCTGTGATGACCGTTACACCGCAGATTGTCACGAAGGTTGTACGGGCACAGGCAAATGATTCGTTCTGTCAGGAGCAGATAGTTCGATTACTCGCTGAGGGAGCTGAATCCTATACCATTAGCTCAGACGGGGGATTACGCTTCAATGGAAGATTGGTAGTTCCGGAAGGAGAGGAACTGCGACACGATGTGATGGCAGAGTCGCACGGCTCACGGTTCGCGGTACATCCCGGAGGGGACAAAATGTACCAAGATATGAGACGGCAGTATTGGTGGAGCGGTATGAAGAGAGATATCGCAGAGTTTGTCTCGAAATGCGCCACTTGTCAGCTTGTAAAAGTGGATCATCAGAGACCAACAGGATTGCTACAGCCATTGGAGGTTCCGGTGTGGATGTGGGAGAGCATATCCATGGACTTTATCACGGGGTTGCCTACGTCGCAGAGGGGTCACGACTCCGTTTGGGTAATTGTGGACAGATTGTCCAAGGTCGCTCACTTTTTACCCGTTAGGACTGATTACACTGCGGGTCAGTATGCCCAACTCTTCATTTCAGAGATTGTGAGACTTCACGGTGTGCCCCTAAATATCGTGTCTGACAGAGACAAGATATTTGTTTCGAGGTTTTGGGAGAGTTTCCAGGAGGCCATGGGCACGGAATTGCGGTTGAGTACGGCTTATCATCCGCAGACTGATGGGCAGACCGAGCGCACCAATCAGATGTTGGAAGACATGCTACGCATGTGTATTATTGACTTCGGGGGTGGATGGGAGCAGTACCTTCCACTGGTGGAGTTTGCTTACAACAACTCCTATCAGTTCACGATTGGCATGGCTCCGTTTGAGGCATTGTACGGTAGGCCTTGTCGTTCCCCAGCATGTTGGTTGGAAGTGGGGGACAACAAACTACTTGGGCCGGAAGTAATTCAGGATACTTCGGCAAGGATTGAGTTGATTCGGAGTCGCATTCGGGTAGCTCAAGACAGGCAGAAGAGTTATGCTGATGCAAAGAGATTTTTCAGGGAGTTCCAAGTGGGGGACCAGGTTTTGCTCAGGGTTTCTCCGATGAAGGGGATTATGCGATTCGGGAAGAAGGGGAAGTTGGCACCGAGGTATGTGGGGCCGTTTCCTATTATTGAGCGGATCGGACCGGTTGCGTATAGACTCGGGTTACCGGAGCATTTACATCGGATTCACGACGTGTTCCATATTTCCTCGCTGAGGAAATACCTTAGGGATGATTTGGCTCATTCTCACATTGCTGTGGAGGACATCGATCTCCAGCCGGATAACTCTTATGAGGAAGGGCCGATTGCTATTCTGGACCGAAGCGAGAGGAAACTACGGTCAAAGATAGTCCCGTTAGTACGTGTTCAGTGGCGACATCACAATGTCGAGGAGTCCACATGGGAGCGCGAGGATGAGATGCGCGAACGTTATCCAGAGCTGTTTTTAGCAGGTACTTTCTAGTTTCGAATTTCGGGACGAAATTCAGTTATTAGGGGGGGAGTATGTAATACCCCGTACTTTTGGCTATATTTATTTTTGGGATTAATCAATTAAATGCGTATTAATTGGAAATTAATCCGGGTTATAAATACTGATGTGATGCGAATTGGTATTTGATTATGTGCATATATGATTATATATGTATTTGGTATTATAAAATTTGTCGTGAGATTTATATACAGCAATTTGGAAATTTTGTTGAGACGCGTGGGACCGCCGCGTCACGGTATAATATTTTATTAATAAAAAGTGAATTTAAAATCGATAATCCGTATGGTCGTTTTGAGCGCGCCAACGCGTCCGGAAGGGTCGAGATAGTCAGAAAACACTAGCCGGGGGTATAGTTTGGATCCCGGGGTAATTTTAGACCGTACCGGTAACTTAAAGGGTATTTTAGTAATTTGGTATTTTTGGGTAATTAAAAGTGACGAAAATTGAGAGTTGTAATCTGATAAGGATTGACCCCAACCAACCCTTATTAACCCAACAAGCTACGGAGGTTTATTGAAATTAGGTTTCATAAGTTTCCCCAAAGCAAAACCCTAGCCACCATAGCCTTTTGGAGAAGAAAGCTTGGAGAAGGAGAGAGAGAGAGAGATTCTGCAGAAATTCTACACCGAATCCACACCAAATTCAGAAATCAAACCAAGGCAAGTGACTTTATTTCCATTTAATTACTGAGAATGTCTTTTCCATGTTAGAAATTGAAGAATCTTAATTGTTCTTGAAAGATTAAAAGAAAACCCATGAAATTTGAAGTTATTATTGAATGTTGGGATAGGTTTGCATGTAGAAACATTGTTGGGAGATTTAATTTCGGATATTTCATATCTAGGTGATGTACGAATTAAAATCTGGGAATTTATGATGAGAAAAAGTTAGGGTTTATGTTCTTGAAGAAAATTGGGAATTAGTGTATAAATTGTGATTTAATGATGTTTATATGATATCAAACCCTTTAATGATGTTAGTATAACCCCTTAACATGTTTGAGGATGATTAGAGAACTCAATATATTGTGGGAACGAATTTTAGAAGAGGTTTGAGGAGTAAAAATGGTGAAAAACGATTTTTGGGAAGTTCTGGGCAGAAACTGGCATCTCGTTAGAAGCAACCCCCAGGTCGTTCGAACGAGCTCGTTCGAACGAGCTTCTAACGAGTTGACCAGTCGTTATTAACGAGTAGGATTTTCGTTCGATATCTCGTTCGAACGAGATATCGTTAGAAGGGTCAGTTCGTTCGAACGAACTGGGACCTCGTTCGAACAGTCTCGTTCGAACGAGACTTCTAACGACCTGACAGTCCAAACTCGTTCGAAGCCTCGTTCGAACGAGACTTCTAACGAGTTGGCAGTTTGCCCCTTTTTGGACTGTTTTGACTTTTGGAGTTCCGGGAGATGGTTCAAGGGTAGGGTTAGCATCCCTTTGATGATATAGTGATTGATTTGGGACTTTTGGGTTATTGAGATGAGTAAATCATATACGAGAGTTATATTCAATGTATCATTTGGGTTGAGACGTGAGTGACTACTACGACGTGAGGATGAATTATAGCGCGTATAATTATGAACCGGAATAAAATAAGATGTGATAATTATCATTAGTACGAGAGTGCAACATGTACTACGAATATAATACGGTATTACTAAGATGTGTGTTTACTTAGTATTGATATATGGATTGTATGTATGACATACCTACCATACTTGCTATCACGGGAGGTTTCGTTCGCTTAGGACCCTCTATTCCTTGTGTGCCTACGGGGGGGATATAGACTGGTACCTTGATGAACATAGGTCATAGAAAGACTTATTGTGATATTAATAAGTCCGCTGACCATGGGAGCGTAGGTATGTGCGTGACCCATGTGATGGTGACTATGTTCGCCTCCACTATTTGTGATTTGTGTTATCTGAACTATTCCTGAGAGATTCGGAATATGTGATCCTTATGTACGTGATGTACCGGGATGGATAGCAGAGTATGTGTGCACTACAGCTTAGATTGCGGGGTGCTTGTATCGTATATTTATGATGTGAATAATATACATTAAATTAAAGGAAATCCTCATGTGAATGTTGTAAAAATATTACGGTATTGTTTCGAGTTATATAATGTGTTAACTGATAGTTATATCATTGGCATATTTAGTAACTGTGTTCACAGTAAACCTCTACTTGATTACGAGAGTTGTTATGTTATATGGAACCGATTACATGGGTAGAACCCGTGGTAGTCTAGCTAGTTATGTTGTCAGTTAGCTAGTAGTATGGGTAGTTATAGATGGGTACTTACGTTAGGAGTGCACAGTTAGACGAGAGGTGAGAATATAATGTGAGTGCACGTCCTAACATGTACTTTGCATTTAATGTTTTAAATGTTTTTAAAGCACTTGCAGGTTTTTAAAATGATTTCCACTTTCGGGCTCTGACCCATTTGCTTTCAAATATATTTTCTTGTAAAACCTTTTTAGGTGCCCAGCCACAAGGACACCAAGCATAGGTACTCATTCAGGTGACGTGCTGTAGCTGGTTGTGGAAGCTACAGGGATTTGCTCATAGACGCTTCTATCTTTTGGATTCCAGAGTCACTATCTATCAGTTGTAGGGCATGTTGCCCATTCCTATTTAGAGCATTTTTACATTTCAGTTTTCAGACTCTAGCATGCATTGCTCAGTATTCAGTTTTAGTTATTTATTTCAGTTTACATATCAGTTGTGGGATTTGTATTGAGGAGTTTTTCCTCCAGGTTTTATTTACATATTGTGATGGTTATTCTTGTTACTTCAGTATGGTGAATGGTGTTATTTAGTTATTCATTACTCTTGTTGCATGTTAATCAGATTTAATAAAATTTGGCACTTACTTTTTAAATACTAGGTGGTTAGTAATAATAAAACGTTTTCGACAGTGATGCTATTAACTGAGCCAACTTGGCATTTTGAATTAATTTTATAAAGGAGTAGCTACCCGGTGTTTAATTAGTCGGGGTGTCACAAGGCGGTCCGAGCTGCACCTCGAACAAAGCATTAATAGCTGGATAACCAACAGTTCGACTGATTCATTAAATGCTTATAATTCAGACGCACACGCTTAAGGGGCATTGAATGTATTACCCTTTCATATGTACATCATTTAATGTATTACCCTTTCACATTACAGCCTCAGGGCTATAAATACATTGTACAATCCTCATCATAAGGGGACCGAAATTTCTTGATAGAACTTGTAATCGAGAATTCCCAAACACTCAGCAATAACATAACAGTGGACGTAGGACATTCTTATAAGGCTGAACCACTTTAAAATTATTTGTCTCATTTATTTATCTGTGATTGATTAATTAGATATGATCTAATTTTTTACATCAACAGATTGGGGCCGTTTGTGGGAAACGACTGGTAATATCGTTTTTCACCAAAAACAATCCATTACAAATGGCTGATATTCCAGAATCCAGCAATCGAAATGCTGGAACCCCTCCAAATCCATCTGCTCCGCCAAATATTCCAGATCTGGCTGGAATAATGACAAATCTGGCTCAGGGCCAGACCGTCATGCAAGAAACTATGCGACAACTCATACAAACCCTCCATGGCGGTGCACCAACCCACTCAGGACTGCGGAGTATTCAAAGAAACACCCGTGCACCATGCTCGCGTACTAAGCGCACCAATTCATATCGCAATGAAGAGTCTGAAGATTTTTCTTATCAACCTGGACGAACTTCGTCAATACGAGCCACAGATACTGAACAACGTATCACTTTCTCTCCAGAGAGGACTAGTGCGATAGAGAGGTTAAGCAGGGTATCACCTTTTGATCGATTAGGACTTAGAAGGAGTAGAAGTCCTCCTAAAGTCGTATCGAGGAGTTTTCGACGACCATCAGATTTAAGGGAAGGATCTTCCCAGTCGCGACCAGCTGCTCGTCAAGATAGATCCCATGAGCGACTAGCTGCTCGTCAAGATAGATTCCAGGAAGCCACATCAACACGATCAACTGCTTGAACCAACAGGCCCAAGGACGGAAATGATGCATGGAAAGGCTCTATTCAGAGGCTGGAGGATAGATTAGGGGAAATGGCTAAGGCCAAGAATCCTCTACAACGAACCTTTGTTCGAGGAACACCTTTTGTCCAGTCCATTGTAGATTTTCCAACACCATCAAAGTTCAAAGCACCTATTGTGACTCCTAAGTATGATGGAAAGACTGACCCTGTCCTTCATACAGAACAATACCAAGCTGCAGCCGACATCTATGCTGTTCCAGATGAGATGAGATGCAGAGCATTCTCGGGAACTCTTACCGGATCTGCTCAAATATGGTATAATAATCTTCCTCGGGGTAAGATCTCAACTTTTCTTCAACTGGCCGAGTTATTCAATGGGAATTTCTATTTTGGGGCAAAGCTAGTTAAACGAGTAGCACATTTGTTAAGTGTTAGACAAAAGGGTGGTGAGAGTACCAGAGATTATATAACTCGTTTTAATAACGAGAAACTCGAAGTCATTGATTATGAGGAGAAGACAACGATTACCGCCTTGATGAGTGGACTACTGCCGAACAAGTTGTACTACACTTTGGCCAAAGATCCACCTAGAACCATGTCAGACCTGATGGGAAAAGCGTCCAAGATTATGAATGCCGAGGAGGCTATGGCTCCGAAAAAGAATATGGATGCTAAAGAAACCAAGGTGGAAGGTGATAAAGCTAAGAAGAAAGAGCATAAGAACAATGGTAATGAAAAACATTCAAAAACTAGGTCGGTATGGGACGTAATGAAGAAATATGATAATTATACTCCTTTGAAGAAGGATATCAACCATGTTCTAGAATAAATCAAGAACAACGAGGAGTTAAACTGGCCAGAGAAAATGAAGGCAGACCCTGACAAGAGGAATAAGGCAAAGTATTGCGAGTTTCATAAAGATCATGGCCATATGACCAAGAACTGCATAGCTCTTCAGAATGAGATTGAAACACTCATCCAACGAGGAAAGCTGTCAAAGTATGTTGATCGTGGAAACAAAAGAAGAAACAACGACCGAGCAAGAGAGAGGTCTATATCTCCTCGTCGAGCAGAGGAGAACAAGAAAAGAAACCATGAAGTTGATCCAAAAGACGACCCCGATCTTCCCAAGAGACCAAGGCAGCCAGAACGAGAGGTATTTTCAATACGCTTTGGGTTCATTTAACTGTAATGTTATTACAGGTGGAGATGCAGGAGGAGGAAACCTTACTGCAGAAAGAAAAGCTTACCTCTGTGAGGCTCAAGCTTGCTCGTACATTCAACGAATAAATCTAGCTGAGGAGGATCGCCCGAGAAAGGTGAACAAAGAGAAATTGGTCATTGGTTTCTCAAAGAATGACCTCGCAGGTATTCTATATCATCATGATGACCCATTGATGATCAAAATGAGGATGAAGGAGGTTATGATTTCAAGAGTATTGGTCGACAATGGTAGCTCGGCAGACATCATGTTCTACTCGTGCTTCGACAGTTTAAATCTAAAGCTATCTCAATTGGAGCCTTATCACAGACCCCTCATCGGTTTTGCTTGCGAGAAAGTATTTCCACTTGGGACGATCAAGTTGGATATATTCATTGGTACGTGGCCTGCTTGTCGAACAGAAAGAATACGCTTCTTCGTGATGGATAAGAATGTTCAATCATCGTACAATATCATCATGGGAAGAGTAGGATTGAAGAAATTCGAGGTTGTATACAGTGCATCAGTGCCTAAAATTTCCAACAAATTTTGGAGTAGGAGTTGTGAAAGGTGATCAGAAAGTAGCTCGGGAATGCTATTATTCATCCGCCGAGCAAGAGGAACTGGAGGAATCAAGGAAAAAGACTACTACCTATCAAGTGGATGAAGGTGCAGAGATTGAAACATTGGATCCTAGAGATGAGTCGTAACTCGTGAAGGGTCAAGTGGTGGAAGCTACTGAAAACATCATTCTGGACGATAAGCACCCTGAGCGTACTACTCAAGTAGGTTCGTCATTGGAAGCCTCACTAAAACATGAATTTATAACTTTCCTTAGAAGCAGAAAACAAACTTTTGCGTGGAGTCATGAAGATATGCTTGGGATAGACCCAAATTTCTTATGTCACGAGCTCAATGTGAATAAGGAGATCAAGCCTGTGAAGCAGAGAAGAAGAGTATTCAGTCCTGAGAAGAATCAAGCTATACAGGAGGAAGTCGAGAAGCTCCAGAAAGCTTGTTTCATTGAAGATGTTAAATATCCAGACTGGTTAGCCAATGTGGTGATGGTAAAGAAGAAAAACAACAAGTGGAGGATGTGTGTAGACTTCACCAACCTCAACAAAGCATGCCCAAAGGATCATTTTCCACTGCCCCGAATTGACCAACTGGTGGATGCTACCTCGGGACACGAGTTGCTGAGCTTCATGGATGCTTATTCTGGTTACAATCAGATGAAAATGAAACCTGAAGACAGGGAAAGTACTTCTTTCATTACCCCTAGGGGAACTTATTGTTATAATGTTATGCCTTTTGGTTTGAAAAATGCAGGTGCGACATATCAGCGGCTGATGAACAAGGTCTTTACTGAACAAATCAGTTGCAATATGGAAGTATATATTGACGATATGCTGATAAAGAGCAAGAAAGCTGCCGATCATCTAGTTGACTTAAGTCAGACTTTTGATCAACTGGATAAATATCAAATGAAGCTAAACCCGACGAAGTGCATATTTGGAGTACGAGAAGGCATGTTTCTCGAGTACATTGTCAATCAGCGAGGCATTGAGGCAAATCCTGAAAAGATCAAAGCTCTATTAGGGCTGCGATATCCAACGACGAAGAAGGAAGTACAGAGTCTCACAGGACGAGTAGCCGCACTCAACAGATTTGTGTCACGAGACTTTTGAGTGGAATGATGAATGTGAGAAGGCTTTCCAAGACTTGAAGAAGTACTTGGGAGCACCTCCACTGTTGTCCAGGCCGGTGATGGGAGAAAAATTATATTTGTATCTTGCAGTGTCTAAGAATGCAGTTAGCTCGGCGTTGATCAGAGTGGAGAATGGAGTGCAAAAACCAATTTACTACACAAGTAAGGCCTTCCGAGGAGCAGAAATCAGATATCCAAAGCTGGAAAAATTGGCATTGGCGCTAATTGAGGCGAGTAGGATAATGAGGCCATATTTCCAGGCTCATACCATAGTAGTATATACCGATATGCCATTGAGGCAAGCCCTTCATAAACCAGAAAAATTAGGGAGATTGATGTAGTGGGCAATAGAGCTCGGTGAATATGATATAGTTTATGAACCCAGATCATCGCTAAAAGGGTAGGCTGTAGCAGATTTTATAGCAGAGTTCACCTATCCTGATACCCCCGAGGAGCAAAAGTTGCTCGCTAATCAACCTGTGGATGTTACAGGATCATCAGACATTAGCTCAGACCAACTCTGGTTGGTAAAAGGGAAAGTGGATGTTACAGGATCATCAAATTCGATCCCAGATCAACTCCGGTTGGTGAAAGGGCAAGAAAAGATGATCGATGAAGAGTGAGAAATATCAGGGGAATATGAAAGGAAGGAACAAATATTTCACCGAGGAACTCTGACAGATCAGAAGTTTGAAGACGAGTTACCTATATGGAGGCTATATGTAGATGGGTCATCTTGCACTGCAGGATGTGGCGCGGGGATAGTTTTGAGCTCTCCGAACGAGGTCGACATGGAATACGCCTTACGTTTTCAATTCAAAGCTTCCAATAATGAGGCTGAGTATGAGGCCATGATTGCAGGTCTTAGTTTGGCAAAAATTATGGAGGCGCAGCAGGTTATTGTCTTCAGTGATTCACAATTGATTGTAAATCAAATGTTGGGAGTATATGCAGTTAAAGGAGAATTAATGATCAAATATCATGCAAAGGCAAAGGAGATGGAGTCAGAATTTGCCGCTATTCAGCTGGTCAGAATACCAAGAATGGATAATGCGAGAGAAGACGCCCTAGCTCGATTAGCATTAGCTACTTGCACCGAGTTACGACGAACAATCCCAATTGAAGTTTTAGTTGGTCGGAGTATAGATGAAGATCTGACGATGAACTTTATTACCCTTGATTTAGGCCCATCTTGGATGGATCCAATCAGGGCATATATTGAGGAGGGAGAATTACCAATTGACAAGCTCGCAGCCAATAAATTGAAGTTTAAAGCTGCTCGGTATGTATTAACTAACGGTATTCTGTATAGACAAGGAATTATGGAAGGTTTGCAGAGATGTGTGCATCCCACCGAGGTGAAAGAATTAATTTAAGAGATCCATAAAGGGTCCTGTGGAGCCCATGTAGCAGGTCGGACGCTTTTGCAAAGGGTGATGACGCAGGGATACTACTGGCCGACGATGAGGGCTGATTGTATAGTCTATGCCAAGAAATGTGACAAGTGCCAACGCTTTTCCTCCATCCAAAGAACTCCACAAGCATTGTTGACACCCATCACTTCCCCTTGGCCATTTTCCATGTGGGGAATAGATTTGGTTGGGCCACTGCCAATGACCAGAGGAAGGTTCAAATACCTCATCGTCGCAGTGGATTATTTTACTAAATGGGTAGAAGCTGAGCCTCTCATTGATATGACGTACGAGAAGGTGTACCAATTTGTTTGGAAGAACATCATTTGTCGATATGGTCTTCCTCATGCTTTCATTACAGACCATGGAACACAATTTGATAACGAGGAGTTCGCTGCCTATTGTCATCAGTAAAATATTTTGAAGGGCCACTCAACACCAGGCCATCCTCAAAGCAATGGACAAACTGAAGTGACAAATAGAACGCTGCTAAATGGTTTGAAGAAAAGATTGGATGACGCAAAAGCAAACTGGATCAACGAGTTACAGGCAGTATTGTGGGCTTACCGAACTACTCCCCGAGTAGCAACTGGAAAATCACCATATATGCTGGCGTTTGGAATTTAAGCTGTTATACCTGCCGAGTTGGGCCTCCCAACACACAGGGTATTGAATTTCAATTCCCCTGTCAGCGACTTAATGAGAAGATTGGATTTATACATGCTCGAGGAAGTTAGAGAAGAAGCAGCCATTAGAAATGCTGCTTACCAGCAGCGAACAACTTTGTTCTACAACAAAAGAGTGAAGAAGTGCGACCTGAAAGAAGGAGATTATGTACTGAAGAAAGTGATTCAAAAGCACAATAAAATGGAGGCAAACTGGCATGGACCATACCGAGTTACAGTAGTTGTTCGACCAGGAACTTACCGAATAGCAACTTTAGAAGGAGAGGAGTTTAAGAATGCATGGAACGCAGAGCACCTACGCAAGTATTATCAGTGATGAATAAAATGAAGATATTATGCCGAATTCTTTCTTTTTATTGAAAGTTTTTCGTGGAGTACTAGTGCTACACACTACTCGGCAAAACTCGACAAAGCTCAGGCTGCTCAAATTTTTTCTCGAAAATGCCAACTAAGGTTGGTCGAGAGACCTATATTCCTCCGGGAAGTAAAGCTACCAATATTCCTCCGGGAAATAAAATTTGTATTCCTAAGGGAAGTAAAATTATATGTTCCTCGGGAAATAAAAGTATTCCTAAAAATGCCAACTTATGTCGGTTAGGAAGTAAATATATTCTCGAAAATACTAAATATGGCTGGTCGGGGATAAAAACCCTAACTGTAGTTGGTCGACAAGGAAAATTTACCGACCTTGGTTGGTTGGAAACATTTAAGAAAAAAAATATACTAACTATGGATGGTCGGGGATAAAAACCCACTAACTGTAGTTGGTCGACAAGGAAAATTTACCGACCTTGGTTGGTCAGAAACATTTTATGAAGATGAGAAAGTGATCGAGCAACATTTTTTATACTCGTAACTTTATTACTAAGTTGGTCGAGAAACAAAACTCTATTATTAAGTGATCGAGCAACATTTTTTTATACTCGTAACTTTTTAAATTTCAATAAGTTGGTCAACAATAAATTGGGCGACAATTAACACAATATCATTATCTTTTTAACAAATATGCATGCACAAATGTAAAGTGTTTGATAATTACAAGACAATGGCAATTAAGATTGCGAACAAAAATGAAAGTCTTTCATTAAATCCAAAATAAATTACATTGATAATGAAATGAAAGTTACATTGATATTGAAATGTATACTAACTATTACATCAAAATTCCTACTCTATTGGTTTTTTCCCCTCTGCATTCGAAACAGGTTCCTCGCCAGCAGGCGGATCATTTAAAGCCAGAGGAGAATTTATGAAGTTTAAATCTTTTAACATACTGACATTCATCACGGATGGTCGATCTAGAAGATGCTCGGTACGAGATATCTTGACATTTGAATGGAGATTGTAGTCGCCGAGATATTTGGAAATCAAGCATCGAGGAATGGCCCGAGCAGGGATCCAAATCATATCCAATTTGTATGGTGGCACGGGTAGGTCGAGCAACCCAGGATCATGGTAGTCCCACAGGTAATGACCCTATTTGAGTTGCAGCACACCTAAGGCATTCAACCAGCCTTGCTTGTAGCCCTCATTATTGGCATTCTGGATACGATCGTCCAAGTGGTAGAGCGCCTCGTTGTATCCAGCCATCCAGAACTCCCTGGGCTATTTGTGGAACTGATATGTTAGTCTCTCTAGCTGCTCGTGGAGATTTTTGATGAAGAGTTCCTTGTTCTCCAAAGTAGATTTCTGCTCAGAGAGCTGCTCTTCTAAGTCCCTAATCTTCTTTGACATTTCAGCCAACGCCTGGTTCTTCGCCATTAACTGGAAGGCCTGGTTCTCTAAGGCAGACTGAGTCCTCTGTTCCTCGACAGGGATACGAGCTGCTCTTGCTTGTCCCCGAGGAGCTCTTACTCGTGCGCAAGAAGATGTGGAAGGGACAACCCTCTTCAAGGTTTCCAACTCATCCCTTAAGTTGGCGTTCTCGACCTCCAAGAACGAGAATCCCTCATCAGTCACTGGGATTAAAGCTTTTGAAGTGGAAGCTGTAGACTTCAACTGTGATAAATCCCTTTGCAGGTTGTTGTTTTCTTGCTCCAGCAACTCGGCTATTTGTCTGCACTCCTCGACCTCACCCCTCAAGATTCTCTCCCTTACATCATAGCCAGCAAAAAGCTTCTCGTAGCCCTTGTCGGTAATGATCTGCTGGTACTTCTTCTCGTACCCCTCATGCAACAGGGCAGTGGATTCTTTGTATTGTTGCTGAAGGTCTTCGAGGGTGCCTTGGAGATCCTCGATCATATCATAATAGTCCACATTATTGGCCACTGCTCGATCAAGTAGACACTTCAGATATTGATATGCTTCAACTGCTTGTTTAGAAGCATCTTGGCCGAGGATGTCGACGACTTGTGCTGCACTCAGGTCTGTGTGACGAGCCTTAAAATATTCATTGCATTGCCTCAGCATCTTTGTATCGTGAGCAGATAACAATTCCATCCTGGCCAGAAACTAGCAGAGAAAGAAAAAGCAATAATCAATAAGAATCAAGACAGAGTATGAAGAAGAGACAACAGTATGAATAAACACAAGTTCAAGTTTTATTATATCATAAAGGTCAGAAGTACAAGATTCAGAGTTACATATTCATGGTTACAATTGACAAAAGAAAAATATAAAGATAAACCCGAACAACTCTACACCTTTTCCTTGTCTCCCAAAACCTTCTCGGGAGGCTGGGACGAGGAAGTAGGTTGCTTGAAGGGAGTAGTGAGTTGCTCGGGGAGCGCCAACAGTTGCTCGGAAGAAGTAATGATTTGCTGAGGTTCCTCGGTAGCAGGCTGGATGGCTGGGGGATGATCTCCCATCACTATAGAAGACTCTTCGGAGGCAGTTTCGTCCTCTTCTTTATCTTCAGGAGTTGGAGGGGGACCAGGGATGTGTCGCTGGAAGAGCTCAGAAGATTCATCAACCTTCATCTCCTGAAGAGGTGCGACCCACCCATCTCTAAAATATTTTAGGCTGCCATATTCGACTTGCGACATCATGGCAGCCAACCCCTTGTTCCACCCCTTGTCCAGCCAGCGCTGAAAGACTTCTTCACAACCATTTTTCTCTTCAACTTCTTCGAGGAAAGCGTCTCGGATAGCAGGTTATCAGTAGCTTTTAATTTTCTCTCAGCCTCCACCTTCTGCCGATTTACTTCCTGAAGCTGACCCAACTTCTCCTCAGCAACCTTGAGCTTATTCTCAAGCTCTCCAGCATTCTTGAGCTTCTCGTCAAGCTCTTTATTTTTCCCTTCCAAGTCCTTTATTCTCTTCTCCAACTCTTTGGAGACTTCAACAGCTTGAGCTTTTTCCTGCTCGGTGGAGGCAAGCTTGTTCTCCCAGATTGCCTTATCAGTAGCATATTTCTGGCGAGAATCTTCCAAAGACTTAATAGCTTCCTCCAGAGCTCCCTCCACACTAGACGAGGAGCATGAAGCTTTAATCGCCTCATATTTCTTCAAAATGGTATTGAAGCAGCTCACCAACTGTGAAAAGAAAATGAAAGCAAGTCAGAGACAGATATAACAAAGAAAAGATGAAAAGTTCAAAATAATTAGACTTACAAAAGCAATATGGCGAGCAACTAACGAAGGGACCATGTCCCGAGTAAGGTTTTCTTTAGTACCTTGGACCTCGGGAATGATCCAGGGCTTTACCGAGCTCATGGCAGAGCTCGGAGGAACAAAAGTAGGAACCCCAGTCCCAGTGGTTGGGGGCTGAGAGATGGTTTCAGCCAAATTGACCGAGGAGCTCTTCTTCAGCCTCCTCGGGGGAACAGGAACAGTCTCGACCAAGGAAGAACTCTTGGTCGGTGATATTACAATCACTTCTCCTGGAGCAGCAGACCTGCTCGGAGCCACTTGGGGCTTCTCAACAACCTTCACAACAGCAGCAGCCGAGGAAGGCGCATCAGTCTTCTTTGTCCCTTCTAGGACATCAGTCTTACTTCTTTTTGCCTCTCCAGCACCAGAGGCAGGTTTCTCGAAAAGAGTAGGAGGTCTTCTCTTCTTCATCCTTTCACTTAAAGGAATGTGTGATTCAGGCAAAGAACTGGTGGAAGCTGGTACTGGCTGTGATTCACTTATTACTGGACGAGCAGTAAAAGAGGTGGTGTAGCTCTTGTATTGCAGCAGATATGAAGCCGACCTAATATGCTCGTCAGCAACAGATTGATGCAGACTCCAGATAAGTTTCAAGTGCCTTATATTAACATTTGCTTCTTTTGGGCACTTTCTTTTGCTATCAACTGCAAGAAAATCAAAATTAAAATATCAGTGGCACATTTTGTCAAACACAGAGGAAGCATAATTTCAAAATAAATAAAATGAAATAAAAATAACCTATCCCATTGCCATAAGGAGGGCATCTGGGACCCTGATAAACTTCATCTCCAGATAAAGGAGCATGTTGCCAATTTTTTATGACAACCCCATGCTCAAAATAGTCCCTATTGGCATCCGAGAGATTAACCACTAAGGCCCTATTCAAAATTCTAGTTTTTAAATAAAAGGTGTTTTCACCAATTGCCCATCTATAACAAAACATGATTTCTGGAATTCCTATGCGAGTTCTATGGATTTGATTTAACCTATGGACCCCATTAACTATTCTCCATGTATTGGGGGTTATTCTTGCAGGAACAACGTCAAAGTATTGACAGAATTCCAGACATAAGGGATTGGGTGGAAAAGAAAATCCACATTCAGCAATAAAGAGACTAGGGAACCAATGTCCCTCAGCCAAACGGAAATAGTCAGAAGGCTCAGAAAGCTCTTCCAAAACAACCCAGGAGGGAATGGAAAAATCAGAGCGAAACTTATCAAGAGATTCAACAGGGTAAACCATGATGAATAAAGGAAATGAAGAAGAAGGAAGAAGATCTTACAGAAAAAGAGTGGATCTATTAACAACGAACGATGGAAGAGATGAATACACAGGAGAGAAAGAGACGATAGAAAACTCGAAGATACAAATTTGAAAAAGTAGAAGACGATGGGATTGTCTGTGACGCTTAAATACCTTGCCTTGGGAAAAGGAAAAAGTAATGATTACAAAAAGAAACGATTACGCTACCTGCAGCTAGAAAGACAAAAAATACGCGGAGATTGAGGCAGTTATAAACAATTCAAAAAGCTTGATTCTACGAAGTTGGAGGGAGAAATAAATACAAAAGACTCCTAAATTTCAGGATGACCATTTAAAACTACCATATTCCGAGAAATAATGTTCCATACTCCTCAAAATTCGAACTATGAAACATTGGGGGCTTCTGTTGATACCAAATTTAGTCTGCTGACATGGTCCAATTGAATGAAGACACGTGGCAATCTATATGGCAACAACAAATACTTCTGAGGAACTCACACGCTCCGAGGAACTAGAACTCTCCGAGGAACTCTTAAGTACTGAGGAGCTTAGGCGGTCGGAGCAACTCAGGCGGTCCGAGCTGCACCTCGAACAAAGCATTAATAGCTGGATAACCAACAGTTCGACTGATTCATTAAATGCTTATCATTCAGACGCACACGCTTAAGGGGCATTGAATGTATTACCCTTTCATATGTACATCATTTAATGTACATATGCAATCTGGACATTGATCGATCTTTATGCTTTCCAGTAGCTATACAATCCGAATCGGCTACCGGTACCTATAAAGACCGCTCGAGTTCTTGAGATCGGGGAGCCCTTTATAGTAGTGGGTAGGGCCAATTTAAGTGTCGATTGGAGACCTGGTTCGAGATGCATATCTTAAAAGAGAGCCATCACCTTGCCCAACATCCCTTCCTTTTCAATAGTCAATTCGAGCAAAATCCAAAAGCTTAAGAAGCAGTTGATCTTGATCCAATTCCCGATGCATGGGGTGAAATGCTGGTTGAAACCCCCGAATGGGAACCTATCGAACGGGAATTAGTAGTAGTTCTGCTTGCTATAAATATCTTTTGGAGGAAAGCGGACGTCAGAAATTATTGTGAATTATGAAAATGATTCGATGGATGGATAACAACAAAAAAGTGGGAAAACTATTTAAAAAGATGCTTTCGAAGTGAAAGTGAATTATATCAGATGAACGCTACCCTTCAAAAGAAATGGTGTAATTTGCTAACCTATATTCATAGCATGACGAACATGGGGATTCAAGATTCACGAAGGATGATATTGAAATCTTACTAGAAAAAGAAAGACGGAAAAAAGTGCAATTTTGCAGTGAAAGTTCAAGTCGAAGATCAAAGTGAAAGTTGTGGATCTCTTCGCCCCCCTCTCCCGACTCAGTCACATGCAACCAGGCTTTCAACCTGGCCAACTCTCCCTTCTATGCTACCTGACCCAAAAAGAGTATGGTCTTTTTGAGAAGAAAAGCATATCTACCTTGAAGACCTTCTGGAAAGTCGCCTATGAAAAGAGCATACCCAACCAATATGAGCCTGTCCGAGACTTGCCATTCCCATGGAAGAAACTTTCCCTGCATATTGATTCATTACCGACTGAACGGGAAATGCTTGCTTATATTCCCTCCCCCTATTTGAGTAAGGCGATGAACCGTGATTGTCTAGCTGTACGGAATCCCTGGGGAGTTAAGGGATAGGTGGAACAGGAGGGGGTGGAATAAGTACTGAAAGTCATCCATAAGATTCAATACCTTTCCGGCTATAGGGAAGGGCGAAATGGATCCCCTTACTCAAATGGGGGGTGGAAATTTCCTCCAATCGGAATACTTGCTTTTCCGTAGGGATTGCATGCCCATTTTAGGGATGAATCGCTTCACGGGAGAGAACACGAGGGATGAGCGACGATCGACCTACCGCTTCGTGGGTACCCTTTCACATTACAACCTCAGGACTATAAATACATTGTACAATCCTCATCATAAGGGGACCGGAATTTCTTGATAGAACTTGTAATCGAGAATTCCCAAACACTCAGCAATAACATAACAGTGGACGTAGGCCATTCTTACAAGGCTGAACCACTTTAAAATTCTTTGTCTCATTTATTTATCTGTGATTGATTAATTAGATATGATCTAATTTTTTACATCAACAGTGAGTGACCAGAATTTTTATATAAATCACTTAGGACAAGCCAAACACATCCTTATGATTAAGCTTTTGCTAGATCACTTGCAAAATATTTTAGGCTTATCCCAAGTTGATTATATCAAAGTTGTATACACACGATTAGCGTATGAATTCCATAAAAAGAGTTATTTTTAAGTACAGAATCATTATGTCTGAATATTAATGTCTTATAACACTTGATTAGATGGAAGGAACAAGGAATATACCTAATGTTTCGGCAATGGGCAGTCTCATGAATGCTATGTATTATGTACTAGATGAACATTTGTCAAGTTTTAAACATGGTCGACATATTTCACTCTACTAGTCTTGTACCTTTTAGGAACAAAGACTGAGGTTTTCAGTTAGATAAGAATTCTAATTTTTTTACGTCGGAATATATGCTTAGCTAAGGAGGTTAAGCTTGGAGGATTTTGAAGAAATCTTAAATTGTTGACCCCACCAGGGAGACCAAAGTTGTTGTCACTTCGAAGACAACTAAAGAGGCTATGTGGATCGGTTACTTATTAAGTAACTTGGGTAGGGTTCATTCAAGTGCAATTAGTTCTTACATTTTTCAATAAATATAGTGGTACAATTTCAAGTTCGAGGGAACCATTGACCCATAAAAAGGTTTAGCACATTGAGTGTAGGTTACACATGGTTCGAGAGTTTGAACGGAATGGGTATTAATTTTATCACATGGATATATCTAAAACTTAACGTGGAGATTCATATTATGTACCATAATCAACTTTGCAAATAAGATCTCATTAAATCCGAGTGATTTTTTAGATAACTAAATTGGAGTGCAGTCATAATTTTTTAGTGGAGTTAATTCGCGATTAAATAAAGAAAGAAAAAAATTACGGTAATTGTAATTGAGATTTCTGAGTATTTATTTAGAGCTAATCTAATTAATTGTCTTGGGTTCCTGCTGTAGTCCATATACCTAAGTAATCAGGCCCTATACTCTTAAGAAGCCCAATTTAGCCCAAGCCCACCATTTATACTTGTATATAAAGATGTGGGAAGGGGTTTTAATCATAATTATTGATAATTAGGGATGGATAAGGGTAAGAGAGAACACTATTTACGTTTTTTATAAAGAGGGCTAGAGAGTGACCACCATAGCTCAAGCTTTAACAAGGGTTTTTACCTCAAAAGGTTCCACCCACCTACTTGACTTTGGGGAGGATCATACACTAGAAGATCCTAGAATACAAAAGGTTTTATTAAGTCTATTAGATAGCTTGGAGGGAAGCAATGATTTGTTCATCATCTACCTTTGTCTCCTAATACGAATCATAACAAGATTGTTCTTGAAACCCTTAGTTTAATCTTTGAGCCTAGTTATTATTTTTGCTTCAATTCAACATTAATCAAATATCTATAGCGCTGATTTTTTTTCTGATCTAAAATGTCAATCCCAATCTATTTTCCCAATAATTGGTATTAGAGCCCCGGTTAAGATTGATCTAGTTTTGAAAAGGTCCATATTGTTCAATAAGAAGTCCTAGTTTTGGCATGTTGTATGATTACACATCTTTGTGTATGGTGTCGTACTAATGTGTTTTTGTGGATATTCTAAGTTGATAACCCTTCAATCATGGTCACACATAATTATTTTGCGTGATTGGATCCTACAATGATTTATTGGTAGTTACTTTTCGCTCTAGATTCGAAATGGTTGTATAATTAGGGTTTCTCTAATTATTTCAATATAAATGTATTTTGACGAGTTGGAAGAGGGTTGTAATGGTTCTTTAGAATTAGAATTGTATATTTGCATGGGTGTAAGGTCTAGGAAAAGTGTTATGAAGATTCATGAAGTTTTGGATAGGCTATGGAGCTTTATTCAAGCAAATAATGAGAGGATAAAGAAGTTGTCCCAGGAACCATGATCGATCCAAAATTAATAACGGATCGATCCGACCTTCGGATCAATCTAGAAGGATCCCCGATCGATCTGATCCATCATAAGAAGTTGATGTTTCATTCATAGTGAACGATCAGAGCGATGGAGTTCGCTGAAATTTTGGTATGTTCTCGGTGAAGATGAGACAAAGTTGTGTTCGGAGAATTATCCTCATTAAGGTCATTTGCATCGTCTTTTGATGAAGTCTACTTCAAGTTGGACTCTTGCCAAAGAGGAAGTCTTTCTTAGCAAGGATTCTTTTACATGGAGAGTTTTACTTCAAGTTGAACTCTTGCCCTGAAGGAAGTTTTCTTTAACAAGGACTCTTATGCATGGAGGGTTTTACTTCATGTATAGGTATAGGCCATCGTGTAAAGGGCATTTATCTCTTTTCATTAATTATTTTTACTGCATTTAATTATTCAATTGCTTGCACGTCTCTTTATTTATATTATGTTGAATAACTCGTGTACTAATTAAATTGGATAATTAAGAACACCCGTTTTATGGACAACAAAGATTATTTATTTTGAGACCGACGTAGATCAATGATTTTCTAAAAAAAATTGTTTTGTGTTTGTTCTTTTCTAAATTGAATTAAAATCTTGATAATTAAATTTTAGGATGTGATTTACATTGAGATATCAGAAATTTTAATTTTTGAAAATTTAAATTACATTATTATTTTAAGAAAATTAAAACGTGAGATAAAGATATTTATTTCACACAAGTAAATTTGGAAACTACCATGGATTTATATTCAGTCTTTTAGAATTGAATAAATAATTTCTGAAAATCCTCAAGTTTTAAAACACTAAGGGGGAGAGGGATTTCAACATAAACCCCACGGTCTCCATTAGTATTTTAGGAAACAAATGTGATTAATTTATCGTGTCAGTTAGGTGAACCCCCCTTCGACGGATTGAATTAATGGGGGCATCAAGGATTCATTAAAAATCTTAAGTGATTACTCCAAAAATTAGAATGTGAGTGAGTTCAATCCCCCCCCCCCCCGACATGGGGAATTTCATCACGAGCGGGTTTTGTTTTAAGGAATGAATCGATGGTACACACTTTGGCACAATTTTTGATATCCTCCCCCACAGATTCAATGTCATTAGAAGTGGGACCAAAAGTCTTCGGCTATTCATTATATTGGACAAAGGGTCCTGAACTATCCAGGAGCATAATGAAAAAGATAAACGACTGTTTGGTTCAAGGTGGGGTGCGAGAAATCTCACCTCATAAGGGTAATTTTTAAATTAGGCGGTTAAGCGATGACACTTTAAAATTTAATCGAATAATCCTCGTGTGTTTAATTGGAGATTTTTTTTCTTAATTTAATGATTCTAAGATCTCAAAAATTAATTAACTCTTATTAGTCTTAAAGGTTAGATGGAATAAGCCTCAAATACTATAAATATTATTGGACATTTTCTAACCTAAGGGGATAATAAACTATTTTAACCCAAAATTCTCATCAACATTTTAAAATTGTGATGTGATTAATTCCTTGCATCAGTTATGCTGGCCCCGCCGTGGATTGTTCTAATAAAAGTATTTTAAAATATATGGTATTTATTTTAAATTAAGTGTCACATGTGTTCGATCCCCCTGAAGAAGTTCAATTTATACATCATTTTGTTGGGAAATTGTATGTATATATAAAATAGAAAAGAAACAAGGACAAAAGAGGATCACCTCAAACAAAAGCTTAAGGGCATACCCCAGAAGACAAACAGAACACCTAGGTTAATAAGACCAAAACAAACCAAAACACAAAATATGAGTAATCAAGAAAATACTCAGGTAAATTACAGTACATATAGATCATCCAATTTTCATAGTTTCTCCTCACTTTCTTCCAAGTAAGGACTTTTGCTTTGACCATGTTTTCAATATCTGAACTTGTTGTTGAGGCATCGAGCACTTCTTTCCATCCATATGCAATAGATAGTAGAAGAGAAAGATAAACACTTAATCTTGTCTATGAAGTTTTTTCCCTTGAAATTGGCAGTAGAAAATTGCAGCTCAAAATCCCAGTTTTAGACTTCCCTATAGCATTGGTTCCTAAGAAAAACTTCTTCCCAAACAGATTTCACAAAGTTGCAGTCTGAGAACATATGGTTATAGGTCTTCTTCTCATTGTTGCACATGCCACAAAGATCATTATCAGTAATCCCCAAGCTGTAGAGTTTGACCTCTGTGTTGATGGCTTTCCTACACACCATCCAGACAATGAAGGAGAACTTGGGGATACACACACTGCTCCAGACTATCTAGCTCCAAATGATAGTAGGAAAAGTAAGGGACAACATCCTGAAGTCCTTAATACTAATTGGAGTTTGGATTTTGGGGATTAAGGCCAAAGCAGTATAGTTCCATTGGTTGAAAAAATTGCTAGTTGAGAAGAAATAGGAAATATCTTCACATACATCCTTTCCCACAATGTCCCAATTCTTCTTAAATAAAAAGCTATTAAACCCACCAAGTCTAGAGGCCTTGTCAGATCCTATAGAGAACATGGCTAACTTGATTTCATTGTCAGTCTCCTAGTGACTGCCTCTTGAAGAAAAGAAATTGGATTATCACAAGGCACAGTGTTTCCCAACAAGTTTTGAAAGTAATTAACAACTTCAATTCTTGACCTGCTCACTACCTTCAATTCTCACTCCAAAAGTATTCTCAATACTTAAGATTTTCCTATGAGCTCTGCAGTGATTTGCTTTCATACGGAAGAGAGCATTGTTCTGATCACCTAGTTTAAGCCATTTAGCCCTGGCTTGTTGTCTTAATAAAGACTCCTCATTATTCCTAATCTGAGTATAGGCTGCCCTCACCTCTTTTTCCTCAAGCTGCAGAGCTTCATTAGTGCCATCACTGTCCAGCCTTACCTGAATACTATCCAATTGTTGCTTAAGAGTAGTTACTCAAAGTGAGATCTGATTTAGATCAACTTATCAAACCCTTTTAGATTTTCTTTTACCTTAATAAGCCTCCTAAAGAGCCTATGCATTGAATTACTAGCAACATCAACATCCCAGGCATCTTGTAGGGTTAGCAGAAACTCAATGTGGTTCATCCAGAAGTTATAGAATTTGAAGGGCTTAGCTTTCCTAGTCAGGTTATTATCAATGAAGGTAACTAAAGGATTGTGATCAGAAATGCCATAAGGAAAAATATTGGCTTGAGAGTTTGCAAAGGACATAAGCCAAGCATCATTATAAAGGACTCTATCAATTATAGATTGGACATTACTAGGGCCAAGATGTTTCTTATTTCAGGTGAACCAGAGACCACTCAAAACCATGTCTTCAACATTAAGGTCTAAGATGCAGCTAGTAAACTCATTAGAAGCATCCTCATTAATATTATTAACCCCTTTCTTTTCCTCCTGACACCTCACAATGTTTAAATCCCCCATAAGAACCCAGGGCCTATTATTCACCAAAGCTTTATTATCCCTAAGAAAAGTCCATAAACTTCTCATATTTATAGGGATGTTATCCCCATAGATGAAATAAGCAAAAAAGGATTGGATGGTGCCAATAATATCAACATGACATAAGATTGCTTGTCTATGAGAATATAAAACTCTAATAGACATAAAATTTGGGTTCCATCCAATCATAACTCTAGCCACCCCACCATCACATGGGTAGTTGTGAGAAAAATCCCAATGGTAGAAATAATTGTTCTTAATATTTTCCATATTATTCAATCTTATTTTAGTCTCAACAAGACTAATAATAGTCAGGTTATTATTTCTAATGAGTTATCCAACCTCCTTCTATTTGTTTGGCGAATTAATTCCCCTAATATTCCGTGAGCCTAGCTTGATCATCTTGACTTCTTCTGTTTGTTACTCGACCTCTTCTTCACCTTTCCACTGCTACTACTATTACTAGTAGTGGAAATCTTCTGTATGGCAGTACTCTTTCCTTGGGCTAACTCATCCACTGCTCTAATTTTAAGGGCCAATCTAGAGGGGCAGGGGTTAGTTCACTATCTCTATCCACTCCATCCTCATTTAGGATGTCCAAACAATTGGAGGTAACCATAATGGGTGAATTTGGAGCAACAGTCATATTTACAATGGTAGTATCCATTTGGCCTTATCCATATGAGCTGGAGAGCTTATCAGCATTTGTACCACTAGGATCTTCTAGTCCCAAACCAGTAGTTCCACTATGGGTAGTTTGTAAAGCCTTATTACTCACTTGGATCCATCCCTCTTCCATTTTCTTTGTCATCTCTTACTAGCTATTTATAGGGTAGATATCTTGCCTATTATCTTTAGAGACCCAAGCTCTTTTCACTTTCGTGCATTTGAACAAAACGTGTCCAAAAATGCCACAATGTGTATAAGATATAGTTTTTTCTTGGTATTCCACATCAACCAAAGAGGTGGTTCAATATTCCATTTCCACATCGATGGTACTAGGATAAAACTCAATGACTCCTACTTGAACACATATTTTAGCAAAGCTAATTCTCTTTATCTCCCCACTAACACTGTCAGCATATAAAGGAATACCAACAAAGTTAGCTATATAGCTAAGACCCTCCTCAGTCCAGTACTAGACTGGAACATTATGAAAATTCACCAGATAGGGACCTTTTAGTAGTCTCCTTGTTGAAACTAAAATTAGGCGTCCATTTTTTAATAATGATAGGGTTGACCACAAAATGCCATAGGCCATTCTCAATGACCTCGTCCCTCATGTTAGGTTTGTCAAACAAAAAGAAGAAAAAGCCATTATTATGGCCCATAATATGCCACAACCCAAAATTATCCCATAATTTATGGGCAATAGTACATACAAGGGTGTAAGGTAGGTTCCTCCCCAGGAAACAACCTACTATACTATTCTCCCATCTCGAATAACCTCTAGCAGCCACCTCCAGGGGGTGGGGAACTGTGATTTTCTTATCAACGATGGTCGATTTGTGGTAAGTGAACCTGATCTTAGGCATTCTCTTTTCAGCAACAACATCCATCTATGATTTTCCAAGTGCCTTTGCAGGAGGCTACGAGGGGTGGACATTCGAACATTCGGTGTGGAAAATCATGGATGGATGTTGTTGCTGAAAAGAGAATGCCTAATATCAGGCTCACTTACCACAAACAGACGGTGACATCCATCCATGATTTTCCAAGTGACTTTGTAGGAGGCTGCGAGTTATCCACACCGTCTGTCTGAATGTCCCCACTATCTCCCCTGCTAGTTCCAAATTCAATATAAATAATGTCCACATTTGGTGGACTCAAATCCATAGTTTGTTCAGCTATCTTTGGTGGTGCACCACCCCTTTCTCCGGTCGGACCTTATGAAAAGAAAAATGTCCTTATGAGAGAAACTTTTACTCTTAAAAAAATCTGAGTACACATCCTTCTCTTAATTAAGTTCCTGTATTCTTGAGACGTTCAAAGTTGCTTTAGCTATACTCTCATCAGATGCAACAAGCTGTCCTTATTCAATATCATTCTCCACCTCATCCTCATCAGTAAGATAAGGGATAACATGACTGTAACCATTAATAACCCTGGGAGGTGCCTCAAACTTCATATCATAAGGAATAAGAACCAAATCACAGGGTACACAATCGTGGACACATCTTTGATTTTAAAGAATTGACCAATGTAATTTATTAAAACTTTTGATTGGTTGATGACATGCAAGTAAGAATCATATTCTTAGAATGATTTTATAATTGTTTGAACAAATTATTCTTTGGATTGGACATGATGGGGAAACCCGATACCATTTCACAATCTTGGAGTGAGGATCATCGGGAGCAAAAGGTTAGTGTTGGTTATTTGAGAAATACCTTTACTTCTTTATCAAAAGGGAGGTAGGAGGATAAGGTTAAGTCTCAAGTACAGTGTTTTGGGTTAAGGAAGGTTCATATTCGTTGGTAGTAGTGAAATAGACAAAAGGCAAGTTTTCTCATTGCAAGTAGTTAGAATTTTTATAGAAATGGTGTGAGGTTTTTTCTTTATTTAGTAAAGAAATGGAACCAATAATGGTTTATCTCATAAAAGTAAATACATTATTTATGGTCCTATCTATGTTAACCTGGTATATAGACTTGCGAACCATAAATTAGGATTGCAACTTGTTGCAAAGCTTCCAGGTAATCAGGTAATTACTTTAAAGGGAGATGTTCAGTTATGGGCAATTTGAATAACCCATCAGTATTAATGGTATAATTTTCTTATGATTTTTAGTATAGACACAAATTTAATGTAGGTAAATTATTAATATACATGGGTTTTAAAAGAGTTGGTTTCACTTTTCTAAATTGGTCTTGAATGAATATTCGATGGATTTTAAATAATTTTTTTTATCAAAATTGGATATCATTTATCTTTTTTTGTACATTAGGAAATAATTTATACATTATAAAGTTTATCTCACCAATACTGCTAAATACGGATATGAATAATTAATGGACATGATAATTAAAGAGAAAATTTTCTTATAGAACCAAACACACTATTGGAACTTACGCTTAGGTTGTTTTTTTTTTCCAAAAGGAATTAAAAGAGTTGTTTAAATGGATAATTTAGTTCATTGGAAGTGAAGGCACTTCTAGTCTTGAATTTCTTTTAGAAGGTAAAATGACCAAGGGACTCTTCATGGCTTGAAGCTAAAGAGCCAAAGTGGTGTTGAAAATGGTTCACTTAGATTAGTATATGTTGATAACTATCCAGTCAAGAGTTGACTTTAAGTGTTTCATCGATTTTATTGATGATCACCCAAATGTATGGATAAGTTAACCTTATGCCTCACAATTTTAAAGCTTTTGATTAGTTCAAAGTGTGAAATGATAAGGTGGGGCGTGGGTGAGGTAAACTAATCCAAGATTTGCGTTCTAATCGTAAATGAGTTTGCCTCTTTGGAGAGTTAAAGAATCATTAATTAGAGGTTGGGATTTTATCCCAGTTGTCTACACCGAGAATTTTACTTTCGAATGGTGTAGAGGAAAGAAAGGAATACGGCTATTTTGGGTATGATAAGGTCCATGGTAGGTTATTCAGGATTGTAAAATTCTTTTGAGGATATTATGTAAGAGGTGGGCATATAAATTCTAGTTTAGTTTCTTCTTAATCAGTCTCTTAAACTACTATTTAACATTAGAGTGGATGCATGCTCATTTCTAGGGCATGTTCTATTTTGGGGGGTGCCTCGCATTTGTTCTATGGAAGGAGCCAACGAAGTTGAAATTAAAAAAGAGGTGTGTCTATTAATTGGTTGTCCCTAGGTTACAGGGGTAGTATATATCATAATCCAAAATATAAGAAATTTATTGATTGCATCGATGACAAGTTCTTGAAATAGGATTTTATAATAAATAAAGGGTCCAGGTGTAAGTTAGAATAGTCTTATACCTTTTAGGAACGGTGACTATGGATTTCAGTTAGATAAGAATTCCAAGTTTTCTACCTTGGAATATGTGTTTAGGTAAGGAGGTTAGGCTATTAATTGGAGGAATTTGAAGCAATATTGGACTATTAACCCTAATAGGGAGACCAAATTTGTTATCACTTCGGAGACAACTAAATAGGCTATATGGACCGGTTACTTCCTAAGTAACTTGGGTGAGGTTCGTTCAAGTGCAATTAGTTCTTACACTTTTTAATAAATACAGTAGTACGATTGTAAGTTCGACATAACCGATGACCCATAAGAAGGCTGAGCACATTGAGTGTAGATTACACATAGTTCGAGAGATTAAACGGAATGGGTAATAATTTTATCACACGTTTATATCAAAAACTTAATGTTGAGAATCATATTATTTACCATAATCAACTTTGCAAATAAGACCTAATTAAATCTTAGTATTTTTTAGACAATTAAATTGGAGTGTAGTTGTAATTATTTAGTGGAGTTAATTCATGATTAAATAAATAAAGAAAAAAATAGGATAATTTTAATTGGGATTTCTCAGTATTTATTTGGAGCTAATTTCATAATTTGTCTTGAGTCCCTGGCATAGTCTATATACCCAAGTAGTCAGGCCCATATTGTCAAGAAGCCCAGTTTAGTCCAAGCCCACCTTTAATACTTATATAAAGGTGTGGGAAAGGGGTTTTAATCATAATTATTGATCATTAGGGCTAGAGAGGGGTGGGAGAAAAATACTATTCACATTTTTTGTGAAGAGGGATAGAGAGAGACCACTATATCTTATTTTTTAGCAAGAGTTTTCATTTTAAAAGGTTCCACTCACCTACCTTACTTTAGGGAAGATCATACACTAGATGATCCTAATGTGCAAAAGATGGTTTTTCAGATATCTTAGAGGTAAGCAATGATTTCATCATCATCTACCTTTGTCTCCTAATACGAATCATAACAAGATTCTCCACATTATGTGTTCTTCAAACCTTAGGTTTAATCTTTAAGCCTAGTTATTATTTTCTTTTCAATTCAACATTAGTTGAAGATCCATGGGGATTAATTTTTTTGCACTAAAATGTCAATACCAAGTTGTTTTCTCACAACTGAGAGGGTCGAGGACATGATAGCATGTACTACTACTATTTATGATAGAAATTCTTGTGTTCTTTTTTTTAATTCGGGGCCACAAACTCTTTTTTATCCACCAATTTTGTACGGAAGATAAAAGATAGGCCTCAGACTTTGAACCCTCCCTCAGTGATCAAACCTGAGTAGGTTTTTCATCTATGGTCGCGACCATATATTAGGAATGTCCCACGAAGAAAGTTGACTTGATTCCTTTAGAAATATAAGACTTCGATGCAATCTTAGGTATCAATTGGTTGTCCACCCATTACACTGTGGTCACGCCCTCTAACTGGGACAACTTATATCACGAAAAAAATAAAAATATCGTCACGGACCAGAGCCGTGACAATATTTAAATGGCAAAAAAATATGGATTGTTTGGGTCCTATTCTCAAATCGGGTGTTCCACGACTGTTCGGCCAGTTGCTACATGTTAAATTTGACACACCAGAGGTGTTCATGCCGCCCGCGGTGTTTTTTTGGGGTTATTAGTGGTTTACGCCCCCTCACATCATGTTTTCAAGCATAAGTGTGACTATTTTGAATTTCAGGTCCTATTCTCAAACTAGGAGTACCGCAACTGCACTACTAGTTGCTATGTATTACGTTGGATGATCATGAGGTGTTCGTGCCACTTGCGATGCCGTTTGGGGGCGATTGGGGGTGTTCTCCCCCTCACGACACGTTTTCAAGCCTAAGTGTTCTTGTTTTCAAATTGGTATCCTATTCTGAAACTGGAACTCCCGCGACTGTACGAACAATTTCTACGTATTACCTTGGACATGGACAAGGTGTTCGTGCCACTCGCGGTGCTATTTGGTGGTGGTTGGGGGTGTTCTTCCCCTTGAGGTAAGTTTTCAAGCCCGTGTGCTTGTTTTCAAATTCATCTCCTATTCTCAAACCAAGAATCTCGCGACTGCGCGATCGATTGCTACATGTTATATTGGACACACACGAGGTGTTCGTGCCACTTGGGGTCCCGTTTGGGGTGTGTTCATCCCCTCGCGACATGTTTTCAAGCCTAAGTGTGCATGTTTTTCATTTTGTGTCCTATTTCCAAATCAAGAGTCCCGCGAATGCATGACCGATTACTATGTGTTACATTAGATGTGAATGAGGTGTTCATGCTGACCGTGGTGCCATTTGGGGGCCGATTGGGGTGTTTGCCCCTAGCGGCACATTTCCAAGCCTAAGTGTGACTCTTTTCAAATTTGTATCTTATTCTAAAATTGGGAGTGTCGCGACCGTGCGGACGATTTCTACATCTTATGTTGATGCGCACGAGTTGTTCTTTCCACTCGCTGTGCTGTTTGGGGGCGGTTGGGCCGGCCCCTCGCAACACGTTTTTAAGCCTAAGTGTGCCTATTTTTAAATTCGTGTCCTATTCTCAAATTGGGAGTCCCGCGATTGTGCGACTGGTTGCTTTGTGTTACCTTGGATGAGAACGAGGTATTCGTACCACTTCCAGTGCCGTTTGTGAGCCATTAAGAGTGTCTGTGCCCTCGTGACATGTTTTCAATCTTAAGTGTGCCTGTGCTCAAATTTGCGTCCTATTCTCAAAATCGGAGTCCCGCAACTGAACGGTCAGTTTTTAAGTATTACATTGGATGTACACGTGGAATTCATGCCACTCACAATACCATTTGGGGGTGGTTGGGGTGTCTGCTCGCTCGCGGAATAATTTCAAGCCTAAGTGTGCCTATTTTCAAATTCGTGTCCTATTTTCAAATCGAGAGTCCAAAGACTGCATGGCCGGTTGTTATGTGTTACGTTGGATGCGCATAAGGTGTTCATGCCACTATCGATGTTGTGTCCATCCCGAGGGGGCTGGGGGCTTTCCCCTCCCTCTCTTTGGCATGCCCACATGATTGCTCCCACCCTTTCTCGCGGTGCTCGACCATCGTCAACGTGGGGTAATATGTAGAGGTAGAGTCCCCAATCTATTTTGCATAAGACAGGTAAAAGAAATGTTATTGCCTCAAGAGAACGACATTAAGGACAATACTGATGCTTGCAAAACCTAATAGTTCAAAGCTCCGATAACTAAGTTACGGAATGGGAAGTTGTTAGGCACCCAACCCGCCCTTTAGGTCTCTCATGCGCATGTGTTAATCTTCCCCTATTAGACTTTGTGAAGTATGGGCTTATGTGCATAATATAAATGGAGAATAAAATTGTTCAACTCGCATCATGGAAAATGACGAAGTGAGTTTATCCTTAGGAGTGTTCCCAAAATAATAATTCAAAATATATTGTAAGTGTTTGCCGAATCACAAGTCTTTATAGAAGAATGGATGTATACATTAGACAAGATACAATCATGAAAGAATATTAAAATGCCTTTAAGAACCCATTGAGCCACTCCTGAGTACAGGAGTTGACTGACATCAAACGGGGCCTGAAAGCACCTGTTGGTCACTAGATATGAAGTTTTTGAAGGAAAACGAACGATTTTTTATAAATGTAAGGCCAATTTGCGCAAGAGATAGACTGTTGGAAAGGGTATTCAGAGCCTTTCCAGATTTCATTCATCTTCGTTCGATTAAGAGAGTTGATTGAGGTCAAATGGGGCTCAGGAGCGCTCGATGAACCTTTGGAGTAAAATGGGATATTTGTCTGTACCGTAAGGTCGATTCGTGCATGGGGCAGACTGTTGGAAAGGGGATTCAGATCACTTTGAATATTGATTGAGCTTCGTTCAAGCTAGAGAGTTAACTAGAGTCAAATGGGGCCCAGGGGGCTCGATGGGCTTTAGATCAGTTTTTGAGGTAAAATGGATTGTTCGTCCGAAATGTAAGGTTGATATGCGCACGAGATGGACCGTTGGAAAGGGTATGTAGATCCCTTTGAAGATTCATTGAGATTTAGCTAAGGTGAGGTACTTGAGTAGAGTTAAATGGTGCCCAAGAAAGCTCAGTGGCCTCCAGATAAGTATTCAGAGTATGACCTAGGGTTTGTGGTGAACGCATGAGTGATAGGAACCTAAGGAGGTTCTTAGGGAGGTTGTGGGATGGGGTGCCTACAGCGAGCCCCACTAAGGGTGGGCTTGGAAAAAGTGAAGGACATCGAATGATAGAAACAACATCAACGCTGGGGAAGATGATTTTAGGTCAATTTTGTGGACCTAGAGGATGAGGTTGATCGATTTAGAGGGTCGAGGTCAGTTCTGAGGGCCTATGGAGACGAGGATGACCGATTCAGCGGGTCGAATAGGTGTTAAGATTAATTCTAAGGGGCTAGGGTGACCAATTAGGTGGGTCGAGGCCAATTACAAAGGACTAAGGTCGTGCTAGGGATAACCGATTCTGAGGGCCGAGGTCAATTATGTGGAAATAAAGTTATGACGACCAATTCTGAGGGTCGAGGTCAATTTCGAGGACCTGAAGTTGTGACTACCAATTCTGAGGGTCGAGATTAATTCTAAGGACCTTAAGTTGGGATGACCAATTCTGAGGGCTGAGGTCAATTCTAAGGACATTAAGTTGTGATGACTAATTCTGCGAGCCGAGGCCAATTCTAAGGACCTTAAGTTGGTGGCGACCAATTTTGCTGGCTAAGGTCAATTATGAGGAATTAAAATTGTGACGAACAAATTTTGCAGGATGAGGTCAATTCTAAGAACCTAAAGTTGTGATGACTAAATGTGCGGGTTGAGCTTAATTATGAGGACCTAAAGTTGTGACGAACAATTCTGAGGGCCGAGGTCAATTCTGAGAACCTAAAGTTGTGACGACCAATTCAGTGGGTTGAGGTCAATTCTGACGACCTAAAGTTGTGATGGCCAATTCTGTGGGCCGAGGTCAATTCCGAGGACCTTAAGTTGTGATGACCAATTAGGAATGGGCCAAGGTCAATTCCCAGGACCTTAAGTTATGACGACCAATTTTGAGGATCGAGGTCAATTCTGAGGACCTAAAATTGTGACGACCAATTCTAAGGGCCAAGGTCAATTTTGAGGACCTCAAGTTGTGAGGATCAATTCTAAGAGCCGAGATCAATTCTGAGGACCTAAAGTAGTAACAACTGATTCTAAGAGTCGAGGTCAATTATGAGGACCTTAGGTTATGACGACCAATTCTGAGGGCCAAGGTCAATTCTAAGGACCTTAAGTTGTGACGACCAATCTGAGGGCTGAGGTCAATTCTGAGGACCTTGAGTTATAATGTAGTGAATAGCTTTCTTGGGAAAATTGTCTTAGGGGTGCAGGTGCACTTGCAATTCCGTTGGGGATTATGTTGTCTTGAGACTTCACTGGGGATGTTTAGTTTTGAGGTTTTGATTGGGGAATTGTAGTGGACTTGGATGCGTGCACATCATTGGTTCTACTATGGAGTATGCTGGGGATAAGAGTGTAAGATTAATCCAATTGGGGATTTTGAGTGTTTTTGAGGGGTTTAGTGCTCCAAAGATGATTTTCTTAAGGAAAATAATGTTCCATATTTTCAGGGATGTTTTGGAATTTTTTGGCATCTTTTGTACAAAATTTGAAAGGACTGTCGATAGGCAGGCTTGAAGGGGGTGCCAATCGGCAATAGCACAGAATTTTGGGCTTCTTGGGAAGAGGAAAAGGCATTTGCCAATCGGTATGGGCTGGGGACTATCGATCGATGGACCCTTTACCCTTCTATAAAAAGGGGGCGATCTTTCCCCATTTTCCACGCCTTAAGTGCTTGAATCTTCTAGTTTATCTCTCTAAAAACTGTTCCTAAGTCCTTTTTTCCTCAACACTTCAAATGGTTGGTTCTTCAAGCCTGGTGTACAATATTGAGTGGTTATCTATTGATGACTGGGTTGGCATGGAGTGGCGATTTATGGTGCCCCTTACATTGGGCAATGAGAATGACTTTGATTTATTTGATCCTATAATTGATGAGCATATCTTGTTCGGAGAGCCCACATACCATCGTTCATCTAGGGTGAAGAACCCTAGTGGATTTGTAAGTATGGTGAATTTTGGTATTCCAATTTATTTTTCTCTTCGTTCTTTGTGCTAATAAAGGTTTTTTTTATATTTTTTCTTAGAGAATCATACAGGTCCTTCTAGCATTTAGTCTGGGGGCGTCTGGGCTGAAGGAGTTTGGGAAAAGCTTCCCGCTGTTGTGCACTGGATGGTTTCATACGTCAGTTTTGGCCGTTTGGATCAGGCTTTGGATGAGATAACTCGTTCCACTGGGGTGTTAGGTGCTCTGTGGTAGAGGTGGTGGGACACTATCCACTCATTCCATATGGGATTCAGTGTGATGACTGTTACTTCCATATACATTCAGCAATTGATGGGGCTGGATTGTGAGGGGTTCCAAATAGTGGTGAATCACACATTGAGGGTGACACCGGAGGTGGTACAGGAAGCGTTGGGAGACGTGGGTGAAATCGTGTCTGGGGATTCTACCCACATTTCTATTTTGAGGTAGACTCTCTTAAGGAGGAGGGTGTACGTGACCGACGGGCGGCAGGTGAGACAGACGACCGGTCTGTTTATTTTACTTTTGCTTGGTGGTATCTTGGTGGAGACAAGTGGTGACATCATCCATCTTTGGTTTTTGCCTTATCTGAGGACAATCTCTGATGTCCAGCTATATGATTAGGGGAGCCTAACTTTGGCATCCCTTTATTTTTCTTTGGATGTTTTTAACTAGTGTTATTTACAGACTTTTACTGGAGCCACGAAGCTTCTGGAGGTAATTTTGGATTCATTTTTCTTTTTTATGCATTTTCTTGCATTGTTCTTTCATTCTTTTTGCTAATTCATATCTTTTGCAGATGTGGTTTTATGAGGTGATGGGGCACAATGTAGGTTTTATGGCCCCAAAAGATGAGGATTTTGGGGACTTCTATCGGATGTTTCGACAATGGTAGTCCAATCAGCTATCAAATCAGTCCTTATCTTTGGAGGATGTGTGTCGGGTCCTGAATGCCTTGACCAACAATCAAGTTATCTTTATTCCTTTCTGTGTTCATTTTACCCTTAAGGATGACTCTGCGGGATATGGGGTTAGCGGGTATGCATGCGCAGATGCAACGGTTAATAACGCATGAATTTGGGTACATCTGGTACTTGAGAAAGAGGATGGTGAGGAAGATCATGGGGGAGGAGATGGTGGTCCCACTATCGGCGCCCTTTATGTATATGAGGTAGTTGAGGGAGATGTATGATGATGCCAAGGAGGTAGCGATGATCGGCGAGCCCTATACGCACTACATAGATACAGTGGCGAGCTATGATTATCTAGATTTTGTGACGAGCTGGTTAATGCGCTCATGTACCTATGATGTTAAGAACATGCCTCCACCCTCCACGACTTCGGGTAGGGGTACTAGTGCACCGGTGGGATGAACCCATAATATGAGTGGCGGCGGCAGCAGAGGAGGTTCCGACCATTCAGGTTACTCACCCTTCCTATATTTTTTTACTGAGTAGCGGGGAGTCACTAGGCGTGCCACATATTCTTCATGCGTCGGTGTCTGGGTTGAGGGGGCTTACGGATGTGGACCTCCGACCTGAGGTATTATCCTTTCTCTTTTTATTTTTCGTTGATTTTCTTTTCACTTTATTGACTGATTTGTGTTATGCTTGCAGTATGTTCGGGTGCCGACGAACTAGCTGAGGGATATTAAGAACTGGATGGCCCATATGTCTGATTATATAAAGAGGTCTACCTTTTCTTTCTTGGTACTACCAGCCATGTTAGGTGAGGGTTCTGGTTCTGAGAGCGGAGGATCCACCGCTCGTCGCCAGGGAAAGCGTGTTCGCCACGGAGGTTGAGGGTTTGAGGGGAAGGTTGAGGGTTCGGGCATAGTCCTATTTTGTATTTTTTTCTTTTCTTTTAATTTGCAAAATGTAATCACGTGAAGAAAGAATATATATGAAAAATATGCATTTTCTTTTTTGAAAATTTCCTCTTGATTTAGTGACTTATCCTATATGCACCTTTAATTTTCTACTGAGATTGTTTATTTTATGTAAAAATAAAGATAAGTATGCAAATGATAATGAAAGGCAAAATGTTTATTTTTAGAAAAGGGTAGTAAAAGTAATTAACTCAGGGAAAATATATTTTCGAGTAATAATTTATTTGAGAATGAAAATAGTTTTTTGAGGAAAATATTTATTAAATAAATAGAGAATGTAAAACCGTATGTGTGATAAAGATTCGAATAAATGCGCAAATTCCAGTCACAAACTTATTTCATTAGTGTCAATTTATGAATCAAATTAATTCAGCCTCTAAAATAAACGAGCTACATGCATGCATGTGTCAAATCAACATAAACAAAATATGCGACACAAAGTTCAGGAAAAATCTATTCAGGGAAAAACCTTTTTATTTCACTATAATTGTAAATCGCAACTTACACGGTTACAACGAAATACAAATGTTTTTGACACACGAATACCCGCAAGCGTCGGTCGGTGTCGTAAGTAATGAATTACGCGCAACAATCCACAAGAACCGCAGTCCTAACTTCAACAAAGATCCACACGCAGCGAACCTCAATATCACGCGACCATATGATGTAAATATCATCTCCAAAAAAGTATGAACAACAACAAAATGTGTTCTCAAACTCCAAAACAATTCACATGAATAATTGGGACTTTTGTGAATTGAAAACAAAAGAGATTAAACTCTAAAAGAAGAAGCCAAAAGGTTCTACCGATATTGCACTGTTTATAGAATATAAAAACGTATAGACTTCTTGAGGAAAACTGAGTTAAAAAGACCATTTTATAGAAAACTTAAGGTGGTGGGTCATTCGAGGGAGACACGTTGTCGTTCGAGCAACACACGATGTCGCTTAATGTATTGCACAAAATGCACTGTCGTTGGAACGACATACGATGTCATTCGAACGAGGTGATTAAAATAGTATTTTTTTTCTCATTTATCCTTTTAGTAAATGCACCGCCTCAAACACTCCAAAACATAATTTTTTGCTCGCAAGACATTTAAAGCTCTGCTCCAACACTTAGAAAATATTTTATGAAAAATATCCCAATATCCTAAGTGAAATATTAAGGAATTAAAAACACAACTTTACCAAATTCATTTCGCAGAGGCTTGATTGCTGATGACGATTGATATTCGGATCGTCTCATTGCATATTTGATCTTGAACATCTTCGACGGTTGTAGCAGTATACGACATACTGAATTGTGATAGACTATGTCCTTACAAATCCCCCCTATGTCTATGCCAGTAAAAAATTAAAAATCCGAATTATCAATCTAAAAAATGATCTATACAAATCAACCCTCACATAAACTCAAAAGTGGAAAGATAAACTGTCAAGTCTTCAAACTTTGCTTAAACAATCAAATCTTTAAAACTTTGAACTTTTCTCATCAGGATGTGCAACATAATGATCTTTAATTTTACCTACACACATGAGACAAAGCAAATACCTCGTGACGTATCGAGTTTGAATGATATAAGCAAAAACGTGAAAGCATAATCAATTCTCCCCATACTTAAACTCCCCCATAAAATCATAAGTCGTTCTCCCCCTTTTTATTTGTCCGAAATAGACAAGGAAAGGAATAAATCACATAAATCAAATCAGGGTGTCACGGTAAACCAAGGCAAATAAACTATTTTTGATTTTTTACATTTTTAACAAAAAAGAAAAAAATGATGTTACAAAAAATCACACACCATGAATTTACACTAAGATAACCAAATCATGGAAATGGAATGAATGGGTGTTAACAAATTCAATAAGAAAATTGACTCAATCATGACATGTGTGCATGATGCATAAGTGTACTCCTAGCGAATGAACATCAAAATAGTCCTTAGGTGTAAAATTGTTGAATTTAGATGACATCGTCTTAATCATATCAACAAATCAAAGTATAAATGATTTCCACACCAATAACGTCCAAAACTTATGTAATGCTTTTTCATGACTTTCAAGGACGTGCAAACCGTTTTAAATTCCACCCAATCTCCCTCATTAAAAGATAATGCTTTTTATTTTTTCTTATGAGGTGATGAAATTAAAACCTATTGGCCCATTTTTGGCATATATTTCTTTTACTTGCATTTGAATTTTTTTGGGCTCTTTTAAACCTTATTGGACCCCGAATAATTTTCAATTCCTCACCTTTTTAGGTCCATTTAAACGGTGGCTTTATCGCAAAGAAAGAAATGAAATACCTTTCGCGTCCCTCTTCCGTTTTTAAAAATAAATCACACAAATTTACAGACGGTTTATAACATGCACTACTTTCTTGTCAAGTTTTATCACATTTGGTTCATTATATAGACATAATTGAGATGAAAACACTCAACCAACATTTGATAGACAAGCACAAAAGTCAAACAAATCCGTGCATGTGTGCAATAAAGGACAAACGAGTTAAACATGTAGGTAGCAACACTATATATCATCTCAAAGACTCCAAACAATATAAAGGACATGAATGACAAAACATATTGTCTCAAAACACTATCAAATAGTCACTTGGATATGCAATGAAATTGTGACTCGATCATCCTAAGTGTCCATTCATATATGGTGTAAACAAAATACAAAACTCTTTTTGGATTTTTTAAAAAATTTATCAAAAAACTAAAAATCTTTTTGTATTTTTCGAACACTATTCATAATCAACCCAGTAATACCAAAGAATATAACAATATGAACCAGAGGTCTAGAGACAGAAGAGAAAAAATTCTCCAGGGGTCGCTAGAACGAAGCACCGTGTCGCTCGAACGACAAGGCTTCTCGCGAGAAGAAGTTTTGCGTGACATCAGAAGTCGCTCGAACAAAAACTTTTTTTGTTTGAACGAAAAAAATCAAATTTTCGCGGTTTACCCAGAATGTCATGCAGTTTTGTCCAGTGAAAAAATTTCATGAAAACAGTTCCTGGAATGGGCAAACAGATTGAAAATAGTGCTAAAACAATAGCAAAATTAAGATAGATATATCAAAATGGAAAATATAAATACAAAATGATACATACTAGCAATAGGAAAAAGTGACATCATGTAAATCATCATATGCTAGAAAAAAGTCTAAACCTCGTCCATCAGGTGCGGAGGATTTGTCCAAAGATGGTGACATCTTTTGAATCAACTCCATCAAATCGTGTGAAGTCTTGACTAAAAATTTTACTTGCTCCCGAATATGTGTAAACTCTCAATCATTATGTGCAAGAGTAGTATCATGGGTGGGTGCATGTGTGCGAACATGTGTAGAATCAAATCGTGACACATAACCCATTTAAAACAGAGTTCCCTAGGGTGTCCTCTCCTTTTGCAATGGGAGCAAACATAAACTGGTCTAGGTACACCTCTCTCAAAATGTCTCCTATGTGCTCTCCTAACAGGTATGGGACGCTTAGGTGGGTCGGGTCGAGAGTCATGTGGATCTAACACTAAAGTAGGAACCCATTCGGGTGCAACAAAAGAAGTAGATGCAATTTCATGACTTATTCCTAAGCTCTCACCACTACCCAAAATGGGATTGAGAACCATCTTTCCAACCTTGTAGATGTATTCTCCAAAGTGAATATAGCATCCAGTGCGTGCTTAAGATCTTTCTCTAATTGTGACATGCGAGCTAGAAGTTCACTCTTTTCCCTATTCACGATGATCAACTGCTCACTCAAACTAATCTTAACCTTCTCAAGTTGACTCGCCATAGCCTTAAAACCTCTCAAACTCTCAAACCCTCACTCCAAATCTCTCACCTTAAGACCTAACTCCTTATTTAATTTCTTAGTCTTTAAGGTCTCAGCGTACAATTCTCTAAAAGCAATCTGGAGCTCACTTTCATCTCCACTTTCACACTCGCTCTCAGATTCTCTACAAACACTCAAATCCTCCTCGGGGGTCTCACGTACACAAGTGTCCTCATTGTCGTGGGACAAGTGGGTGTGCTATCGTGACAGGCTAAAAATGCAATAAACTTTCCATATGAAGACTAATCCTCAAAATCTTTCACATCTTCCTCACTATCACTCAGGGTCACTGGCATAACAACTTTTTTTCCCTCTCTCTTAAGTCTAGTGGGACACTCAAACTACTTATGCCCTCCCCCTAACACTCAAAACATTTCAAAATTTCAAAATTTTCTTCACCTCCTTTCTCTTTCTCACCGGTTTCTTTGCCCTTGTCTTTCTTTTTCTTTTTCTCCGAAAACTTTTTAATGGAAGAATTTTGTTTCAAAAACTGGAGAAACTTTTTAAAATTCTTTGCAAGCAAGGCCATGTCAAAATCAGACTCGTCCTCAGACTCGGACTCACAAAAACTCACTTTTTTTCCTATCACTCATGGACACTTCCGTTCCCTTCCTAGTTTGGGTTTTAAGCGGTTGACAGTGTCGGGGAACATGTCAATTTCATAAGTCTAGAGGTCTCCTTCCAACTCTTATAATTTTAGATTACTCTAATTACCCAAGGTGTTCAAAACAGTTACTTTTGGGATAAAACATTTAGGCAACGATCTTAAAATCTTTTTGACTACTCGTGCATCAAGTATAGGCTCACCAAGATTAAAGCTAGTGTTGACAATATCGGAAAAATGTGCATAAAACTCATCAAAACACTCAGTCTTTAACATAGTGATCGTTTAAAATTGAGTGGCCAAATTTTAAATTTTAGACTCTTTGACCGTGTTAGGCCTTTGTTGGTGAGTTGAAAATTATCCCACACTTGTTTAGACGTGGTGCACGTCATAATACGTCGAAACTCGTTAGGGGTGATGTGCCTGGAAATTGCGCTAAGCCCTCATGAATTATAAGTGCTCCACCTAAACTCTTCCTTAATCCAGTCTGACACATGTTTTAAATTAGTAACATTATTCGCGGTGATAGTGGGAGGATTCCAACCTCTTTCACAAATGACCCAAACTCTTTCATCGATTGCTTTTAAATGGGATTTCAATCGGGCTTTCCAGTAAGCATAACCCGTCAAAAATTGGCAACCGATTATATAAGTTTTCACTTGGAAACATTGCGACAATTTTAAAAATATGATTTTTCAAAAAAATCAATATCACACAATTTTGCGGAAACTAGGAATACGCGATAAATTAGCATAACCGCCTCTGATACCAATTTGTAAAACCTTATGTGTGACAAAGATTCGAATAGATGCGCAAATTCCAATCACAAACTTATTTAATTAGTGTCAATTTATGAATCAATATAATTCAACCATCAAAATCAACTAGCTACGTGCGTGCATGTGTCAAATCAACATAAATAAAATATGCGACACGAAGTTCAGGAATATTCCCCTCAGGGAAAAACCTTTTTATTTCACTATAATTGTAAATCGCAACTTATACGGTTATAATGAAATGTAGTTCATTTTTACACACGAATACCCACAGGCATCGATCGATGTTGTCAACAATGAATTATGCATAACATTTCACAAGAACCGCAGTCCTAACTTCAGCAAAGATCCACACATAGCGAACCTCAATGATATGCAGCCATATGATGTAAATATCCTCTCCACAAAAGTAAAAACACCAGTAAAGTGTGTTCTCAAACTCCAAAACAATTCACACGAACAATTGGGACTTTTGTGAATTAAAAACAAAAGAGATTAAACTCTAAAAGAAGAAGCCAAAAGTTTTTGCCCATATTCTTGCTGAATATAAAAACGTACAGAATTCTTGAGGAAAATGGAGTTAAAAAGACTCTTTTATAGAAAACTTAAGGTGGTGGGTCATTCGAGGGAGACACGTTGTCGTTCGAGCAACACACGATGTTGCTTGATGTATCGCACGACATGCAGTGTAATTTGAACGACATACGATGTCGTTTGAATGAGATGTTTAAAATAGTATTTTTTTTTCTCGTTTATCCTTTCAGTAAATGCACCGCCTCAAACACTCCAAAACATAATTTTTTTCTTGCAAGACATTTAAAGCTCTGCTCCAACACTTCGAAAATATTTTGTGAAAAATATCCCAATATCCTAAGTGAAATATTAAGGAATTAAAAACACATCTTTACCAAATTCATTTCGCGGAGGCTTGATTATTTATGAAGCTTTATATTCGGATCGTCTCATTGCATATTTGATCTTGAACATCTTCGACGGATATAGCGGTATACGACATACTTAATTGTGATGGACTATGTCTATACATAGAAAAGTAGTAATTTTAAAAGGAATGACCTTAGGGTGGTTTTTCAAAAAAAGGAATTTTTTGGAAATTGATTTTGGTAAAAGAGGAAATATGGAATTTTCTAAAATAAGGGGGTGCCGATCGGCATACCCCTTGACCTGCCAAATCACCCTTAGGCTTTAATTGCACTTTCCTACACATCAATATACTTTTTGTAGGGCTGATAACTAATCGGGTTTCTAGAGTTTTAATTTTTTGCCAAGGACTTTGGGTATAAGAGGAGGGGTATGGGGCGTGTTTCTTCCACCAACACCCACATTTCTTGTTCTTGATTCTCATTTCTTATTCCCCAAATTTCTCTTCCCATGTATGAAGAATTATCCTCTTATCTTGAAGGTCTGGAGGCTATGTGCCTTTACAATGTTGACTATGATTCTTTCAACTTGCGTCAGTTTTCTCTATGGCATAATCGAGCCATAGACTGGAATTTCCTATCAGTGGCGGTACAATTATGATACCCCGAGACCCATGTTTTCATTTTTGCCCTGGACGAGGTCTGCCCTATCTATGAGGAATTACCTGTCATGTTGGGGTCAAACCCTAGTGTGGTGGCAGCTATGCCCATTTTTTCTCATTCGCAACAGGCATTTCTGATGGAGTTGATCCATATTTCTCCTTCGATAACTCGTCCATTGGTTATTGGAGGGATTATTTATCTTTAGGTAATTATGTATTCCGTGCGCCTCAGGGATTTTGAGGATGCTGCCTTTGCCAAAGCTGTTGCCTTGAGCCTTACTGTGAGGCTTTTACAAGTGACAGGGGACTTGATGGTTGGTCCTCAAGTGGCTATGATAACGGCATGGATTTCTTGTCACCATAATCCTGTGATAGTGGTGCTGACTGAGACCTTAAACAGTTTTGATGCTTGGAAGGATGGATGTTATGACTTTCTGAGGGGGATCCCAATAATATTGTTCATGTATCTTGCAGAGAGGTTTCATCTTGATAACCCTCGTGAGTATCCCTTGGTAGGTGTGCCTAATTTCTTTGCCTGACTTTTCTTCAGTTTCGACCCATAGGTAGAGAACTGGGTCAACCAATTTTTGGAGCAAGGATCCCGGTGTCTTCATTAGTTGGAGCCATGGTGGGGAGGCTTGTATCCCATTCTACAGCTTGGAGAGTACCAGTATGTGCGGTTATTTGGCCTTGGTCTGACTTCATTTTATTTCCCTTGGTGGCTTCTGTGCCAAGTCAGATGGGAACAAATTGTGCATCCTCACATGATGAACTTTTTTTATGGAGGACATGATTGAATCAATACGGATGATACTAGGATCCTTATGGTAGAGCTTTCGGCCATCTATCCATCTGTTACAATCTATAGGAAGAGACTGGCATGTGTCTGGGGACTACCTGAAGTGGTTGCGAAATCGAGTAGTGGAGAAAATTTGGAGGAAGATACTAGTCAAAGGTGTCTTGCTGCCTTCGACACAATGGAGGAAGGTGTTGTGGTTTTACCCAGGCTTGTCAGGGAGTGCCGCTCCATGGAGAGCATCCGGAGTATTAACCAGGAATGGGAGACTTAGGAACCTCTGAAATCTAGGAATGTTGACAAAACGGGGTCGTTGGTTAGTTAAAGGCAATATCTTGTGAACTTGGGTGATTTTTTGTGAAGCTAGGGTAACTTTGGTGTTTTAATGTTTTATGTTTTGGGGTTTGGAATAATTTTTGTGAGGCTTGGTAAATATTGGGTTTGTTTAAATATGGATTAGTTAGTGGTAGGGGTGGTTTGTTTAACTGCCTTCACTAACACTTCATGTCACATCGATGCTTTCCTTGATTAGAAATAAAAATGATTTTGATTATATTTAGTTGTGCCTATTGATGAGTTTTACATTTGAATTATCTATACCAATCGCTAAGGCATACATAATCCTTTTGTTCATGTAAATGATAAGATGGATATCCATTCTTTGAGGTTTGAAAGGAATAACATTTGTGGAAAAAAGGGGACCATGCCCATGTATGGCGTATGGGCTGCCTATGTACCTCTGGGGGCTTTGAAAATTTTCTTGAGTTCAATTTAAAAGGAATATGTTTTTGAGAGGATCAGGTCCCACGTAGTTCTGGATAGGGGAAATGGAGAGTTTTTTTTATGAATAGAAGGGGGATAAAAAGATTCATAGCGCGCCGGGATTTCAGACTAAGGGTAAAATTTCTTGAGATGGTCCAGGTTGACTAGAAGCACAATTTCTTCTCTATCAAGGTCTATGAGCATAGCAAGACATTGCCTCGTACTCGGTCATGTTTTTGATGCAAGGGAAATCTATTTTGATAGAAATATGGGTGTGAGAGTCATCAGGGGTAATCAAGAGTACCCTAATGTCGTATCTTCTCTTATTTGTAGCTCCAACTAAGAACATTTCCCATCTAAGGTCCTCTTGAAAGGTACAAATAATATCTTCATCAGGAAATTCAGAGACCCAAACATCGGTTCCTTTTATGGGCTAATTAGCAAGGTAGTCGGAGATGTATCACCCTTTCATAGCTTTCTGCATGACGTACACAATAGTGAACTTGGCTAGAAACATCAACCAACGGGCCATCCAACTAGACAAAAAGGGTTTTTTAGTAGGTATTCGATGGAATCCATATGGGATACTAGTCTTATGGGGAAGGTAAGTATGTGGTGCCGTAACTTTTGGTGACCCATACCCACCTGACAGAATTTTCTTCACAATGTAGGGACTACTTCAATTCGGTTTGAATTTCCCTTTAGGTATCCAAACGAATTCTATAATCTCCTTGAGGGCAAGGTCTCCTTCCTAGACATCGTGATACTTTACCTTTCTATTGAATTATCACTCTATCCAGTGATGGTACCTATATATTGTATATATGTCGAGGTCTCTTTTCATCTAAGAGTGACAGTTTGTCAAAGCGGCTCTGATTCCATTCTTCTTTGCTAACTACTCTTTCGAGCACAACGCACAAGGAAGGTATATCTAGCTCAACAGGTAGGACTGCTTCCATACCGTACCCTAGACAATAAGGGGTAGCCCCAGTAGGCATTCTGATTGAAGTACAATAGCCCCAAAGGGCATAAGGGATCTCATCGGCCCAATCTCTGCAACTCTCAGTCATTTTGCTGATGATGGTTTTGAGGCTCTTGTTGGCGGCTTTGACAGCACCATTGGTTTGGAGTCGGTAGGAAGAAGATTTGTGTATCTAAATCTCATACTCGTCGACTAATTCTATGACCTCGGCTTCGAAATGGAGTCCATTATGTGATACTAACTCATAAGGAACTCCGTATCGACAAATGATGTTCTTTTTCATATACTTGGCCACTTTCTTAGCATTTCACACTGTATGACTCGGCTTTGACCCATTTGGTGAAGTAATCAATAGCGACTAGGATGAATTCATGATAGTTTGAATCTTTGGGAGTAACATTCCTTATGATATCAATGCCTAGGTGGAGAAAGGCCAGGGAGAGGTCGTATTGTATAGTTCTTGAGGAGGCAAGTGTTGGAGAATTGCAAATTGTTGGCATTTGAGGCATCTTCGAACATAGGCAGTGCAATCTTGAACCATGGTGGTCCAATAGTACCCTTAACGGATGATCTTCTTAGTAATCATAAGACCATTTATGTGGGGCTCGCATTCCCCACTATGGATTTTATGCATCATTTCTTCACCATCAGTCCCTGCTATGCAGTGAAAATGGGTTCCATCGAAGTTTTTCTTAAAAAGCTCTTTATTGCAAATGATATCTGGGCAGCCAGTTTGAGAAGGGGTGCACATTCTTTCTTATTAGCGTCTTTAGGATACCTACCATATTTGAGGAGGTGCCAATTGTCATAGTACCATTACCCGGCCATATCAGAATCTTCCTCAGTGTTGATCTTAATGTGGTAGCAGTGGGTTGGCTTAACTCGTTTCTAGACCAGGAAAGGGGACATTATTGGTCCCCCAGGTATGTCGACTATGGAAGCCATGGTAGAAAGGGAGTTGTAACACCCCGCCCGCCCGGGGAGAGCGAATGGAGCGCTACTATCGATAAAACTAATCAATTCCACAATTCACAAGGTATAGAGCATTTAAATCCCATAATAGAAAAGAAACCACTAATCTCAAATCTCTTCAAATAAATACAACAATTCTCTCGAATAAATTACAGCATCTAACTCAAAAATAAAATACAAATCTCCAATGATCTATACATCAAAATAATACAATCTTCTCATTGTATTCTCGAACATACTTCCCAAAATAATCCACGCTAAAAATCAATCTCCATAGCGCCCCAAAATCCGCGCTAACCTGCCACTAAAAGAAAATATGGGGAAGTACACAATACGACATGAAGATGCTCAATAAAAATGTTAGCGATGAATAAAACGTCACAATACGAATACGAATATTCAAATCAAATAATGCAAATGTCAATAGCATTTTATCAATAAATTTCTCAACAACACATTAACCAGGTCACCAGGCCTCACCCTAACCGCATATGCTTTATCAAGTCATAGCCCTTGGAAGCAGGAATTTTGGCGGGTGCCCAACGTCCGTGCCATATTTAAATCTCTCAACAACAATATGAATAATACCACATGAATCAAAATAATTCCAACAATTATTTTTCCAGATTTCAATGAATTTAACAATTCAAAATATGAGTTCAATTAACAAGAATTCGACGGAATAAACACTCGCGAGATTTAGGAGCATATTGTATAAAACCCCATACCTCAAACCACGATGAGAAACCAACGATAAATCTGCCCAGAAACGCAGATAACACCATCAAAATCAGTCCTCAAACATCATCAAAACTTCCTCCAAGATCAACCTCAAAACAGCCCCAAGAACACCACAAAAACCTAAGGTTGAATGCATAAATTAAAGGGTACTGTTTGTGTATAAAGGAGAGGAAAAGAAAATATGTTTTATGAGTATTTTTGTGCCCCAAGGCTATTCCAAAACAATAACCAACGATCCCTTTATATAAGGTTAAAATACCAAGAGTTGGAAACCAAAACAACTTCTCAAAAATAACCTGCTGCGCACATTTACTGGGAGGGTCGTTCGATCTACCCCCAGCGGTCGATCGATCGATCACCCCGAAAAACTGACAGTTCGCCCAAAAAATGCCTATATGGCAAAATATTAGAAAATTCATATAAAATCCGTTTTAAATCCGATTTCAATTCCGCTTGAAGTTTTATTCTTCTAAAATCATAACCAACATATTTAGCCAATAAAAACAATTTTATGAAAAAAATCTTTTTAAATCCGATTTCAATTCCGCTTGAAGTTTTATTCTTCTAAAATCATAACCAACATATTTAGCCAATAAAAACAATTTTATGAAAAACTTTATTTTTCCTCTTTATTTCGAAAATACCCCTAAAATTACGCGGGTTGTTACAGGAGTCAGCTAAGTTATTATTTGCACGAGGCAGGTAATGGAAGGTGACATCTTTGAACTAGGAGGCCAGCTCTTCTAGGTGGGCCTGAAAGGGAAGGAGCTTTTCGTCTTTGATTTTCCATTTCTTGAGGATTTGGCCAACGATGAGGGAAGAGTCTTCGTAGACGTCTAGGTGCTGAATTCCTTACTCGAGGGAGATCTTGAGGCCTACAATGCATGCCTCATACTCAGTCATGTTTTTTTATGCAATGGAAATCTATTTTGATAGAAATAGGGGTGTGAGAGTCATCAGGGGTAATCAAGAGTACCATAATGTAGTATCTTCTCTTGTTGGTAGCTCCAACTAAGAACATTTCCCATCTAAGGTCCTCTTGAAAGGTACAAATAATATCTTCATCTGGAAATTCAGAGACCCAAACCTCTACTAAAAACAAAGAGTTTCTAACTGGCACAGTAGATAGCTCTTTGTTTGCAGGATTCTTCATTATAATGGGCTAACAAAGCCCTTGCAGCAGTGTCTATGACGGTTAAGTATATGAGGGGAGGGAGACCTAGCTACGAAGGCATGAGGATTAGAGGTCGAGTGAGGTATCATTTATTTTGTCAAAGGCTTCATGGAAGGCCTCATTCCAGACTTTATTTAAATCCTATCGGAGAAATTTAGAAATGGATTTTGCCAATTGAAGCTAGCTGGCTGATGTACCGACTGATGTAGTATAGTTTAACCAAGAATCCTCGGACTTCCTTCTCCATTTGTGGTGGTGGGTATTCGACTACGTGAATGAAACCCACATTCAATTTCTTGACCACTTCCTCTTTGACCTTGAGCGACCATTTGGTGTCGAGTTTCCTTAGCTTCTGTTTTGCTGGCTTTCATTCTGGGAGTGTTGGGACGTGATGCTAAGCTAGTTCTGGGTCAATGCCAAGCATGTCATCTTAGGACCATGCGAAGATGTCTACGAATTCTTTCAGTAGTTCTTCAAATTATGCACGCTCATGCTCGTTAAGGGTGGACGCTATCCTAATCTCGCATTGATGGCTACTAGAATTGAGATTAATAACAACAGTCTTATCATCATTAATTTGAACGTTGTCATGTTGGTTGTTATTATCCTTATTAAGATAGTTAAGAATTGTTCATTTGCAACATCATCATCATCAAAGGTTTGATTATAATCAAGACAATTAATGTAAGGCACGACAAGATACTCAAAATCCTCGTTTATTTCATTTTTGACAAAAACAACATTGAGAACCTCGTCAGAAGAGGTTTTAGTTGCATTAATATTAAAAAAAGGAAAAACAAAATCAGGTGAATAGACTTGGATAGGGTAAACAACAGGGTTGGGTTAAATCTGAGGAAGTTAGACTGGTACGACATTACAGTTGAGGAGAGGTGTGCTAGCAACTTTGATTTAAGCAAACGGGTCTGACGGTGTGACATTAGAGCGAATCATGCAGAGACTCAGCCGCAGTGTCTATAGGTCGAATGAGTCTTGAGATCACTTTCCTTAAGAGTCTTTGGTAATTGTCACGACTTTCTTAGAAAGATGTTACATTTTATGTTTACAATCTTTAGCCCAAGAGTTACTATCCTTAAAGAAGATTTCCAGCCCCGATTTTATCCTTTTATCAATATGGTCGTATCATGGTTCAGGGAATCCACAGAAGGGGAAATCTTCACCCTCCTTGATAAATCTTCCATTCAAAGAGTCTCTTGAAATAGTGTTTTCAACTTCAAAGATTCTTTTCGATCTCAATCGACGGAGTGATTTGAGTTCTTCTAGTGAGGGTTGGTAACCCGTACCATATGGGGGAAGGCCTCTTTCAGTACTATGGGCTCAAGGATCCCTTATTGGAGCACCCTAGCCCCATTTCGGGCATGAAGTGCATGTTCTTGAATATCTGAATCACATTGTAGTTACCATAAGGGTTCTATTCTGGACATACCCAATCTTTAAAGTTGTCTCCTGCTGGCAGGGGGTGGATCAATTCTGAAACAAGAGAGGAGCATGTCATTCATCCTATACTAGATTTATAATATTGGATGCTAGTACTGGCATTGTCTTTACTGTCGTCATCCCCTAAAATGGTGATAACCTAACCTTCAGTTTCTGATGAAGAGAAAAATATACCTCTCGAATATTATGGATCCATGGATGACCAAGGAGTAGATTAAAGTATGCAAGTATGTCAATGACTTGGAACCCGGTGACATGATTGATATGGCCAACCCCAAGTGTTAGTTTTATGGATCCCATTACTTATAGGCGAGTATTATCATAAGCATGCACGATGACGGAAGTGGGAGTGAGATCACTGAAACTTTCAGTCCCAAATAGTTGAAGGTTATGAGAGGACAAATGTTGAGGGCATATCCATTATCGATAAATGATAGTGGGACTGTCTTTCCCAAGACTTTAACATAGATGTTTAGGGAATAATTATGATTAGGGAAAAACTTTGGTATATTCTCTTTGGAAAAGGAGAGGAGTCTGAAAGAGGTTAGGGACCCAACTATATTTATAGCTTCTTCGGGACTAGTGGAAGGAGGGACCGTGGGTCCGATGAGGAGCTTTATCAAGGCATTTCGATGTAGCTGAGAGGACTTGAAAATCCCCCATAGGTTGATATTGGCTTAGGTCTTCTTGAGATAATCAAGGAATTTTCCTTCTTCGATGGCCATTTCTGGCATGGGAAGTTCTTCAAAAAATCCCTTTCCTTTATCTGCTTCTGTTGTATGAGGAATCAGATCATTGTAGTCTCTCCCTAACCTAGTCACGTGTTCACAGAAGAGGGAAAGAACAAGAATCCCGTGGCTTCATCTACCTCAGGAAAAATGTCTACCTTATTTATTTCTCCTAACAGATCTTCTAAGTATATCATTCCACATAAGCTGACTATTGGATTGACTTCTTCCTGACTTGGTTCATCATCTGAGCTGTGAAAATCATCCCTCCATTCGATGCAGACTATTTCTTCTTGCCAAGAGTAATCAATACACTCAATGAACTCCATGACTTCATTGTATAAATCTTACCACTTAATGGGGAAATGCAAGAACAAAGGGACCAACCATCCCTGGAGATTAAAAGTAATAAGAAAATCAGAGATGTTGTAGATTTCACTTGTCTGTTGAAACATATCGGCCATTGTGTATACCACGTCATCTAAATTGACTTATTCAATGGGTACTACCCATTCATTTGATTATCGATCCCATTTTACGTCTTTTATGAATAAGTAATTGAATTTTTGACAGTCAACGATCATCTCAATGATCAATTTATCCTAAACTCTAAGAGTTGGTTCAACACGGTTGGTAACTCCATGCTCCCTTCAGATTAGGTGCAGACGATGATTTAGGCCTTCATGAGGAGTGACAAAACTTGATCGGTGAAGCAGGTAGGGTGTCGAAGAAAAGATGGGAAAATATTGAGAGGTTTAGGTGAGATTATAGGGATGATAGGTGCTTTGTTGGGTACAATTTGAGTAGATGGGTCAAATTTTGAGTCACTTTCTAGAAAGATGGCATTTGTATGTGCCGAAAATGGGTTATGATTGGTATTAGGTTTATAATTAGTTGGTGGGCCAATGATACCTCGATCAATTAGGCCTCGAATCACATTTCTAAGGATGAAGCATTGGTCGATGGTATGACCTTCGGATTGGTCAAAATCACAATGGGCATCGAGTTTGAAGTTTTTAGGGAGTGTATTTGGTAATGGAATGGGTTCCAAGGGTTTGATGAGATAATGGTTTAACTGGTCTTAGTAGACTTTGGACAGGGTTATAGAACTCAGTGTACTCTTTCTTAGTAGGATTAAGGTGAATTTTCGGTAACCAACAGGTTGCGGGTTGATAAATGTTATTGATGGTTGAGATTGTAGCACTGGCGGGCTTCTTAAACTTTCGTGGAGTGAACTGTCCAGTCACTTTCTTTAGTTTAGATTAGAATTTGATAATGACTTCCTCAATTTTTACTCTAGCTTCTTGAAGGGATTGAAAGTGCGGGTAATACTATCCTCCTATGGACACTCGAATATCAGGCAAGAAGTTCTTCTTCACAATACTAACTTGTTCCTCCTCAGAGGTTCTATTGGTCATGGTAGTAACTTTCTCTCTCCACCTTCCTCTGAAGCTACTGGCTGTTTTCATAGGGTTTTCCTTAAGAATCTCTAGATCTCGGAACATAACCTATAGCTCCTCATTATACTTGTACTAAGCCATGAATTCTCGAGCGACATCCTCCCAACTACGGATCTGGATTCTTCAAGTTACAGAAACCACCAGATGGCACTTTCTTTCAAGGTCTGCTGAAACACCCGGTCCATTATATTTTCGGAGGCACCAAGGAGGGTCATGTCTCGATGATATCTTTGAAGGTGAAAAATTGGTGGTTTGCTTCCCCCTAATTTCTCGATATTTGTAATTTTGAACTACTCAAGCAGTCTAGCTTTTAGATAGAGAGACATATAGGTTTAGTTCATGTAGTTCCTTGATATTTTTACTTGGTTGAACTTCTTTGACAGCAGTTTGAGGTCTTCCTTGGCCTTGTTCAGTTGCTCCTCTTTGGGATCCATGGGTACTGGTAGATTAGCCCCTAATTGGGTAAGGTTCGAAATAGGGAGTTGAGCTGGTGGTGACCCATTGGCAAGTGGGGAAAGTGGAGCATGCTGATACTCTTCTGGGACCTACCCAGACAGGCTCGAAAGAGGGTGGATGAAAGGAATGAAGAAATAGAAGCTCGAGTTCTTCGAGAATTTGGGCCCGATATCGTTGTATTGCCCGAACCACAATTTAAAGGTTATCAATCTTGGTGCTGAGTTATGCTAAGACAACCATGAAGACGGGTTGCACATTCGGTGCTTGGTCAGTGTTCTCCATAAAGAGCTCGTAAAGGTAAATGCCAACTCGGATGAAGTAATAGAAGAACCAACAGAGCTTCAAGGCACTTTAACGTAAGACCAAAGCCAATAAGGAGCAAGGCCCGGGGATGCGATCGACTTGAGAGGAAAAATGGTTAAAATTTATTTTTAAAAGAAGGAAGGAGAAATTTTTTATATTTTGAAAGGAGGAGAAAAAATTCTTTTGGTACTTTGATAAAGGAAGGAAAAAGGAAAAGAATCTCAGCATGATTATTATTATTATTAGTGTTATTATTAAGTTTTCACTTGTATTAGGTTTGACTAAATGCAGAAAAAATGCCGAACAGGACCTGAGCTTGGGAGAATAGGGTTTGAAATTATGTAAGACTCAATTTTGACTTATTTCCAGGCTCACGGACAAGGTATGTTATTCAAAAGGAAAAATAGCGCAAAAATTAGAGCGATATGCTAAACCAGAATTTCGGCAGAGTTTTTCTTGGTAGCCAACAAACTAAATATGAGTGCCCTAGGTTTGACAACTAAATGATATTTATGAAATCGATGAGTTAGTGGAAGGGTTCCCTCCTTTGGCATGACTTCCACGATATAACTTTTGCCGGTAAGGGCAATCATTCATCGATACGTTGGGAAAAGCCATTCGATATACCCGAGTGTAATTGAATTACCTCACTATATACCTCGTGGGGATAATATTTGCGAGAATGAATTCGATATACTTGATGTACATGAACGAGTTCCCTGCTATATACTTACCTTCACGAGTTTGATCAAGCGATGGGGGAGTACCGGTCGATATACATCCCTAACGAAGATGTTACGACGTTTCTAACATAAAGGAATTCTAAACAAACCAAAATAGGAGGAAGATTATGCAGCCCTGCTTGATCGATCGATCGATCAAAAGGATCGATCAATCGATCCTTCACATTTTGGCCATCGTGGGGAGACTGTGGGCTTTGTTTTTCACGGCCGATCGATCGACCAAAGGGGCCGATCGATCGATCCCTTGCTTTTTTGAGAAATTTTCCTTTTCTTTTCTTTTATCCCAACTTACTATATAAGGGATTTTTATGTAAATATCAGATATATTCAGTTTTAACTAGTTTTTAGTTTTGGGTTTTGGGTTTTGAGAGCTTGACTTCATTTCTCTTTGGGTTGACAACCATTTGGGGTATGTTTGTTGAACTTTCCACTTCCTTTACCATTAATAAACTTGTTCTTATTTAATTCTTGTTTTGTAACTTAGTTTCATGCTTTATTAATTAGTTTACTTTCTTTATTTCTTGCTTTCCTAGTTTAATTAGTTGTAATTTAGTTTAATTATGTTGTGCCCTTAGATAAATAGGGTCGGGATTTCATTCCGCCATTTTTGGCCCCCGAGCTTCGAAAATTAGGTTTTGTGCAAAATTGCGTTTAATTGAACCCGCACGAATTAAAGTTGGATTATTATGTGTTTAACTTTCTCTGTCATGCAACATAAGTGTTTATAGCGATAATCCAAATTTAATCCACATGCGACCAATTTTCGGTTCAATGTTTATTCACGCAACTTTGGCTTAAATGCCTTATTGTGTGAAGTTTATGATTAATTGATAATGCTCGATTAAATTTCTCTCGAGCCGGAATTCTGATTAATAAGTGTTTCGATCCGTATGGTTGGATGATATCCCAATCCTTGCTTTACTTTTGTGTAGACTTAACTTATTCTTTTCTTTTATTTACAACCACCAATCACCCTTTTACACTTTTATTCCTGAATTAATAACCCAATTAAAATCTATCAAACACTCCCTGTGGATTCGATACCCGACTTACCGCTATACTTGTATCGCAAGTGCAGTCGTAGTTTAGGTTTTTGCATAGAGTTGGTGAACCGAATATAAAACGACCGGCACGTAGGTGACTCTCGCGCAATAACAAAACCCTGCCTATCAGATAGGTTTCAGTATTCGGATTTGTACGACGAGAGTTGTCACGCTAAACATTATTATGTAAAATGATCGGGATGAAACTATATTACGTATGAAACTTGTAATATAGGATAGGAGTGTGATTACCTAATATATGGATTATGTGACAACCCGCTCAAAATAACAACGGGTGGCCAGCCCTATACTACATTAAATCAGGTATCTCAGATGGCTCAGTCTCCACATCAACTGACAATACTAAAATATATAAGGCTAACTACCCGAAACTATTAAAAGTGGATTGCCAAAGTTTTTAAACTTTCATTTGACACCAATAAAAACCAACCATGCAACCAAATGCCTACAATACAACATCTAACTATGATGAGTGATAAAACAAACTCTACAATATGTAAAGAAATGAATACAAGAGTACAACAAAATGTATACAATAAATTACCCGAATATGCTGTCGGGTCACAGACAATACAATAACTGAGAAAGAGAATATAAAAGTGTTAATCTACAACACTTGGGTATAAACTCGAGATACAAACTGAATCCTAATATCGATACATCAAAGATAGGAATCGTCTACACAAGATACCGCAACAGTCCACCACTGCCACAGCTCCACGAGTACTCTGGATGGATGAACATCAATGGGGAACACCTAAAGTAATACAATATATACACATGGAGGGAGAAAATATAAACGGGTCAGAGCCAAAGTTGAAAACATTTTATACCAAGTGCATTAAAATGCATAATAATTATAAATGCATTATTACATGATTTAATGGAATCGCACTCTCCATAATAATCCAACTCAATCTCAACTAGGGAGCGCATCTAAACGTATGCATGTGATCTCCAAAGGAATACCCAAATCTATTGAGGTAGGGTAAACTAATTTGAGACCCGAATTAAGATTATCTAATTTATCTTACAATTTCCATATAATTAAATTACATCTGAACCGCGGGCTTTCAATTCAATTTCAATTCTTATGGATCAATGATCCGATTCACATTCATCACATAACCACTTCACATACACAGTTCTTTACTAGAATTTCATATATTCTAGTTGTACCATCAATATACAATTTATTATATATGAGTTATTAGCATCTAAGCACTAAGGACAAATCTTCTCCCAATTCTCAACACTACACTACATTTCGTGCGTGGGACGTCTCGTAAAAGAGAAATCCAAACAAGGAACCCCCCTGTTACACTACTTCTGGCAGTATTGATCATCAAGATATATTATGCCCTTAATGCATGATGCATGTAACCCAATTTCTTATTATTCAAATTTTAATTAATTATTCCCAATTCTCAACAGTGCACCGCGGTTCGTACGTGGGACGTCTCGCAAAAGCAAAATCCAAACAAGGAACCCCCCCGTTACATTACTTCTGGCACTGTCGATCGTCGAGAAATACTATATATATAATTATGAGCATTAAGGACTAACTTCTCCTCACTTTCCAAAATTACAATGAGCTTCGTGCGTGGGACGTCTCGCTAAAGCGAAATCCAAACAAGGAACCCCCCCGTTACACTACTTATTAGCAATGTTGGTCGTTGAGGTCCATTAAGACCTCGATACCCAAATAAACAATCACATCCATAATATAATAACCATCCAAACGAGCTATAACTCGAGGACGCAGGCTCACATGCTATCATCTTCTAGCAGCCCATACACGTAGCAAACTGGGGCCACCTGGTGGGGTTCACGACACCCACCACGTGATCAACTCACGCACACAACATCCTGGGAAGCGGTCATAGCTCCTAACCGGCAAGTGAGAACGTCACATACCCCCGACTTCTCACCCCCAAAAGAATGCATATATATATTGCATAATAATCACAATGGACGACTATGACCTAGGGAATATCGACACCCTGCTCTTTGAGCCAGAATACTCACCCTCATCGCACGCAACTTCCCAATGATAGCAAGGAGGGGGTATGCTTCACTATGTATATATATATATATATACCATCACATAAGGTATACATACATTATCACATCATATAAAGATACACCATCATATAAGGTATACCTGTCACATTGTTTAGTATATTTCCCTCTTGATATACTAATCGTCAATTCTCACACATCTTCCCCACTTAGTATACACCATACTATTTCTCACTTGAAGCTCACATATCGCTTCTATTTATGAATTGGTTCTCAATTCTATTTATGTTAAGGATAGTCTTTATCCCAACGCACTTCAATTAGCATTTTTCATCGTGTGAGACCTCTCCCAAATCAATCATCGTTAAGGATATTCATATATATCCGTATGCACATTAGATAGCATTTATAATTCTCCATCCATAATATGGTTCGATTAATGATATGAACCTTTAAAGTTATCCCATTTGGGATAGGATTCTAAAATCCAATATCTTTAAACTAATTTTCATTCTATCATATAAATTTAATAATCAACTCCAAATAACATTTTCATCAATAGTGGGCTTCCCCACTTAGAATATACCATAATCTCTAATCGATATTCCTCAATTTAAGTCAATATGACTCCAATAATTTTCCTTTAAGGTAAACTCTCTAAAGTCTCCAAAACATACTCCACATAACTCCTATAAAGGTTCCCTATTGATAACCTCGAACGAAACAGAGTGAAATTCTTCCTAGAAAACATCTCCAAAAATTCCCTTGTTTCTGAATCGATTCGGACCTTCCGAATCGATTCGGCCTCAAGAACGAATCGATTCGGCCTCTCCGAATTGATTCGGTCCCTAGGACCTGAGAGTCTGCTACATACCGAATCTATTCGCAAGGGGTGAATTGATTCGTCCCTAAAGACTTGTTGGTTCTGCTTCCTACCAAATCAATTCGAAAGGGGCGAATCAATTCGGTTTGGTCAGTAAGCTACGAATGGGTTGTTTTCTACATAAACCCAAAAGACCCAAAAATCATTTTAATCATCTTCCAACCATTTTCATTCAACCCAATCACATATATAACATTAATATTCATCCAAAAACACTTTTGAACTAATTTCTAACCTCAAATCTATTTATACACTATAAATCTAAGGTTTCCCCAAAAAGTTAGGTTTTGATAAACCAAACCTAAATCCCATAAATTTCATCCACAAATCATGCAATAAATGGTACACAACGATTATTTAGCAAGTTTAATCACTTGCCTTGGGTTCGTAGGGTCTGATCCGTCCTCGAGATCGCATATTTGGCCGGAAATCCCACTTTCTCTCTCTTTTCTCATTCTTTCTCTTCTTCTTTATTCTTCTCTGTTTCTTTCTTTCTATTTCTCTTTCTCTCTATGGAGAATAAATCTCCCGTAGGCATTATAAGCCTTATCTCCCAAGATACACAACTTTAAATGATAATACACATTTTAAGTGACTTGGTAACTTTAATTCGAGCCAACGACTTAAAAATTATTTCGGAACCTAAATAGACCCCAAGTACAGTCATTTCGACTTTCTCGACCCTTCCGGACACCACTACACCCTCAGAATATCCATTCAAAACCCTGTCTAGCAACTTCAAATTTTGACCTCAACTGCCAATTTAATTATTCTCCAAATAAAATAATATTTATTTCTCCCAAAATCAATTAATTATTGTTCCAAAAGTCTTAGGTTGTTACAAATTATTATGTGTATGACATACCTACCATACTTGCTATCACGGGAGGTTGTAGGAAGAGGACAATCTTATCTTGTGTGCCTTCTGGGGGATTTAGATTTAGTACCTCAAGAACATAGGATTGTGAAGACTTATTTGTGAGTTGACAAGTCAGCTGACTATGGGAGCGTAGAGATAGTAGTTTCAGACTTTCATTTATTTCAGATGTTGACTTTATTTATTTAGACTTTGTCTTGGGATTATATTTTTCTTCGGGATTATTATTGGAGTGTTTACTCCAGGCTCAGTTTATTTCATTACATTGGTTATTTATATGCTATTGTTTCTGTGAATGTTGAATGGTTGGTTATTCATTACTTAGTTGTAAGTTAATTTAATGAATAAAATTTTGGCATCTCACGTTTTTCTACAGTGATGCTAAGACTAAACCAACTTGATATTCTGTATTAATTTAATAAATGAGTACCTACCCGGTATTTAATTAGACGGGGTGTCACAAATAGATATGTTTTCTAAAGTTGTTAAAGCAAAAGATAAAGGGATAGTTCTTAAAGCCCAAGACAAAAAGATTTTTGAGTCATCTAGGAGGAAGGTAGAATCGTCTAAACGGAGTGAGGAAAATACGTCAGATTCTGATTTTGACTTCGATTTAGATTATTTGGCTTTGTTTGCAAAGAATTTTAAGAAATTTATCAAGTTAAAAAATAGTGGTCAGGTTAATGATAAAAAGAAATTTGAGAAAAATAAAAATGTCAAGAATTTTAAAAAAGAAAAGAAAGACACACCCAAGAGAAGCAATGAGAGATGCTATGCGTGTGATGGTAAGGGTCATAGATCTTTTGAGTGTGCTACAAGGCTAAATAGACCAGCCAAAGAAAAAGGCAAAGTTGTTCTTAATGCTACCTTGAGTGAAGATAGCAAGGTCGAGTCGGCGGATTCAGGAGAAGAATCACCGCATGAGTGAAACTTCACCAGATTCATGGATAGCCACATGAGAGATTATGATGCACCTCACGATGATGAGGGTGCCTCTTTGCATGGAAACCTCGACAATGAGAGTGAGAGAGAGGATGCAGGACGTGAGAGCGAGAGTGACCTTAGTCGTGATTATGCTGATTCATTTAAAACCAAAAAGCGAAATAAAGGTTTGGTTCTTAGGATTGACGCGTTAGAAAAAGAGTTAAGAGGGATGAGAGAAATTGAGTTCTCCTTGTGCACCGCTTTGAGAGAGAGAGAGAATCTGTTTGTGGAGAGAGAAAGAGAGCCTATTTCGAGAGACAGAGAGATAGAGTTTGTTTGGAGAGAAAGAGAAGTGTTTTGAGAAAGTAAAAGGAGACTTGACAAAGCAAGTGGCTTATCTGACGAGAGACCTCGGTTCATCCGAAGAGTCTCATAAGATTCTGGAAGCCCTTGTTGCCCAGCTCAGTCACGATCTTGAAAGAGAACGGGAAGTCAAGGTTCAAATCGAGGATAGATCTAAAAAGATGCTCCTATCCCCTACATTAAGATTTGGTGTGAGGCTTGGAATTAGTTTTGATGGTGAGTCCACTTCACAAATACACCTGGACCAGTCGCTAAGTTTAAGACAAATCCTTATGGTCATCCACCAAAACCCAAGAAAGTTGTTCGACCAAGAAAGGCAAACCGAGGTAGGCCTCAAACTGTGTACTTTTTAACTTATTATAAGAGGAAAGGCCACCTCAGAGAGTTTTGATATATTTTGGATCGGACATGAAGTACTTATGCTCCATCACACCCCATGAGTAATCTCACGAGACTGAGAGAGAAAGTTGAGTTTTTAGTCGCTACTTCTCAAAATTTAATAGGAGAATTGTAATGGTTATCTGCTACCAACTTTGCAACTAGAACCACCAGTAACAAGAGCAAACAAAAAGTTACCTACACTTGGGTACCTAAGAATGACAACAAAGCTCTTATTGCTCATGTTTCTCTGAAAGCTCAGAATACCTCACAGTGGTATTTTGACAGTGGGTGTTCTAGACACATGACTAATGACGTCTCATTTTTACCTCCTTTGTAGATCACAAGGAAGGTAAAGTCACTTTTGGTGATGGGAGCACGTCTAGCATTGTAGGATGAGGTACTATAGATATACCTTGGTTTCCTAAGCTAGAGAATGTGTTGTATGTCAAAGGTTTGAAAAAAACCTTCTCTGCATTAGCCAACTGTGCGATGCTGACTTTGTAGTTAGGTTTGACCAGGATGCTTGTAATGTTTATGATAAAGAAAATAAACTTGTATTACAAGGGGTGAGGAAAGAAGATAATTACTATAGGATAATGCCCAAGTCCTCATTTGTCTGCAATAGCGCCACGATCACTCCTATGGATCTATGGCATCAACGTCTAGGTCATCTTAAATTTAGAGATTTAGATCGATTAGTAAAAAAGGACCTAGTATGTGGCTTACCGTATCTTAGAAGACCAACGTACACAGTTTGTGGACCCTGTCAGTTGGGAAAGAAAATTCATATCCCCCACAGGAAGTTGAATTCCATTACCACCTCCAGGGTTCTTGAGTTAATTCACAAGGATCTTATGGGTTCTACTCGTAAAAAAAGTATGGGTGCTAAGAGGTATATCCTTATGATGGTGGACTATTTATCCATATACTTCGTCGTAGGCTTTTTGAGGGAGAAATCATATGTTATAGAATTCCTAACGGCCAAGTGTTGTGTCCTGCAAAACCAACATGGTGTCACTATCAATAGAATGCGTAGTGATAATGACACTGAATTTACAGAGCTTAAAGTAGATCTTTATGGTGATAGCATTGGAATCAAACATGAGTTTTCAACCGTAAAGACCCCTCAGCAGAAAGGGATCATTAAGAGGAAGAATCAGACGATTCAGGAGATGGTTAGACCTATTCTTCTTAGTCGTAAAGTTTCTAGGAGATTTTAGGCAGAGGCGGTGTCTACCCCATGCCATAATATGCTTTATTTATGTCCACACACAATTCAGACGCCTTATGAATTGTGGTCTGAAAAGAAACCTAACCTTGCATATTTTCGTGTTTTGGGGAGTAAATGCTACATCCTACGGGATAGAGAGCAATTAGGAAAGTTTGACTTCCGGAGTGATGAGGGCATACTGTTAGGATATTCATCGAACAATAGAGCATATCGGGTGTTTAACCTGAGTAGCTCTAAGGTTACAGAGTTAATTAATGTCACCTTGCAAGATGACGAACCTCCAGCGTTAGTTGACCCCAACCATTTGTGTGAGGATGAAGACCTTTCTGGTAATGATCCCCTTGTCCCTCACACACCAAGAGTGGACCCTACTCCTGTCTTAGGGGACACACCTGCTTGGGTTCGCAAGAGTCATGATCCTATTGCTATTAGGAGATCCCACCCTAGGGGTCAAGACTCGTGCCCAACTTGAGAACGTTGTTAGCCATGTATGCTACACGTCCAAAGTCGAGCCCAAAACCTACAAAGAAGCAACCAAGGATGAACACTGGATATTTACTATACAGGATGAGTTGCTTTAGTTTAGAAATAACGATGTCTGGGAACTCGTCCCCCGACCTAGTGAGACTAACATGATTGGTACCAAGTGGATTTTCAAGAATAAAATGGATGAAAATGGTATGATTATCCATAACAAGGCTAGGTTGATCACTCAGGGCTACACACATATTGAGGTTATAGACTTTGAGGAGACATTTGCTCCTGTTGCGAGGCTTGAGTCCGTCCGCTTATTACTCGCCATCACATGTCATCTGAGATTCAAGTTACATCAAATGGATGTCAAGAGTGCCTTTCTGAATGGGATTCTATAGGAGGAAGTTTTTGTGGAATAAACAAAAGGGTTTGAAGACCCTAAGCATCCCGGACACGTCTATTATCTGAGAAAAGTCCTGTATGGTTTGAAGCAAGCACCCCGTGCTTGGTACGAGAGGCTTATTTCCTATATTTTAGCCCATGGCTTCAAGTGAGGGGGAGTTTATCAGACGCTATTTGTCAGGAGAGATGACGGTGCTATTTTAGTTGCCCAGGTCTATGTGAACGACATAGTCTTTGGATCCATGTGCTCCCAGCTGTAATACCCCGTATTTTTGTGATATTTATTTATGGGATTAATTAAATTAAATGCGTATTAATTGGAAATTAATCCGGATTAAAATACTAGCATGATGCGAGTTGGTATTTGAATATAATGTGCATATATGATTATATATGAATATTGAAGTATGAAATTTTTCGTGAGATTGTAATACGACAAGTTGGAAAATTTTATTGAGACGCGTGTGACAGTCGCGTCAGGTATATATTTATTTTAATTAAAAAGTGAATTTTATTTCTATAAACCGTATGGTCATTTTGAATGCGCCAACGCGTCCGAAAGGGTCGAAATAGTCAGAAAACACTAGCCGGGGGTTAAGTTTAGGTCCCGGGGCATTATTGGGCCATACCGGTAACTTATAAGGGCATTTTGGTAATTTCGGATATTGGGTAATTAAAACCCACGAAAATTAGAGTTAAAAATCTGACTTAGTCTTAACCCACTAAGCCATCTCCAACTCCAATTTAGGTAGTGGGCTATAGGAGAAGTTAGAAACTTTATAACTTGGCAAAACCAACCCCACCTCCATTAACACCTTGAGAAGAACTTGTAGAGAGGGAGAGAAAGAGAAGGATTCTGCAGAGAGAGAGAGAAGGCAATTCAACCTTCAAGATTCAACCTCAAATTCAGAGATTCAAATAAGGCAAGTGGTTTAATTCCAATTAATTTCAGAAAATGCTTCTTCCATGCGTAGGAATTTGTTATAATCATATTTGTTTGGGAGTTAGATGAAAAACCCATTAAATTGGGGACTAGAATATTGCATATTGATGAGGAATTGCATGTAGAATTATATGTAGGCGATTATTCTGATGTTAATAATATCTTGGATGAAACAAAAACGGATTTTATTAGGCTCATTGATGATTTATAAATGTTAGGGTTCATGTTCATATAAATTGGGGATAAATAAAGGGATTTGAAGATTTGATGATGTTTAAGACGAGTTGGCCCTATATAAACGTTTGATTATGACCTATGAATGTTTAGTACGAATTAGGAACCTTAAAATGATGTTGGGACGATTTTTATGTGGGATTAGGAGTGAAAAAAAATTGGGAAAAACGAGATAGGAATTTCTGGGCTCGAATCTGGCCACTCGTTAGAAGACATGCCCAGGTCGTTCGAACGAGCTCGTTCGAACGAGCTTCTAACGAGTTGATAGTCTGACATCTAACGAGAGGGATGTTCGTTCGATGACTTTCGTTCGAACGAGATCTCGTTAGAAGGCCCAGTTCGTTCGAACGAACTCTCGTTCGAATAGCCTCGTTCGAACGAGACTTCTAACGAGCTGACAGTTTGGGCTTTTTAGCCTGTTTTGATCCCGAGTGTCCCGTAACCTTGTGTATATGTAGAGATAACCTTCCCTTGATGAGTAATTGTTACATTTGGGATGTTTGGGATATAATGAGGAGTCAAACCTAGAAGTGTAGTTTGAACCTAAGGGAAAAATATGAAATAGGACGTGAGTGTCTATTACGTTGCGAGAACTATTGACGGCCTAATTTATTATATTAACCGGGAACATATAAATTGTATAGTATTATATGTCGGTACGAGAATGAGAAGTGTACCTCCAATATATTATGGTAATTACTAAGAGGTGTGCATACTTAGTATATGTATTGATTTTTATGTGTATGACATACCTACCATACTTGCTATCACGGGAGGTTTACGTTCGCTTAGGGCCTTCTAATCCTTGTGTTGCCCGGATTTAGATTGGTTACCTCGATGAACATAGGTCAGAGAAGGACTTATTGGGATGTTAATAAGTCTGCTGATCGTGGGAGCGCAGGTATGTGCGTGACCCATGTGATGTGACTGTGTTCACCTCCATTATTTGTGATGTTGTTATCTGAGAACGATTCCTGAGAGATTCGGAATACGTGATCCTTATGTACGTGATGTACCGGGATGGATAGCAGAGTATGTGTGCTCCACAGCTTAGTCTCGGGCTGCTTGTATTGTATATTTATGATGTGAATAATATACACTTAATTAATGGGAAGTTTCATGATTGGTATTGTAGATAATATTATGGTAATGATTTGAGAAAACAAAACGGGTTAACTGATAGTGAATGGTATTTCTAATTGAGAATCTGAGAGTAAGTAAATCCCTCTATTTTTTTTATAACGTTAGAATGTAATATGGGAATCGAGTAGTAAGGGGTAGAACTTATTACGGTTTGGTTAGATATGGATGTCTTATAGATGGGTACGGTACGTTAGGAGTGCACATGTAGTCGAGAGGTGAGAATTTCATGTGAGTGCACGTCCTAACATGTATTTTGCATTTAATGTTTTAATGTTATTAAAACACTTGCTGTTTTTAAAATGATTTCCACTTTCGGGCTCTGACCCATTTGCTTTCAAATCTATTTTTGTAAAAACCATTTTTGGTGCCCAACCACAAGGACACCATGCTTAGGATTCTCATTCAGGTGACGAGTTGTAGCTGTTTGTGGAAGTTACAGGACTTTGCTTGTAGACGCTTCATCTATCTTGACTCGATATTCTTCAGTTATCAGTTGTAGGGCATGTCGCCCATTTCTTTTAGAGACATTTCATTTATTTCAGTTATTCAGACTTCTGGCATGTAATTATTCCGGATTCAGACTTGTCGTATTTTTTTCAGTTGTGGGATTTGTTGTGAGGAGTTTTCCCTCCGGATTTATATTTATGTTGTTGGTTATTCATTACTTCATTATAGTGAATGGTTTTTATTCTTTCATTATTCTTTTACTGCATGTTAATCAGACTTAACTTAAAATTTGGCACTTACTTTTTAAATACTAGGCGGTTAGTAATTATTAAAATGTTTTTGACAGTGATGCTATTAACTGAACCAACTTGGCATTTTGAATTAATTTAATAAAGGAGTAGCTACCCGGTATTTAATTAGTCGGGGTGTCACACCAGCATGCTCATAGCTTTGAGGAGGAGATGAAGAGTTAGTTTGAGATGAGCATGGTTGGTAGGCTTACATTCTTACTTGGTCTCCAGGTTCGTCGGTTAGAGGATAGGATGTTCATCTCCCAATCCAAGTATGCTATAGACCTTATGGTGAAAATTATTACGCAACACAAATAGATAAGAGAAAAGCAATCACCAAGCAAGAATAAGGAAGGTAAAATGGTAGTCACATAACAAAGGATGTACGTGGTTCAGCAAAGATGTGCCTACGTCCATGGTGGTGCAGTCAATGTTATTTCTATATTCTCCGGAGAGTGGTTACAGAGAATACAACTTGTCCTTTGCCCCGGACCTAGGGTTCAATAAATACATGTTCATTTTAGTAAGTGGTGGTGTTGGACTCCCCCACGTTTTCCATCTCTCCCTAGAACCTCTCTTAAGGGGAACGTGGAAGGAGACTGGATCATGATCAGTTAAGAGATGGGGGGTCTGGACTTTGGTCCGTCAACATTGGGCTACTCGTCCAGGCCCATCATTCTAATTTTGGGTACCCATAATTGCCCCTAACTTTGTTGGGCCATACTTTGGGCTCAATAAATTTAAATGATTTGCCATAATGGTTTTTTTGTACATTGTGCAACTCTTCAAAAGTTGGGAAAATGATTCTGGCGGCACCCGCTTCGTGGGTTGTGCACCATGATTAACACTACTTAAAGGTTTTCTAGAGTAGTCACTTTTCGACCGTCGTTTCGACCTTCTCAGCATTCTTCCATTTCCTGTGAGCTCTAGCGATTCACACTTTCTTCTCTCAGTCTCCATTCTCATTGCTTCCTTGTTATTTGGGCTCGTGATTCTTCATCGTTCAAGTTGAACTTCCATGTTGTAAGGCTCCTGTGCCTTCTCTTTGTACTTTTTCTTTGAATTTGTAGTTTTCTAGGGTTTTCCAATGGCAAAGATTGGGAATAGGTCAGTCCTCGAGTTTAGGAAGTTTTATAACATCCCGAAGTGGGTAGAGATTGAGTGTTGTGCCTCCCCCTAGAAATTCTAGAGAGATAGAGGATGCCCATTGGATCCATGTTTTGTTGCTTTCCCAGGGGGGACTCACTTTTCCTCCTAACAATCTGTTCTTGCACTTCTTTGGTTATTTCAATATTGTTCCTGCACAGTATTCGCCCAATATGTGGAAGATAATTAATGGCATCCATAGAATAAATCAGTTATATGGTACCAAGTTAGGTCTTGTCGAGGTCTGCTTTTGCTACTCTTTTTCTTGAACTAGCTCTAGTGTCCTCTATCTCAAAGCTAGAAGCCCTGATAGGGTGTTGGTAGTAAACCTACCTAAATCCCATAAGGACTATTGGCAAGAAGGTTTCCTTGTTAGAAACTGGCAGTTTTCTCCCTAGTTTGAGGGTTCGAGGTCTGATAGGTTTTCTGTTCCCTTTTATGGGGAAGAATACATAGGTAGACTTTGATCTGCTCTTTTAATTTTTGTTGATTTGTGATTTTTCTAATTTTTCTCTGTTTTTTCTTCAACGAGGTCGAAGAATTTGGAACCTGCTCTCAGCGAGGTTCGTCTCTCTAAATTGGTCAAGGCCTGGAATATCAGGGAGCCTTTAGCTGACAGTGAGCATCCCCGGTCTGCTGCTTTTCTGCTCGAATATAAGAATATTGGCTCCAGTTTTATAGCAATACCGGTGGACAGTATCCCTGAGTTTGAACCTCTGAAGAGACTGCTGCGGATCCTATCCAGTTGGACGAGGAGGAGAGTAACTCTGAAAGCGATATCGCAGGTGGTGCTGGAGGCAATTTGGGTGAAGGGAGCTTCAGTAGTAGCAGTTCCTCTGAACGTGGGGAAGTTCCTGAAGTTCGAGAGTCGTCGAGCACATCCAAAAGTTCAAGCGAGGAGATGGTTCCTCCAAGGAAGAATCTAATTCGGGATGATGATGATGATGATCACGTGCTCCTCGCTCAGAGGTCGAAGAAGCATAAGTCTAGCTCTGGGGCTGTGGCTACTAGTTCTCGATCTTCTGCTCAAGAGCAGGAGAAGAAGTGGAGAGAGGAAGAGAAGGTGAGAGAGAGGGAGAGAAAAAAGGAGGAGGAGAGAAAGAATATGGAGGAGAAAAAGAAGGTGGAGGAGGAGAAGAGGATAGAGGAGAGGAAGAAGATAGATAATGAGAAAGAGAAGGAGAGGAGAATGGAATCGAGGACGAAGGCTGGGCAAGCCTTAGTCCCGATGTCTGCACTGCCCGAGGGGGCATCTGTTGTAATTTCTCCTTAGTTGGCCCCCGCGCTGGTCGAGAGAGCAGTTCTTCCTGCTGATCACCAAAGGGCGCTGAGGTCTAATCAACTGGCTCTATAGGCTAGCCAGAGGCTAGCTTTGGTAAGACTATTTCTTTTCTCCAATGTTTTAATGAATTCCATCATTTCCTTCTTCTAATGTCTTCTTCTTCCTGCAGTTTGTGACCGAATTCACCGTGCTCTATCATTCTCACGATGAGCTGGTGAAGAGAAATGGTGAGCTAGAGTAGAAAAATAAAGTCTTGAGGTTGAGGGGTACAGAGCTCGAGGTTGGTTTTAAAGCCGTTGATGCTGCTCAAATATCATCCGATCTGGCTCTTATTACTGCCAACTGTGAGAAGGACGCGACAGTTAAAGAGTTGAAAGAGCTGCGATAAGCCTACGACCTGGTTTGCTCGAGCAAGCTGGCTATCGTGGAAGAGGACAGAGTGCTATTCGAGGAGCTGAAGAAGAAGGAGTCTGAGGCGGTCACTGCCAAGGAAGACTCATATAACTCTGGCTGGGCTGTAGCATACGAGGATGCTGAGGTTACGATAGGCTATATTAGTCATCTGAACTTTAAGAAGGGCTAGAACAAGGCCCTCTTAGCTGCTGGTGTTAATATAGACTCTCCTCTGTTCGATGAGCATGACTCGGGTCTGAAGCCGACTGTGGATGAAGTCCCTGCCCCAGCTATCGAAGTCGCTGACCCTATCTCCCAGGCAATCTCTGCTGACGTTCCCCTTGCTGTGGCGACAGAGGTTACCCCTTCTGAGGACGGTGCTCCTGCTGATGCTGATAAAGGGAAGCAACCATCGACTTCCGGGCAACCTGAGGTTGCTAGTTAGTTTTTACTTCTTAGAGTACCTTGTATTTTTGCTTTTTCTGTTTATAAATTTTCTTTTTGCTGCTCGATGTACTTTTAACCCTTATCAATGAAAAGGTTTCTTTTTCCCAGTGCACTGATTGATTTTTCTTTCCATTGCCCTTTTATGTCTTGTAGTTGACTGATGTAGAAGAGTATATTCCTTCCACATCTCATTTGGGTAGGACTCTCGGTCCCAATGCCAGTCCTCAGGTTTGCCCGGCCTTTGTTAGGCTTTACAAATCTCTTAGGTCAAGGAATCAAAAGTATAAGGATCAGTTGTGGCCAAGTTGAAGGACAGGCTCCAGGAGATGGAAGAGGTTGGTGCTATAGTGCAAGAGGAGGTGAATGCTTGAGGACAAAGATTCTCGATGCTTCTGAGATCAGCCAGGTTGGTGAGATGCTTCAGCAAGAAAATGAAGATATAAGGAAAGAGGTCTCGCGTCTTAGGTAGCACGCGCTGAGCACCACTCCTGCAGTCTTGCGAGGCTCGTCATCAACGCAAGCTAAGGCTGGCTCGAGCGACGTTCCCCCTGTGCTGTGAGGTTCTTCATCGACGCGAGCTAGGGCTGGCTCGAGCGACGTTCCCCCTGTGCTGTGAGGTTCCACTGGTCCATTCGTTCCGCGAGTTGGTAGGAGCACCAGGCATTCAGATAGAGAAATGGAATAGCTCCGCGGTGACGTCCAGCGAGCATATGTGATTGCTGTCGGGATCCAAAGGGACGTTACTCGGCTGTGGCATATATTTAAAAAAGGACCTCAGCGAGTATGGGCCGATGGTTATGACCAGGGTTGGCTGGATGCTCCGACGAGGCTGATAGAATTTGAGGAGCTCGCCTTCATCAGGGGGTGGTTGAGTGCTTTAAAGGAGATGCAGGTTCCAAGGAACTCTATGCTCTGGTATCGCCATAAAATATCTCCTTCCACTCGGATGCCCAATCCCTTCCGGAGAGATGATCAGTGGATACCCATCGATGCTATCCCTCGACAGCTATTGGAGTCGGATGCTAACAAAGTCGATGAAGAGTTGGTTCCTTCTCCTGATGATGGTCGAGGGCTCAAGTGGCTGATTATCTCGTTCAGAGGCCTCATCCCCACTGAGATTTTTCCAGTAGCTACTCTATGTATTTTGTGTTGTAGTGATGTTATGTCAATGTTTTGGGCGAGCTCGCTGACTAAACATGTATTGTACTTGTTGTAAATATGGTGGATTAATATAAAATTTATGTTTTAGGCTATTTTAGCTGACTAAACAAGTGTATTATATTTTCCATATTCTCTCTCCTTTATGATCTCTAAATTTGTATTATCATACTAGTGTCCTTCAAATCCAGTACACTATCGAGGTACCATTGTGCACCACTTTACCTTTTAGGTCGTGTCATCACACTACCTTAGGCCTAAGTGTGGAAATTGGTGAGGACACACCTGGTGTTGCCTAAGGGTCTCCTGTAGGGCTTCATATATTGCCAGGGGCAATGCTAAGAGGTCTTTCGTGTTTCATAACGAAAGCCTGAGGAGGGGGATTTCCCTGCTATGGTGTAATGGCCAATGTGCCTGTTATTTGGAAAAGATGTGTGATAAAGCTTATATGACTGTTATTCATTAGAACGCAGTCATTAAACAACTTTCATTAATGACAAGGAAAATGAACTAATAGCTCCACAACAAAAGCATAAAAGAAGAATCTAAAAATAGAATTTCTTGAGATTGGCTGTGTAAAAGCGTAAAATAAGAGTCTAAAAATAGAATTTCTTGAGATGGGCTGCGTTCCATGCTCGGGGGATTTCTCTGCCTTCTATTATTTCTAAATGATAGGCGCCTTGCAGATTATCTCTCATTATCTTGAATGGTCCTTCCCAGTTTGGCCCTAGCTTGCCGTCTGATGGTTTCACAACGCTGCCCAGGACTTTTCTTAGGACATAGTCCCCAACTCGGAATGTCCTCGGGTTGACCCTCTTATTATAGTGCCTCGCGAGCTGTTGCTGATAGCTCGCTAGTTTTACTAGGGCTAGCTCTCGGCACTCGTCGGCTAGGTCGAGCTCAGCGAGCAATGCTGCATCATTATGGCCTTGGTCGATAAGGTTGGGCTCATTGTTGGCAATCCGACTTCTAGTGGGATAACTGCTTCCATCCCATATGTCAGCGAAAATGGGGTTTCTCCCGTTGCTCATCGTGGAGTGGTTCTATAAGCCCATAGAATGTGTGGTAATTCATTTACCCATGCGCCTTTGGCTCGCTCCAATTGCTTCCTTAATCCGTCGATCACTGTCTTATTAGAAGCCTCGGCTTGGCCATTGCTTTGAGGGTAGGCCACCGAGCTGAAATGGTGTCTAATTCCATATTCATTACAGAAACTCTGAAAAGAGCCGCTTTCGAACTACGTTCCATTGTCGGTGATGATGGTTCTAGGGATGCCAAAATGGGTGATTATATTTCTCCATATATACCTTATCATATCTTCATCATGGGTGTTCGCTAGGGGTTCTGCTTTGATCCATTTGGTGAAGTAGTCAGTTGCTACCAACAGATACTTGCCATTTCCGGTGGCGGTAGAAAGTGGTCCTACGATGTCCATCCCCCATTGGGAGAATGGCCATGGGCTGGACAATGATTTTAGTTCGCTAGCAGGTTGGTGAACCATGGGGGCATGAAGTTGGCATTTTAAGCACTTGCGTACGTACATCGCAGAGTCCATTTGCATATATGGCCACCAATAACCCTCTTTCATTGCTCGAAAAGCCAGATATCTTCCTCCAATATAGCTTCCATAGATTCCTTCGTGAAGCTCATGTAGGACTTGCTCGACATCCTTTGGGTGAACACATTGAAGGTAAGGACCAAAAAATGATTTCTTGTATATCCTGCCCTCAGGAGATAAGTGAAAGTGAGCATCTTTGACTCTTATCTGGTGAGCAGTCTTCTTATCATCTGGAAGCATGCCATCCTTCAAATAATCCCTTAGTGGGTCCATCCAGCTGGGTGCGAACTCAATTCGGAGCACTTGCTCCATGCTTGGTAGTCGCTGTTGCGGTCGATGCTCGGGTGAGCGAGGAAATCGATGGGGATTGTTCTTTTTAAGTCTGAATCGATTGCTGAGCTTAGGGCTGCTAGGGCATCTGCATGGCTGTTCTGTCCCCTGGGGAACTGCTGGAGCTTGACTTCCTCAAAGTCAGCCAATAGCCTCTTCGCTAAGACGAGGTAGGCTGCCATCCTTTCGTCTTTTGCATTGTAGTCCCCGCTGATCTGATTGAAGACTAATTGTGAGTCGCCAAACACTTGTAATTGCTTTGCTCCCAAAACTGTGCTTTCTGGAGGCCGACTATCAGGGCCTCGTATTCTGCTTCATTGTTGGAGGCTTCAAATCCAAGCCTGATTCCCTGCTCGAGGATCGCATTTTCTGGAGTGATAAATATGATGCCTACGCCTGCCTCCTTTGAATTGGAGGCTCCATTAACGAATATTTTCTAGATTTCCTCCGTCGTGTGGCTCTGTTCTTGTTTGGATGGCTGTAGTGGGTCGCAAGGCTGCTCGCTTGTGAATTCGACTATGAAATCAGCAAGGACCTGCCCCTTGATTGCGTTCCTTGGTTGAAATTGGATATCAAATCGTCCGAGCTCGACTGACCATTTAGACAGTCTGCCCGACAAATCTGCCTTCCTCAGGATTTCTTTAAGGGGGTGCGATGTAAGGACGATTATAGTGTGGGCTTCGAAATAGTACTTCAGCTTCCTCGAAGCCACTATTAGTGCAAAGGCAAGCTTCTCTAGAGGTAGGTATCTCTCCTCAGCCTCAAGCAGTGTTTTGCTCGTGTAGTAAACGGGGTGCTGAATTCCTGCAACTTCTCACATTAATGCAGAACTGACAGTGTGGTTGGAGACGGAGAGGTACAAGTACAAGGAATCTGTTTGTTGTGGTATGACGAGCAGTGGCGGAGAGCTTAGGTAAGCTTTGAGCTCAACCAATGCCTGTGAGCAATCTGGGTTCCACGCTACCGTTTTGTTCCCTTTTAGAAGCTTGAAGAAAGGCTTGCATTTCTCGGAGGATTTAGGATAAAGCGATTTAAGGCAGCGAGCATGCCAGTGAGCTTCTGTACATCTCGGATCGTTTGAGGAGGTTGTACACTGTTAATTGCATCGATCTGCTCTGGGTTAGCCTCTATGCCTCTCTTACTGACCAGGTGCCCAAGAAATTTTCCTGACTGGACACAGAAAGAACACTTTCTCGCGTTAAGTTTCATTCGGTATTTCTTGAGGATTTTGATGGTTTTTGACAGGTCTGAGAGGTGGTATTCTCTCTTCTTTCTTTTAACGAGCATGTCATCGATGTAGACCTCCATGGTGTCTCCTATCTGGTCTTTGAACATCTTGGTGACCAGTCGCTGGTAGGTTGCCCCTGCATTTTTGAGCCCAAAGGGCATGACCTTGTAGCAATATAACCCAACTGTGGTGATGAATGTTGTTTTGTCTTGGTCTGGGGCATATAAAGGGATCTGATGATACCCTGAGTATGCGTCCAAAAAACTCATTCGCTCGTGAGCTGCAGTGGCGTCTACCAGCTGGTCAATTTTTGGGAAGGGGAAACTGTCTTTAGGGCACGCTTTGTTGAGGTCAGTGAAGTCGATGCAAACTTTCCACTTCCCATTGCTTTTTGGAACTACTACTGGGTTGGATAACCACTCGGGGAATTGTACTTCCCGTATGGATCCTGCATCTAGCAATTTTTCTACTTCTTTTTCTATGGCTTTTGCCTTCTCGGGTGCATTTCACCGTGCCTTCTGCGTGATTGTTTTGAAGGTGGGATTGACGTACATGTAATACCCCATATTTTTATGCTTTCTAAATTTGGCGATTTATTAAATTTAATGTGAGTTATTAATTTAATATAAATCCGGAAATTAATTATTTCTAATAATTACTAGCGTGATGTGAGTTAGTAAGTATGGGAAAATTGTTGAATATTACTAATGAGCAAAGTAATATATGATATTGGTTCTATTAAATGTCACGAGTGAATAAAATGACAATTTTGGAAATTTAAGTCGGGACGCGCCTGTGTCGTGTCGGGACTAAATATTGATTAATAAAAGTGAATAAATTATAAGTCACCCGTATGGTCATTTCGAGTGCGTCAAAGTGTCCGTAAGGGTTGAGAGAGTAAAAAATATGTACCCGAGGGTTTAGTTTGGGTCTTGGGGCATTTTTAGGCCTATTTAGCACCCCGGGAGGGCGTTTTGGACATTTCATAATTTTGGGTAATTAAACCCACGAAAATTACAAGGTTATATCAGATGCTTAGGGTTGCCTTCTAGGGTTAACACAACCAAAAGCAAGTGACGGCCATTGGAGAAGGAAGGAGAGATCTTGCCAAGGAATTTTAGGCCGAAAACCCCTCCGTTTGCGCCGTCGTCGCCGCCAAACGAGAGATCACGTCGCAAGGATCGTAACCACACTAATTTCAGCACAAATCGGAGACCAAAAATCCCCAGGCAAGTATTTATCTTGCTTAACATCGTTAATACATCATTCATGTTAGTCTAGGGTTGATTAGGATGAGTTTCATAGAAGAAAACCCATGTTGGAGATAGGAAAATTGCATGTAGTAATGATATAAATGAAAATCTAGAAATCCCCTTCATATGTAGAGGTTGAACCACGGATTTATGATGGATTAGAAGTAGAAATTCTGTAAAAAGGTTGATTAGAACAAAGTTAAAGAAATTTCTAGGGTTCATGAGATTTATATAAGTTTTGGCCCTTTAATTCATGGATATCGATGAAAATTCACATGCTTTACGTAGAAGATTGCTAGTTTGGGTTTATAATGTTTGTAGTACAAATTTCTGGGAGTTTGGGGAGTTAAAACTTTAGATTTAAATGAGGTTGGATGATAGAACCCGTAACTGGATTTCTGCAGAATTAGCCATACATGCTTGATCGATCGATCGCTCATAGATCATCGATCGATCACCTGCCCTTCTAAATAGGTGAATTCAATTTAAATGTGTAATAAGCTTGGGACATCCTTAATAAAATATTTTGGGAGATAATGAAGACCAGGAGGACTTATTAAAAGTATGAAATCTTTAATGTAAGACGAAATTCGCATTTTCGGGGATGTTTACAAAAAAAATGGACGATGGAACTATGTATTAAAGAAACAGACGCGTAAGATAGTTACGTTGGGAAAATAAATGAGTACCTACTGAAATTATACTTTGGAGTATAGAAATGCACGAGGGTTACTTAATAAGTTGGAATAATTCCACAAATTAAAATAAGAAGCAAACGTTATACGTGATAACTAATTAACGAGTAATAAGAACAAATGTCATAATTATGGGTTATGAGATGTACCTAAATTTGACATGGTAATAGTAGTGTATTTATATGACTGTGTTTATGCATATACTATATACATGTGAAAATCATGCCCGCGCTACTTGCTATCCCTGAGGTTACCGCGCTGGGACAGCCTTATCTCGATGGGACCTTTATGGGGGATATTGACTCGTACCCTAGAAGATAGAGATCCTTCGGTACAAGCTATCGAATCGATAGTTTAGACGGTCCTAAGAGACATGGGGGCATGTGCTAACCTCTTAGAGACCTGGAATCTATGCTTCGCCTCAATATTGTTTGTGTTAGTACAATGTAATACCCCGTACTTTTATGGATATTTATTTATGGGATTAATTAAATTAAATATGAATTAATTGAGAATTAATCCGAATAAAATACTAATGAGATGTGAGTTGGTATTTGATTATAATGTGTATACATATGATGTGATATGAATATTGAAAATATTGAAATTTATCGTGAGATAGAAATACGACAATTTGGAAATTTTGTTGGGACGCGAGTGACAGTCGCGTCAGGAATATAAATTATTTTAATTGAAAAGTGAATTTTATTTTTATCAACTGTATGGTCATTTTGAGTGCGCCAACGAGTCCGGAAGGGTCGAAATAGTCAGAAAACACTAGCTGGGGGTTTAGTTTGGGTCCCGGGGCATTATTGGGCCATACCGGCAACTAAAAAGGGTATTTTGGTAATTTTGAAAATTGGGGATTTATGACCAACGAATTTTGAGAGTTTAATATTAGGATATTAATGACCCACTAACCCATTACCAACAATTAAGTGATTAGAGGGCAACGAGAGTTAGAGGAGGAAGTTAGAAAAGTTTCCAAAGAGAAAATCTTAACCTCCATCTTCAACCTTCAACCTTAGGAGAAAAAGGAGAGAGCAAACTTCATCAATTCAACACCAAATTCAGAGAAAAATCCAAGGCAAGTGGTTTAATTACGTTAATTTCAAGCGAATGTTTCTTCCATGATTAGAAAATTTTATAATCGCATTGTATTGGAAGATTTATAAAAACCCATGAGATTGGAGTTATAAATTCAGATTTTGATATAGGTTTGCATGTAGAATTGTTATTGGGTGACTGGACTAAAAGAATTACTACTTTTTATGTTACAAAAACGGATCTATGTATGGAAATTGAAGACTTTAAATTTCTAGGGTTCATGTTCATAAGGTTTGGGAAAAATTGGGGAGTTATGACAATTAGATGATGTTTAGGAAGATTTGGCCCTATATAAATGTAAAGTTATGACCTATGAATATTTAGTGTGGATTAGAAACCTTAAAATACTGTTGGGATGATTTTTATATGGGATTAGAGGTGAAGAAAATAGAGAAAAACGAGATAGGAAAATTCTGGGCTCGAAACTGGCATCTCGTTAGAAGACCTGCCGAGGTCGTTCGAACGAGCTCATTCGAACGAGCTTCTAACGAGGTGACAGTTTGACTTCTAACGAGTTGGATGTTTGTTCAATGCCTTTCATTCGAACGAGATCTCGTTAGATGCCCACTTCGGTCGAACGAACTCTCATTCGAACGACCTCGTTCAAACAAGACTTCTAACGAGTTGACAGATTGGCCTTTTCGGCCTGGTTTGATTTCTAGTGCCCCGTATCCTTGTTTAATTGTAGAGATAACATTACCTTGATGACTAATTAATATAGTTGGGATATTCGAGATATATTGAGGAGTAAAATATAGAAGAATGATTTGAAGCAAATGAAAATTGTGGATTAGGACGTGAGTGACTAATTACGATGTGAGAATAATTGACGATTTAAATGTTAGTATTAACTGGGGATATGTGAATTGCGTAACATTATAAGTTGGTATAAGAATGAGAAGTATACCACTAATAAATTATGGTAATTACTAACATGTGCGCATGCTTAGTATATGCATATGATTTTATGTATATGACATACCTACCATACTTGCTATCACGGGAGGTTTACGTTCGCTTAAGGCCATCTAATCTTTGTGTGCCCGGATTTAGATTGGTACCTCGAGGACATAGTTCAAGAGAATGACTTATTTTTGAGTTAATAAGTCAGCCAACTATGGAGCGTAGGTATGTACGTGACCATGGATATGTTGAATTATGTTCGCCTCCATTTTTGTGTGTGGTGCTTATTCTAATAATTCTTGAGAGATTCGGAATTTGTAATCCTTATGTACGTGATGTACCGGGATGGATAGCAGAGTATGTGTGCACCACAGCTTAGCCTCGGGGTGCTTATATTGTATATTTATGATGTGAATAATATACGGTTAAATGAAAAGGAATTGTTAAGTTTAATTGCGAGTATGATTGTAGTAACATCCTGATAAAGATAAAAAGGGATAACCTGTTGTGAAATGGTAATGCTGATAATTGAAAATCCGAGTTTAAGTAAAGCTATCTATTTAAGTGATAGCATTGGGAATTCATATTGTGAATTGAGTAGGAAGGTTAGAACTTATGTCGGTTTAGTTAGATATGAGAATCACTTGAATGGGTACGGTACGTTAGGAGTGCACAATTAGTCGAGAGGTGAGTATTTCATGTGAGAGCACGTCCTAACATGTATTTTGCATTCATTGTTTTAATGTTATTAAAGCACTTGCTGTTTTTAAAATACTCTCCACTTTCGGGCTCTGACCCGTTTGCTTTCAAATCTACTTTTTGTAAAAACCTTTTTAGGTGCCCAGCCACAAGGACATCATTCATAGGATTTCCATTCAGGTGACGAGCTGTAGCTGTTGTGGAAGTTATAGGGCCTTGCTAGTATACGCTTCTTTTTGTCTTGACTCCATATTCAGTTTCATTATTTGTAGGGCATGTCACCCATTTCAATTAGAGACATTTCTTATTTCAGTTATTCAGATCTTTGGCATGTAATTAATTCAGGATTTAGTTGTATTTATTTCAGTTGTGGGATTGTTGTGAGGAGTTTTCCTCCGGACTTACTATTATTTGTTGGTTACCTTAGTGAGACTCTATGGTGTATGGTTATGTTACTCTTTCATTGTTCTTTCAATGCATCTTAATCAGACTTATTTTAAAATTTGACATCTTACTTTTTAAATACTAGGTGGTTAGTAATCATTAAAAATGTTTTCGACAGTGATGCTATTAACTGAACCAACTTGGCATTTTGTATTAATTTAATAAAGGAGTAGCTACCCGGTATTTAATTAGTCGAGGTGTCACAGGTGGTATCAGAGCATCAGGTTCTAGTGTCCTTTAGGATCTGTACGGCTTATTATGCTTCCAGCGTAATTCTCTTTGATGTAGAGCCCTATGTTTAGGATTGTTGATTCCTTTAGTAACATTTCGTTCTCCTGCTATGATGTATATGATAGCGAATCGTATTGCGATCGGGTCTATTCGTGTGCCGAACAATGTAGTACGTCAGGCGAAGACAGTTGGGTGAACAGCAGGAGGCATATATATATTGAGGTTAATTGATTTATTTAAAGAAGGTTGACCGTAGTTGAAGTCCCCGATATTATGGCACGGAAGTCCTGGATGATATAGAAGGCTAAGGCGCGACTTAAGACTTCCGGGTACAGCTATAGTAGGAATGGGGTCAAATTAGACACATCCAACAAGGTTGGAATGGGAGAGAAATAGTTAGGTGTAACATTGAAGAGAACCAGCAGTAGCAATACTCGAAAGGCGAATACGACATGTGCTAGCCAAACAAACGCAATGTATCCAAAGGCTTGGACATATGTCAGGATATGACCAATTGAGAGTGAAAATTTGGAGAAATTTTTCCTTCACTCGTAAGAGCGGAGATTCAATGGTGAGAAACAAGCAACCCACTTAAAAGTGGAATGTGATGTCGAGAGGGTGTACACGTATGGTTTGACCATAAGTTCCTTCATCAGATGTTCAGGTTGAAAGGCGAATGTTATTCTTAACTCACATAAGAGGGCCAAATAGGGGTCAACTTGTGAGGAGAAATTTAACGTTGTAGCGAACCTTACACCGGGTGGAGAAGGTGGTATGGAGAAGAGGATGTTAAAAGGGAGAATCTACATGCAAGAAGAATTGTTAGCTCTTATGGGGAATTCTGCTTGGATGATAAATACAGATAGTAATAATATCGCTATGACACCCCGACTAATTAAATACCGGGTAGCTACTCCTTTATTAAATTAATTCAAAATGTCAAGTTGGTTCAGTTAATAGCATCACTGTCGAAAACATTTTAATAATTACTAACCACCTAGTATTTAAAAAGTAAGTGCTAAATATTAAGTTAAGTCTGATTAACATGCAGTAAAAGAATAATGAAATAATAACAACCATTCACTATAATGAAGTAATGAATAACCAACAACATAAATATAAATCCGGAGGAAAACTCCTCACAACAATCCCACAACTGAAAGTAAAATGACAAGTCTGAATCCTGAATAATTACATGCCAGAAGTCTGAATAACTGAAATAAATGAAAAGTCTCTAAAAGGAATGGGCGACATGCCCTACAACTGATAACTGATGAATATCAAGTCAAGATAGATGAAGCGTCTACAAGCAAAGTCTAGTAACTTCCACAAACAGCTACAGCTCGTCACCTGAATGAGAATCCTATGCATGGTGTCCTTGTGGCTGGGCACCTAAAATGGTTTTTACAAAAATAGATTTGAAAGCAAATGGGTCAGAGCCCGAAAGTGTAAAACATTTTGAAAACAGCAAGTGTTTTAATAACATTAAAACATTAAATGCAAAATACATGTTAGGACGTGCACTCACATGAAATTCTCACCTCTCGACTACATTTGCACTCCTAACGTACCGTACCCATCAATAAGACATTCATATCTAACCAAACCGTAATAAGTTCTACCCCTTACTACTCGATTCCCATAATACATTCTAGCGTTATCAAATAAATAGAGGGCTTTACTTAAACTCAGATTCTCAATTTGTAATACGTTTCACTATCGGTTAACCCGTTATGTTTTATCAAAACAATTCCATAATTTTATTCACAATATTAACATGAAAGTTCCCATTAATTAAGTGTATATTATTCACATCATAAATATACAATACAAGCACCCCGAGACTAAGCTACGATGCACACATACTCTGCTATCCATCCCGGTACATCACGTACATAAGGATCACGCATTCCGAATCTCTCAGGAATCGTTCAGATAACAACATCACAAATAATGGAGGCGAACACAGTCACATCACATGGGTCACGCACATACCTGCGATCCCACGATCAGCAGACTTATTAACATCCCAATAAGTCCTTCTCTGACCTATGTTCATCTAGGTAACCAATCTAAATCCGGGCAACACAAGGATTAGAAGGCCCTAAGCGAACGCAAACCTCCCGTGATAGCAAGTATGGTAGGTATGTCATACACATAAAATCAGTACATATACTAAGTATTCACACATCTTAGTAATCACCACATTATTGGTGGTACACTTCTCATTCTCGTACCGACATATAATACTACACAATTTATATGTTCCCGGTTAATATAATACATTAGGCCGTCAATAATTCTCGCAACGTAATAGACACTCACGTCCTACTCATATTTTCCTTTAGGTTCAAACTACACTTCTAGGTTTGACTCCTCATTATATCCCAAACATCCCAAATATATCAATTAATCATCAAGGGAAAGCTATCTCTACCTATACACAAGGTTACGGGGCACTCGAGATCAAAACAGACTAAAAAGCCCAAACTGTCAACTCGTTCGAAGTCTCGTTCGAACGAGGCTGTTCGAACGAGAGTTCATTCGAATGAACTGGGCTATCTAACGAGATCTCGTTAGAATGAGATTATCGAACGAACTTCACCCTCGTTAGAAGTCAAAGGTCAACTCGTTAGAAGCTCGTTCGAACGAGCTCGTTCGAACGACCTGGGCAGGTCTTCTAACGAGTGGCCAGTTTCGAGCCCATAAATCCTTATTTCGTTTTTCCCAATTTTCTTCACTCCTAATCTCACATAAAAATTGACCCAACATCATTTTAAGGTTCATAATTCGTACTAAACACTCATAGGTTATAGGGCTAACTCATCTTAAACATCATCAAATCTTCAAATCTCTTTATTTATTCCCAATTATATGAACATGAACCCTAACATTTATACATCATAATTGAACCTACTATAATCCGTTTTTGTTTCATCCAAGATATTATTAACATCAGAATAATCGCCTACATATAATTCTACATGCAATTCCTCATCAATATGTAAGATTCTATTTCCAATTTAATGGGTTTTTCATTAACTCCCAAGAACAAATCAGATTTTTATCAATTCCTCCACATGGAAGAAACATTCTCTATAAAAACGAAATTAAATCCCTTGCCTTAAGGGTAACTCTGGATTTGATGATGAATCTGATGAATGGTTCTCTCTCTCCTCTGCATAAATCCTCCTCTCTCTCTCTCTCCAAGCTTTCTTCTCAAGGTGTTAATGGAGGTGAGGTTGGTTTTACCAAGTTATAACCTCTCCCGTAGCCCACTTCCTAAATTGGGGTTGGAAATGGCTTAGTGGGTTAATACTAAGTCAGATTTTAACTCTAATTTTCGTGGGTTTTAATTACCCAATTTTTGAAATTACCAAAATGCCCTTATAAGTTACCGGTATGGCCCAAAAATGCCCCGGGACCCAAACTTAACCTCCGGCAAGTGTTTTCTGACTATTTCGACCCTTCTGGATGCGTTGGCGCACTCAAAACGACCATACGGTTAATAGAACTAAAATTCACTTTTTAATTAAAATAAATAATTCCCTGACGCGACTGTCACACGCGTCTCAATAAAATTTTCTAACTTGTCGTATTTCAATCTCACGACAAATTTCATACTTCAATATTCATGTATAATCATATATGCACATTATATTCAAATACCAACTCGCATATCGCTAGTATTTTAATCCGGATTAATTTCCAATTAATACGCATTTAATTTAATTAATCCCGTAAATAAATATCACAAAAATACGGGGTATTACATACTTCCCCCCTAATAACTGAATTTCGTCCCGAAATTAGAAACTAGAAGGTACCTGGTAAGAACAACTCTGGATAACGTTCGCGCATCTCATACTCGCGCTCCCATGTGGACTCCTTAACAGTATGATGTCGCCACTGAACACGCACTAACGGGACTATCTTTGACCGCAGATTCCGCTCACTTCGGTCCAAAATAGCAATCGGCCCCTCCTCGTAGGAGCTATCAGGATGGAGATCGATGTCCTCCAAAGCAATGTGAGAATGAGCCAGATTGTCTCTAAGATATTTCCTTAGCGAGGAAATATGAAACACATCGTGAAGCCGATGCAAATGCTCCGGTAACCCAAGCCTATACGCAACCGGTCCAATCCGCTCAATAATAGGAAATGGTCCCACATATCTCGGTGCCAACTTCCCTTTCTTCCTGAAACGCATAACTCCCTTCATAGGAGATACTCTGAGAAAAACCTGGTCCCCCACTTGGAACTCCCTGAAGAACCTCTTCGCATCAGCATAGCTCTTCTGCCGACCCTGAGCTACCCGAATGCGACTCCGAATCAATTCTATCTTTGTCGAAGTATCCTGAATCACCTCCGGTCCAAGTAATTTGTTGTCCCCCACCTCCAACCAACATGCTGGGGAACGACAAGGTCTACCGTACAACGCCTCAAATGGAGCCATGCCAATGATGAACTGGTAGGAGTTGTTGTAAGCAAACTCTACCAGTGGAAGATGCTGCTCCCATCCACCCCCAAAATCAATGATACTCATACGTAGCATGTCCTCCAACATCTGGTTTGTACGCTCTATTTGCCCATCAGTCTGCGGGTGATACGCCGTACTCAACCGCAGTTCCGTGCCCATGACCTCCTGAAAACTCTCCCAAAACCGTGAAACAAATATCTTGTCTCGGTCGGATACGATATTTAAGGGCACGCCGTGAAGTCTCACTATCTCTGAAATAAAGAGCTGGGCATACTGTCCCGTAGTGTAGTTTGTCCTTACGGGTAGAAAATGAGCGACTTTGGTCAACCTGTCCACAATTACCCAAATAGAGTCGTGACCTCTCTGTGACGTAGGCAATCCCGTGATAAAGTCCATGGATATGCTCTCCCACATCCACATCGGGACCTCCAACGGCTGTAGCAGTCCTGCCGGTCTCTGATGATCCACTTTTACTAGCTGACAAGTGGCGCATTTAGAAACAAACTCGGCAATATCTCTCTTCATCCCACTCCACCAATACTGACGTCTCATGTCTTGGTACATTTTGTCCCCACCGGGATGTACCGTGAACCATGAGCCGTGCGACTCGGCCATCACCTCATGCCGTAATTCCTCCCCTTCCGGAACTACTAATCTCCCATTGAAGCGTAATCCCCCGTCTGAGTTAATAATATAGGACTCAGTTCCCTCTGATAGTAATCGAACTATCTGCTCCTGACAGAACGGGTCATTTGCCTGTGCCCTTACTACCTTCGTGACAATCTGAGGTGTAACGGTCATCACAGACATGAACGATCGGGCCACTGCATCCTGGTGTCCCAATTCCTTCCACTTGGCCTTCCACACCTCTGCCACTTCATCTGCTGGCCTACGGCTCAACGCGTCTGCCACCACGTTAGCCTTCCCCGGGTGATACTTGATATCAAACTGATAGTCCTTCACAAACTCAAGCCACCTTCGCTGCCGCATATTCAACTCCTTCTGTGTGAACAGGTACTGTAGGGACTTGTGGTCCGTGAACAGTCGAAACTTCTCCCCCAAAAGGTAATGTCTCCAAATACGAAGAGCAAATACAACTGCCGCCAACTCCAAGTCATGAGTGGGGTAGTTCTTCTCGTGAGGCTTTAGCTTACGTGAAGCATAAGTAATGGCCTGCCCCTCATGCTGTAATACACCTCCAAGTCCTTGCAAGGACGCATCGGTGTAGACTAGATACTCAACTCCCGATCTCGAAAATGCTAACACAGGTGCTGAGGTCAATTTATCCTTTAACTCATCGAATGCCAACTAACAGGCATCACTCCAGATGAATGGCACACCCTTACGAGTCAAATGTGTCAAAGGGCCTGCTATCTTCGAGAATCCCCGAATGAACCTCCTGTAGTATCCTGCTAGGCCCAAGAAACTACGAATCTCTGTCGGTGTCGTGGGATGTCCCCACTCCCTCACCGCGGATACCTTCCCCGGATCAACAGATATTCCCCGGTCGGAAATAATATGCCCCAAAAACTGGACCTCCTTCAGCCAAAACCCGCATTTCTTATATTTTGCATACAACTCGTTCTGACGTAGTGTCTGCAAAACTTGCCTCAAATGCTCGGCGTGCTCCTCCTCTGTCTGGGAGTAAACCAGAATATCATCAATGAAGACAATGACGAATTGATCCAGGAAATCCCTGAACACCCTATTCATCAAGTCCATAAACACGGCTGGAGCATTGGTCAAACCAAAAGGCATAACCCGAAACTCGTAAGAACCATATCTCGACAAGAACGCAGTCTTTGAGACATCCTCCTCCCTGATACGCAACTGATGGTATCCCGATCGCAAATCAATTTTTGAGAAGAAAGAAGCTCCTCTCAACTGGTCGAATAAGTCATCGATTCGAGGCAACGGATATGTATTCCGTATCTTGACCTTATTCAACTCTCGGTAGTCCACACACAATCTCAGTGAACCATCTCTCTTCTTTACGAACAACACAGGGGCACCCCACGGCGAAGTACTCCTCCGTATAAACCCCTGACCCAACAACTGCTCAATCTGATCCCGTAACTCCCTCATCTCAGCTGGAGCCATACGGTATAGTGCTCATTCTATAGGTCTCGTATCTGGTAATAAGTCTATGACAAAGTCTATCTCTCGACTGGGGGGTAATCCAGGTATATCCTGAAATACATCGGCAAACTCTCTAACAATCGGAATCGAATCAAGTGGTATCACCACCTCCTTAGAGGTCTCCTCCTCTATATAGTACAAATGAGTGGACGATCCTCCTTCGGAACGAGGCATCGCCACCAAAAACATCTCCTGCCCGGGAATGGAAAAGATAATACTCCTACTGAAACAGTCAATCATGGCTCGGTACGCAACAAGCCAATCCATACCAATAATGGCATCATACTCGGTCATCTCTAATACTAACATATCTGCAGGTAACACCAGACTACCAATCTCTACCCCTACTCCCCGGCATATAAAGAAAATAAGTGACCCACTCCCCAATGGTGAGTCTACACACGTCACTGTGCTCTCTGCTGTGGCTAACAACCCTAAGGCTTTCGCAAAATGTGTAGCTATAAAGCAGTGTGTTGCCCCCGTATCAAACAAAACCCGACCCATAGTACTATTGTGTGAGAGGGCCCCATGTGTGAGAGGGCCGGGCTCAAAATTGTACTATTGTATATATGTGTATATATATACATATTGCTGTGATTTCAAAGGCATAATGGTCGCGGATACTTAATCCTAGTATGCGCGAATATTTAAATGATATGATTAGTATGTAATTTATTTACTGGTCAACAAGGAGTTAGTTGGTTTTTATAATTAACGATAGAGAGGTCGTAACAAAAAGTGTACATTGTTTTATCACCCGTTAGAGATTTAGAAGTTTATACTCATAGTTATGTGTCTGGGGACGGGAATTTGAGGGTCTCAAATATCTCGCATGTTGTATATGAAATGTGATTTCCATCACTGTAAAGAGAAAAGTGTCTTTCAGAAGGAGTTCTTTGTTTATGTATAATTGCGAATTGAGATGAAACTTTGTTGTTAAAAGACGAGATTGTAGGGGTACATATTATGGACAGAGCTTAACGGATTCCGATGACCAACAATGTTAGGTAGTAGTGTATCGGGGGGGTTCCTTGTTTGGATTTCGCTTTGCGAGACACCCCACGCATGAAACTTAGCGTAAGGTTGGTAGTAAGGAAATGTGTGGCCCTTCGTTCATGATTTGGATACCTCTATCGTTATGGGAGTACGTAGTTAGTCCCGATCATAATTATCAGCAAGAGCTACTTAAAGCTTGGCCTTGGTAAATTTTCGTACTTGAAGTTGGTCAGATACTGTTCATGTCTTCTCTGAGTTGTACTGACTTGGACTTTTTCTTCCAGTTCCTGATTGATTACAATCAAATGATGGAGAAGGACGATCAGCACGCTCTTCTTCGGGAGAAGTAGAGGAGGCCTTTGAAGGTATTAGGAAATCTGAGATGGATTTCCAACAAGATTCGGAGACAGAGAAAAAGGCTTGGGAGGAGAAGATCAAGACCGCCAAAAAATCACGGCAGAAAGCTGATGATAATTTATATGTGACTAACTCGACCATTACTCAAGCTGAGCGTAGGGCAAAGGTTGTTGAGGAGAAATTAGCCAAACTGTCCACTGACCTTTCTACTGAGAATACTAAAAGGAAGAAAACCAGAGAAGAATCCTTCAACAAGGGCTGGGATAAATCCACCTCTGCCACTTCTGCCCAGATAGCATATGCTAAGAAAAAATTCTTCAAGGACGGTTGGTCGGCAGCTCTGATAGAAGTTGGCACTGCTCAGGACTTAGAGTTATTTCTGAGGCACAATACAGCCCCCCCAATCTTGATGATGAGATTGATGATGATGCAGGATCAAGGGAATCCTCTTTGACCATTGATCCCATTGTTCCCTCAGTCGACCAAGATACTTCTCCTGTTGATTCGCTACCCCTTCTGTCGACCAGAGTATAAACCCTGAAGCTGAGAAGGATAAGAAGAAGGTGTAGACTTGTTCGATTCCTGGTCTTTGTACCTTTTTTTTCTTTTTGTCTTTACTCTGATGTATTTGTAACATTCCTTATCAATTAATGAAAGAACTTTTCCTTAAATTAACATGTCCTTTTTTATTGCTCGGTTGTTGCTCTGTCTTTTTTTATTATTGATCAATTATTTTTTATCTTTCTAGTTATGTCCAAGATGGGATAAATTGCCTCTACTGACTCCGACCTACTCAAATATTGCAGCAATCTATTCAATGTTGGTCACTTGGACTTGACTGGTGAAGAATTAAAAGACTTGCTCGGCAGAGACGCTTCTAATCAGGCAAGGGATGCATACACTTATCTCAAGTTTCTTCTTGATCGGGTTGTGGCCAATAATGTTGTATACTATGAGATGATTGAAGATTTTCAAGCATAGCATAATGAAATAAATACATTGTTGCATGCTATCTATGAAGCCAAATACAAGGCATTAAGCGAAGAACGGAGTTTTGATAATAAACTTGAAAAATATGCTTCTGGCTACAGAAAAAAGAAATTATTGCTAAACAGCGAGGTAGATCAAGCCCGCAAAGTTTCTAAGCTCTTGGAAGAAGAGAACAATAGACTCTGAAATGAGCTTGATACTTTAAAGTAATCTTGTGCAACTGATGTTGATGAAGGATCTTCCTTTTTAGAGAAGGAGAATTCTAAGCTTGTGGAGGAACTTGAGACTCTAAAGAAATCTAATCCTGGGCAATCCTCCAGATGATCAAGAATGAGTCGACCAACTGTTGAGGAGGTTAGGACTAAGAAGACCTTAGCCTACAAAGCTTCTAAATTGAAAGTTAAAAGTCAATTTGTTGTTACTTTGTCTTCACAAATGAAAGCTAAAGAGAAGGCTTTTGCTGACCAATCTTCCTAATTAAAAGCAAAAGATGATGTAATAAAGAGACTTCAGCATCATGTTGAGAGATTGAATTTTTAGTTTCACAAGCAACCTCGATAAGTATGGATGGAAGGCTACAATGAGGCTCTTGGCCATATTGATGATCATCTTGCTAGAGTCTTGATAAAGGGTACAGATGGGGATGGACCAATTGTCTAACTTTAAAGCATGATCGGGACAGTATAATGTGGTATTGGAATGAACCTGGTCTGCTAGATTATAACAAGCCTCCGTTTAAGTTGGATAAATCATGGATCCCTCTTGACACTATCTCTCAGTGTTTAATCACTAAATACTTGGGGGATTATCGTCTCCATAATGTTCATGAAATAGTTCGCCGTCCACATCTGATTAATGCCCCGGGTAGCATTAACAGAAGAATGTTGGAAGATTTCATCTTTGTCAATTCTCCCTATACATTGGATGATTCCCCTGCTGGGATGGAGAGAGTGCAGTCAACTTCTAAAGCTGGGGGGAAGCATCCAGCTGAATGATTTTCCTATTTTTTTTATTCATTTGAATGTAATACAGTTTATATGAATGGAAATCCATAAGTTTTTGTTTGTTAACTTATGATTATTTTAATCAATCAGTTAACTTTTGATTGTAATGCCATTGGTTCTACTAATACACTTAAATATATTGATCCAAAATTAGTATTAGTTATGAGTGGTGACCAAGTGTATGAGGAATATATGTTTATATTCTAGTATTTAGGAATTTTTACATGTCTTCTTGTATTTAACATAGTCGGGTAAAACTTATTTATAAATTTTTTAGCTTTATACGAAGTTTTACACTTCTTGTTCTTGACTTGTTTATACAAAATCATACATAAAGTAATCAACTTCTTGTTCGTGATTTATTTTTACGAAGTTATACATGAAGTAAATTGTTGTTGCCGACCAAGAGCTGAGGATTGTAATCCTATTTTGACTTGGTTGGTTATTATTGTTTCCTTTTGTTTTCGACCAAATTTTGAGGATTGTAATCCTATTTTGACTTGGTCATAGTTGAAGATATATATACTGTGTTATTTCTATTCTGGGGGATGTATATCATCACTATACTCCGAAAAAAATCAAAAAATTGAATGGACTGAAATAAACATTTTGTTGACACTCAAATAAAACCAAAAGAAATACAATAATGGCAATCCTTCGAACTACTGATAATATTTTTTGAGGTGCTCGGCATTCCAGGGATTTTTGAATTCTTCACCATCCAAAGTCTCAATCCGATAGGATCCTGGTCGGATTATAACTGATATGCGATATGGGCCATGCCAATTAGCTTCAAGCTTGTCATTCTTCTGGATAACTTTCTTAAGAGCATAATTGCCCTCCTTAAGGTTGGTTGGCTTGACCCTTTTATTATAAAGCGAGCAGTAATGTGTTGATATGCATCATTTCTCAGAGTTACATCTTCTTGTACTTCCTCCAACATGTCGATATCTAATTGCCTCATCAAATCACTAACTGTGGAATTAAAATTTAGTACTCTGTGGGTTGGTAGGCCGAGCTTGACTGGTACCATGGCTTCAGTCCCCAAATGCAAGAATGTGTGGTGTCTCTCCAGCTACTACTCTCGATGTTATTCTATAAGCCCAAAGAACAAAGTGTAGTTTATTAATCCAGTTGCCATTGGCAGCAATAAGTCTCTTCTTCAACCCGTTCAACAATGTTTTGTTTGTCACCTATATTTGACCATTACTTTGAGGATGGCCTAGTGCAGGATATATTTTCTGGAATTTGGACACAGTATTCTTCAAACTTCTCATTCTCGAATTGGGTGCCATGATCTGTAATGAAAGCATATGGTAAACCATGTCAACAAATTATATTTTTCCAGATGAATTGATACACTTTCTCATAAGGCATATCAACCAATGGCTCTACCTCCACCCATTTGGTGAAATAATCAATAGTAACAACAAAATATTTGAACCTGCCTTTGGTGGTCAGCAATGGGCCGACCAAGTCAATTCCCTATATAGCGAGCGGACAAGGTGAAGTTATTGGTGTTAAAGAAACATTAGGTGTTTTATGAATGGCAGAGAATCTCTGGCACTTATCACACTTTCTTGCAAAGGCTGTATAATCTGCCCTCATAGTTGACCAGCAGTATCCCTGAGTGTTGATTCATTGGAGCAATAAATGACCAACGAAATGAGCCCTACAGGAACCTTCATGCACTTCTTTGATCAAATCTTCCATTTCCATTGGATATGCACAACGTTGTAAGGAGATCACCAGTCCCCTTCTATATAAAACTCCTTTGTCTAACACATATCTCGCCGCTTTATATCCGAGATTTTTTGCCTCCTTAGGATCAGGTGGTGGGGTTCCATCTTCAATATAAGATTTGATGGGATCCATCCAGGAAGGTCCCAGATCTACAGCAATGAAACTAAGCATAATGTCCTCAATAATACTCAGATTAGCCAAGAGTTCAATTGGGATTGTTCTTCTGAGCTCAAATCTTGTTGTTGATGTTAGCCGAGCAAGTGCATCAGCTCGGGCATTTATTATTCTTGGGATCCAATTCATTTGGACGGTAGGAAAATTGGTTATAACCTCCATGGCCTTAGCAAGATACTTGGTCATTGATTGAGGTGCGAAAAGTAGCGCGTGTAAAGACGCTAATCATTGTTTTCATTTCGCCAACTCAATACAAAAACCTATTTTACTACTACACTTGTGAGGCAAGCACAGCGGTAAGTCGGGTATCGAGAATCCACAGGGACAAGTTGCTAGAATTTAAGTGATTTAATACTCCGAAATAAAAGTGTAAAATACGATTACAAACTAAAAGAAAAGATGCATAAAGGGAAATGTTAATCTAGGCGAGTGTATTGAAACTAGATTATAAAAGCGAGTAAAACTATAGGTTGCGTTGAATATCCCTCACCCGAGTTAATTAGTATAAAATGGTTACATGGGTCGACGAGTTATTACAAATGCGTCTCGTTTTGACAGTTAATTAAATCAAGGGTTTTTACGCCCTAAATCATCATAAAAGCCTAATAAGATTTTGGCGTCAACAAATATTCCGGATATTACACGCGAAAGGTCATAAGCACGGGACATACATGATATGCCTCGTCAAATATCCTAGGCGTCATAACTAGGACAACGCACCCGAAATAGACCCGTAAACTCCATCACCAAAGCAAAGCAACGCGTCAACCCGAGTGAGTTCAATTCAAACAAAACCTAACTTAAGTTACCTAGAAAGCATCGTAAAAATGCGGTAAATGGAAAGTGATAAATAAACGCGGTAAATCTATACTAGAAAGCGTGTAAATCAAAGCACGTAAATAAAGCAAGAAAACCTAAACTAGAAAGCTTGTAAATTAACTAAGCAAGAAATGAAGAAATAAAAACTATATTTATGGAGAGGATGATGAATAGTCAACATTCAAGCCCAAAAGTGTGTCAATCCAAGAAGAAATGAAGAAGAACTAAGCAAATCACCCAAACACTAACTATTCTATCTTCTAAAACACTCTAAAAACGTTCACCTCTGTTTATTACATAAACATTGGCTTATATACCAAGTGGGAATTAAATTAGAAAAGAAAAGATAAAAGAAATGCAAAATATCTACTAAAAAACAGGGGGTCGATCGATCTACCATTTGGTCGATCGATCATATAAGACGGGGCAAAAATGGGAAGGGTCGATCGATCGATCAAGCAGGGGCAGACTGCATTTTTCCCTATTTTGGCTTGCATTTCTTCTACGCTAAAATTGCCATAACTTTTTCGTTCTAAATCGGAATCGCGCACCGTTTGTGGCCACGCGAAGCTTGCGAGGAGGGATACAACTTCCATGAAGATGTTGGGCCAGGTACCCAATCTGTAAAATGACTAAAATGCCCTTGAACGTGCGATTGCATACGGAACTTCACTGGAATGCGTTCGAACTCCATACTTAGTACCTAAATACCTACAAAAGCCCAATTATACCTCATATAGCATGTTAACAATATAAACAGAGGTTGTCTGGTTAACGAGCTTAAATATAGAGATTAAGGAACCCGAGGGTGCTAAAATGCTTAGGCTCGAGAGATGAAATACGCAATATTTGCGTATTATCACACCCTCTAACTTACACATTGCTAGTCCCTAGCAATGAAATAGGATGCAATAAGAACTACAAGCAAACCAAAAGAAGGAGATAGTACAAAAGTATGTATAAAAAGCAATAAAAGATAAGGCCACTTTCGCGGGCGATTCGATTGCATTTAGCGTATGCAATAAGATGTTAAACCTGTAGGTCACCCTAGTGGACGAGTGTCATCTCGTGAGGGTTTTCAGAGATGGTACCCACAAACATCACATGGTTTCCTCAAAATATGCCCAACCCAACATGCGACAAGCCCAACAATGGAGAAAATGATTTCATACACATTATTAGCGCATTGAATGAATTCAAACAAAAGTCCAAATCATTAACATTATTGAATGCACCTCATAGAATTGAAACTTTAAATTGTGGGAGGGGAGCGAGCACATGAAAAGTGTGATTTGGAAAAAAACTTATATAAACTGGATAAAAATTAAAGCAAGCATATATTCAATCCTCGCGGGCATTACACTCATCAAGCGAATTCACTCGAAACAGGGAGGTAACACACGGAACATGCGGGCATAAGAGTAAATGTAAATGGAAACTAGGCCGTACACATGTCACAAAAGAAGAACGCTATATATAAACTGAAAAACTGTAATCTCAATGAAAGGATACCACACACTAAAATAGGCAAAATGCATTTTCACTGATTATCACAACTATTATGACTTTTAAATTACATCAACCAAAAATCACATAGGACTTTACTAGGGTTGTAATGTAGGTATGGCTAGGGTATGAAATGAAAGGAATGTATGTACGGATTCAAAGTGTTCGGGATGAAAACTCGGGATAATGGGAAAATGCGGGCAATATCAAAATTGGAAAACAAGTTCCAAAAAGGCATTAGATATATCATCGGGGAGAGTAATCAAAGATTATTAAACACTATACACTACATTTACAACTTTCTCTTTCTTTTCTTTTCTTCCTTTTTCTCATTTTTCTCTTTTGTTTTCTTTTGCTTTTTGCTTTTTTCTTTATCTTTTTCTTCATTTTTTTCACTACTTTCTTTTCTTTACTTTTCAAACTCTCATATGCCTAAATTGCAACCGACATCATAAAAACATCATTGAATCCCAAGTAACATTCCAAACAAAGGTATGTAAAGTGTATGTATGGCATAAAACCCTAATTAAGAGTTGGTTATGGGATTTGGGTTATGAAAGGAAAGGCTATATTTAGGCTCAAAGGGGTTAACGAGGGTAAACATATAAGGGTGAGGTCAAGGCTAATATGGGTGATATAACAAAGAGGGCCTATGATCATTTCCAAAAGTTTACGCAATTCTCGAATCAAAACAATATATGAAAATCATGCTCAAGTAACACATTTCAAGTATGAACACAATTAATGAACGGTCAAATGAAAGAATATTGAGATCACCGACGAATTCAACGTTTTCAATGAGAAAAGAATAGTGTATACACTCACAAATGACGAAAGGTACAAAGCTTACTCGGTGTAAGTATATACAATGCAACAAAAGATAACCGAGTTATAAAAATCTTAAACCAAATCAATATAACCATAAAAGTGCATGTGCTCATGGGATTAAAGTTTAATTCATGAAGTTATTCATAATATGAATAAGTGAGACTAAAGTCTAATAACTTCTAAAATCGAGAACATGCATCATTGGGTTGTCAATTGGATCGGGCAATTATTGAAATTTATCATCGGAAACAAAGGCAAAATTCCCCAAAAAGGAGAAAAAATAAAGAAAATCTTTTTGAAATTTTTGAATTTTTCTAAGAAAAGCATACTAAGTAACTAACATGTGAGCAAAAATATGGACTAAAATAAGAAATGGATAGAATATCCCACACCCCCTAACTTAAAACTTGACATTGTCCTCAATGTAAATTAAGAACCAAGTCAAAGAGAGGAAAATAGTGATATTACCCAAACGTGGAGCGATCCCTATAAGAACAAGTCCAAAGAATCTACAAAACAAGTTAGTACCGAGCATAGCAAAAACAAATAACAAAAAGTTAACTAATTACAATAAACTAGAATAAAAAGAAAGAAAGAATAAAAAGCAAACTATATACAACCTACTATTTAGGCTTCACACTAACTGTACACTAGAAGTCTAAATAGCTGAGGGTCCATCGTGAAAACGATTTGACTTTGGAGGATAACCGGTGTACCCTCACATACAAGCATGCCTACCAAAAAATATGAATTCCGTTTGAACAACGGAAGGCATGTGTAAGGCGGAAGAAATGAACCATCGCCAATTAAAAGTTTTGGTGGGACGATGGGGGGTTTGGATTGCACGGGTGACAAAAATAAGTGGGGACCGAGAAAAGCTGAAAATCCTCCCAAGGATTTGAAGTTGGAATGGGAGGCGGCGCACACAAAGGCAAATATGCGATCGTGGAGAGAGACTCGAGCAAGTACTCCTCATCGGCAATAGGATTTAAAACATTAAAGTTTGAAACCGAATCATCGGGTACTTGTTCCGGAGGGGTAATAGAGAATGAAAATGGGGATGAATGAAATTCAAACTCATGAGATGAATCATCATCGCATGAAGTTTGAGTTTCGAATGAAATAATATCATTTTCAATGAAATGTTCTTCTTTGGGGGCCAAAGAAGAAATCATTTCATTGCAAATAGATATTACGTCATTATCATCCTCACTTTCAATATCTATTACGCAATGGGTAAAGTCTAGAATGGCTTGTTCCAAAGTAGGCACAAGTGCCTCATTTGGTTCAAAACATTCTTCGACCTCGAAAGTCTCGAAAGCAAAATCGTCGTCGGACTCAAAATATAAATCCAACTCATGTTCCCATGAACGATTTTCTTCTCGATAACGAGTTCCAATTTTCTCATTCTCATACATACGCAAACCCTCACCGAATGTCATGGGTCGAGGTGCGGATGCATGAAAATGGGAACTTTGAAAGTTACTATCGGACTTAAACGAAAACTCATTATTATAGGAATTTTGAAAATTATTCGAATTCGTTTCAAAATTCCTATTATAAGGAGGTAAAGGCCCAAAATCATTATCATCAAAATTCCAATAACTCAAATTTTGACTTTCGTTATACTCGCCCAAAGTCATATTTGAATTTATTTTACTTTGGGATGCTAAGTATTCACCGAAAGTCATAGGCCTAGAATTTTGAGAATTATAACAAGGATTACCGAAGGAATTGGAATAAGACATGCTTACCCCCAAAAAATGGCTCGAATGGCACATTCCACAAAGTAAGTGTGAGCGGGAAAGATTCGAGCGTTTCTAAGTGCTCAAAGATGGAAGTCCTGCAAAATATTAGCAAATAATACAAATAGAAAGAAAATACTATGAAATACTAAATCAAATAAAGTCTAAAACAAACTCGTCCCCGGCAACAACGCCATTTTGATTGAGGTGCGAAAAGTGGCGTGTGTAAAGACGCTAATCGTTGTTTTCGTTTCGCCAACTCAATACAAAACCTAAATTACTACTACACTTACGAGGCAAGCACAGCGATAAGTCGGGTATCGAGAATCCACAGTGACAAGTTGCTGGAATTTAAGTGATTTAATACTCCGAAATAAAAATGTAAAAGATGATTACAAACTAAAAGAAAAGATACATAAAGGGAAATGTTAATCTAGGCGAGTGTATTGAAACTAGATTATAAAATCGAGTAAAACTATAGGTTGCGTCGAATATCCCTCACCCGAGTTAATTAGTATAAAATGGTTACATGGGTCGACGAGTTATTACAAATGCGTTTCATTTCGACAGTTAATTAAATCAAGATTTGTTACGCCCTAAATCATCATAAAAGCCTAATAAGATTTTGGCGTCAACAAATATCCCAGAAATTATGCGCGAAAGGTTGTAAGCACAGGACATACATGATATGCCTCGTAAAATCTCCTAGGCGTAATAACTAGGACAACACACCCGAAATAGACCCGTAAACTCCATCACCAAAGCAAAGTAACGCGTCAACCCGAGTGAGTTCAATTCAAACAAAACCTAACTTAAGTTACCTTGAAAGCATCGTAAGAATGCGGTAAATGGAAAGCGATAAATAAACGCGGTAAATCTATACTAGAAAGCGTGTAAATCAAAGCATGTAAATAAAGCAAGAAAACCTAAACTAGAAAGCTTGTAAATTAACTAGAAAGCAAGAAATGAAGAAATACAAACTATATTAATGGAGAGGATGATGAATAGTTAACATTCAAGCCCAAAAGTGTGCCAATCGAAGAAGAAATGAAGAAGAACTAAGCAAATCACCCAAAACCTAACTATTCTATCTTCTAAAACTATCTAAAAACGTTCACCTCTGTTTATTACATCAACATTGGCTTATATACCAAGTGGGAATTAAATTAGAAAAGAAAAGAGAAAAGAAATGCAAAATATCTGCTGAAAAACAGGGGGTCGATCGATCTACCATTTGGTCGATCGATCGATCATAAAAGACGGGGCAAAAATGGGAAGGGTCGATCGATCTACCATTTGGTCGATCGATCGATCAAGCAGGGGCAGACTGCATTTTTCCCTGTTTCGGCTTGCATTTCTTCTCCGCTAAAATCGCCGTAACTTCTTCGTTCTAAATCGGAATCGCGCACCGTTTAGGGACACACGAAGCTTGCGAGGAGGGCTATAACTTCCATGAAGATGTTGGTGTAATACCCCGTATTTTTATGCTATATTAATTTGGGGATTTATTAAATTTAATGTGAGTTAATTATTTAATAAAAAAATCCGGAAATTAATTATATTAACGCGACGAGAGTTAGTAATTATGGGAAATTTGCTGAATATTACTAATGAGCAAAGTAATATGTAATATTGGTTATATTGAATGTCACGAGTGAATAAAATGACAATTTTGGAAATTTGAGTCGGGACGCGCCCGTGTCGCGTCGGGATTAAATATTGATAAATAAAAGTGAATATTTTATAAGTTGTTTGTATGGTCGTTTTGAGTGCGCCAACGCGTCCGGAAGGGTCGAGATAGTCAGAAAAGTGTACCCGGGGGTTTAGTTTGGGTCTCGGGGCATTTTTAGGCCTAATTAGTACCCCGGGAGGGCGTTTTGGACATTTCACATTTTTGGGTAATTAAACCCACGAAAATCAGTAATCTATATCAGCCATTTAGGTTAGTCAGCTAGGGTTAGAAAACTCAAACACAAGAACGGCCATAGGAGAGGAAGGAGAGAGCTCTCAAGGCAAATTCAAGGCCCAAAATCCATCCGTTTGCACCGCCACCACCACCAACGCGTAGATCGCGCAACGGGCTACGCAACCACACCAAAAACATCTGCAAATCAGAACACCAAAAATCCAAGGCAATTGGTTATCTTGCTTATTTCGTTGGTGCATCTTTCATATTAGTGTAGGAGTAATTAGAATGAGTTTTTATGGAAGAAACCTAAGATATGAGTTAGGAAATTGCATGTAGTGATGAATAAATTGATAATTCTGGAAACCCTTGCCATGTAGAGGAATTACCCAAGAAATTATGATGTTTACAAGAAGGAAATTTCTAGAAATACTTGTTAGAACCATGTTTAAGAGAATTCTAGGGTTCTTGATAATTATAATAATTTTTTGTTGGTTAATCCATGTATAATGATAGAATTCCTCATGCTTCATGTTGGAAATACCTAGTAGGATGATATAATGTTGGTAGTACAATTTTTGAGACGTTTGGGATTGAAAAATATGGATTTGGATGAAGAAATGTGTTAGAACCCGTAACTGCAATTCTACAGAAATCGAAATACCTGCTTGATCGATCGATCGATCCTAGAGCTTCGATCGATCGAAGGTTCGATCGATCAAGCCCCAGACCTCGATCGATCGACCCCTCCTGGCAGACTCCTATTTCCCTTTCTAAATTAGTTAAGTTCAATTTATTGTGAAATAATTCTTAGGCATCCTTAATAAAATGTTTTGGGGGATAGGGAAGACCAGTAGGACATGTGAATAAAGTTTGGAACCCTTGATGTCGGGCAAAGATTGTATTTTGGGATAATTACATAAGGGTCGGTGAATTTATGATTTAAAGAGAGAGACACGTAAGAGAGTTACTTTGGGACAAATGTGTATACCTACTGAATTTTTATAATTTGGAGAATAAAGTCATGAGAGTTGTGTGGTACGTTGGAATAATACCGAATCTAGGTTAGAAACGAACCGTTATAAGTGTTTAGTAAAATATGATAATATGGATAAAAGTCGTAACTATGGGATTTGGGAATATACCCAATATTGACCTGGTAATATTAGTATAGTTATATGATTGTGTATGCATATGCTATCTATGTGTGAAAACATGCCCACGCTACTTGCTATCCCTGAGGTTACCGCGCTGGGACAGTCTTATCTCGATGGGACCTTTATGGGGGATATTGACTTGTACCCTAGAAGCTAGATATCCTTGGTACAGGCTATTGAATCGATAGTTCAGACGGTCCTAAGAGACGCGGGTATGTGCCATCCTCTTAGAGACTTGGAATCTATGCTTCGCCTCAATATTGTTTGTGTATGTGTTAATACAATTCGAGAGTGATTCCGAATTTTTATTCCCCTTAATATGAGTGATACGGGGTTTGGATAGTAGAGTATGCCCGCACCATAGTTTTTATTTGGGGTGCTGTTATGATATATATATATTTTACGAGTAGTTAATATATATATGAAATTCTGAAATTTGGAACTATCTAATGTGAATTGATATGTAGGACATGGTTGATGACTCAAATTGTAAATACTTGTTTTGAGAAAGTATAATATGACACTGGAAAACTTTATTGATTAATAAAGTTAAAATGAGAACTTTGGTTATTAATTGAAATATTCTTTTCAAACAATTGTATCGTTAAATTTTGAATCCTGCGAATAACCTAAGATAAGTTAAATCATTGGGGAAAGATAGCGTGATATATGATGAGATAAACCATTAGGAGGGTTAGTACGATAGGAGTGCACATTAGAAGAGAGGTGAGAATTTCTCAAGAGAGTGTCGCACTAATATGTTGTTGCATTGGCCTGTATCAATTTAAATACTTGCTAAATAATTTTTAAATCATATACACTATCGGGCTCTGACCCGTTCTCTCTCTCTCTCTCTCTCTCTCTCTCTCTCTCTCTCTCTCTCTCTCTCTCTCTCTCTCTCTTGTATATATATGTATGTACTATAGGTGCCCAGCCACATGGGCGTCTTGCTTAGGATCCCTTGGAAGGAACGTGTTGCAGCTTAGGTGGGAGTTGCAGGCCACTTGCTTAGACGATTTCATTTATTTGATTCCACTCCTATGATTCTCAGTTATTGGGCATGTGTCGCCCTTTCCACTATTTATATGTTCTATTGGGACATTTGTATTTCAATTATTTCTAGTACTGTTACTTTGGGATTTATTCAGCATGTATGTTTTACATTTAGTTTTAAATGTTGGGATTTTGGATGTTGAATGTTTAAAGTAATTGGATTATGTTCCAGGATAATTGTTGTATGATTCTTACTTATTGAAAATGTGATTAATAATTAAATAAATAAGTTTTTATTTAAAAATACAATTTGGTTAAAAATGTTGAAAAATGGTTTTGACACTTAGCTTAATTAAGTAGGGTGTTTTTTTTTGGGAAAGATTGAATATATAAAGAAAACTAAGAATTTACAGAGGAAAAAACCTCAACTAAAGAAAAGGAACCCTGGGGCATACCCCAAAGGCAAACAAACAACAAGACAGAAGCCTAACAAGACTAATCCTTAAAAAAGAAGCCTATCTTCAGGAATGTTCCAGTACATACAAGCCATCTAGATAGCATAGCTCCTTCTGTCCTTTTTCCAAGTAAGCACTTTTGCTCTAACCATGTTTTCAATGCCCTTCACAATGGAGTCAAGGGAATTGGAGACATGCTTGAAGCATCTAACATTCCTTTCCACCCATATGCAGTAGATAGTGGTAGTAAAGGATAAGGATCTTATCTTATCACATAGGGTCTTCGTAGAGTGGTTAACAGTAGCCATATCCATCTCACTATTTAAACCCTGGGTATCCCTGTAGCATTGGTTTCTAAGCAACACCTCTTGCCATATACTTTTACTAAGGCTGCACTGAGAGAACAAATGGTTATATGTCTCCCTCTCATTTCCACATAACTCACAAAGGTCATCCACAGAAACTCCCCATTCATGTAACTTAACTTTAGTGTTGATGGCCATCCTAACCACCAACCAAGTAATGAAAGATCATTTAGGGATGTAAACCTTACTCCACACAAACTTGCTCCAGTTAACCATAGGCTTATGGGCGTTTAAAAGCTCCCAAGCAGAAGCTATGGTGAACTTCCCATGATTTGAGGGCAACCACACAACATTATCATTTGCATCGTGAATAGTAGGAAGAATAGCATTCTTAACTTCATTCAGTTCCCAAGTCACAGTTGATGGCCATCTCCACTCCATGTGGTGGATAAAATCAGAAACTTTAGCTTTTAGATTACTAGCAGAGTCATACACAATGTTTCCCCCATATAGGGGATGCAACAGGCCATTTGGGTGCCAATAATCAAACCACATAAATGCATGATTTCCATTCCCAATGATGGTCTTGATTTTACTTCTAAACTTCTCTCTGCTCTTGAGGATTTTCCTCCAACTCCATGAAGAATCGTTTGGGATACTCAGAGCCCAGATGCTACTTCCTTTGATCTTGTAAGTGTTGCACCATTTGATCCATAGGCTGTCCTTCTTACTGCATAGATTCCATAAATGCTTAGCCATAGCTACTGTGTTCCAAGTCTCTAAACACTTGATATTTAGCCCCCCCTCATCCAGAGAAACATAAATATCCTCCCAAGTAACTTTTGCACCTTTGTTATTAGCCTCATCCCCTTTCCATAAGTAATTCCTCATAATTTGCTCAATTTTTTTAATGATACTCTTGGGCAGGATATAAATGCTTGACCAATACATAATTTGCTCAATTAAGTAGGGTGTTAATTTGGAAAAATTTATTTTCACGACACTGATGCTAAGAATGAACCAACTGTTCACCTTGATTTTAATTTAATAAAGGAGTGATCGCCCGGTATTTAATTAGGCGGGGTGTCACAGGTGGTATCAGAGCATCAGGTTCTAGTGTCCTTTAGGATCTGTGCGGCTTATTATGCTTTCAGCGTTGCTTTCTTTGATATAGAGCCCTAAATATTAGGAATGTTGTGTTCATCTCTATACATTGGGAATTCGTGCTTCTGCGATTGTTTATACGAATGATGAACTCATCCAAATTTACTTAAATTTTTAGATGGATCGTCGAGAAGAACTAGCTACAACGGTTGGGGGAGGCAACGAGCAAAATCGACTCACACCTCGGGTATCCCCAGAGAGAATATCTACCGCAGAGTTAGCAGGTATCGTGGCACAAGCACTTACCACTGCGGTCTTGCAGTATCAAGAACGCAACACACAACTCATGGGGGGGCAAAAGATCTAGAGAGTATAGTCAGTCTGTCGTGACTGGCAATAACAAGTGTGTGAAGACACAAAAATCGCAACAACAAGCTCTTCAGGTCCATAAGAGCCACGAGGTTAACAAATTGTGCGGGGAAACCCAAAGCGTCGGGGTCAACAAAGCCAAGGTCCGAGTGAAGTCACAAAGAGGTGTTTCAGTTGTGGAATGGACGATCACAAACGTAAATCTTGTCCAAATCAGACTGGGGATAAACTACAATCCGACCAGCGAGGAATTTCGAAACTCTGCTATAAATGTGTACAGCCGGGTCACAAGTGGATGGATTGTCCGCACCCTGACATAGTTTTTCCGCAAATTTCCTCTCAGGGCCAGCAAGGCCAACATCGATAGCAGGGCCAACAGCGTGTTCATCAAGGCCAACAGGGCCAGTGGCGTAATGGTAACGGCCAGCAGGGCCGTGGTCAACAGGGTTAGAGGGGAGGCAACTTCAAAGGCCGATGTTTTGGGTGTGGTAGACACGACCATAGGCGCCAGGATTTTCAGGAGGGAGATAGGTCCCCACAGCAGCAGGGTGCCCGTACTGAGCCACAGAGGCCACTTTTTCCGGCTGCCCTCCCAGCTCCAGCCCAAGTGCCAGCCCTACCAGCCGTTCCAGCAGCTCTAGTGCAGCAGGGGCAGTTACAGTACGGACGTGTCTATAACATCCACCGGGAAGCATCTCCACAGGCACCACCCGCGATTGAGGGTATGTTTCCTATCCATGGTACTATGGGTCGGGTTTTGTTTGATACTGGGGCGACTCATTGTTTTATAGCTACGCATTTTGCGAAGGCCTTAGGGTTGTTAGCCACAGCAGAGAGCACAGTAATGTGTGTAGACTCACCACTGGGGAGTGGGTCGCTTATCTTCTTTATATGCCGAGGAGTGGGGGTAGAGATTGGTAGTTTGGTATTACCTGCAGGCATGTTAGTCTTAGATATGCATGAGCATGATGTTATTATCAGTATGGATTGGCTCGCAGCTTATAGAGCCATGATTGATTGCTTCGGTGGGAGCATTGTTTTTGCCATTCCGGGGCAAGAGATGTTTGTAGTGGCGATGCCTCGCCTAGAGGGAGGTTCGACCGCTCATTTGTATTATATAGAGGAGGATACCTCTAGGGAGGTTGTGATTCCGTTAGACTCGATTCCAGTTGTTCATGAGTATTCCAAGGTGTTTCAGGAAATACCAGGCCTACCCCGAGTCGAGAGATAGACTTTGTCATAGACTTATTACCGGATACTAGACCTACAACACGCGCTCCATACCGTATGGCTCCGGCGGAGATGCGAGAGTTACGAGATCAGATAGAGAAGCTGTTAGGTCAGGGTTTCATTCGCAGGAGTACCTCACCTTGGGGCGCTCCAGTCTTGTTTGTGAAGAAGAGAGATGGTGCACTGAGGTTGTGTGTGGACTACCGGGAGTTGAACAAGGTCACGATACGGAATATGTATCCGTTACCTCAAATCGATGATCTGTTCGACCAACTGAGGGGAGCAACTTTCTTTTCAAAGATAGATCTGAGGTCGGGGTACGATCAGCTACGTATTAGAGAGCAGGATGTTTCAAAGACTGCCCTCTTGACGAGATATGGGTCTTACGAGTTCAGAGTGATGCCATTTAGTCTCACAAATGCTCCAGTAGTATTCATGGACTTAATGAACCGAGTATTCAGAGAGTTATTGGATCAGTTTGTCATCGTCTTTATAGATGACATTTTGATATATTCACACTTCGAGGAGGAGCACGCCGAGCATTTGAGGTAGGTTCTTCAGACTCTACAAGAGCATCAGTTGTACGCTAAGTACGAGAAGTGTGGATTCTGGTTACGAGAAGTACAGTTCTTGGGTCATGTTGTTTCTGAGCAGGGGATAGCAGTCGACCCGAGTAAAGTGTCAGCGGTGAGGGAATGGGGACAGCCCACGACACCGACGGAAGTGCGTAGTTTCTTGGGGTTAGCCGGATACTACAGGAGATTCATTCGGGGATTCTCCAAAATAGCGGGTCCATTGACGAACCTGACTCGCAAAGGGGTACCATATGTTTGGGATGACGCTTGTCAGTTGGCTTTTGACGAGCTGAAAGGCAACCTTACTTCAGCGCCAGTCCTTGCTTTACCAAAGCCGGGTGCGGAGTACCTGGTTTACACCGATGCCTCTTTACGGGGACTTGGGGGAGTACTTCAGAAGGAGGAGAAGGCTATAGCTTTTGCCTCTCGCAAGCTTAAGCCGCATGAGAAGAATTACCCCACCCACGACCTGGAGTTAGCAGCGGTCGTTTTTGCATTGAGGATATAGAGGCACTACTTATTGGGGGAGAAATTCCGCTTGTTCACAGACCACAAGTCACTGCAGTACCTATTCACTCAGCGAGAGCTGAATATGCGACAGCGCAGATGGTTAGAGTTTGTGAAGGACTATCAGTTTGACATACAGTATCATCTGGGGAAAGCCAACGTAGTTGCGATTGCATTAAGCCGTAGACCGGTAGACGAGGTAGCGGACATCTGGAAAGCGAAGTTGAAGGAGTTTGGTCACCAGGACGCAGTAGCCCGTTCCTTCATATCTGTTATGACAGTCACACCCGAGATTGTTACGAGGGTAATACAGGCCCAAACCACATACCCGTTTTGCCAGGAGCGGATTGTATGACTTTTAGCTGAGGGTGCTGAGTCCTACTCTGTTAGTTCTGATGGGGGTTTGAGGTTTAATGGGAGATTGGTGGTTCCAAAAGGAGCAGAATTACGTCATGCAGTGATGACCCAGTCTCACGGGTGCCGATTTGCAGTACATCCTGGAGGAGATAAGATGTACCAGGATATGAGGAGGCAATACTGGTGGAGTGGGATGAAGAAGGACATTGCTGAGTTCGTGTCCAAATGTTCTACCTGCCAGCTGGTGAAGGTGGACCATCAGAAACCGTCAGGATTGCTTCAGCCATTGGAAGTTCTCGCGTGGAAATGGGAGAGTATTTCCATGGATTTTATTACAGGGTTGCCTACATCACAGCGGGGCCACGATTCTATCTGGGTGATTATAGACCGTTTGACCAAGGTGGCTCATTTTCTACCGGTGTGGACAGACTATACCACGGGTTAGTATGCTCAGTTGTTCATTGCTGAGGTTGTCAGATTACATGGGGTGCCCCTGAATATTGTGTCAGATAGAGACAAGATTTTCGTGTCACGTTTCTGGGAAAGCTTTCAGGAGGCTATGGGTACTGAGTTGAGGTTGAGTTCAGCTTATTACCCACAGACAGACGGATAGACAGAGCGTACTAATCAGATGTTAGAAGATATGCTACGCACGTGTGTCGGGACGCGCCCGTGTCGCGTCGGGATTAAATATTGATAAATAGAAGTGAATATTTTATAAGTTGTTCGTATGGTCGTTTTGAGTGCACCAACGCGTCCGGAAGGGTCGAGATAGTCAGAAAAGTGTACCCGGGGGTCTAGTTTGGGTCTCGGGGCATTTTTAGGCCTAATTAGTACCCCGGGAGGGCGTTTTGGACATTTCACATTTTTGGGTAATTAAACCCACGAAAATCAGTAATCTATATCAGCCATTTAGGTTAGTCAGCTAGGGTTAGAAAACTCAAACACAAGAATGGCCATAGGAGAGGAAGGAGAGAGCTCTCAAGGCAAATTCAAGGCCCAAAATCCATCCGTTTGCACCGCCACCACCACCAACGCGTAGATCGCGCAACGGGCTACGCAACCACACCAAAAACATCTGCAAATCAGAACACCAAAAATCCCAGGCAAGTGTTTATCTTGCTTAAGGGTCGGTGAATTTATGATTTAAAGAGAGAGACACGTAAGAGAGTTACTTTGGGACAAATACCTACTGAATTTTTATAGTTTGGAGAATAAAGTCATGAGAGTTGTGTGGTACGTTGGAATAATACCGAATCTAGGTTAGAAACGAACCGTTATAAGTGTTTAGTAAAATATGATAATATGGATAAAAGTCGTAACTATGGGATTTGGGAATATACCCAATATTGACCTGGTAATATTAGTATAGTTATATGATTGTGTATGCATATGCTATCTATGTGTGAAAACATGCCCACGCTACTTGCTATCCCTGAGGTTACCGCGCTGGAACAGTCTTATCTCGATGGGACCTTTATGGGGGATATTGACTTGTACCCTAGAAGCTAGATATCCTTGGTACAGGCTATCGAATCGATAGTTCAGACGGTCCTAAGAGACACGGGTATGTGCCATCCTCTTAGAGACTTGGAATCTATGCTTTGCCTCAATATTGTTTGTGTATGTGTTAATACAATTCGAGAGTGATTCCGAATTTGTATTCCCCTTAATATGAGTGATACGGGGTTTGGATAGTAGAGTATGCCCGCACCATAGTTTTTATTTGGGGTGCTGTTATGATATATATATATTTTACGAGTAATTAATATATATATGAAATTCTAAAATTTGGAACTACCTACTGTGAATTGATATGTAGGACATGGTTGATGACTCAAATTGTAAATACTTTTTTTGAGAAAGTATAATATGACACTGGAAAACTTTATTGATTAATAAAGTTAAAATGATAACTTTGGTTATTAATTGAAATATTCTTTTCAAACAATTATATCGTTAAATTTTGAATCCTGCGAATAACCTAAGATAAGTTAAATCATTGGGGAAAGATAGCGTGATATATGATGAGATAAACCATTAGGAGGGTTAGTACGATAGGAGTGCACATTAGAAGAGAGGTGAGAATTTCTCAAGAGAGTGTCGCACTAATATGTTGTTGCATTGGCCTGTATCAATTTAAATACTTGCTAAATAATTTTTAAATCATATACACTATCGGGCTCTGACCCGTTTCTCTCTCTATCTCTCTCTCTCTCTCGCTCTCTCTCTCTTGTATATATATGTATGTACTACAGGTGCCCAGCCACAGGGGCGTCTTGCTTAGGATCCCTTGGAAGGAACGTGCTGCAGCTTAGGTGGGAGTTGCAGGCCACTTTCTTAGACGATTTCATTTATTTGATTCCACTCCTATGATTCTCAGTTGTTGGGCATGTGTCGCCCTTTCCACTATTTATATGTTCTGTTGGGACATTTGTATTTCAATTATTTCTAGTGCTGTTACTTTGGGATTTATTCAGCATGTATGTTTTACATTTAGTTTTAAATGTTGGGATTTTGGATGTTGAATGTTTAAAGTAATTGGATTATGTTCCAGGATAATTGTTGTATGATTCTTACTTATTAAAAATGTGATTTAATAATTAAATAAATAAGTTTTTATTTAAAAATACAATTTGGTTAGAAATGTTGAAAAATGGTTTTGACACTTAGCTTTATTAAGTAGGGTGTTAATTTGGAAAAATTTATTTTCACGACAGTGATGCTAAGAATGAACCAACTGTTCACCTTGATTTTAATTTAATAAAGGAGTGATCGCCCGATATTTAATTAGGCGGGGTGTCACAGTTGGGCCAGGTGCCCAATCTGTAAAATGACTAAAATGCCCTTGAATGTGCAATTGCATACGGAACTTCACCGGAATGCGTTCGAACTCCATACTTAGTACCTAAATACCTACAGAAGCCCAATTATACCTCATATAGCATGTGAACAATATAAACAGAGGTTGTCTGGTTAACGGGTTTAAATATAGAGATTAAGGCACCCAAGGGGGCTAAAATGCGTAGGTTCAGAGATGAAATACGCAATATTTGCGTATTATCAGTCATCAATTCTCCTTTGACTCCATATAAATTCAGCACTTGGTTAACGACCAACTATGAATCACTATGCGCCACTACTTGCTCGGCGCCTAATGAATGAGCTAAATTCAGCCCAACTACTAGAAAAGAAGAAAAAAACTTCATTAGCAAAAGGAACAAAGAGAAAAATGTGACACCCCGACTAATTAAACACCGGGTAGCTACTCCTTTATAAAATTAATTCAAAATGCCAAGTTGGCTCAGTTAATAGCATCACTGTCGAATACATTTTAAAGATTACTAACCACCTAGTATTTAAAAAGTAAGTGCCAAATTTTATTAAATCTGATTAACATACAACAAGAGTAATGAATAACTAAATAATACCATTCACCATGCTGAAGTAAAACGGATAACCATCACAATATGTAAATAAAACCTGGAGGAGAAACTCCTCAATACAAATCCCACAACTGATAAGTAAACTGAAATAAATAACTAAAACTGAATACTGAGCAATACATGCTAGAGTCTGAAAACTGAAATGTAAAAGATGCTCTAAATGGAAATGGGCAACATGCCCTACAATTGATAGATAGTGACTCTGGAATCCAAAGAATAGAAGCGTCTACATGCAAATCCCTGTAGCTTCCACAAGCAGCTACAGCTCGTCACCTGAATGAGTATCCTATGCTTGGTGTCCCTGTGGCTAGGCACCTAAAATGGTTTTACAAGAAAATATATTTGAAAGCAAATGGGTCAGAGCCCGAAAGTGGAAATCATTTTAAAAAAACCTGCAAGTGCTTTAAAAACATTTAAAACATTAAATGCAAAGTACATGTTAGGACGTACACTCGCATGATATGCTCACCTCTCGTCTAACTGTGCACTCCTAACGTAAGTACCCATCTATAACTAACCTTTCCACTAGCTAAATGACATCGTAACTAGCTAGACTACCAAAAGTTCTACCCTTTTACTTGGTTCCAATTAACATAACAACGCTCGTAATTAAATAGGGGTTCTAACGTAAACTCAGTTACTAAATATGCCATTGATATAACTATCAGATAACTTGTTATATTTTTCGAAACAATACCGTAATACAGTTACAACATTAACATGAGGATTCCCATTAATTAAATGTATATTATTCACATCATATATATACGATACAAGCACCCCGCAATCTAAGCTGTAGTGCACACATACTCTGCTATCCATCCCGGTACATCACGTACATAAGGATTACATATTCCGAATCTCTCAGGAATAGTTTACCGATAACAACATCACAAATAATGGAGGCGAACACAGTCACCATCACATGGGTCACGCACATACCTACGCTCCCATGGTCAGCGGACTTATTAATGTCACAATAAGTCTTTCAATGACCTATGTTCATCAAGATACCAGTCTATATCCCCCCCGTAGGCACACAAGGATTAGAGGGTCCTAAGCGAACGAAACCTCCCCGTGATAGCAAGTATGGTAGGTATGTCGTACACACAATCCATATACCAATACTAAGTAAACGCACATCTTAGTAATACCGTATTTTAATCATAGTACATATCGCATTCTTGTACTAACTATAATTATCACAACTTATTTTGTTTCGGTACATATTTATACGCGCTATAATTCATCCTCGCCTCGTAGTAGTCACTCACGTCTCAACCCAAGTGATTCATTGAATATAACTCTCGCATATGATTTACTCATCCCAATAACCCAAAAGTCCCAAATAAATCACTATATCATCAAAGGAATGCTAACTCTACCCTTGAACCAGTTCCCGGAACTCCAAAAGTCAAAACAGTCCAAAAGGGGTCAAACTGTCAACTCGTTAGAAGTCTCGTTCGAACGAGGCTTCGAACGAGTTTGGACTGTCAGGTCGTTAGAAGTCTCGTTCGAACGAGGCTGTTCGAACGAGGTCCCAGTTCGTTCGAACGAACTGACTCTTCTAACGATATCTCGTTCGAACGAGATATCGAACGAAAATCCTACTCGTTAATAACGACTGGTCAACTCGTTAGAAGCTCGTTCGAACGACCTGGGGCTGCTTCTAACGAGATGCCAGTTTCGGCCCAGAATTTCCCAAAAATCGTTTTTCACCATTTTTATCACTTCTAATCTCTTCCAAAGTCCATCCTAACAACGTTTTTGGGTCTATAATCAATACTAAACATATATAGTCACATCCTAACATGTTTCTAAGGGATCAATCCACCCAAATATTAATTTAATCTACACCTTTCTACACTTTTTCCAATTATCTCAAGAACATGAACCCTAACTACATATCATCATCAAATCCCAGAATTTAATTCGTTTTCCTTTCTTCTAATCACAATTATAATAAGGGAAATCATTTACCTATCATACTACATGCAATTCTCTTCACAATTTTTAAGTTCTAAACCTCAAACTACAAGGGTTTTCATTATCTTCCAAGAACAATTGAAATTTATCAATTTCTAACATGGAGGAAACATTCTACGAATTTAAATACGATTAAAACACTTGCCTTGGTTTGATTTCTGGTTTGGTGTAGGTTTGGTGACGATTCTGCAGAGTTTCTTCTCTCCCAAGCTCTATCTCCAATGGTGGTTCAAGGTGGCTAGGGTTTTGATTAGGGGAAACTAAGAAACCTAAATGACAACCTACGTAGCCTTCTAGGTTAATATGGGTTGGCTAATGGGCTTAATGGGTTAATATCCACATCAGATTTAATCTCTAATTTTCGTCACTTTTAATTCCTCAAAATGTAAAATTACCAAAATAACCTTTAAGTTACCGGTATGGCCTAAAAATACCCCGGGACCCAAACTATACCCCCGGCTAGTGTTTTCTGACTATCTCGACCCTTCCGGACGCGTTGGCGCACTCAAAACGACCATACGGATTATAGATTTTAAATTCACTTTTAATATCAAAATATTATACCGTGACGCGGCGGTCCCACGCGTCTCAATAAAATTTCTAAAATGCCGTATATAAATCCCACGACAAATTTCATAATACCAAATACATATATAATCATATATGTACATAATCAAATATCAATTCGCATCACATTAGTATTTACAACCCGGATTAATTATCAATTAATACACATTTAATTAATTAATCCCAAAAATAAATATAGCCAAAAGTACGGGGTATTACATACTTCCCCCCTAATAACTGAATTTCGTCCCGAAATTCGAAATTAGAAAGTACCTGCTAAAAACAGCTCTGGGTAACGTTCGCGCATCTCATCCTCGCGCTCCCATGTGGACTCCTCGACATTGTGATGTCGCCACTGAACACGCACTAACGGGACTATCTTTGACCGCAGTTTCCTCTCGCTTCGGTCCAAAATAGCAATCGGCCCCTCCTCATAAGAGCTATCCGGCTGGAGATCGATATCCTCTACAGCAATGTGAGAATGAGCCAAATTATCTCTAAGGTATTTCCTCAGCGAGGAAATATGGAACACGTCGTGAATCCGATGCAAGTGCTCCGGTAGTCCAAGTCTATACGCAACGGGTCCGATCCGCTCAATAATAGGAAACGGCCCCACGTACCTCGGTGCCAACTTCCCCTTCTTCCCGAATCGCATAATCCCCTTCATAGGAGATACCCTGAGCAAAACCCGGTCCCCTACTTGGAACTCTCTGAAAAATCTCTTCGCGTCAGCGTAACTCTTCTGCCGGTCTTGAGCTACCCGAATGCGACTCCGAATCAACTCAATCCTTGCCGAAGTATCCTGAATCACTTCCGGCCCAAGTAGTTTGTTGTCCCCCACCTCCAACCAACATGCTGGGGAACGACAAGGCCCACCGTACAATGCCTCAAACGGAGCCATGCCAATCGTGAACTGATAGGAGTTGTTGTAAGCAAACTCCACCAGTGGAAGGTACTGCTCCCATCCACCCTCGAAGTCAATAATGCACATACGTAGCATGTCCTCCAACATCTGGTTGGTGCGCTCTGTCTGCCCATCGGTCTGCGGATGATAAGCCGTACTTAACCGCAATTCCGTGCCCATGGCCTCCTGGAAACTCTCCCAAAACCTCGAAACAAATATCTTGTCTCTGTCAGACATGATATTCAGGGGCACACCGTGAAGTCTCACAATCTCTGAAATGAAGAGCTGGGCATACTGTCCCGCAGTGTAATCAGTCCTAACGGGTAAAAAGTGAGCGACCTTGGACAACCTGTCCACAATTACCCAAACGGAGTCGTGACCCCTCTGCGACGTAGGCAACCCCGTGACAAAATCCATGGATATGCTCTCCCACATCCACACCGGAACCTCCAACGGCTGTAGCAATCCTGCTGGTCTCTGATGATCCACTTTTACAAGCTGACAAGTGGCGCATTTCGAGACAAACTCAGCGATATCTTTCTTCATACCGCTCCACCAATACTGCCGTCTCATGTCTTGGTACATTTTGTCCCCTCCGGGATGTACCGCGAACCGTGAGCCGTGCGACTCTGCCATCACCTTGTGCCGCAATTCTTCCCCTTCCGGAACTACCAATCTCCCATTGAAGCGCAATCCCCCGTCTGAGCTAACGGTATAGGACTCGGCTCCCTCTGCAAGTAATCGAACTATCTGTTCCTGACAGAACGAATCATTAGCCTATGCCCGTACTACCTTCGTGACAATCTGCGGTGTAACAGTCATTACAGACATGAAAGATCGGGCCACTGCATCTTGGTGTCCCAATTCCTTCCACTTAGCTTTCCACACTTCTGCCACCTCATCTGCTGGCCTGCGGCTCAACGCGTCTGCTACCACGTTAGCCTTACCCGGGTGGTACTGGATGTCGAACTGGTAGTCTTTCACAAATTCAAGCCACCTACGCTGCCGCATATTCAATTCCTTCTGCGTGAATAGATACTGTAGTGACTTGTGGTCCGTGAACAACTGAAACTTCTCCCCCAAAAGATAGTGCCTCCAAATCCGTAAGGCAAATACTACTGCTGCCAACTCCAAATCATGTGTGGGGTAATTCTTCTCATGAGGCTTAAGCTTACGGGAAGCATAAGCTATGGCCTGTCTCTCCTGCTGCAATACACCTCCAAGCCCTTGCAAAGACGCGTCGGTGTAAACCAAATACTCAACTCCCGGTCTCGGCAATGCTAACACAGGTGCTGAGGTCAATTTGTCCTTCAACTCATCGAATGCCAACTGACAAGCATCACTCCAGATATATGGCACACCTTTACGAGTAAGATGTGTCAAAGGACCTGCTATCTCTGAGAAACCCCGAATAAATCTCCTGTAGTATCCTGCTAAGCCCAAGAAACTACGAATCTCTGTTGGTGTCGTGGGCTGTCCCCACTCCCTCACCGCTGATACCTTCCCCGGATCGACAGATATTCCCTGATCGGAAATAATGTGACCCAAGAACTGGACCTCCTTCAGCCAAAACCCGCACTTCTCATATTTTGCATACAGCTCGTTCTGACGAAGTGTCTGCAAAACCTGCCTCAAATGCTCGGCGTGCTCCTCCTCCGTCTGAGAGTAGACTAGAATGTCATCAATGAAGACAATGACAAACTGATCGAGGAAATCTCTGAACACCCTGTTCATCAAGTCCATAAACACTGCTGGAGCGTTGGTCAAGACGAAAGGCATAACCCAAAACTCATAAGAACCATATCTCGGCAAGAATGCAGTCTTCGAGACATCCTCCTCCCTGATACGCAACTGGTGGTATCCCGACCTCAAGTCAATCTTCGAGAAGAAAGAAGCTCCTCTCAACTGGTCGAATAAGTCATCGATTCGAGGCAACGGATACTTATTCCGTATCGTGACCTTATTCAACTCTCGGTAGTCCACGCACAATCTCAGTGAACCATCCCTCTTCTTCACAAACAAAACTGGAGCGCCCCAAGGTGAGGTACTCCTGCGAATAAAGCCCTGCCCTAACAGCTGCTCTATCTGATCCCGTAACTCTCGCATTTCAGCCGGAGCCATACGGTACGGTGCGCGTGCTATAGGTCTCGTACCCGGTAGCAAATCAATAACGAAGTCTATCTCTCGACTGGGTGGTAAGCCTGGTATCTCCTGAAACACATCCGAATACTCCCTGACAACCGGGATCGAATCCAAAGGAATCACAACCTCCTTAGAGGTATCCTCCTCTATGTAATACAGATGAGCGGTCGATCCTCCCTCTGGGCGAGGCATCGCCACTATAAACATCTCCTGCCCCGGAATGGCAAAAACAATGCTCCCGCTGAAGCAATCAATCATGGCCCTATATGCTACGAGCCAATCCATACCGATGATCACATCGTGAACATGCATGTCTAACACTAACATGTCCGCAGGCAATACCAAACCACCAACCTCTACCCCGACTCCCCGGCATATAAAGAAAATAAGTGACCCATTCCCTAATGGTGAGTCGACACACGTCACTGTGCTCTCTGCCGTAGCTAACAATCCTAAAGCTTTCGCGAAGTGTGTAGCAATAAAACAGTGTGTAGCACCCGTATCAAATAACACCCGACCCATAGTGCCATGGATAGGAAACGTACCCTCGATCGCGGGCGGTGCCTGTGGAACTGCAGCCTGGTGAACGTTGTAGACACGTCCATACTGTAGCTGCCCTTGCTGAGCTGGGACTGCTGGAATGGGTGGCAAAGCTGCCATCTGTGGCGGTGCAGGAAGAGCGGCGGGAAACATAGGTCTCTGTGGCTCCTGGCGAGCACCCTGCTGCTGTGGGGTCCTGCCCCTATCAGGACAATCCTGCTTCTTATGGCCAGTCTTGCCACAAGTAAAGCACTTCCCTGGGAAGTTCCCTCCCTTCTGCCCCTGCTGTCCCCGGCCCTGGTGGTCGTTACCATTCCTCCCTTGGCCCTGCTGGCCCTGATGGAACTGCTGCCCATTTTGCCCCTGCTGGCCCTGATGGCCATTTGGACCCTGATAGCCCTGGCGGAAACCTCCCTGTCCCTGCCTGTAGTTCCCTGACCGGAACCTCTTATTATCCCCCTGCTGGGTACCCTGCTCAGTCTGTCTCTGCCCCTGACCGATTTGTGCCCCGCTGGCACCATGTCCTCCAGTCCTGCCCTGATGGCTAGACTCCCCTGACCGCTTGCCCTCGGCCATATGAAAGCGGTGGTCCTGGCAGTGCAATAGTGCAGCGTTAACCACATCAGAATATGTGGCCAACGATAGGTTCCCTAGCAAATGCTGACGGATCCTCCAATTCAACCCATCAGTGAACTTGTCTATCTTCTTCTTCTCTGTTGGAATCTCGTCTGGAACGATATTCAACAGGTTAGTGAACTCGGCCTCATACTCGGCCACCATCTTGCCCTCTTGCCTCAAACTCATCAGCTTCCTCCTCATCTCTGTATGAACTGCGGACGGAAAGTACTTGCGGTCGAACCGCACCCAGAACTCCTGAATCGTGAGGGTATCCCTCTCCTCCGCGGTGGTAATGGACTCCCACCACTGCAGTGCAGATCCCACTAGCTTGAAAGTAGCTAGCACCTGTTTCTGAACATCTGTGCACTCATGCATCCTCAAATGCCTCTGCATGTCTTTCCTCCATTGGCTCGAGACTACTACATCTGAGCTACCAGCAAACTCTGGCGGATGCGCTTTCTGAAAAGCGTCACGTACACGCTCCCAAGCAGATGGAAAGGCATTAACCTGTACTGGCGCGGCAACCGGCGCCTGAGGTGGTGCCTGCTGAATCATGGCAATCGCGGCATTTACCGCTTGGGCTTCTATAGCAGCAACCTCAGCGGCGTTCAACATGCCCTGAACTGGAGCGGGCTGTGGTTCGGGCGTTGCATTCCTGGGAACTCGTCGTGCACGTCGTGGAGGCATCTGAAATAAGAACAAAGTTTATAAGTTCACGATTTATAAACTTAACATAGCTGAAGAACGAAGCATACACAAAAGAATACAACAGTCCTAAAATATAGGGCTCTATATCAAAGAAACGTAGCGGAAACATAATAGCCGTACAGATCCTAAAGGACACTAGAACCTGATGCTCTGATACCACCTGTGACACCCCGACTAATTAAACACCGGGTAGCTACTCCTTTATAAAATTAATTCAAAATGCCAAGTTGGCTCAGTTAATAGCATCACTGTCGAATACATTTTAAAGATTACTAACCACCTAGTATTTAAAAAGTAAGTGCCAAATTTTATTAAATCTGATTAACATACAACAAGAGTAATGAATAACTAAATAATACCATTCACCATGCTGAAGTAAAACGGATAACCATCACAATATGTAAATAAAACCTGGAGGAGAAACTCCTCAATACAAATCCCACAACTGATAAGTAAACTGAAATAAATAACTAAAACTGAATACTGAGCAATACATGCTAGAGTCTGAAAACTGAAATGTAAAAGATGCTCTAAATGGAAATGGGCAACATGCCCTACAATTGATAGATAGTGACTCTGGAATCCAAAGAATAGAAGCGTCTACATGCAAATCCCTGTAGCTTCCACAAGAAGCTACAGCTCGTCACCTGAATGAGTATCCTATGCTTGGTGTCCCTGTGGCTGGGCACCTAAAATGGTTTTACAAGAAAATATATTTGAAAGCAAATGGGTCAGAGCCCGAAAGTGGAAATCATTTTAAAAAAACCTGCAAGTGCTTTAAAAACATTTAAAACATTAAATGCAAAGTACATGTTAGGACGTACACTCGCATGATATGCTCACCTCTCGTCTAACTGTGCACTCCTAACGTAAGTACCCATCTATAACTAACCTTTCCACTAGCTAAATGACAACGTAACTAGCTAGACTACCAAAAGTTCTACCCTTTTACTTGGTTCCAATTAACATAACAACGCTCGTAATTAAATAGGGGTTCTAACGTAAACTCAGTTACTAAATATGCCATTGATATAACTATCAGATAACTTGTTATATTTCTCGAAACAATACCGTAATACAGTTACAACATTAACATGAGGATTCCCATTAATTAAATGTATATTATTCACATCATATATATACGATACAAGAACCCCGCAATCTAAGCTGTAGTGCACACATACTCTGCTATCCATCCCGGTACATCACGTACATAAGGATTACATATTCCGAATCTCTCAGGAATAGTTTACCGATAACAACATCACAAATAATGGAGGCGAACACAGTCACCATCACATGGGTCACGCACATACCTACGCTCCCATGGTCAGCGGACTTATTAATGTCACAATAAGTCTTTCAATGACCTATGTTCATCAAGGTACCAGTCTATATCCCACCCGTAGGCACACAAGGATTAGAGGGTCCTAAGCGAACGAAACCTCCCCGTGATAGCAAGTATGGTAGGTATGTCGTACACACAATCCATATACCAATACTAAGTAAACGCACATCTTAGTAATACCGTATTTTAATCATAGTACATATCGCATTCTTGTACTAACTATAATTATCACAACTTATTTTGTTTCGGTACATATTTATACGCGCTATAATTCATCCTCGCCTCGTAGTAGTCACTCACGTCTCAACCCAAGTGATTCATTGAATATAACTCTCGCATATGATTTACTCATCCCAATAACCCAAAAGTCCCAAATAAATCACTATATCATCAAAGGAATGCTAACTCTACCCTTGAACCAGTTCCCGGAACTCCAAAAGTCAAAACAGTCCAAAAGGGGTCAAACTGTCAACTCGTTAGAAGTCTCGTTCGAACGAGGCTTCGAACGAGTTTGGACTGTCAGGTCGTTAGAAGTCTCGTTCGAACGAGGCTGTTCGAACGAGGTCCCAGTTCGTTCGAACGAACTGACTCTTCTAACGATATCTCGTTCGAACGAGATATCGAACGAAAATCCTACTCGTTAATAACGACTGGTCAACTCGTTAGAAGCTCGTTCGAACGAGCTCGTTCGAACGACCTGGGGCTGCTTCTAACGAGATGCCAGTTTCGGCCCAGAATTTCCCAAAAATCGTTTTTCACCATTTTTATCACTTCTAATCTCTTCCAAAGTCCATCCTAACAACGTTTTTGGGTCTATAATCAATACTAAACATATATAGTCACATCCTAACATGTTTCTAAGGGATCAATCCACCCAAATATTAATTTAATCTACACCTTTCTACACTTTTTCCAATTATCTCAAGAACATGAACCCTAACTACATATCATCATCAAATCCCAGAATTTAATTCGTTTTCCTTTCTTCTAATCACAATTATAATAAGGGAAATCATTTACCTATCATACTACATGCAATTCTCTTCACAATTTTTAAGTTCTAAACCTCAAACTACATGGGTTTTCATTATCTTCCAAGAACAATTGAAATTTATCAATTTCTAACATGGAGGAAACATTCTACGAATTTAAATACGATTAAAACACTTGCCTTGGTTTGATTTCTGGTTTGGTGTAGGTTTGGTGACGATTCTGCAGAGTTTCTTCTCTCCCAAGCTCTATCTCCAATGGTGGCTCAAGGTGGCTAGGGTTTTGATTAGGGGAAACTAAGAAACCTAAATGACAACCTACGTAGCCTTCTAGGTTAATATGGGTTGGCTAATGGGCTTAATGGGTTAATATCCACATCAGATTTAATCTCTAATTTTCGTCACTTTTAATTCCTCAAAATGTAAAATTACCAAAATACCCTTTAAGTTACCGGTATGGCCTAAAAATACCCCGGGACCCAAACTATACCCCCGGCTAGTGTTTTCTGACTATCTCGACCCTTCCGGACGCGTTGGCGCACTCAAAACGACCATACGGATTATAGATTTTAAATTCACTTTTAATATCAAAATATTATACCGTGACGCGGCGGTCCCACGCGTCTCAATAAAATTTCTAAAATGCCGTATATAAATCCCACGACAAATTTCATAATACCAAATACATATATAATCATATATGTACATAATCAAATACCAATTCGCATCACATTAGTATTTACTACCCGGATTAATTATCAATTAATACACATTTAATTAATTAATCCCAAAAATAAATATAGCCAAAAGTACGGGGTATTGCAAAAAATAAATTGGAAAATCAAAAGTCACCGTATTTATATTGCCACTCAGGTTATTCACCCTAGACGAACGGTGGTATGAGAGCTTGTGTAATTGGATACGCTCATCAGCTATAGGCTCAAACAAATCAAAAGAAGTCTCATTGGCTAATGCAAGGGGCACTATAGACTGCCACTCCAGGCTGGACCAGTCATCAATATCCAACCACTCGTTATTCTACACCTCGCTTGAAGAACCAACCATTTGAAGTCTTGAAGCAAAAAGGACTTAGGAATAATTTTTAGAGAGAGAAGTAGAAGATTCAAGCTCATATGGATCGATAACCGCCTTTTCCTCTTCCCAAGAAATCCCAGGAGTTCGTACCATTATCGATTGGCCCCCTTAATCCTGCCTATCGACAGTCCCTTCCAAATTTTGTCCAAAAAATGCTAGAAAATTCCAGAAAAATTCAGAAATTGCCCGAAAAAATTCTAAAAAACCCCTAAAATATATGAAGCATTATTTTCCCTCAAGAAAATAATTTTTTAGCACTAAGCCCCTTACAAACTCTCAAAATCCACGATGAGATTAATCTTGCATTCTTATCCTCAACATACTCCACAGTGGAACCAATGATGCACCCACATCCAAGTCTACTACAATTCCCCGATCGGAGTCCTAAAACTAAACATCCTCTAGTGGAAAATCAAGACAACACGATCCAAGCAGAACCACAAGTGACCATTCACCCCTAAAATAATCTAAATTTCCTCAGGAGAACTATTCCCGGTGTTACAACATTAGATTCTCAGAATTGATCTCAGCCCTTAGAATTTGTCGTCATAACTTCAGGTCCATAGAATTCACTTTCGCCCTTAGAATTGGTCGTCAAAATGGGAGGACCTCATAATTGACCTCGACCCTCAGAATTGATCATCACAACTCAAGGTCCTCAAAATTGGCCTCGACCCTCAGAATTAGTCTTCACAGACTTAGGTCCTCAGAATTGGTTGTTGTAACTTAAGGTCCTCAGAATTGACCTCAACCCTTAGAATTGGTCGTCAGAACTTAAGGTCCTTAGAATTGGTCGTCACAACTTCAGGTCCTTAGAATTGACCCCGACCCTCAGAATTGGTCGTCACAACTTTAGGTCCTCAGAATTATCATCGGCCCTCAGAATTAATCATCAAAACTTTAGGTCCTCATAATTGACCTCAACCCCCATAATTGGTCATCATAACTCAAAGTCCTTATAATTGACCCCGACCCTCAGAATTGGTCGTCACAACTCAAGGTCCTCAGAATTGACCTCGACCCTCAGAACTAGTTGTCACAACTTCATGTCCTCAGAATTAACCTCGACCCTCTGAATTTATTGCCACAACTTCAGGTCCTCATAATTGACCTTGACCCTCAGAATTGGGTGTCACTACTTTAGGTCCTCAGAATTGACCCCGACCCTCATAATTGGTCGTCACAACTTTAGGTCCTTAGAATTGACATCACTCCTCTAAATTGTTCCTCACAATTTCAGGTCATTATAATTGACCTCGACCCTTAGAATTGGTCATCACAACGTTAGGTCCTTAAAATTAACCTCGGCCCTCATAATTAGTCGTCACAACAAAAGGTCCTCAAAATTGACCTCACCCCACAGAATTGGTCGTCATAACTTTAGGTCCTCAGAATTCACCTCAGCCCGGAGAATTGGTCATCACAACTTCAGGTCCTCAGAGTTGACCTCGGCCATCAAAATTGGTTGTTACAACCTCGACCCCCATAATTGGTCATCCCTAGCAATACTTTAGGATTAACCTCGACCTGATGAATCGGTCATCCTCATCTCCTTAGGTCCTTAGAATTGACCTCGACCCATTAAATTGGTCTCCTTAACCACTTAGAACCAATCTTAACACATCCTCGACCTATTGAATTAGTCGCCCTCATCACCTTAGGTCCTCAAAATTGACCTTGCCCCATTGAATTTGTCATCCTCATCCCCTTAGGTCTTCAGAACAGACCTCAACCCTCTAAATTAGTCACCCTTATCCTTTAGGTCCACATAATTAACTTGAAAGTTTATCATTCAAAGGACCACCTATTCCAAGATCGATCGTCAAGGGGCTCTCTGTTGACACCCTATCCTAGGACCCCACAAGAACCTCATTAGGTCCCTAACACTCACTCGTTCATCGCAAACCCTAGGTCATACTCCGAGTACCGAGGCCATCAGACGCCCTCGACCCCCATTTGAATTCGGTCAACATTCTTGTCAAAGCAGAAGCTCAATAAATCTTCGAAGGGATTTTAATCCCCTTTCCAACGGTTCGCCCCATTTGCAAATCAGCCTCACAATTTGGATAAATATTTTGTTTCACAATCAAAAACTGATCTAGAAGCCACCGGGCGCTCCCAATCCCCTTTTGAGTCCAGTAAAATTTCTCGCCTGAGCAAAAGCTCATTGAATCTCTGAAGGGCTCTAAATCTCCCTTCCAACGTTCTGCCCTATGCGTGAATCGACCTTACAATTTCGAATGAACAGTCCATTTTCCCTAAATAAACTAATTTAGAGGCTACCGGGTGCTCCCGAGCCTCATTTGACTCCAGTCAACTCTCCATCTTGAGCAAAGCTCAATGAATATTTAAAGGGCTCTGAATCCCCTTTCTAACAGTCTGCCCCGCACACGAATCATCCTTACAGTACGGATGAACGACCTGTTTTACTCTAAAGGGTCATCGAGTGCTTCGTAACCCCGTTTAACCTTGGATAACTCTCTGAACCAAACAAAGCTAAATGAAAATTTGAAGGGCACTGAATACCCTTTCCAAGGATCCATCCCGTGCATGAATCGAACTTACGGTTTGGATGAACAATCTATTTTCCTCTAAAAACTTCATGTCTAGCAACCAATGGGTTCTTCTAGGCCCCATTTGACTTCGATCAACTCCCAGACTCGGGAGTCGATCAGTATATTATTAAAGGGCTCTGAATATGCTTCCCAAAGGCCTACCCCGTGCATGATTCTGACTTACACTTCGTATTTTATGACATTTTTTTCAAAAAACCTATCCCAAAATGTCGAATAACACCCTCAAGACCCTGCCTATCGGCAATGTGTTTGGGGTTCTATGTCGATAGGCAGGTCTAGGACCCTCTCGATCGACACCCCCCTTAGCCCTATAAATAAAGGCCACGTACTCACTTTGAAAGGCACCCCTAAACATCCCTCTCAATAATTCAAAGAAGATTCTCTTGAAATTTAGAGTTGCTCCCTTCCTAAAAAGGTCATTTCCCACATTCCTTCCATCCTTTCCATACTTCATTTAGTTTATCCCCCCACCATCTCCTCATACCACGTTCACTTAATTTCAAGATCAATGTATCTACATTCAAGATCCACTTTAAGTATTCATAAGGAGTCCGCGGACCTTTGAACTACTTGGTTTCGCAAGCATCAGTATTGTCTTTGATACCATTCTCTCGAGGCATCAACATTTGCTTTGCCTGTTTTTGTGAAAAATAGGTCGACGACTCAATATTTACACATTATCCCATATTGACGACAACATGGCGCCCCGAGAAAGGGTGAAATCTCGCACGTACGCCAGAGGGAAGTCCTCCGAGCTCCCCTCGGGATGGCCACACCTACTAAAGAGCTGCTATGACCATTCTACATTATCTTACAAAAAGGTAATGGAATGTGAAACACATCAAAAAATGAATTAATAAGTGTTCCGGTCGTGGGTTAAGTGGACTAGTAACATGCAAATGGTATAATGTCTATAAAACGAATGAAGACCATAAAGTGTAATGGTCAAATGGGTGAGTTAAGCAACATTAGAGGTTCAACCGGTAATTAACAACATGAATGTGTTCGTGAAGTTCTTTTTCCAAAAGTTAAAGAAATATTTTCCAATACGGCTTTCGTGTGTGTTTACTAGGTGCTTTCAATGAAAATGTAAACATGGGTTAGTTGTGTAAAAAGGGTATGATTTTCAGTTAAACAAAGCATAAGTGTTTAGGAATTTAACCGTGTAAGTTAAAAGGAGATATAAATGCAAAGTATTAAAAAATAACTCTTTTGTAAGATTAATGGGGATTAATCTGGTAAGTGACGTTTGTATAAAAGCGGTCCCCATGCATCAATGTATATATATGTATAAGGAAAGTTGCATGTATACATAGTCTTGACATGTTGAGTCTCTTTCTGTCGTTCTATTCAATATTGATTTTTTGTATATTCCTATTGGGCATCGGCTCATACCCTTGTTTTATCACAGCAGGTTAGAAGCAGTTTCGTATTTTGAGAGCGTTATACTAGTAAGTACTTTCTTCATTTTATCTTAGTAGCTCTGTTTGCTTGGACCTCGGGTGTGTTCCCCACGAGGTCCTCACGTAGTTTGTTTTCTTTGAAACTAGATTCGCATGTTAAACTTGTGAAATGTAAATTAAAATAAAATTAGACTAGCAACATTATATATGTTATTTCATTGCTCTTCACACCTAACGCTTGGTTTTGGTCAGGTTAACCACGGATAACCCATATATCCGGGTCGGGCCGTGACATTTATACCTTTATTTAACACCCACAGTTAAATGATTGAAAAAACCACACTATATTTAATCGAAAACCATTTCTTTATCGAGATTGCCCTTTTTAATTAAACAATCACTACTCAAAATGGTAAAATTGTCACCTTTTTAGCGGCCAGGCTTGTCACGGTCAATGGTCGTGACACAAAAACAAGCTTTTTTTTCACGGTCATTGACCGTGACAAGTCCGTGATAATTATGTCAGTAAAAAAACCCTCTCCCTTCTTTTTTTCCCACCGAATTCGTTCCCTCCATTTCTCTCTCTCTCTCTACAACTTTGGTATGTTTTCTCTCTATTTCTCCCCCATTTATGTATATGTGCATCTGTGTATATATGTGTGTAAATGTGTGTGTGTGTGTGTGGTGTATGTGGGGGGGAGGGGGAGGCAGCAGGGCTGAGGGGAGGGGAGGGGGGTATGTGCTTATGTGTGTGTGTGTATATATATATATATATATATATATATATATATATGTGTGTGTGTGTGTGTGTGTGTGTGTGTGCATATATGTGCGTGTGTATATATGTGTGTGTGTACGCGTGGGAAGGGCGGGGGGGGGGGGGGGGGGGCAGGGGGTATATCTGCGTGTGTATTTTTTTAATTAAATTTTTATTGGTTTATTAGATATTGCCCCTCATATTGTAGTGCCCCTTGTAAAAGAACTGATTGATTTAATATTGATTGGTTGTTAATTTTTGTTGTAAATTAATAATTAGTGCCCCTTTCATATGCAAGTAGGATTACCCCTCATTATGAATTAGTAAATTGTATACTTTAATTATTAGTTTAATTGATGAAAAGAATTAATTGAGTAGATGAATTAGAAGGAGTACGGGATACATATTTGTTGTTGCCATTGCGGCTGGATTATAGTGGATCGATATTGGGTTGTTTAATTTTAAAAGTTGCATGACCACTGGATTATTGTCTATATGGGGGTGGGATTTTTCAACTTTTTTTGAAAATTTCTTTGTATAACGAACAATATATATATATATAGTATGATAATTAAATGAAACATACTTGAAATTACATATAGTGCTTATATATACTAGCCTTGTAGTTCTTATGCGTACGCATTCAATAGCCCTTAGACCCGTTCGAGAGTCATTACCCATTGTAATGCGATCTCTCGAATTGTCCCGTTTGCACAGTTTAGGACTGCATAATTTCTGTATAATAATATTCTTAGTGGCTTAAAGTTGTTACTTTTGGAGGAAGTTCTGCAGTCGTATCCTAATGTTCTCTGGGTACATACTAGATTGACAAGTGTGACTGTTATTTCAATTTATCAATTGAAATAATACTTACACTTGCCAATCTACATCGTGTTCTGGAGAACTACAGGGATATGCTGCCCAATTTTTCTCAAATCGTAACAATGTGCATGAGCTGTTAAGTATATTACAGAAATATGCGATCTTGAATGGGATAGGACCACTCACTCTTGTGTAGTGTGCGTGTGTGCGGGCAGTAGGGCTGGGGGTGGGTGTGTTTTAGATTTTTAGTAATTGTACATAATATAAGCTAGATGCTGTTGTTTTGGAATTCAGAATTGAGGTGTGAAACAGTAACAATTCATTTGGATTTGTAGTAATTTTAAATATTTGCATGTCTTCTTCTAATTCATTTTGATTTGTACTAATAACAACGTTTTTTTACATCAAATGTCTCCTTCAGGTATTAAGGCTAAGATGATGATGCTGATTGTGATGATGATGTCGTCTGGGCTCGGTGGTAGCGGAGGCAATGAGGGCTCCTCGGCCCCTAAGCTCCCCAAATATGGCAAATTGGGGATGGCCATCGAGAACAAGACAGGGCTATTAGCGAGATTCCTCGAGCTGGTAAAGACGATCATCGCCCCGGTGTACACTAGTTGGAGGGAGGTGCCAAATGAGCTCAAGTTAGCTATTTGGGTGGCAATACAGGTAGTGAATTTATATTTATATGAATATTTCAATTTCAATTTCAATTTCAATTTCAATTTCAATTTCAATTTCAATTTCAATTTCAATTTCAATTTCAATTTCAATTTTGATTTCAATTTCGATTTCATTTTATATTTATATTTATTAGCAACTAACATTGTATTTGTTAGACAGGAACAATTTAGCCTGGATCCAAAGCTACGCGATTCCGTCTTGGAGCAATTGAGGGAGTAACACAAGATGTGAAAGAAAAATATGCGGACCCGGTACTTTGGTAAGAACCGAGAGTCCGTTATCCGAATGCGTGAATCCGTCCCGCCGAAGGAGCCGATCTCATTGGCACAATGGCAAAAGTTCATTGACAATGAGATCGGGGAGCGACAATTGGCATCTCGCCAATCGGGGAGGGAAAAACGGGCAAAAAAGGCGGGCGTGCACTACTCCGATCGTACGTCTTATGCTAAGGTGGAGCATAGGATGATGGTAAGATTTAATTTTTCTATAACTATAGAAATATATTATTGTGTATTATTTTACTTTGGGGGGCCGATACTAATTTTACTTTATTTTATTTCAGGGGATAGAGAATGGCCCTGGGGGTAGACCACATAGGCTCGATACTTATGTGGTTATTCGGATGAAGAAGGATAAGGATAAGGAGGTGTCCCTGAGCGTCGCGACCATGATTGTAAGTAATCCGATAGTTTACTTTTTGTTAATTATGTTATAATTTTTTTATTTACTTATTCTACTAATCATGTGCTTTTTGTCGTTTCAGGCAAAGCTTAAGGAAGTGCATGAGTCGCAGTCTGATGCCGATAAGGCATCTTTATCCACAGACGTGCTCAACCAAGTGCTTGGCGCTGATCGCAAGGGGAGGATAAGGGGTGAGCTCAGGGTGGACAAATCTAGGATCATCGGATTGGAGATGAGCGATACTGGGTTGGCTCGAACGGTGGACTCGCATGACGCGAAGCTGTCCCGTTTGGAGGCGACGGTCCAAGATATGTTCTCATTCATGAAGCGTTTTTTGGTCAAAAACCGTAAGGGGAAAGGGAAGGAGAAGGTGGTGGAGGAGGAGGTGCAGGAGGATGAGGTGTAGGATGATGAGGATGTGGACCTCGCTGCTTCATCGCCGATACGTGCGGACTTTGATGATCCACTTCCCTATTTGGCTCCCTTTAATCGACCTATGTCAACACTTGGTTGGCCGAGCATGTTTACTGGACATATTTGATGGCCAGCGGATAGGGCGGGGGTTGAGGGACTCGAATACCGTCTAGGGTATGCCAGTTCATGGACGTTTGCTTCAAGACATCGAGTCCAAAGTGCTCGTCAGGCATGTGATACCCGGGAAGGAGAACTCCCCCTTGTGGTTGCGCGAACAATGCGGCACGATGTATATTGTTGGTTGTGTCAATTCGTATATCGTGTGGCCTACTCACCTCCTCAGAGCTAACCTTACCCCAGATATATAGTGACATTATTTGAATCGAATTGTTTTAAGTTGTTACATTTGAATTATATTTGGATTATATCGTTATGCATATTGTTTTGAATGTATATTTTCATTATCTCTATTTTATTTAGATATATGATGAACATGTATAATGTTGTTATAACAGGTACAAATATACTGCTGGGCAGTGGCAGTGGCCATACTGCCCAGTAGATTTTTTTTAATTCTGCCCAGAGTTGTCACGGTCATTGACCGTGACAAGTTTGTGATAAATAAAACTTGTCACGAATGTGTCAGGGTCATTCACCATGACCAGTTTTTAAATATTATCACGGGTTTGTCACGGTCATAAACCGTGATAAAACTTGTCACAGTCTATGACCGTGACATGACCATGATAATATTTAAAAACTTATCACGGTCAATGATCGTGACACATTCGTGACAAAAAACGTTGTCACCCCCAAAATTGTCACGGTCATTGACCTTGACAAGTCCAACTGAACAAGGTCAATGACCGTGACAATTCGGCAGATTTTGTGTAATGAATGTACTTTAGTATTTTCATTTAAAAATCAGCCTTTCAACAAACGTGAACGTCGTGTTAGAAAAATACTTATTTAACCTTTGAAAACCCTTCACGACACACCATTGTGTTAATTATGGTTAAACATTCTTAGGTTGCTCAACTCACCCATTTAACCATCATACTTTTCCCTTTTCTAACTTTATGGACATTAATCAATTTACATATTTCTTGTCCATTTTAACCTTTACCAGAACATTTATTAATTCGCTCAAGTTAGGTTGACTTAACACAATTTCACCACACAACCCATTTCTTGACATGTTTCTTATTCCTTTATCTTTTCTCAAAATCTTCCATTAAATTGTGTACTTTAATGGGCTCCACACCATCGGCGACGCCACCATATACTCTGGTATGTGGTTAAGGGGCTTTCACCCCAGGGCTCCGGGCCTTCCTTAATCATTCCCGTGTCATTCAAGTTCCTTTTTATGTGTTTTAACATTTTTAAAATGTCCATATTATTCATTCTTTCCCTTTTTACCTGGTCGAAGCCTAACCCGAGGTTTCACTCCAATTCATGTTACTCTTAGAAATTATTATTTCATGTCCTTTACACTCTAACTTTGATTTTATTCCAAAAATCATATTCATTTAGGACCAATTAGTGTAACCCTTTCCAATATTTTTATTTCATAAAAATGTTCCATTTTAAGTAAGATTACCATTTTACCCATTTGTTTTCAAACTTATCATCTTTCTCCATTTCACAAGTGTTATTTTCCCAAAACATTTTTTAGTTACCCATACTACTTCTTAAATGCTTTCAACACTTTAACACCTTTTTAACATTTGGAGTATCGTTCTTCTCAAGTCAAAAACTACTTTATTCCTTTATTTTCTTTCCAAATTCATAAGTGTTAATCTTTCAAACATCATTAAGTTACGCACACTAACTTCCCAATGTTTAACCATTAACACTTATCCAATACCTTCACTAACCATATTTCCAAATTAGACATTTCTTTACTTTCTTTATTTAAGAAATCTAATTACTCTTAAAGAATACTTTTATAATAAAATACCAATTTTCTTTTATTAATGCATGTAGTCTTGCAACCTTATATCCATCACACATTAAACCCCTTTTTACACACTTTGAAGACAAGAATTTCTACTTTTCTTATTTCTTGTTTAAACCCAACAAAACATCCTTTAAACTTGTCTACATATTTATTATCAAAAGACTACAACTTTATGTGCATGAGAAGATGGGTTTTAAGTCCTAAAATCCTATCAAATGGGTTCAACATACATTTCATTCTTGAAATTCACAATACTTGCAAAATCATGCTTTTCAAAACATAAATAAATTTTTAATTTCTTCAAACTTAGCAAATGTCCATTTTTCCCCAAATGTCCATTTTTTCAAGAAACTTTGAAACATTATTTCACTAATGTTTTAGCAAAAATCAATCATCATTTTCAAACAATTTAGTTCGTAAAATGTTTAATATAGATTTTCTAGAAATATTCCATTTTCATAAAAATCCCAATCTTCATTTCAAGAAACTTTGAAATATTTACTCATCATTTATTTTTCTAACAAAATAACATTTTACCAACATTTTTATTATTATTTAGTACTATGCATGATTTTTATCATTTAATCAAATGCATCCTACTCATGTAATCTAACAACAAGACTATAAATACGCAAAATAGAGTCTTTATACCAAGGGTAAGATTTCCTACCTCTAAAGGCTCCAAATGGTGGCAAGAAGGTTGGTGTAGGAGGATCAACTACACCTTCAAAGGTGGCCTCAGGGGGTTACCAAATGCATCCCCAAAATTCTCCATATGTGCTCCATTTAAGCTTCCAAACAAAAAAAACCTTCAAACTCCATGAAAGCTTTTATCATCTTCTCCAAAAGTCCCCCAACACTTCTCCAAAATTCATAGATCCACTACAACAATGGTGGAAATGGGTGTTGTAGGCTTGCATGTGGTGGAATATACTAAGAAGATGGTGGTTTGTGGTGGTGGAACGGTGTAGAGGATCCAACAATCGTGGAAGACCACTCCACCCTCTTTATCCCTCTTCCATCTTCTTCTCTCTTCAAATGACCCAAATGAGCCCCAAACAAACCCTTATAAAACCCTTCAAAGCCTAAAATTCCCGTTTTTCCCAATCTGGGCATGCCAGAGCTTGACAGCTCAACGATCCAAGGGTAAAAAATGTGACAGCTCATAAGGTCAACTCAGATTAAACATTTTCGAGGCACGTCATTTGAACGATGTGAGCCTCGTTCGAATGATATGCCCACCTCGTTCGATATATGGCTTCGTGCGACCTTCGCGTAACCTGGTATTGTAAGGAAGTGGGACATCGTGCGAACCTTTCTCGATCACCTGCTTCGAACGAGGTCCAAACCTCGTTCTAACGACATTAGTCTCATTCGAACCCTTTTTTCTTTTTATTTTGTCCAAATTCCAGTTTTTTCCCACAATTTTCCTACAATTATCATCAATCCCACTTCATTATAATTTACATCAAAAATTTAAATGAAATATTAGGGTAAGGTATTACCCTTACATCAACAAAACAACATCATGAGTATAAAAAATTATTGTATACCTCTTGTTGACATTTGAGACTATTTTGATGAGTATCTAAACTCACAAATCAACACCATTTAAGTTGATATTTTGATCACTTTTCATGGCAGTATTAAAATGGTAGGAAAATAATCTACTATTAATGTATTAACAACTATGAATGAGAAACTCAAGTTTTCTTCAAGTTTGATCAGGGTTTATGTGGTGTGTTTGTTCACAAATAGGGTACGTGAGTAGTTTGGAGAGCTAAGAGGTTTTCGAGGAAATAAGTGTGCATACCTTTGATAGTTTGAAAAAACATCATATATGATTTGATGGTTAATAACTAATGTCATCTAAATTTTTTAGGGTGTCAATAACATCTGCCATTATTGTTGGGTGTTTCTAAAGGCACCACAAATATTGCTTCAAAATACCACGAACAAAATAAAAATAAATTTTACTAAGGACCACCACATCGCGCGCACACACACACACACACCCACACACACACACACACATACACACACACATATATATATATATATATATATATATATATATATATACACTCAATAATTTCAACATAAAATACCACTCATTTTCTCTTTATATCCACTGCACTCCAAATTATCCCTTTCTCATCTTCACTTCACCCAACAAATTTGTCTCCCATTGCTCCAACATCCATTAACAATCATAAATTTTTCACCTAATACCTTTGATTTCCTTTGATCCCCACACCAACATTCTTAAAGTTTTGTCCCCGCACACTAACAATCTTCACCAACATTCTTAAAGTTTTTTCCCACAATAATTAGGGCTTGTTATTTAAATATTCAAATAACAATGGATGGTGGTAGTAATGAGTTTGGGACAGCAAAAGATAATGACAACACCCCAAATAACTTTTTTGAGGTAAATTTTGGGTCTCATTCATGTGCATATTTGTTTGTTCTTAGAGATTAAAGAATTGTAAATAGGCAGAATTTCGTAAAGTGGTTCGGGATCGGAGCCGGAGTTGAATCCCAAAACTCAGGGTTAACCTCTCGAACCAATCTTGTGTTTTTTTAAATGAAGTTAGCTTGGCATAATTATGGTGACACAGGTATCCTTTCTCGATAGGATCACCCTGACACTGATTTTTTTCCCTCGGCACGAATAACCTGAATTACATCTATACTAAAATGGGTTTTTTCGTTATGAGCAACCCGAATTCTACTGCTTCTCTCGGCATGTTCCTGCCGATCTACCTTATTTGATTCGCCATTTTCTTGCCAAATGGATTCATCGATTTAAACCTTCATGATTCATTTGATTATTATTATGATGTCTTAAGTTTGATACTTTTCAACCTTTGTATAACATAATTATATTTTTATTTATGTAGGATACCTTCATGGATTTCCACTCCATATTATTTGACGAGGCATTAGCTAATGTCGATATACCCCACAACGAGGTTGATGGTTGCTTAGGAGTCGATGTCAGTGCGACATTCTTTACAGACCATGTATTTTCATCACTCATAATAGTTATAGCTTTTATTGTGGGTTATAATGTATTGACTATTTGTATTATTTATTCTCAGGTATTTTCCACTCGTCAAGCGTTGTTCAATTGGGCTCAAGCACAAGCCCGATCTGTTAAAACAGTAATTTTTATCACCAAGTCTAACGCACCTTCGAAAAAACATAAGGGAAATATACACATGGTATGTGAGAGGGGAAGGGGTTCCATCATCAACACGAGAATAATGTTAAGAAGGAAACTAGTAGTCAAGGTGAAAAAAATAGGAAGAAGGACACGACAACTAGGAATTGCAATTGCCCCTTTCTGTTGAAGGGCATTCCACTTGATAATGGGTAGTAGATGTTATCGATGATTAGTGGTGTTCACAATCATCAATTATCGTAATCATTAATTAAACATGCATGCGCTGACCATCTTACTTCGTAGGAGAGAACCATTGTCAAAGAGATGTCATTGAGTGGGGTAAAGTCGGACGCTATTCTAACGATGATAAAATGTCATAATGCTACTAATGTTTTAACAATGAAAACCATATACAATGCGAAGGGAAAATTAAGGATTAGTAAAAAAGAAGGTAAAACGATGATGCAATAGTTAATGAAGTTGCACGGTGACAAACACTGCTTGTATTGGTATAGAACGAATGAGTCTACCATGGAGGTGGAAGGCATTTTCTGGGCTCATCTAAACTCCATTAAATTAGTAAAGTGTTTTCCATCAGTTTTCATTGTTGATTTCACTTACAAGACAAATCGATATAAGATGCCTTTGTTCGGGATGGTTGGTATAACATCTTGTAGAAGGAGATTCAACATTGCATTCGCATTTTTAGTTACGGAGAAGGAAGAGAACTACCGCTAGGCATTGGGCCATTTAAAATCCCTATTCGATCCACTTGCATGCCCCATTGTATTCATCACCGATCGGGACTACGCGTGCATTGATGTATTGTGGGTGATGTTCTTCGATGCAAGATATATGGTGTGCACTTTCCATGTTCATTGTAATGTGGAACTCCATGCTCGTAAAGAGATCCACGATGAGAATTTCTTAAAGAAGTTCATGAGAGATTGGATGCATTTAGTTGAATTCCCCATATAAAGTGATTTTAACGAATCATGGATGTTACTTCACGTGGATTGGGTTGCATACCCCAACACTCTGAACTACATTGATTGCACATGGTATAATTTAAAAGTGACCTGCGTTAATGCGTGGACAAATATGATTAAGCACTGGGTATAATCTAAAGGAGACCTTTGTTCATGCATGGACAAATATGCGTGGATAAATAGGATTAAGACCTTCCTTCCCTCGTAATCTAAAAGAGACTTCGTTCATGGTATAATCTTTTGACAAGGTTTTTGTAGACATGCACAACTAGATTGAGTTGCAAGTGATCGAGATTACGAGGGAGTTTGATGATTCATTGTAGAAATTAAAGCACTTGCACAACATTCCTATTTTGCGTGAGCTAATTGGTCGGGTTTCACACTATGCCATTTACCTAATTATCGAGGAGCTGCAAATGTGTGACAATATTGGCATGGATTTTAAATCTTGCCTACATATGGCGCGTAATGTCTGCGATATACATTGCGCTCATGAGTTGGTCATTTACCTGATGGAGGGTCGGGCTATACTTTGGGGGGATGTGGATGGACATTGGTGCAAACTAACTATGGTGCCTGACTTAGAAAAATACCACAAGGTTGATTATGACCTGAAAATGATACTATTTAAACAGAGGTGGGAAAGGTCAACTCTAGATGAGAAAAGGGCCATGTTACGAAAATTGAAGGACATGGGGTGTCCCACCACAGCTAGACTATTTGAATCATCTGTGATTAAGTAAGGAAAGGGTCGGTCAAGAGGTCGAAAACCAACTGCTTGTGAGTAAAAACATGACAGGTCAACCAAAAGGGATCCCTCAAGCTTAGAACTTGCTAGGGAATCAACGGAGAAGGAACATTGTGCTATCCGGAGGGCTAAAAAGAACATCAATTTTACGAAGTTCATCAACTACACGCCCACATATATGAAGTACATCAAGGAGATACCAAGATTTTATAGAGTTTTCATAGAAGATATTATGGAGGTTAATGTCGACAATAATTATGGGTTTAGATGTGTTGTTATATGTCTAAAGATGGGAATCGATGGATGGGAAAATATGAGAGCGGATTGATGGCTGAAGTTTTGGAAAATAATGATTACCGCACATAATGTTTTGGTGGTTGGTTTCCACACACGGTTCTGAAAAATGCGCTTTTGTTCAAATAAAGAAATTATTTAATTAAACTCAGTTTTTCAATTAAATCCTAAAACATGCATCTAGGGGTGATTGAAGACAATATGATCATGCAAGAACATTCAATCACAGACAAACATACAAATGAGGAAAAATCCCCAAAGGGACAAAATCTTTTTATTTTCACTATAATTTGTAAAGAACGGTTTACACAGATTACAATGAAAACAAGAGTGACATACGAAATACCCTCAGGTGTCGGTTCTGATGTCGTCGGCTAAAACTTCCCGCAAGAACTTTAGAGGGGCAGCACTGGAAAAGAGACGGCTTCTCCACAAGTTACTCCAGATGAGTAAAAACGATCCTCTTGAAGGTTTAAAAATTCACATACATATATGGGAATGGTTATGTGAATAAAGAAGGTATAAATCCTTTAAACATGAAGTCTGTTTTCTGGGCTGTAAAATGCAGAAATCGTGTGCGAAAAAAGACTTGGAAAACATGTAGAATGTACCCAGATATGTAAACCAAAATCGAGGCGACGACGACGCTCGAACGAGATTGCGCGACATCCTTATGTCGCTTGAACGATAGAGAGATGTCGTTCGAACGAGATCGCACGATATGCTCATGTCGCTCGAATGACAGAGCGATGTCGTTTGAACGAGCTTATCGACCGAGGCAAGTCCGCTTCTACACTTAGAAAAATTTCTGCTTTTTATTAAAAACAAATAAGACTTCGAAAAATATTTTCTGAAAAAATTCCAAAATATTTATGCATATATAGACAACTCTAGTAAACCATTTTAACAATAATGTGAAGTGGAATAGTGGGAATGGTTGAGAAGCACATCGCATGTAGCATGATGCACGTGTGAAGATGATTGATATATGGATTCGAATCAAGGCCATCATGGATGATCGTGTTGATGTGCCGAATGTAGCGGTATTAGACATACATACTGTGATCTAGGACAAGTAGAAAATTCCTAGATTCTACCCTGGACATTTATAAAATTTTGTCCTTAAATCACTCGTAGGCAAACCATACAAAAAAATGCTCCCTCTTCTCTCTAAAAAACCTTCAGCCAAACAGAACCCTAAACACCTAAATTATCCCGCCGACATCATCTCAGGTAACACAAAACTCTGAGACACCATGAACAACCTGCCTCCGAACATACGTGGAGATAGGATAATCAATGCCTCCCAATCGCAAGTTACTATTGCCCTGTTTGGGCAGTCAAAGATACGCATTACCCCTCTGGATACAGCAAAATTTATTCCCTATGACGCAGTGGAAGTTCCCATTTGTTCAACTCATGAAAATGGAGCAGGAATGGAGCCTGGTTCGGAGGTTTTGACTAAACATAGTGATAAGGATGAATATGAAGATGGACAAATTGTGGCCTCTAAAGGAAATGTATCCCCAGTAGGCAGTATTCCAAAAGCCTCCATACATAATCCTGGATGGGACGATTGGAGTGAAGAGAAGAAGAAGTATAATGAATTTCTGGAAATGAAGGGCTTCTCCTATGAGGATATTATGCAAGGTAGAGGAAGTGTACAAAGAGAAGAAGGCTCCAACTCTGTTGGGGAGAGATGCAAGAATGAAGAAAAGGAATGTACGAAAGAAGGTGCGAGTAAGAATGAATTTGGACCTATACCCTGTTCTACCCCAAATAAGGCTGGGGATAAATCATGGAAGGAAGTTGCTGCTGACAAGAGATACCCAAAGTTTAGATTAAAATACCATGCCCCTTAAATAAAAAATAAAAGGATCATTGTCTCCCCACCTCTGGAAGTGGCTACATGTGGTTATGCGAAATGGGAAAATAGTATGGTTGGATGCTTCCTGGGTAGGAGCCTGCCCTACACTCTGGTATGCAATATTTCCCATAGCCTATGGGATAAATTTGGCCTCCAAAAAATTATGGGACATAATAATGGAAATTACTTTTTCATGTTTGAGAATGCTAATATGAGGGATGAGGTCATTGACAATGGACCATGGAATTTTGTGGGGAACCCAATTATCATCCAGAAATGGACTCCAAATTTCTCTTTTGCTAAAGACTCAACCTCAAATATCCCTGTCTGGGTGAAGTTCCATAATATCCCTATTCAATTATGGACAGAGGAGGGGTTGATCTATGTTGCTAGCTCAGTTGGAATACCATTGTATGCTGATACTATAACAGAAGGAATGCAAAGAATTAGTTTTGCCAGAATATGTGTGGAACTAAAAGTCATGGAAGATTATCCCAAAACCATTGAAGTTAGAATGGAGGATGGATCATATGCTGAGGTTGGAGTGGAGTATCAAGAAAAACCATCTTCATGTGTCAAGTGTGGCATATTTGGGCATGGAATGGTTAACTGTCCTAAGGCTAAGAAGGCATGGGTGGCAATAAATAATAGAGTGGAGGTGTTCCCATAAAAAAGTAAGCTAGAGGTTCAGAAGGCCCTTGAAGAAGGGTGGACTCAAGTTCAACACAAGGGTATCAAAACCCCTACAGGTACCGATGCTGCCACTAGTAGAGTGTTGATAAAAGGAGCTCTAATTGAAGAAGGAAAGGCTGCAAAGGAAGGTAGGAGGAATATTGGCCTTACTAAAGTTACAACTTATAATCAATTTGACATCTTAGAGGCTGAATTAGAGGAGGATCCTATAGTGCAGCACAAAGGCCATCAGACTGAGAACTCTGAGAACCTTTCTCCTATTGATCTAGATAACTGTGGGGGGACAATAAAAGGAAATCCAAGTGTGGAGGGAAGTAATAAAGTGAATGAAGGAAGGGGAAGCAGGACTGACAGTGCTATGACCTCTAACCCCTCAGAAGTTTTGGAGATAGACAAAGATGATTTGACTATGGTTACTACCCCTGTTCCATCTGGGTTGGTTCTGAAAATTAAGGCAGTAGATGATTTTGACAAGGGGGATAGAGTGGATGGTAAAGGGGTATTCAGAAGCAACAGGAATGACAAGAGGAGATCAGGCAATAAATCAAATAAATTTAGATGACCAAGATGGGAACATGGAACATTAGGGGGCTTAATTCCTCCCATAAACAAATTGAAGTGGATAAGTTGATCAAGGATAATAATCTAGATCTGATTTGTTTAGTTGAGACTAAGATCAGGAGGAATAACTTAGAGGATGTTAAAAGTATGTGTTTTTACTAGTGGGAGTATGTTCACAACTGCCCCATGGATGGTGGAGTGGCTAGAGTGATTGTGGGATGGAATCCCAAGATTCTAAATATTAAGGTGGTTGGTACTCATAGACAAGCTTTGTTTTGCACTGTGAATATTATAGGAACCAATTATTCCTTTTATGCCACTTTCATCTATGGGGACAATATGACTGAAAATAGAAGGAGCTTATGGGAATATCTTATAGAGCACAAAGTTGTGGTTAATGATAGGCCTTGGATTCTCATGGGTGATTTTAATGTAGTTAGAAATCAGGATGAGAAAAAAGGTATTAATGGCATAGACACTGCTGCTACTGATGAGTTTAATAACTGTTTAAGGGATCTCAATGCAGATGACATGGTAAATAGTGGGCTTTGGTTTACTTGGAATAAAAATCAGCTTGGTTGCAATAATGTAAAATCAAGGATTGATAGGGTACTGCACGATGACATATGGAATGAAGTATTTCCTAACTCTCAGGCAATCACCTTGCCGTGTGGAATCTCAGACCATAGCCCTATTATTACTCTTCTGGATTACAGTACCAACTAGAAGCCTAAGCCTTTCAAGTTTTTTAATTTCTGGATGAATCACCAGGAATTCATGCCCATTCTTATTGAGGCATGGGATGTTGTGATGGATGGTAACCCAATGATGAGGCTATTTAGGAAGCTGAATAGAGTGAAAGTATCCTTAAAGCATTTTAATAAGAAGTTTTTTAACATAATCTCCATTCAGGTAACTGACATGAAGAGTAAGCTGGATAATCTTTAGAGAGCTTTGGACAACGATGGATCCAATGAGGAGCTGCAAATGGAGGAGAAAGAGATGAGGGAGAAGTACACTTACATGAGGAATGATGAAGAGTCCTTCTTAAGGCAAAAGTCTAGGACTAAGTGGTTGCACCTTGGTGATCAGAACAATGCTTTCTTTCATAAGAAGGTTAATCAAAACTTGGCTAGAAGGAAAATTGTTAGAATTGAGAATGATATGGGGGTGAGGGTGGAAGGATGTGAGAAGGTGGCTAGGGAATCTGTGAGATACTTTCAGAATCTTTTTGGGAATAGGGTGCAGTGTGTGGATGCTGATGATGTTCTTAGGGAGGTAATAAAGACTAAACTCAACTCTCACCAAGAAGATTTATTAGAAGGAGATGTCTCCCATGATGAGATTAAGGCAGCTATGTTTGCAATTGGGTCTGACAAGGCTCCTGGACTTGATGGTCTCAATAGCCATTTCTTTAAAGAAAACTGGCAACTTGTGGGGGATGATGTGTGTGAAGCAATAAAGTACTTATTTGATACTGGTATGTTCTTTGATCAGTGGAGCTTTACTGCCTTGGCTTTAATTCCTAAGATGGCTACTCCTGTTTCTATGAAGGATTTCAGACCTATATCATGTTGTAACACCATCTACAAATGCATATCCAAAGTAATCACTCGTAGGCTAAAGAAGCTGATGCCTATCCTTATCAGTAATAACCAAGCTGCTTTTGTGGAGGGAAGGTCTATTGCTGACAATATCCTTTTACTCCAAGAGTTGATGAGGAACTATCATAGGGACTCCCCCTCTCCTAGATGTGTTATCAAGATTGATATGCTCAAAGCATATGATTTGGTTAGCTAGGATTTCTTGCTTAATCTTTTGGTGCAGTTTGGGTTTCCCTCTAAGGTCATTGGGTGGATTACTATGTGTGTGACCACTACCAGGTTCTCTATTAATTTGAATGGTGAGCTGAATGGGTTTTTTCCTGGTAGGAGAGGCTTAGATAGGGAGATCCTTTATCTCCCTATCTGTTCCTGCTTGTGATTGAAGTGTTCACAGGGATTATCTCCAAAGCTACTGAATCTGCCCTTTTCAAATATCATCCTAAATGCAAGGAGATGTCCCTCACCCATCTTAGTTTTGCTGATGACTTGGTAGTTTTTACTGGTGGGGATAAAGAGTCTTGCAGAATTGTTAAGGATGCCATTGCTGATTTTAGTTCCTATTCGGGACTTATGGTTAACTTAGATAAAAGTAGTCTCTTCACTGCTGGGATCAATATGGATGGGATTCAGGAGATTTCTTCTATCTTGGGCATTCAACATGGGCACCCCACCTTTAAATATCTAGGGGTGCCTCTCATTACTACTAGGCTGAAAAAGGAGGATTGTCAGATCCTGGTGGATATCACCATGAGAATCAAATGCTGGACTAATAAGTTTTTAAGTTTTGCAGGTAGACTCCTCCTTGTGAAGACTGTCATTTTCAGCATACAAGTCTATTGGGCTTGCACCTTTATTTTGCCTAAAATCATCATAAAGAAGATTGAGCAAATTATGAAGAATTATCTGTGGAAAGGGGATGAGACTAACAGTAAAGGTGCTAAAGTTTCTTGGGAGGACATCTGTGTGTCTCTAGAGGAAGGAGGGCTAAATATCAAGAGTCTAGAGACATGGAACATTGCTGCCATGGCAAAGCACTTATGGAATCTATGCAGTAAGAAGGATAGTTTATGGATTAAGTGGTGAAATATATACAAAATTAAAGAGAGGTGCATATGGGCTTTGAGTATACCAAATGATGCATCATGGAGTTGGAGGAAATTTCTTAAGATAAGAGAAAAGTTTAGAAGACAAATCAAAACATTCATTGGGAATGGGACTCAAACCTTTATGTGGTTTGATTTGTGGCATCCAAATGGGCCACTGTTACCCTTTATGGGAACAACATTGTGTATGACTCAGCTAGTAGTCTAAAAGCTAAAGTTTCTGATTTCATCCACCAAATGGAGTGGAGATTGCCCTCAACTGTGACCTGGGAATTAAATGAAGTGAAGAATGCTAACTTACCTGCAATTCTTGAGGTAAATGACTATGTGGTTTGGCTTCCTTCCAAGAAAGGGACTTTCACCATTGCATCTGCCTGGGAGCTATTGAAGACCCACAAGCCTACTGTTACTTGGAGCAATTTTGTTTGGAGCAAGGTTTGCATTCCTAAGTGTTCGTTCATTGCTTGGTTAGTATTTCGAAAGGCCATCAACACTAAGGACAAATTATTTGAATGGGGTATTTCTGAGGATGACCTGTGTGGGATATGTGGTTCTAAGAGGGAAACATATAACCACCTTTTCTCTCAATGCAGCCTTAGCAAGAGTATATGGGAGGAGGTGATGCTTAGGAATCAGCGGTACAGGAAGTTTCAAAGTTGGAATATAGAGTTATCCTTGGCCACTGTTAACCACTCTACAAATTCTTTATGTGACAAGATTAGATCCCTTTCTTTCACTACTACGATCTACTGCATCTGGATGGAAAGGAATTCGAGGTGCTTTAAGCATGTCTTCAATTCTCTAGACACCATTGTGAAGGGTATTGAAAACATGGTTAGAGCCAAAGTTCTTACTTGGAAAAAGGATAGAAGAAATTACACTAACTGGATGGCTTGTATGTATTGGAACATCCCTGAAAATAGGCTTCTGAGCTAGTTTTTGTTAGGCTTGTTTGCTTTGTTTAGCGTTGCTTGTTGGTTGGCTCCGGGGTATGCCCCGAGTTTTTTTTTTTATCTTTGAGGTTCCTTCCTCTGTGTATTCATCTTTTTTATATATACAATTAATTTCCCAAAAAAAAAAAAAAAATTTCCTTACAAATCTTCCCCTATGTTTATGCCGGTACATATATAAAAAATCCGAATTATGCAGTCTCCATAAAGCAAATTACATACATGATAATATCAAACCCTCAAACTGAGAATACTAACTAACATTTGGTCAATCAAACTTTAACATATTCAAATCGTCAGCTCTTCAGAAACTCTCAAAGCTTATCTCATCAGGTGTGCAATCCAATAAATATAAATTTTGTACCTACACATATGAGATAAAGAAAATACCCGTGATGCGTAATAGTTTGAAATATAATGATATGCACAAATCAAAGATCAATTAAGCTTAAGCAAATCATTGATAAATCAACCAAACAATTCTTCTCCCCCATAATTCATTCTCTCCCTTTTTATGATGTCCCAAAATAGACAAATATGAGAAGCAAGAATAAAGCAAATAGAGAGTGTCATGAGGTAATAAACTTTCTATTTTTTGAATTTTTCAAAAAATTTCACACAAAATATAGGGGTGTGATCAAATTCGATAGGAAAATCAACGCATACAAACATAACATATGTGCACGATGAATATCAGGTACTCCTAATGAATGAACTCAACATATTCCTTAGGTGTAAAAAGATGGAAATATGAGACATTGACTCAATCAAATCAGGAAATCAAAGCTCAAAGTGATTTCCACACCAATAACGTCCAAAACTATTTAATGCTTTTTCAGGACTTTCAAGGAAGTGCAACCCGTTTAAATTCTCCAACCAAACTCCCTCATATTTATATTTTGAATATAGGTGATTTAAGTTCTCAAACATTGGAGAATTGATGGTGAAACCTAATGGCCCATATTTGGCATGAATTTCTTTTTATTGCCCTTAAATTTTTTCAGGCTCTTTTAACCTCTTTGGACCCCGGATAATAAAAATTCGTCAATTTTTTTAGGTCCGATTTAACGGTGGCTTAGTATTCGCAAAGGAAAAATGAACCATTCGCATCCCTTCCCCGTTTAAAAATACCACACAATCTCACTAAACGCTTTTTACATGCATTCCAATGTTGTCAAGTCTTATCGCATATATGGTTTGTTGTATAGACAGAATTGAGATGGAAACACTTAAGCCAACATGTGATAGGAAAGTACAATAATCAAATAAATCCGTGCAAGTGTGCAATAAATGAGTTAAGGAGCCAAACATGTGGAAAGATATCACCAATCACATCTCAATGACTCCAAACAATGTAAAGCAAATGGATGCAATGATGTAGCGTCTCAAATCACTATCAAACAAACAATGTAAAGCAAATGGATGCAATGATGTGACTCGGTTATCTTAAATGCTCACCCATAAAAGGTGTAAACAAAATATAAAAATCTTTTTGTGCTTCTCTAAAAATTTTATAAAAAGAATTTTTTTTTGGATTTTTCAAAAAAATAAAGAGCAATAAAAATAATAATACAAATGATAAAAACTAGCAATACGAATCATATGATATGAACATGATAATGCATCCTATCCTAGACACGGACCATCCTCTTAGTCAACTGTGCAAATCCCTAAAGACTTCCTAAGACTATCGAATCTAAGGGCATCTAAAGGTTTCGTGAAAATATCGGCTAACTGACGGTCAGTGGGTACAAAACTCAGGGATACGACTTTCTCCTCAACTAACTGACGTATAAAGTGCTCATGTATCCTGATGTCGTTTGTGCATGAATGTTGGACCGAATTACGAGATATGTGTATCGCGCTCGTGTTATCACAGGAGATGGTCATGGTGTCTTGTGAAATCCCATAATCCTCTAACATTTGCTTCATCCACAAGAGTTGCATGCAACAACTCCCGACGGCGATGTATTCAACCTCCGCAGTGGACAAAGAGATGGAGTTTTGGTTCTTACTCAGTCAGGAGACAAGAGCAGAACCAAAATAAAAACACCCACCAGAAGTGATCTTACATCCATCTGCATCCCTAGCCCAGTCAGCATTCGAGTATACGGATAAACGGTCAGTGGTATCAAAGGAATACCAAATGCCATGGGAGAGAATCCCACTCACATATTTGATAATACGTTTAAGAGCGAGTAAGTGTGACTTTTTAGGGGATGCCTGATATCACGCACATACTCCAACACTAAACATTATGTCGGGATGACTGGCAGTCAAGTAGAGAAGACTATCTATCATACTCCGATACAAGGTTTGCTCTACGTTCTTATCTGAAGTGTCCTTACTAAGCTTGGTAGAAGTACTCATAGGTGTACGTGCATGCTTAGCGGAGTCTAAAACAAATTTCTTCACTAGGTCTTTAGCATACTTGGATTGGGAAATAAACATACCATCCTCTAGCTGACGAACTTGGAGACCAAGGAAGAAGGTAAGCTCACCTACTATGCTCATCTCAAAGTCACTTTTTCATCTCCTCCTTAAAGTGGTGAGCATGTTGTGAGAACGTGGATCCAAAGACTATGTCATCCATATAGACCTGGGCAAACAAAATAGCACCGTCATCTCTCCTGACGAACAACGTCCTATCAACTCCCCCTCTCTTGAAGCCACGGACTAAGAGATAGGAAGTAAGCCTCTCGTACCAAGAACGGGGTGCTTGCTTCAATCCATACAAGGTTTTCCTTAGATAGTAGACGTGATCTGGGTACTTAGGGTCTTCAAACCCTTTTGGTTGTTCCACGTAAACCTCCTCCTGGAGAATGCCATTAAGAAAGGCACTATTGACATCCATCTGATATAACTTGAAGCACAGATGACATGCAATGGCGAGTAGTAAGCGGACGGACTCAAGCCTCGCAACAGGAGCAAATGTCTCTCTAAATTTTACACCCCCTATCTGTGTGTAACCTTGAGCGACCAACCTAGCCTTATTTCTGATTATTGTACCATTTTCATCCATTTTATTTTTGAAAATTCACCTGGTACCTATCACATTTGTCTCACTAGGTCGGGGGAAAAGTTCTCAGACATTGTTCTTTTTAAACTGAAGCAACTCATCCTGCATAGTAGATAATCAGTGTTCATCCTTGAGTGATTCTTTGTGATTCTTGGGCTCGACTGTGGACGTGTAGCAAAAATGGCTAACAACGTTCTCTAGCTGAGCACGAGTCTTGACCCCTAAAGTGGGATCACCTATAATGGAGGCAGGGTCATAATTATTGCGAACCCAAGCAGGTGTGTCCCCTATCACAGGAGTAGGGTCCATAGGGTGTGTATAACGGACAAGTAAATCGCTGCCAAAAAAGTCCCCATTCTCACACTGAAGGCTAGGGTCAACAGACGTCGGAGGTTCGTCATCTTGCACGGTGACGTTTATTGAATCCATAACCTTTGAGCTATTCAGGTTGAAAACTCGATATGCTCTATTATTTTATGAATATCCAAGCAAAATTCCCTCGTCGCTCCGGGAGTCAAACTTTCCTAATTGCCCTCTATCCCGTAGGATGTAGCATTTACTTCTAAAGACACAAAAATATACTCAAGAGCAGCAGCAAATTCCAAAACAAAACCACCAGCAAATCCCTTCCACCAATTTAACTAAATAAGCTCATAAAGTAAGCCATTTTACGTTTGGCTACTTATTGTCGCTATTTCAGACTGATTTTTTATTTAATGCTACTGCAACTTTTAAGAGAAGTTGCCTTTCAACATATTTGGGAATAGCAGGAAGTAAATTTTTCAAAAAGTAAATATGAAACCATCAACTAAGTAAAGAATTGCAGATATAATAAACGCATAACAAAACTATTAATATATACTCAAAACTTTACCTCGATGAATGTAGTGGTTCAATTCAATCCAACATGTTAGTACTGAAGTTTGGAAACCCTACATTTGAATTAGTCAAAAGGTTAATAAATAAAGATAAAAATTTATACTCAACTTCTTAATAGAGAAAAGAATCAAAACCTCATGGCAATAATTGTATATTCATCTCCATCAAATCAATTATTCAATTCACACTGTTATACTCATCTTACGTACCATTAGGTACCCAAGAAACAACACATCATTTCAAAATCAAACTTCACAACAGTCATAGATACAAATTAATCCTAAAATACAATTTTGAAACAAACCAAAGTCAAATAAATTAGGGGTTAAAACCTACTTTAGATTCCAATGGTTGGTTCCCTTTTACTTTTACCAATGACGTGATCAATTCAAACTCAGATGGAAAGCATTAGATAATAAGAAGATTTAAAATGAGGTAATAATGTAATAATGTGACATGAGTTTTCATTTCCTTACTTTGTATTCAAGAAAATATTGGCATTAGTTCTGTAGATACCTAGACTGTGAATAATTCAACTTGTGATTTGTATAGAGTATAGAGATTTATACAAACATAAACGGTGTATAACACATGTATAAAAAAACTACAAACATGCCCAAATTTATTTTTGTTCATGCTAGATAGTTAGGCATTAAGTAGTTATTAGAACTTGAGTGAAATAGAATGTGAGACTAATCCCAAACAAGGTTTATTCAATAAGGTTTTTATATCATCTAGAATGTATAAACTTATTTATAGACATAATCAAATAATAAGTAAGAAAGGGAGTAGAGAAAGACAGCGCAAGTATATATATATATATATATATATATATATATATATATAATCTCACACACGCTTATTAAATTAAAAAAACCCAAAACTAATCAACACTGAAAACACACAAATCATCACAATCCAAAAAATTACGCCGTTAAAGAACATGAGGTTTCCTCCTTACGTAGTGCTTCCAATCACTCCCTCCAACCCCAATCATTTTCCTCCATTTTCTAATTCTCCTTTCTTCCCTAAATTATTTAGTTATCCACAAAGAGAAAAGTAATAAATACAAATGTCAAACCAAAAATTTAAAGCATCACAATGTGGTCGATCTCTTTAGTTAATGACATTAAAAATAAAATCAGTACAGAATTGATACCTCTCATACTCAAAAGCTGACCTTCTCCTAACTAAACCTTCAGGAGAGTTGAGATCCTCGTGTAATCTTAATAGTACTATTTTTAGAAACACGAACACAACTACTAATATGGGATAGTAATGATGCAAAACTAACATAAACAGGCAAAGATAAGAAGACTTACAATCCCATTCCAGAAGCAAGTCCATTATCTACAAACATCAAGAGCCGAAAAACAAATACCGTCGTATAGTCCACCTAATTCAATACACATAGAAATTTATTAATTAGTACAAGAAACTGAGCAGATCCAGTTAGTAAAATTAATAGACCCACCACGATCCATATATGCAATGGATATGTACAAAGATGGTAACGCTTCCAGTTGATTGCAACAATGATTCTGATATCCAATTCGTCAAAGAACCAACACAAAAAAACCCTTGTAATAAAAATAGTACAGTACAAGCATAAATATATTTCCAAATAACAATCAAGGATACATGTTGGTGGCAAGCATTGATAAGAAGAACCCATCGTACCTGAAACACCAGAAATTGGAACGCGTGTTGTAATCGATAAGATGAAAATAAATTACATTTCGGGTAACAGATAAATAAACTCTTACCACTTGAAATCTACGCCTCTGATAGCCATTTAGGAGGGAACTACTTGGAAACCCTAAATTCATTCCTAGGATCAACTCTCTTGTAGGAACTGCAACTGGTCTCTCTCTCTCTCTTGCTCCTCTTTCCCTTTTCTGCAGGTGGTGGGTCAACCCAAATAAAGTTTCTTGTGATGGGGTTGATACCGATGGTGGTGGGTTGACACTAAAAACATGCTGGCATTATTGTTCTGATTGATCCAGGTGATGGGGTTGATGTCGGAGCAAATAAGCGACGGGGTCGGAGCCGATGAGCGGTGAGGGAGAGGGTCTGCGTTTTGGTCGAGAGAAAGAGAGAGGGGGAGCGGGAGATTGAATATGATAGAGGAGAGAGAAGAGGGAAACTAAACATAGGGTATTTTATATTTTAGCGAAGTGTACTCAATTTTGGCACACTTTAAAGCAGTGCCAAATTTTGGCACTATTTTAAAGTGTGCTAGATTGTCATTAAACCGTGCCAGAATCTGGCACAGTTTTAAACTGTGCCAGATTTTTGTGACAACCCGCAATCCGAGATAAGGGGTGGCCAGCCCGATACTCAAACATAACAGGAATCGTGGATGGATATCATTCTCAGCATCACAAATATAAACTGAGTATATGGGAAAACCACCCAATAAATCAGAAAACGGGTTGCCAAAAAGTGTAAAATTTTAAAATGCGGTTATGAAAATTTAAACTAACAACCCAATCTGACTAGCAAGTGGAAATACAAAAGATAACAAATAATATAACTAAAACGAATGTACACAAATGGACCGAATAAGCTGTCGGACCACAGCTACATAAGACAACGTACAACAATATAAAATATCTTACATAGTACAATCATTAATCAAATACAAATGTTTGGGCCACACGCCTGAGGGACAAGACCCGATCATATCTAGAATAACAAGAATGAAAGCGTCTAATAAAACATCCTGTAATAACCCGCAAAATCTTACAGCTCGTCGAAAGTGCAGTGAACTTGGGAAAGTCAAGTCGGGCGTCCTTGCGGTGGAGCACCTGAGCGGATACAGTAATATATATACAACAAGGAAAGTAAACCTGTCAGGGCCGGGTTCTATATGATTACCAGAAGAATAAAAAGCATGATAGGTATGAATAGTTACACATGAATGATGAGGATGATAATATGACATGCTATCTACAATTACAAGCAAGAATTGAAGGTAAAGCACTTTAATTTAAAACCCTTCCTTATTAATACAATTTCCATTTCCTTCAGACATTCCTTATTAGGAATAAAACCATATATTCGGTTAAGTCAAGAAGTTATAATTTCTATCCATTAATTAAAACTTCCCATATTACCTTTCCATTTCTTATTAGGAATATCATTTGCATCAAGTGCTCTTTATGGCACATATATTACTCCCGTGCTCTTCCTGGCACATATTTATGCTCTTTATGGCATTTCATACGCTCTTTGTGGCGTTTATCAACCATGAAGTCCAACTTGATGAAAATATAATTATATTCATATACATATAACGATATCTAAGACCGCCCGTCCGGGTTTCCGCACTGTGCGCGCCCCTAAATGACCATCATCTTCCAGGGCCTAGCATAAGACAACCTGGGCACCTATCGGAACACGTCGGGAAGCGGCCATGAGCCTGCGGGGTAGTCAAGACCACACCCGGAATCTCCTACCCATCGCAGAAAAAATGTAACAATAAGCGCTCCCATGGCCTAGGACTATATCCACCCTGCATTCATTAGCCAGGGGGCTTCACCTCACGAGCGAACTTCCCTTATGATGTCATTTAGAGAGGTGTGTAACAGTAAATTAGCATTTACATTTATCATTATATTATTACCAAAAATCCATTTCCATAAATCATGTGATTGGTTCTTCATTATTAAACCTAACATCATTAAACAACGGGGTTCATTCTAAATTGAACCTATTATCTTTAAACACCTATGGGTTCATTTTATGCGAACCTAATTCCCATCGAATATTATCATTTATTTTTCTTCGAATTACAATTCCAGGCTAGGTCTCCAAATGATCATTATGATGCTAGAAATTCCCAAAGTTCATATGAATTTTGATAAGCCCATAAATCTCCAAGTTTGGGCATTTTACTTCCAAACTTCTAAAAGTTTGAATAAAAGAAGTAATGCCTTAACATTACTTTAAACCTCCCCGAAATAAACCCCAGATGAACCCATTTCTAGTCCAGGGTAACGACCGAACTCCATAACTACTCTAGGACTCTAAGTTTACTTCTTTAAAGAAGTTTCCTAGGTCCTAATCCTAAAGAATAAGGAGGAAAATCAAAAGCAAAAGACCCCCAAATCTGCTGGAACCGAATCGATTCGCCCTGAGGGCCGAATCGATTCGCCCAAGAGAATCGATTCGCTCTGAAAGCGAATCGGTTCGGACAACAAAATTTAGTTTCTGCAAATGCCGAATCGATTCGGTCTTAATCCGAATCGATTCGGATAACAAGACCTGGGATTCTGCATCTATGCGAATCGATTCGCCCAAGGGGCCGAATCGATTCGCCCCTGCGAAAATGCCAAGAATGGCTATGGAGTCTTGAACTCCAAAATTTATCCAACTCCAAAACCAAGCCCAACCGAAATCATTGGCTGCAATTTCTACATCCTAAATCCATCTATCTACTAACCTTAAACATCATTTATCATCCAAATCCATTTTTAGTGGTTAATACCCAAAAATCCAATCAAAACCCTAACAATTCTAAATCATAACAAATTCATAAATATCAAGACTAATTATTCTACTTAAATCATAAATTTGCAAGTAGATTACTTGCCTCAAGTGTAAGAATCTGATTTGATGAAGAAAGAAGCAACAACAAACTCCAAATCTTCAATCTCTCTCTTTCTCCAAAGCTTTCTTCCTCTCTCTCTTTCTCTCTAAGATAACAATTTGGGGCATAAAAGGAATAGTAAGTCTTAGCAAGACTAAATCGGGCCATAAGTCTAAAATGCCCAACTCTAATAACTAATGCGCGATAAAAATAATACGCGATATCACTATTTAAGCCAAAACCAGTCAAAAGTGCCCGAAATGCCAAAATACAATATGGCACTTATTTTGACTGTCACACACCTGCCGGGACTAACTACACTATCCAAATTATCATTTGGGAATTTTATAACTCATTTTACTTCCGGTTTCATAATAAACCAAAATATTATTTTAAATCCTTATGACATTTTAAATCACGACATGTACATTTTAGTAAATATTGGCCTTGTCATAACAAATTAATATCTACTCAACATCTATCATTTTATCATTAATTACTACCCATAGTAAATAAATATAAAATGGGCTATCAGAAGAGAGGGTTATTACATACTCCCCCCCTTAAGAGGGAATTTTGCCCCCAAAATTCAGATATACCTCGCAAGAAGAGGTGCGGATACTATTCCCGCAAGTCATCATCGCGACCCTACGTCAATTTCTCGACACTATGCTGACTATATAGAACTCATTCCCCCAAGGTACTACCAGCGATCCCAACGTAACTCTACGCTCTAAGATAGCAACCGACTACATCTAATAAGAACCGTCAATTGCATCTACTTCGAAAGGAATGTGCCTAGAGGCACCGTCATATCTCTCGTACTCCCTTGCATGAGAGACAAGGAACGAATTATGAACTTGCCGCAAAATGCTTCGATAAAGCGAGCTAATAGGTTACCGGACCCACCGCAACATTTCTAGGAAAGGTACAACATCATGCGGTGCAAGTTTTCCTTTTTCTCCTCGAAACGCATAATGCCCTTCACAGGCGATACTCACCACAACACTTGGTCTAATGACCTCAAACTCCAGATGCCTTCTTCTCGCATCGACTGAGCTCTTTCATCGATCTTGGTTATACGAGAGACTCATCATTTCGCACTTCTAACCAACAAGCGGGAGATCCAAAAAGCCTACCATACAAGGCTTCTTCTACAGCGCCGTCCTAATAGTGAATCGACACCAATTCTTATAGGCAAATTCAACGAGCGGAAAGCTTTGTCCCCGACTACTCTTAAAGTTAAGCACCCATATAAGTAGTATATGCCCCAACATATGGCTTATTCTATTGGTCTGGCCATCTGGAAAAATGACAAGATGTGATTAACCATAATTCGCTTCCCATGACTTCTTGGAAACTTGCCAAGAATGAGAAACGGAAGTCTTATTCTAGTCAGGACTATAATCAAGGGCACCCCACGCAGTACAACAACCTTACTATTCCCAGCCAATAATACTAGCGACGTACAACTTAGCACATTTCGTCATTACCTTGATGAACCGAAACGTTAGAACCGCGTGATTTCTCCATATCTGCTTTACTTAAGTCCCTTTTGTTCGGGACAAAATTCTCTTACGGGAACGCACCCCACCCTCAATGTCAAAAGAGCAGAGTTCTGTTTCCTAAATCAGCAGCTTATTTATGGTTTTAACCGCCCTTGTTTCCTCCTGCGACATCTTGCAATGAAATGTTGTTCGCACGAAAGACTAAATTCTGCCTAGGAAGTAGCATCTCTCTTCCTATACAGCGATTACCCCCCAAGATGGACTTCAACTTAAATAGGGAATAATACTCCTTACAAGTTTAAACTTGTGAGGCGCATCAACAATAAATCGATACTCCAGTATTATCACTCCCCATCATGGCAGAGACTTGCTAATGGAATCTACCTTCTAGATTAACCACCTGGCTCAGGGGTGCGAATCAATTCACCCCTTCGTTACCTTTGTAACACTCTCTACTATGAGAGGCCTCATCTCCTTTGGCCTCAACTACCAACTTCTCAAAATCCTCCCACTTCTCATAACATGGAACCAATCCCTTTCTAGAGGTTACGCATGACTTAGTCATGGTCAACTCCCAACAACCTTCCTAAACTTACGTCACATACTTAAAGACCCTATGTCCAAACAATCCTAAAGTCTATCTACCTATACCCTATCTAAGTCGTACACCTATTGCTAAGTATATCCCTAGTGCCCATGACCTTCCTCAACTTCCGACATTTGCTCAGTTTCGTGCGTGGGACGTCTCGCCGAAGCAAAATCCAAACAAGGAACCCTCCCATTACACTACTACCTCGCGTTGTCAGTCATCGAGGGGTACAGGTCTAAGACACATGTTCGGGACCGAAAAGATTCTACAGTTACACACTATCAATTAAATAACTAAAAATTTTACAATCCAACGCACACTCTTCGTGAAACCTTATAGTTATATTCCCTATAACATATATACATCTCATTAAATAGCCTTCTTATCAAGGCATAACCCGAAGTTTCAATTCGACTTCGTACCTCGGTCTCCCTCACACCGATCAGAGGAGAAAACTATATGTAGCGCTTTTATGTCGCACTTTAATAGCCGTCAATCACTCTTCTACGTGATTCTCGGCTAAACTTTCCAATCCCACTTTCAACAATAATTTAATAAAACAAAATAAAATAAAAGGAAAGAATAGCATATCTCCACTCACAATATCGTTAAGTGTTCATGCGGCGGAGTGTCTCGCAAAGCGAAATCCAAACAAGGAACCCCTCCGACACATGCCTACTTAACTAGTTGATCATGGAGATAGAGCGTAATACACATAAGATAAGAGAAAGGAAAGGTGGTATATCTCCACTCCCAACGTTGTTAAGGTTCACGCGTGGAGCGTCCCGCAGAAGCGGAATCTAGACAAGGAACCCCTCCTATACGCTACCACTCAACTTGTTGGTCGTGGAGATAAGGCATAGCAATCACATACCAATATCACATCATACTCGACCATGTTAAGGACGAGTAAATCGGTCTCAAGTACAATTTAATAAGAGAACTTCCTATATACATACAAACGAAAGAAATGAGCGAACCATTACCCATAGAACTCGATACTAATGAAAATGCTCTCAGCAGATATTATGAGATCTGTAATCTGAGAAAAGCTCGTAAAACAAATGAGCGCGTAACACCCGCATTGAATAACATATAACTCACGTATCTCTAAGTAAAAACTTACCCTCAATAACGGGTGGTGCCGGCAGGGCTGGAGGAAACATAGCCTCCCAATTATGACAAACACGCCCATACTATAGTGGCCCCTGCTGCGGAGGAACAACCATAATAGGTACCGGAGGTGGAAACTGAACACATGGCTGCTACGGAGCTCGAGGAAACTGACCCCCAATCATCTGAGGACACTCCTTCTTGTAATGACCTGCCTCCCCACATTGGAAGCACCGTCCCTTCATGTCCTCCCGACCACGACCTCCGATATTCCTAAACTGGGAAAAGCCTCGGCCCGGATGACCTCTACCTCTAGGGCCACCCCGATCTGCCTGATGTAAAGCACCTTGTTCGTGCCTATTATTTCCCCTCGCAATAAACTCTCCAAGCTTCCCTACTTGCCTTATTTCAGTAGCTTTCTTGCTACCCTGCATATATAATCGAAGCTCCTGGCAATGGAGTAAGGCTGCATTTATAACCTCGCCATAAGTCTGGAAAGCTGGGTTACCCAATAAGTGTCTTCGGATTCTCCAGTTTAGACCTCCCATAAACTTCGAGATCTTCCTCTCTTCCGGAGTCACCTCATCTGGTACAGAACTTGCTAACGGGGTGAACTCCTCTTCATACTCCGCTACAGACCTCTCCCCTTGCTCTACATCTTGCAACTTCCTCTTCATCTCCCTCTGAACAGCGGGAGGAAAATACTTAAGATCAAACAAAGCCCAGAACTCAGTGATTGACATGGTGTCTCTTTTCTCTGGGGTGGTCATCGTCTCCCACCAGTATAACGCAGATCCGACAAGCTTAAAGGTGGTAAGGACTTGTTTCTTATCCTCACTGCATTCTATCATTCGAAGGTGGCGTTGCATGATTTTCTTCCATTGATTGGCTTTAACCGAATCCGTGCCTCCCTCGAATTCTGGGGGATTGCCCTTTAGAAAGGACTCCCTAACCCTTTCCCACGGAGTAAGTCCCGTAGGAGCTTGAACACCTGGAGCCCATGGCAATTGTTGGATCACTACGGTCATGGCGGCATTAATCGCTCCAGCCACTATGCTTGCTACATCCGCGACATTTCAGTCCCTTGTAGTGGCGGTGGAGGACCTACTTCCTTCTCTACGACCTTAACACGTCTCGCTGGGCGACCTCTCTTAGACGGCATCTGAGATGGAAGAACAATAGTATTAGAATGCTAGTTAAAACAATCTATCTTGCAGAAGATCGCAAACATAAGGAACAAGGAGTCCTAGCATTAGGCCCTACGTCAAAGAACGCTACGGTAGAACGAGACAAGTCCACACAGATCCTAGTACTCTAGAACCTGATGATCTGATACCATCTGTGACAACCCGCAATCCGAGATAAGGGGTGACCAGCCCGATACTCAAACATAACAGGAATCATGAATGGATATCATTCTCAGCATCACAAATATAAACTGAGTATACGGGAAAACCACCCAATAAATCAGAAAACGGGTTGCCAAAAAGTGTAAAATTTTAAAATGCGGTTATGAAAATTTAAACTAACAACCCAATCTGACAAGCAAGTGGAAATACAAAAGATAACAAATAATATAACTAAAACGAATGTACACAAATGGACCGAATAAGCTATCGGACCACAGCTACATAAGACAACGTACAACAATATAAAATATCTTACATAGTACAATCATTAATCAAATACAAATGTTTGGGCCACACGCCCGAGGGACAAGACCCGATCATATCTAGAATAACAAGAATGAAAGCGTGTAATACAACATCCTGTAATAACCCGCAAAATCTTACAGCTCGTCGAAAGTGCAGGGAACTTGGGAAAGTCAAGTCGGGCGTCCTTGCGGTGGAGCACCTGAGCGGATACAGTAATATATATACAACAAGGAAAGTAAACCGGTCAGGGCTGGGTTCTATATGATTACCAGAAGAATAAAAAGCATGATAGGTATGAATAGTTACACATGAATGATGAGGATGATAATATGACATGCTATCTACAATTACAAGCAAGAATTGAAGGTAAAGCACTTTAATTTAAAACCCTTCCTTATTAATACAATTTCCATTTCCTTCAGACATTCCTTATTAGGAATAAAACCATATATTCGGTTAAGTCAAGAAGTTATAATTTCTATTCATTAATTAAAACTTCCCATATTACCTTTCCATTTCTTATTAGGAATATCATTTGCATCAAGTGCTCTTTATGGCACATATATTATTCCCGTGCTCTTCCTGGCACATATTTATGCTCTTTATGGCATTTCATACGCTCTTTGTGGCGTTTATCAACCATCAAGTCCAACTTGATGAAAATATAGTTATATTCATATACATATAACGATATCTAAGACCGCCCGTCCGGGTTTCCCCACTGTGCGCGCCCCTAAATGACCATCATCTTCCAGGGCCTAGCATAAGACAACCTGGGCACCTATCGGAACACGTCGGGAAACGGCCATGAGCCTACGGGGTAGTCAAGACCACACCCAGAATCTCCTACCCATCGCAGAAAAAATGTAACAATAAGCGCTCCCATGGCCTAGGACTATATCCACCCTGCATTCATTAGCCAGGGGGCTTCACCTCACGAGCGAACTTCCCTTATGATGTCATTTAGAGAGGTGTGTAACAGTAAATTAGCATTTACATTTATCATTATATTATTACCAAAAATCCATTTCCATAAATCATGTGATTGGTTCTTCATTATTAAACCTAACATCATTAAACAACGGGGTTCATTCTAAATTGAACCTATTATCTTTCCTATGGGTTCATTTTATGCGAACCTAATTCCCATTGAATATTATCATTTATTTTTCTTCGAATTACAATTCCAGGCTAGGTCTCCAAATGATCATTATGATGCTAGAAATTCCCAAAGTTCATATGAATTTTGATAAGCCCATAAATCTCCAAGTTTGGGCATTTTACTTCCAAACTTCTAAAAGTTTGAATAAAAGAAGTAATGCCTTAACATTACTTTAAACCTCCCCGAAATAAACCCCAGATGAACCCATTTCTAGTCCAGGGTAACGACCGAACTCCATAACTACTCTAGGACTCTAAGTTTACTTCTTTAAAGAAGTTTCCTAGGTCCTAATCCTAAAGAATAAGGAGGAAAATCAAAAGAAAAAGACCCCCAAATCTGCTGGAACCGAATCGATTCGCCCTAAGGGCCGAATCGATTCGCCCAAGAGAATCGATTTGCTCTGAAAGCGAATCGGTTCGGACAACAAAATTTAGTTTCTGCAAATGCCGAATCGATTCGGTCTTAATCCGAATCGATTCGGATAACAAGACCTGGGATTCTGCATCTATGCGAATCGATTCGCCCAAGGGGCCGAATCGATTCGCCCCTGCGAAAATGCCAAGAATGGCTATGGAGTCTTGAACTCCAAAATTTATCCAACTCCAAAACCAAGCCCAACCGAAATCATTGGCTGCAATTTCTACATCCTAAATCCATCTATCTACTAACCTTAAACATCATTTATCATCCAAATCAATTTTTAGTGGTTAATACCCAAAAATCCAATCAAAACCCTAACAATTCTAAATCATAACAAATTCATAAATATCAAGACTAATTATTCTACTTAAATCATAAATTTGCAAGTAGATTACTTGCCTCAAGTGTAAGAATCTGATTTGATGAAGAAGGAAGCAACAACAAACTCCAAATCTTCAATCTCTCTCTTTCTCCAAAGCTTTCTTCCTCTCTCTCTTCCTCTCTAAGATAACAATTTGGGGCATAAAAGGAATAGTGAGTCTTAGCAAGGCTAAATCGGGCCATAAGTCTAAAATGCCCAACTCTAATAACTAATGCGCGATAAAAATAATACGCGATATCACTATTTAAGCCAAAACCAGTCAAAAGTGCCCGAAATGCCAAAATACAATATGGCACTTATTTTGACTGTCACACACCTACCGGGACTAACTACACTATCCAAATTATCATTTGGGAATTTTATAACTCATTTTACTTCCGGTTTCATAATAAACCAAAATATCATTTTAAATCCTTATGACATTATAAATCACGACATGAACATTTTAGTAAATATTGGCCTTGTCATAACAAATTAATATCTACTCAACATCTATCATTTTATCATTAATTACTACCCATAGTAAATAAATATAAAATGGGCTATCAGAAGAGAGGGTTATTACAATTTTTAATATCAGGGTGTGCCAAATTGCTATTTTTGGTGTAGTGTATTTAATCTATGAGGCATTACCATGTGTGTGGGGTATTACCGTATTGATCAAACTCTAGAGTGACATGGAGGCCCAGCGATATTTTTTAGTGATTTGGATTAAGCCAATGTGGTAGGTATTATTGGGTTTTATTCTTAACATGATGTATAACATTTTGCTTTTGAATAAAGGCGTGTCGGTTTATTTTGAAATAAGAATCGTGGTATGAGAATGCCTTACATCTAGTTTAAATATATGGTAGACATGTCGATCCACAGCGATCCATATGAATTCTGGGTAATTATCTTCGGGGTGATCACTAGGAGATCGGGATTTCAGTTTTAGCACTATTGAAATGTTCACAACCTATATTGGAAGTTGGCATCCTATCGAAATAGTTGTGATGCAATCCAAGTAGTTTATCTCAAACTATAAGAAATTATATAATGGTTAGAGAACTTTTATGATATTTAACAGAGGATTGTGATTGGTACATCCCAAGAACATATTGAACAAGACCAACCCTAAGATTTCAGTCTAAGGATTATCTTAATTAGACTCTGGCAATCTCACACCACTTGTTAAGGGTTCATATGTTCTTAATACCTAGAATTATAAGGATTGAAATGAATGAGAAAATGTCATTTTGATTGTATGGGTGCGATCTAATTTTATATCGGGTCAAATTATCCCCACGTATTTGGTGACAATTGTGTGAGTATGTTTGAGATCATAATTCCGAGGAATCCACATCCAGATCATACCTTTTTTTGGTGAAATTATGTGTATATATTGAACCGAAACAAAATACAGAGAAATCAAGGAAAAACACCTAGGGGCATACCCCTAAGGCAAGGAAACACCAATACATGACAGCAACAAGCAAACAAAGAACTTGAAATAAAGCCGCAAAGCCAAACAAAACTAGGTATCCTCAATGACGCATTCATGAAGTCCCCAGTTCATACACGTCATCCAGTTAGTATATCTCCACCTAGATCTCCACCAACGGCTAACTTTAGTCCTTATCATGTCTTCAATGTCTATGATTATAGAGATAATATCTCTGGTCACTGTCTTCATGATTTTCCCATTCCTCCCAATCCAGATGCAATAGGTGGTAACAGAGAAATATTGGCATCTAATTCTCTTTATGAGTGCTATTGTAGTTTTGTATGGTATGCTCCATCTCATCCTCCTACTTGATAACCTCTCTATATTACTAGTGCCTGTAAGGACATAAATTTCCAATTGAGTCCCTGTATTGTTTTGACTTAATTCCGTGAACAAAATTGTATTTGTAATATGTCATAGGGAGAATTTTATTTTGTCACAATCCCACTTGGTCTATGATGTATTGAAGAAATTGAAGACGTTGCGGCAAAGCTTCAAAGATTTAATCATGCCGATGTTTATTTGGTGCAAGTTTAATCGTCTTCAAAGTTAATTTCATTCCGAGATCACTCAGGTATGAATGCGTATAATTAATGGCGCTCGGAATTATTTCATAAAAGATAAGGATGTAATTTTTATATAGAAAAATGATTTTAAATGTTTTAAAAGTGTTTTAATGGTTTAAACTTTGTTTTATGATGATAAGCTCGAAATAGAGTTTGACTAATTTGAATCTCTGTGTTAAGAGACGTTTTTATCTGAAAGTCAAAGAAAGTTAAACTTTTGCGAGGTCGCTCGAGCGACATTGGATCTCATTCGAACGAGATACAATGTCGCGCAAACGGCATGCTTAAGTCGTTTGAACGACACATTTTTTGAGGCGGCGTTTAAATCCTATTTAAATAGTGTTTGCATCATAATTTTGTAAGTGTGCTGTGACACCCCGACTAATTTAATACCGGGAAGCTACTCCTTTATTAAATCAATACAAAATGCCATGTTGGTTCAGTTAATAGCATCACTGTCGAAAACATTTTTAGAATTACTAACCACCTAGTATTTAAAAAGTAAGTTGCCAAATTTTAAGTTAAGTCTGATTAACATGCAATAACAGAATAATGGAATAACAACATAATCCATTCACCATAACGAAGTAATGAAATAACCAACAAATAAATATAAGAGTCCGGAGGAAAACTCCTCACAACAATCCAACAACTGGAAATAATAACATAAGTCTGGATCCTGAATTAATTACATGCCCGAAGTCTGAATAACTGAAATAAATGAAAAGGCTCTAAAGAAATGGGCGACATGCCCTACAACTGATAAATGTTGAATAGAGAGTCAATATAGAAGAAGCGTCTACAAGCAAAGTCCTGTAACTTCCACAAACATCTATAGCTCGTCACCTGAATGAGGATCCTAAGCATGGTGTCCTTGTGGCTGGGCACCTAAAATGGTTTTTACAAAAAAATATATTTGAAAGCAAATGGGTCAGAGCCCGAAAGTGGAAAATCATTTTAAAAACAACAAGTGTTTTAATAATATTAAAACATTAAATGAAAAATACATGTTAGGACGTGCACTCACATGAAATTCTCACCTCTCGACTACATGTGCACTCCTACCGTACCGTACCCATCTAAATAATCATACATATCTAACCAAATCGTAATAAGTTCTACCCCTTACTACTCGATTCCCATATTACATTCTAGCGTTATCAAATAAATAGAGGGCTTTACATACACTCGGATTCTCAATTTGTAGTATAATTCACTATCAATTAACCCGTTATGCTTTCTCAAAACATTACCATAATTATATTCACAATATTAACATGAAAGTTCCCATTAATTAAGTGTATATTATTCACGTCATAAATATACAATACAAGCACCCCGAGACTAAGCTGCGGTGCACACATACTCTGCTATCCATCCCGGTACATCACGTACATAAGGATCACGTATTCCGAATCTCTCAGGAATCGTTCTCAGATAACAACATCACAAATAATGGAGGCGAACACAGTCACATGACATGGGTCACGCACATACCTGCGCTCCCACGATCAGCAGACTTATTAATATCCCAATAAGTCCTTCTCTGACCTATGTTCATCGAGGTAACCAATCTAAATCCGGGCAACACAAGGATTAGACAGCCCTAAGCGAACGCAAACCTCCCGTGATAGCAAGTATGGTAGGTATGTCATACACATAAAATTAATACATATACTAAGTATGCACACATCTTAGTAATCACCATGATATATTAGTGGTACACTTCTCATTCGTACTGACATATAATGCTACACAATATATATGTTTCCGGTTAATATAATTAGTTAGGCCGTAACTGTTCTCGCATCGTAATAGACACTCACGTCCTACTCCGTAATTCCCCTAAGGTTCAAACTACACTTCTAGGTTTTACTCCTCATTATATCCCAAACATCCCTAATATATCAATTACTCATCAAGGGAGTATTATCTCTACCTATAACCAAGGTTACGGGACACTCGGGATCAAAACAGGCTAAAAAGTCTAAACTGTCAGCTCGTTAGAAGTCTCGTTCGAACGAGGTTGTTCGAACGAGAGATCGTTCGAACGAACTGGGCCTTCTAACGAGATCGCGTTCGAACGATAACATCGAATGAACTTCACCCTCGTTAGAAGTCAAAGGTCAACTCGTTAGAAGCTCCTTCGAACGAGCTCGTTTGAACGACCTGGGCAGGTCTTCTAACGAGTGGCCAGTTTCGAGCCCAGAAATCCTTATTTCGTTTTTTCCTTCTCTTCTTCACTTCTAATCTCTTCTAAACATTAGTTCAACAATTGTTCAAGGTTCCTAATCGTCCCTAAACATACATAGGTCACCTACTAACGTTTTTGTGGGGATTAATTCATTATAAACATCATCCAAATATCAAATCCATACATTTATCCCCAATTTCAAGAACATGAACCCTAAAATTTATAAATCATCAAAGAGTCTAAATAAATCCGTTTTTGTTTCATCCAAAACGTATTAACATCAGATTATTCCCCTACATATAGTTCTACATGCAAATCCTCATCACAATACAAGTTTCTAATTCCAAATTAATGGGTTTTTATCAAACTCCCAAGAACAATAAGATTTTTATCAATTCCTACACATGGAAGAAGCATTCTTCGAAATGAATTGGAATTAAACCACTTGCCTTATTGGAATCTCTGATTTGATGACGAATTTGATGAATGGTTCTCTCTCTCTCTGCAGAATCCTTCTATCTCTCCCTCTACAAGCTTTCTTTTCTAATGGTAGCAATGGAGGCTAGGGTTTTTGTCTTAGGAACTTTTGGGGCTAATTCTAATAACCCCCGTAGCCCTCTAATCAGATAATGGCTGGTAATGGGTTAGTGGGTGTTTTAATTTTACAATTAAAACTCCTAAAATTCGTTAATCAAAAATCCCAAAATTCTAAAATTACCAAACTGCCCTTTTTGGTTGCCGGTATGGCCTAAATATACCCCGGGACCCAAACCAAACCCCCGGCTAGTGTTTTCTGACTATTTCGACCCTTCTGGACGCGTTGGCACACTCAAAACGACCATACGGTTTATAGAAATAAAATTCACTCTTTAATTATCATAATTATATACTTGACGCGACTGTCACACGCGTCTCAACAAGATTTCCAAATTGTCGTATTTCAATCTCACGACAAATTTCATAATTCAAAATTCATATATAATCATATATGCACATTATATTCAAATACCAACTTGCATCTCGCTAGTATTTTAATCCGGATTAATTTCCAATTAATACGCATTTAATTTAATTAATCCCAAAAATAAATATCACAAAAATACGGGGTATTACATACTTCCCCCCTAATAACTGAATTTCGTCCCGAAATTTGGAACTAGAAAGTACCTGGTAAGAACAACTATGGATAACGTTCTTGCATCTCATCCTCGCGCCCCCATGTGTACTCCTCGACATTATGATGTCGCCACTGAACACGTACTAACGGAACTATCTTTGACCGCAGTTTCCGCTCACTTCGGTCCAAAATAGCAATCGGCCCCTCCTCGTAGGAGCTATCAGGCTGGAGATCGATGTCCTCCAAGGCAATATGAGAATGAGCCAAATCGTCTCTAAGATATTTCCTTAGCGAGGAAATATGAAATACATCGTGAATCCGATACAAATGCTCCGGTAATCCAAGCCTATATGCAACCGGTCCAATCCGCTCAATAATAGGAAATGGTCTCACATACCTCGGTGCCAACTTCCCTTTCTTCCCGAAATGCATAATCCCCTTAATAGGAGATACTCTGAGCAAAACTTGGTCCCCCACTTGGAACTCTCTGAAGAACCTCTTCGCATCAGCATAGCTCTTCTGTCGATCCTGAGCTACCCGAATGCGACTCCGAATCAATTCTATTCTTGCCGAAGTATCTTGAATTACTTTCGGCCCAAGTAGTTTGTTGTCCCCCACTTCCAACCAACATGCTGGGGAACGACAAGGTCTACCATACAACGCCTCAAATGGAGCCATTCCAATGGTGAACTGGTAGGAGTTATTGTAAGAAAACTCCACCAGTGGAAGATACTGCTCCCATCCACCCCCAAAATCAATGATACTCATATGTAGCATGTCCTCCAACATTTGGTTTGTACGCTCCGTCTGCCCGTTGGTCTGCGGGTGGTACGCCGTGCTCAACCGCAATTCCGTGCCCATGGCCTCCTGAAAACTCTCCCAAAACCGTGAAATAAATATCTTTTCTCGGTCAGACACGATATTTAGGGGCACATCGTGAAGTCTCACTATCTCTGCAATAAAGAGCTGGGCATACTGTCCCGCAGTGTAGTCTGTCCTTACGGGTAGAAAATGAGCGACTTTGGTCAACCTGTCCATAATTACCCAAATAGAGTCGTGACCTCTCTGTGACGTAGGCAATCCCGTGATAAAGTCCATGGAGATGCTCTCCCACATCCACATCGGGACCTCCAATGGCTGTAGAAGTCCCGCCGATCTCTGATGATCCACTTTTACCAGCTGACAAGTGGCGCATTTTGAAACAAACACGGCAATATCTCTCTTCATCCCGCTCCACCAATACTGTCGCCTCATATCTTGGTACATTTTATCCCCACCGGGATGTACCGCGAACCGTGAGCCGTGTGACTCTGCCATCACCTCGTGCCACAATTCCTCCCCTTTCGGAACTACCAGTCTCCCATTGAAGCGTAATCCCCCGTCTGAGCTAACGGTATAGGATTCGGCTCCCTCTGCTAGTAACCGAACTATCAGCTCCTGACAGAACGAGTCGTCTGCTTGTGCTTTTATCACTCTCGTGAAAATCTGCGGCGTAACAGTCATTACTGACATGAAAGATCGGGCCACTGCATCCTGGTGTCCCAACTCCTTCCACTTTGCCTTCCACACCCCTGCCACTTCATCTACTGGCATACGGCTCAACGCGTCTGCTACCACGTTAGCCTTTCCCAGGTGGTATTGGATATCGAACTGATAATCCTTCACGAACTCAAGCCACCTCCGTTACCGCATATTCAACTCCTTTTGCGTGAATAGGTACTGTAGGGACTTGTGGTCCGTGAATAATCAAAACTTCTCCCCCAAAAGGTAATGTCTCCATATCCGAAGGGCAAATACAACTGCCGCCAACTCCAAGTCATGAGTGGGGTAATTCTTCTCGTGAGGCTTAAGCTTACGGGAAGCATAAGCTACGGCTTGACTCTCATTTCGAGGGCGAAATTCCATTGTTAGTGGGGAAGTGTAACAACCCGCGTAATTTTGGGCTATTTTAATTAATTTTTGGAAAATGGAGGAAAATAAAGTTTTTGATAAAATTATTTTTATTGCTCAAATATGTTGGTTATTATTTTTAAAGGCGAGAATTTCAAACGGTTTTGAAAACGGATATAAACGGATTTTATAATAATTTTTAAATGTTTTTAACTCTTGGAGTTGTTTTGACTTCCAACTCTTCATTTCTTTGCCTTATTTAAAGGAGTCTTTTGGATTCCAACTCTTCATTTCTTTGCATTATAAAAGGAAGTCGTGGGCAACCCTTTTAACATACTTTTGGCACAAATTTTAGCAGCAAATATATTTTATATTCCTCTTCTTTTTAATTATACTTTGGCCCTTGAGAGTTGTGAGTTCCAACCTTAGATTAGAGGTGTTCTTGGGGCTATTTTGTTGGAGGTTCTTGGAGGAGATTTTGTAGATCTTTTGTGTTGATCTTGAGGATGTGATCATTGGTTTCTCATCATGGTTTGAGGTATGGGGTTTTACACAATATGCTCCTTAAATCTCACGAGTGTCATTCTCTTTGAATTCTTGTTAATTGAACTCATATTTGAATTGTTAAATTCATTGAAATCTGGAAAATAATTATTGAAATTATTTTGATTCATGTGGTATCATTATATTGTTGATGAGCACGTTGTCATGAGATTTTAATATGGCACGGATGTTGGGCACCCGCCAAAATTCCTGTTTCCCGGGCTATGGCTTGATAAAGCATATACGGATGTGGTGAGGCCTGGTGACCCAATTAAAGTGTTGTTGAGAAATTATATTGATAAATGCTTCGAGATTTGCATTTTGATTTGAATATTCGTACTCGTGTTGTTACGTTTTATTCGTTGCTAATCTCTATTTGCTGAGCATAATTCCTGTCCTATTGTGTACTTCCCCATATTTTCTTTTAGTGGCAGGTTAGCGCGGATTTTGGGGCGCTATGGAGATTGATTTTAGCGTGGATTATTTTGGGAAGAATATTTTTGGAAGATTTGTATTATTTATTTTATTGTATAGAGCATTGAAGATTTGTATTTTATTTTCGAGTTAGATGTTGATCTGAGTTATCATTCTTATATGTTTACATGATCTTGCCGCACCAAAGTTGTTTGTTCTACACATTGAACACAAAGGGTTTTGCGGTGAAGAAGCGACGGACATCGTGTTCGACATCGTAGACGTATCAAGGCCATATCGGTGGACATCGAGACATACGTTGATGCGTGTGTTGTGGACAGAGATCGTGGAAGATAGAATTCCTACGTGGGAACTATTGAAGAACAGTTGAAGATCAGAAGGAGCGTCAAGACCCATGGGGATCGAGTCTTAGTGTAAGGGTAATCTGTCTTTGTAAAACCATTATTCATAGTGATTGTCTGGCTTGGGCCGTCCAAGGTTGTTTTCCCATTTTGGGTTTTTTCCTCGTACATCCGGCGTTGTGAGTATTCTTTACTTTACTTTACTTGCTTTAACCACTAGATGCATGTTTAGGATTGATCAAGATAAAATTGGTTTAAAGTGAGAATTGGAATTTCACAACTTGGTTTGGTGCATAATTAAAAGTTGGATCTTTTTCGAACAAAAATTGGTTTTGTTTAAAACACACATATCGGGCCACTCACATTGAGTTTCACAAATTGGTATCAGAGCTCGAAAATATTTGTTTTGTTTTGTGATCCCGTGTGTTTTCAAAAATGAATTCTGGATATAATGAATTTTCTCGAACTCCTGTTTTTGATGGCACTAATTACACTTATTGGAAGATGAGAATGAGATGTGCTTTAAAATATATTGATGAGAGAGTTTGGCTTGCAGTTGAAAAAGGTTGGACATCCCCAGTCACTATTGTAGGTGAGGTCACTAGTTTAAAGCCTATTGATTCATGGACCGAAACTGAACGAAGACTTGCACAATATAATTCTAAAGGTATGCACGTTATTTCTTCACATGTCACATAGGAAGAATATAACAGAATTATGACTTGTGAAACATCAAAAGAGGCTTGGGATATTTTGGCACTCACTCACGTGGGAAATAGCACGGTTAGGGTGTCAAAACTTCAAAATCTCACTACATAGTTTGAGACCATTAGGATGTTAGAGAGTGAGACCTTTGATGAGTTTTATGCTAGGTTGTCCAATATTGTCAACTCGTCGTTTAACCTAGGTGAGAAAATTCCCGACAACCATGTCATTAAGAAAATCCTTACGCCGTTGCCTAGTAGGTTTGATGCGAAAGTGACCGTTTTAAACTCCTTGGGTAGGTTAGAGTCAACGAAACTAGAAGAGATTGTAAGTGACTTATAAACCTATGAAATCGACATGATTACCTCCAAGCAAGTGCCTAAGAATGAAAAGGGTATTGCTTTGAAAACCCGAAAGGAGGAAATTAAAGTTTTGGATTCCGATTCCGATTTCGATTTTGAGTTGTTGCTTTGTTGGCAAAGAAATTTAAAAAATTTATTAAGTTTCAAAAGAAATCGAAAGATGCCAAGAAATTTGAAAAATTCAAGAACAACAAAGTAGATCCCACCTCTAAGGATAAGTTTGAAAAGCCTAAGAGAGATGAGTCGGATAAGTGTTTTGGGTGTGAAGGGTACGGTCACAAGGTTAAGGAGTGTCCCACTAGACTTAAGAAAGAGGGCAAGCAACCCGTTGTCTATAATGCCACCTTAAGTGATAGTGAACCGGAAGAGGGAGAGAGTTCCCCCATTGAGCGTAACTTTATTGCGTTTGTGGCATGTCATGTGAGCGACGACGATACAACTCATGTGAATGACACTTTCGAGGAGGTTTTGAGTGAATCCCATGTTAGTGAGGGTGAAGAGAGTGACGAGGAGGAGGTTGATGTGAAAGAATTGCAAAATGCGTTTAATGAGTTGTATGCCGAAACGGTGAAGGTGAAAAAGGCTAACTCCAAATTTCAATCTAAGTTGAATGAGCGTGCCATAGAAAATAATAATAGTTTGATTGAGGATCTTAGGGCGCGAGAGAAGAAGTTTAGGGAGAAAATAGAGTTTGTGGAGAAAGAGAGAGACAATCTCTGTGGTTTGATGGAGTCCTTGAAAAAGGAGATTTTAGAGTTTGAGGAGACTAGGGGTTTACTCGAGTCTAGGATTATTGAGTTAGAGAAAAGGTTGAAAGACTCGTCTAGAGTCAAGTTTGATTTGGTGGCTAGGTCGGAGAAGTTAGATAAGATCTTAGGCACCGTCCAAATTAAGGGAGATATGGGAGGTATAGGTTTTGGTGAGAGAGCTTGTCCCATTCCCCCCGCACGTGTGAGAAACACTAGGATGGTTAGAAAAGGTCCACATAAAGGTAATCATTCCCACCACCGCTACACTTGCACATTTTGTGGTAGGAAAGGTCACCTTAGGCGTTATTGTTACGACCTTAGACAAGCTCCTAGGAAGTTTAGGAATAAAGTTTCCCCGGTTCCCCACACCCACACGTGTCGTTTTACACCTACTTGGGTTAGGAAATCGGATTTAGTGGCTTTAGGAATTAAACTTCATGATTCTCGTTTGGGTGCACTTGATTCTTCCCATGATAAATCTAAAGAATAATAGTGTTGCCATGTTTGTCATATGCTAGTTTACTTTATGATATATTCATTGCTAGGATTATGATATGTGTATCATTTTGTATTATAGTTTTCATTTGTTTGAGTCTTACTTGAAAAATACAAAAAGATTTTGTTTTTGAGAAAATTTTGAAAATCCAAAAAGATTTTTCTTTTCTTTGAGTCAAAACATGTTTGAAAAGCCAAAAAGATTTTCGATTTTTGTTTTTGAGTTTACATGTTTGATGTGGCATATTGGTGTGCTTGGACCCCCCCCCCCCCCCTCCCCATCGTTTCATTATCCATGTGGCTAGGACATTTGGTCATTATTATCGATACTTAGAATGATCTTAACCATTATTTAAATAGGGTGGTTTCGAAGTTGATATGCATTTTGATTCGACTTTGTATATATGCCAACATTGCACACATGCACGAGTTTATATGGATGTTTGACTTCTCTTGCATATTTGAATTTGGTGAGGCGTTCTTATCTCAATCTTGTCATCTATGCGTAAGTAGACTTAAGGAGAAGTGTGCATGTAATAACCTTTTACCGTGAGGATTTAAAATTGGTAAAAATGATGAGTGATTCACGGGAAAGGGCTGCAAGAGTTCAAAATTAACTCGTTGTGAAAGCCACCGTTTAAAGAGCCCAAAAGAAAATGCAATATGCTAAGAAAAGGGCCAATAAGATTTTCTCTAAGTTGAGAATGCTAGAAACCTCAAAAGAACTTGAAAAAGTATGTTAATATGAGGGTGTTTGGTTGGAGAAAATTTAAACGGGTTTGCACATCTAATCCTACCGTTAAAACATTGCAATTTGACGCTATTGTTTGTAGAATCATCAAAATTATGGATTTGTGCGCATGTAGTATGTTTTGTTCATTAAGCTCACACTTTAATTGTCATTTTGCTATGATAAAGTTTGATGATTTATCGCTATCAATTAGAGCTTCTTGATTGTTTCGATGTGTTGGAATTATGACTCATTTGTTGTAGTTTCACGCCCATTCATTCCATGTCCATGTTTGTGCACATCGGTACTATGTTTGCATGTAACTCGCATTTTAAGTTTTTTTATGAGTTTTTGTGTTTTGTGTTAAAAGCTTACTGTTTTAGCACTGTTTTGCTTATGTCAGGCCCTTCCTGGAATTTTTTTGCTGAAATTTTTTCACTGGGCAATACTTTATAATATTTCTGGGAAACTGGGAAATTTTGGCAGGTCGCGCGAAGTCGTTCTAACGACATTGCATCTCGCGTGAACGACTTATGTACTTCATTCGAGCGACTTCCTCATTTCGTTTGAGCGAAGTACCTGGCTCGTTCGAACAACAGGTTGAAAAATTCCTTCTGATTGGTTTGCAGTCCTCTGGCTTAATTTGATATATTTTTGGTACTGCAGGAAGCATTTTTTGGATTAATTGGTTTATATTAAGGTTCTTCTATGTTCCAAATTGGTATTCTGGATATGAGTCTGTTTATCACACTTGATTTGATTGGTATACTCTTTGTGTGATTCTTTGGTTTACTAGCTTCTGATTAGTCACCTCTTGGTCATATTTAGCTGGTTGTTTCATGTTTATCTAGCGGTTTTCATTTTTTCAAAATTGGTATCAACTTGATTCAATTGGGTATCATATTCTCATGCTAGATATTTCATATTGGTTTATTTTTTCACCGGATTGTCTATTCGAGATAAAAAGGAGGAGAGATTTGGTATGTGATGTAGGGGGAGATTTGTTGAGCACTTATATTTGTTTCAAATTGGTAACAAATTGGTATCAAATAATTGCTCACATGTTTCAAATGAAATGTTCTTATTAACTATATAAATTGGTTTCATTTGTTCCACCATACTTCACTTGGTATTTGTTTGTCTGTTTCATGTGTGTAGGTATGCTTTAGCGATTTGAGATTTCAAGTCTACATCACATTCAAACAGTTCATGCTTGCCGGTGCTACAATATATTAGTCTGTGTCCTATATTTTTGATTTTGGGTTTATGGGATGGGATTTAGGCTTCATACGGCTTGACGGCCCGGTTAGGCATTTCGCTGGTTTAGTTTTGTCCCGGAATAGTCAAAGGGGGAGATTTGTAAGGACATAAATTTCCAATTGAGTCCCTGTATTGTTTTGACTTAATTCCGTGAACAAAACTATGTTTGTAATATGTCAGAGGGAGAATTTTATTTTTTCACGATCCCACTTGGTCTATGATGTATTGAAGAAATTGAAGACGTTGCGGCAAAGTTTCAAAGATTTAATCATGCCGATGTTTATTTGGTGCAAGTTTAATCGTCTTCAAAGTTAATTTCATTCTCAGATCACTCAGGTATGAATGCGTATAATTAATGGTGCTCGGAATTATTTTATAAAAGATAAGGATGTAATTTTTATATATAAAAATGATTTTAAATGTTTTAAAAGTGTTTTAATGGTTTAAACTTCGTTTTATGATGATAAGCTCGAAATAGAGTTTGACTAATTTGAATCTCTGTGTTAAGAGACGTTTTTATCTAAAAGTCAAAGAAAGTCAAACTTTCGTGAGGTCGCTCGAGCGACATTGGATCTTGTTCAAACGAGATACAATGTCGTGCGAACGACATGCTTAAGTCGTTCGAATGACACATTTTTCGAGGCGGCATTTAAATCCTATTTAAACAGTGTTTGCATCATAATTTCGTAAGTGTGCTTTCTGGAAAAAAGTTTTACGAACCAGAACCTTGTTTGCATATGTTTTCTAAGGGGTACAAAGCATAAACACGTCCTTAAAGTTTGCAAAGATCCGAGTTATCATTCTTATATGTTTACGTGATCTTACGGCACCAAAGTTATTTGTTCTACACATTGAACACAAAGGGTTTTGCGGTGAAGAAGCGACGGACATCGTGTTCAACATCGTAGACGTATCAAAGCCATATCGGTGGACACCGAGGCATACGTGGATGTGTGTGTTGTGGACAGAGATCGTGGAAGATGGAATTTCTGCGTGGCCACTATTGAAGAACGGTTGATGATCAGAAGGAGCGTCAAGACCCGTGGGGATCGAGTCTTAGTGTAAGGCTAATCTGCCTTTATAAAACCATTGTTCATAATGATTGTCTGGCTTGGGCCGTCCGAGGTTGTTTTCCCGTTTTGGGGTTTTTCCTCGTACATCCGGCGTTGTGAGTATTCTTTACTTTACTTTACTTGCTTTAATCATTAAATGCATGTTTAGGATTAATCAAGATAAAATTGGTTTAAAGTGAGAATTGGAATTTCACAACTTGGTTTGGTGCATAATTAAAAGTTGGATCTTTTTCAAAGAAAAATTGGTTTTGTTTAAAACACACATATCGGGCCACTCACATTGAGTTTCACAGTGCCTAAAGATAATTTCATTCCAAATATCCTTAGCCCAAATGCATTCTGAAAAAAGGTGGTTTATAGTCTCTTCATGCAAGTTACACATCCCACAAGCATTATTATCAGCAACACCCCAATTGAATAATTTATCTCGGGAATACAAGGCCATCCTACAAACCATCCACAAAATGAAGGAGCACTTAGGAATGCAACTTTTACTCCAATCCAATTTACTTTAATTTACATGAGGGAGAGGGGGCAAAAGTAAACTACATCCAGAACCAATAGTGAGCCTATTAGAATTATCAGCTAACCAATCCATATTGTCCACAGGTCATACCTTGGATTGTTATACCCCATTTATTGACTTATATTTTTTGTTGTCACCAAGTATAACTCCGTCAGTCGATATTTTTATAATCCTAGAAGAGTACCAACCGTGTTAAGTATGATAATTAGGGAAATTGATTAGATGTTAGTTAAAATCGATTAACAATAAATTTATTTGACAAAACGAGTATCGAACACTTAACGTGTGGAATCATATTATGTACCATAATCAACTTTGGAACTAATACCTTATTATATCCGAGTGATTTCTAAGATAATTAAATTGGAGGATAGTCATAATTATTTAGTGAAGTTGATTATGATTAAAGAAAGAAATAAAATAAATATGGTAGCAATAATTGGTATTTCTGAGTATTTATTTCGACTTAAATCTATTATTTGCCTTATGTCCCTAGTGTAGCCCATATACCCAAGTAGTTTGGTCCAAACTCTTAAGAAACGCAGTTTGTCCCATGTTCACCACTTACACTTGTATGTATAGGTGTGGGAAGGAGTTTTAATGATTAACTGATCATCATTAGGGTTTAAGAGGGGTGAGAGAAAATATTATTCATGTTTTTATTAAGAGGCCCAAAACGATACCACCATATATCACTCATAAAGAAGGATTTTCAACTCAAAAGTTGTGCACACACCTACCTAGCCTTGGAGAGAATCATAGACTACAAGACCTAAGCTTTATAGAAGGTTAACCAAGGTTTTCAGAGACCTTGGGTGAAGTAAGGATTTAATCATAGTCAACCATTGTCTCCTCATACGAATCATAACTTGATTTGCCAAGTTATTTTATTCTTGAAACCCTTGGTTTAATCTTTAAACCTAGTTCTTGTTTTCTTTTCACTATGTCATTAATCAAATATCTACAAGGATGAATTTTTTCAACATTTTAAATGGCAATCCTAAGTTGTTTTCCCAACAGTTGGTATCAGATTCCCAGTTGAGATTCATCGTGTATTGAGAAAGTCCATGTTATCTACCATGAAACCCTAGTTTTGGCATGTTGTATGATTATACATCTTTGTGTATGTGTCATACTAACATAATTATACAGATGTTTTGTGTGATTGGATCCTATAGTGGTTTATCCATATTTCTTTTTCTCTCTTTGATTCGATATGGTTATAATAATTAGGTGTTTGTAATTATTTCTTTAATGATGTATTTAGAGGAGTTGGAAGAGGGTTGTAATGCTTCTTTACTGTTAGAATCATTGGTTTGGGTGTTGGGTGAAAGTTTCATGGGGTATGATGATGTTTTGATCCGATTATGGAGGTTTTCGCATGAGTTTTAAAAAGATGGGATGAGGTTGTCCCCGAGAGGGTTGATAGATCAACCCCAATCAAGCGACCTCTCCCTGGGTAGATTCATTTTTTGAAGAATTTTGATGTGTTTTGGTGTTTCTTTCTCTGGTTCTTTGTTTCGATCATTCCTAAATGTTTAAAGGAGATTTTCTAAATGGAAACATCTTCAAAAATTCATGGTTGTGATGAAGTCTACCTCAAGTTGGACTCTATGTCAAAAGGAAGTCTTTTACAACAAGGATTCTTAGGCTTGAAGGGTTTTAATTTAAGAAGAAGTTTAGTCCATGATGGAATGTGGAAATTTTGTCCTTTTTATTTATTTTTATTTAATTATTTGAATTATTGTCTCTTTGTTATTATGTTTCATATTTTGGCATGTTAATGAAAATCGGTTAATTATGAACACCCATTTTATGGATAACATGGATTTAATTTTGAGACCGGCTTAGATCACGTTTTTTTTCTAGAAAATTCATTTTATTTATTTTTTTCTAAATGGAATTAAATCAGAGTAATTGATTTCAAGGTATAAATTAAATTTTGATAACGGGTTTTATTTTAATTTAAAAAAGGTTTTGTTTTTTTGGAAAATTAAAATAGTGAGATCGGGTGATTTAATTTGTAAAAGTAAAATGGAAATCACCACGAATCTAATTCATCCTCTTAGAATGAATGAATAGTTGTTAGAAACCCTCAAGATTTAAAATACTAAGTGGGAGAACAGTTTCAACATAAACCCTACGGTCTTCGTCGGTATTTTAAAATTGTGATGCGATTAATTCCTCGTGTCAGCTTGATTGGCCCCTTGAAAGGGATGGTTTTAATCGTGGTATCATGGAAATTTTAAAATTCTTAAGTGATAGTTTATTTAAATTAAATGTGAGTGAATTCGGTCCTCCCATCGAGGAAGTTCTACATGAGTGGGGTTGATTTCAATAAATGAACCTATGGTATACATTTATACACAACTTTTGATATCCTCCCCATCGGAGTCACTGTCATTAGGAGTGGGATCAAAAGTCATTAACTATTCATTATGTTGGATAGAAGTTCCTGAACTGTTTGAGAAGATAATGAAAGATGAAAATATGTCTGGTTCAAAGTGGTCTGATTTAGGCTCCCATCGAGAAATATCACATCATAAGGAAACAAGGATGTTAAACGAGATTAATTTTAAAAATTGGCAGTTAGGGATGCCACTTTAAAATTTAATCGCATTAAATCTAGCGTTTAATTGGAAATTAATTTTTTCAATTTGCTAATTCTAAGATTTCAAAAATGAATTCAATTTTTTTGAGTGTTATCATTTTAAATTTTCAATTCAAATTAGTTTCAAGGACTGAAAATGTAATTGGACATTGTTCGGACTTAATGGGATAATAAAATTATTTAACCAACAATTTTTATCAATATTTTAAAAGTGATGCAATTGATTCCTCGTGTCAGCTTGATATATCCCCCATCAGATGGTTAATCATGAAATCGCATCATTTTAAAATACATTGTAATTATTTTAAATTAAGTGTTACATGTGTTCGGTCCCCCCATTTGGTAAGTTATATGTGTACATATAGAATTGAAAGATGAGAATTTGTTAACACCTATGTTGGTTGATGACACTCCAATAAGAACCATGTTCTTGAAATGACTTCCATCATTAATTAAATTAAGGATTCTTTGGATTAGACATGGTAGGGGAATCTGGTACCATTTTGAAATCCAATAGTGAGGATCATCGCTAGCCAAATATTGGTATTGGTTGCTTGATAAGAGTTGTACCTCTTTCTCGAAAGGGAAGTAAGAGGATAAGGCTGAGTTTCGGGTACAACGGTTTGGGTTAAGAAAGGTTCATATTCCTCGGTAGTGGTGGAATAACTGAAAGACAGGTATTCTCACTATAAGTACTTAAAACTTGTATCTCAACGTGTCCGATATTTTGCTAAAGGACATGGTAATGGTTTATCTCTTGAAAGTAAATGCATGGTTTATGCTCTGATCTATGGTATCATGCTATGTAGACTTGGGAACCACAATGAAGGATCCCAACTCGTTGCACAGGTTCTAGGTAATCGGCCAATTACTTAAAAGAGAAATGCTCCTAGTTATGGACAATTAGAATAACATATCGGTATTAGCTTATGAATATTGGTGTAGACATAAGGTTAATGTAAGCAAATAATTTAATGTACTTGATTTTAGAATTGTTGGTTTCGATTTTCTAAATTGGTTTTGAACAGATATTTGATTGGTTTTATCAAAATTGGATATCTTTTATTTGTTATTGGAAAATAGTTTATGCATTATAAGGTTTGTCTCAATAATACTTCTGAATACCGATATAAATAACTTTTATAAACAAAGATCTTTAGAGATAAAGTTTCCATCTAGAACCAAATAAAATTTCGACACTTATGCATAGGATATTTTATTATGAAAGGAATTCAAAGACTGCTTTAAAATGGACAATAAAATTCATTGGAAGTGGAGGCACTTATATTCTTGAATTCCATTTAGAATGTAAAATAATTAAGGGGCCTTCACAGGCCAAATCTAAATATCCAAATATGTGTTGGGAATGGTCACTTTGATTATCTTGATTTGGTGACAATCCAGTAAAAAAGTGGTTTTGAGTGATTCATTGATTTCATTGATGATCACTCGAAGGTATGGATGTGTTCATTGTAATACCCCGTACTTTTATGGATATTTATTTATGGGATTAATTAAATTAAATGTGAATTAATTGAGAATTAATTCGGATAAAATACTAACGAGATATGAGTTGGTATTTGATTATAATGCGTATATATGGTAGTATATGAATATTGAAAATATTAATATTGTCGCGAGACTGAAATACGGCAATTTGGGAAATTTTGTTGGGACGCGCGTGACAGTCGCGTCAGGAATGTAATTATTTAAATTAAAAAGAGAATTTTATTTTTATAAACCGTATGGTCATTTTGAGTGAGACAACGAGTCTGAAAGGGTCGAATTAGTCAGAAAATACTAGTCGGGGGTTTAGTTTGGGTCCCGGGGCATTATTGGGCCATACCGGCAACTTAAAGGGGATTTTGGTAATTTTGAAATTTTGGGATTTATGACCAACGAATTTTGGGAATTAAAAATAGGGAATTTAATAACCCACTAACCCATTACCAGCACTTAAGTGATTTGATTTCTAATGTCCCGTAACCTGGTTTAATTGTAGAGATAACATTCCCTTGATGACTAATTGATATAGTTGGGATATTTGGGATATATTGAGGAGTAAAACATAGAAGTGTGATTTGAACCAAATGAAAATTGTGGATTAGGACGTGAGTGACTAATTACGATGTGAGAATAATTGACGATTTTAAATGTTAGTATTAACCGGGGATATGTGAATTGCGTAACATTATAAGTTGGTATAAGAATGAGAAGTATACCACTAATAAATTATGGTAATTACTAGGATGTGTGCATGCTTAGTATATGTATATGATTTTATGTGTATGACATACCTACCATACTTGCTATCACGGGAGGTTTACGTTCGCTTAGGGCCATCTAATCTTTGTGTTGCCCGGATTTAGATTGGTACCTCGAGGACATAGTTCAAGAGAATGACTTATTTGTGAGTTAATAAGTCAGCTGGCTATGGAGCGTAGGTATGTACGTGACCCATGGATATGTTGAATTATGTTCTCCTCCATTTTTGTGTGTTGTGCTTATTCTAACAATTCCTGAGAGATTCAGAATTTGTAATCCTTATGTACATGATGTACCGGGATGGATAGCAGAGTATGTGTGCACCACAGCTTAGCCTCGGGGTGCTTATATTGTATATTTATGATGTGAATAATATACGGTTAAATGAAAAGGAATTGTTATGTTTAATTGCGAGTATAATTGTAGTAACGTCTTGATAAAGATAAAAAGGGATAACCTGCTGTGAAATGTTTTGCTAATAATTGAGAATCCGAGTTTAAGTAAGGCTACCTATTTAAGTGATGACGTTGGGAATTTATATTATGAATCGAGTAGAAAGGTTAGAACTTATGTCGGTTTAGTTAGATATGGATATCACGTGTATGGGTACGGTACGTTAGGAGTGCACAATTAGTCGAGAGGCGAGTATTTCGTGTGAGAGCACGTCCTAACATGTATTTTTACATTCATTGTTTTAATGTTATTAAAGCACTTGTTGTTTTTAAAATACTCTCCACTTTCGGGCTCTGACCCGTTTGCTTTAAAATCTATTTTTGTAAAAACCTTTTTAGGTGCCCAGCCACAAGGACACCATGCATAGGAATTCTATTCAGGTGACGAGCTGTAGTTGTTGTGGAAGTTACAGGGCCTTGACCGTAGACGCCTCTTTTCTAGTTATGACTCCATATTCAGTTTCATCATTTGTAGGGAATGTCGCCCATTTCTATTTAGAGACATTTCATATTTCAGTTATTCACATTTTGGCATGTATTTATTTAAGGGTACACTGTTCTATTTATTTCAGTTGTGGGATTGTTGTGAGGAGTATTTCCTCCAGACTTATTATTATTTGTTGGTTATTCTATTGCTTCTTTAGGGTGAATGGTTATGTTATTCTTTCATAATTCTTTTATTGCATGTTAATCAGATTTAATCTAAAATTTGACAACTTACTTTTTAAATACTAGGTGGTTAGTAATCATTAAAATGTTTTCGACAGTGATACTATTAACTGAATCAACTTGACATTTTGTATTAATTTAATAAAGGAGTAGCTACCCGGTATTTAATTAGTCGCGGTGTCACAGGTGGTATCAGAGCATCAGGTTCTAGTGTCCTTTAGGATCTGTACGGCTTATTATGTTTCCGCTGAGCTCTCTTTGATGTAGAGCCCTATATTTTAGGACTGTTGTATTCTTTTATGTATGCTTCGCTCTTCAGATATTTTGGGTTTATAACTACGAACTTATAGACCTTACTCTTATTTCAGATGGCTCCACGACGTGCACCACGGGTTCCTAGGAATGCACAGCCAGAACCCCAGCCAGCACCAGTACAGGGCACCATGAATGCCGCTGAGGTTGCAGCCATTGTAGCCCAAGCGGTCAATGCCGCTCTAGCAGTTGTACAGCAGGCACCACCCCAGGCGCCAGTAGCCACTCTAGTTCAGGCACATGCATTCCCGTCTTCTTAGGAACGCGTTTGTGATGCTTTTCAGAAAGCACACCCACCGGAGTTCGCAGGTAGCTCCGATGTTGTGGTATCTAGTCATTGGAGGAAAGACATTCAGAGGCACTTGAGGATGTATGAGTGCACCGATGTTCAGAAGAAGGTACTAGCTACTTTCAAGCTAGTGGGATCTTCATTGCAGTGGTGGGAGTCTATTACCACCGTGGAGGAGAGAGATACTCTCACGATACAGGAGTTTTGGGAGCGGTTCGACCGCAAGTATTTTCCGTCAGCTGTTCACACGGAAATGAGGAGGAAGTTAATGAATCTCAGGCAGGAGGGTAAGACTGTGGCCGAGTATGAGGCCGAATTCACAAATTTGCTGAATATTGTCCCGGATGAGATACCGACAGAGGAGAAGAAGATCCAGAAGTTCACCGATGGATTGACATGGAGGATCCGTCAGCATTTGTTGGGGAACCTCTCGTTGGCCACTTATTCTGACGTGATTAACGCTGCACTGTTACACTGCCAGGATCACCGCTTTCACATGTATGAGAGCAAGAGATCAGGAGAGTCCAGCCATCAGGGCAGGACTGGGGGAAATGGTGCCAGTGGGGCACAATCTGCTCAAGGATAGAGGCAGGGTGACCAGGGTTCTCAGAAGGGGGATCATAAGACGTTCAGATCGGGGAATTTCAGGCATGGACAGGGAGGTTTTAGGCAGGGCCATCAGGGTCCGAACGACCATCAAGGCCAGCAGGGGCAGAATGGTCAACAGCAGTTTCAGCAGGGCCAGCAAGGCCAGAGCAGAAATGGTAACGGTCACCAGGGCCGTGGTCAGCAGGGGAAGCGAGGGGGAAACTTCTAGGGGAAGTGTTTCATTTGTTGTAAGATTGGCCACAAACATCAGGATTGTCCTGATAAGGGCAGGGCCCCGCAGCAGCAGCAGCAGGGTGCTCGACTGGAGCCGCAGAGGCCTATATTTCCCGCCGCCCTCCCGGCACCACCACAGATAGCAGCATTACCACCCATTCCAGCGGTCCCAGTTCAGTAGGGGCAGCTTCAGTATGGGAGAGTATATCAGCTTCAGCAGGCCGCAGCCCCACAGGATCCACCGGCCATTGAGGGTTTGTTCTCTATTCAGGGAACTATGGGGCGTATTTTATTTGACACGGGGGCTACACACTGTTTTATTGCTATGAGATTTGCACACACCATTGGGTTGTTAGACACCGCCGAGAGTACAGTTACGTGTGTAGATTCACCGTTGAGTAGGGGTTCCGTGATTTCCCTTATTTGTAGAGGTGTGGGTATAGAGATCGGGAGGTTTACTTTACCCGCGGATATGTTAGTGTTAGAGATGTCCGAGTATGATGCCATTATTGGTATGGATTGGCTAGTTGTGTACCGAGCCATGATTGACTGTTTTAGTAGGAGTATTATCTTTGCCATTCCCGGGTAGGAGATGTTTTTAGTGGCAATGCCTCATCCTGATGGAGGATCGTCCACTCACTTGTACTATATAGAGGAGGAGACCTCTAAGGAAGTGGTGATACCACTTGATTCGATTTCGGTTGTTCGAGAGTTTGTTGATGTATTTCAGGATATACCTGGATTACCTTTTAAGTAGAGAGATGGATTTTATGATTGACTTGACGTCGGGCACTCGGCCTATTGCCCGCGCACCTTACCGTATGGCTCCAGCTGAGATGAGATAATTACGGGATCAGATTGAACAGTTGTTGGGTCAGGGGTTTATACGGAGGAGTACTTCGCCGTGGGGTGCCCCTGTGTTGTTCGTTAAGAAGAGGGATGGATCGTTGAAGTTGTGTGTAGATTACCGGGAGTTGAATAAATTCACGATACGGAATAAGTATCCGTTGCCCCGAATCGATGACTTATTCGACCAGCTGAGAGGAGCTTCTTTCTTCTCAAAGATTGATTTGCGATCGGGATACCATCAGTTGCGTATCAGGGAAGAGGACGTCTCGAAGACTGATTTCTTAACGAGATATGGTTCCTACGAGTTTCGGGTTATGCCTTTTGGCTTGACCAACGCTCCAGCCATGTTTATGGACTTGACGAATAGAGTGTTCAGAGAGTTCCTAGATCAGTTCGTCATTGTCTTCATTGATGATATTCTGGTTTACTCCCAGACAGAGGAGGAGCACGCCGAGCATTTGAGGCAGGTTTTGCAGACGCTACGTCAGAACGAGCTGTATGCAAAGTATGAGAAGTGCGGGTTTTGGCTTAAGGAGGTTCAGTTTTTGGGGCATATTATTTCGGACTGGGGGATATCTGTTGATCCGGGAAAGGTATCCGCGGTGAGGGAGTGGGGACAGCCCACGACACCGACTGAGATCCTTAGTTTCTTGGGCTTAGGAGGATACTACAGTAGGTTTATTCGGGGTTTCTCCAAGATAGCGGGTCCCATCACACATCTGACTCGTAAGGGTGTGCCATTCATCTGGAGTGATGCCTGTTAGTTGGCATTCGATGAGTTGAAGGACAAGTTAACTTCAGCACCTGTGTTAGCATTGCCGAGACCGGGAGTTGAGTATCTAGTTTACACCGATGCGTCCTTACAAGGACTTGGAGGTGTATTGCAACAGGAGAGTCAGGCCATAGCTTATGCTTCCCGTAATCTTAAGCCTCACGAGAAGAACTACCCCACCCATGACTTGGAGTTAGCGGCAGTGGTATTCACCCTTAGGATTTGGAGACATTATCTTTTGGGGGAGAAGTTTTGATTGTTCACAGACCACAAGTCCCTACAGTACCTATTCACGTAGAAGGAGTTGAATATGCGGCAGCGAAGGTGGCTAGAGTTTGTGAAGGATTATCAGTTCGATATCCAATACCACCCGGGGAAGGCTAATGTGGTAGCAGACGCGTTGAGCCGTAGGCCAGTAGATGAGGTGGAAGGGGTGTGGAAGGCTAAGTGGAAAGAATTGGGACACCAGGATGCAGTGGCCCGATCGTTCATGTCTGTGATGACTGTTACACCACAGATTGTCACGAAGGTGGTAAAGGCCCAGGCAAATGACTCGTTCTGTCAGGAGCAGATAGTTCGATTACTAGCAGAGGGAGCTGAGTCCTATACCGTTAGCTCAGACGGGGGATTACGCTTCAATGGGAGACTGGTAGTTCCGGAAGGGGAGGAATTGTGACACGAAGTGATAACAGAGTCGCACGGCTCACGGTTCGCGGTACATCCCGGTGGGGACAAAATGTATCAAGACATGAGATGACAGTATTGGTGGAGCGGGATGAAGAGAGATATTGCCTTGTTTGTTTCTAAATGCGCCACTTGTCAGCTGGTAAAAGTGGATCATCAGAGACCAGCAGGACTTCTACAGCCATTAGAGGTCCCGATGTGGATGTGGGAGAGCATCTCCATGGATTTTATTACGGGGTTGCCTACGTCACAGAGTGGTCACGACTCCATTTGGGTAATTATGGACAGGTTGACCAAAGTTGCTCATTTTCTACCCGTAAGGACAGACTACACTACGGGACAGTATGCCCAACTCTTTATTGCCGAAATAGTGAGACTTCATGGTGTGCCCCTAAATATCGTGTCTGACAGAGACAAGATATTCGTTTCACAATTTTGGGAGAGTTTTCAGGAGGCCATGGGCACGTAATTGCGTTTGAGTACGGCTTATCATCCGCAGACCGATGAGCAAACCGAGCGTACAAATCAGATGTTGGAGGACATGTTGTGTATGTGCATCATTGATTTCGGGGGTGGATGGGAGCAGTATCTTCCACTGGTGGAGTTTGCTTACAACAACTCCTACCAGTTCACCATTGGCATGGCTCCATTTGAGGCATTGTACGGTAGACCTTGTCGTTCCCCAGCATGTTGGTTGGAGGTGGGGGACAACAAACTACTTGGGCCGGAAGTGATTCAGGATACTTAGGCAAGGATAGAATTGATACGGAGTCGCATTCGGGTAGCTCAAGATCGGCAGAAGAGCTATGCTGATACGAAGAGGTTCTTCAGGGAGTTCCAAGTGGGGGACCAGGTTTTACTCAGAGTATCTCCTATGAAGGGGATTATGCGATTTGGGAAGAAGGGGAAGTTGGCACCGAGATACGTGGGACCATTTCCTATCATCGAGCGGATTGGGTCTGTTGCGTATAGACTTGGATTACCGGAGCATTTACACAGGATTCATGATGTGTTTCATATTTCCTCGCTGAGGAAATATCTTAGAGATGATTTGGCTCATTCTCACATTGCTTTGGAGGACATCGATCTCTAGCCCGATAGCTCCTACGAGGAGGGGCCGCTTGCTATTTTGGACCGAAGTGAGCGGAAACTGCGGTCAAAGATAGTTCCGTTGGTACGTGTTCAGTGGCGGCATCATAATGCCGAGGAGTCCACATGGGAGCGCGAGGATGAGATGCGCGAACGTTATCCAGAGTTGTTTTTACCAGGTACTTTTTAGTTCCGAATTTCGGGACGAAATTCTGTTATTAGGGGGGAAGTATGTAATACCCCGTACTTTTATGGATATTTAATTATGGGATTAATTAAATTAAATGTGAATTAATTGAAAATTAATCTGGATAAAATACTAACGAGATATGAGTTGTTATTTGATTATAATTCGTATACATGGTAGTATATGAATATTGAAAATATTAATATTGTCGCGAGACTGAAATACGGCAATTTGGGAAATTTTGTTGGGACGCGCGTGACAGTCGCGTCAGGAATGTAATTATTTAAATTAAAAAGTGAATTTTATTTTTATAAACCGTATGGTCATTTTGAGTGAGCCAACGAGTCCGGAAGGGTCGAAATAGTCAGAAAATACTAGCCGGGGGTTTAGTTTGGGTCCCGGGGCATTATTGGGCCATACCGGCAACTTAAAGGGCATTTTGGTAATTTTGAAATTTTGGGATTTATGACCAACGAATTTTGGGAATTAAAAATAGGGAATTTAATAACCCACTAACCCATTACCAGCACTTAAGTGATTAGAGGGCAACGGGAGTTAGAGGAAAAAGTTAGAAAAGTTCCCAAAGAGAAAACCTTAACCTCCATCTTCAACCTTCAACCTTGGGAGAGAAAGAGAGAGACCAACCTTCATCAATTCAACAACAAATTCAGAGAATAATCCGAGGCAAGTGGTTTAATTACGTTAATTTCAAGCGAATGTTTCTTCCATGATTAGAAAATTATATAATCGCATTGTATTGGAAGATTTATATATTCTAGGGTTCTTACTCGTAAAATTTGGGGAAAAACTTTGGGAGATTTGATAATTAGGTGTTGTATAGGAAGATTTATCCCATGAATGTGTTAAAATACGACCTAAGTATGTTTAAGAATGATTAGAAACTTTTAACTACTGTTGGAATGATGTTTAGATGAGATTAGAGGTGAAGAAAATTGGGAAAAACGAGATAGGAGAATTCTGGGCTCGAAACTGTCACCTCGTTAGAAGGCCTGCCCAGGTCGTTCGAACGAGCTCGTTCGAACGAGCTTCTAACGAGTTGACAGTTTGACTTCTAAAGAGTGGGATGTTCGTTCGATGCCTTTTGTTCGAACGAGATCTCGTTAGATGCCCACTTCGTTCGAACGAACTCTCGTTCGAACGAGACTTCTAACGAGTTGACAGATTGGCCTTTTTGGCCTGATTTGATTTCTAATGTCCCGTAACCTGGTTTAATTGTAGAGATAACATTCCCTTGATGACTAATTGATATAGTTGGGATATTTGGGATATATTGAGGAGTAAAAAATAGAAGTGTGATTTGAACCAAATGAAAATTGTGGATTAGGACGTGAGTGACTAATTACGATGTGAGAATAATTGACGATTTTAAATGTTAGTATTAACCGGGGATATGTGAATTGCGTAACATTATAAGTTGGTATAAGAATGAGAAGTATACCACTCATAAATTATGGTAATTACTAGGATGTGTGCATGCTTAGTATATGTATATGATTTTATGTGTATGACATACCTACCATACTTTCTATCACGGGAGGTTTACGTTCGCTTAGGGTCATCTAATCTTTGTGTTGCCCGGATGTAGATTGGTACCTCGAGGACATAGTTCAAGAGAATGACTTATTTGTGAGTTAATAAGTCAGCTGACTATGGAGCGTAGGTATGTACGTGACCCATGGATATGTTGAATTATGTTCTCCTCCATTTTTGTGTGTTGTGCTTATTCTAACAATTCCTAAGAGATTCGGAATTTGTAATCCTTATGTACATGATGTACCGGGATGGATAGCAGAGTATGTGTGCACCAAAGCTTAGCCTCGGGGTGCTTATATTGTATATTTATGATGTGAATAATATACGGTTAAATGAAAAGGAATTGTTATGTTTAATTGCGAGTATAATTGTAGTAACGTCTTGATAAAGATAAAAAGGGATAACCTGCTGTGAAATGTTTTGCTAATAATTGAGAATCCGAGTTTAAGTAAGGCTACCTATTTAAGTGATGACGTTGGGAATTTATATTATGAATCGAGTAGAAAGGTTAGAACTTATGTCGGTTTAGTTAGATATGGATATCACGTGTATGGGTACGGTACGTTAGGAGTGCACAATTAGTCGAGAGGCGAGTATTTCGTGTGAGAGCACGTCCTAACATGTATTTTTACATTCATTGTTTTAATGTTATTAAAGCACTTGCTGTTTTTAAAATACTCTCCACTTTCGGGCTCTGACCCGTTTGCTTTAAAATCTATTTTTGTAAAAACCTTTTTAGGTGCCCAGCCACAAGGACACCATGCATAGGAATTCTATTCAGGTGACGAGCTGTAGTTGTTGTGTAAGTTACAGGGCCTTGACAGTAGACGCCTCTTTTCTAGTTCTGACTCCATATTCAGTTTCATCATTTGTAGGGCATGTCGCCCATTTCTATTTAGAGACATTTCATATTTCAGTTATTCAGATTTTGGCATGTATTTAATTAAGGGTACACTGTTCTATTTATTTCAGTTGTGGGATTGTTGTGAGGAGTATTTCCTCCAGACTTATTATTATTTGTTGGTTATTCTATTGCTTCTTTAGGGTGAATGGTTATGTTATTCTTTCATAATTCTTTTATTGCATGTTAATCAGATTTAATCTAAAATTTGACAACTTACTTTTTAAATACTAGGTGGTTAGTAATCATTAAAATGTTTTCGACAGTGATGCTATTAACTGAATCAACTTGACATTTTGTATTAATTTAATAAAGGAGTAGCTACCCGGTATTTAATTAGTCGGGGTGTCACATTCATCTAGTGCACCATAAGTCTAAAACCTTTGATTAGTTCAAAGTATGCTTTTAGGTGGAACATGAGTAAGGTAAACTAATACAAATTCTATGATCTAATTATAGAGGTGTTTACCTCTTGGGATAGTTAAGGGATCATTCATTGGAGGTGTCGGAACCAGTTGTCTACGCCAAGTCTTCCACTTCAAAATGATGTAGAGGATAGTAAATAATAAGAATATTTTAGAAATGACATGGTCCATGTGTATTTATTTAGAACTTCAACATTCTTATTAAGATTTTACTTAAGAGACGGGTATATACATTCTGAATTTAATTTATTCTTAATCGGTATCTTTAACTCCCATTACATATTAGAGTGAGAGCAATATCATTCTAGGGCATGTTTGGATTTGGGGGTGCTCGACACTCGTGCCGTGGAACAAATCAAGTAAGTTAAAATTAAGATAAAGGTATGCTCTTGTTGGTTATCCCAAAGGTAATAAAGATAGTTAAAATCATGCTCCCAAACACAAGAAGTTCATTGATTAAATCAATGCACAATTCTTGTAAGAGGATTATCTAATAAACCATGGGTCCAAGTATAAGTTGGACTTACAAGATTAAAAGTAACATCATATTACCAATTTTTCTTGGCCATCCATATATGATAAAATGCAACGTGATATTGATAATACATTACCATTACTGATAATCAGGGTACACATGTCACTTATACTGAAGAACTAGTGGTGCCACATCGTAGTGGGGGCATTGGGAGTCATCCTGAATGGTTTGTATTTTGGGTGATCGTTTTGATGAGATCCCAAGCAAACACAAACTAGGTCTCAAAAACTACAATGAGGCATTCCAAGACAAGGACTTTTTCTTTGACTTATGATTATGGATACCAAAAGGGATTCGATGTATCGAATCAAGTTTTGGAACTTTTAGACTTGTTGATGGGGTAAATCCATCGGGTACAAGTGGAACTACAAGAAGTTAAAAGATGGTTGGACGGGAAGGTGCAAACCTTTGAGGAAAGGGTGGAGAAAAGGTTTACTGAACAAATAAAGGGATTGGCTATGAGAAAACCTTCCCATGATAGCCATGATAAAGTTTTTCGGGACTCTTTTAATGTAAAAAATTCATTCTTATATGGTGTCTTGACAAGTACATAGTAAGAAGTCGGGAAAACAAATTGATGTAAGCATGTGAAATCCATTTATGGATTTAAGCTAACAATTAGGCCTTGGGTCATTCGCCTTGATTAGTTAATCAAGTTTGGATTCTGATCAAAGCTCGAAAAGTATTTGTTAGTATAAGAAGCATGATGGAAGTGTGGTGGTATTTGTAAGTACAATTTATGGATAATATTTACCTAATTGGGAACGTGGTGGGAGTATTGTCTCACATAGGAGTGTGGTTGTCCGAGAATTTGATATAAAATACACATGACAAACCATGCACATATTTATGATCAAGCTTTTGCTAGATTATTTGCAAAGGATATTGGACTTATCCTAAGTCGACTATATCAAATACACAAGCTTAGTATCATGATTCCATGAAAGAGTTTACCTAATGCTTCAGCGGTGGTCAGCGTCATGAATGTTATTTATTGTGTAAAAATACTGAAATATGTTATGCCTTTGACATGATCAACATATTCTAGTCTAATAGTCTTTTAAGTTTTAGCATAATGACTAAGGTTTACAATCAGATAATGAATTCAAGTTTTCTACCTCAGAATATGTGTTCACCCAATGAGGTTGAGTTATAAGTTCGAGGAGTGTGAAATAATATTGGATTTCTGACCCCACCAAGGAGGCCAAATTTATTATCACTTCAGAGACAACTAAAGTGGCTATATGGATCGATTACTTCCTAAGTAACTTGTGTGAGGTTCCTTCAAGTGTAATTGGATATTATACTTTTAATGTTCGTAGCGGTATGATTACAAGTTCAAGAGAAACCATAACCCATAAAAGGTTTAAAACATTGAGTGTAGGTTTCACCGAGTTCGAGAAATCGAACAAGGTAGTGATATGTTTATAACCAAGGTTGTATCGGATAAAACTTAGTTAATCCTCTACTGATAGGTGATAATACGCAAATATTGCATATTTCATCCGTTAATATACGCGTTATTAACCCCCTCGGGTATCTTATTCCCTATATTTATGCTCGTTAATCAAACAACCTTGGATTTCTATGTTAACATGCTTTGTAGGGGTTAATTGAGCTTTTATAGTTATTTGGATGCTAAGTATGAAGTTTGGACGCATTCCGGTGATGTTTCGTACGCAATCGCACGTTCAAGGGTAATTTAGGCATTTCACAACTTGGGCACCTGGCCTGACATCTACATGGAAGTTGTATCCCTCCTTGCAAGCTTCGCGTGTCTATGAACGGTGCGAGATTCCAACTCCAAATGAATAAGTTATGGGATTTTTAGAGGAAGGGAACCATAATGAAACCAAAGCAGGGTAGCTTGGCTCACACCTGTTTGATCGATCGATCGATCAAAACCATCGATCGATCGACCCCTCTTTATTTATGAAATTGTGGGAGATAGTGGGCTTATTTTCCAACCATCGATCGATCAACCCTAGGGTTCGATCGATCGATCACCTATTTTCTGAGATATTTTCCCTTTTATTTTCTTTCTTCTTTATTTTTCTCCCAACTTACTATATAAGGGATTTTTGTTGTAATAAATAGATATTCAGTTTTAATTCGTTTTAGGTTAGAATAGCTTAGGATTTGGGGGGTTTGGAGAGTTCTTCTTCATTTCTTCTTGGTTTGACACCCAATTGGGTTTGTAAGTTGACTATTCATCTTCCCTACCATTTTAATATAGTTGCATTTCCTTTATTCTTTCTTTGTCGTTAATTTACATGCTTTCATAATTAGGTTTACTTTCTTTATTTACTTGCTTTTTAGTATAGGTTTATTGCATTTATTTACCACTTTTCTTTACCGCATTTTTATCATGCTTCTAGCTAAGTTAGTCTAGGTTGTGTTGGATTGAACTCATTTCGGGTTGACATGTTGCTTGGCTTTGGTGATGTAGTTTACGGGTCAATTTCGAGTGCGTTGTCCTAGTTATTATGCCTAGGAGATTTGACGGGGCATATCATCTATGCTCCATGCTTACGACCTTGCATGCGTAATTTTCGGGGTATTTGTTGACACCAAAATCATATTAGACTTTTATGCGAATTTGGGGGTGTGACGACTCTTGATTTAATTAACTGTCGAAACGAGACGCATTTGTAATAACTCGTCGACCCATGTAACCATTTTATACTAATTAACTCGAGTGAGGGATATTCGACGCAACCTATAGTTTTTACTCGCTTTATTAGTCTAGCTTTAAATACACTCGCCTAGATTAATATTTCCCTTTTGTGCATCTTTTTCTTTTTGTGTATAATTACCTTTTACACTTTTATTTCTGAAGTATTAAACCATATAAATTCTAGCAACTCGTCTTTGTGGACTTTGATACCCGGACTTGCCCGCTATACTCACCCGTTGAGTGTAGCCATAAGTTTAGGTTTTTGTATAGTTTAGGTGAGCCGAATTCAAAACGACCGGCACGTAGGTGACTCTCGTGCCGCGGTAAAACCCTGCCTATCAATAGGTAACAAACAGAATTGTAGATGGGTTGGGAGTTGGATACATGGCTCTAAGACTAAGTGGGAGATTGTTAGGATTTTATTCTTAAACCAATGTATGACGTTTTACTTTTGAGTAAAGGAGTCTCAGTTTATTTTGAAATAATAATCACGCTTATAAGAATGATTTATAATTAGTTTAAATAGATTGTAGATATGTCGATCAATAGATCTCGGTAGGAATTTTGGTGACTGGATTCGGGTTGATCACTAAGAGATAATGATTTCGGTTATAGTACTATTTAAATGTTCACAACCTAGATAGGGAGTTAACATCCTATCGAAACGGTTGCGATGCAATCCTACTAGCTTATTTCAAACTACGAGAACCTATATGATGGTTCGAGAATTTCTATGTTAGTTTGACAAAGGATTATAATTGGTACATCCCAAGAATGTATTAAACTTGGCCACACATGAGATTTTAGTCTAAGGATTGTCTTGATTAGAATCAGTAAATCTCACACCATTTCAAAAATGGTTCATAGATTCTTAATCCTGATAATTATGAGGATTAGAATTCTTGCACAAATTTCACTTTGACTGCTATGGGTGCAATTTGATTTTATATTGAGTCAGATGATCCTTGCATATTGAGTGACAGTAGATTATCTTATAATCTTGGTGGAGTAGCAAATGATTTAAGTCTGATAAACAAGAAAATTTATTAGATGATGGTTAAAATAGATTCACAGTAAATTGATTTTACTAAGAGGGTGTCGGACACTAAACATGGGGGATCATATTATGTAATATAATCAACTTTGCAAATATTACCTCATTATATTAGAGTGATTTCTAAGATAATGAAATTATAGTGTAGACATAATTATTTGGTGGAATCAATTAAGATTAAATAATGATATGAAATAGAAAAAATGCTCCTCCTTCTCTCTAGAAACCATCTAGCCAAAATTAACCCATCCCTAACTTCCATCCACCTAAACAACGATGTCTAAACCCAGCCCTAGCATTAGGGGCACCCCAAGCTACTCTCCTACTACAGTTGTTACTCCCACTACCATGGTTTCCCCCACATCTGCTGTAGTGTCCATCATTATCCAACATGCCCAAACTGTCATTGTTCCTCGAGGTGATGAAGTCTATGATGCTGCTATGAAGGGAATGGAAGAAGGCCAAATTAGTACTGTAGAATACCACTTTGCAGCTACTCCCAATGGAGACAAGATGAATGATTTGGTTGTGGAGAAAAGGGCATATGCCAATTTCATCGAAAGCATGGGTCTGTATCATGACGACATAATGCACGCCAGGTATTCACTAAAATCTCCTTGTGAATAGATGGCAAAAAGTACAAAATGCCCAATAATTAAGGCTACCTCACCACTGAGGCAATCACTGGAGGGGGGAATCATTGGAAGCACAAGTGAAACAGAGAATGTTGGCAGAGGAATTAAGGAAGAGATGAAACAACCTAACAAATCGTGGAAGTCAGTCATCACAAGTAGAAGTGACCCTAAGAATGACCCTAAATTTATTCTCCAATACCACAAACCTACTATTGTTGATGATAGGATTCAAGTTAATCCCCCTATAGAAGTGGCCAAACTTGGGTACTCCCAGATGGAATGTGCTGCTGTGGGATTTTTTCTGGGTAAGAATCTTCCCTATTCTCTAGTTAAGAACATTGCCCATAGAATTTGGGATAAGCATGGGTTAAGTAAAGTGATAGCCAATGATCAAGGACACTACATATCCATGCTTGATAACCAGAATAGTAGGGATGAGGTGGTGGAAAATGGGCCTTGGCATTTTGTTGGTAATGCCATTATCCTGCAGAAATGGTATCCGGAATGCAACTTTGCTAAAGAAGATATTGAGAGAGTTCTAGTTTGGGTCATGTTTCACAATGTCCCTATGCAGTTTTGGACTGCAGAAGGATTAAGCTACATAGCATCTGTTGTTGGTGTTCCATTATATGTTGACTCTATCACTGAAGAAATGAGGAGAATAAGCTATGCCCGTATTTGTGTTGAGATAAAACCTCAAAAGAAATTCCCCACAACCATTGACTTGAAAAAGGAAAATGGGGAATTTTCTCATATTAAGGTTGAATATCAAGCAATGCCTCACTCTTGCAGCCACTACATCGCCTTTGGTCACACAACTATAAAGTGCACGAAGAAGGATAAGGGAGTGAGAGGGGAAACCATTCCTCCAAAGTCAACTGTGGAAGAGCCTAACCATGATGGATGTAAAACCGTAGGAGGCAAAACAAAACCTGGTCTAAAGGACTCAAGCCTGTGCATAGCTTCTATTGAAACAAGTTCCAACTCTAACCTCCCAATGTTGGAAGCTGCTACTGAACCAAACCCCATACCCAAACTTAACTCCCCCAAAACTACTTCCACCAACTCGTTTGAAGCCTTACTGGATATAGATTCTAAGGACTACACGACGGAGATTACTCCCTTGCCTTCTGGTATTGTGCTAAAGATTAAAGTTGTGGATGAGCTGTCTACCAAAATTAAGACTGATGAATCTCCCCTATCTTCTAAGGGGAAGAAGAAGAAGAAGGGGGGGTACCAAACAACAATTCAAATGACCAAGATTGTGTCCTGGAACATTAGGGGTCTCAACTCCCCTCACAAACAGCAGGAAGTGAAGAAGTTGATATATGATAATAAGTTAATCTTTGTTTGTCTCCTTGAATCTAAAGTCAGAAGGAACCACATTACCAAGGTGGCTGCCAGCTGCTTCTGGAATTGGAAGTATAGTCACAACTGCCCAGATAATGGTGGAGTAGCTAGAGTGATCTTAGCATGGGACCCAATTACATTTGAAGTGGAGATTCTCTTATCCCATCCCCAAGCTCTTTTTTTGTAAGATCAAGTGTGTGGGGGTCAACAAGTTTTTCTATGCAACTTTTGTTTATGGCCTTAATCTTCCTATTGAAATGATTCCACTTTGGAGTTTCCTTAGACAGAACCACAACCTCACAAACAATAGCCAATGGATCATTATGGGGGATTTCAACACTGTTAGAAACAGAGAGGATAAAAGTGGTAGGCTGGGAATTGATATTAGGGCTGCTGCTGATTTTAATAACTGCCTATTTGAGATAATGATGGATGATATGCTTGCCGCGGGTCTATGGTTATCTTGGAGTAACAAAAGTGAGGGGATTGAGAATACTCAAACCAGAATTGATAGAGTTCTCCATAACTCTCAATGGAGTGTTTCTTTCCTTGATTCCCATGCCAACTACCTATGCCCAGGTGTTTCTGATCATAGCCCCATTGTGATCTCTCTTCTCAATCAACCCAGCAAGCCAAAGCCCTTCAAATTCTTTGATTATTGGATGAAGAATGCTGAATTTATGCCCATGCTTGTGACCTCTTGGCATGAGGAATGTCAGCTATTCCCTATGGCTAAACTTTCCCACAAACTTAGAAGACTTAAACCTCTTTTAAGACTTATTAACCATAAGTTCTACTCCAATATCTCTGAGCGTGTGAGGATCACTAAAGATAATTTGGATCATATCCAGCGCTACCTGGACAGTGATGGTTCAAATAGAAGGCTTAGGAAGGATGAACATGAGTGTGCTACTCTCTATAGCTCTTTACGCGATGCTGAAGAAGCCTACTACAAGCAAAAGGCTAGAATCAATTGGCTGCAGTCAGGGGATATGAACACAAGCTTCTTCCATAAAAAAGTAAAAGAAAACACCTCTTAAAGAAAAGTCTTGTGTATTCAGAATGAGAGAGGAGACACTATTGAAGGCATTGAGGCAGTGAGTGAAGAGGCCATAAATTTTTTCACTAATTTGTTGGGGAGGCAGAGAAGGAGATATACCACTATCCCTATGATCATGAAAAGGAAGTTGAATCCTTCGCAGTGGCCTAACCTTACTTCCCCCATAACTGATATTGAGATTAAAAATGCCATGTTCTCCATTGCCTCCAACAAAGCTCCTGGCCCTGATGGTTTCAGTGCTGCCTTCTTTAAGAAGAATTGGGATGTTGTGGGGGATGATGTGATGGAAGCTATTCATCATTTTTTTAACCACAGCTACTTGCCTAGACAATGGAATACCACCTCTCTTGCTCTGATCCCCAAAGTTCCTAACCCAAACACTATGGCTGATTTCAGACCCATAACGTGCTGCAACACGATTTATAAGTGTATTTCCAAGATTCTTACCCTAAGACTCAAGCCTCTTATGCCTCAATTGATAAATGATAGCCAAGCTGCCTTTGTCCAGGGGAGATCTATCACTAATAATATTCTTTTACTGCAAGAATTGATGAGGAACTACCACAGGGACTCTAACATTCCTAAATGCACTATGAAGATTGACATAATGAAGGCTTATGATTCAGTGGATTGGGAGTTCCTTTTTGACATTCTTATCCAAATCAACTTCCCTCCCAGGTTTGTTTCTTGGATTAAGGCATGTGTTTCCTCTGTCTCGTACTCTATTAGTCTGAATGGGACTATAAATGGGTTCTTTGAAGGAAAAAGGGGGCTGAGACAAGGAGACCCCCTATCCCCCTTTCTTTTCCTTATTGTGATGGAGGCCCTCTCTTGTATTCTTGATAAGCATGCTAGAAGAGATACCTTCATTTTCCATCCCAAATGCAAAGAAAATAATATTAACAACCTGTGCTTCGCGGATGACCTGGTGGTTTTCTGCAATGGTGATACCCAATCTGTGGAATGTGTTAAGGACGCGCTTGGGGAATTTGCTGATTATAGTGGGTTACTCCCCAATCTGGCTAAAAGTAATTTTTACTGTTCTGGAGTGAATGCTGAAATTATCAGCTCTATGTCTTCTTCCTTGGGCATCTCCCACCAGCAGCCTCCTTTCAAGTATTTGGGAGTCCCCCTCATCTCTACAAGACTCAAGCATGTGGATTGTATGGATCTTATTGACAAAATTACTAATAAAGTCAAAAGCTGGACCACTAGATTCTTGAGTTATGCAGGCAGATTGCAGCTTGCAATTTCTGTCTTGTTTAGTTCCCAAATTTATTGGTCATCGATCTTTATTCTACCTAAAAGTGTGGTGAAGGCTATTGAGAAATGTATTAGAGAGTTCATATGGACTGGCCCTGAGCTCAGGCACAGTGGAGCTAAAGTGGCATGGGATGAGGTCTGCAAGACTAAAAAGGAAGGGGGTCTGGGAATAAAGTGCCTGACTCATTGGAACAAGGCTGCAATTATGAAAAACCTTTGGAACCTCTTCAACAAAAAGGATAGTCTTTGGGTCAAGTGGCGTCATACTTATAAGATAAAAGGGAGAAACATATGGGAAATCCCCATTCCTCAAGACTCTTCATGGAGCTGGAGGAAAATTCTTAAAGCTAGAGAGGAATGTAGACTCATGGTTAAGGCTTCTATTGGAAATGGAAGGAATACTTTCATGTGGCATGATAATTGGCACCACCTTGGCCCTCTTCAACCTCTTTTTGGGGATAGAACCATATATGATGCTGCTAGCAACTCCAAGGCTAAGGTCTCCGAATTCATTGATGGGTTCAATTGGAAATGGCCAGCTTCTACCACTTGGGAGCTGAATGATATCAAAAACTCTCCCCTGCCTTCTATACATCCTATGATCTCTGATAGTGTAAAATGGACTCCTAACAGGTCGGGTAATTTCTCTATTGCGTCTGCATATGAGTCCACCTATTTTAGGGGGAATGAAGTTCAATGGCATGGGCTGGTTTCGAACAAGATGAGTATCCCAAAGTGTTCTTTCATTCTTTGGTTGGCCTGCAAAAAGGCTTTAGTGACTAAAGATAAACTCTTTGATTGGGGAGTTGTCGATAATAAAGCCTGTTTGCTTTGTAACTCTGGGATTGAGACTATTGAGCACATCTTAATGGAATGCCCATTCTCCAAAATTGTTTGGGATGAGATTCTATTTAGGAACCAATCTTATAGAGCTATGGGAAGGTGGGATAATGAGATCAGGAAGGGTGTTGCTGATAGTAAAGGGATAGACCTAAAATCCAGGATTAAGACCACTTCCTTCTCTGCCACCATCTATTGTCTGTGGCAGGAAAGAAATAGTAGACTCCATAACAAGGGATTGGCTACAACTTCCAAGGTGATTAGGAGCATCGAGGAAATGGTGCAAGGAAAATCTAGCTATTAGAAGAAATTTCGAAGATCTTACTCCAACTGGATGACTTGTAATTTATGGGGATTACCCAACTCTCTCTTGTATGACTAATTGTTTAGATGGTTGGTCTCTAGATGCATGTATCTAGCTGACTCTTTGGCCTTTTGGCCTTTGTATATTTGGGTCTTTTGTTTCTAATACACTTAAATTACCGAAAAAAAAATTTAGATTAAATAAATAAAGGAAATAATTATGGTAATTGTAGTTGAGATTTTATAGTATTTATTTGGACCTAATTTAATTATTTATCTTGGGTCCCGAGTGTAGTTCATATACCCAAGTAATTCAGCCCAAACTCTTAAGAAATGTAGTTTGTCCTAAGCCCACCTCTTATACTTGTATGTAAAGGTGTGGGAATGAGTTTCAATGATCAATTGATCATCATTAGGGTTTGAGATGGGTGAAAGAAAAAACAATTCACGGTTTTGTGAAAAGGCCCAGAGAGAGACCACCATACCTCACGCATAAAAAAATATTTTCATCTCAAAAGGTGCCCACACACCTACTTAGCTTTGGAGAGGTTCATATACTAGAAGACCTAAGATTTATATAAGGTTAAACAAAGTTTCGAAGTCCTTGGAGGAAAGCAAGGATTTCATCATCTTCAACCTTTGTCTCCTCAATATGATTTACAAAGGTATTTTAGTGTCGTACTCACTTGAGATACTGGTCACCCCTCATCTAGAGTGCACACCTAACGTTCTATACGTAGCCCACCTAGTTGTATTACCCAAGCTAACTAGACTATAGTATTAAACTGAACTTATCCACACGTCAAAGTTTCCCGTACCGCCCATATAGTACATCATTTAATTAACATTTCTCATATGTTAACAAATTCCCATGTAACATTTGAATCATGTTATTTTTTCATATTTATATTTAAGTCTCACTACTTAATTCATATAACATTTCATATCTAACATCATTCAACTTCCATAATTAAGTTTCACTACTTAATTTACTATAGATACTCCCAATCTATTTTTAATCTTGAAATTAAGTTTCTCTCTACTTAATTTACCAATTAGATGTATATCTATATATATATCCTCTACACGTCTAATTTCACACACAAGTAGAATATCATGAAGTATATATTTCACATACAATATATACTATAAGGATTTATTGGTCCGGCAAATCATCAACTCCAATAATCCTACCATTTAAATTGGTCTGGATATCCCTCGACCCCCATGTAAAGGTCATACATATGTATATTGGGTCGGCATTATCCTCGACCCCAATATTATTCATCCTCGAATTTGGTCCGAATAATCATCGACCCCAAATAGAGCTTTCATGTATTGGTCCGGATAATCATCGACCCCAATAAATAAATAAGAGTACTTTAGGTATATATATTTCGCACATAATATATACTATAAACACATACTATATAATCACCTACCTCTATCACATTTTACGGGTTATTGGCTCGGAACCATACCTCGATCACCAATATATATATATATATATATATATATATATATATATATATATATATAGTACACTTTACGTATTCACACAACCTATGTATTGCTATGCATCAATAGGTATTCACACAACCCGATAATACGTGTTAGTAAGTAGTATATCTCTCTCACATACTCGCTGCACTATTTTTTCTTATTTTTTATCGTACTATCGTATTTATTTGAGCATTCGCCCAATTCTAAAGGCCCTAGTTGCCCCTTTATTTATTTTAGTAGTTAATCCATCTCTAACCTACGGGTACATTAAAGTAGTGTCACCCAACCATGATACATGGCCGCATTCACTCGACCCGTAATTTAACCCTTTAGAACTTATTTCACCAAATTTCGTTAATAAGTTTGACACCCTTATTAAATTTAATATTACTTAATACTCATCCTGTAAGACTCTAAGTATTAGGTCCCATTTAATTTCTATCAATTAAATTCCACCTTAAGATACCAACCCGTATGTTAAATTCATCAGAAATTCTTATTCGAATACGTTCATATATTTTTGAGTGTCCTTAATTCTAAATACTCCTAAATTCATACCCTGGATTCATCCCTATCTAATCCAAGGATAAAATAATGTTCCTTAATATTTTTCCAAAGTCCTTCACTCGTCTACGGACATTTCTAAATAACCCGAATTTATTTCTTCCTAAAGATGTCGGTCTCATGCACCCTTTCGTAGAAAAATCATAACTAATTAAAAAAAAAAATACGAGATCAACGCCCACGTGAGCATGACGATAAGATCTATAATCTCATGTTTTACAATAACTAAAGGGGACGATCAATCAACGAATATGGTCGATCGATCGATCGACCACATATCCATCTTCTTCCCCGATTCTGTTTCCACCATTTTTTAAACCTCAAGATTTTTAACTCACTTCCCAACATTTACCCAATCGCAATCAACATTCAATTCATGAAATAGTAGGTTCTAAACACCCTAGAAACCTCGAATCATCAGTAAATTTACATAAATCTAATGTTTACCATATTGGATATTTTTCGGGTTTTATTCCACTGATTTCAATTCATCATTCAGATTCGAAATTAGTCATCAATACTCACTAATTTTCACCCTGCAATCTGATCTCAAGAGTTCCATATCATAGTCTCATATCAATTGAGTAATTAATCTACACATATTACTCAATTCGAAAGACCCATTTTAATTATCAACGCACACCCAAAAACGGATTTGATTATACACGTCACCATAATATGAATTGGTTATCACCCAATTTAAAATTACAACAAATTAAACACCTGCCTTAATAATCGTAGAGTCTGATTCCTTTTGTGTTGATGATGATTCCACAAAGAACACCCTAATAGCTCATTGATTTGTCTCCCAAAGACTCCTAATTGATCCCCAATTGCTCCCTCTAGTTTTCTCTCAAACTCTTAGCTTTAGAATGGTATTTTCTGTCGTTCAACACACTAAGACTTAGGTTAATTATACCTAATCCCGTTTTTAGGCTTATGGGCCAAGCCCAAATGACCCGAACACCCCCGTGTCGGCCCAATTATGAATAAAAATGCCTCGAGACCCGATTACTACCCTCGAGTACTATTTTTCGACTATCTCGACCCTTCAGTAATCATCCGTGCACTTAGAATAGTCATTCGAGATACTTTATAACACCATCTGATTTTCGACCTCAAAAGTACGACATAACAATATTTCGAATAATTAAATTTAAATTCGCCAGATTTAAATAATTCCCCCAATTCAAATGAACTCTCCAAATTATAAATTTAAAATTCTCTAATTTAAATAAGTTTTATTTTTCCCAAAAATAATAAAATTCTCAGTCCTCAAAATTACTGTGTGTTACATACTTCCCCCCTTACAAAAGAATTTCGTCCTCGAAATTAAGTTAAGCCTAGTACTCCAAACCTCAACTAGTTCCCAAGTCACCTACCCTTAAGATCACTACATCCATCTCTCCTACTTCTAATCACAAATTATTTTTAACAATAAAATTAGTTAACCAGGGCGCCCATACATCTGTACCCGTGCTCAACCGCATAAATAATACCTGACTTCTTCCAGCCTGAAATCGTAATACAACTTCCATCTCACAACTATAACGACATACATGAACAATAACCGAGGTACCCAACTCATGTACTAATGACAAAACATCTCCCCGCTTCCAATGTTGTGCTAAGTTTCATACGTGGGACGTCTCACGAAGCGAAATCCAAACAAAACCCTCCCGATACACTATTACCTAACATTGTCGATCGTTGAAATCCGTTAGGCCCTCAGTCCATAGCATGTACTCCCAAATACGCATCTCTTGACAAAAAATTATACACATCCACTCTTATGCTACAAAAGACAACCTGCAATAACGCACCCTTACTATCACTAGTTTCCTTGCATGAAAAAAATCTTGAGATATATCACCTCTCTCGGAAATAAGCCTATCCACCCCTGATTCTCATCAGCAACTGTCCCCACACACGGGATCAAACATAACAATATAATCAAATATTCATAGCAGTCTATTATGCCACACATAATAACATACATACACACATACATAGGTTAAACCCTCTTTCAGGCGACACTTAGCTTAAAATCTTAGGGTGGAACAGCGAACAAAAAATCTTGCTATAAATACCCCCATAGCCTACACCATCGCTAACCAGTCAAAACTCAACCGGTAGTCTACTCAATTCTCATAACTCTCCAAAGAAGTTAACTAACACCTAATGCATATATCCTTAGTGTACACCCGTTCTCTCATAGGCGACCTCAAAAGCTCCCCTACCCCACAATAACTAATCATACATATCCATCATAAATCAACTACTACCAACGCACCCACTACATCCGGCTCACTCGTGAATTTCAGTGCTAATAATCAAATGTTGTGACTCACCCATATCACTTGAAATGTATCATGTTCTCATATGGATAAGGCAAAGCTCTATCTTCACTTGCCATCTAGATTATCCGATTAACAGTTCCTGAGCATAACTCTCATGCCGGAACTGCCCTATAATCTATTACAATGGTTGCATATACAGGATCTCATACTGTAGTCGCCCCCTGCCTCACTTTAGTGTAACACCCCGTATTTTTGATGATTTAAATAATTATGTGATTAATTATTATTGTGGGAATAAGTATGTGATTAATTATTGTTGTTTGATTAATTAAATTAAAATACGAGAAATTAATTTGTTATTAATCCGGATTAAAATAATTATTAACTAGCGTGCCAAGGGTTAATACTTATTGTTGAGAATTATTGAATATTACTGTGTGATATGTCATATGGAATTATGAAATTTGATAAATTACCAAGAGTGAAATATACGACAGTTTGATAATTTAAGTCTGACACGTGTGTGAGTCGTGAGACTAATTGATTGGGATAAAAAGATAATTTATTTTTATTAACTCATATTGTCATTTCGAGTGCGCCGTTGAGTCCGGGAGGGTTGAAATAGTCAGAAAACACTACTCGGGTATTTTATTTGGACTCCGGAATATTTTAGGCCAAACCGGCACCCCGTAGGGGTAGTTTTGTAATTTGGATTTTGGGGGTTTAATTAATGACAAAAATTAGTAATTAAATAAGAAAGGTACGTGGCTAAGACATAACCCATCAGATTCTAAACCTAAGTGAGAAAAAGGGAAAACATAAGAGGGAGAAGGACTCCATTGGTGTTCTTGGAGAAAGGCTCAAGCTTTTACACCGGAAATTCCACCAATGCGTAGATCGCGAAGAGAGGAACGCATCTATACCAATATCACCAACGGATCAGACCATCATATTCAAGGCAAGTGTTTATTACTTGCATATTTTAGTAATAATTGTGTTCATGTTAGAGTAGGTGATAACCTATTAATTATGAAAGTTAATTTTGATGAAAATTGATGTTATGATTCGTATATTGGGACTGAGATTTCAAGAGATTAAATCCTTTCATGTAGATAAGATTACATTCATGGATTTATGATAATTTCCTGTAACACCCCGTGTTTTTATTAACTAATTTTTTATTAATTAATTGGAATTTTCGAGAAAAATAAATTTTTGAATTTAATAATTTTTACTGGCTAACTATGTTGTTTATGATTTTAGAAGAATAAAACTTCAAGCAGAATTAAAATCGGAGTTAAAACGGATTTTATATTGATTTTATAATATTTTGCCTTATAGGCTATTTTTTAGGTAAACTGTCAGTTTTTCGGGGTGATCGATCGATCGACCCCTGGGGGTAGATCGATCGACCCTCCCAGAAAACGTGTACTGTAAGCTATTTTTAGAGTTTGTGTAGGATTAGGACTACTAATCACTATATAACCTTGTTAATCCGTAGGGGGACATCTCATAATCACTTTTTCTCCAGTTTTTCACCAAAGAACACTTCCAAATATTTTTCCTCTCACTTATAATCATCAACCTTCAACAAAATCAAGTTTTTGTCCCAAGTTTTGGCACAAGTTTTTGAAGGCTTAATTGGGGTTTAATCAAGATCGTTCAAGAACACTTTTTTGCTAATTTTTCGAGAGAAATCCAGATTTCTAATCAGATTTTCTACACGATCTTCACAGGCATGAATACTCTATTCTTTTTCTTTAGTATTATGCATTTTAAGTGTCGCCTAAACACTTAATTACATGTTTTCTTAAAAATAATTAGTAACTTAATTAGAAAAAGTTGACACTAACTATGGGGTTGTTTTTATAAAACCTTTTAATCTGAATAATATTCATAACCCTTTGGGTACGTAGGATTCATGAGTGATTTGGGGTTTTATTGGTATAGGTTGCATGTAGAAAAACCCTAGCATTAAAATAAAGGATTTTGGGTGCGTATAGCTCATGTAATACATGTAGAGATAATAAAATTTGGTTTTGGAGGTATATATGATGAAAGCTTGGTATATTTAATTTAAAATAATTAAATGAGATTATTTGGGTATTTTTGACGTTGTGATAATTTAATTAAAGGTTTAAATGAATTGGACTATCATGCGTAGTTTTATACGTTGATTAATTATGCTTGTTTGTGTGACATTTTGGTATTATTATATTGCCTTTGTGACGACGGGTTGTTGGGTAATTTTGCTCTTCCTATACTTTAGGATGCCTTCTAGGTATGGGACTAGCGGGTAGACCTTTTATGATTTATGCCTTCTAGGTATGGGACTAGTGAGGGTAGATTATTGCGTTTTTATCATCTTGAGGGTGGGCTGATTTTTATTACTTTATCGTCGTTACGCTAGTCTAAGTACGATACTAAGTTAAGATTTATGTTAGAAAATCCTCCTATACATAGGTTAGGACGTATTGATAACTTGGGGAACCTTAGGTATGGGACTGAGAGGTATTTTGAGGATCTCACATCGATTAAAAGGGTGGGGTAATTATAAATTAAGAAATTGAGAATTAATGCCTAAGATAAAAATGGGTATTAAAATTTGTGGCGACATAATGTGTCGAGGCCCACAGTTTAAACGGGCCAGAGGGCGATTTATGTTGTGTCGTGTGTGGAACCTTGTCATGTGTTGGGGCCGACAGTTTAAACGGGTCAGAGGGCGATTGACAAGGGGAAGTGTGACACTTTAATAAAAAGTGAGAACTATAATAAAAGGTGGTTAATTTAACTAAATTAACATCGTGGGACTTGGGAATTTAAAATCATATTGGTGTGCCTTTATAAATGGGATTTCTGTGGGTAGTTAGTAATTATTATTTATCGCGTTTAAATTATTCCGTTTAATTTAAAATATTCTATTGTGAGATTTATTGCGTATAATGCTACTGTCTGGATTCAAGGATCCTATTTGAGGGGAGTAGTGTGTATTCTTGCTCGGGGCTTTGGCTCTGACCCATGCATTGACTAATATTTTTCAGGATTAGAATGGGAGAAGCTGCATAAGTTTATCAGAGTTATCATTTGAAGGTGCAGCTGGAGTTATTCTTTCATGGCATAGTTTAGTTAGACTTTCCTTTTCAGTCGTATTAATTATGAGACTTCATTTGAGTTTTACTGGGCCATTCGGTTCCAAAGTTGTTTAGAGGATTTCTGTTGGGATTATTTCAGATTTTATTTAATCATTATTGGAGAATGGATTATTGGAATTAGCATGTGATGGATCTTTTATCGCTTAGTTGTTTATGAGCATTTGAGTTTGATTCAATTATGTATCTTATGGACTGGTTTATTTATGTCTCATATCTGTCTCATGCTAAGAATGGTATTTTATTTACTCACGACCGTCTTAGTTTTGGTGGCGATCGACGCCAGAATTAGGCGGGGTGTGACATTTTCCACGAGCAAATCTGGGTTAAAATGGTTCTTGAATTGAAATTGGAAGAACTAGGGTTTTATTGGTTTAATTTGGGGATTTCGAAATTAATTGATATATGGTGAGGATTTAATGATTCTAGGTTGTTAGAAATCACCTATATATTAGAGCATCAATTGGATTTGTTTTTTGGGCGTTTGGGATTGAAAAATAGAGGTTTTAGAGGTGAAAATTGTGGGAAAACGCTGAAATGTTGGGGAAGAAGACGAGACAGAGAGTCTCGCGCGAAGTCGCGGGTAGGTCATTCGCACGAGATAAGGATCTCGTGCCAAGTCGTTCGAACGACATGTGGCAGTCGTTCAAGCGACAACTCATTCTGGTTCAAGCTACAGGTTCAAATTTCTGGGAATTTCCATTTTACCCCGAGATTAAGTTACGCAATAAATTTGGGTGAGAAAACTGCTATTCGATGGACTTAGTCTAGTGCAGATTTTTTAGGAAGTATTTGGGAAATAATACTTTAAATAATTGGAACGGTATGTTGGCCTTGGAGATTACATAAGCGATAGTAATCGAATTAAATATATTATATGTAGTGATGAGATTAAAATACATATGAGAAGTATATAATTAGGTGGGGTAAATGCCTATGAATTTTAATAGGATGTGTGTATTCCTATTATATACTATGATTGTTAAGTGTACTAATGGGTGATAACCCGGGGGTACAAGAATATTATTGATAAGTGTACTAATGGGTGATAACTCGAGGGTACAAGAAATAATTGTTAAGTGTACTAATGGGTGATAACCTGGGGGTACAAGAATATTTATTGCTAAGTGTACTAATGGGTGATAACCGAGGAGTACAAGATTATGATTGATAACTATACTAATGGGTGATAACCCGGGGGTACAAGAATTACATGAGTGATAGTAATTGCATTTAAAAATACCAGACGTAGTGATGAGAATAAAATATGTATGAGATGAATATAATTTAGGTTGGGTGAATACCTATGAATTTTTAATAGGATGCGTGTATACCTATTATATGATATTGTTATTAAGTGCACTAATGGGTGCTAACCCGAGGGTGTAAGATTATTATGGTTAGGGGCACTAATGGGTCTTAAACCGGGGGTGCAGAATCCATATATATATATATATATATATATATATATATATATATATATATATATATGTATAGGGATGATGTGACTATATGTATATATGTATATAAGAACTTGTAAATATTTCTACTGCGTGAAACTGGTGGATATAGTGATAATAATAAAATGCTTTGCGCCCAGTGGTGTTAACCTAAGGGTGCAGGATTGATATGTATATATATAGGAGTGATGTAACTATATATATTTATGAAAATAATTTGGAACATTCTACTTTGTGAAATTAGTAGATTTTGTATAAATGAGAAATAAAATAGTCTTAGTGGGTAAAAGATTAACCTTTCGAATGGTGAATAATGGAACTTTTAGTTATGTGAGATAAACTATTTCTTTTATATATTGTATGGACGATACGGGTATACTATTGGAGGTTGTAGATGATGATATATGATTTCGAACAAGTTAAGCTGGGTAGCTTAGCTAGTGTGGGTTAGATGTACGTCAGGTGTGCATAATAGATGAGAGGTGAAAATCTCATGTGAGTGCGATATCTAACATGCACATAATACTTGCTTCATTGCAGTTTTAAATACTTTCTAAATATTTTTAAAACATCGGGCTCTGACCCGTCTCTTGCATATCTTCTTTCTTTTGATATATATATATATATATATATATATATATATATATATATATATATATATATATCAGGTGCTCAGCCACAGGGATACCAGAACTAGAGATTTGGATTGCTTTGTGTGCTGCAGCTGTTGTGGAAGCTGTAGGTCCTTGCATTAGAAGCATCCATCATTTCCATTCAGTTATCTAGACATCATAGTTGGAGCATGTGTCGCCCATGTAACACCCCGTGTTTTTATTTATTATTTTAATTAATTAATTGGAATTTTTGAGAAAAATAAATTTTTGAATTTAATAATTTTTATTGGCTAAATATGTTGGTTATGATTTTAGAAGAATAAAACTTCAAGCGGAATTAAAATCGGAGTTAAAATGGATTTTATATTGATTTTACAATATTTTGCCTTATATGCATTTTTTAGGTGAACTGTCAGTTTTTCGGGATGATCGATCGATCGACTCCTGGGGGTAGATCGATCGACCCTCTCAGAAAACGTGCGCTGTGAGCTGTTTTTAGAGTTTGTGGAGGATTAGGACTCCTAATCACTATATAACCTTGTTAATCCGTAGGGGGACTTCTCATAATCACTTTTTCTCCAGTTTTTCACCAGAGAACACTTCCAAATATTTTTCCTCTCACTCATAATCATCAACCTTCAACAAAATCATGTTTTTGTCCTAAGTTTTGGCACAAGTTTTTTAAGGCTTAATTGGGGTTTAATAAAGATCGTTCAAGAACACTCTTTTGCTAATTTTTCGAGAGGAATCCAGATTTCTAATCAGATTTTCAACACGATCTTCACAGGCATGAATACTCTATTCTTTTCCTTTAGTATTATGCGTTTTAAATGTCGCCTAAACACTTAATTACATGTTTTCTTAAAAATAATTAGTAACTTATTAGAAAAAGTGGATACTAATTATGGGGCTGTTTTTATAAAATCTTTTAATCTGAATAATATTCATAAACCTTTGGGTACGTAGGATTCATGAGTGATTTGGGGTTTTATTGGTGTAGGTTGCATGTAGAAAAACCGTAGCTTTAAAATAAATGATTTTTGGGTGCGTACAACTCATGTAATACATGTAGAGATAATAAAATTTGGGTTTTGATATATATATGATGAAAACTTGGTATATTTAATTTAAAATAATTAAATGAGATTATTTGGATATTGTTGACGTTGTGATAATTAAATTAAAGATTTAATTGAATTGGACTATCATGCGTAGTTTTATATATTGATTAATTATGCTTGTTTGTGTGACTTGTTGGTATTATGATGTTGCCTTTGTGACGACGGGTTGTTGGGTATTATTGCTCTCCCTATATTTTAGAATGCCTCTAGGTATGGGACTAGTGGGTATGACTTTTGATGATTTACGCCTTCTAGGTATGGGACTAGTGAGGGTAGATTATCGCATTTTTATCATCTTGGGTGTGGGCTGATTTTTGGTACTTTATCGTCGTTACGCTAGCCTAAGCATGAGACTAGGTCGAAATTTTAAGTTAGAAATTCATCCTATAAATAGGTTAAGACGTATTGATAACTTGGGGACCCTTAGTTATGGGACTAAGGGGTATTTTGAGGATCTCACATCGATTAAAAGGGTGGGGTGATTATAAATTGAGAATTAGTGCCTAAGTTAAAAACGGGTATTAAAATTTATGGCGACATAATGTGTCGGGGCCGACAGTTTAAACGGGTCAGAGGATGATTTATGTCGTGTCGTGTGTGGAACCTTGTCATGTGTCGGGGCCGACAGTTAAACGTGTCAGAGGACAATTGATAAGGGGAACCCTGTCATGTGTCGGGGCCGACAGTAAACGGGTCAGAGGACGATTGACAAGGGGAAGTGTGACACTTTAATAAAAAGTGAGAACTGTAGTAAAAGTTGGTTAATTTAATTAAATTAACATCGTGGGACTTGGGAATTTAAAATCATATTGGTGTGCCTTTATAAATGGGGATTTTTGCGGGTAGTTAGTGGTTTATTTTTATCGCGTTTAAATTATTCCGTTTAATTTAAAATATTCTATTGTGATATTTATTGCGTATAATGCTACTGTCTGGATTCAAGGATCCTATTTGAGGGGAGTAGTGTGTATTCTTGCTCAGGGCTTTGGCTCTGATACATGCGTTGGCTAATCTTTTTCAGGATTTAATTTGGAGAAGCTGCATAAGTTTATCGGAGTTATCATTGGAGGTGCAGCTGGAGTTATTTACTTTATGGCATAGTTTGGTTTAGACTTTCTTTTCCAGTCGTATTATGAGACTTCATTGGAGTTTTTTTTTGGGCCACTTGGTTCCAAAGTTTTTTAGAGGATCTCTGTTGGGATTATTCAGATTTTATTTAATCACTATTGGAGATTGGATTTTTTGGAGTTAGCATGTGATGGATCTTTTATCGCTTAGTTATTTGTGATCATTTGAGATTGACTCAATTTTGTAACTTATGGACTAATTTATTTATGTCTCATATCTATCTCATGCTAAGAATGGTATTTATTTAGTTCATGCCCGACTTAGTTTTGGTGGCGGCCAACGCCAGAATTAGGCGGGGTGTGACAGCCCATTCCTAGTTTTTATCAGAGTTATTATTCAGTTTACTTTACCGTTCTTTTAGTTGGATGGATTTTACTATGAGTCTGTGAATTCGAATTTGGAACTGGGAGGTTTTATCCAGTCTTATTTATTTCTGTGTTTGATTCATGTTCAGTGTTTAGTATATTCACGTGTATTATTCATGGTTTACATTTTTATAATTAAATAAAGAAATGGTTTTATTTGGTTATACGTAAAGGAAAAAGTTTTTGGCGCCTAGCTTAATTCTATGTTAGGTGATTAATATGTTTATAAGTTTTTCGACAATGATGCTAAGAATGAGCCAACTGAACATTCTGTTTTAAATTTGGTAAAGGACTGATCACCCTATATTTTATTGGACAGGGTGTCACATTTAGGGAAATCCTTATTCCCGTGGTCCCTCTCTCCACAACCATAACAATTGCTAGAGAACCCTCCTTCTTCTGGCTCTGGCCTTACTGGCCTCCCCCACCATTCTCTCAACATTGATGGAACTAAGGAATGAATGTGCATATGTTGATATTGAGGACCTTACTGGTCCTACCTGAACTTACCACTATTGGATTGGTCACTTTCGGACTTAAAAATCTTAGTCCTATCCTCATGTCAGAAGTCACGCTTCTGTTGCTATTGTGCCCCACTGGCACAATTCCTGTCTGTCTCCATCCAGACTGTTTTCCTTTTTCCTGTTGTGGGAAATTTCAATACAGGTGGTCCTTCTCTCCACATAGAGGATACCTTATTATTCCCTCGCCTATCTATGGCCCCACTGGCCATGTTGGTGTGTCCTTCTATCGGACCTGGTAGCCTTGACCCTCATGACTACCCCTCCCATTGTCCCTTTAGGCTCTGTTGGCCCTTGGGAACTCGTCGTTGGACTTTATGTCTCTGACTAAATCCACCGTCACTTGGTAGGATTTGAATTAATTTAAAACATCTAAATGGGTCCCTTACTGGGTATACCCTTCAGTCGTGCTTTACTAGCACTATTAAATGTCATCTCGTTCTTACATTAGATTCTCTAACCCTATTAGTTCCTCTATCTTAGAAGTGTTGATGTAAGCTTGCAATCAAAAGATATTAATGACCTCAACACTAGTAATCCTAGTCGAATTTCCCATCTGTTCTTGTGTATTCTCCCCCGAGTCCATTATCCACTTGCGGGTTCCTTTATCATTCTCCGTATCCCCTTTGTCGGTTACGAAGTTCGCTAAATAAGGTATCGTCACTCTCACGATCGGTCACTATCTTACCCACTTAATAAACTATGAAATCCCATTCGCATCCCTGTCTGAACAACGGATGGACAATCTCATGGTCACATCATATCCAAAATTTCTCGTTTGATTCCATATATTCTTCTTCCTACGTGGTGACTGACTCTCGTCACCCAACGCTGCTCCTATGAGCTAACATTTTTCCACAATTTAATTATGGTGCCGGTACACTCTATCCAAATTGTCTTTGGATTACCTCCATCATGTCCATCACACTACCTTTCTTTCCAGGACTCCTTCAGATGACTCCTCGAAATAATCCTCCCAAACTCTCCCTGCCTACAATGCTGGGTGAGTCCAAAATTGTATCACCATTCTCTACAACAGTTATTGGGGAAACTAATGTCCCCGAGTGATTATCCTATTCGTCAACTTACCCAAACATTAATAATGGTTACATCTATCACGGTCATCATTCCTCAAATATTATACGTTTTTCGCCTCTCCTATCCTCATACAGTACTTCTAATGACCCTCGCTGGTCGGCCGATATTGTTAGATATACCACACCCAACCGAACTCGTATATGAATCACATCAACTATACTTAATAGCAGGAGAACGTAAGTTCCATACGTATAGGAATACAACAATCCAATAATAAGGCTTTATATCAAAGAATGATAAGTTGAAACGTGAAAAGCCGTACAGACCCTAAGGACACTAGAACCTGATGCTCTGATACCATCTGTGACACCCCGCCTAATAAAATACTGGGTGATCAGTCCTATATCAAATTAAATAGGAATATCATTTGGTTCATGATTAACATCACTGTTAAAACTTTTTAAAACATTACTAACCACCTAGTATTCAAAAGGCTGGTGTCAAATTTTATCTTTTTAATTAAACAAACACAGCATGCAAAAATATAACTAAACCAATCACACCATCTGGAACTGAAACCAACTGAATAATTATTAAGAGACTTGCCGAATAAACCATTGGAAAAAATCCCAATCTAAATAAATATCCAACAATCAATAAAATAAATTGAAACTCAATCTGAAAGTAACTGGGCAACATGCCCTACATGTACTATGACTGAGAGAAAATCCCTAAGCTAGGAACAAAGGAATGGAGCGTCTAATACAAACTCCTGCTAGGATCCACATGTTCCGCAGCTGCGTGTCCCTAGAATAAATATCAAGTCTGGCGTTCCTGTGGAGGGACACCTAAAAGGTTTTGAAATTATTTTTATAGCAAGGGTTAGAACACAAAATATTTTAAAAATATTTAGCAAGTGAATTAAAATGCAGCAATTTAAAATGTAAGAATTCTCTTCAAATTTAGGTTAGTGTCGCATTCACTTGAGATACTGCTCACCCCTCATCTAGAGTGAGCACCTAACGTCCTATACTTAGCCCACCGTGTTGTACTACCCAAGCTAACTAGACTATAGTATTTAACCAAACTTATCTACACGTCTAAGTTTCCCGTACCGCCCATACAGTACATCATTTTATTAACATTTCTCATATGTTAAATAATTCTATTGTAACATTTGAATTATGTTATCTTTTCATATTTATATTTAAGTTTCACTTAATGTCACACCCCACAAAATCCGACAGACGGGGTGGCTAGCCACCGCCGCCGAACTATGCCGGGTGTGAACTAAATAAATACCATTTTCAGCATGAGATAGATATGAGACATAAATAATCAGTCCATAAGATAAATAGTTGAATCAATCTCAAATGATTATAAACCACTAAGCGATAAAATATCCAACACATGCTAACTCCGAATAAATCCAATCTCCAAAAATGATTAAATAAAACCTAAATAATAAAGATCTGAATAATTCAACATAAATCCTCTAAACAACTTTGGAACCGAATGGCCCAATAAAACTTCAATGAAGTCTCAAAATTAAATACGACTGGAAAAGAAAGTCTAACTAAACTATGCCATAAAATAAATAACTCCAGCTGCACCTCCAAATAATAACTCCGATAAACTTATGTATCTTCTCCAATTCTAATCCTGAAAAAGATTAGTTAACGCATGGGTCAGAGCCAAAGCCCCGAGCAAGAATACACACTACTCCCCTCAAATAGGATACTTGAATCCAGACAGTAGCATTATACGCAATAAATATCACAATAGAATATTTTAAATTAAATGGGATAATTAAACGCGATAAATATAAATTACTAATTACCCGTAGGAATCCCCATTTAAAAGGCACACCAATATGAGTTTAAAATTTCCATGTCCCACGATGTTAATTTATTAAATTAACCAATTTTTATTATTGTTCTCACTTTTTATTAAAGTGTTACACTTCCCCTTGTCAATCTCCCTCTGACCCGTTTAAACTGTCGGCCCCGATACATGACAAGGTTCCACACACGACATGACATAAATTGCCCTCTGACCCGTTTAAACTGTCGGCCCCGACACATTATATCGCCACAAATTTTAATACCCATTTTTATCTTAGGCATTAATTCTCAATTTCTTAATTTATAATCCCCCCTTTTAATCGATGTGAGATCCTCAAAATACCCCTTAGTCCCATAACTAAGGGTTCCTAAGTTATTCTGTAACACCCCGCCCGCGCTCGGGGAGAGTGGGACGGAGCGCTACTATCGATAAAAACTGAACTAAATCCACAAATAAATACAAATAAATACCCCTTAGTCCCATACTATCGATCACAAGGTATAGAGCATCTAAATCCCACAATATACAAAGAGAATCCACTAATATCAATCTTCAAATAAATACAACAAAGTCTCTCGAAATAAAACAACTTTCTATCTCGAAATAAAATGCTCTATACAACAAAAATAAATACAAACTTCTCATCTTGTCTTCTCGAATAATCTTCCCAAAATAATCCACGCTAAAATCCATTCTCCAAATCAAATCCAAAGCGCACAAAATCCGTGCTAACCTGCCACTAAAAGAAAATATGGGGAAGTACACAATACGACAGGAAATATGCTCAACAAATATTAGCGGTGAATAAAATGTAACAATACGAATACGAATATTCAAATCAAATGTGAATCTCAATAGGAATTATATAAATATAATTTCTCAACAACACATTAATCGGGTCACCAGGCCTCACCACCGTACCGCGCCTATGTATTTTTCTAGCATATCTGGAAAAAGGAATATTGGCGGGTGCCCAACCTCAGTGCCATATTAAAATCTTATGACAACATGCGCAACACCAAAATAATACCACGTGAATCAAAATTAAATTCCAACAAATATTTTCCATAATTTCAATGAATTTATCAATTCAAATATAAGTTCAAATAAACATGAAACCAATGGAATAACACTCGCGAGATTACGGAGCATATTGTGTAAAACCCCATACCTCAAACCACCAAAAGATAACAACAACAAATCTGCCTAGAAGAATTAGAATACACCATCAAAATCTTCTCCAAGAATCATAAAAAACTTCTCCAAGAATCAATACCAAAATAGCCCCCAAGAACACATCAAAACCTAAGGTTTAATGAAAAAATTAAAGGGGCAAAGTGTGTATAAAAGAGCGAAAAAGAAAATATGTTTGTTGCCAAAAAGTTGAACAAAAAAGGGTCACCCACGACCTTATTTTATAAGGCAAAAACACAAGAGTTGTAAACAAATCAAACTCTTTAAAATGCTTGCTGCTCACATTTTTTGGAGGGGTCGATCGATCGATCATGCCTAAAATCTGACAGTTCGCCTTGAAAAAATTATAAGGGATAAAAATTATAAAATCAATATAAAATCCGTTTTAACTCCATTTTTCGAAGCCGTTTGAAATTCTCGCCTTTAAATCTACATCAAAATACTATAAGTTTATATGCATGAGAAATGGATTTTAAACCCCAAAATCCTACTACATGGTTTAAACATATTTTTCACACAATATTTGTCAAATAAATATTTATTTCCAAACATTTTATTCCATAAAATGTTTAACACCAATATTTCTAGAAATACCCATTCTAACAAAATATATCCTCTTTCAATATTCCAAACCTTTAATATTTACTTATTCTTTATTTTTTAGCAAAATATCATTTTTTCAACAAAATCACATTATTTGCTAGCATTTTATTCCATAAAATGTTTTTCATCAAAATAACTAGAAAATACACCATTTTCATAACATCAACTTTCATTATTTCAAAACCTAGAAATAATTATCCATTCTTAAATTTTAACAAAATAACATTTTCCAACATTTTTATTCTATTAAAATGTTTATTATTATTTTTACTATAAAACCCATCACAAACATCCTACTCTTAATATTCCAATAATCAAGACTAAAAACACATAATTAAAGTCTTAATCTAAGAGTAGAGTTTCACCCACCTCTATGGTCTCCGATGGTGGCCAAAGTCTGTGGGTAGGAGAAGCCCCACTTCCAAAGGTGGCCACAGAAGGGTTGCCAAAAGCTCCTCCAACAAGCTTCATTTGAACTCCAAGCAAAAGACACTTTATCCTCTCCAAGAAAAGCTCCATCTCCATCTCCAAAAACCCCCAACAATACTTCCCAAAATTCTTAGCTCTTGTTTAAACCATGGTGGAAATGGGTCTTTTGGGGTTGAATACACCATGGAAATGGTGGAAAAATTAATATTTAGTGGTGGAATGGTTGTGGGTGAGGGTGGAAGACCACCCACTTCTTCCATTTCTCTCTCACTCTTCTCCTACTTCTTCTCCCTTGTGACACCCCGTCTAATTGTATATCGGGTGATTAGGCCTTTATCAAATTAAAATAGGTTTCTCATATGGTTCATCCTTAGCATCACTGTCGAAAAAAATAATTACTAACAACCTAAGTTAATTAAACCGATACTAAATTTTATCTTTCAAAAAAACAATATAAAAGGATAGTTGGAAAACAAAAATAACATACACAAGATATTAGAATCCAAACCATCACTAATATGTAAAAGCAACTAAGACATGCCAAATAAACCATCGGCTAAAAAACACAACCAAGCAATAATCCACAATCCAACTACTAAGTAAAACTGATACAAAACTGGAACTGTAATGGAGTCAACTGACATGTCTACATATGAAAAACAAGAATGAGATCCTATGCTAGATCTATATGAAGGAGTCGGCTACTCAATAATCCTATCAGCATCCACAGTGCTACAACTCCAAATCCTTGGAATGAAATCAAGTATGGTGCCCTTCACTACACCAAATCTGCCGAATTGTCACGATCATTGACCTTGACAAGTTGGACTTGTCAAGGTCAATGACCGTGATAATTCTGGGCGAGACAACTTTTTTTATCACGGTCTTGTCACGATCATTGACCGTCAAAATTCGTTAGACTTGTCACGGTCATGTCAAGGTCCTTGACCTTGACAAGCTTTGTCACGGTTTACGACCGTGACAAATCCGTGACAATGTTAAAAAAATTATCACGGTCAAAGATCGTGACAAGTCAGTGACAAATTTCTTTGTCAAGGTCTTGTCACGGTCAATGACTGTGACAATTCTGGGCAGAATTGAAAAAAAAATCTGCTAGGTAGTATGGTCACTGCCACTGCCCAGCAGTATATATGTACCTGTTATAGCAACGTTGTACATGTTCAAACATTATATATCCAGATAAAATAGAGATAGTTACATTCAAAATAGAAACAATCCCATACCTGTTCAAAACTTTGGGATTCTACAGAAAGTACCTCAACTGTTTAACTCCATTGTTCGACCCCAATCCCATAATTTTGATTATCTTTAGGTGTGATCTCAAACAATCAGGTACATACCATTCCAACCACGATGTCCCGATTTGTTCACAAAAAAATGAAAAATCCTAATATAAGAAGAAACAACATCACCATCAATTTTCTCAAATCTACAAACTATTTAGCTGGAAGTGATGTTATGAACCCTTGACGTAACTCAAAGATAAAAACCTCTAGAAGAGGACAACTTTTGAGAAAATCCAGCACCAATTTCCAGTTCCAGTTCCATTATAAGAATCAGCCACTGCAAGACGCTGCATAAGAGTGTAGTGCCACCCAACAAGCAAATATTCATAAAAATCGAAATCAAAATCAAAATCAAAATTGAAATTTAAATATTCATATAAATATAAATACATTACGTGTAGTGCCACCTAAACAGCTAATGTACCCTGGGCAATCGTGTCAAATATAATTCCCTTCATATTTGAACACTAAGAAATGCCATAATCCTATGGAGTTATGCTCTGCAAATTCCTTCCAACCGTTGTGTAGCCAAACATCACCAGTTGAAGTTGTTAATTCCAGTTTCCATATTTTCCCATGTTTTGCTAGAGGTTCCAAGTGCTGGGGTATGGAAAGTGGAATTGACAACTTCAACTGGTGATGTTTGGCTACACAACGGTTGGAAGGAATTTGCAAGGCATCACTCCATAGGATTATGGCATTCTTAGTGTTCGGATATGAAGGGAATTCTCGCTTCATTTTTGGAGCTAACGGATAGACGAAGAGATTCAGTCTCCTCTCCACAAATAAGACACCCCAAATAACTATGTACTAATCATCTATTAAAGGTAAGAAGCGTATATTCATGGATTAGTATAAACAAAACTTAAATTTCAAATTCAAATTCAATTTATAATAGAAAGTTCCTCCAAAAGTAACAACTTTAAGCCACTAAGAATATTATACATAAATTATGCAGTCCCAAACTGTCTAAACGGATTGGAATATTTTGATACAAATTGGAATATTTATTACAAATTGAAAAATTGTTTAAAATTCAGGTTATCATAAAAAATGGATTGATATTCGGCAGGAACAGCCAAGTCATCCACACTACTATTTAGACATTGTGGTGCGTGTTGGACAATTGACCAAGGCTCGTTGTTGATATACTCCGAGTAAAACACTTGGTTAACCTTTTGAAATGAACAAACAAACGACTCATCCCTCAAGTGGTCGTTGCTCTTCAACTTGTTCAAGTCAACCATGATCAAATTGGTGACAAGATCAACTTTATAAGCATTTTTATCCTCAAATATTACCCAGTCACAGTAAAATATAAACTCTTTAAAGCTTATATAATCCAATTCAAATATATTTCGGATTACACTATAGTAAGTCATTTCAGCTTCAACGAGGTTTTTATCTTTTGCGCTCGCTCGAAAGAAAGTAAGATCCTTGTATGAAATGCCCGAGTTCTGTACATTTGTACTTTCCTCATACACTTTAGCGCAAAAAATGTAACCATTCAATCGATACTTTTTGTACTCTTGTGCCACGAACAAGGGTCCAGTGGCTAGACGAGCAAGCCTTGATGTCGCATCACCCGTCTTTAAGAGCTGAGAATATAGATAAATTAATTATATTAGTGGTAAAATTTGAGTGTAATGTAACATTATATAACGATTATTTTCATTATAATTATCTCTTGTGTCAACCACAACCTAAATTCGTTGTCTGATTGTATCATTGTTTTTCGTCTTTTATTGTTCTCACAGGCTTCATATTTTCTGCATATTACAAAATTAATCATGTATAAAATAATCTAAAATAATGTTAAACATTATAATAATCGAAACTTACTTTTTCCATTCTTCGATATCTTCATGTGTGTCAAATAGATAATGAGCTACTTGTTCATGTTGCATACTCGTTAATTTCACTCGTTTTCCCATCACATGACCACCATCATCGACGAACTCATCAGTGTCATCAACGCTAATCGAGTCAGGCATATATTCACGAGTATATATTGATGACTCCACGGTGATGTATTCCTCTGTAATTGATCCTGCAATGTATCGCGTATTCTTGACGTAATATTTAAAAACTTTCATCAATCTTTCAAACGGATATATCCACCGATATCTAACTGGACCACAAAGAAGTGCCTCGTCACATAGGTGTACCAACAAATGAACACTTATGTCAAAGAATGCTGGGGGAAAGTACTTCTCCAATACACAAATCGCTTCGATCACCACCAATTTTGCTGCCACTATGTGTTCTCGATTGACTACCTTCTCACACAAGAGGGATAAGGTAATATTAATTTGCATAATAGCCCTCCGTAAACCCTTGTTCTTGGAGAAATAGTGCTTAAACAATAGAGGAACCAATTGCATGATCACATGCCAATCGTGGGACTTACACTTATGTAAATCATGAGTAACATAATTCACAATCCTTTGCAAGTTGGACGAAAAAGTAGATGGAACCTTCAAATTATATATTATATCTAAAAGCAACTTCCTTTCCCTTCTTGTCAAAGTAAACGCACCAAGGGAAATTATTGTCCTTCCGCTACTATCTTCTTTCAACCATAGTTGTGGCTTAAGTTTCAACGATTTAAGGTCTTTTCGTGCATTTTCTCCATCCTTCGAATGACTCCCCCCAAGGCAAGTGCCCACAATATGTTTAACGAAGTTCTTCTCTGCATGCATCACATCCAATACATGGCGCACTGGGTTATTCTTCCAATAAGACTAGTCAAATAAAATTAACCTCCGAGACCATGCCTTTCTTGTCTCAGTTTCATTCCCAGTTAGGGTCTTCTTATGCTTGACATTCTTAAATTTAGGATTCTTACCTGGCATATTAGGGCCACATTCAGAAGATTTACTTTTAATTTTTGTACCCGAAAGTTGTCTCGATGGTAGCCTATGTTCAACCCCGCCTAATAAAAAATTGGAACCTTTCTCAGATCTGAAACTATGAGCCGGGGGTAAAAACCTCAGGTGGCAATGGTATACATTTTTTGAGACAAAGGATAGACGAAGAGATTCAGTCTCCTCTCCATAAATAGGACACCCCAAATAACCATGTACTACACAACCGGATAATGTCCCATAAGCTGGAAAATCATGAATTGCCCAAATCAACATAGCATTCAGCGTAAACTCTTCTTTTCTAAAAGAGTCAAATGATTGCACACCCTCTTTCCATAACTCATTTAATTCTACTACCAAAGGAGTCAGGTAGATGCCGATGTCATCACTTGGTGCCTTTAGCCTAGGTATCAACAAAGCCATCATCAAAAATTTAGGTCTTATACACCGTGAATGAGGGAGGTTGAGTGGGGCTAGGATCACTGGCCATACACTCTGATTGGTTCTTAGATTTCCAAATGGATTGAAACCATCTGTTGATATAGCCAAACCAATGTTGCGTTGTTCTCCAGCAAATCGGGATACTCAAAATTCATCCTCCTCCAGGTAGTAGAATCAGTAGGATGACACATGATATTCCCCCTACTTCTGCCTTAGCATGCTAAGTCATTGCCTCTGCTATCCATGGTACTATGAAAATCCGCTTTAATCTAGGCCCAACGGGAAAATATTTCAATACTTTTAGAGGCACTTTTGAGCTTGTGCCTTCCTTACTAGTAGATTGGACATATCTAGGTTCATCGCATATCGATCGAGATTTTCATACTCCTTTCGGTATAGTATGAAGTCATACACACAAGCATGAATCGATTTATACTTCATTCCCAAACCTTTCAAACTGTTCTTCATAACATGATAGCTATTTGGAAGTGTATTCTCCTTGGGTAATAAGCCCTTCACCCATTTCAGAATTCCTATCACGCTATTGCCAGACAAATCATACTGCGTCTTCAAACTGTGAAAACCAACCATGACATGTAAAGTTGTTTGATCTTTCTCACAACCAGAGTATAACGGTTGGGTCGCCTTAAATTTTAAACTTTGGAAGTCATCGTTAAGTTTTATCGTGATATCTTCACGAGCACTTGAATCTTCTACATCATCAGTAACCTCATTCTCCTATGCTTCATAAACTCCGTAAGCATCATCAACTAAATCCTCTAACATATTATGATCTACGTCGTCCCTTTTACATCTATTCTACTTGTTGAAGGCTGTTGTGAAGGTTAATCGAGGACAAAAGGAACTTTCAATTCACCGTAAAAACTCCAAAATCGATAACTATCTTGCATACCCGATCTTAACAAATGTAGTTCAACTGTTTTCCACTCAAACACCTTACCATTCTTACACCAAGCATACGTACATGGAAACTCTTCATCATTATGACATCTCTTTGCATATTTCACAAATTCGTTAGCACCTCTACGAAACACATCCCCCATTCTATTTGTCTCACCCATCCACTCTTTGTATTTCGAATATCCCATCACAGCTACCACAACTAATAACCTATTAAAGGTAAACAAAACTTAGATTTATAGTATGTTTCATTTAATTATGTCTTATTCATATTCAAATTCAATTTATAATAGAAAACTCTATTTCCTCCATCTCCTCTAAAGGGTGAGTGGTCCTATCCCATTCAAGACCGCATTTTTTTGTAATATACTTAACAGCTCATGCACATTGTTACGATTTGAAAAAAATTCGACAGCATATCCCCGTAATTCTCCAAGTACACGACGTAGATTGGCAAGTGTGAGTGTTATTTCAATTGATCAATTGAAATAACAGTCACACTTGTCAATTTAGTATGTACCCAGAGAACATTAAGATATGACTGCAGAACTTCCTCCAAAAGTAACAATTTTAAGCCACTGAGAATATTATACAGAAATTATACAGTCTCAAACTGTCCAAACGGGACAATTCAAGAGATCTCATTACAGGGGTAATGACTCTTGAAAGGGTCTAAGAGCTATTGAATGCGTACGCATAAGAACTAGAAGGCTATATTTAATTTCAAGTATGTTTCATTTAATTATCATACTATATATATTGTTCGATATACAAAGTAATTTTTAAAAAAAGTTGAAAAATCTCACACCCATATGGACAATAATCCAGTGGTCATGCCACTTTTAAAACTAACCAACCCAACATTTACTAAACAAAATAATCCAACAGCAATGTCAACAACAAATGTGTATCCCGTACTCTATCTAATTCATCTACTCAATTAATTCATTTCATCAATTAAACTAACAATTAATGTATACAATTATTAATTTACTAATTTACTTTCATCTAAAACTATACAATTAAAGTTACAATTAAAGCTATACAATTGTTCAGATTGCCCCACCACACACACACACGCACCCACCACACCCCCACACCGCCACCCCACCCCTTCCCCCCGCCACACATACACACCCCACCCCCACCACACCCCCTGCTCCCTCACCCCACCACACACACACGCACACACCTGCACACACACAACCCACCGCCCCCACCCCACCACGCACACACCTGCACACACACACACACCCACCCCCACCACCCCCTGTCCCCCTCCCCCCACCACACACCACCACATACATATATATACACACGTATAGAAATGAAAGAGAAAGAGAGGAAAAAAACATACCTTAGAGAGAGAGAGAGAGCTGGAAATCGCTTAGAGAGAGGAAGAGAGGGAAAACAAAAAAAAAGTGGGAAAAAAGAAAGCGTAGGATTTTTTACTGAACAATTTGTCACAGACGTGTCACGGTCTTTGACCGTGACAATACTAAAAATATTGTCACGGTCTTTGACCGTGACAAGTCCGTGACACGTAAATTTGTCACGGGCTTGTCACTGTCAAAGATCGTGACAAGTCTTTGTCACGTTCTTGTCACGGTCAATGATCGTGACACAAAACACGTGTTTGTTGTCACGGTCAATGACCGTGACAAGGCTAAGCGGCTAAAGGGTGCCAATTTGCCCATTTTGGTGTAGTGCTTATGGCTGGACACCTAAAAGATTTTGAAAACATTTTTATAGCAAGGGTTGGTAGTCAAAAAAAATTTAAACACATTGAACAAGTAATTTATCGCAATTAAAATCCATTATTGATTACACATATTATGTACACACACACTCCCTTGAGTCTCCTCACCCCTCATTTAGTGTGTACACCTAACGTCCTATACATAGCCCACCTAGCTATCATACCCAAGCTATCTCGACTAAAGTATATAACCAATCTTATCCATGTTCTACCCTCCCGTACCGTCCATACAACACGCTTCATTATTAACATTCTCGCATATTTTAGTTTTCATATAACATGCACATGTGTTATGTTTAATCATCATAATCAAGACTCACTACTTACTTAATTTATAAAGCATTTTAGATTTATCATTTGACTTCCATAATTAAGTTTCACTACTTAATCTACTAGATATTCCCAATCTATTTTTAAATCTTGAAATTAAATTTCTCTCTACTTAATATATATATATATATATATATATATATACACACGATAAGGATTATTGGTCCGGCTAATCATCGACCCCAAATCGAGCTTTCATGTATTGGTCCGAATAATCATCGACCCCAATACCGAATTAAGCATACCTTAGGTATTCACACAGCCTAAATATCAATAGAATAGGTATTCATGCAACCCAATTATTTATACTAGTACGTAATATTTTTCACACTAATATTCCTCGTACTTTATCATTTATTTACGAGTTTACTTCACTTTCGTAATTATTTGGGTGTTCACAACACTCTAAGGTTCTAGTTAACCGTCGTTACATAATAATTCAATAGTCCCCATCCTTACTCTACTGATCTCTGAAGTTTCATTAGATTCACGTAATTCTTTATCCATCTCTCAGATTCATTACGAGTTACTTTACCCAATCCCATTCCCGTCTTAATTATCTCATTAAGCCGAAGTCGTACTACGCTTGTAGGCCTACTATAAACTAATAAATCTCCCAATAATATTTTCACAAGTGCATAAGTATTCCCCAACCATTTCCATTTAGGAATAAAAGAGAAAAAGGAAAATTTTAGAAATTCAGAGCACCGGATCGATCCACTTCCCAAGACCGGACTGACCTGTTTTTTAGCAACTTTGTTCTCTATCTTGCAGCAGCGTTTTTACACATTTTTAAGACCCAAATCTCATAAATTCTTCACCAAATTCACAATGAATTGTTCCTAACTATTTCTACCTGAGTTAAGATGATTTCTAACGTTTCAAACACATTAAAATATCACCGAAAACAATCAAGAATGAATCAAACCCCCAAATCTCTTTCATAATCTAGTTTTGTGTTCATCCATTAAATTCCATTCAAAACCCAGATTTAAATCCGTAGTAATAATCAAAACTCTTCTGATTGACAATCTTCTACAGATACAGACCCTAACTACATGCAATTTTACCCAATCATGAAATCAATTACTGGATTTCATCAAAGGTTTTGAACTAAAAAATCAATTTATTTATGAAATCCCAACACATGGGTGTTATAACTTCAATTAAATTTGCAATAAACACTTGCCATAGATTGATTGATCTCCTTTCGTGGTTCTTGGTTGGTGATTGATTGCGTCTTCTCCAATTTTCCTTTCCAACTGTCTTGAGGTGCAAGAAACCCTTCACCACCATCACAATTCTCTCCTTAGGATTAGGGAATTAAATATCGGGTAATCAGGCCTTTATCAAATTAAAATAAGTTTCTCATATGGTCCATCCTTAGCATCACTATCGTAAAACAGGTTAATTACTAACCACCTAAATTAATTAAATCGGTGCCAAATTTTATCTTTCAAATAAACAGGATAAAAGGATAGTTGGAAAACAAAAATAACATACATAAGATACTAGAATCCAAACCATCACTAATATGTAAAAGCAACTAAGACATGCCAAATAAACCATTGGCGAAAAACCACAACCAAACAATAATCCATAATCCAACTACTAAGTAAACTTATACAAATCTGGAACTGTAATGGAGTCAACTGACAACATGTCTACATATGAAAAACAAGAATGATATCCTATGCTAGATCTGAATGAAAGAGTCGGTTACTCAATAATCCTGTCAGCATCCACAGTGCTACAACTATAAATCCATGGAATGAAATCAAGTATGGCGCCCTTGTGGCTAGACACCTAAAAGGTTTTGAAAACATTTTTATAGCAAGAGTTAGTGCTCAAAACATTTTAAACACATTTAATAAGTAATTTATCGCAATTAAAATCGGTTATTAATTATACATGTTAGGTACACACACAGTCCCCTGAGTCTCCTCTTCCATCATCTAGTGTGCACACCTAACGTCCTATACTTAGCCCCCACCTAGCTATCATACCCAAGCTATCTCGACTAAAGTAGATAATCGATCTTATCCATGGCCCTCCCGTACCGCCCATACATTCTCGCATGTGTTATGTTTATTAACATTCTCGCATACTTCAGTTTTTATATAACATTCACATGTGTTATGTTTAATCATCATAATCAATCCTCACTACTTCATTCATAAAGCATTTAAGATTTATCATTCGACTTCCATAATTAAGTTTCACTACTTAATCTACTGTAGATATTCCCAATCTATTTTTAAATCAAGATATTAAGTTTCTCTCTAGTTAATTTATCATTTAGATGTATATATATATATCACACAATATATACGGTAAGGATTATTGGTCCGGCTAATCATCGACCCCAATCATCCTATCATTTACATTTGTCTGGATATCCCTCGACCCCAAAGTAAATGTTATGCATATGTATATTGGTCCAAATACTCATCGATCCCAATATCTTTTAACTTCGATTTGGTCTGGATAATCATCGACCCCAATACCGAATTAAGCATACCTTAGGTACTCACACTGCTTAAATATCAATATAATAGGTATTCACGTAACCCAATTATTTATACTAGTACGTATTATTTTTCTCACTAATATTCCCCGTACTTTATCATTTATTTACGAGTTTACTTCACTTTCGTAATTATTCGGGTATTCACAACACTCTAAGGTTCTAGTTAACCCTTATTACATAATAATTTGGTAGTCACCATCCTTATTCTACTGATGTCCGAAGTTTCATTAGATTCTCGTAGTTCTTTATCCATCTCTCAAATTCATTACGAGTTACTTTACCCAATCCCATTCCTGTCTTAATTTTCTCTTTAAGACGAAGTCATACTCCCCTCATAGGCATACTATAAAATAATAAATCTCCCAATATTATTTTAACAAGTGCATAAGTATTCCCCTGCCACGTCCATTTAGGAATACAATAGAAAAAGGGAAATTTTAAGAAATTCAGAGCATCGGATCGATCTGCTTCCCAAGACCGAACCGATCCGCTATTCTATTAAGGCCGGACCGATCTGTTTTTCTGCAACTTAGTTCTCTGTTTTGCAACAACGTTTTTACACCTTTTTAATACCCAAAACTCATAAATTCTTCACCAAATTCACAATCGATTTTTCCTAGCTATTTCTACCTGAGTTAAGACGATTTCTAACGTTTCAAACATATTAAAACTTTACCGAAAACAATCAAGAATGAATCAAACCCCCCAAACTCTTTCATAATCTAATTTTGTGTCCATCCATTAAATTCCATTCAAAACCTAGATTTAAATCCGTAGTAATAATCAAAACTATTCGGATTTACAATCTTCTGCAAATGCAAACCCTAACTACATACAATTTTACCCAAACATGAAATCAATTGGTGCGTTTCCCTCGACCCGAAAGTAAATGTTATGCATATGTATATTGGTCTGGATACTCATTGACCCCAATATCTTTTAACTTCAATTTGGTCCGGATAATCATCGACCCCAAATTGAGCTTTCATATATTGGTCCAGCTAATCATCGACCCCAATACCGAATTAAGCATACCTTAGGTATTCAAACTGCCTAATATCAATAGAATAGGTATTCACGCAACCCAATTATTTATACTAGTACGTAATATTTTTCTCACTAATATTCCCCATACTTTATCATTTATTTACGAGTTTACTTCCCTTTCATAATTATTTGGGTGTTCACAACACTCTAAGGTTCTAGTTAACCCTTGTTACATAATAATTCAGTAGTCCCCATCCTTACTCTACTGATCTCTGAAGTTTCATTAGATTCCCGTAATTCTTTATCCATCTCTCAGATTCATTACGAGTTACTTTACCCAATCCCATTCCCGTCTTAATTTTTTATTTAAGGCGAAGTCGTACTCCCCTCGTAGGCCTACTATAAAATAATAAATATCCCAATATTATTTTCACAAGTGCATAAGTATTCCCCCACCACGTCCATTTAGGAATACAAGAGAAAAAGGAAAATTTTAAGAAATTTAGAGCACCGGGCCGATCTGCTTCCCAGGACCAGTCTGGTCCGCTATTCTAAGAATTATAATAATGGCATGAACGAGCTACTCAAATTCTACCGAGAGAGTGCCCTTTCAATGGTCATTGGAGTGAAAAACGTATTGTCAAGTTTAGCTCTCGAAGAAGAAAAGGTCAACAGTGATCCAAACATCACCAATTATGACCTCATCATTGAAGTTGTAGAAGACACTGGCTTTGGTGTTATTCTCATAAACACTGGCTTTGGTGCTGATATACTTTTGATATTTTTACGTTTGACTTTTGAGGTTTTTGGAGTTCATTTTTTATAGGTTCAACTTTGTTTTTATTAAGTTTTTTTGGGTTCAAATTGGCTTTGTTTATTACTTAGATATCAACTACTTTTAACAAAACACAACAATGCTAATTCATTCCAGCAAAACATATCTTCTATTAGCTACTTTTGTTTGATTGGATATGCTAATTCTATTTGTTTACATGAATATTTGCAATATACATAATCCTAAAGGACGAATATCAGACATAATCCTAAGAGGTACTTCATACCAGAAAAAAACATAAATAAATCCTCAATTTTTAGATCATGCAAAGTATTTTACTCACCGTTGCAGGTGAGTTCTGTAGATGTTTGGGGGACAATTACGAAAACGTGGTTGATGCAAAGTTAAATATTGTATGATGTCATGGGATATGTTTGCGAAGAAGAGTTATGGCTTTTAATATTATTAATTTTTCACTTTATTTATATTATAACTTACTCTCTATATTTGATATACACATTTCTTTCGATTTTCAATAACTTAATCTTTAAGAACTATTAGGTTTGATTAATGAATATATATTTTATGTAGCAGTTGAGTAGCTATGTTCATAATTCCTACTATCACATTGATAATTTGGTTTTTCTGTTGATAAATACTATTGTAGTTGATTCCGGAATTAAATATCGTGCATATTGCCAAATGATTCTTAGGTACTTGGTGGGGGAATTTCCCCACTAGGCGGGGAATTATTGAGAGCTATAAGAGAGACCGACAAGAATTGGAGACCTCAATCATAATCATCAATGTATCTCTCATTACGGTACCTCTGTCTCTTTCTCTGTTTTTCATTTGTGTTCTTCGTTCACCATCATATATATGCAATTAGGTCCTTCTAAGACCATTTTTTATGTATAGATGATGCATCATTAAATGTTTTAAAACATTATTATCCACACATCAAACCACCATTACATTGATAATAACCTTAAATACCTGCCTTTGTCTTTAGGTTGCTAACATTCTTCCACATTATGACTTAACATAGCCTACTTAATTGATAAATCAAAGATTTGTCACGATGTTTATATGTTTTTTACCGTATAGTTCAGTTTCTAGGCATATCATATTTGATGATGAAGTTCTCATCGATGTTTCTATGCGCTTGATGCCCATAATCGCAAAACATTGATGTGTAGATGTATAGGACACCATGCATAGGATTTCCATTCAGGTGACGAGCTGTAGCTGTTGTGGAAGTTACAGGGCCTTGCTAGTAGACGCTTCTTTTGTCTTGACTCCATATTCAGTTTCATCATTTGTAGGGCATGTCGCCCATTTCTATTAGAGACATTTCTTATTTCAGTTATTCAGATCTTTGGCATGTAATTAATTCAGGATTAAGTTTTATTTATTTCAGTTGTGGGATTGTTGTGAGGAGTTTTCCTCCGGACTTACTATTATTTGTTGGTTACCTTATTGAGACTCTATGGTGTATGGTTATGTTACTCTTTCATTGTTCTTTCAATGCATGTTAATCTGACTTACTTAAAAATTTGACATCTTACTTTTTAAATACTAGTTGGTTAGTAATCATTAAAAATGTTTTCGACGGTGATGCTATTAACTGAACCAACTTGGCATTTCGTATTAATTTAATAAAGGAGTAGCTACCCGGTATTTAATTAGTCGGGGTGTCACACCAACGTCTAGGTCACGTGAACGTTAGAGATCTCAACCGTTTAGCTAAAAGGGACCTAGTACGTGGCTTAACATCTCTTGGAAAGTCAACTTCGACCATTTGTGGACCCTGTCAGATGGGAAAACAAATTCGTAGTCCCCATAGGAAGTTGCATTCCATTACCACCTCTCGTGTTCTTGAGTTGATTCACATGGATCTTATGGGTCCCACTTGTACTGAGAGTCTAGGTGGCAAGAGGTACATCCTCGTGATGGTAGATGATTTCTCCAGGTACTCCATTGTAGCTTTTCTGAGAGAGAAATCCGATGCTGTAGAATTTTTAACGACCAAGTGTCGTGTCCTGCAAAATCAACACGGTGTCACTATTAACAGGATGCATAGTGACAATGGCACTGAATTCACAGAAGCAAAGGTAGACATTTACTGTGATAGCCTCGGGATCAAACATGAGTTTTCTGTTGTGAGAACTCCTCAGCAAAATGGGATTGTTGAGAGAAAGAATAGAACAATCCAAGAGATGGCTAGATCTATGCTTCTAGGTCGTAAAGTTTATAGGAGATTTTGGGCAGAGGCAGTGTCTACTGCATGCCACACAGTGACTAGGGTTTATTTACGTCCACACACACTTCAGACTCCTTATGAGTTGTGGACTGGCAAGAAGACCAACCTGGCATATTTTTGTGTTTTTGGGAGTAAATGCTACATCCTACGGGATAGAGAGCAATTAGGAAAGTTAGACTCCCGGAGCGATGAGGGAATATTTCGAGGATATTCATCGAATAGCAGAGCGTACCGGGTTTTTAACCTGAAGATCTCTAAGGTTATGGAATCAATAAACGTCACCGTGCAAGATGACGAACCTCCGACGGTTATTGATCCTAACCTTTAGTGTGAGGATGAGGATTGTTCTGACAGTGATTTACCCGTTCCTCTCTCACACTTTGTGGACCCTGCTCTTATGCTAAGGGACACACCTGCTTGGGTTCACAAGATTCATGACCCTTCTGTCATTGTTGATGATCCCACTCTTGGGGTCAAGACTCGTGCTCAACTAGAGAACGTCGTTAGCCACTTTTGCTACACGTCCAAAGTCGAGCCCAAAAATCCTAAAGAAGCACTCAAGGATGAACACTGGATATCTGCAATGCAGGATGAGTTGCTTCAGTTTAAAAAGAATAATGTCTGGGAACTAGTTCCCCGACCTAGTGAGACTAATGTGATAGGTACCCGGTGGATTTTTAAGAATAAAATGGATGAAAATGGTACCATAATCAGAAATAAGGCTAGGTTGGTCGCTCAAGGCTACACACAGATAGAGGGTGTAGACTTTGGGGAGACATTTGCTCCTGTTGTGAGGCTTGAGTCCGTCCGACTTCTGCTCGCCATCGCATGTCATCTGCGCTTCAAGTTATATCAGATGGATGTCAAGAGTGCCTTTCTGAATGGCATTCTACAGGAGGAGGTTTACGTGGAACAACCAAAAGGGTTTGAAGACCCACAGCACCCGGAGCACGTCTACTATCTGAGGAAAGCCTTGTATGGTTTGAAGCAAGCACCCCGTGCTTGGTACGAGAGGCTTACTTCCTATCTCTTAGCCCGTGGCTTCAAGAGAGGGGGAGTTGATATGACGTTGTTCGTCAGGAGAGATGACGGTGCAATTTTGGTTGCCCAAGTCTATGTGGATGACATAGTCTTTGGATCCACATGCTCCCAGCATGCTCCCCACTTTGAGGAGGAGATGAAAAGTGAGTTTGAGATGAGCATGGTTGGTGAGCTTACATTCTTCCTTGGTCTCCAGGTTCGTCAGCTAGAGGATGGGATGTTCATCTCCCAATCCAAGTATGCTAGAGACCTAGTGAAGAAATTTGGTTTAGACTCCGTTAAGCATGCACGTACACCTATGAGTACTTCTACCAAGCTTAGTAAGGACACTTAAGGCAAGGACGTAGAGCAAACCTTATATCGGAGTATGATAGGTAGTCTTCTCTACTTGACTGCCAGTCGTCCCGACATCACCTTTAGTGTTGGAGTCTGTGCGCAATATCAGGCGTCCCCTAAAGAGTCATACTTACTTGCTCTAAAATGTATTATTAAATACATGAGTGGGACTCTCTCATACGGTATTTGGTATTCCTTTGATACCAATGACCGTTTGTCCGCCTATTCGGATGCCGATTGGGCCGGGGATGTAGATGGCTGTAGGAGCACTTCTGGTGGGTGTTTCTATTTGGGTTCTGCCCTTGTCTCCTGGCTGAGCAAGAAGCAAAATTCCATCTCTTTGTCCACTGTGGAGGCTGAGTACATAGCCGCCGGGAGTTGTTGCACACAACTCTTGTGGATGAAGTAAATGTTGGAGGATTATGGGATTTCACAGGACACCATGATCATTTGTTGTGATAACACGAGCGCGATTCACATATCCCGCAATCCCATCCAGCATTCGCGTACAAAACACATCAGGATACGTGAGCACTTTATTCGTCAGTTAGTTGAGGAGAACACTGTATCACTGAGTTTTGTTCCCACCGACCGTCAGTTAGCCGACATTTTCACAAAACCTTTAGATGCCCTTAGATTTGAGAGTCTTAGGAAGTCTTTGGGGATTTGCACAGTTGACTGAGGGGTTGGTCTTTGTCTAGAATAGGATGCTTTTTCATGTTCATTTCATATGATTCCTATTTTTAGTCTGTTTTATATGTACCATTGCTTAGTTGTACAGCTATTTATTTATTCTTTTTGCTTTTTATATTTTTTAAGAAAAGCACAAAAATATTTTATTTTGATAAATTTTTTTGAAAAAGCCCAAAAAGATTTTTGTATTTTTATGCACCTTTTATGGATGAACATTTAAGATAGCCAAGTCACACCTTCATTCCATTTATCCATGTGACTGTTTGATAGAGATTTGATACGCTACATCATTTCATCCATGTGCTTTACTTAGTATGGAGTCTTTGAGATGTAATTAGTGATATCTTCCTACATGTTTGACTCCTATATCCTTTATTGCACACATGCACGGCTATATTTGATTTGACTTGAGTGTTTCCATCTCAATCCTGTCTATACAATGTACAATATGCGATAAAACTTGAATAAGATTGGAATGCATGTAAAAACCGTTTTGGTGAGACTGTGTGTTTTTGTATAATGGGGAGGGGCTGCGAAAGGTAATCATCTATCCTTTGCGCAAAAGCCACCGTTAAAAAGGACCTAAAAATGGAGGAATTTTAATATCCGAGGTCCAAAGAGGATAAAAGAGCCCGAAAAAATTTATAGGCTATTCACTTCATGCCAAATATGGGCCACTTAGGTTTCACCATCAATTCTCCAAAGTTTGAGAATTTAGAAAACCTCTATTCAAAATTATATCTGAGGGAGTTTGGTTGGAGAATATAAACGGGTTTGCACTTCCTTGAAAGCCCTGACAAAGCATAAAATTGTTTTGGACGTTATTGGAGTGAAAATCACTTTGAGCTTTGATTTGTTGATTTGATTGAGTCAATATCTCATATTGTCATTCTTTTACACCAAAGGACGCATTTGAGTTCATTCGCTAGGAATATCCAATATTCATCATGCACATATGTCATGTTTGTATGCATTGATTTTCCTATCGAATTTGTTCACACCACCTCATTTACGCTATCATCGACTTGGTTGTTTTTGTGATCATTCATGGTGTGTTTCCTTGTATATATTCTTGTTTATTTAAAAATTTTGTTGTTTATTTGAAAATTTCAAAAATAGTTGTTTATTCCTTGTGACACCCTTGCTTTGTTTGTCTAATTTATTCTTCTCATTTGTCTATTTGGGGACATCATAAAAAGGGGGAGAAAGAATTATCATATTTTGGGGGAGTTTTGTGTTTTTGAGATTTGATACATCATGCTTTCTTCATTTGATATCTCATTTCAAACTCGATGCGTCACTTGGTATTTTGCTTTTTCTCATGTGTGTAGGTACTACATGGATTAACATTGGATTGCACACCCTGATGAGAAAAGCATTGAAGATTCCTGAAGTGTTGAAGAACAAACGATGAAGTCTTATTCAATTGTATCTTTCCAGTTTGGGTTCATGGAAGGGTAGATTTGTATAAGGTATTTTTAGTTGTTTGATAATTCGGATGTTTGTTTTTATGTATGTACCGGCATAGACATAGGGGGAGATTTGTAAGGACATTTTTGTCCATCATTAATTTGTTATGTCGTACGTCGTTACACCGTTTAAGAAATTCAAGATACATATAGTCATCAACGGATCCGAATATCAAAGAAGAGGAGGAATCAGAATTCTGCACAGCCGGACCGGTCCGCCTAGAGAAAAAGAACCGATCCGCCTGCGGACCGGTCCGCCCCTCAACCGGACCGATCCGCCTGTTGAAAGGCCAGTACACCCCGGACCGGAAGCAAACCGAAGAAGCCAAAATTAAAACGAACCGATCCGCCTACCCGGACCGATCTGCCTCAGACCTGGACCGGTCCGCCTGGGATAAACTTCAATAGATCGTGTTCAGATTTTTAAGTCCCAAGACTTCTTATTTAATCCCACTACGGGAAGTGGTTTTCTAAGACTTCTATACACGATTTTTAGAGTACAAAAACTCTAAGTCTTCACCTATTGAGTACCAAGACTCTAGGTTTTTTATTCACACAAATTTCCAAACACTTGTGAATCACTTTGCAACCCAGGAATGCACTTTTGCTGCTCATACCATTGTGGAGAAGACCGTCCTTCTTCTTCATTGCAGCCCTACTGGAAAGGGATAACTCCATCCGCCGACTACAGAATCCGACACCTGAGGGTAATTCTTAGTCACTTGTATTTTCATTGTAATCCGAAATTGTACAGTTATAATATTATAATGAAAATAAATGGTTTTGCCCCTTTGGGGGATTTTTCCTCAATTGTGTGTGTTTGATTAATCTTCATGATCTACTCCTTGATTAAATCACACCTAGTTGCATGTTTAGGGTTTGTTTGAGTTAAAGGGCGTTTAATATATAATTTTCTCATTTCAACGCAAGCGCATACGTTCTCAACTATCAATTAGAGCTTCTTAAATGTTTCAATGTGTCGGAGCTATGATTCATTTATTGTTGTTCACGCCTATTCACTCCATATCCATGTTTGAACACATTGATACTATGTTAGCATGAAACTCACATTGTTTTTACTTGTTTCATTTTTTTCTGTTGGGTATTGCCAGTTTAAGTTTTCAGGATATTTTTCACTCAAAAAAACTTCAATAATTTTAGAACTGGAATTGAGAAATTTTAATGTCGTTCAAACGACATCTGGACTTCGTTTGAGCGATAAGTCCATGTCGCCTGAATTTTGGATCTCGCGAGGTTCGCGCGACATAGTGAAAAGTTTCAGGTATTGGTCGCGAGATAGGTCGCGCGAGGTCGGTTGAAGGGTTTCATCGTACGACATGCTACTGGAATGGATTTTGGGGTCAATTGATAATATGCATCACACGACGTATTTTTTCATTCAAACGACAATGTAAGTCGCTCGAGCGACAACTTCAAACGAGGTTAGGGTTTTGATAAAAAATCATTTAGGCGAAAAGTCCATTTTGTGTGTTACTTCTCTCACTCGTTCATCCTCCCTAAAAATCCATCCACCATTGCTATTCTGGATCGAAACTTGATTAGCCTCTTTACTCACTAATTTTGTCCCGAGTTAAACTCATGGTCATTTTTCACGTATTACATATATTATCTCGGTTTTTTCTTAAGTTTTAGGAGTTTTGTTGGGATTTGTTGGTTTTTGATTCCATACCTTGATTGAAATGAATATACACATTATTTACACTCTTTTGATACTGATTATGTGTACTATTCATTCTCATTTTTGTTTGGGATCAAAAACCACATTTTTATTCGAGTTTGTTTGAAGTTTGGGATTAAAACACATAGCCACTGCCTACATTGTTGTTGGTGTTAATTTTTTCAATTCAAATCAGTGTGTAGGGTGATTGTCTATTTTTAACTCAAAAATTTCAAGCGATTTGGTTTGTGGCTGCCAACAGTGTCGATTTAGGATGTATTTTTATTTTGTTTTTTTGCCCTTATGTGTATCTCAAAAATGTCAAAGAAATTCTTTTTAAAGAAATTTTATCGATTAATATTTTTCTTTGGATTTTTTTGGGATACCCATACTTGTGTCAGTTTTTTTTTAGGTCATGTTAGATTTATTAGACTGTATCTGATTATTGCTGCTATTGTTTGTGGTTGGTGCTCGCGATGGTTCAGTTGGATTATTGTACGAAGATGGGATTCTTAGTGTTCCGTGTTAGGTTCAGTTGCACCCATTTTCCTTACACACTACACATTATCCTTTTTTCTATCTTTTTTTATATGCCACCCAAGCAACGAGGTGCTTCATCTGGACACATTAATGAGCACCTGACCTCTGATCGAGCTTAACGAGCTCGAGCCAATAGATCTCCTTATTCTACAGTGAGGTTGGCTACATGTGTATAGTACGAGAATTAGTATTTGCTCAGACTACACATTAGATCGATACTTAGGGAGAAGGTTTTCATATTTTTTGAGTTCGATCAGTTTGGGATTCCATGTTGCTTGACGGGTTGGGGTTGGGAGCCTATGATTGATGCTTATGGTATTGTCTATCCGGACATAGTCCGTGAGTTCTTTTTTCGTTCCACTCACACATCAGTTGGGATTCAGACCTCTATCCATGGTGTCCCTATCATCCTCACTACTAATCTTATAGCAGAGAAGCTTAAGACCCCATGCGTCCCTGATGCTGTGTTACCCACTGTCTTTGATGATGGTCCCTCCTATGAGGACATTATCTATCACTGTTTCTGGGAGATACCTTAGGTTTGGGCTACCATGTTTCATCGTCAGCTGCACCCTGCTATTCATTTCTTTAATAGGTTTGTGTCTTCTTCGATATACCCTAGGATTTTTCATACCCAAATTGTATTCTATATGGTTTACTTTATGTTTAATGTATCCCAGGGGTGCGACATTGACCTTCCAACTATTTTGCTTCAGGTGATGTATTCTGTTTCCATCACCAGTTGCACCCCTATCCGGTCTGCTCTTCCTTATGGGATCCTTATTACTAGGATATGTATATCTTTTGGGTCCATTTTGGAAGATGGTAGTTTGTCTCTTATGCTTCTGTGATCGATTTTTTCACCTTGACTTGATCTGAAAGTCACTTGAGTGAGGAGCCTAGGGCTCGAGTCCCACCCGTTGAGGGAGTTTCTTCTGTTGTTGGATGCACATCTCAGCCCACTAGTCACCCTGAGCTCACTTCCGTAGATAATCAGCCATGCACCCACACTCCTGCACATCACTCGACGGATGATTTTGCTTTTCTACAGCCACAAGTGGATGCTCAGGCCAATATGTTTGATACTATGATGGCCAGATTTAAGGTAGAGTCTCAGTCCAGTTCCATTAAATACTCTCAAATGATCGCATATTTTGAAGAGATTGGACATCGTGAGAAGAGCCGAGGTGCTGGATCATCTGGAGTGAGACATGATGTTGCTACTTATACCAGTGATGATGCTGATGATGTTGATGCTGATGAATAGCTATTTTTGAGGCATTTTCTGCTGTTTCATTGTATTTGAGATATTTATTTCATGATGTATCCAGTGTTATTCTCAGATATGATGTATTTATACACTTATGGATTTTTTTTTGTGTGTCAGCACATTTCTTATGTTATACATGGATGTACATTCTCAGATTATGCAGTATTATTTATTCAGTTATGGCATTAGATGTATCACGTTTTACTCTATTGCTCATTATATGCTCCGGCTATCCATTTAATGTTATCTATGATATCCATTGTTATGATCTTTCACTTTGTTGATATTGAGACTATTTATCTAGCCATGTTGATATTGTAATTACTTATTATTGTTAGATGTGTTTGTCTGTACCACGATTTGTCTATTCTAGGAAACAAAGGGGAGAGACATGCGATGTAGGGGCTATTATTTATTCATGATTTATTGATATATTTTTGTTCCTCCATACTTCACTTGGATATTTGTTTATTTGTCTCATGTGTGGAGATATTTTTCAGCAATTCATATTTTTTACTACATCACATTCACATAGATTCAGATTCATGTTTACCGGTTCTACAGTGTTCAATCCGTGTCCTCTATTTTTTATTATTTTGGGTTTATGGCATAGGACAAAGGTTTTTCACTCCCGGCTTAGCAAATATCATTTTTTTTGGTTTTGTCCCGGAATAGCCAAAGGCGGAGATTTGTAGGAACAAATTTCCAATACAGTCAATTTGTTTGCAATTGGCTTAATTCTGGACAAAACAATTTGTGTCTAGGTTAGTTATCGTATTGAGATTCTATAAAGCCTATGACATTTCAAGTTGAAGAATCTGTGGTCAAATCTTTGAAGATGATATCATGCCAAGTTTGAATTCTTCACATTCAGTTTGTTCTAGGTCACTCAGGTATGAATGCTTAAGTGAAGTTGTGTGATTTAAAATCTTGTTTTAAATGATGGACGATTTAAAATGGTTTTTAAATGTTTTAAATATTGGTAATTAAAAATAATAATTTGCGACAATGTATTTTAAGTATTTCGGAGTTGAGAAATTTTGACGAATTATTTTAAAAATAAAATCTAGTTTCAGTAGTCATTCAAACGACATTCACATGTCGTTCAAACAACATTTAGCTGTTGGTCGAATGACCTACCACCTCAGATTTCATGTTTCAGTTCTTTTTTACTCTTTTAACTCAGAATTAAATACAGAGATATATGCCAAAACGTTTTGAGAAGAACAATTTGCAATAATTCCCAAAGTTTTTCCATCATCCAAAGTTTATTCAAGATCGAATCTCACAAATCTAAAATCTTCTGATCTTGAACGCATTTTTCTGAAAATAGTTCTTCAATCATTACACATCTAGCGACTACGGTCATTAGAGATGATGCCTTGCTGAAGATGGGAGCTGCTATTTTGGAGGGTTCTTGTGGGAGTCCTTTGTTGATTTAGGTTGTGGCCTATGTGGATTTGATGCAGTAGATTCATTGCAGACTTCTCTATGTATTTGTAAATTGTGATTTGCGGTTCATAGTGATATAAATTTTTTTACCCGAAAGGTATTTGTTTTTTTGGAACTGTTCATTTCACCTGCATGTTTTATTCATTTAATGGTTTGAATCACCTAGATGCATGTTTAGGGTTTACGAAGATAAAATTGGGTCAATTAATTGGTTCTCATATTCAGTGCATAATATAACTTGAGAAATTTTGAAAATTTTATTTTTACCTAAAGCACACACTAAAGGGTCTTAAAGTGCATTCTCAAGATCCGTAGTATTAAACCCCCAAATGTCCCAATCAAAGCCTCTAGTGGCATCATAAAGGAAAAATTAAGTCTAAACCCAACATATCACATCTTAAAATTCAACCAATATCCATCCTCTATAATCACCAGTGTGTGTCTTCCAAAAGAAAATAAGGACATTCCTCTAAGAAATCATGGGCTATATTGAAAAGTAAAAATCATTCTAATCATAGGCTATATATACAAAGAATGCAACACGAAAACCTAAGGAGCGCAACAAAAATCCCATCGACACTAGCACCTGTATAATCTTATACCAACTGTAACACCCCCTATTTTCAACGCCTAGTTGATCAAGGTGTTCGCCGAACACAAAGAGCGCTTTCAATTTACATCATTATCAACATCAATGATAAATAAAAATGATAGTAAATAAAAACCATCCACGATGAAAGAATAATAATTAATAGTAGAAAAAATGAATTGAATAAAAAAAATTCCAATAGAAACAGAATCCACTAATACGAGTTTCCAAGGTTCAAAAGTCTCCAACTGAAATGTAAATGAATCTACTGAATATAAAAACTATAGAAATAAGAACTGAAATGAAATCAAACCCCGCACTAAGGATAATGAATTAGATCTATGATCCGAAACTCTGGATGCTCAATACAACTCTATGAGGACAGTCTTGCTCCTCCTGCATAATAATAATAATAATAATAATAATAATAATAATAATAATAATAATAATAATAATAATAATAATAATAATAATAATAATAATAATAATAATAATAATAATAATAATAATAATAATAATAATAATAATAATAATAATAATAATAATAATAATAATAATAATAATAGATATGGGAAAATGTTTTGTAGATTTAAGTAAGGTCCTAAAGTTTCAAGAAATATTATGTTTCTTAATAGTATTAAACGTGGATGAGTTATACCCCTATATCATCACTCATCGACATTCATGCTTACATAACTCATCCCTCTTCTATCTTAATACACATCTAAATAACCGTACCCAGTCCAAGTCAAATTCCACAACACGATGAAAGAATACTCTTAAGTACAACACAATATATTAATAGTCTAGTGCCTCACCATCTCCCAACTTCCAACTCCCAACCTTACTAAGCTCCATGCATGGGATGTATCGCAAGATAAATCCAAGCAAGGAACCACCCTGATACACTTTTTCTCAACTTGGATGGTCATTAAGGCCCGTTAGCTTAAGAATCACAAATAACATCCACATAAATCGATCAACTATAATATGTAAGTCGTAAGGACATCACACCCAACATTTCTTAACTCTCGACCGAACTAAAATTCATGCGTGGAACATCTCATAAGTAAAATCCAAACAAAGACACAATACACTTTTGTTTAACTGCCTCATTCATCCGGGACAATGGTACGAGACACCCTAGGCAAGTACCCCCCAAATCTAATATATGTTTACTCCTACTAATATAAATATAACACGTCAGCCAGGCTTATCAATCGTCTCGAACCAACCAGAACAATGAGTATTAACCCAACTCATAACGTATATCTTTGTATCGATAGCTCATAAAAAAGAGTATTCGTACATCTCATACCATATATATATATATATATCATGGACAAACCCAATATCATTATCCAATGGCCGATCCATATCTCAACTCAGGACCAACATAGTCCATACAATTAGTGTCAATACTATAATAAAATCCATCATTAAGGGTATACTATAACCACACATTATTAGTGTAACGCCCCGCCCCGAATATATGGGATACCTGTGAGTTAATCCAGTCCAAACCGAATGTTAAATGGAAGTGCAATGGAACAACCTCTATAATGTTGCAAGTCATGTTTTGTTTTAATTGACACTTCACTTGTTTAGCTTGTGATTCCAGTTTAATGGAACAACCCATAAAAATGTCAATTATTTGTTTTACTAGAAAATAAACAAAAACTAATAAAATTTCCATTATTTATTTTACTATGAAGCCTATCATTTCCTTTATATTAATCATACTCTTAGCATTAAACCATAACAAGACTACAAATATATAACAAATGAAGTGTTATATATAAAGAATAGATTACCTCACATCAATGAAGCTCTAAACACTGGAAGGCATGAAAGATCAAGGAAGATGACAACCCCCACCTCCTAAGGTGGCCTTAAAGGGGTTGTTTTGCACCACGAAGTTTGCCTCCAAGAAAACACCAATATAACCTTCTACAAAACTTGTAATAATGTATTCTTCTTCTTCTTCTAAAACTAACTCCTCAAACACCCATCAAAATCCCAACAATAGATTTGTGTATAAACTCGTTGCTCTATTTTAATAAAATGGAGGAAGTAGGTATTTGTGGTGTGAGTGTATAATTATTTAGGCTCAAAACTATTGAAGGCAATACACTAAATGGGGAGAGCTATGATCTCTTCTTTAAAGGAAGACTCCGACTGATTCTCACCTCTGCTCCTCTCTCTTATACACAAATTTAAAAATCCTAAACATACTTACAACCGTTGATCCACTCAAATCCATGGTCCAAGACTGATAGAAAATTGGTTATCTTCTACGTAACAAATCCCATGCTCCCTTATATAATACACAAACAAAAACCTAGGGCTTCCATCATGTTTATATTTGATTTCGTGCAGATAGTTAGACCCATGTGCTGACACAATTATTACCCACGAACGAGAGCTCGACAGCACAAAAAGGGGGACTGACTTCGACCTAGTCGTTCAAATGACAGCCTTTATTCATTCAAACGACAGGCTGAGTCATTCTAACGACGGGGCTTTTCTATGGTTAAAACGGCATAAATTTTTTATTCCTTATTTCATCTATTAAGTTCCTTACCTTGCACAGGGGATGCCGATTCAACATAAATAAAAGGATGGGAGATTTATAGACGATAACCCTATATTTTTAAATAATAATTCTCCCTATATATAATCCATATAAAATCCATAAATCTAATATTTCTCTATATAATCCAATTATCCATAAATCCCTACAATTATAATTTATTCCTCTTCGTACAAATTCCATATATAATTAAATAAATTTATTGGGGGCGGGGTATTACAAACTTCCCTCCTTAGGGAATTTCATCCTCGAAATGCTTGGTTTATCACCATTTATAATCCAGTCACCTACGATGAATTTTCAATCGTAGGCAATCTCAATATTATGGTATAACCCCAAATATTTCTCTTTAATCAATCATTATTGTTAATCAAATCCTTGCGAAACCTATGGCCCTATTGCTAGTATTCAAGCATACCTAATGTGACTATGCTAACAAAACCTTAAGATGATTGATAATCGCCAACCAAAACAGTATCACCAAAAAATTTATGAACATGTCTCCGTCTGGATTCATGACCTACTTTTCCTTAAATAATTTTCGGATCATGCCCAGCCTAGGTTGCTACAACCTTCGCACTTCTCGTTACACATATTAATGATTTCTAAGACAATCGCCTTATCACATAGTTCTACCTGGTCGGTGTCTCTTACGGGATCCTTATGTTGACCTAGGGTCACCTTGAGTACCACTGCACGAACACGTATAAGTGTTCATCTGCTCAATTCCCCTAAAATTTTGAACCAAGTAAAACACTACAATCTAACATTTTATCGGATCCCAATGTGCATAGTATCCTCGAGTGACACCCTGGGAACACACGACCAAGTCATAACTAGTTATAACTTACCTGTTAACCCAGAGTAATCAAGTAATATATGCAAACTATAGGTAAGAGTGCGAGAACACGTGGACATGCAGACTAGTGTAGAATAAAGGTGCATCCGAAGAAAAGTGCACTCACTTACCGTGGTGCCTTAGCCACCACATGCCTAACTAGCATCACTACTGGGATTACGCAGCGCCACATCCGAATCAAAACTAATCAGGAACTTCCAAATACCGGGAACAAAGAAGGCACAAGAAGGCAACGAATTAGGCGACTGCCACGCCAAAGAAAACAATCTAATTTCAACAAAAAATTGAACCATACGAATTATTAACTCACAGCGTATACTTAAAGACTCTAACTCTTATTGGTAATTGTTAAGTACCATGGCCTTGCCATGCATCCTAGCTTGGCCTCTTAACCCGACAAGTTCTACCAAGAAGCATCCGTCCCTACCGAACGGGTGGAAGACAAAATAATTTTCTTCAGGAAGCAGAAATGCTAGGCTTCCCTTCTTATGACTAATTCTTCCTATCCAACTCCAGTAAGAATAACAATCCCAATTCAAGTCTAAGTTAGTTCTCTTATCACTCATCATTGGTTACTAACCTATCACAGCCAGGCCTCCAAATTTTCAACATGTGGTAGCTAACCTCAGTTTTTGAGATCATTATCATCAAGTGAAGTACAACACTCACAAAATTTCAAACATTCAATTCCTGAACCATTGTTACCACCTTTAACACCGTCTATATGATCCCAATCATAATCATTCTAATGTCATCTCACTTTCAAGCATCACTCATACCCAGGGGAGCCATTACTAACCATACAGGTAGCATGCGTAGGTGCTATAATTAAGCCCAACACTTTATCCCCAGGGATATCTCTAAAATCTAAGATGAACATCATTGTCTTCTAATTATCCTAGGTTCATCACCTATCATTGATCATCCTATTTTCAAAATCATCCTCGAAGATTATATCGTGACGCGTGCCTGTAAACAAGGTCGTAGCACTAACTCCAAGTCACTTCCACGAGTCGACATGATCTAACCGTACTATAATCATCAGTGGTCTACCATCACTTATGTAAACTTCAATAAAATAATGATTCCCAATGACTTATGGACGATGATGTCAAACTCAATTATTTTTCTAAGCAACTGGCACGTCTATTATAAGAAACCACACATCATACCATGACTTGTGCTACACAACCTCGATTCACTATTGCAAGGGAATGACTATCACTTGCATTAATATCTCATCAGATAACCCTTAGTAAGTATCTCCAAGGAATTTTCAATACGATTTCACAAGCCTACATCTTTTAATCCTCAATGAGTGTTCAACTACTATAATTGAATTGCCTAAACTTCGTACTACATGCTAATCTATTAATTAACATAACTATATATTCTTAGTAGGACACGGGACGTCAGGTACTGCCTAGAAACACCAAGACCCATGTCCATGAACCCAACAAGGGATCCTATTCCTCAATGCCACACTGCAATCACCAAACTCTAAATTAATAGCACCTAGGTTCTGGCAGGACACATGACGTTGGGTATTGCCCAAGAGGAGGCCCACCCTAATGACGCCATTGGAGATCCCATTATAAAATATCCCAATTCAGTCATTTAATACTAAGTCACCATGGTTATTCAGATTTACTCCGAGGTTACCTCACTCATCAAGATTATCTAAATACACTTTATAGCCAAGGTACATAAATCGATCAACAACCACTAAGGCATTCCTCCCTCAGGATAGCATTCTGTCAACTAAGACTGACTTATCCTCTAACTTTGACCCATACGATTTACATGTTCATCGTATTACCCATCAATCACGGTATTACCCCAAGGATAGAATTTGCCTAACTATAACATTGATGTTGACCCCTAGTACTTAATTCGTTCTTGGCCCATACTAGTGTAAAGATGTTCTTTTGACATTTTTACTCCACGAAAATGTTTTACTTTAAGTAAATTACGAATTTACCCTTTTTTGCCAAACTTTCACTTTACCCCTTTAACAAGTATTATTTCTCAAAATGGTAATCATGTTTCCAACTTATTAGTTTAACACCTTTATCCACTTGAACACTTGTTTAATACCACACTATTACCCAATTCTCACATTTGACAGTTTTACACCTTAAATATATATAAAATAACACCTTTGCATAATAAGTTCCCATTTGCCACACATTCTTTAAAGACTAAAATTCACATTTGTCTTATTTCATGTTTAGACCCAACAAAAAAATTCCTTAAACTTGTTCACATGGTTATTACTAAAATACTACAAGTTTTAATGCATGAGAAAGTGGACTTTAAATTTCTAAAATTTTCTTAGATTGTTTAAACATACATTCATTCTAGAAATTTATACCATTTGGGACAAACATGCATTTTAAGCCATAAGAGAATTTTTAATTTCTTTAACTTAGCAATGTCCATCTTATATGAAACATTATAATATGTATTCTCCTTTTATTCTTAATAAGAATGATAATTCCTGACATTTTTATTGAGTGCGCGTAGCGGATCAATGTGTTATCAAATTAATTAAATTATATGTCAATATCTAAAGTCAATTCCAATTTTATTTAAACCCTAACACACGCATCTTTGTGATTGAAAGAAGTAAATCAATAAGCATGCAACAAAATCATTTTTTAGGAAAAAAACCTTTATTTCACTATGAATGGTAAATCACAACTTACATATACATAATGAAATTTGCAATGAATATACCATAGCAAACCCACATAGACCACAACCTAGATCAGTAATGGATTCCCTCAAGAACCGATAGAACCACAACTCTCCTCAGCAAAGAACACCCTCGAGTATCCTCAATGATCGTAATCGTAGTCAGCAAGCAACTCCCTCCAAGAGCAACCAATACAGCAGTAGAGATTTCATCTCTACAAGAGAAACTTCAACAAAGTTGCATCTTGGGTTCCAAAATAATTCACTAACATATATGGGATGGTTTATGAATTGAAAACAAAGCTAAGAAATCCCTAAAAGGAGAAGTCTAAAATTCTGCAAAAGCAGTTTGCATAGATTGAAAGTCTCAGGTATTCTCTGTAAAAAAGGACTCATAAGACAACTATTTATAAAAAAACTGAGTAGGCAGCCTCATTCGAACGACAACTCAATGTCATTTGAACGACATTGCGTGTCACTTGAAGTCTCCTTCGCGCGACCTTCTAACGATAGTAAAACATGAAATATTATGATGTCGTTAAAGGAAACTATTGAAACGAGTTTCTCACGAGCCTTCGTGCAACATTTAATATCGCTTGAAGTCCTCGTTCGAGTGAAAGCTCTATGTCATTTGAACAAAATAACAATGCCGTTTGAATGACCAAAGCGAAAAATATTTCTCTTGTAAAACTCCACCTACGGGTCTTAGAAAAATTATTTTGATGAAAAAAGACACCTTAGATGTTAAAAACATTTTATAAAAAATATCCCAACACTTTAAATTAAACATTAATGGGCTTTGAACACAACCTTACCAAAATCAGTCTTGTCGAGGCTTGTTGTTGAAGATAACTTGATATTCGGATCCATCCTTTTTTCATGAATGAACTTGAACTACTTTGACAGTTGTAACGGTATAGGACATATGCAGTGTAAAGTACGAATAATGTAAATTATGTCCTTACAAATCTCTTTTCAAACGGTGGCTTTCACGAAGAATTCACATGCCTCTCCTAGCCGTTTCCTGTGTTCACTCATCATTTTTTCATTTTAAACAAATTCCTCACGGGATACGGTTCTTACATACACTACTTTCATTGTCAAGTTTTATCACATTTGGTTCATTTTAAAGACAGGAGTGAAATGAAAACATGTTGACCAATATGTGAAAGACAAGCACAATAATCAAACAAATCTGTGCACATGTGAAATAAAGGAAATCACGAGTCAATCATGTAGGAAGTAACAATTAATAACATCTCAATGACTCCAAACATTGTAAAGCACATGGATGAAATGACGTATCGTCTCAAAACACTATCAAATAGTCATATGAATAATGAAATTATGTTGTGACTCGTTCATCCTAAACGTCCATCCATAAACGGTGTAAAACGAAAAAAAAAATATTTTTGGATTTTCTAAAAAATTTATCAAAATTATAACTTTTTGGCCTTTTCAATTTAAAAAAAATAGAAAATCTTTTTGTATTTTTCCAAAAATTTTCAAAAAAAATCTTTTTGGTTTTTCAAAAAATATATCAGAAAAGGAAAAGATAAATACAAAGGTGGTACACACTAGAAATAGGCATGAAATATCATCGTGAAAATCATCCTATGCTAGCAAACAAGTCTAAACCTCAATCATTAGGTCCAGAGGAGTTTTCCAAAGATGGTGACAATCTATGAAATACATCCATCAAATCATGTCAAGTCTTGACTAGAAACTTAACTTGATCTTGAATATGTGCAAACTCTATCATGTGATCATCGGGAGCATGTATAGTATCACGTGTGGGTGCGTGTGTGGGAACACGTGTCATAGCATAACGTGGAAAACCTCTTCATGATACACTACCAAACTTAAAGAAAAATTCCCTAAGGTGACCTCTTTTCTCATAATGGGTGCAACAAATACACAGGCCTAGGAATACCTCTCTCAAAACATCTAGGATGCCCTCTCGTATGGGTTAACGGACTCATAGGTGGGTTAGGTTTATATCCATATGAATCTATTACTAGCGCGGGAACCAGCTGGGGTGCAACTTGGGAATTGGACACACTGTCATGACCTATTCCTAAAATCTCAACATTACCCAAAGCGGGATTGAGAAGCATATTTCCAACCTTCCTAGATGCGTTTTCTAAATGGACTTTGACCTCTCAGGCACGTTCGAGATCACTCTTGAATTGGGATATATGGGATGTAATACTCGACACAGTTTTGGTCAAATCATTTTTTTCCCGACATAAAGTGATCAACTATTCACTCAAAGAAGCCTTCACCTTCTCGAGTTGACTCACTTTAGCCTCAAACTCACTCAAAACACCTATCTCTCTCTCCAAATCTAAAACCCTAAGACCTAACTCCTTATTGAACTTCTTAGTCTTTAAGGTCTTGGCATACAAATCTCTAAACGCTCTTTAGAGTTCACTTTCATCCTCATCACCAATCTCACTCTCGCACTCACTTGAAACACTCAAATCATCATCGGGGTTTTCACGTACACAAGTATCCTCATCGTCGTGGGACAAACTAGATGTGATCACGTGACCATCCATAAAGGCAACAACCATACCATGCGATGTTTCATCCCCGGTGTCATCCACCTCGACATCACTATCACTAAGAGTGGCTGGCATAGCAATTTTCTTACCCTTTTCTCCTTAGCATAGTGGGACATTCAAACTCTATATGCCATTTTTCCCTTCCACTCAAAACATCTCTCTTCTTCCTCTTTCTCACCACTCTCATTGGCCTCCTCTTTCTTTTTATTTTTCTAAAAAAATCTTTTAATGGAAGAGTTTTCTTACGAAAATTTGAGAAACATTTTAATTTTTTTTGCAAATAAAGCCATATCATTAAAATCAAACTCACCCTCAAACTCGGACTCACAAAATATCTCTTTATTTTTTTCTCTCTCCCTAGATTCGACCCTAAGTGAAATCCCTTTATCCTTAGGCTTAGCAGTGTTAGGAAACATGTCAATCTTATAAGTTTGTATGTCTCCTACGAGCTCCTCTAACTTAAGTAAACTCAACTTCCATAGTGAATTTAAAACAATGACTTGAGGAACAAAACACTTAGGCAATGATCTCAAAATCTTCTTAACTACTCGTGCATCAGGAATGTGTTCACCAAGATTAAAATTGGTATTGACAATATCAGACAAATGTGCATAAAACTCATCAAAACATTTAGATTCAAGCATGTTTATTGTTTGAAATTGAGTAGTTAAATTCTGCAATTTAGATTCTTTAACTATATTTGTGCCTTCATGGGTAAGTTGAAGAACATCCCATGCCGCCTTTGACGTTCTACACGTCATGATACGTCGGAATCGTCGAGAGTGACGGATCCAGAAATAGCACTAAGGGATCGAGAGTTGTAGGTAATCCACTTAAACTCATCCTCAGTCCAGTCAGTCACGGGTTTAATATTGGTGACATTATTAACAGTGACAGTGGGAGGAGTCTACCCTTTTTCACAAACTATCCAAACTCATTCATCAATAGATTTTAAAATCGATTTCATGCGGGCTTTCCAATAGACATAATTTGTAACATTAAAGACGGGCATCCGATTATATGAGTTCTCCATTGGAAACATAGCGATTTTTTCAAAAATCAAAATTTTAATCGATATCACAAAAATATTTTGCAAAAAAAAGGAATACCCGATAAATTAGAGTAACCTGCTTTGATACCAATTTGAGAGCGAGCAACGGATCAATGTGTTCTCAAATTAGTTAAATTATATGTCAATCTCCAAAGTCAATTCCAATTTTATATAAACCCTAACACATGCATTTATGTGATTGAAAGCAGTAAATCAATAAGCATACAAAAAAATCAATTTTCACAAAAAAAAACCTTTCGGGTAAAAACCTTTATTTCACTATTAATGGTAAATCCCAACTTACATATACACAATGAAATATGCAATGAATCTACCACATCAAACCCACATAGACCGTAGCCTAGACCAGCAATGGACTCCCTCAAGAGCTACCAATCCAGCAATATTGATCTTATCTCTACAAGAGATACTTCAATAAAGTTGTATATCGGGTTCCAAAACAATTCACTAAAGTATATGGGATGATATTTTAATTGAAAACAAAGTTAAAAAAAGCCCTAAAAGGAGAGGACTAAAATTCTCCAGAAGCAGTTTTCGTAGATTGAAAGTCTTAGGTCTTCTCTATAAAAAAGGACTCATAAAATAACTATTTATGAAAAAAATTGAGTCGGCGGATTCGTTCTAATGACAACTCAATGTCGTTTGACCGACATTACACGTCGCTTGAGTCTCCTTCGTGCGACCTTCAAACGACAGTAAAAACATGAAGTAGTGTGATGTCGTTTGATGAAACTATTCAAACAAGCTTCTTGCGAGCCTTCACGTGACATACATTGTCCTTTTAAGTCCTCATTTGAGTGAAAACTCCATGTCGTTTGAACGACCAAAGCGAAAAATATTTTTTTCAAGCTCCGCTTAGAAAATTATTTTGATGAAAATAGATGCCTCAGATTTTTAAAAACATTTTATAAAAAATATCTCAAGACTTTGAATGAAACATTAAGGGACTTTAAACACAACATTTTCGAGGCTTGTTGTTGAAGCAAACTTGATATTCGGATCTTGTTGCATGAATGAACTTGAAGTTCTTCGATAGTTGTAACGCTATACGACATACGCAATGTAAAGTACGAACAATGTAAATTATTTCCTTACATTTTATTCCATAAAAATGTCCACTATTAGTTTTACTAGAAAACACACTAAAATAATATTATCACACATTTTTATTCCATAAAAATGTCCATGATTTATTTTACTAGAAAATACACAAAACTGATATTTTCTTACATCTTTATTCCATAAAAATGTCCATTATTTGTTTGACTAGAAAATACGCAAAATTGAAATTTTTATACATTTTTATTTCATAAAATGTCCATTATTTATTCTACTAGAAAACCCACCATTTTCTTCATATTAATCATACTCTTAACATTCAACCATAACAAGACTACAAATATATACCAAATGAATTCTTAAATATAAATAGTAGATTATCCCACCTCAATGAAGCTTTAAACAGTGGAAGGCATGAAAGATTAAGGAAGATGACCCCCACCTCCTAAGGTGGCCTTAAAAGGGTTGTCTTGCACCACCAAGTTTGCCTCCAAGAAAACACCATTATAACCTTCTACAAAACCTCTAATAATGTATTCTTCTTCTTCTAAAAATAACTCCTTAAACACCCATCAAAATTCCAACAATAGCTTTGTGTATATACTTGTTTCTCTATTTTAATAAAATGGAGGAAGTTTGTATTTGTGGTGTGAGTGTATAATTATTTAGACTCAAAAATACTGAAGGCAGTACACTAAATAGGCAGTGATGTGAGCTCTTCTTCGAAGGAAGACTTCAAATGATTCTCACCTCATCCTCTCTCTCTTATACAAAAATTTAAAAACCCTAAATCCATTCACAACCGTTGATCCAGTCAAATCAAAGGTCCCAAGATTGACAGCAAATTGGTCATATGCTACGTAACAAATCCCGTATTACCTTATATAATACACAAACAAAAGCTATGGGCTTCCATAAAGTTTATATTTGAACTCGTCCACATAGTGAGGCACATGTACTGGCACAATTCTTACCCACGAATGAGAGTTCAACAGCACAAAAAGGGGGACTGACTTCGACCTAGTCGTTCGAACGATGACTTAGTCGTTCAAATGACAACCTTTAGTCGTTCGAACGACAGGTTGAGTCGTTCGAACGATGGGACTTTTCTTTGGTTAAAACAGCAGAAATTTCTTATTCCTTATTTCTTCCATTAAGTTCCTTACCTCACACAGGGAATACCAACTCAACATAAATGAAAGGATGGGAGCTTTATAGACGATAACCCTCTATTTTTAAAGATAATTCTCCCTATATATAATCCATATAAAGTCCATAAATCCAATTTTTCTCTATATAATCCAATTTGGTACCCACAAATCCCTTTAATTATAATTTATTCCACGTCGTATAAATTCCATTTATAATTAAATAAATTTATCGGGGCGGGGTATTACAGTTAATCGATTATCACTCATAATGATTAACCCAATCTTGGTTGTTTTTAACATTTCACTAGTTAGTTGCACCTCCATTTATTACATTTTTCACAAACCATTGTAAATTCAAATTAGGCTCACAGTTATAATCGATTCCCAAGTATACGAATATGCATATACAATAACTTTACTAATTAACCATAACCACCAAAATACACAATAGCCAATATATGCTAAACTACCCACAACCACAACACATGGGTATTTAACCTTCATACACTATCTTCACAACCTGAGTGTATATCCACACACACACACACACACACACACACATAAATATTTATAATCATGAGTAATCCCCATAGTCTAATAATTATCCAACAATAAATACATACCCACTCCCACATATATTCATATATAGGATCGAAACTAATCTCGTAGTCTAGCCCCATTCCCTGTATATACATAACCACTCCCACGTATGTGTATATATATATATATATATATATATATATATATATATATATATATATATATATATATATATAAGAGAGGATGATATTTTACTATCCCAAAGTATCAATGATTGAGATAAAAAAATTTGAACCGATCTAAGGGTCTTAGATTATGCCATGTCACCATTTAACCATTGTGACATGGCACAATTGACCAAATCTGATGGTAAAATAAAAAGGCACGTGAAGGTTGGATCCCACCCACCCCATTAATTGATGCCTCGAGCCTCTCAATCTCTGTGCCTTGAGCCTCTAAATCTCACCCATACACATCTTGGGTTTTGATTTTACTGATTCTGTCTCTCTATCAAACACACTTCTTGGGTTGAATGAAATCTGATGGTTGAGACACACATGATTTGTTGACTGCGTAAAATTGATACAATACATGATGATGATGGACAGAGCACAAGGCTCAAGAAATCAAGAAATCTGTCTAAATCTCCCCTCACTCCTATCTCCAAATCCCTTTGAAACCAAAAGAAAGAAACCTTATACTCAGGTAATGCACTATCCCTTTCAACAAAAGCACAAGGCTCTATCTCTCTCTCTCTACAAAATGGCCTCCCCGTGGCCTCCCCTGCATAAAATGGCCTCCCAATCGCCGCCCCTAGATAAAATGGCCTCCCCATTGACGCCTCTCTCTCTCTCTCTCTCTCTCTCTCTCTCTCTCTATCTATCTATCTATCAGTCTATCTATTTTAATAGTTATACCCTTTCGTGTTTAATCTTTGTTTTTCTGTGTTTTGTTGTGTGTCTTTTGTTTTACAGGTGAAAACACGTTCATACTTAGGTGAAAACATTTTACAGGTGAAACAGAGCATGTATCAACTCGCTTGCCACAACTCCTCCCTCTTACTACATAAGTCTCACTCACTTGCCACAACTCCTCCCTCTTTGGGGGGTTTGATCCCAGGTATCTATTCACAGTATATTTCATTTAAAATTTTGTTTCACATTTGGGGTTTCCAAAGGGGGTTTGATTCCATATGGTTCACACGGTTGCCACAACTCATCCCTCATTTACTAGTCATTTTTCACTTTAAGTGGTTGTGTTGTGTGATTTGAAGTTGGGTGCATCTTGGTTACTATTTTTTCAATTTACAGATGTTGCTATTGTATTTTTATTTTTGTTTTCTTTTGTAGATCTTTCCATGGGAATAAGTCTTACTAATTATTTGATTATATTTGTCATCCTTATATCAAATGAAGAATTAATCTATCAACACTACTTCTTCATAGAAGTAAAAATAGGAGGTAACATTACTCTCAAACCTTTTTTCAATGAAGTGGCCTCCTAGATAGTGCCTCCTACTTTTTTAATTCAAGTGTTTTTTTGTTTGGTCGTATTTACATTTTAAGTGTTTTATATAAAGGTTCCTCTGGGTTTCAAACTCACGGCTGAAATGCGAGGGGTAATGTAAATGCTATTCATTCATTTTAGGGTATGACTATAGGCGCTCCAAAATTTCTGAAAACACTCCAAATCTTTAATAGCCCTATGTCCTCTGTTCACCTATTCACCACTTGAAAGAGCCGTTCACCATTTCAAGGGAGAGAGAGCTCTACTCTTCATACCCCATTTTCATTTCACCTTTTTCCTAAATCCAAAATACCCCAAAAATCCATTCATCTTCCATTTACAAATGATAATATCAGAAGAAGAAGAAGAAGAAGAAGAAGAAGAAGAAGAAGAAGAAGAAGAAGAAGAAGAAGAAGAAGAAGAAGAAGAAGAAGAAGAAGAAAGTGTAGATTGGGGAGAAATGTTAACCCTAACTCCTACACAATTACTTGAGTTGGATGAAATAATTCATTTCACAAGCACAAATGACATTGAAGACATTTCAAAAAATTACGATTTCAGTTCCAATACATCAGGTAATTTTATTTTTAATATATATTTCATTATGTAGATGTTGGTTATTAAATAATTAATATTATATACAAAAACATAAACATTGAAAGATGTATGTTAGAATTATCTATTTCATTATATAGGTTTGTTTGTGCTATCAACTAGTAAACTAGTTAGAGATTGTATTGGGTATGGAAGAAACTTCACGAGAATAAAAAAATTATTATTTTTGACATTTTAATTTTAAATTAGTATTTTTCTATGCATATCATTTTTAACAGTGAAAAAAAATAACAGGTGATGTTGATATTATTGAATCGAAAAAAGAATGTATTTGGCCATTCATAAATTTCCAAACCGAGAAGAACTCCTTGATAGTATGCGTAATGTGGTGTTAATTCAGGGATATGCTGCTACAATTAAAAAATCAAAAAAAGATTGTTATGTTATAATTGGTTGTGACAGAGGTGGAAAATATAGTGGCACTAGTTTTTCGATGGATCAACAAAAAAGGGCAATCGCGTCACGACGTATGAATTGTCCATTTCAGATTGGGGAAAAAAGAAAAGAGATGGAACTTGGAAGTGGAAATAAAAAATACGTCCCACAATCACGAGCCTTCGAAGGATATGTCGGCACACCCAACTTGTCGACGTTTTTTCGAGGAAGAAATTTTTAGAATCAAAGAGATGACGTTGGCTGGTGTACCTGCTCGTCAAATACTTTCAGCACTTCGTCAAAACAATCCAAATATTCAAGCGATTTCAAAGACGATATATAATGCGAAGGCAAAGATCATTAAAGAAATTATATCGAATTGTATCGTTCTTCAAGAATTATTTGAGTAACTTTCCCAATGTGATTTTATTTTTGACATGAAGTGTGATAAAGATGGTCATTTGACTCATATGTTTTTTGCACATCCCAAGTCAATTGCATTAACCAAAAGTTATGGAAATATTTTTGTGATGGATTGTACATATAAGACAAATAAGTACAAAATGCCATTATTACATATAGTTGGAGTTACAAGTTTTAGTACTTCATTTTCCTCTTGTTTTGCCTTCATGAAAAAAGAGGAAGAAGAAGATTATGTGTGGGTGTTGCAAAGGTTTCACAATATTTTCGGTCTTGATAAACATCCTTTAGTAATTGTGTCAGATAGGGAGTTAGCTTTGGTAAATTCAATTGAAGTTATTTTTCCAAGGACCAGACATCTTTTGTGTTTATGGCACATTGAGAAAAATATTCTTGCTAAATGTAAAAAAGAATTTGATAAAGAAGAAGATTGGGATGCATTCTTGTTGGGTTGGACTCAATTGATAAAATCCCCCGATTTATGTCATTATGATGAAGCTTGGCATATTCTTGAAGGTCAATATAGAGAAAAAGAATGTGTTATTTATTACATAAAAAAAACTTGGCTTCCTTTCAAAGAGAAATTTGTATATGCATGGACGGGAAATTATGCACATTTTGGGAATCGTGTAACTTCAAGGGTGGAAGGTGCGCATGCAATGATCAAGAAATATCTTCATGTTTCCACTGGAAATTTATGTGAGGTGAAAGAAAATATTTGTCTTGTAATTGAAAATCAGTACAAAGAAATATGCACACAACTTGTTAGTGAAAAAAATCGTGTTCCACATAAATTCGATTGGTCGCTTTTTAAGGAACTTGTTACTAATATTTATGGGTTTGCAGTTCGAGAGATTTTTAAGTAATATGAATTATCAAAATCTGACTCACTCAGGGGTACATATACGAGGCATTTCACAAAGATAATGGGTATGCCATGTGCACACGTGATGAGAAATAACCCCAACGTTTTATGGTTTTGTGATATACATTTGCAATGGAGGATTGATATACGATCATCTAGTAGTTTTGAGAGGGTGTTGATTAGCCAAAAGGATAAAATTGAAGGTCTTCTTGGGGAATTTCGTGCAAAGTACTTACGAATGTCTCTTGCTCAAAGGGAAGATAGCCAAAATCAAATTATTAAACTACTTGATTCTCCATTCCCGTCCATTATTGAACCTATTATTCAACCTCATAAAGGGCGTCGGTGTGGATAAAAAAAAAAAGGTAATTAGTTCTACAAGTCGTGATCCCTTCGCATTTGAGATTGTTGAAAATGGTAGAAAATGTGGAGTTTGTCAAAATGTGGGACACAATAGCCGCACTTGCATAAACACGTGTGCGAATATGCACTTGGAGGAAATGATCGATTTGAATTACTTTTGATGAAAATCAAGTAAGTTTTCTTATCGTGTATATTGTTATTTCATTTAAAAAAACCAAGTAAGTTTATTAAAATAATTGCATTTTGTGACATTTTTTTTTTGCAGAATTTGGAGTGCATTTTGGAACTTTCGGATAGATTTAGGACTGCTTTTGGACTGATTTTTTTGGACATGTTTGGATAGATTTTGGACAAATTTGGGACTACTTTGTGGACAGATTTTTCTATGCTTAGTGGACAGCATTTTTGAAATTTCGTGGAAAATATTTGAATGTTTTTTTGACAGATTTTGGGACAATTTATTGGACCGTTTATTGGTATTTTAGAAGGCCAATGTTGATGAATTTGTTTTTTTAAACCTCGTTTGGTTGTCAAATATTTGTGCCAATATATAATGTAATAGTTGTTAAATGTTTTTGTGGATTTTAGTTGTTAATATATAATGTAAAGCTTTGAGTTGTAATGTAAATCTTTGAGTTGTTAACAACAAATGTTGACACTTTAGTAAGTTGACAGTTTTTGTGCCAAAGCTTTGAATTGTTTGATAGTGTAGTAAGATGACCATTTTTGTGCCAATATGATGACCGTGTGTTTTGATGAAAGAAAAGGAGTCATTGTGGATTGTAAGGGTAATAGAGTAATTGTGTAAATTTTTGGAGTGTTTAAAGAATTGTATGCAGTGCTAATAGACACACCCTTCATTTCATTATGTTAATGTTGGGATCCCAAATTTATTATGAGTTTTCTCAACTATTAATATCCATTACTTGAGGTAAAAAATCTGGGTAAACCTTGCTTGCTTCCAGATTTGTCTCATTGTTGACCTCTTTTCCTTAACTTCGACGGTTTAATGTTTTTGTGTCCTTTTGGCTACTCAATGAAGACTCATGATAGTGATACTCTGTGTGTAGTAACTACAAGGTGATAGTTTTGGTGTGTCTGATAATATTGATTTTTTTCAATTATCATTAATATGGGGGTTTTGTTTCTTTCTTTGGAAGAGGTTTAGTGCCAACGGTCCGAGCCTAAGTGGATAAGTTTGATTTTACAGATAAAGAACCATATATCGTGTTCAACTTTGGGGTTCCCGTCCTCAACTAAAATACTCGAATCTTTATTTTTCTTTATTCTACAGTTTCTAGGCAATAAAATCTTTAAGAAGATTACTCGAAGCTATGGACCTCCGCCATTCTACTTGATCCGTGGTGGCCTGGGTTTTGAGTTTTACATCTGAGAAGATGACGGAATCTTTATTCTCATTTTTTCATCTATCTACTTAGTAGTGATATTCTCCCTATTTAGATTTGCAATTTTGTTCTTATTAATTTGCATTGAGTCATACAAACTCTGTTAAAAAAATGGGTCTAGATAATGTTGTACTTAGAAAGTGGTCCACTACATGATAAATGTCCTCATGGTAACAACAGTACTTTTTTTTAATGGAAAGTAATACCCCGAGATTTTTGGGATAATAATTTATTTATTTTCGGATAAATAAATATTAATTTAATTTGAGAGTAATAAAATTGGCATTTGAGGTCAAAATTTGAAGATGTTATAAAGTGATTGGATGACAATTCTGAGGGTGCTATTGTTTTCGGAAGGGTCGAGATAGTCAAAATGACTGTACTTGGGTCTTATTTGGGTTTCGAAATATTTTAAGTTCGTTTAGCTCGAATTAGAGTTACCGAGTCATTTAAAGTGGGTATTATCATTTAAAGTTGTGTATTTTGGGAGTTAAGGCTTGTTAAGCCTACGGGAGAACAAATCTCCTTAGAGAGAGAGAAAGAACGAGAGAAATACTGAGAAGAAGAAAAGAAGAAGAGAAAGAGAGAAAATTTGGGTTTTTCAGGCAATCCGCGACTTCGAGGACGAATCAGACTCTACAAATTTGAGGCAAGTGATTAAACTTGCTAAATAGTTGTTGTGTATCATTTATTTCATGATTTGGGGAAAAATTGTGAATTTTGGGTTTAAAATGTAAAAACCTAGATTTTTGGATAAATCTTGCATTTATGGTGTATATATTGATTTGAGAGTATAAAATTAGTTGGGTTGAGTTATACAACGAATTTTTATGTTATATATATGTTTGGGTTGAAGATAAATGAAGAGAAGATGATAAAAATGAATTTTGGGAATTTTGGTTTTTGGAGAAAATTGCCATTTTCGTAGCTGCTGCACAAGCCGAATCGATTCGGCCCCAACCCGAATCGATTCGGAATGTTCCAGCTTCACAGGTATTTTGACCCGAATTGATTCTCCTTAGAGGTCGAATCAATTCGTAGGGCCGAATCGATTCGAAAACAGGGCTGTTTTGGGGGAGTTTTTATGGAGTGAGTTTCGTCCGGTTTCGTTTGAGTTTGTCTGTTGGGAATATCTATAGGAGTTGTGCGAAGTGTGTTTGGAGACTTCTAGGGAATTTCCCTTCTGAGAAATTATTGGAGTCATATTGACTTAATTCGAGAGAATACTGATTGGATAGTATCGCACCGACTAGTGGGGAAGCCCACTATCATTGAGATTTATATTTGGAGATAATTATGAATTTATAAGAGAGAGAGTTAGGATGCGCTTAGTGATAATGGATTGTAAAATTAAATCCCAAATGGGATAAATTTAAAGGTTCATATGATTGATTGAACCGTATTATAGAATTGAGAATAATAAATGCTGATAGATGTGCATACAGATATAGAGAATATCCTTAACGTGAATTGAATTGGGAGATGTTTAATATAAATGATAAATGCTGATAAAGGTGCATAAGGATATAGAGAATATCCTCAACGTAAATAGAATTGAGTGACGATTCATACAACTAGAAGTGATGTGTGAATGTCAAGTGAGAAATAGTATAGTGTATACTAAGTGCGGAAGTTATGTGAGTTATTGACAAATAGTATATCCAGACTAAAATATACTAAATAATGATATTATTTCATTTACGCCTAAGAGCGTAATAAGAGTATGAAAATAGTGTGATATATATACCTTGTGTGGTGGTACACATTTATATGATGTGATGATGTATGTATATCTTGTCTGAATTATATATATATATATATATATATATATATATATATGTGTGTGTGTGTGTGTGTGTGTGTGTGTGTGTGTGTGTGTGTGAAGCATACCCCTTCTATGCTATCATGGGAAGTTGCGCAATGTGGGTGAGGCCCCTGTCTTGAGAAGTAGGGCGCGTATAGTCCCCAGGTCATAACGTCCATTTATTATTGTGTGATTTTTTTTATTAGGGGTGAGACGTGGTGGGTATGTTTCGTCTCATTTTCGGGGAAGAACTATGACCGTTTCCCGTACGTTGTGATATGATTTTTGCCAAGGCGGTGTGAGATTCTGACCGTTGGTACCAAAGATGATATGTGAGTGATTCCCTAGTAGATGATATCATTGAGAACCTGCATCCTCGAGTTATAGCTCGCTGGGATGGTTATTATTATACGCGTGTGAATATTATATTAATTGTATATGATTATGTGATAACATTTTTATCTCTAGAGTAAAGAGACATAAGAAGATTGATTGAATCTCATTCCGAGAGATTTTATCCGGACAATTTTATGATGAATATATTAAAGTGAAAATGAAGAGTAGATAATTATATGGGTATATATATTACTTAGGGTATAGAGGGAATAATGGACCTCAACGACCAACATTGCCAAGGAGTAGTGTATCAGGGGCGTTCCTTGTTTGGATTTCGCTTGCGAGACGTCCCACGCACGAAATGCAATGCAATGCTGGGAGTGAGGAGAAGTTAGTCCTTAGTGCTCATAATTATCATTAGTATATTGTAACACCCCGCTTAAAATAATAACGGGTGGCCAGCCCTATACTACATTAAATCAGGAGTTTCAGATGGCTCAGTGTCAAGACCAACTGTTGGTGCTATATAATATAGGACTAACTACCCTATATCATATAAACGAGATGTTAAAATTTAAATAAAACATACAACACACAACAAACCAACAACATAAGGTACTAACAAAGAAAAGAAAGATGCATACAAGAACTAAGATAAATGAAATGCTAGAATAAAATTAAATAAATAACTACAACTGAATATACCACAAAGGAGTAGACCCAAATAAGTTGTCGGTTCACAGCCAATACAAAACTGAAGTGAAATAAATATACACATCTATAAATATCCCTTGGGTATACACCCGATATACAACATGAATCCTACCAAGATTTTTAAAGAAGTAGGAAGCGGCTACAATCTAAGTCCCGCAACAGTCCGCACCTGTCACGGCTCCCAGGACTCTAGATAGAAGGTCATTCGGTATCCATGCGGTAGGACACCTGTAGTGTATATATATATATATATATATATGCAGGAGAGAAAAGTAAAAGGGTCAGAGCCCGAGTTGTGAAAATATTTAGCAAGTGTGTTAACCGTTATAATAAATATTGATGCACTTATTTCATAATTAAAGTGGAATTGCACTCTCATGAAACCCCATCTCTCCTCTCATCTAACGGTGCACACCTATTCGCGTCCTGAGATTTTAGTTAAATTACCCCAACTATAAGGACAACCTAACTTATCATAGGCCTAGCCTATACCCACGAGATCTTCCTTCCTATCATAACTCCAGAACCCACTCTTTCTAATCGTACTTAATTGTTTTTACACACATATATGCCATACTAGGCTTAATGGGTTCCGGTTTATAATTTAATTAATTATAATTCTTAATAAGTTACCCATATATATAAGGGTTGAATCATATGATTTAATTTCTAAATAATATGCATACAATTTATTATTGACAAAACTTCTCTCCAATCTCAACATTGTACTACGTTTCGTGCGTGGGGTGTCTCGTAAAGCAAAATCCAAACAAGAAACCACCCCGTTACACTACTCCTTGACAACGTCGATCCTAGAGATCAATTATGCCATACATAATTATTATTGACAAAACTTTTCTCCAATCTCAACATTGCACTACGTTTCGTGCGTGGGGTGTCTCGCAAAGCGAAATCCAAACAAGGAACCACCCCGTTACACTACTCCTTGACAACGTCGATCCTGGAGATCCATTATGCCAAACATACAATACTACTACAACTACTGAATTTAAACTACCATCTAAAAACAACTTCAATATCTCCAATAATATCCTTGGGATGATGTAACCGAAATATTCCTTAAATGTGATACATCAACCCCCATCAATCTAGTACATCATAATCATCCAAGATGTACTCCACAACGTTTCCATATCCTTTCATCTATAGGATATATAAATATATATATATATATATAGGCATTTATTCTAACCATATATATATATACAATCATCCATTCCCATAGCCCAGTGTACATACCACATATGATGTACAATGGCCATACACATAATATACCCGACTATATATATCGCCGATAAAACTGCATCATGCTATCATCTTCCAGGGCATTACTCACATACCATCCTGGGGACCACGGTCGGTCTCAATATCACCGACATCACGGCCATACACACACACACGACGTCCCGGGAAGCGGTCATAGCTCCTAACCGGTCAATGAGATGAGACATACCCACCACGCCTCACCCCGAAAATACATAAATCACATAATAACACACTGGACGACTATGACCTGGGGAATATCCACACCCTGCTCCTTGAGCCAGGATGCTCACCCTCTGCGCGAAAACTTCCCAATGATAACATGAGAGGGGTATGCTTAACCACATAAGTATATATATCATTCACATGCACAATATATATACATCCATATGATCCCATTATATGATCAAACATTAAACCATCATTTACGGTTTAGATATTCATACCATGTATATCCACAACATAAATATATCCATATTCATATATATATATATATATATATATATCCACATATCCACATATATATGCACACATAAACTAAATCTCGTTCATATGGATAAGATATATAAACTCGGCTATAGGTACACATAATCCTCAATATACAAGCTGTCACCACAAACTCATTTAATTTACCTCGATATGTGAATACAATCCCTCACTTGAACCATATTCATCCATTTCTATGATGAATAGTCCTCCAACATAATACATATATATATATATCCAACACTTAGGTTATCACCCAAAGTTTAGTGTAGGTAACAATCACTACACATCACATATGTATCCGAAAGTATATCAATATCTCCAACACAAATTGTGACTAAAGGTATATACTTAACCAATAGTCCACAAACCTCAACTCAATCTTAAATTCATCTCAAGATTCCCATCACATAGGGAAATACCACACTAATATATAGTCACTAACCCGACTACGGTTCAATTATTCTCATGAACCCTTAAATCTTATTGCATTTACAATCTATTTCTCGAGTTAAACATTACTCAGAATACGTGACCACTCTCTCTTGTTGGTCCCTAATCTTCATCTAAATATAATCCTAATTACTATAAGGTTCGGCACACACCTCGGCCTACCATTTCATGTCGTACTCTCACCAATTTCTCGAAAGGCCCCTAACCTTACATCATAACTAGGCCCACTTGTGACCCCTAATTAGAACTCCCATTCTCAATGAGATTCCCCCACTATATCGATGTGAACCTCTCCAACTTATATGGATATAAGTCTCCCAAAATAACTCGGTAAGTACCCGCGGTTCCATCATGCGAGAAACATTTAATAAGTCTCCAAAACATCTTTCTTACATCATAAAAGAAAGTCCCAAATTAATAAACCCAACCAAAAAGGGTTAGAAATCATCCTAGAAAAAATCCTCAATGTGCCCTGTTTCCGAATCGATTCGGCCCATCTGAATCAATTCGGTCCAAAGGGACCTGAGAGTCTGCTACATACCGAATCGATTCGCTAGGGGCGAATCGATTCGTCCCTAAAGACCTGAGGCTCATGCAACCTGGCGAATCGATTCGGTGGGGGCGAATCGATTCGGCCACTTCAGAAAGCCATGAAAATGGCTATTTTCTCCAAAACCCAATTTTTCCAAAATTCAATTTATACCTCTTCCAACCCTTAATCTTCAACCCCAACATGTTTTCAAACATCAAAACTCATCCTATATCTAATCTCATCAATTTATATTCCTTAAACCCAATTATAAACTTCAATTTCAAGATTTAAACCAAAAATTAGGTTTTGATAAATATACCCCAAATCCATTTCTTTCTCATCCACAATTATGAAATGAAATACGCAAATGACTTATTTAGCAAGATTAAACACTTGCCTCAATTTTGTAGAGGTTGGATCATCCTCGATGTCGCGTTTGGGCCGGAATCTCCAAGTTTTCCTTCCTCTCTCTCTTCCTTTCTTCTTCTTTGTTTCTTCCTTTCTCTTTTCTTTCTATTTCTCTCTTCTCATAAATGAGAAGGCTTGATCCGTAAGCCTTTAAATCCCTTAAAACAATAAACCCAGTTTTAAATGTTAATTACACTTTAAATGACTCGTTTACTCCAATTCGAGTCAAACTGACTTAAAAACATTCCGGAGCCGAAATAAAACCCAATGATAGTCATTTTTTACTATCTCGACCCTTCCGGGATCGATGGTACCCTCAAAATCATCATCCGGAATTCTTTAAAACGTTATCTATTTTTGGACCTCAATTCCCAAATTTTAAAATTCTCCAATTTAATTAGATTTTATTTTCCCAAAAATTTAATTTCTCAGTCTAAAAAATCATGGGGTGTTACAATCTTCCCCCCTTACAAAAATTTCGCCCGCGAAATTTAGATTATGCCTAGGACTTCAATATCATCTACTCCTTACATCAACCCTCAAAATCACTATACCGATCCTCCCTGGTTCTCCCATTGAACCATAAAAATTTCAAAACAAACTAACTACCCAGGGCGCCCATACACCCCGTACCCGAGCTCAACTCGTAGAATTATAATCAGGCTCCATTAGCCTCAATTCACAATATAACTATCAGTAATATATTCTATGACAACATATTAAATATATAAATGTTTGAAATTTCCCATGGTTGAACTCTTCTCAATTCCTGATGCTAGCTACTTTCGTGCGGGGGACGTCTCGCAAGCGAAATCCAAACAAGGAACCCTCCCAATACACTACTGTGTGGCTAGGTCGGGGATTGAGATTAGTTGAACCAGGGTTAAGATTTTATAAAAGATTTTCATATTTTAAATATGTCCCGAAGGCTTATGTAACCATATAATATAAAATAATGTCCATGTCTTTCGACACGCTAAGCAAACACCTTATGTTTAAGACATAAGGTCTCAATAAATACAACACTCTAACCAATACCTAGTTCTCAAAACTAGCACAACTATGAGCTAAATTCTCCGCTCAATATATATCTACCAAACTTTAAACCTCCTCATTTATACTAATTCCTTACATCACATCAACACCTTTCCACAAAATAAGTTCTTCCCTCATTGGAACACTACAATTACATGCCCTAACCTATCCATAAAACAAGTAACCTTATAACCACTATTCAACAAACCTCGACATTCCGTACTTCCGAAATTCAATATTATAACTCTCGACTATCTCATCACGAGATGACTTATTTCCTCAAAAGATGCCATACAAAGTCCATACTTACTCACTCCTTCCTCCAAGGAAATTTTAAACACCGTAATGGCGTAGCGGCTACTACTCATCATACCTTACGCGCAACGTTCCCAATGTCGCACAAAGCATGACTTAAACCCAAAGAAAGGTATTCTACCTTATTCTTCCATAATCCAATGGGTCCTCTTCGAATGATCTCAATTCAAGGTCCTCTACTTCTTCCAGGATGATCCTTCTTAACCACTTTGAAAGACAAGGCGCTATTTTAGCTTCCGACAGCTCCTTCGATCCTACTCAACGAACCTAAGTCTCCAAATTTCTTACGCCCTTCTTAAATAAAGACGATACCCTAACAATTGGTCGATGCTACCTACCTTCCACCGGTAGAAGTCAGCATCATGAGGATTCCTAACAAAGATTGATGGGTTTCTCAACCTAAACCTCCCAAGGACTACACTATATACCTCTCCTCAGAATTACCTTACTAAGTCCAAGATTCTCCATTCGAGTAAATTTCCCTTTCTTACTCAACCACCGATAGAACACCCTGAACCACTACTAGAGTTCTCTTTCTCATTTCCTCCTGAATCGAGGAAAACAAATGCCTCCAATCAAAGCGTACCCAAAATCTATTATAGGTATTGTATCTCTAATTTTATCCTTTCCTAGACGACATAATCTAGGCGACGTCAGAAACGAAAGCAACTATTATCAGAACGTCAATCAAGTGAATACACTTCACAGAAAAAGATAAACGCAGTGAACACAACAATCCTAATAGTAGGGCTTTATATCAAGAACGTTAACGGAAGAACGCATAAAACCCGCACAGATCCTAAAGACTCTAGAACCTGATGCTCTGATACCATCTGTAACACCCCGCTTAAAATAATAACGGGTGGTCAGCCTTATACTAAATTAAATCAGGAGTTTCAGATGGCTCAGTCTCAACACCACTGTCAGTACTATATAATATAGGACTAACTACCCGGTATCATATAAACGAGATGTTAAAATTTAAATAAAAAATACAACAGATAACAAACCAACAACATAAGCTACTAACAAAGAAAAGAAAGATGCGTACAAGAACTAAGATAAATGAAATGCTAGAATAAAATTAAATAAATAACTACAACTGAATATACCATAAAGGAGTAGACCCGAATAAGCTGTCGGGTCACAGCCAATACAAAACTGAAGTGAAATAAATATACACATCTATAAATATCCCTTAGGTATACACCCGATATACAACATGAATCCTACCTAAATTTTTAAAGAAGTAGGAAGCGGATACAATCTAAGTCCTGCAACAGTCGGCACCTGTCACGGCTCCCAGGACTCTGGATAGAAGGTCATTCGGCATCCATGCGGTAGGACACCTGTAGTGTATATATATATATATATATATATATATATATATATATATATATGCAGGAGAGAAAAGTAAAAGGGTCAGAGCCCGAGTTGTGAAAATATTTAGCAAGTGTGTTAACCGTGCATAATAAATATTGATGCACTTATTTCATAATTAAAGTGGAATTGCACTCTCATGAAACCCCAACTCTCCTCTCATCTAACGGCGCACACCTATTCGCGTCCTGAGATTTTAGTTAAATTACCCCAACTATAAGGACAACCTAACTTATCATAGGCCTAGCCTATACCCACGAGATCTTCCTTCCTATCATAACTCTAGAACCCACTCTTTCTAATCGTACTTAATTGTTTTTACACACATATATGCCATACTAGGCTTAATGGGTTCCGGTTGATAATTTAATTAATTATAATTCTTAATAAGTTACCCATATATATATGGGTTGAATCATATGATTTAATTTCTAAATAATATGCATACAATTTATTATTGACAAAACTTCTCTCCAATCTCAACATTGTACTACGATTCGTGCGTGGGGTGGCTCACAAAGCGAAATCAAAATAAGGAACCACCCCATTACACTACTCCTTGACAACGTCGATCCTAGAGATCCATTATCCCATACATAATTATTTTTGACAAAACTTTTCTCCAATCTTAACATTGCACTACGTTTCGTGCGTGGGGTGTCTCGCAAAGCGAAATCCAAACAAGGAACCACCCCGTTACACTACTCCTTGACAACGTCGATCCTGGAGATCCATTATGACATACATATAATACTACTACAACTACTGAATTTAAACTACCATCTAAAAACAACTTCAATATCTCCAATAATATCCTTGGGATGATGTAACCGAAATATTCCTTAAATGCGATACATCAACCCCCATCAATCTAGTACATCATAATCATCCAAGATGTACTCCACAACGTTTCCATATCCTTTCATCTATAGGATATATAAATATATATATATATATATAGGCATTTATTCTAACCATATATATATATGTATACAATCATCCATTCCCATAGCCCAGTGTACATACAACATATGACGTACAATGGCCATACACATAATATACCCGGCTATATATATCGCTGATAAAACTGCATCATGCGATCATCTTCCAGGGCATTACTCACATACCATCCTGGGGACCACGGTCGATCTCAATATCACCGACATCGGGGCCATACACACACATACGACGTCCCGGGAAGCGATCATAGCTCCTAACCGGTCAATGAGACGAGAAATACCCACCACGCCTCACCCCGAAAATACATAAATCACATAATAACGCACTGGACGACTATGACCTGGGGAATATCCACAAACCTCAACTCAATCTTAAATTCATCTCAAGATTCCCATCACATAGGGAAATACCACACTAATATATAGTCACTAACCCGGCTATGGTTCAATTATTCATATGAACCCTTAAATCTTATTGCATTTATAATCTATTTCTCGAGTTAAACATTACTAAGAATACGCGACCACTCTCTCTTGTTGGTCCCTAATCTTCATCTAAATAGAATCCTAATTACTATAAGGATTCGGCACACACCTCGACCTACGATTTCATGTCGTACTCTCACCAATTTCTCGAAAGGACCCTAACCTTACATCATAACTAGGCCCACTTGTGACCCCTAATTAGAACTCTCATTCTCAATGAGATTCCCCCACTATATCGATGTAACCCTCTCTAACTTATATGGATATAAATCTCCCAAAATAACTCGGTAAGTACCCGCGGTTCCATCATGCGAGAAACTTTTAATAAGTCTCCAAAACAACTTTCTTATATCATAAAAGAAGGTCCCAAATTAATAAACCCAACCAAAAAGTGTTAGAAATCATCCTAGAAAAATTCCTCAATATGCCCTGTTTCTGAATCGATTCGGCCCCACAGCGAATCGATTCGGCCCATCCGAATCGATTCGGTCCAAAGGGACCTGAGAGTCTGCTACATACCGAATCGATTCGCTAGGGGTGAATCGATTCGGCCCTAAAGACCTGAGGCTTCTGCAACCTGGCGAATCGATTTGGTGGGGGCGAATCGATTCGACCAGTTCAAAAAGCCACGAAAATGGCTATTTTCTCCAAAACCCAATTTTTCCAAAATTCAATTTATACCTCTTCCAACCCTTAATCTTCAACCCCAACATGTTTTCAAACATCAAAACTCATCCTATATCTAATCTCATCAATTTATATCCCTTAAACCCAATTATAAACTTCAATTTCAAGATTTAAACCAAATATTAGGTTTTGATAATTATACCCCAAATCCATTTCTTTCTCATCCACAATTATGAAATGAAATACACAAATGACTTATTTAGCAAGATTAAACACTTGCCTCGATTTTTTAGAGGTTGGATCGTCCTCGATGTCGCGTTTGGGACGGAATCTCCAAGTTTTCCTTCCTCTCTCTCTTCCTTTCTTCTTCTTTCTTTCTTCCTTTCTCTTTTCTTTCTATTTCTCTCTTCTCACAAGTGAGAAGGCTTGATCCGTAAGCCTTTAAATCCCTTAAAACAATAAACCCAGTTTTAAATGTTAATACACACTTTCAATGACTCGTTTACTCCAATTCGAGTCAAACTGACTTAAAAACATTCCGGAGCCGAAATAAAACCCAATGATAGTCATTTTGACTATCTCGACCCTTCCGGGACCGATGGTACCCTCAAAATCATCATCCGGAATACTTTAAAACGTTATCTATTTTTGGACCTCAATTCCCAAATTTTAAAATTCTCCAATATAATTAGATTTTATTTTCCCAAAAATTTAATTTCTCAGTCTAAAAAATCATGGGGTATTACATATATCTCGACGATCGACAGTGCCAAGGAGTAGTGTATCAGGGGGTGTAACAACCCGAGATTTTTGGGACAGTAATTAATTTATTTTGGGAGAAATAAATATTATTTTATTTCAAGAATTATTAAATTGGCATTGAGGTCAAAATTTAAAGGAGTTAGAAAGTGTTTCAAATGGCAATTCTGAGGATGCAGTTGTTTCCGAAAGGGTCGAGAAAGTTGAAATGACTGTACTTGGGGTCTATTTGGGTGCCGAAATATTTTAAGTTCGTTTGGCTCGAATTAAAGTTACCGAGTCATTTAAAGTGTGTATTATCATTTAATGTTGTGTATTTTGGGAGATAAGGCTTATTAAGCCTACGGGAGAAACAATTCTCCTTATAGAGAAAGAGAAATAGAAAGAAAGAAAGAGAGAAGAAGAGAAAGAAAGAAAAATTGGGATTTCCGACCGTTACGGTATCTCGAGGAGGATTCAGGCCCTACGAACTTGAGGCAAGTGATTAAACTTGCTAAATAATTGCTGTGTATCATTTATTTCATGGTTTGGGGATTTAAATTGTGAATTTCGGGTTGAATATGTAAAACTTAGATTTTTGGGTAAATCTTAGATTTGTGGTGTATATATGGATTTAAGGTTATAAATTAGTTGGGTTGAGTAATATGATGAATTTTAGTGTTAAAAATAAGTTTGGGTTGAAGAGAAATGAAGAGAAGATGATATATTTGATTTATTGGAATTTTTGGCTTTGAGAAAAATAGCCATTTTCGTAGCCCTTGAACTAGTCGAATCGATTCGTCCCCAACCCGAATCGATTCGGAATGTTCCAACTTGACAGGTCTGAGTGACTTCATCTATTCGGCCCCAACCCGAATCAATTCAGCCCGAGATAGAAACCCAGGTCTTATGACCCGAATCGATTCACCTTGGAGGCCGAATCGATTCGGATTGAGCCCGAATCGATTCGAAAATAGGGCAGTTTTGGGGATGTTTTTCTAGGGTGAGTTTCATCCCATTTCATTTGAGGTTATCGATTGGGAAGCTCTGTATGGGTTATGAGAAGTGTGTTTTGGAGACTATTATGCAGTTTCCCTTATAAGAAATTATTGGAGTCATATTGATTTAGTTCGAGACAATACCGATTGGAGAGTATTGTACCGACTAGTGGGAAAGCCCACTACCATCGAGTTTTCTAATTGGAGATAATTATGGAATTATATGAAAGAGTGAGAATGCGTTTAGTGATATTGGATTTTAGAATCAAATCCCAAAGGGGATAACTTTAAAGGTTCATATGATCAATTGAACCATATTATGGATTGAAAATTATAAATGCTAATTGATGTGCATACGGATATAGAAAATATCCTTAACGATAATTAACTTGGGAGATGTTTCACATAAATGAGAAATGCAAATCGAGGTGCATTAGGATATAGAGAATATCCTCAACGTAAATTGAATTGAGAGACGATTCAAATAAATAGAAGTGAGGTGTGAACGCCAAGTGAGAAATAGTATAGTGGATGCTAAGTGGGGAAGTTATGTGAGTTATTGACGAGTAGTATATCGAGAGTAAAATATACTAAATAATGTTATTATTTCATTTACGCCTAAGAGCGTAATACGAGTATGTAATAGTGTGATACGTATATACCTTATGTGATGGTATATATTTATATGATATGATGATGTATGTATATCTTATGTCAATGATATATATATATATAAGTGAAGCATACCCCCACCTTGCTATCATTGGGAAGTTGCACGACGAGGGTGAGCACCCTGGCTCGAGGAGCAGAGTGTGGATATTCCCCAGGCCATAGTGTCCATTTATTATTGTATGATTTTTATTAGGGGTGAGACGTGGTGGGTATGTTTCGTCTCATTGCCGGGGAGGAACTATGGCATCTTCCCGTACGTTTGATTGATTGTTTTACCATGGCGGTGTGATAATAGTCCAATATACAGTAACCTGGGATAAAATGAGTAATTCCTGGAAGATGATAGCATTGAGAACCTGCGTCCTCGAGTTATAGCTCGTTGGGATGGTTATTATTATACTGGTGTGCTTAGTACTTTGGGTATCGAGGGCATAATGGACATCAACGACCAACATTGCCAAGGAGTAGTGTATCGGGGGGGTTCCTTCTTTGGATTTTCCTTGCGAGACATCCCACGCACGAAACGTAGAGCAATGTTGGGAGTGAGGAGAAGTTAGTCCTTAATGCTCATACTTATATATTAGTATATCTCGACGATTGACAGTGCCAAGGAGTAGTGTATCGGGGGGTTCCTTATTTGGATTTCGCTTGCGAGACGTCCCACGCACAAAACGCCGTGCACTGTTGAGAATTGAGAATAATTATTTAATTAATTATTCTGTTATAAAATAAAAAGAGAATTTGGGTTATACGCATCATGCATTGAGGGCATAATGAATCTTGATAATCAGTACTTCCACGAGTAGTGTATTGGGGGGTTCCTTATTTGGATTTCGCTCGCGAGACGTCCCACGCCCGAAACACAGTGCAATATTGAGAATTGGGAGAAGTTTAGTCCTTAGCACTTAGATGCTAATAACTCATATGTAATATATTTATAAATATATTTATGTCATAACTAGAAAATAAGAAATTCTAGTAAAAGAGAATGTTTATGTATATTTTATATGTTAGTAGGCTGATAAATATTTGAGATTGGTAATAGTAGAAGTTGAGGGATATGATTTAGGTGGATTTTTATATGAGTATAAATTGGGAGTAAGTTAGATTACTTTTACCGTAGATAGATTTGGGCAATTATTTGGAGATCATATGCATACGTTTAGTTGCGCGCTTTAGTTGAGAGGTGAGTTGAAATTTATGGAGAGTGCGACTCCACTTTAATCATGTTATAATGCATTTATAATTATTATGCATTTTAATGCACTTGCTAAAAATGTTTTCACACCTCGGGATCTAACTTGTTTATATTTTCTCTTGCCCTGTATATATATATTGTATTATTTTAGGTGTTCCTCCGCAAGGACGCCATTGATGATACCCATCCAGTGTATTCGTAGAGCTGTGGCAGTAGCGGACTGTTGCGGTGTTTTGATTTAGTCGATTCCTATCATTTGCATATCTAGATTAGGATTCAGTTTGTATATCGGGTTTATACCCAAGTGTTATAGTGTAGCACTTTTATATTTTTTCTTCTCAGATTATTGTTTTGTCTGTGACCCGATAGCATATTCGGGTAATTGATTTTGTAGATTTTAATGTACTTTGCGATTATTCTCTTTTAAATCACATGTGTGTGTTCTTTATCATTTTCAGTAGATTGTTGTGGTGTTGGTTGGTTGTTGATTTGTATGTTTCAAAAAAAAATTATACCCTCTTTTTTTAGTAATGGGTTGTTAGCTGTGTTTATCGTAGGTAAGTAGATGCTGAGAATGATCGACTTGAGATTCCTGATTATTTTAGTATAGGGTTGGCCACCCGTTATTATTTTAAGTTGGGTGTCACACATATATTGTTTATTATTATACAAGTTGCAGCACCCTGATGAAGCATTTCGTGGCCCAAGGCTGACAGAGACATAATAGGTTTAAAAAAAATATAGTACGGGGCCCACTGACCATCTTTTACAGGTTCTCTTGTGTCTTGCGTCTGTTTCTATATTTTTTTTAGAGTCTTTTACTACTTTTTATTCTACCAACTAATATTTATTCTATAATGTTAGGTCCTTTGTTTTTACACAGGAAGCCATTTTTTTAAACTTGAAAAAAAGTTCCTTGTGTCCACACGACACATGATACGACGCAAATATTGCGTATTTCACCCGTTAACCTACGCCTTATTAGCCCCCTCAGGTATCTTAATCCCTATATGTATGCTCGTTAACCAGACAACCTCGGATTTCTATGTTAACATGTTTTGCAGGGGTTAATTGAGCTTTTGTAGGTATTTGGATGCTTAGTATGAAGTTCGGACGCTTTCTGGAAATGTTTCGTCGACTTTGCAGCTTCGGGGGCATTTTAGTCATTCCAGCATTCGGGTTTGAATCCCGAGATCTTCACGGAAGTTGAAGCCCTTTGATTTCTCTTCGCGTGGCCGCCGACGGTGCATGATTCCGAGTTGTATCGATGGAGTTATGGCATTTTTAGGATGGTTTTGACATGAAAAGTTCACTCAAGGTCACATTCAAGGGAATTTTAGTCATTTCATATTTTGGCTTTTTCGCCCAATGTCTTCTTGGATGTTGTAGTCCTCTGAGTTATCTTCGCGTAGCCTCCAACCGTGCCTCATTCCGAGCTATAACGAAGAAATGGCGGCATTTTCCGTAAAACAGGACAAAGCTGCAGAATTCAGACCTGTAGCTTGCGAATCGATTCGGCCCAAAACCGAATCGATTCGGAATGCTGCAGAATTGCAAATTCGAACTTCCCCTGTTTCCGAATCGATTCGGTTTTGGGCCGAATCGATTCGCAAGCTACACATGTTTTACAGGTTTATAGATGTTTTACAGGTTTATAGATGTTTATATGGAGTTTTACACCTGTTTATGTCAATACACATGTTTCTATTTTTACAGTTATTGGGGTTGATTGGTTGTTGTTGTTGGGGGTCTATATATAAATAGGTGTATCGATTTTGCAATTATTCAGTATCCATATAAAAATACACGTGTGTCGATATTTTAATCAGATATTAAGAAATAGGCTTACATGTCTCTTTCACTTTTTAACTAAAAATAGGTTTCTATTATGCATGTTTCACTTTTTATTAAAATCTGGTTTATATTATGCGTGTTGGGGTTGATTGGTTACTGTTGTTCGGGTCTATATATAAACCGGTGTATCAATTTCGCAATTGGTTAGTATCCATATATAAAAACACATGTTTGAGAATATGTTTATCAATTTTTAATGTATTGAGAATTCAGAATGAGCCCCTATATTGGTGTTGTTAAATTTTTATTGGAACCACATAACAAGTATCATATCATGAGTGGCTGGTGCTGTTAAATTTTGATTATTAATTTTTAATTTTTAAAAAACAAAATTTGGCTTTTCGTCTATTCATGAAATTTTAGTTTAGGTATCATTATAAAATAATTCATGAAACTGTGACATTTTAGTTTAGGTATCACTATAATTCTTCAATATATTTCTTATATTTTATCACGATTAATTTTGTAGGTTCTCTCCTTACAAAAGATATTGAAAGTTGATACGAGGAAAAATGGTTTAACATGGTGATATATAATTCAATTTATGAAAAGGTAATGTTGCATCCTTAATTTTAATTCAATACATGATGTATTAGGTTAATATAGATTTTAATGTATTGACAATTCAAATATTTGTCTAATTTAGTACATGATGGTGTGTAATGAACACCTGGTGCAATAGATTCTATCCTTGAAGTTTTATACGATGCTGAAAGTTATTCATGTTGTTGGTTCATCATCCGGGTTTGTTTCCAACCGCTTAAAATCCCATGGAAATTATGGCCTCTCTTTAATTCCACTCTCTTCTAGAAGATCAATTTTAATAAGAGTGTTTTCAAGAAAATCTTCACCGGTATTCGATGTCGGTCAACTTCGCAGATTCTATCGTTGGCCTCGAATGTCCAAAAATTTCAACTCTCTCTTCTCATATGGAAAACATTGTGCTTCTTTTATGTGATGCTGGAAGCTATACATGTTGTTGGTTCATCATGTGGGTTTATTTCGAACCGGTTAAAAGCCCATGGAAATTATGGTCTCTCTGTTATTCCAGTCTCGTCTAGAAGATCTATAGCAAGAAGAACTTTTACAAGAAAGTCTTCGTGAGTTTTTGTTTCTTCTTTTTTCGAGACAAACTCAGATGTGACCTCACCTTCTTTGTAATTATCAGTCACAATTCGGTCAACTGTAAGCACTCTGAAGATAATTTTCTGTCAATGGTGCGGTGGCGACAAATCATGAGATACGTGACAGGGAGGAGAAAATGAGAGCTATTTGAACACTTTGTGGAAAGTTTGCCTATGAGAATATGAAAATTGTTGTGGGCTTCCTGATTGAGCATGACAACAAGATTTTACTCTGCATACGGAAGATTCAGCCATCTTATGGTCTCTAGACATTTCCCGCTGGTTACATGGAAATATTTTGTACAATATATGTAGTTGGGGAAGCTGAATCGTCCCTCAGGTCATCGCCTTTCTATGCTCATAACAATGGTCTTGTAGTTAATGAAGCACAACCGCAGTGAAACCACTGTTGCCAAAGCTAAAGAAGTCCATAAGCTTGTCGATAACATGGTACAACTTGGAAAAGAGGTTACTCTTTGTGCTTCACGGAGTGCCTCTACCTTTGTGCAAGGGGATGATGTCATTCAAAAACTATTTTCAGAAGTGGCTTATCGATACAAAAAAAGAGCAGGCGGATACATGATAATGCTCCAAACTCGAATATGAGTTGGTGATGCTTCACCAGTGGCTTATATTGAGTTTATAGACATAGAGAATGAGCTTTGGCAATCAAAACCACCAACTCCCCAGCGGAGCGTAGGTATGTGCATGGATGGGTATGTGAACTATGTTCGCCTCCAATATGTGTGATTTTGCTTATTAAAATGGTTCCTGAGAGATATAGAATACGTAGTCCTTATGTACGTGATGTACCGGGATTCGATAGCAGAGTATGTGTGCACCGCAGCTTAGCCTAGGAGTGCCCCAATTATATAATTATGTTGAAATTTATCTATTGGTAATGATAACATACTCCTTCTTAATGAGTGTGAATATTTGCGACACTTTGAGTAAAGTTAGAATTGAGAATTTCCTATATGATTTAATATAAATTAATCTGAGAGATAAAAAGGTAGATTCACATAAGTTAGATAGGAATGTCTTGAACAATCCCCTATATTATCATGTGAGGACGGGTTGAAGCATAAACTAGTTAGTGAGAGACATAACTAGGATGGGTTATGGATATACGTTAAGCATGCAGTTGAGAGGTGAGAAGCTCATGTGAGAGCACAGAACTAACATGTACTTAATATTCATTGTATAATGCAATTAAACACTTGCTATATTTTAAATTGTTTTCACATCTGGCTCTGACCCATTTTTTTTCAAAACTATTTTCTTGAAAAACCTTTTAGGTGCCTAGCCACAGGGACGCCAAGCTTAGGAGTTCCATTTCAGTGACGTGTTGTAGCTGCTGTGGAAGTTACAGGATCTTGATGATAGACGCCTCCACATTTTATATTGATTCCATTTCAGACTTATTCAGTTGTTAGGGCATTTCGCCACATTTCTTTTAGAGACAGTTTTATTATACTCAGTTTCATTGCAGTTTTGGAGTTAATTCATTTATTATTCAGACGTTGTATTTGGTTTTATTCAGTATTTGGGATTATTCAAAGGAGTGTTACTCCAGACTCATTTATTATTCCATTTTTATTTTGATGTGACTGTAATGTGATGGTGGTACCATTTAGCTAATAATTTTAATTGGTTGCATGTTAATTTAATTTAATAAAATTTGACAACTCACTTTTTAAATATTAGGTGGCTAGTAATTGTTTAAATAAATGTTTTCAAGAGTTATGCTATGAACTGAACCAACTTGATATTTTGTATTAATTTGAATAAAGGAGTAGCTACCCGATATTTAATTAGTCGGGGTGTCACATTTTGTAGTTAAGTATGTAACTTATTGCAACTGTCAATTTTCAGCTTGACCAAATGGGAATTCTCATTTTAATGATTCTCACTTGCAATTCTCGAAGGCAGTCACTAAATGGAGGGCCCAAATCAGTTTAGTATAGGCCACACGATTATGAAAATTGTCAATAGCATTGAGGATTTGGCACTTGTAAAATTGATTTCTTTAATTGCTTTAATATTTAGTTTTTTTTTCATTTCTTGGTTGCGAGTGTCATTTGTAAATTGATTGCGTATATATTGAATCCGTGTGTAAATGGACAATGTCAGACTAATAGTTAATTCTTCTTTCATCTTATAGGTTGTAAAAAACAAATGGATAATTAAAAGAGGTAGTGCAGAAATCCATGTCTATATGGACAATGCCACTCCTTGCCTTGGTACAAATCCGAGTTTGATTCACTATTGGTGTAACTAAAAGAGGTAGTGGAGAAACCAGTGAGTGGAAACTTAGATAGGGGCTTGAGAAGCAAGGGCAGGGTATTACGACGCCATTGATGGCCAAAAGATGGAATCAATCAATTCAAAAAATTTACTCACATAATGATTAACACTAAATCAATAAATTTTTCTTTGGTAGTTTATTGACACATTGAATTTTTGTTGAGGACTCAGTTTCATATGTAGTAAGCATGTATTTTATTTTCAAAAAATTTAGTCATGGCTTCTGCCTCTCAATTTTAAATTGTTTACATATTTTGTGATGTGAAAAGAACCTTTTGACTTGATGATACAATTTTTTGGGGGGGATATTGTGGCCATTTTTTTTAAATTACACTTTGTTTTGTTGAGGAACGATTTTTTTTTTCATTTTGCGATTAAGTACTTTGGAAATTTTTTTCCATTTTGCAATTACATATTTTGAAAAAAATTCGTCATGCCTTAGGTATGAGCATACGCTAGTGTGTGTGTATATATATATATATATATAGACAGACACCAACACACAACCAAGCACCTCAAACCAAACCATCCACAAAAATGAATAAAAAAATCGACCTTCTCGATCTCTATAGGGTCAGATCGATCCGGTCCTGGGCCGAATCAATCCGATGATCTCATCGTTGTACTTCACCCAGTAGTACATTCATGGTGGCCTTGGAAAAACTTAAACTCAACCTAGGGTCTTTGCAGTGACTAAAACCCAAATTTAATACTTTAAAATTATAATCTAACGTATATAACAAGTTTCCAACACTTCTAGACATGACACTTATTCAATTAAGGGTATAATATCAACATCTCGACATACAAACAATAGTTCATCTTCTTTATGGAAATAAGTCCAATTAACATGAAATTATCATTAATTCTTTCTCTAAACACGTGATTTCACATAAATCAATTGTTTAAACAATACACAAACTATAACTATAGTTTATAACTATTCACAACATGGTAATCAAGTGTATTCTCACCAATAAATCATATTATTCTAAGTTAAAAATGCTATTTAACCATACATGAATCTAATCAATTTATTAATTAATTCATCATTAAAATTATAAAGAAAATCATATTATACGAATTATAAACATATTTGATATATTAAGAACACGTTTCTAATCCATTAGTTCATAAACAAAAATGATAATCATAAATCGATTACATATTAAACCGGTAAGCAAGAGAGTATTTATTTCCTTAAAGAAGCTTGGATCTTGATTCTTGGTTAGTTCCTCTTAAATGTTCTTTTTCCTCCAGCAAATGGCCTCCTGAAACTAGGGTTTTAATTATGTTGTGTTAAGGTGTTTAATGAGGGTTATAAGCCTATTAACCCCCCCAAATTTGCAGGTCCACTATGGTCCCACTTGTTGACCCTTAAATAAGCCCCAGATTACAACCAGATTCTCTTAACACTTGGGCCAAAGGTATACCCCCATGACCCAATTTGAAACATTACAAAAACCATTCTGGTCCTCCATGCACCCCTAGAGTCGGGTCCAAATGTACCAACCATAAATTTCATATTAATTGCTAACGAGTTAATTTAATTTATAAGTCGTCCACAATTATTGAAAATTCCCATTCTAAAATTGGGTTAATAATCCAAACTCATTAAACCCAATAGGTACCCATTAATTCAACCGAGTATGTATCAATTATCAATTAAATAATCATTTAATTCATTCCCCAAAATACGAGGTATTACATTCTCCCCTTAATAATGGAATTCCATCCTCGAAATTGGCCAAAACTTAAAGTCATAAATTAAATCACACAACTACCATCGGCTCATATACAATCACCTTTTCACTCGTCAATAAGGAAAAAATAAATAAGGCTCACATGCGCTTATTATATTGTTCCACGAATGGGGCACCCATAGACCCAATACAACGTGTACAAAAACACACTACACATAGGGATAGGGAAACAATAAGTTGTTCAATCCATATCTCAACACTCAATTTAAATCACATGCCATGAGAATAATCCAAATAAGGAAACCCCTGTATATACTCGTAATCTACCTTTTGAGCTCTGGAAACAGTATCCTATAGAATCCCAAGAATATTGCCCATACCAAGGCCACCATTCTCAGGACTCATTAGCATTATGGAAATTTCAATATGTCATGGAAATTAAACCAAATTTTATCTTTAAGAGAAGTAATTGTAATTCTCGAAAAGATCAAACAAATCACTCGACACTTGTTGTATGAGGAACAACCCACTAATGGGAAAAAAACCAGGGCTCAAATGAACGAATGATAAGTGTAATGTGGTAGAGTATTATAATCAAAATAAAATGAATTATAATCCAACAGTGCACTCACCACTATCAATTCTTTCCCACCATATTCTCCAAACAGAGTGACAATTGCTAGAGAATGCTACACAATTAGACTAGTTTTGGACTTGTTCAATGTCTTCATGTCTCATGCTACCAAAATCTTTGCTCGAAGTGAAAAATGACTTTCTTCGGATGCAACAGAACTATCGAGTAACCACCCACTACAGCTAGGATGTGTGAGTATATCCTAATGTTAAAAATATGAAGTTGTAATGCCCCGTATCGAATTTAGTGTCACCGTCGGGTCAACCCATGTCGGAGTCAAGGTGTTAAGGGGGAGGGGGGAAATCAATTTAATTTATAAGAGAAAATTTCCTTTTTCACATTACGTGAAGAAAAAATTACTATAGAATCAACCCGTTGAGGAAAATCGTGTCCATTACGGATCATGCTGAATTTATTCATAAAAGTTATTTATTATAATACTTGAAAGATTAAATAGTAAAACAACCATGTATTATTACAAAAGTTCATAAGTCTGAAATTATAAAATACAAATTATTTAAATGTCCAAAGTTTAATTAATAAAGCACTTGTCATAATACGTGACTAAAATAGCACCAGAGCTTTAATGACGTCTAGAAATCTCAGGGGCCTTACCATTATCCTTCCTGTTAACTTTTACCGTGATACTTAATGGTGGGGGTTTTACAAAAATAAGGGGATGAGTGAATGCCCAGTGGGGTGGATGAATACTATGCAATACATATTTATAAGAACATACTATACATATACAATGTCTTTTAACATTTCCAAAAGAATATTCCTTTAACCAATATTGGTGAAACTACATGCAAATGCTCTTAGGCGACGTGCCCATACTCATGCTCAATTAAATTTAAATGTCCCGTGCCAAGGACTTTCTCAACACAGTCTTTCAAATTCGTTAATTTCATTAACATTAACCGAATTTAATCCCTTCTTAGTATTAATCCATGAATAATATCATTCCTTAGAAATTACTAGTATTATTTACTTATTACCTTTTATTTCAGAATCACCAATTACCACGGACTTCAATGGGCTCCACACAGTCAGATTCACTAGACATATGCTATTGGCCAATGGGTTTGGGGTCTTTCACCACTAGAGACGTCATGCCCTCCTTAATTATTTTTCGAGCATCATCCTAGTATTTTTCTATTATCTCATGTTTTTAACATTTTATTCCATGTCTATATTCCTTCCATTTCTACATATTTATCCTTTTTATAACTTATTTTATTAATATTAGCCGAGGAGGCCCTATTAAGAGTATACCAACTCTAATTAAACACAAAAACTTTTAGCACATTCCTTTACTTTTCTCAAAGTGTTTTACTACAATTTATACTTATTATATTTTTCTTTCCACATTTTTTAGTAAAGGATAATTTATTATCCACCAGTTTCCACTCATCATTTTATGTGTTAAAAACCACTATCTCATGCATAACTCATTTAATAGGTATTTTACCATACTATCCCATACACGCGATGATAATGTTTTTACCAACATTATTACCCATTACTAATACTTAACCCATAATTTACGAAAAATCCTTACTTTCGGTATATTTACACATTAAACCCATTTCACTTTCTACATGAGTTGAACACGTCTTTTTATAAAGAGAACTTGTATGTTCTTCATCCTTATCTCACATATGAGTTCCGAACATGATATTAACAGGAAATTACATTGTATGCATAAATCCATCATATTTTAATCTTGAATGATATTTGTTCTTCAACACATATTCAAAGTCTAGTTTTCTTAAATCCTTCATTTATGCAAGATAACTTCATTAATTATAAGGACATTATTTTACTGTTCGGCTTACATTTGAGTATGTCGTATACCGCTACAACCGTCAAGGACTTATTCAAGGTCAAACATGCATCAAGACACATCTGAATATCAAAGTTCTTCAACATTCAAGCTTCCACGAGATTAATTTTTGTAGGGTTGTGTTTTTATACCTTAGCATTTCACTTAGAGTGTTGGGATATTTTTTACAAAATATTTTTTAAGTGTTGGAGCAGAGTTTTTTGTCAAAAATATTTTTCTAAGTGTTAAGGAGAATTTTTAAACATGAAATAATTTTTTTTATTTAATTTCGTTCGAGCAACTTACATGTCTCGTTCGAGCGACAGCCTTATGTCGCGCGATCTCGTTCGAGCGAGATGCCCTTTTCATTTGAGCGATGTGCCGCCTTAAGTTTGTTATATAAAGCGTGTTAGACCACTCTGTTTTCGTTAAGAAGACCTGATGTTTTTCATTCTTCACAAACTGCAAACCAACAGAATTATTTGTCTTCTTCGTTTAGGGTTTAATCCTTTTTATTTTCAATTCACAAAAGATCCCGATCTTCATGTGAATTATTTTGGAACCCAAGATACAATCTTGTTGAAGTTTTCTCTTGTAGAGAGGATAAATCTATGGCTGATGGCTGCGTGTCGATTGGGAGTGCTCGTGGGTGTTCCTAGCTTATTTGGACTGCGTGTTTGTATGGACTGTTGCGGTTGTTCCATAGCTGACTTAAGACCGCGTGTCTTTGTGGATTATTGTTGGAGTTCATTGAAGATTTCATTGTAATCTTTGTTAATTGTGATTTACTATTTTTATAGTGAAATAAAGGTTTTTCCCAAAAGGGATTTTTCAAGAAATCTGTGAGTTAGCAGCTTTATTTGTGATGGTTTGACACACACACACACGCGCGCGTAGTTGCATGTTTTGGGGATGAATTTGTTTGGTTTGATATTTGTCACTGATTCAATAAGTATTTAATTATAAACTTGTGAATTCAGTTGAAATCGATATGACATGGCGTACATCTCTACAAATTGGTATCAGAGCGCATTCATTTACATTAATCTTACTGAAAAATATCTTTGATTGAAAATTCTAGAATGCATGTATAACTTAGTTTTAATCTTAAAAACATCGTAAGTAAAACCCTACCTTAAAAGATTCTTGAACAACTCCTTGAGAAGATGATGATCCACTAGAATTCCACACTAAGATAAGGATCCAAACTAAGAAACTCCTCTTTCCTTAACTCACCAAAGTCGACAAGGATTTGATATGTGTTTTTAAGAGTGTTTTGATGTCAAATAATGGTAGTAAGGTGGTGTTTTGATGTCATGAATGCCTTAGTATGAATTTGGGACTAATATTTCGTGTCTTGGAAGCCTTAGAGAGTGGGAGAAAAGTCTAAAGATCTGATGGTTTCTGCCCTCCAACACCCAATGGCTCGCACAACTTATAACCACATTAATCCATTAGTTTAAACCCAAATTTACTCATCCATTGAATGATGCTAAAGTTAGTCAATGAAGTCTTCTTAGTTTGTATAGAGTAGGGGTTAACACAAGAAATGGTTGAGAATTAAACTAACTTTCAAAACAATTAACAAAAATCGTCCAAAACAATAGGGCAGACCTGAGAGCCCTGGTTGATCGACCCTGGGTAAAAAAGTTCATTTTTCCTTTTTCTGACCCTATAGCCCTATTAACCTTTTTTTAGGAGCCCAAAAATGTGGTTATATAATTTTTACATCGCTCGAGGAATTTTACAAAAATCGCGCAAGGTGTAGATTTGACGCACATGGATTTTCTAATGTGTTTAGTATCATAACTAAGGAATATTTAAATTATTTTGCTCCGCATCTTGTAGATTTATTCTTAATCATTTAAGTAATAATAACGCGTAGCCATGCACGCACACGTGACATAACTTTTATGAGAATGATCTGGTTTATTTTTATAAAATAAAGGCGACACTAATCTTTTCCTTTGTATTGACTTATAATAACACAATTGTTTTTATTTCAAAGGTGCGGGTATTACTTTCTCCCCCTCCTTAGGAGATTTTGTCCTCGAAATTAACAAAAAGTCTCAAAGATTTCGGGGTGTTTCTCACGCATTTCATATTCTCGTTCCCATGTTGCCCTTCAACACCTTAAAATGCCCTATGGACTTTCACCAAAGGAATTACTTTGTTGCGAAGGACCTTATCCTCACAGTCCAGGATAGATATAGGTCATGTTTGGAATGTGATGTCTTCCTCTAACTCGATGTTGTTCCAGTCGATGACTTGGCTAAGATAGTGAAGGTATTTCTTTAACATGGACACATGGATCACATTATGAACATGAGCCAACTGCGGAGGCAATGCAAAATGATAAGCACATCTCTAGTATGTTCCAAAATCTCAAATGGTCCGATATATCGAGGAGAGATCTTGCCCTTATGGCCAAAACTTTGACTTCTGATTTTGGTTCTAAATTTCAGTAGCACATCTACCCTAAACTCCAGGGGTGTCCTTCAACTTCCAGTGCAATTCTTTTGTCTACTATGGGTTGCCACTAGCCTTTGGTGAATTAGGTGAACCTTCTCAGTCATTTCTCTAATCAGATAAGAATTTATGAGGTGCTTCTCACCCACTTCTGGCAAGCATACTGGATATTGATAGGTTCGACTGGATAGAGTTTTGTAAGGATCCATCTCGTTAGTGGCTTGTAATTATTAATATTATAAGAGAATTCTTCCAGATGCGAATTCTCTACCCAACTTCCCTAAAAATTAAGCGCACATGCTCTCAATAGGTCTTATAAGATCTGGATGGTCCTTTCTGATTAGCCACCGGTCTCTGGGTGGTATGTTATACTTACATTCAATTCCATACCTAATTCCTTCTAAATCGTCCTCTAGAATCAGGAAATAAATCGGGGGTCCCTATCAGAGACAATAGAGATAGGAATGTCGTGTAGTCGAACAATATCTCGCACGTACAACCTTGTCAACTTGTTCACACTGTCCATGACCTTTATTGGCAGGAAGTGAGTTGACTTGGTAAGGAAATCCACAATGACCCATACTACATCATGACCTTTCTCAGACCGAGGTAATTCCATGACAAAGTCCATAATGATATGTTCCCACTTCCATTCTATCACTGGGAGCAGTTGCAAAAGCCCAACCGAATCCTTATGTTCAGTTTTCACCTGTTGGGACATATAACATTTCCCCACAAACATTGCCATAACTCTCTTCATTCCAGACCACCAGAAATCTCAGCAAAGGTCAATATACATCTTCGTTGTTCCTGGATGTATAGTAAATAGAGAGTGCTTGACTACACGTGAAAAGTATGTTCGTGTAAGGAAACAGTCGTTGTTTTCGTTTCACCGCGATAATACAAAAACTTAAATTACGACTACACTTGTGAGGCAAGTCTAGCGGTAAGTCGGGTATCGAAAGATCCACTGGGATGAGTTGCTAGAATGTAATTGATTTAGTGCTCCGAAATAAAAGTGTAAAAGATGATTACAAACTAAAAAGGAAAATATGCATAAAAGGGAAATATTAATCTAGGCGAGTGTAAATTAAACTAGATTAACAAAGAGGTAAAAACTATAGGTTGCATCGAATGTCCCTCACCCAGTTAATTTGTATCAAATAGATACATGGGTCGACGAGTTATTTAGAATGCGTCTCGTTTCAATAGTTAATTGAATCAAGGGTTGTCTTACCCCTAAATCTGCATAAAATCCTAATAAGATTTTGGCATCAACAAATACCCCAAAATGTACACACTAAAGGTCGTAAGCACGGGACATACATGATATGCCCCATCAAATATCCTAGGCTCAATAACTAGGACAACGCACCCAAAGTAGACCTGTAAACGCCATCACCAAAGCAAAGCAATGCGTCAACTAAAGTGAGTTCCATTCAAACACAACTTAATTTAAATTACCTAGAAATCATGTTAAAAACGAGATAAATGAAAAGAGGTAAATAAACGCGATAAATCTATACTACAAAGCAAGTAAATCAAAGCATGTAAACTAATTAACCAAACATGTAAATCTAATTAACAAAGAAAGAATTAATGGAAAACAACTATATTAATGGAGAAGAAGATGAATAGTGCAACTTACAACCCAATTGGGTGTCAAACCAAGAAGAATCAAAGAAGAACTCTTCAAATCCCCCAAACCCTAAGCTATTTTAACCTAAAATCAATCCTAAAATGTTCATATATGATATTTACAACAAAAAAGCTATTTATAGTAAGTGGGAAAAGAAAAGAGAAAAGAAAAGAAAAGGAAAAATATATCCTAGAAATAGGGGATCGATCGAGCGACCCCTTTGGTCGATCGATCGATTATGAACAAAATATCCCATGTCGAGAAGGATCGATCGATCGATCAAGAAGGTATCAGCCATTCAGCCTACTGCATTCCCTTTTCTTCCTCTTCTCATCCTCTTTTGGTTTCATTATTTTTCCTTTCTCTGAAACTCCCGTAACTTCTTCATACGGACTTGGAATCGCGCACCGTTCACGGCCACGCGAAGCTTACGAGGAGGGCTACAACTTCCATGAAGATCTTGGCCTAGGTGCCCTATCTGTGAAATGACTAAATTGCCCTTGAACGGAAATTGAGAGGAACGCGTCCGAACTTCACACTTAGCATCCCTATCGAAACTCAATTAACCCTGTAAAACATGTTAACGTAGAAATCTGAGGTTGTCTGGTTAACGAGCATAAATATAGGGAATAAGATACCCGAGGGGGCTAAAATGCATATGTTCGGAGGATGAAATACGCAATATTTGCGTATCATCACACCCCCTAACTTACACATTTCTAGTCTCTAGCAATGAAATAGGATGCAACAAGAGCTATAAGCAAACCAAAAGCAGGCGATAGTACAAAAGTGTGGTATAAAAGCAAAAGGCCACTTTCGCAGGCGATTCAATTGCATTTAGCGTATGCAATAAGCCGTTAAACCCCTAGGTCACCCTAGTGGACGAGTGTCATCTCGTGAGGGTTTTCAAGGATGGTACCCACAAACATCACATGGTTTCCTCAAAATATTCCCAAACCAACATGCGACAAGCCCAACAATAGCGAACAAGATTTCATATGCATTATTAGCACATTGAACGAATTCAAACAAAAGTCCGAATCATTAACATTATAGAATGCACCTCATAGAATTGAAACCTTAAAATGTTGGTGGGGGAGCGATCACATGCAAAGTGTGATTTGGCGAAAAACTTATATAAACCGGATAAACATTAAAGAAAGCATATATGCAATCCTCACGAGCATTACACTCATCAAGTGAATTCTCTTAAAATAGGGAGGTAACACACGGAACATGCGGTCATAAAGAGTAAATGTAAATGGAAACTAGGTCTCACACATGTCACAAATGAAGAACGCTATATATAAAATGAAAAATTTTAATCTCAATGAAAGGATACGCACACTAAAGGAGGCAAAATGCATTTTCACAGATTATCAAAACTATTTCAACTTATAAATTACATCAACCTAGAATCACATAAGACTTTATTAGGGTTGTAATGTAGGCTAGGCTAGGGTACGAAATGAAAGGATATGTATATACGGATTCAAAGTGTTCAGAATGAAAACTCAGGATAATGGGAGAATGCGGGCAATAGATAAATTGGAAAACAAGTTCCAAAATGGCATTAGATATATCATCGGGGAGAGTAATAAAAGCTTATTGAACACTATACACAACATTTACAACTTTCTCTTTCTTTTCTTCTTTTTCTCATTTTTTTTTTTTTTGCTTTTTTGCTTTCTCTTTTTCATCACTTTTTCTTTACTTTTCATACTCTCATATGCCTAAATTGCAGCCAACATCACAACAACAACATTAAATCCCAAGAAACATTCTAAACAAAGGTATGGAAAGTGTATGTATGGTTTATAACTCCAATTTGGAGTTGGTTATGGGATTTGGGTTATGAAACGAAAGACTATATTTAGGCTCAAGGGCGTTAACGAGGGTAAACATTTAAGGGTGAGGTCAAGGCTAATATGGGTGATATAACAAGGAATGCCTATGATCATTTCCAAAAGTTTACGCAATTCTCGAATCAAAACAGTATATGAAAATCATGATCAAGTAACACATTTCAAGTATGAACTCAATTAATGAACGATCAAATGAAAGAATAATGAGATTACCGATGAATTCAACGTTTTCAATGAGAAAAGAATAGTGTATACACTCACAAGCGACGAAAGGTACAAAGCTTACTCGGCATAGGTATATGAAATGCAACAAAAGATTACCGAGTTATAAAAATCTTAAACCAAATCAATAAAACAATGCATGTGCTCATGGGATTAAAGTTTAATTCATGAAGTTATTCACAATATCAATGATGGAGACTAAGGTCTAATATCTTCTAAATCGAGAACATACATCATTGGGTTGTCTATTGGATCGGGAAATTATTGAAATATATCATCGGAAACAAAGGCAAAATGCCCAAAAAAAAGAGAAAAAAGAAAGAAAATCATTTTGAAAATTTCAATTTTTCTAAGAAAATCATACTATGTAACTAACATGTGAGCAAAAACATGGACTAAATAAAGAAATGGATAGAATATCCCACACCCCCTAACTTAAAACCTGACATTGTCCTCAATGTTAATTAAGAACCAAGTTAAAGAGAGGAAAAGAGCGATATTACCCAAAATTGGAGCGATTCCCATAAGAACAAGTCCAAAGAGTCTACAAAACAAGTTAGTACCGAGCATAACAAAAAAAAAAAAACAAAATGTTAACTAATTAAAAGAGACTAAAAATAAAAAGAAAGAAAGAATAAAAAGCTAACTGTATACAACCTACTACTTAGGCCTCACGCTAACTATACACAAAAAGTCTAAATAGTTGAGGGTCCACCGTGAAAACGATTTGACTTTGGAGGATAACCGGTGTACCCTCACATACAAGCATGCCTTCCAAAAAATATGAATTGCGTTTGAACAATGGAAGGCATGTGTAAGGCGTAAGAAAGGAACCATCACCAATTATCAATTTTGGAGGGACGATGGGGGGTTTGGATTAAACGGGTGAAAAAAACATGTGGGGATCGAGAAAAGCCGAATATCCTCCCAATGATTTTGAAATTAGAATGGGAGGCGGTGCACACGAAGGAAAGAAGCGATCATGGAAGGCGACTCGAGCAAGTAATCCTCATCGACGAAAAGGTTTAAAACATTAAAGTTTAAAACGAATCACCGGGTACTTGTGACAGTGTGATAATAGAGACTAAAAATGGGGATGAAAGAAATTCAAACTCATGAGATGAATCATCATCGCATGAAGATTGAGTTTCGAAGGAAATAATATCATTTTCAATGAAATGTTCTTCTTTGGAGGCCAAAGAAGAAATCATTTCATTGCAAATAGATATTACGTCATTTTCATCATCACTTTCAATATCTATTATGCAATGGGCAAAGTCTAGAATGGTTTGTTCCAAAGTAGGTAAAAGTACCTCATTTGGTTCATAACATTCCTCGACCTCAAAAGTCTCGGAAGCAAAATCGTCGTCGGACTCAAATAATCAATCCAAGTCATGTTCCCATGAATGATTTTCTTCCCGATAACGGTTTTCAATTTTCTCATTCTCATACATACACAAACCCTCACCGAATGTCATGGGTCGAGGTGCGGATGCATGAAAATAGGAACTTTGAAAATTACTATCGGACTTAAACGAAAACTCATTATTATAAGAATTGTGAAAACTATTGCAATTCATTTCAAAATTACTATTATAAGGAGGTAAAGGCCCAAAATCATTGTCATCATCAACAAAATTCCAATAACCCAAATTTTGACTTTCGTTATACTCGTCCAAAGTCATATTTGAATTTGTTTTACTTTGGGGTTCTAAGTATTCACCGAAAGTCATAGGTTTGCGAGAATTTTGAGAATTATAACAATGATTACTGAAAGAATTGGAATAAGACATGCTTACCCCAAAAATGTCTCGAAGTGGCGGATTCCACAAAGTAAGTGCGCGCGGAAAAAATTCGAGCGTTTCTAAGTGCTCAAATGTGGAAGTCCTGCAAAAAGATTAGAAAATAATACAAATATAAAGAAAATACTATGAAATACTAAATCAAATAAAGTCTAAAACAAACGCGTCCCCGGCAACGACGCCATTTTGACTACGCGTGAAAAGTGTGTTCGTGTAAGGACACAGTCATTGTTTTCGTTTCACCGCGATAATACCAAAACCTAAATTAGGACTACACTTGAGAGGCAAGTCTAGCGGTAAGTTGGCTATTGAAAGATCCACTGGGACGATTTGTTCGAATTTACTTGATTTAGTGCTCCGAAATAAAAGTGTAAAAGATGATTACAAGCTAAAATGGAAAAGATGCATAAAAGGGAAATATTAATCTAGGCGAGTGTAAATTAAACTAGATTAACAAAGCGGTAAAAACTATAGGTTGCGTCAAATATCCCTCACCCGAGGTAATTTGTATAAAATCGATACATGGGCTGATGAGTTATTTAGAATGCGTCTCATTTCGATAGTTAATTGAATGAAGGGTTGTTGTAATACCCTGTATTTTTATGACTTTTAATTATGAGGTTAATTAAATGGAATTACTTAATTTGAGATTAATTTGGGATAATTAATTAGGATTTGAATACTAGCGAGACGAGAGTTAGTATTTGGTTATTAATATATTATTGAATATTACTGAGTGATTATGGTAATATGTGATCATTGAATTTATTAAAAAGGTCGTGAGTTGAAAATACGGCAGTTTCGGTAATTTAGTTGGGACGCGCATGTCAGTCGTGTCAAGACCCAATTTAATGGATTTAAAAGTATTTTATTTTTATGTAATCCATATGAGCTTTTTGAGTGTGCCAACGTGTCCAGAAGGGTCGAGATAGTCAGAAAACACTAGCCGGGAGTTTAGTTTGGGTCTCGGGGCATTTTTAGGCCAAATCGGCAACCTGGAAGGGTATTTTGGTAATTTTAAAAATTAAGGAATTAAGACCCACGATTTTTAGTGTTGATTTATTTATTTTTGTTTAGTCTATTAGGGACATTATCAGCCAAAAACAAAGAGGGGAGTTACGTGAGTTAGAGGAGAGGTTACAAAAAGTCCCCAAACCAAAACCACCACCCACCACCACCAATTTGGATGGAATTGTGACCGGAAAGAAGAGAGGAACAGACCTTGAACAATAACAGCGGATCAGAACATCATATTTACAGGCAAGTGATTTATCTTGAAAAGATTCAAAGCATATACTTTACATGTTTTTATAGAATTGAAGATTTCTCATAAATAATGAAAATTGAATGGATTTGAATGGTTTAAATCATAATCTGGTTAGGACTTGCATGTAGGTTTATGTTGGAGATGATACAAACTATGAATTTAAGATTTAGGGGCAAAAAATTTCAAAATTTGATTGGATTATGGGATGTTCCTGAAGAAATAGGAAAACTAGGTTTTTGTATGAAAATTTGGTAAAATGATCCAAGTAATTGATGTTATAAGTCGATTTGATGAATCTAAATCTTGGGGAATGATGTAACTATGTTAGTAGGATAATTAGTGTATTTAATTATGAGTTTTGGAGGTTGGGATGATGATTAAGAAGTGTAAAAAGATGCAAACCCATAACTGTTAAGAATTTCTGGGCTGATACTTGTTTGATCCATCGATCGAATCAAGAATGTCGATCGATCGAACCCATTGATCGATCGACCCCTTTTCTTCGATCGATCGACCTATGCTGATTTTTGGCAATTGTTTCTCTTTAAGGTTAATGATTATTCCAAAGCCGATGTTGGTTATTAGGGAAATTAATATGATATTTTGGGACTCAATTAAAGTCAGTAAGGCCTTAGTTATTATCGGAGAAAGTTGTAACTTATGGGATTGATTGATATTAATTATGAGGGTCTACCGAGTGAAATACAGTTAGAAAACATTCGAATTGGAACTATATTGCGAATTGAGGATGATGTAAGATTAAGGGCAGGAACAGAGTAACGCTGAGATACCATTTAAAATTAATAATAAATCTAGTAACCTTTCGAGATAGGTTAAAATACTCAAATTGATACGATGAGAGAGTTAACAAACGGAAAAATATATTATGTAATGTTCGGGGTACATTTGCTACGTATGAAACTAACTAGATGAAATGTGTGAACATCTATATTGATATATGATTACTTAGGTTGTGTGAATGCCTAGTGTATGGATTTGTTATGTGTATGACATACCTACCATACTTGTTATCACGGGAGGTTAGTTTTATTCTGGAAAAGGACCCTCTTATCCTTGTGTGCCTTCGAGGGGATTTAGATTGGTACCTTAAGGACATAGTAGTGTGAATCACTTATTTGTGAGTTGATAAGTCAACTGACCATGGGAGCGTAGGTATGTGCGTGACCCGTGGGTATGTGAACTATGTTCACCTCCAATATGTGTGATTTGTATTTAGACGGTTCCTGAGAGATTCGCAACACGTGATCCTTACGTACGTGATGTATATGGATTTGATAGCAGAGTATGCATGCACCGTATCTTAGCCTAGGGGTTCCATATATGTATTTATGTACTAGAGTGATATACTTGTGTACTTGTGACTGGTTCATTGTTGCTTAGTAAATGTGAATAACTAAGATATTTGAATGGGTTAAGAATGAGAATTTAATTAATACTTGAGATAAGTAGTTTAATGACTGTGAACATGGGTTATAAATATTGCTTATTTGGGGGTTACGTGTAGATACTCTATGTTAGAATGTGAAGGCAGGAGTGGTACAAATTAGTTAGATAGTGGCATAACTAGGATGGGTTAAAGGCATACATTAGGCGTGCACATAGTTGAGAGGTAAGAAACTCATGTGAGAGTACGCGACTAACGTGTTTGTAATATGTGATGTTTAATTGTAATTTAAATCACTTGCCAAACTTTTAAACTGTTTTCACATCGGGCTCTGACCCGTTTTCTTCCAAATCTATTTTTGTTTTGTAAAAACCTTTTAGGTGCCAAGCCACTGGGACGCCAAGCATAGGAGTTCCATTTTGATGACGTACTGTAGCTGTTGTGGAAGTTACAGGATCTTGGTAGTAGACACTCTCATTTTATTCTTGATTCCTTCAGAGTCATTTGTATCAGTTAGGGCATGTCTCCCATTCGTAGTTAGGGGTTGTAGTTGTAGACTTTCAGTATTTCAGTTTCTGATTTATTATTTATTCGGACTCTTGTATTGGGACATTATTTTTTCTGGCATCTTTATTATTGGAATGTTTCCTCCAGACTTATTTGTTTTCATCTCGTTGAGCATTTATATGAGATTAGTTATGTGATTGTTGGTTCATTAAATAAATTCTTGTTTAATTGTTGGCTTAATTAATAAAATTTGGCATCTCTCTCTTTTTAAATATTAGGTGGCTAGTAATTAATTAAATGTTTTTCGATAGTGATACTAAGACTGAACCCACTGGATATTCTGTGTTAATTTGATAAAGGAGTAGCTACCCGGTATTTAATTAGACGGGGTGTTACAGTTGTCATGCCCCTAAATCCGTATAAAAGCCTAATAGGATTTTGGCGTCGACAAATACCCCAAAAATTTCGCACGAGAGGTCATAAGCACGGGACATACATGATATACCCCGTCAAATCTCCTAGGCACAATAACTAGGACAACACACCTAAAATAGGCTCGTAAATCCCATCACCAAAGCAAAGCAACGCATCAACTCGAGTGAGTTCCATTCAAACACAACCTAATTTAAATTAACTAGAAAGCATGTTAAAAACGCGATAATTGGAAAGCGGAAAATAAACGCGAAAAATCTATACTACAAAGCAACTAAATCAAAGCATGTAAACTAATTAACAAATGATGGAGATGAAGATGAATAGTGCAACTTACAACCCAATTGGGTGTCAAACCAAGAAGGATCAAAGAAGAACTCTTCAAATCCCCCAAAACCTAAGCTGTTCTAACCTAAAATCAATCCTAAAACGTTCATATCTGATATTTACAACAAAAAGCTATTTATAGTAAGTGGGAAAAGAAAAGAGAAAAGAAAAGAAAAGGCAAAATATCTCCTGGAAACAGGGGATCGATCGATCGATCATGGACGAAATATCGCATGTCGAGTAGGATCGATCGATCGATACTTTTGATCGATCGATCGATCAAGCAGGTATCAGCCAAGTAGCCTACTGCATTACCTTTTCTTCCTCTTCTCCTCCTCTTTTGGTTTCATTTTTTTTCCTTTCGCTGAAACTCCCGTAACTTCTTCATACGAACTCGGAATCGTGCACCATTCATAGCCACGCGAAGCTTACGAGGAGGGATACAACTTTCGTGAGATGTTGGGCTAGGTACCTAATCTATGAAATGACTAAATTGCCCTTGAACATGCGATTGCATACGGAAATCGAGCGGAACGCGCCCGAACTTCACACTTAGCTTACCTATAAAAACCCAATTAACCCCTGCAAAACTTGTTAACATAGAAATATGAGGTTGTCTGGTTAACGAACATATTTATAGGGAATAAGGTACCCGAGGGGGCTAAAATGCGTAGGTTTGGAGGATGAAATACACAATATTTGTGTATCATCAGTGGTGAACTTCCATTAGGATTTCTTCATGTAGCCCTTCATTTCTTGGGACAGTTAACATGCCCTTATGTCAAATGCCCCATCCTTATCTACTGTGAGGGTGTCGAATTCCTCACCATTTTGAATGCGGTTTCAAAAATGCATAACCTCATCATTGTGCAACTGTGTGTCTCGAACTTTCTGATGGATGAGCGATCTTTCCATCATTCCTCATAAGTAAGCCTTTTTCCTATCCTTGTGAACATACAACTCGTAATCTTATAATTTGCTGTACATCTTTCTACAATAACACTTTATCACAGCCAAGGAGAGGCCTGACTTTCTACAAAGATAATTAACCACCACATTGGCCTTCATGGGGTGATACTCTAACGATAAGTCATAATCTTTCATAAGTTCGATCCACCTCCGTTGACGAAGGTTGATGTCTCGTTGAGTGAATATGTACCACAGACTCTTATGATCCATGAAAATTTTTAATCTTCCACCGTATAAATATTATCTCCATGTTTTTTGGGCAAACACCATTGCATCTAGTTCCAAATCATGGGTGGGGTAGTTTCTTTCATGTGTCTTCAACTGATGTAATGCATACATAACTACCTGACCTTCATTCATAAGTATTGAACTGAGTCTGGATCTAGAGGCATAACAATACATAGTATAACCCTTCCCTCATTCGGGGAGGATGAGAACAGGTACCGAGGTCAGCCTAACCTTTAACTCTTGAAAGGCGGACTCGCAATCATCATTCCACTCGAAGTGGACATCCTTTTACGTTAACCGCATAAGGGAAAAAGCGACATTGGATAAGTCTTGAACAAATCTCTAATAATAGCCAACTAAACCAAGGAAACTTTATATCTCAGTGATTATTTTCGGCCTTTCCTAACTGAGAATGACTTCAACCTTGGACGGGTCAACAGAAATGCCTGCACCAAACACTACATGGCCTAGGAACTTGACCTCTTTCATCCAAAATTTGCACTTTCTAAATTTAGCATACAATTGATTCTCCCTGAGTATGTGGAGAGTCATGCGACGATATTATTCGCGATCAACATATGAAGTGGAGTAAAACAAGATATCGTAGATAAAAACAACCACGAACCGATCCAAGTACGAACGGTTGATACGGTTCATGAGGTCCATGAATAATGCTGGGGCATTAGTCAAACCAAACGGCATGACCAGGAATTCATAGTGTCCATACCGGGTACATAATTCTGTCTTAGGGATATCTTCACCTTTGACTCGCAGTTGATGGTAACCTGATAGAAGGTCGATCTTTGAAAACCTCTTTGCACCGTGCAACTGATCAAACAAGTCATCAAATATGGGCATTGGGTACTCATAATTATTCAATTTAGCTACATATAGTCATTGAAAAGTCAAAGAGACTTGTCCTTCTTCATGGAAAATAATACTGGTGCTCCCCACGAGGACACGCTAGTGCGTATAAAACCTTTGTTCGTTAACTCCTCCAGTTGAGTATTCAATTCTCATAGCACTTATGGGGCCATTCTGTGAGGAGGTATGGATATAGGTGATACACCTTGAGGAGCCTCGATCGTAAAGTCAATCTCCTTATGTGGGGGTAGGCCAGGAAGATCCTTAGGAAAAATGTCGAAAAACTCCCAAACAAGTGGGTAGTCCAACATCACATGGTCTGTAAGTTCTTGAACCATGATACTACTCAACCATCCACATAAGTGTTGTTGTTCATGGGTTATTCATTAATGAAGCGATATTGGGATCCATCTTAGAGTGACACTGAAACATTGTGTCAATGGCATTCAATAGTGGCATTAAAATTGGGTAACCAATCCATGCCAAGGATTATATCGAAGCCATCCATATCCATAAGGATTAGGTTGTACTCCAGAACGTAGTTCCCTGTGATAATCACGTAGTTTTGATAAAACTTATTCAGGAATATACCACCACCAACCGATAATCCCACGAAAATAGAAGAGCTAAGTTTGACTATATCTAGGGCCAAACAAAATGCTAGGCACGTTCATAACTGAAGTATTGAGATGCACCTGAATCAAATAAGGATTTAACCCATGTATTGAACAACATGATCATACCTTTCATAAATGAGGGATTGTTTAAAAATGCAACTTCTAAGATGGCATAGGCACGTCCCTAGTTGTACCTACTAGTCTAGTCGTTGGGTACCTAAGTCTATGCACTATTACCTTTCCCTTAATCGGAGTGTGAGCCACATATGTTATGCATGCCTTGTTGATACTACAGGTGTTGTGTAGGGCCTGTGTGGTTAGGGTTTCTCCTAGGTATCTATTATCTAACCTATTGATCTTCGTATGCTCGGTGGGGGCACTCCCGCTTGAAGTGATCTAGAGACTCGTAGATGAAATAAGCGTGATTGGTTGGAGGTGTTAGGTTTTGATCATGGTTGCCCTGGACTAGAGAATGGGTTATATCATTGTCTTGAGCTGGGTGAAGAAGCCCTTGGTACCACCTCTGAACTTCTTAACCCATTGTTGTAGGACCCCTTCACTTCCCTCTTCTAGGATCCACCAGCTTCCTTCTTTTTTCACGAATGGAACCAAAATCCACCGACTCCAGTTCCTATTAGATGGCCTTGTTCACAGTTGTCCTAAATTCAGGGAGTTCTAACCCCACCATAAGTCTGCGAATGTGGGGGTTCAATCCCTTCACAAATAGCCTGGTCCTTTCAGCCTTATTTGTCTCAACAACCTCTATATGGTTGGATAAAATTATGAATCGAACAAGGTACTCATTCATTGATAGCTTCCCATAGATTAATTGAGCGAATTCATCCTTCTTGGTGCCTTTGTATGCCTAAGGAAAAAAAGGGTCCAAGAATACCGTTTGAAACCCAAGCCAGCTTATTACCTCTGCCAGTCTAGCTAAATGAGCGGCCCTCCACTGTTGAGCTTATTCTATAACTTGAAACGTGGATATGTTGACTTTGTGTGCGTAGGGAACATCAAATATGTCCATGACACGAGTGACCTCATCAAGCCATTCCTATGACGCATTGGTCCCAATGGTGCCTTTGAACGTAGGCTCAACCATCAGAATTCTTTCAGAATGGAGGCTGAGGCAGAACTCTCCATGGTACCGCTGCGATTTCCCTCTAATGTTGAGAGAGTGTATCCACAAGTTGGCGTATTGCTTGTTTCATATGTAGGAGTTCACTATTTCCGTTCTTGGAAGAGATACTGCGTCTAGTAGTCATCCTACATATGAGGGAGAGTTTAGTATAGTTAACTGTAAATCAAAGCGTACTAGGATACTTCACACACTATTTGGTGCATTAATTATCATTATCAAAGTTGACATATAGAATGCCTCACACAGAGGATCATAGTTTCATCACTAATAGCCTGCACATACACTCGTAACTTAGTAATTATAAGTAGAAGCGTGAAATCTCTTCATCACACAGTGGATCCTGATGCTCTGATACCAAGTTGTAATGCCCCGGCCAAATTTAGGGTCTTCATCAGGTCAACCCATGTCCGAGTAAAGGTGATAAGGGGGAGGGAGAAAATCAATTAATTTATTTAAAGAAACGTTCCTTTTTCACATTACTTGAAGCAAAAATTTCTAAAGAGTCATTCCTTAAAGGAAAATCATGACCATTACGGATCACGCTGAATTTATTCACAAAAATTATTTTCTTACAATACTTAAAAGATTAAATAGGCAAACAACTTTGTATTCTTAAAACAATCCATAAGTCTGAAATTATAAAATAAAAATTATTTAAATGTCCAATGTTTAATAAAGCATTTGTCATAACACGTGACTAAAATAGCACCAGATCTCCAATGGAGTCCAAAACTCTCAAGGGCCTTACAATTATTCTTCCTGTTAACTTTTCTTGGGGTACTGGGGGTGGGTTTTTTACAAAAGTAAGGGGGTGAGCGAATGCACAGTGGGGCACTAAGCAATACATTTTTTTTATAAGAACATACGATACATATACAATGTCTTTTAACATTTCCAAAAGAATATTCCATTAACCAATATTCATGCAACTACAGACAAATGCTCTCGGGTGATGTACCCATACTCACGCTCAATTATTTTTAAATTTCTAGTGCCAAGGACTTTCTCGACATAGTCTTTCAATTTCGTTAATTTCATTAACGTTAACCAAATTTTATCCATTTTCATTATTAATCCATGAATATTCTCATTCATTAGAAATTACTAGGATTATTTACTTATTACCTTTTATTTTGAAATCACCAATTACCATGGACTTCAACGGGCTCCACATCGTCATTCCCTTCTTAATTATTTTCTCTACATGATCCGAGTATTATTTAATTTTCTCATGTATTTAACATTTTATTCCATGTTTATATTACTTATGTTTCTACATATTTTCCCCTTTCATAACTTATTTTATTAATCCCGACTGAGGAGGCCAAATTAAGAGTATACCAACTATAATTAAACACACATACTTTTATCACCTCCCTTTACTTTTCTCCAAGAATTTTACTACAATTTATACTCATTATATCTTTCTTTCCTCATTTTTGAGTAAAGGATAATTTATTATCCACTAGTTTCCCCTCATTATTTTATGTGTTAAAAACCACTATCTCATGAATAACTTCTTGAATGGGTATTTTACCATACTAACTCACACATGGGATTATAATGTTTTCACAAACATTATTGCCCATTATTAATATTTAACCCATAATTTATGGAAAATCCTTACTTTTCTTATATTTAAACATTAAACCCATTTCCCTTTCTACATGAGTTTAACACATCTTTTTTATAAAGAGAACATGTATGTTCTTCATCCTTGTCTCGCACACCTTATTTATGGTTATATAAACTTTAATACTTTATTTGCTAATATTTATAAGATAATCCTCCTTAACTTTAAACCTTAATTTTTATATCACAATTTTCATAGAATTACCCTTTATTCCAATTATTCATATTTTTACCCACAACGTAATATCTTCAAGTCTTACTTAGAAACCTTGTGTATGAAAAACCCATTTCACATGTTAACGTTCCATTTGGTATCATTTTATCCTTTAATTCACATATGTCCAAGGGTAGATTTTACACATAACTTTTATCTTTTTCATTCAATTTCAAGCCTGATTTATATTTCCTTACTAGTCACATTTAGGGGTTGAAATTATCAATTTTCATGTTCATGTAATACCACGTACTTTTATCGATATTTAAATTTCATAAGTGGGTGTAATTTTGAGATTTGAGGAATTACTCTGAATAAGAATTTTTGGAGTTTATGAGTGATTAGATGTTTACCGATGTGAGTTACATTTACTTTTGGAACTAAGTGAATGAGTTGGAATATTTTATTACATGTCGTAGTTGGGTAAAGCGACAAAGGATATTATATTAAATTGGAAAACCCATATTGATATGTGTTGGGTTTAATTAGTGAATTTTAGTTAAGTGACTCGGATGGGGATTTCGAGCGCACGGTTGGTTTTGGAATAGCCGAGATAGTCAGAATATAGTATCCTGTGACAACCCGCTCCAAATAATAACGGGTGGCCAGCTCTATACTATAATAAATCAGGTATCTCAGATGTCACAGTCTCAACATCAACTGACAATACTAAATAATATAAGGCTAACTACCCGAAATTATTCAAAGAGGGTGCCAAAAATTTAAAAATTTTATTTAACACCAATTAAAAACCAACCATACAACCATTTACAACGATACTACATCTAACTATGATGAGTGATAAATGCAGACTCCAATAATATAAAAAGGTACCATACAATGTACAACAAAATCTCAACAATGAAATACCCGAATAAGCTGTCGGGTCATAGACAATACAAATAATCTGAAAGAGAAATAAAAAAAAAGGATATTATACAACCCTTGAGTCTAAACTCAATATACAAACTGAATCCTGATCTAGATATACAATAGATAGGAATCGACTAAAACAAAGTGCCGCAACAGTCCGCTACTGCCACAGCTCCACGAATACATTGGATGGATAAAACCCAATGGCGTCCTTATGGAGGAACACCTAAAATAATAAAATATATGCATAGGAGGAGAAAATATAAACGGGTCAGAGCCTGAGTTGAAAACATTTTATAGCAAGTGCATTAAAATGCATAATAATTATAAATGCATTATTACATGATTTAATGGAATCGCACTCTCCATAATAATCCAACTAACCTCTCAACTAAGGCGCGCAACTAAACGTGTGCATGTGATCTCCAAGGCCCAATTCTATTGAGGTAGGGTAAACAAATTTGAGCATTAAGGACTAACTTCTCCCCAATTTCCAAGTGCATTAAAATTCAAATTCTCCAAGGGAATATATGCTTTCAAATTCAATTTCAATTCTCATGGATCTCAACGATCCGATTCACATTCATCACATGACCACTTCACATAAATAGTTATTTACTAGAATTTCATATATTCTAGTTGTACCATCAATATACAATTTATTATATATGAGTTATTAGCATCAAAACACTAAGGACAAAACTTCTCCCAATTCTCAACACTGCACTACATTTCGTGCGTGGGACGTCTCGCCAAAGCGAAATCCAAACAAGGAACCCCCCATTACACTACTCCTAGCAGTATTGATCATCAAGATATATTATGCCCTCAATGTATGATGCATGTAACCCGATTTCTTATTACACCAATTTTAATTAATTATTCTGAATTCTCAACAGTGCACGACGTTTCATGCGTGGGACGTCTCGCCGAAGCGAAATCCAAACAAGGAACCCCCCGTTACACTACTCCTGGCACTATCGATCGTCGGGATAGGTGATACATATATAAATATGAGCATTAAGGACTAACTTCTCCCCACTTTCCAATGTTACACTGCGGGTCGTGCGTGGGACGTCTCGCCTAAGAGAAATCTGAATAAGGAACCCCCCGGTACACTATTCCTGACAATATTGGTCGTTGAGGTCCATTATGCCCTCAATACTCAAGTACAAGCACAATCAACAATATCATAACCATCCAACCGAGCTATAACTCGAGGACGCAGGCTCACGTGCTATCATCTTCCAGCAGCCCATACACGTAGCAAACTGGGGCCACCTGGTGGGGTTCAACGACACCCACCTCGCGATCAACTCACGCACACAATGTCCCGGGAAGAGGTTATAGCTCCTAAACGGCAAGTGAGAACGTCACATACCCTCGACTTCTCACCCCCAAAAGAATGCATATATATATCGCATAATAATCACAATGGACGACTATGACATGGGGAATATCCACACCCTGCTCTTTGAGCCAGGATGCTCACCCTCATCGCACGCAACTTCCCAATGATAGCAAGGAGGGGGTATGATTCACTATATATATATATATATATATATATATATATATATATATATATATATATATATCATCATATAAGTTATACATACACCATCACATCATATAAAGATATACCATCATATAAGGCATACGTGTCACATTGTTTTCATATTTATTTTACGCTCTTAGGCGCAATAGAATTAATGCCATTGTTTAGCATATTTCCCTCTTGATATACTAATCGTCAATTCTCACACATCTTCCCCACTTAGTACACACTATACTATTTCTCGCTTGAAGCTCACATGTCGCTTCTATTTGTTAATTGTCTCTCAATTCTATTTAAGTTGAGGATATTTATATATATCCGTATGCACATTAGATAGCATTTATAATTCTCCATCCATAATGTGGTTCGATTAATGATATGAACCTTTAAAGTTATCCCATTTGGGATAGGATTCTAAAATCCAATATCTTTAAACTAATTCTCATTCGATCATATAAATTTAATAATCATCTCCAAATAAAATTTTCATCAATAGTGGGATTCCCGACTTAGAATATACCATGATCTCTAATCAGTATTCCTCAATTTCAGTCAATATGACTCCAATTATTTTCCTTTAAGGGAAACTCTCTAAAGTGTCCAAAACATACTCCACATAACTCCTATAAAGGTTCCCTATCGATAACCTCGAACGAAACGGAGTGAAATTCTTCCTAGAAAACATCTCCAAAAATTCCCCTGTTTTCGAATCGATTCGGCCTCAAGAGCGAATCGATTCGGTCCCAAGGACCTGAGAGTCTGCTACATACCGAATCGATTCTCAAGGGGCGAATCGATTCAGCCCTAAAGACCTATAGGTTCTACTTCCTACCGAATCGATTCGGAAGGGCCGAATCGATTCGGCTTGGTCAGCAAGCTACGAATGGGTTGTTTTCTACATAAACCCAAAATACCCAAAAATCATTTTAATCATCTTCCAACCATTTTTATCCAACCCAATCACATATATAACATTAATATTCCTCCAAGAACACATATAAACTAATTTCCAACCTCAAATCCATTTATACACAATAAATCAATGGTTTTCCCAAAAAGTTAGGTTTTCATAAACTAAACCTAAAACCCATAAATTTCATCCACAAATCATGCAATAAATGGTACACAACAATTATTTAGCAAGTTTAATCACTTGCCTCGGGTTCGTAGGGTCTGATCCGTCCTCGAGATCGCATATTTGGTCGAAAATCCCACTTTCTCTCTCTTTTCTCCTTCTTTCTCTTCTTCTTTCTTCTTCTCTATTTCTTTCTTTCTATTTCTATTTCTCTCTATGGAGAATAAATCTACCGGAGGCATTATAAGCCTTATCTCCCAAGACACACAACTTTAAATGATAATACACATTTTAAGTGACTCGGTAACTATAATTCGAGCCAAATAACTTAAAAATTATTTTGGAACCTAAATAGACCCCAAGTACAGTCATTTCGACTTTCTCGACCCTTCCGGACACAACTACGCCCTCAGAAACACCATTCGAGACACTTCCTAACGAATTCAAATTTTGACCTCAATTGCCAATTTAATTAATCTCCTATTAAAATAATATTTATTTCCCTCAAAATAAATAAATCATCATCTCCAAGACCTCGGGTTGTTACATATCCAAGGGTAGTGTTTAGGTTCCGAGAATTTTTGGACTAGTAGGGACTCGCAATTAAGTAACCGAGTCATTTTTGGGTTTATAAGGGATAAACCCTTATTCTCTCATATAAAGGCACGAGAGAGTGAGAGAAAGGAAGAGAAAAGAGAGAAATGAAGAAAGAAGAATAAGAATAAGAATAAGAAAGGGGATTACGGCCCAAACTTTGCGGGATTTGGCTCGAGATCGTCGGATTTTATCCACGAGGCAAGTGTTTACTTGCTTTATTCATTTGAGTGTGTATCTCATATTATAGTTGGTGTAACCTAGATAAATTTGGGTTAGAACCCTTGAAATAAATTTGGGAAAATTGGATTTTGAATTAAAATATAGGTGTGTTTTTATCTCTTGATGATTTCTAGTGTTAAAATCATGTTAATGGTGTGTATCTGTGAATTGAAATGGTAAGAAATGATATAATTGTAGTTTCAATGATTTAGGGTTCAAATCTAAGAAAACTTGTTTAATCCCCAAAATAATTGATGTGTTAGTTATAAATCAGTGTATAGATGATTGTAATGTTGTTGATTAAGATTATAAACCATAAAAATGGAGGTTGGGTTGATATATTGGGTATTTGGAGATTTAGGTTTCGTCTGAAATGGACAATGGCCGAAATAGATGGTATGACCGGTCGATCGTGGCCAGGAAGTTGATCGACTGGGAAAAAGAGGAAAGCCTATTGGTTGGCTCGCAAGGCAAAATCCATAAATGAGGACGACCGAGTGTCAGGGGCTGGTCGACCGGTACTCTGTTTTCTGCACCAAGATAAGGATTTTTCCGCTCCTTTTTCTTTTCGGGTTTAAAGCCTAGGGACCTTCTTAACTAGGGTATTATATATGGTTATGACCTAAAGGACTTGAGGAGCTATATATTAACCTTGGGTTAGTTTAGGGTACAATCCAGGGTGTGGACTTAACAAATGTTTAGGAGGAGAGACATTCGAGATAATTATTCGGCAAGCGTATGTAGATATATTTATGCAGTTAGGATAAATATGGACCGATTATAATTGAGTTAATCCTAGGACGCGATAAGGATGGAATTTAGGGTATGGGCTAGCGAGAATTGAGCGGTTGTCCTATACGTCTATTGACGACTACTAGTATAGGTGATGCGAACCTATGGAATTAAGAAAAGTGGTTAGTATACTTATTTAATTGATGTGAATTAGTATATTCGAGTTATTGGCTATCTCTATAGGAGTTTGACAATTATAGTCGCAATATATTGCGAAGTGATATAGATTATATATATACATTATTGTTACAGTATATATGGCATGATAAGAATAATTATATCTATATGTGATTAATATATTTGTACTTTAGAGGCTGGTTCCACAGGCTTCCCCGGGCATAGGGATGGACAACCAGGTTATATATTTTCTCTAGTGCGACCCAAGGAGGTTGCGCGATGTGGGTGAATCCCCTGGCTTGAGGAGCAGGGAGAGTATATCCGCAGGTCATATCATCCCGCACATAAGTGCAAATATTTATTCCACTTTCAGGAGGGAATATGATCGCCTCCACCATTTAGTATTTTCACCATGACCATGAGTGAGTCTGGCTTGGTACCGTGGTTGATCGAGTAAACCCGAATGCGGATAGGCACTATGAGACTGCATCCTCAACTTATAGCTCGGGTAGGATGGTTATTATACTTATGATGGTAATAGGTATAAGTATATTTGTTGCTTGTATATGAAGATGTGATTTCTTACAACTTTAATTAGTGTAAAGTGTAAGATAAATAAGATGTTATTCTTCTTCGGGTAAAATTATATCCGGGTTAACACGAAGGTAAATTGTAGGTTCTAGTGAGAACTATACCTATAATAAAGGGATATTATATGTTAAAGTGAAAGTCATGGTATATGAGTGATAAAGTTTTATATATATATATGAATGATTACATAAACTAAAATCTTATGTAATAGCTTACAGTGTAATATATTATATCACGTCGGGTAAGTGATGGCTATGAGGATAAAGGATGGGTGATATCGATTAGCTAGGCAGGGTAGATTAACTAGTAGGTTTAAAAAGGTATGAGATAGGTGTTCACTATTAGAAGAGGGGTGAGGTGTATCTCATGAGAGTGCGATACCAGTTTATATATGAGATATTTCATATTTTTAAAATATGGCATTTATGCACTTGTAAAATATTTTCAAACTCGGGCTCTGACCCATTTCTCTATTTTCCCCTCTCTTTCTATATATTTATATATATTACGTGTCTAGACATAGGGACGCTTGGATGATGATCCGTTCGAGTCAGACGTTCGCTGCAGTAGTTGTCGATGCATGCAGGTTTATTTTTAGACACTTCTATTCTTGTGATCTAGATAGGAATTATTGTAGTAACATTCGGGCCGATAGCCCAACCGTATCCATTCATTCTTTTACTACCTTTTAGTGCGGCATTCGATTTGGTTGTATTATGTTAACCCGAGTGTTTGATTATTTTATTTCATTTAAATTGTTGCTTATAAACTGTGTGAAAGTTTTAATTTAATGGTTTGATTAAAAAGATTAGTTAAGATAAAATTTTGACGCTGACCTAATAGGTTATTAGTAATTAAATTTGTTTCTGACAGTGTTGTTGAGAATGATCCATATGAGACTTCTGTTTTAACTTGGTATAGGATTGATCACCTAGTATTTTATTAGGTGGGGTGTCACAGTTCATATGTTCTCTACTAACATACCATAAGTTTATACACATGTGAAGATGAATTTCAAGTCTATTTAACTTTCTTTCTTAGTCAATTTAGGGGCTGAATTTATCAACTTTCATATTTCATCTTGAAATATACCTAAGTCTTCCTTTATTATGTTCATATGTTCTCTACTAACGTACTACAAGTTTATACACATGTCATGATGAATTTCAAGCCTATAAATTCATAAATATGAGTTTCAAACATGATATTAACATGAAATTACATTTTATGCATATATCTATCATATTTTAATCTTAAATGATATTTGTTCTTCAAAACATATTCAAAGTCTAGTTTTCTTAAATCCTTCATTTATACAAGAAAACTTCATTAATCTTACTAGAAAATATCTTCACTTGAAGTGACTATATATTAGGCATGCATTCTAATATATAACTTAGCTTTAATCTTGAAACATTGTAAGGAAAACCCTACCTCAAAAGATGCTTGAAGAAATCCTAGAGAAAATTATAATCCACTAGAATTCCACAGCAAGATAAGCTTCCTAACAAAGCAACTAATTTTTCCTTAACCCACAAAAGTTGACAAGGGTTTGATATGTGTTTTCAAGAGTGTTTTGATATCAAATAATTGTAGTAAGGTGGTGTTTTGATGGCATGAATGCCTTAGTATGAATTTGGGACTGATATTTGGTATCTTGGAAGCCTTAGATAATGGGAGAAAAGTCTAAAGATTTGATGGTTTCTACCATCAAACACCCAATGGCTATCACAACTTATAACCCCATTAATCCATTAAATAATCCATTAGTTTAAACGCAAATTTCCTCATCCATTGAATGATGCTGAAGTTAATCAACGAGGTCTCCTTACTTGGTATAAAGTAGGGGTTAACACAAGCAATGGTTGAGAATTAAACTAACTTTCAAAATAATTAACAAAAATCGTCCCAAAAAATGGGGAAACCCTGGGATCCCCACTCGACCGACATTGTGTAAAAAAATTACATTTTTCCCTTTTTGACCCTATCGCCCCATTACCTTTACTTTTAGGAGCCCAAAAATGTGGTCATATTATTTTACATCGTCTGAGGAATTTTGTAAAAAATGCGCAAGGTGTACATTTGATGCGCAAGGTACTTTTAATGTGTTTTGGATCATAACTAAGGAACCGTTAAATTATTTCGCGACGTGTCTTGTAGATTTATTCATAATCATTTAAGTAATAATAACGCGTTGCCATGCGCGCACATGCGACATAACTTTTATGAGAATGATCCGATTTATTTTTATAAAATAAAGGCAACACTAATCGTTTCCTTTGTACCGACTTATAATAACACAATTTTTTTTATTTCAAAGGTGTGGGTATTGCATTAGAAAAAGGTTTGGTTTCTCTTTAAAAGCCACAAATGTGCTGAGGAAAGAATAATATTTGGAAAATGATTTCTCAAATCTTACTTGAGTACAAAATTCTTACTTTCGAGGATTCAAGAATGAATAAAAAAAACTTAAAATTTTATACAATAGATGAACAAAGAAATATGTTGAATATTTTTTATATTAGTACAAGTAATCCCTTAAATAAAGAATGAATCGTAATGTGATTTATCTAAAAATATATTAAAAAATGTGCAGAAATTAGGCGAAACCCGTGAGCACCATCACTGCAGTAGTAAATTTATTGCGATATTTTTAACTATGTTTATAAGAAGGTCACAACCAGCAAAATGGGGCCTTCGCTAATGTGGAGCAAATTTTTGTATAGTGAACCACAAATGAGATAGGTCAGAGTTATGCTTGACTATTACACGAACTTAGTTCCCATATGTTCGTGATGAACAAAGTTGACTATGCCGACGTGAAGTCCTATATTGATGCAACAAACCTCCATCGATAAAGGTCACAAATGGAAATAGAAATTGACTTGTTTTGCTAATTTTATAAAACAAAATTCTCATGTTCAACCAAGGACGGGGAAAATTCTAAACACAAAGATGCATTAAAAACTTATGTTTTGTATAAGAAGAATATAACATATTTGTAATTGACAATCTAAAAAAAGACCACAAGGCTTAAAGAGATGGATTTTCCACTTATAAAAAAGTATTTTAACCAATGGTAATAACTTTACTAAACTCTTATGGGTTCGATAAATGAATTATTCAAAATTTTAATCTCGATTAAATATTTATCTTTAGGTTAAACAAAAATATTAATTGAACTTCGAATTAATCAAATATAACAAATATGGTGAAAAATAAAAAAAAACAATTTTAGTTCGTTCCTACCAATTTAATTAAGTCAAAATTTTAATTTACCAAATTAATTAATTTCGTCTAAATTATGTGCAAGGTTATTACCAATTAACTATGGTGGATAAATAAAAGTAATCACAAACAACACATGATTATTTAATGTGGAAAATCTCTCAAGAAAATTGGCATGCACCCACACCACACATAAATCTAATAGTTTAAAATTTAAAGGAATTACAAAAGTTGTTACACGACTCAAACACATGATTTGACTAGAGCCACATAACTTTGTCGTTCCCCCTTGAAACATTCGTAGTACTACCCAACAATAACCCATAAGTTTCGTTATTCTCTAATCTATTGAAATATGTGTGGTTTCTTGAATCTTCACCACAACTTCGATTCCTGGCTCACGAGTGCTTGCAAATGTTTCTTGGATCTGAACCCACAATAATCGGTCCATCAATATCCTCGAATTTTCACAAGCTTTGAATCACAACCTAAAGCCAAAGAGCCTCCACAATTATTCTACTTAAGTGTGGGAAAAAGATCTCTGAAAACACAATTTTAATCTTCCATTTGGTTCAAAAGTGTTCAAAATCAATGAAAAAGAACCAAGTACCAAAATATGAGCTTGGCAACATTAGTTGTTATAAAAGATCTACAAGGTTCTGGGAAGGAAATATTGACATTAAGAAAATTGTGCCACTAAATTCCATTATATATAAACTTTATGATAGGTTTGGAAAAGAATTTGACATAATATGGACATTAAAAAATAGGTCAAAAAAAAATTCTATTACATTGAAAAATATTGTTAAGAATCTGATTAAAAATAATTAAAAATGAATTTGACTAGTCAACTCATGGGAGGGATGAAGAAGCGCACGCAAGGGCCGCAATCATTCCCCTCAGTATCTCTTGCACACCTCAAGGTTCAACGATATCACCCTTTTAGGCCGCAGTTGTGACAATGTGTAACTCGTGGTCAGGAAGAAGGGTACACTGCCTCAATTCTCTTTTTAACTCATAAAAACACACTTATGGGCTTGAATTATTTTATGTAAGATTTTTTGTGCCACTAAAGATTGTCACTAAAAAATCATAGAAAAATATTTAAAAAGTATTTTAAAAATCTTTTAAAAATATCAAAGAAAAATATAATTTTTTATAATTCCAATTTTTTTTAAACTTTGGTGGTGTGGATATTTATGTATCGCATTGATGTCATTGTGTCAATAATGTAACTCCAATTGTGTCGATGATTTTCAATAGATATACCAAAAACATATACTATCTTTAGAATGTTTTGGATCTTGAATTTCGAGAATATGGAGAACTATGTTTTTATCAGTGAATCTATGTCCAAGGGACAAATACATTTAACCTAAGTGATTAACTTGGGTAAAATGGCATATATGGTCGGATATGAGTTTGATGAAGCTTTTTAAAGACCTCGTGGACAAGAATCAACATGTATTTTGTCAAACGAAATAAAACAATTAAAATATCGTGGGGTACATGATTATGCCATACTCTTACAGTCTCCCCTTTTGTTTATCCCGTGAAAAAATACATAAAACAAAGATTACAAGAAATTGAATCAAAACCATCACCTATGACATGACTTGCTAGCCAAAGGTGTGTACACTAACAAGTAAACAAAGACAAGACACTTAGAGATATTTAAAGAGTTTTGATCTACCTATTGTGACACCCCGACTAATTAAATACCGGGTAGCTACTCCTTTATTAAATTAATACAAAATGCCAAGTTGGTTCAGTTAATAGCATCACTGTCGAAAACATTTTAATAATTACTAACCACCTAGTATTTAAAAAGTGAGTTGCCAAATTTCAAGTTAACTCTGATTAACATGCAATAAGTGAAATATAAAGGATAACATAACCATTCACAATAAAGTCCAACTATAGTAATCATCAAATAATAATAAGTCTGGAGGAAATACTCCTCACAACAATCCAAATACGGAACTAATATAAGAACAATAGCATGTATCCTAAATTAATTACAAACCAAAGTTTGAATAACTAAAGTGTCTCTAAAAGAAATGGACGACATGCCCTACAAATGATAAAACTGAATATGGAATCAAAACAAGAAAAGGAGGCGTCTACTGTCAAGGCTCTGTAACTTCCACAACAGCTACAGCTCATCACCTGAATAGAATTCCTATGCATGGTGTCCTTGTGGCTGGGCACCTAAAATGGCTTTTACAAAAAGATAGATTTGAAAGCAAACGGGTCAGAGCCCGAATGTGGAGAATATTTTAAAAACAGCAAGTGTTTTAACAACATTTAAAAGAATGAATGCAAAGTACATGTTAGGATGTGCTCTCACATGAAATACTCACCTCTCGACTACTTGTGCACTCCTAACGAAACGTACCCATACAAGTGATTCTCATATCTATCTAGACCAAAACAATTATTAACCTTTCTACTCGATTCGCAATTTAATTTCAACATCATCAATTGAATAGAGAGTTTTACATTAAATTCCCGGATTCTCAATTATTAGAAATGCGAAGTACTATAGGTTATCTCTTTTTATCTTTAATCGTGCAACACAATAATTATATTTCACCATATAAATGTGATAAGTCTTTTCATCTAATGGTATATTATTCACATCTTAAATATACAATACTAGCACCCCGAGACTAAGCTACGGTGCACACATACTCTGCTATCCATCCCGGTACATCACGTACATAAGGATCACGCATTCCGAATCTCTCAGGAATCGTTCTCAGATAATAGCAAATCCCAAACAATGGAGGAGAACACAGTCACATCACATGGGTCACGCACATACCAACGCTCCCACGATCAGCAGTCTTATTAACTTCCCAATAAGTCCTTCTCTGACCTATGTTCTCGAGGTACCAATCTAAATCTGGGCACACAAAGATTAGATGGCCCTAAGCGAACGTAAACCTCCCGTGATAGCAAGTACGGTAGGTATGTCATACACATAAGTTATATACTAAGCATTCACACATCTTAGATGTCTCCATATTAATAAAGGTATATTCTACATCCTTATACCATTATTCCAATTTTATACATTTTAAGTCTTCCGATAATACATAATGTAGACTGTCGTCACATCTCACGATTATTAAGTTTCCTATTATTCCCACATATAACATCATTATTCTTAAGGTCCTTACTTCTGCCCCAAACCACATTTCATCACATCATTCAAATTTACTCTTTTAACCCTAATATTATCTCACTCATCGAATTTCATTAGATTTTAGAAAAATTCCTCAAATTGAATTCTAATTAAGGTCCAAAATTTATAACCATACCTACTGGTCTTCCTTAAGTTTAAGGATATTCATAAAGTCTCCAACAATAATTTTCTAAGGGTTAACATCATTAAAATTTAACTAGGGAAAATTTTACTCATTTTGGGAAGGTCGATCGATCGACCTTGAACATCGATCGATCGATGGTGGTCGATTGATCGACTGATGAATGTCGATCGATCAATTGCACTAGATAGGCTACGGACTGCTTCATTTTGCAGTCCTCAAATCGTCCCAAAACTCCATTATAATGCATGAAACTCTAATCTAACATTATAATATCATCATACAACCATCCTACAACATTGTTAACGTTCTAAAACCAATAAATCATCAACCAAGGGCTTTATTTGGATCAAAACTTCATCAAGAACCCTAGTTTTCTATTTCTTTCAAGAACGCAAATAATTCTCTTCTTAAATCCATTTTTAGATCATCAAAGGTTATATTTTGAATTCATAATTCGTCCAGAATATGTCTACATGCAAATCCTAACATGGTTTATAGTTTTAATCCTCAAATTCATGGGTTTGTATCAATCTTCCAAGACAAATTCGATAATTACCCTAAACATGGAAGAACATATCATTGAATCAATTGTAATTAAATCACTTGCCTTAATCGTTCTTCAGATTATTATAGATGAAGATGATAGAAGATGATGGTTGATATCCACTCTCTCTCTCTGCAGAATTCTCCTCTCTCTCTCTACAATTTCTTCTCCAAAGATGACAAATGGAGGTGGAGGTTTATTTTTGGACTTTTAACTTCTTTTCTAAACTTCTCCCATAGCCCACTACTTAGTTTAGTGTTGATAATGGGTTGGTGGGTTAAATGATAAATCATAATTAAACTCTAATTTTCGTGGGTTTTAATTACCAAAATTCTGAAATTACCAAATTACCCTTTGGGGTTGCCGGTATGGCCTAAAAATGCCCCGGGACCCAAACTAAACCCCCGGCTAGTGTTTTCTGACTATTTCGACCCTTCCGAACACGTTGGCACACTCAAAATGTCCATACGGTTGATAAAAATAAAATTCACTTTTTAACTAAAATAATTACATTCCTGACGCGTCTGTCACGTGCGTCCCAACCAAATTTTCCAAATTGTCGTATTTCAGCCTCGCGACAATTTCAATATTTTCAATATTCTTATATTGTCATATATACACATTATAATCAAATACCAACTCACATCTCGTTAGTATTTTATTCGGATTAATTCTCAATTAATTCACTTTTAATTTAATTAATCCCATAAATAAATATCTATAAAAGTACGGGGTATTACATACTTCCCTCCTAATAACAGAATTTCGTCCTGAAATTCGGAACTAGAAAGTACCTGGTAAAAACAACTCTGGATAACGTTCGCGCATCTCATCCTCGCGCTCCCATGTGGACTCCTCGGCATTATGATGCCGCCACTGCACACGTACTAACGGGACTATCTTTGACCACAGTTTCCGCTCACTTCAGTCCAAAATAGCAATCGGCCCCTCCTCGTAGGAGCTATCAGGATGGAGATCGATGTTCTCCAAAGCAATGTGAGTATGAGCCAAATCGTCTCTAAGATATTTCCTTAGCGAGGAAATATGAAACACATCATGAATCCTGTGCAAATGCTCCGGTAACCCAAGTCTATATGCAACAGACCCAATCCGCTCGATGATAGTAAATGGCCCCACATATCTCGATGCCAACTTCCCCTTCTTCCCAAATCGCATAATCCCCTTCATAGGAGATACTCTGAGTAAAACCTGGTCCCCCACTTGGAACTCCCTGAAGAACCTCTTCGCATCAGTATAGCTCTTCTGTCGATCCTGAGCTACCCGAATGCGACTCCGTATCAATTCTATTCTCGCCGAAGTATCCTGAATCACTTCCAGCCCAAGTAGTTTGTTGTCCCCCACCTCCAACCAACATGATGGGGAATGACAAGGTATGTCGTACAACGCCTCAAATGGAGCCATGCCAATGGTGAACTGGTAGGAATTGTTCTAAGCAAACTCCACCAGTGGAAGATACTGCTCCCATCCACCCCCAAAATCAATGATGCACATACGTAACATGTCCTCCAACATCTGGTTTGTACGCTCGGTTTGCCCATCGGTCTGCGGGTGATATGCCGTACTCAACCGCAACTCCGTGCCTATGGCCTCCTGAAAACTCTCCCAAAATCGTGAAACAAATATCTTGTCTCTGTCAGACACGATATTTAGGGGCACACCGTGAAGTCTCACTATTTCTGTAATAAAGAGCTGGGCATACTGTCCCGTAGTGTAGTCGGTCCTTACGGGTAGAAAATGAGCGACTTTGGTCAACCTGTCCACAATTACCCAAATAGAGTCGTGACCTCTCTGTGACGTAGGCAACCCCGTGATAAAGTCCATGGATATGCTCTCCCACATCCACATCGGGACCTCTAATGGATGTAGAAGTCCTGCCGATCTCTGATGATCCACTTTTACCAGCTGATAAGTGGCGCATTTAGAAAAAAACACGGCAATATCTTTCTTCATCACGCTCCACCAATACTGACGTCTCATGTCTTGGTACATTTTGTCCCCACCGGGATGTACCGCGAACCGTGAGCCGTGCGACTCTGCCATCACTTCGTGTCGCAATTCCTCCCCTTCCGGAACTACTAGTCTCCCATTGAAGCGTAATCCCCCGTCTGAGCTAACGGTATAGGACTCGGCTCCCTCTGCTAATAATCGAACTACCTGACCCTGACAGAACGAGTCATCTGCTTGTGCCTTTACCACTCTCCTGGCAATCTGCAGTGTAACAGTCATCACCGACATGAATGATCGGGCCACTACATCCTGGTGTCCCAACTCCTTCCACTTTACCTTCCACACCCCTTCCACTTCATCTACTGGCCTACGAGTCAATGCATCTGCTACCACATTAGCCTTCCCCGGGTGATATTGGATATCAAACTGATAGTCCTTCACAAACTCAAGCCACCTCCGTTGCCGCATATTCAACTCCTTCTGCGTGAATAGGTACTGTAGGGACTTGTGGTCCATGAACAAATGAAACTTCTCCCCCAAAAGGTAATGTCTCCAAATCCAAAGGGCAAATACCACTGCCGCTAACTCCAAGTCATGGGTGGGGTAATTCCTCTCGTGAGGCTTAAGATTACGGGAAGCATAAGCTATTGCCTGACTCTCCTGCTACAATACACCTCCAAGTCCTTGTAAGGACGCATCGGTGTAAACTAGATACTCAACTCTCGGTCTCGGCAATGCTAACACAGGTGATGAGGTCAACTTATCCTTTAACTCATCGAATGCCAACTGACAGGCATCACTCCAGATGAATGGCACACCCCTACGAGTCAGATGTGTCAAAGGACCCTCTATCTTGGAGAAACACCGAATAAACCTCCTGTAGTATCCTGCTAAGCCCAAGAAACTACGGATCTCAATCAGTGTCGTGGGCTGTCCCCACTGCCTCACCGCGGATACCTTCCCCAGATCAACAGATATCCCCCGGTCGGAAATAATATGCCCCAAAAACTGAACCTCCTTCAGCCAAAACTCGTACTTCTCATATTTTGCATACAGCTCGTTCTAACGTAGCGTCTGCAAAACCTGCCTCAAATGCTCGGCGTGCTCCTCCTCTGTCTGGGAGTAGACCAGAATGTCATCAATGAAGACAATGATGAACTGATCTAGGAACTCTCTGAACACCCAATTCATTAAGTCCATAAACATGGCTGGAGCATTGGTCAAACTAAAAGGCATAACCCGAAACTCGTAGGAGCCATATCTCGTTAAGAAAGCAGTCTTCGAGACGTCCTCTTCCCTAATACGCAACTGATGATAACCAGATCGCAAATTAATCTTTGAGAAGAAATAAGCTCCTCTCAGCTGGTCGAATAAGTCATCGATTCGGGGCAACGGATACTTATTCCGTATTGTGACCTTATTCAACTCCCGGTAATCTACACACAACCTCAACGATCCATCCTTCTTCTTAACGAACAACACAGGGGCACCCCACGGCGAAATACTCCTCTGGATAAACCCCTGACCCAACAACTGCTCAATCTGATCCCGTAACTCTCTCATCTCAGCTGGAGCCATACGGTAAGGTACGCGGGCAATAGGCCGAGTGCCCGACATCAAATTGATTACAAAATCTATCTCTCTACTCGGAGGTAGTCCAGGTATATCCTGAAATACGTCGGCAAACTCTCGAACAACCGGAATCGAATCAAGTGGTATCACCACTTCTTTAGAGGTCTCCTCCTCTATATAATACAAATGAGTGGAAGATCCTCCCTCAGGACGAGGCATCGCCACTAAAAATATCTCCTGCCCGGGAATGGCAAAGATAATACTCCTACTAAAACAGTCAATCATGGCTCGGTACGCAACTAGACAATCCATACCAATAATGGCATCATACTCGGTCATCTCTAACATTAACATATCCACGGGTAAAGTAAACCTACCAATCTCTATACCCACGCCTCTACATACAAGGGAAATCACGGAACCCTGCTCAATGGCAAATCTACACAAATAACCGTACTCTCGGCGGTGTCTAACAACCCAATGGTGCGTGCAAATCTCATAGCAATGAAACAGTGTGTGGCCCCCGTGTCAAACAAAATACGCCCCATAGTCCCCTGAATAGAGAACATACCCTCAATGGCTGGTGGATTCTGTGGGGCTGCGGCCTGCTGAAGCTGATATACTCTCCCATACTGAAGTTGTCCCTGCTGAACTGGGACCGCTGGAATGGGTGGTAATGCTGCCATCTGTGGTGGTACTGGGAGGGCGGCGGGAAACATAGGCCTCTGCGGCTCTTGTCGAGCACCCAGCTGCTGCTGCTGTGGGGCCCTGCCCCTATCAGGACAATCCTGGCATTTGGGGCCAGTCTTGCCACAAACATAACACTTCCCCAGGAAGTTTCCCCTCGTTGTCCCGACTGTGCTCGGCCCTGGTGGCCATTACCATTTTTCCCCTGGTCGTGCTGGCCTTGCTGAATCTGCTGCTAACCATTCTGACCCTACTGGCCCTGATGGCCGTTCGGACCTTGATGGCCCTGCCTGAAACCTCCATGTCCACTCTGAATCCCCCAGATCTGAATCTCTTAGGATCCCCCTGTTGGGAACCCTGGTCACCCTGCCTGTACTGTCCCTAAGCAGAATGTGCCCCGCTGGCACCATTTCCCCCGGTCCTGCCCTGATGGCTGGACTCCCCAGATTTCTTTCTCTCAGACATGTGAAAGCGATGATCCTGACAGTGTAGCAGTGCAACGTTAACCACATCAGAGTAAGTGGCTTAAGAGAGATTCCCTAACAAATGCTGACGGATCCTCCAAGTCAATCCATCTGTGAACTTCTGAATCTTCTTCTCTTCCGTCGGTATCTCATCCGGTACAATGTTCAGTAAGTTAGTGAATTCGACCTCATACTCGGCCACAGTCTTGTAATACCCCGTATTTTTATGCTATATTAATTTGGGGATTTATTAAATTTAATGTGACGGTTTATTTAATAAAAATCCAGAAATTAATTATGTAATAATTATTAACGTGACGAGAGTTAGTAATTATGGGAAACTTGTTGAATATTACTAATGAGCATAGTAATATATTATATTGGTTATATTGAATGTCATAAGTGAATTAAATGACTATTTCGGAAATTTAAGTCGGGACGTGCCCGTGTCACGTCGGGACTAATTTTGTTAAATAGAAAAAAAGTAAATATTTTATAAGTTGTTTGTATGGTCGTTTTGAGTGCGCCAACGCGTCCGAAAGGGTCGAGATAGTCAGAAAAGTATACCCGGGGGTTTAGTTTGGGTCTCGGGGCGTTTTTAGGCCTAATTGGTGCCCCGGGAGGGCATTTTAGTCATTTTACATAAGTGGGTAATTAAACCCACGAATTTCAGCCAACCTATATCAGCCATTAGGTCAGCCTCTTAGGGTTAGAACATTCACAAATCAAGTGACGTCCATTGGAGAAGAGAGGAGAGAGCTCCAAGGCAATCCAAGGCCAAAAAGCCACCGGTTGCACCGCCACCACCACCACCGCGTAGATCACGAGTCGAGGAACGCAGCCATACCAAAATCAGCCGTGAATCTGCATACCAAAATCCCAGGCAAGTGTTTAAACTTGCTATTTTCGTTGATGCAATCTTCATGTTAGTTTAGGAATGAATTGTGATAAAAACTATGGAAGAAAACCCCATTTTTCTAAGAGAACCCATGTAGTATTGATGTATATGTTGATTCTGGAAACTCTTGCAATGTAGAGGTAATAATCCACGAAATTTGGTGATCATAATAAAGAAATATTGGAGAAAGATTCATTAGAAATATGTTTAAGAAAATTCTAGGGTTCTTGATGATTGGACATGATTTTAGGTTGAAAATCCATGTTTAATGATAGTTATACACATGCTTTACGTTATAAACACCTGGTATAATGTTATGATGATGATAGTAGGATTTTTGGGACGATTAGAATGGAAAAACATAGTTTTGGATGAAGAAGTTTGATGAATCCCGTAACTGCATTCTGCAGAATTTTGCCCAGACCTGCTTGATCGATCGATCGAGCCTAGAGCATCGATCGATCGAAGGTTCGATCGATCGAGCCCCAAGCTTCGATCGATAGACCCCTCCTGGTAGACTCCTATTTCCCTTGTTTAATTAGTTAAATTAAGTTTATCGTGAAATAATTTTTGGGCATTCTAAATAAAATGATTTGGGAGACATTGAGGACCAGTAGGGTATATGAAATAATGTTGGAAGCTTTAATATTCAACGAGAATGATATTTATGGGATATTTACTTTAGGTTGTTAGATTTATGAATTTAAAGGGTGAGGTGCGTAAGAGAGTTACGTTGGAATCTAATAAAGTCACTTATTGAATTTCAGATGTGTGGGGATATAATCCACGAGTGTTAGGAAATAAGTGAGAAAACCCCTTCGAGTTAAGGTTAGGAATAAAACCTTATACGTAATTCTATAACTATGAAATTAAGGATAAATGGTATAATTACGGGTGATGAGAAGAACCTATATTAATATGATAAAGTGGTATATTTATATGATTGTGTGTACATATATTATATGCATGTGAAAAACATACCGCGCTACTTGTTATCCTTGAGGTTATCACGCTGGGACAGTCTTATCTCGATGGGACCTTTATGGGGGATATTGACTTGTACCCTAGAAGATAGATATCCTTGGTACAGGTTATCGAATCGATAGTTCAGACGGTCCTAAGAGACGCGAGTAAGTGCCATCCTCTTAGAGACTTGGAATCTATGCTTCGCCTCGATATTGTTTGTGTATGTGTTAATACAATTCGAGAGTGATTCCGAATTTGTATTCCCCTTGATTTGAGTGGTATGGGGTTTGGATAGCGGAAGTATGCACGCACCATAGTTTTATTCGGGGTGCTGTTATATATATATATTATACGACTAGTTAATATATATATGAGATTATGAAATTTGAGACTGACTACTGTGATTTGATAAGTAGGACATGGTTGTTGACTCATATTATAAATACTTGTTTTGAGAAAGTATAAAATGTCATGGGTACTTTATAAATTTTTACGAAGTTAAAAATAGAGAACTTTGGCTACAAATGGGAACATCTTTTTAAAATTGAAATCGTGTATTGTAAATCTTTCGAGTAATCTAAGTTAAGTTAAATCTTTTAGAAAGACTAGTATGATAAATGTTAAAACAAACCATTGGGAAGGTTAGTGCGATAGGTGTGCACATTAGAAGAGAGGTGAGTATTTTCTCAAGAGAGGGACGTACTAATGTGTTGTTGCATTGGCCTGCATCAATTTAAATACTTGCTAAACGTATTTTAAATCAAACACACTTTCGGGCTCTGACCCGTGTCTTTCTCTCTCTCTCTCTCTTGTATATATATGTATATTTTCAGGTGCCCAGCCACAGGGGCGCCTTGCTTAGGATCCCCTGAGAAGAACGAGCTGCAGCTTAGGTGGGAGTTGCAGGTCACTTGAGTGGACGGCTTCCGTTATTGACTCCACTCCTAGTACTCTCATTTATTGGGCACGTGTTGCCCCTTTTCATTATTTCATTTGTTGTTGGGACATTTATATTTCAGTTATTTCCGGTATTGTTCTATGGGATTATTCAGGATGGATTTGTGATTATAGTTTCATATGTTGACATTCGATTGACGAATGTATTATGTTATTTGGCTTTTTGTGGAGTGATTCTTAATTGTAGAAATGTTGTTTTAAATAAATAAATCTTTTTCTTTAATTAAAATTTGGAAAGTTTGTATGAAATTTTTTTTTGACACTTAGCTTAATTATTTAGGGTGTTAAATTGGAAAATTATTTTATCGACAGTGATGCTGAGAATGAACCAACTGTTAACCTTGATTTAATTTAATAAAGGAGTGATCGCTCGGTATTTAATTAGGCGGGGTGTCACAAGTCTTTCCTTCCTGTCTAAGGTTCATCAACTTCCTCCTCATTTCCGTGTGAACAGCTGACGGAAAATATTTGTGGTCGAACCGCACCCAGAACTCCTGTATCGTGAGAGTATCTCTCTCCTCTGCGGTGGTAATAGACTCCCACCACTGCAATGAAGATCCCACTAGCTTGAAAGTAGCTAGTATCTGCCTCTGAACATCGGTGCACTCATACATCCTCAAGTGCCTCTGTATATCTTTCCTCCACTGACTTGAACCCACAACATCGGAGCTACCTGCGAACTCCGGCGGGTGCGCTTTATGAAAAGCATCACGTACACGTTCCCAAGCAGACGGGAATGCATGTGCCTGAACTGGCGCGGCTACTGGCGCCTAGGGTGGTGCCTACTGTACAACTGCTAGAGCGGCATTTACCGCTTGGGCTACAATGGCTGCAACCTCAGCGGCATTCATGATGCCCTGTACTGGTGCTAGCTGGGGCTCTGGTTGTGCATCCCTAGGAACCCGTGGTGCACGTCATGGAGGCATCTGAAATAAGAATAAGGTCTATAAGTTCGCAGTTATAAACCCAAAATAGATGAAGAGCGAAGCATACATAAAAGAATACAACAGTCCTAAAATATAGGGCTCTACATCAAAGAAAGCTCAGCGGAAACATAATAAGCCGTACAGATCCTAAAGGACACTAGAACCTGATGCTCTGATACCACCTGTGACACCCCGACTAATTAAATACCGGGTAGCTACTCCTTTATTAAATTAATACAAAATGCCAAGTTGGTTCAGTTAATAGCATCACTGTCGAAAACATTTTAATAATTACTAACCACCTAGTATTTAAAAAGTGAGTTGCCAAATTTTAAGTTAACTCTAATTAACATGCAATAAGTGAAATATAAAGGATGACATAACCATTCACAATAAAGGCCAACTATAGTAATCATCAAATAATAATAAGTCTGGAGGAAATACTCCTCACAACAATCCAAATACGGAACTAATATAAGAATAATAGCATGTATCCTAAATTAATTACAAACCAAAGTTTGAATAACTAAAGTGTCTCTAAAAGAAATGGGCGACATGCCCTATAAATGATAAAACTGAATATGGAATCAAGACAAAAAAAGGAGGCATCTACTGTCAAGGCCCTGTAATTCCACAACAGCTACAGCTCGTCATCTGAATAGAATTCCTATGCATGGTGTCCTTGTGGCTGGGCACCTAAAATGGTTTTTACAAAAAGATAGATTTGAAAGCAAACGGGTCAGAGCTCGAATGTGGAGAATATTTTTAAAAAAGCAAGTGTTTAACAACATTTAAAATAATAAATGCAAAGTACATGTTAGGACGTGCTCTCACATGAAATACTCACCTCTCGACTACTTGTGCACTCCTAACGAAACGTACCCATACAAGTGATTCTCATATCTATCTAGACCAAAACAATTATTAACCTTTCTACTCGATTCGCAATTTAATTTCAACATCATCAATTGAATAAAGAGTTTTACATTAAATTCCCGGATTCTCAATTATTAGAAATGCGAAGCACTATAGGTTATCTCTTTTTATCTTTAATCGTGCAACACAATAATTATATTTCACTATATAAACGTGATAAGTCTTTTCATCTAACCGTATATTATTCACATCATAAATACACAATACAAGCACCCCCGAGACTAAGCTACGGTGCACACATACTCTGCTATCCATCCCGGTACATCACGTACATAAGGATCACGCATTCCGAATCTCTCAGGAATCGTTCTCAGATAATAGAAAATCACAAACAATGGAGGCGAACACAGTAACATCACATGGGTCACGCACATACCTACGTTCCCACGATCAGCAGTCTTATTAACTTCCCAATAAGTCCTTCTCTGACCTATGTTCTTGAGGTACCAATCTAAATCCGGGTACACAAAGATTAGATGGCCCTAAGCGAACGTAAACCTCCCGTGATAGCAAGTATGGTAGGTATGTCATACACATAAGTTATATACTAAGCATTCACACATCTTAGATGTCTCAATATCAATAAAGGTATATTCTACATCCTTATCCATTATTCCAATTTTATACATTTTAAGTCTTCCGATAATACATAATGTAGACTGTCGTCACATCTCACGTCATAGTTTCTTGTACTTAAGACCTATCTCAAAGGGATTATTAAGTTTCCTATTATTCCCACATATAACATCATTATTCTTAAGGTCCTTACTTCTGCCCCAAACCTCATTTCATCACATCATTCAAATTTACTCTTTTAACCCTAATATTATCTCACTCATCGAATTTCATTAGATTTTAGAAAAATTCCTCAAATTGAATTCTAATTAAGGTCCAAATTTTATAACCATACCTACTGGTCTTCCTTAAGTCTAAGGATATTCATAAAGTCTCCAACAATAATTTTCTAAGGGTTAACGTCATTAAAATTTAACTAGGGAAAATTTTACGCATTCTGGGAAGGTCGATCGATCGACCTTGAACATCGATCGATCGATGGCGGTCGATCGATCGACTGATGAATGTCGATCGATCGATTGCACCAGATAGGCTACGGACTGCTTCATTTTGCAGTCCTCAAATCGTCCCAAAACTCCATTATAATGTATGAAACTCTAATCTAACATTATAATATCACCATACAACCATCCTACAACATTGTTAACGTTCTAAAACCAATAAATCATTAACCAAGGGCTTTATTTGGATCAAAACTTCATCAAGAACCCTAGTTTTCTATTTCTTTCAAGAACACTAATAATTCTCTTCTTAAATCCGTTTTTAGATCATCAAGGGTTATATTTTGAATTCATAATTCGTCCAGAATATGTCTACATGCAAATCCTAACATGGTTTACAATTTTAATCCTCAAATTCATGGGTTTGTATCAATCTTCCAAGACAAATTCGATAATTACCCTAAACATGGAAGAACATATCATTGAATCAATTGTAATTAAATCACTTGCCTTAATTGTTCTTCAGATTGTTGTAGATGAAGATGATAGAAGATGATGGTTGATATCCACTCTCTCTCTCTGCATAATTTTCCTCTCCCTCTCTACAATTTCTTCTCCAAAGATGACAAATGGAGGTGGAGGTTTATTTTTGGACTTTTAACTTCTTTTCAAAACTTCTCCCGTAGCCCACTACTTAGTTTAGTGTTGATAATGGGTTGGTGGGTTAAATGATAAATCATAATTAAACTCTAGTTTTCGTGGGTTTTAATTACCAAAATTCTGAAATTACCAAATTACCCTTTTGGGTTGCCGGTATGGCCTAAAAATGCCCCGGGACCCAAACTAAACCCCCGGCTAGTGTTTTCTGACTATTTCGACCTCTCCGAACACGTTGGCGCACTCAAAATGGCCATACGGTTGATAAAAATAAAATTCACTTTTTAACTAAAATAATTACATTCCTGACGCGACTATCACGTGCGTCCCAACTAAATTTTCCAAATTGCCGTATTTCAGCCTCGCGACAATTCAATATTTTCAATATTCATATATTGTCATATATACACATTATAATCAAATACCAACTCACATCTCGTTAGTATTTTATCCGGATTAATTCGCAATTAATTCACTTTTAATTTAATTAATCCCATAAATAAATATCTATAAAAGTACGGGGTATTACACCTATTTTCATATGACGCACTAGCAAACACATCACATACCATTGTGTAATCTTAAGACATAAAAATAGAAGAGTGATACGATGAAACATGTTGATATCGCTATGTGTAATTGGTAACATCGAAATACTAATGTACGTAGGCCTCATGAAATTCCTCTAAATAAACATAAACTATCATAAAAACATTCCTAGTGATACACCATGCTCAATACTATGTACTTCCATATCTACAAACTTCTAACTCTTAATTTTGTCACGTGATGATACAAATGAAATAACCAAGTAGACATTGAGAGAATATAGAAGTAATCAACAAACTAGAGTAACCATGCTAATCAAATAAACAAAGTGCGAGAGAGAGAGAACTTCAAAGAGTGAGAAGTTGATACAATAATCTAGGCTAGACATGAAACATGTGATATACATGCGTAAGATATTATACTAACATGAAGATACACAATATATCAAACCAAAGATATATGATAAACCTAAAACTTGATAAAATTAAAGACCAATAATATTTTCATGATTTATACATGATATAAGCATTTATAGATGAGTCATAAATCTCAAACCATGAAAACAACTAAAAGATATGCAACATCTCATTCCTCTTTCCTATTCTCTATGAAGCTTTTAAAATCCCAAAAGTTCTTCCCACAATCATGTAAGGCTCCCATAATGTGACCTAGTGGACTGTTAGATTCAAAGTGATATGCTTGAGAGGATTGAGAGGAAGAAGAACCAAAAGATGGTAAAATATATGATCAATGAGAGGAGGGCAGCTGGTTAGCAATCCCATTCATATCTCCTTCATACGTAGTATGCACGTCTGGTTCTTGAGAAGTACCAGAAGAATGTGGATCACAACGAGGAGGAGGGACAACATGCAGTGGAATAGGTAATCCACATTTTTTTTTGGGAAAATTATGTGTATAAACCAGAAAAGGAACTTTACAAGAGAAGAGGAAAGACCTCAGAAAACAGAAGCCCAAGGGCATACCCCAAACAAAGAAAAGGAAACTAGCAAAAAGGAGTCCCCATAAAACAAAACTCCCTGGGGCATACCCCAAAGGAAACAAAACACCAAGGCAGGAGACTACCAAAACTAGCTCAGCAGCCTGTCTTTAGGAATGTTCCAATACATACAAGCCATCCAGTTAGCATAGTTCCTTCTATCGTTCTTCCAAGTGAGAAATTTGGCTCTAACCATGTTTTCAATACCCTTCACAATGGTGTCTAGGGAATTGAAGACATGCTCAAAGCACCTAGAGTTTCTCTCCATCCAAATGCAGTAAATAGTAGTAGTGAAAGAAAGGGATCTTATCTTGTCACATAAAGTCTTGGTAGAGTGGTTAGCAGTGGCCTTAGCCATCTCTCTATCCAAACTTTGAAACTCCCTATAGCACTGGTTCCTAAGCATTACTTCCTCCCAAATACCTTTACTAAGGATACATTGAGAGAAAAGGTGGTTATATGTTTCCCTCTCAGCACCACACAGCCCACACTGGTCATTGTCCGAGATTCCCCACTCTAGAAGCTTAACTCGAGTGTTAATGGCCTTCCTAAACACTAACCTAGCAATGAAAGCACACTTAGGGATGCACACCTTACTCCAAACAAGCTTACTCCAAGTGACAGGAGTATTGTGAAATCTCAGCATATCCCAAGCATCCCATTATTAGAAGGAAGCCAAGTAACAATGTCATTTCCCCTAGAGATTATAGGTAGAGTTTCATTCTTGACTTCATTAAGCTCCCAAGTCGGAGTAGAGGGCCATCTCCACTACAATTGGTGGATAAACTCAGAAACTTTAGCTTTGAGGTTACTAGAAGAATCGAATACAATGTTGTCACCATATCTGTTATGCAAAGGTCCATTAGGATGCCAAAAATCACACCACATAAAGGTCTGAGAACCATTCCCAATGCAGGTTTTGATTTGCATTCTAAACTTCTCTCTAATCTTCATGATTTTCTTCCAACTCCATGAAGCATCATTTGGAATACTCAAGGCCCAAATGCACCTGCCCTTGATCTTGTAAGTATTGCACCATTTGATCCATAAGCTATCCTTTTTGCTGCATAAATTCCATAAATTTTTTTCCATTGCTGCAATGTTCCAGCTCTCAAGACTCTTAATATTTAGCCCTCCTTCTTCAGTGGACACACAAAGGTCCTCCCAAACTACTTTAGCCCCTTTACTATTAGTGTCATCCCCTTTCCATAAGTATTTCTTCATGATCTGCTCAATCTTCTTTATAATGCTTTTAGGCAAAATAAAAATGCAGGCCCAATAAACTTGGATACTAAAGAGCACAGTCTTCACCAGGAGCAGCCTACCTGCATAACTCAAAAACTTGTTAGTCTAGCACTTGATTCTCTTGGTTATCCTCTCCACCAAGCAAAGGCAATCCTCTTTCTTCGATCTAGTAGTAATGAGGGGAACCCCCGGGTATTTGAAAGGGGTATTCCCATGCTGAATGCCAAGGATAGAGGAAATCTCTTGAATCCCCTCTAAGTTAATCCCAGCAGTGTAAAGGTAACTCTTGTCAAGATTTATCATAAGGCCGGTATAGGAGCCAAACTCGGATATGGCATTCTTGATAATGCTACAAGACTCCCTATCCCCTCCAGCAAAAACAATCTGATCATCAGCAAAACTGAGGTGGGTAATTGACAACTCCTTGCATCTAGGGTGGTACTTAAAAAGGCTAGACTCAGTAGCCTTGGTGATTATCCCAGTGAACACTTCCATCACAAGCAGGAACAGGTAGGGGGAGAGAGGGTCAACCTGCCTAAGCCCTCTCCTCCCATGGAAGAACCCATGTAACTCCCCATTCAGATTAATGGAAAATCTGGTAGTGGTAATACAACTCGTGATCCACCCAATAACTTTAGTGGGAAACCCAACATGGGCTAAGAGGTTGATCAGGAAGTCCCAGCTAACAGTGTCATAGGCTTTGAGAATGTCAATTTTGATTGCACATCTAGGAGTGGAGGAGTCCCTGTGATAGTTCCTCATAAGCTCTTGTAATAGTAAAATATTGTCAGCAATGGACCTACCATGAACAAAGGCAGCCTGATTATTGCTGATGAGGCTTGGCATCATTTTCTTGAGCCGCAGAGTAATCACCTTAGAAACACATTTATAAAGAGTGTTACAGCAAGATATCGGCCTAAACTCCCTCATACTAAAAAGATTTGCCACCTTGGGAATCAAAGCAAGGGCAGTGCAGTTCCATGGTTAAGAAAAGAGCCAGTGTCAAAGAAATACTTAATGGCTTCACACACTTCCATCCCAACAACCTGCCAATTTTGTTTAAAGAAGAAGCTATTGAAACCATCAGGCCCGGGGGCCTTATCCGACCCAGCTTGGGAAGGGGTGAGCTTGTTCTTGATTATATTCCCAAGAGCTGCATCAGCATCCTCACACGGCACTCCATTCCCTAGGAGGTTTTGAAAATACCCCACAGCTTCACTGGCCACATTAATACAGCCTTCAACTCTCACTCCCATCTCGTTCTCAATGCTAACAATCTTCCTTCTTCCCAAATTTTGATAAACTTTCTTGTGGAAGAAAGCATTATTCTGATCTCCAAGCTGAAGCCATTTAGTTCTATCCTTTTGTCTTAGAAATAACTCCTCATCATTTCTAAGCTGAGTGTACTTAACTCTCATGGCTTTTTCAGTATTTTGCAGCTCAACATTAGTTCCATCCCTGTCAAGAGCTTCCTGGAGGGCATCCAATTTTCATTTAGTAACAGCTACCTGGTTGCAGATTTTGTTGAAGAATTTCCTATTAAAACACTTCAAAGAAACTTTAACTCGATTGAGCTTCATGTATAGCCTCTGCATAGGATTCCCCTCAGCAGCAACATCCCACGCATTAGTAAGGGTAGGAAGAAACTCATCATGATTCATCCAAAAATTGAAGAATTTGAAGGGCTTAGGTGTTCTGTTAATGGTATTATCCACAAGAGTGATAATTGGACTATGGTCATAGATGCCACAAGGGAGAGTAATAGCCTGAGAGTTTGGAAAGAAAACAGTCCAGTTGTCATTGTGCATCACCCTGTCAATCTTGGATTGGACATTGTTAACTCCATGATGGTTCCTGTTCCACGTGAACCATATACCACTGTTTACCATGTCATCAGCATTCAGCTCCATCAAGCATCTATTAAATTCTTCAGTGGCAGCTCTATCAATCTCCATAGGCCCCTTTTTCTCCTCTTGGCATCTAACCACATTAAAGTCCCCCATAAGAATCCAAGGTCTATCACTAACCACCAGTTTATTCTCATTAAGAAAAGCCCACAAACTCCTCCTCTGATCAGGAAGGTTATCCCCATAAATAAAAGTAGCATAGAAGGAGGAGCTGGTATCTAAAATATGTACAAGGCAGAACAAAGCTTGTCTATGGGTAGAAATCACTCCTAATTTCAAGATATTTGGATTCCAACCCACAATCACTCTAGCCACACCTCCATCAATAGGGCAGTTGTGAGCATAATCCCATTGGTAAAAACACTTGATGCTAGCATTATTCAGGTTGCTATTCCTGATTTTAGTCTCCACTAGATTAATAAGGTCAAGGTTATTATCCTTGATAATCTTAACCACCTCTCTTTGTTTATGGGGAGAGTTGAGGCCCCTTATATTCCATGATCCCAGCTTGGTCATCTATACTGTTTAAATTTGTTACCCGATTTCTTCTTTCCTTTCTTGTTATTTGTAGGTAACTCATTGCCTTCACCTTTGTCTCCTCCCCTTTCCTTCCCTTTGTCAAGTTCATCCACTGCCTTAATCTTAAGAACCAAGCCAGATGGTGCAGGAGTGGACATTAGAGGAGAATCAACAATGTCAGTCTCCAGAATATGAAAGGAATTAGAGGTAGAGATTCTGCTCTTCTCCTCTGTTGCTATCACTGGATTGGTGTCTACCTCATATTGCACTGCTTCTGGAAATGTTCCATTCTTGTCATTAGGAACAGGTCTCTTAGGGGTTGTGTGTTGCACTTGAGTCCATTCCTCTTCTAATGCCTTCTGAATCTCAGATTGGCCTTTGAAAGGATACATCTCCTCTTTGTTGTTTGTTGCCACCCATGCCTTCTTAGCCTTCTGACACTTATAGAGAGCATGACCAAAAATGCCACATTTGATACATGATGGGGGGTTTTCTTTGTACTCCACTCCAACCACAGCAATGGACCCATCCTCCATTTTAATATCAATGGTCTTAGGGTATTCTTCCATGACTTTAATCTCCACACATATCCTAGCAAAACTAATTTTCTGCATTCCTTCAGTTATAGTATCAGCATACATTGGTATTCCAACTGAGCTTGCCATATAGCTAAACCCTTCCTCTGTCCATAACTGGACAGGAATGTCATGAAACTTGACCCAAACTGGAATCTCAGAAGTTGAATCTTTGCTGAATGAGAAATTTGGAGTCCATCTCTTGATGATAATTGGATTACCCACAAAGTGCCATGGTCCATTATCAATTACCTCATCCCTCACATTTGCATTATCAAACATAAAGAAATAGAAACCATTGTTATGACCCACAATCTGTTTGAGGCCAAATTTGTTCCATAACTTATGTGCTATATTGCATACTAAGGTATAAGGCAGTTTCCTTCCCAGAAAGTATCCTACCATACTATTCTCCCATATAGCATAACCATTAGTTGCTACTTCCACTAGGGGGACTACAGTGATCCTATTCTCAGATATAGAGGGGGCATGATATGTGAGTCGAAGCTTTGTGTATCTTTTATCAGCAACAACCTCCTTCCATGATTTTTCCACAGCTTTGTTCGTGGGGGAGCCGGGTATAGGTACACATCCATTACATTCCCCTGCTTCAAACAAACCCCCCCTCTTACCTCCATCCCCAATAATGGTGGATTCCTTGTCTTCGCATTTGGTTCTTTCGTGTTGTAGCACATCCTGATATGAGTATCCCTTGTGTTTCATAAAACCCTTGTACATCTCCACAATCTTAGATTCAGATATCGTGTCCTAGGCCAAACCTTCTTCTGGAGCATCAATTTGTCCCCCTTCGATCTCTTCCTTGTCAGTTGAAACTTGTGCGTGACTCGAACCAGACTCCATTCCCATACCGCTTTCTTGACAAATGGGGATTTCCACTACATCGTAAGGAACAAATTTAGCACCCTCCAAGGGGTTGGAACGCGTCTGTAAAGGTTTAGGGTTAATATTCCTGCCACCACGGATGGCCGGAGGTAGTTTGTTCATGTCGGAGCTATAGTTTAGGTTGGTCGGAGGTAGTTTAGGTAGGTATAGCGGCGTGATTTTTGACTTTAGGGTTGTGTTTGGCTGGTGGTGTTTTAGAGAGAAGGGAGAGCATTTTCTCCAAAAAAAAAATGTTGTTATTTGCTTTAAATACAACAATTCTAATTTGGTTAAATATTTAAAACTATTAAAATACAAATAACAAACTAACAGCAAAAAAACATTGAAAACATAACAATAAACCAACTAAAACTTAAGCTTTAAGTTTTAGAAAGTTAGCTCCACCCAAGTTAGCACCACCCATTCCCAAAAAATGTACCAGACAGATGAAAAGAAAATACATACGTAATATACAAAATTCACTAAAAATGAACTAAACATTATGAAATGAAAACCAAAATAACATCAAGTTTAGGCCAATATAAATCATTTCATATCCCGCGAAGAGGTGGATCCATTTGCATACAACCATGTGAATCATCACATAGGCTTATTCAATGGAACAAACTAATCTTCTCATCTAAGATTCAAATATCAACAAATTCATCTTATAATTTATTCCAACTTTCCAAGTTTATCCAAAGATTAAATCTTCTTTTTTTTCACACAGACACATTTTATATACAAACTAAGCACAATTTATATTCCAACTAAGACACATTTTATATTCCAACTAAGACACATTTTATATTCCAACTTTCCCATATACTAATTATAACAAATCTAAACATAGTAACTCAATGTAAAGGTTTGAAGATGAGAAAGAGGAGAAACGCGATGAGGGCATGTGTATAGGCTATAGTAGTGCTGCAGCTCCCTGTAAGCTATTATTATTAGCATTAATACTATCTGCCACTATAACTCTCGTGTTCATGTTTTTTAGTCCAAGTGGCCAACCATTAGGGGTTTACTCATCCTCCTGCCAATAATTATCAGTCCAAGATGAGACTCATATTAACCACATATAATTACTAGTCCAAGTTGAGACTGATACCGGCCAACCGTTAGGGGTCTACATGTAAAATGAAACATTTGAAATTTGAGATCGTCTTTTTGAATATGATTTTCTTAAATAACAAAAGTATACTAATTATAAAAAATCTATTAGAATCATTTCATTCCCATATACAAATTATAACAAATCAAAATATTATATACAAAGACACATTTTATATAAAAACTAAGCAATTCAAATATTATAAAAGGCATAGGAGCAACTACATGTATGGTACTGCTACAATAATGGTGCTGGTACACCAAAATAGTTACACTACAATGTTTTAATCAAATCCAATCTAAACACAAAGTAATACCTCAGTGTCCAAGTTTGAAGATGAGAAAGAGGAGAAAAGTGGTGAGGGCATGTGTATAGGCCATGGTACTGCTACAACTCCCTGTAAGATATTATTATTAGCATTAGTATTATCGGCCACTCTAAGTCTCGTATTCATGTTTTCTAGTCCAAGCGGCCAATCGTTAGGGTCTACTCATCCTCATGCCAATAATTATTAGTCCAGGATGAAACTCATAGCGGCCAACCATTGGGGGTCTACATATAAAATGAAACATTTGAAATTCGAGAATGCCTTTCTGAATATGATTTTCTTAAATATGAATCCAGACAATACTTAGTTAACAACCAAACAAAGGAACTTCAAAATTTTCTCTCTTCCCCCCCCCCCCCCCCCCCAAACAACACACACACAAATGAAGGTCATAGCTGACTGAATCTCCAAAGTAGTAGAGAACTCTGAATCAAAATGGTAATTTTGATTCAATTTTCAAATCTTAATAAAAAAATTAACTATACTAAAATCAACTATTCAAAATACTACTCTACATTCAATCACCATATGCGATACAAATCGAAATGCAAATCCAAACCCAATAGACTCCTATTAGCGCGACATATCTTTGGTATTTATTATATATAACCTTGTACAAATAATTCCCACTCGTAAGAAACAACCCAACAATTTTATAAAATAGGGGAACTAAACCGTTCATCAAGTTAAACTAAAAAAGGAAAATGAAATAGGGGAACTAAAAGAGTCAAACAAACTACATTGCATAAGCATACAATGTAAAATATCATCAGTTGGTGTATACACACTAACCTGAACCTAACTGAGCATATCCTTTCATATCTCTATTTGCCTCACAGAAACAAACTTTCAAAGTCAAGCCACCATCTATCATTTCACAAAGCATGATTAGCAATTTTGTCTGAACAGTTTCCCTCTCCGTAAACATGATATTTTATGGTGTCCCAAACATGAGAAGAAGTCTCTCGATAAATAAGTTGTTTCGAGCCAAAAACCTTGAAAACAAAGCTGTTGAGAACTCATGGAAGTTACACAAAGCTCATCTTACATAGGTCTCTCTAATACATAATTACATCATTAGATCTGCAACTGAATAAGTTCCAAAATATGATTTTAAAACAAAATCTCGAGAGATTACCTCGTGTCTGACAGAAAAATTAAAACACAATATAGATACTTACTAAACATGAACAAAGAATTTTGTCAAACATCTGTCATGCAAAACTGAACAGGTATCTCAACAAGAACAAGTATCTTACCATGTCTTACCTTTCATTTAAGCATATTGTCGAACATATGTCCAACAACATCCTAACCTATATACTACATTACATGAGTTCGTGAAGCTGAGACAATCATGTGTAGGTGCGCAATATCAAACCAATGTCTTAAAGTAAAGAGAAAGAAATATATTAACACAAACTTTAACTTGTGTTTGAATTTTAGACCAAATACTTATTTTCTCATAATGTGCCCAACGCAATTTTATGCTTATAAATTTATTTTGAACTTTTCACGAATACTCAATCAATATAGGCTCATAGATTAAGTCTATCCAATCAATTCGTTCAATTAAATCTCAAATATTAAAATCTTTAAAATACAATTTACATGCTAACAACACAAACAAAATAAAAGCAACCTTATTTTAGGGTATTCGATTAAACTGATTGAAAAGTAGTTGAATCAATATATGTAGCCTCAGATGATAATCATTTAAAATGATTGCACGGTCTAATTGAAAAAAAAAAATCCACTTCAGAGCATTAGGGACAAATGATAATCAGAATTTGAATATAATATGGAAACTAAAAAATGGAAATAAACCAAAACCTTTTTCAGACCGCATTCAAATTGAAACCCCAAAATGTAACTGAAAACCAAGAAAAATGTGATTCACAACTTCAAGATGTTTACCTGTGAGAGGGAACAACTGCAACAAAAACCGATAATTTGTCAGCTTAGAACAGATTTAAAGCGAACATGTTTGATATCTGAGTCAGAAAAAAAACAAACCAAAACAAAATATTAGATCCAAAAAGTCGGAGCCGATGAACCAACTTAGATACCCAATAAGGCATACCCAAATAAAGGGGCGAAACATAGTACACCAAATCTGAGATCTACAACATATGTGAAAAATGAAGCAAAAATAAAACAAAATAATAAAAAAAGAGGGAAAGAGGGAAACAGAAAGAGAATGAGAAAGGGAAATACTTGATTTCAAACGAATCCCATAGTGAGATTTATAACAAAAAATAGGTATCTGAGGTTGTGAGATCTATAACCGCTGGATGATGTTGGAGTCGAAGGTGGAGATCTGGGTGAAACCTTCTCCTCAAGATCTTTACACGGGGTGGGATGGTATTTCTAGCAATAATGGTTTGGCAGCGGTGGAGGTATTTGGAGGGTTTTTGTATATGGAGGCTTTGTCGTGGGAGAAGCGAGAGACAGAGAAAGAGGAATAGAGGTATGCATTGGAGATTGGGAAAGAATAAAGTGAAGGGCACGTGACATTTTTTTTGTTGTGTTGCCAAAATACCCCTTTATATTTGAATGTAACACCCCGTATTATTGACGATTTAAATAATTATGTGATTAATTATTATTATGGGAATAAGTATGCAATTAATTATTGTTGTTAGATTAATTAAATTAAAATACGAGAAATTAATTTGTTATTAATTCGGATTAAAATAATTATTAACTAGCGTGCCAAGGATTAATACATATTGTTGAGAATTATTGAATATTACTGTGTGATATGTAATATGGAATTATAAATTTTGATAAATTGTCGGAAGTGAGAAATACGGCAGTTTGGTAATTTAAGTCTGACACGTGTGTGAGTCGTGTCGGGACTAATTGAATAGAATAGAAAGAGAATTTATTTGTATTAACTCGTACGGTCATTTTGAGTGCGTCGTTGAGTCCGGGAGGGTTGAGATAGTCAAAATAGTATACCCGGGTGTTTAGTTCGGGTCCCGAGGCAATTTTAGGCCTAACCAGTGTCCCGAGAGGGCATTATGGTAAATTGTATTTTTGGGTTTAATTAATGGACGAAAATTGGGAGTTATTTTATTAGCCAAAAAAAGTCCTTTAGGATTGGGAGACACCGAAAGGAAAGAACGGCCATAGAGGGTGCGAGGGAGAACCAAATTCCAAGAGGGAAGGCCAAATTATCCTCACCTTGCACAACCGTGACCACCAACGCGTAGATCGAGAAGAGAGGAACGCATCTATACCAACATCACCAAAGGATTCTGACCTTCGATTTAAGGAAATTTTTTATTACTTGCTTCTTTTAGCAATAATCATGCTCATGTTAGTGTAGGTGAAATTAATCATGATTTACATGTTAATTGGGTGAAAATTGGAGATTTAAATTCTGATTAAGGACTGGGTTAATTAGTGGTTGTAATTCTATCATCCTAAGGCAAGTGTTTATTACTTGCTTTCTTTTAGCAATAATCATTCTTATGTTAGTGTAGGTGAAATTAATCATGATTTACATGTTAATTGGGTGAAAATTGGATATTTGAATTATGATTAGGGACTAGGTTAATTAGTGGTTAGAATTCCTTTATGTATATAGAGAATTAATCACGAAATTGAATTACATATTGATGAACGAATCTGAATTGATTAGGTTCTTTAAAAACTAGGGTTCATATGAACTAATTTGGGGTTTTAATATAATTATGAGAATTGATGACGAATTAATGACCCTAGGATGATAGGAATGTTATATAAACTGCTATGGCTTAATTGGGATTGATGTTGAGGTGTTGGGTGATAAAATCTTAAAGGTTTTTAGGATAAAAAATGGTGAAAAATGCTGGAAATCTGGGCAAGAAGACGAACAGGGACATCTCGCGCGATCTCGCTCGAACTCGTTCGCGCGAGATAGGGATCTCGTGCGAAGTCATTCGAACGACATGTGGAAGTCATTCGCGCGACATCTCCTTCTAGTTCGAGCGAGATCGAATTCTGGTTCAAGCGATAACTCATCTGGTTCGAGCGACGGCGAAATTTTTTGGATATTTTCTTTGAGTCCAAATTTGGGTTTACCGATTTCTTGGAGTGAGTGAAAGTGTCCGATATTAAGCTTAAGCAAGAAAGCATTTCATGAAAAATATGTGAGGCTTAATACTTTAATTATTTTGGTATAGAGAGAATGTACCTTGGAGATTACGAGAGAGATAGTAATCAAAATTTTTAAACTATACGTAGTGATGAGATTAAAATATGTATGAGGAATGTATATGTAGGTTGGGGAAATACCTATAAATTTTAATAGGATGTGTGTATGCCTATTATGCGATATTATTGCTAAGACCACTAATGGGGGATAACCCGGGGGTGCAAGAATCTTATAGTTAAGCACACTAATGAGTGATAACTCGGGGGTGCAGAGACTCTATTGTTAAGTGTACTAATGGGTGATAACCCGGGGGTACAAGGATTATATTGTTAGGCACGCTAATTGGTGATAACCCGGGGGTGCTGGATTATTATTGATATTAATGGGTGTTAACCCAAGGATGCAGGATTCTCTTGATAGGCGCACTAATGGGTACTAACCCGGGGGTGCTGGATTATTATTGATAGGTGCATTAATGGGTGCTAACCCAGGGATGCGGGATTTTCTTAGTAGGTGCACTAATGGGTCTTAGCCCGGTGGTGCAGGATTAGTATATATATATGTATAGGGATGATGTGTATATATATATATGAACTTGTGAATATTTCTACTATGTGAAATTAGTAGACTTGGTAATAATAATAATCATTATATTGCACCAAGTGGTGTTAACCTAAGGGTGCAGGATTAGTGTATATATATATAGGGATGATGAGACTATATATATGTATGAGTGTACTTGGGTAACTATCTACTTTATGAGAATAGTAGATAAAATGGAAATGAGAAATGAAATAATCTTAGTAGATAAAAGATTAACCATTCAAACGGTGAATAATGAAACTTAGTATGTGAGATAAGCTATCCGAATAGCGTATTGTATGGGTGATACGGGAATACTACTAGTGAGCATAGTTAGTATTAGTATGGTTTCTGACTAGTTAGACTGGGAGTTATAACTAGGGGAGATTAGATGTACGTTAGGCGTGCACAATAGATGAGAGGTGAGAAACTCATGTGAGAGTTCGATAACTAACATACGTATAAGACTCGTTTTAAGAACTACTTTTAAATACTTGCTAAATCATTTTTACACCTCGGGCTCTGACCCAATTCTTGTATTTCTTCTCTCTTTTGCTATATATATATGTATTAGTACAGGTGCCTAGCCACAGGGACATCGGTTCTAGATACTTGGATGGTTTGCCGAGCTGCAGCTGTTGTGCAAGTTGCGAGTCATTGAGATTAGACACTTCTCTCATTTTATTCAGTACCTAGTTCAGATGCTTCAGTTCGGGCATGTGTCGTCCATCCTCATTAGTAAGATTGTACTCAGTTCCTTTGTAGTTCTTTGCTGTTGGATTGAGTATTTATTTTGGTTTTGTTTGTGACTTTGAACTGGAAGGTTTTATCCAGTCTTAATTATTCAGTATTTAATTCAATCAGCATTCATTTATTGTGTGTGGTTTATAACTCAATGTTCATAAATTAATTGAATTAATTGGTTTCAAATTAAATTGGGAAATGTTTTGACACTAGCTTAATTAAATGTTAGGTAATTAATTGGATTTAAGTTTTCGACAGTGATGCTAAGAATGAACCAACCGAACATTCTGTTATAAATTTTATAAAGGACTGATCACCCGATATTCAATTGGGCGGGGTGTCACAGGTGGTATCAGAGTATCAGGTTCTAGTGGCCTTAGGATCTGTGCGGCTTATTACGTTTCAGCTCATCGTTCTTTGATGTAGAGCAATATGATAGGATTGTTGTGTTCCTTTACGTATGCGACTTACGTTCTCTTGATATGAATTGTAATGGATGTGACTCATTATATGAAATTCTATGTGATTCGAACACCGAACATTTTAGGACAACCAGCGTGGGCCGTAAGAAGAACTGTGGGAGAAGAATCTCAACAGAAGACATGGAGTAATTGGGACAAATATCACCATGAGGATTACTTAAGTAAGAGATAGTAAAATCATCACTCAAGAACTGTGGGTTCCCAGGACACAGTCGTAGATAACGGTGGAGTGATTTCAGGACCACCTAGCATAGTCAATAAAGAGGAAATCATAGGGACTCTTTTGAAAACCCATCGGTGAAGATGCAGAGAAGAAAATGAGAAAATTTAACAAACCAACGGAAGTAGAAAATCCGAAGTCAATGGTGTAGAGTGGGGTGTGACGACACTCAGAATTAAAATTTGGATTTAAAAGCTATAGCTCTTAGGAGAATCATGTAGTGATTAGAGGCAATCACCATTATGAAGAACTGTGTTTGAAATTTAGAGAGAAATTTGGGTATGATTTGACCGTGAGGTCTTCCATTCGATGTGGTAACAAAATGCGAGTGAAATTTTGATGTTTAGCAATGGTTAAGATAGAAACCGATCATGAGAGCAAGGTTAAATTGCATAATGAACTTCGTACTTGGCAGAAGGGCATACATTATCAAAGGGTCTATAGTCGATAAAGGACCCGTGAGTAGAACACAAGCATAAATGAGAAATCCATCTAGGATGACTAATGTTGATGTCATCAAGGTTATACGGTGACTAGTTCTTGCGTTCTTTCCAGAAGAAGCAAGCAAGAACGATTAGAGAATTTGGCCAAATAGAAAAAAATTAAACTTAACGGTGTTAGTGAAACCCCACATGAGAGTATACCTAATAGGGAGCACGGTTAGATGATTTTAAGTTGATTAACTTCCTACAAAGTGACGATGAAGTCAATCAGGGCCGTGGGGGCCAACCATAGTTTCGAAAGGCAAGTGTAGCCCGTAAGTTAAGACTACTCGGTCCGAGAGAAGGACATTCCCAAAATGGTTAGTGGGACCAGTGATGGGGAAATGGTTCGTGAAGTTTTCCTTATATGAAGGAAGTATAACTACAAGTATTGAAGGTGTCAACAATTGAGAAGTGAGACCGAAGAGATTAGAAATGGTAAACCATGCCAGTTAGTCATAACAACTGGGGGAGCGAGTCTTCCGGCGAAAGAATTTGGGGTCAAGAGAATTAGGCCCGGGAAATTTATAACTCGAGACTGATGGGTTCAGGCTAGACCAGTAGAGTCCTCGTTAATAGTAGCATACAGTATGTCAGGGTATACGGGCCCGGGATGTAAACGGGAGTTCAATAAAGCTATAATTGAGGCCTAGAGAGTTTGGGCCAACATTTCAATAATGGGCGCGCAACCCACATGATGGAATAAATTGTCCATGATGAGAGAGTACAACTATAGGATGAAATCCTAGGATGTATGACGATTGCAGATGTTCATGGGTCGTGATGGCAGCCACGTGCTGAGACCCTGTGATTTGGCGAGACTGGTGAGGTTTTGCTTCTTCTTTGTGAGTAAAGGATAGATTCTAGTGACATTGGTGTGCCACAACTTTTATGTAAATTGAAAACCCTAAACTTCGCGTACGGGTTGAGTTTATTGGGAACGTTAGTTTTAACAGTCTTGTTACAAACGTATTTCTCGTTGTTAGCAGGGCATTTTGATAATTGCCCGTGAGTGAACTGGGTCGTCCCTAAGAATATGTTTTGTTGTTATAATTTACTACCGCATTTAGTCAACTTTAGTAGAGTTTATTATGGTAATGTGTAGTGATTAATTACTGTATGGTTAAACGATAGTAAAAATGTAGTGATATGACTGTCGTGTCGGATACTCCGGGAGAAGAAATCTTTATTTTGTGCGGTGCCACCTGAAATAGGGTTGGGCCCAGATATATGAATATATGAAAATTTTCATGGTGTTATAGACCTCAGCGAGTATGTTGTCTAGTTATAGGCGATTCCGGTGCGTAGGAATTTATTTTAATGACGAGACTCAAGTTTCATTTTGTTCTTCTTCAAGGAGAGAGATAGAACCCGTTATATTTATTGCGCTGAGTACTTAGGTTAGTAAGGGAGCTATGCTTCATGTTACATTTTTAGGGACATGAGATTGGACGAGTAGAATTTTGTGTCACAATATGTATATTGTGGGAGAGTACATAGTATGTACTGAAGGCCTTAAGGACCTCAACAATCGGCTAGGTTAGATAGTAGTGTATCGGGGGGGTTCCTTAATTGAATTTTGCCTTGCGAGACATCCCACGCATGAAACTAGCGAACATCGGGAGTTGGAGAGAAGTTTGGTCGATAGTACATAAGTTTTGTATGTTAGTTATTGTACCTATACGAGAATATAATTGAGAGTTGATAATTCTTTTATGACTTAAGGCCAATAGAGTCTCCTAGTCTTAGTATCATTCTGAATAGAGCAATGATAACATTAAAGGATTGATTAAGTTTTGACTAGTTGGGTGGTTGAGTGCACCCCTACCACATCAGCATACCAAGAGTGCAAGAATTGAAGTAAGAAAATTTTATGTCATTTGTATAATGATGCGCGAGGCATAGGGTGTATGGGCGCCCTAGGGGATTGAATTAAACGGTGGATTATGATTATCTTGTGAATTCGATAACATGTAGTCGGGTAAGCCGAAGATTACTCTGTAACGTTTGTTAGAGACTTACGTTTCAAAATAAACTGAGATTTTTGAGTGGGAAAAGTGACTTGTGTCACATGGTACGATAAAGTCACACGTATCACGATTAGAAGTACATTCAAGAGAGTATAAAATGTATCAGGATTCAAATAACAGTGGTAATGGGTTTAATGTAGAGTAATTTTCAAAGTTAGTCTTGCAATGGGTCAGCTGACAATTAGAAAAAGGGCCCAATTCGAAACCAGAAGGGGCTCCTTCCAATAAAGAATGGAAGAGTATCCCCAAGGATCTTCTCATGTAGCTGAGATGGTAAGATTATAGGTACTAAAATGCGATTGAGTACGACCTAATACCCACAGAGGGATGGGCAGGACAAGCGGTCTAATCGGATGCGAGAGAGAAAATTTTATGATTACAAATGTCGGAGAAGAATCGATATTATCGTATATATTGTGTGTGAAATATATATTGCATAGACAATTTACTTGTATGAACGACACGAGACGAAGTCGTATGTATATGAAAAGAGGATAAATCTACTAAGGTGCAAATAGTAGAAGGCTAGATAGTGAATATCTAAAATAAAGTTTATGTAGTGAAACTTAAGCAGGAAGGCTTGGGCAAGAGCCTCTATGACAGGGTAACCTGGAGTATAAAACAAACACATGTGAAGTGTTCATTATTAATGGTATTCGATAGCGTACTATATGGTTGGTATGGAGTAGCTCACTTGTGAGCGCAAGGATGCGATGCGAAAAAATTTTAAAGCGTTATCTGTACCTGGTATATTTTTTCCGAATTTCGGGATGAAATTCCGTTGTAAGGGGGGAAGTATGTAACACCCCGTATTTTGGAAGATTTAAATAATTATGTGATTAATTATTATTATGGGAATAAGTATGCGATTAATTATTGTTGTTGGATTAATTAAATTAAAATGCGAGAAATTGATTTTTTATTAATCCAAATTAAAATAATTATTAACTAACGTGCCAGGGATTAATACGTATTGTTGAGAATTATTGAATATTACTGTGTGATATGTAATATGGAATTATAACATTTGATAAATTGTCTAAAGTGACAAATACGACAGTTTGGTAATTTAAGTCTGACACGCGTGTGAGTCGTGTCGGGACTAATTGAATTAAA